>CM060704.1:57436407-58748907 GCA_030686995.1 Artemisia argyi
GCAATGATAGGACGAAGCTCATCAAGTTCTGTGATGCCAAAATCAGCAAACCTGAATGGCTTATGGACGTCAAATATTCTTTGATCACGTCCCCTGAAGACGGTGACCACTGCAGGATCGGTGTTTCTGTGGATTTGAATGTCAGTGATGGTTTCAGATCTTAGCCTTTCTTTCATCACCCAAGTATACTTTTCGACCCTGTGTTTTCTGATTTGAGCGTCCTTCCTGAGCTTATTTTCCCTTTCCCTTTTGAGAACATTTAGCTCTTCTTCCTGAGCCTTTTTAAAGGCTGCACCAGCTTGCTCAGTTGCTAGTGCCTTAGTATCCAAACCAATCTTTTCAGCTTCATCATGAACAACCTGAATAAGGGCAGGCCTGCTCATTCTCTCTTCTTCAGCCACCTTTAGTAGTATCTCAGTCCTTTCTATATGAGCTTAAATTTCGGCATTGGTGAGATGATGTACTACTCCATTGATTTCAAACGGGACTCTGATAGGTTCATCAGGGTCATATCTGACCATGGTTGAGACTGGCTTGAGCACAATTTCAGGATCAGAGGTGGTAGCAATACTTTTGCCTCTGTCATGCCTGAGAGTGGAGGAGACTGGTTCCTCCTGTGGTGGAACTTTAGTGATTGGAGTGGCCTCAGTGACATGCTCCCCCTCAGTGTGAGAGGGCTGTCCAGCTTCTTGTTTGTCAGTAACAGGGGTTTCAGGAACATTCTCCCCCTCAACATTTGCCTGAACAGCAGTGATGGCAAGTGTTAGAGGAACTGACGAAGCAGATGTACCCTTGAAGGCTAGAAAAATTTCAGTCATCACAGACTTGATCTCCTGAGTATCTTGTTGAATGGTGGATACTTTGGAGTCAAGTGTAGCCTGAGCAGTTTCAAGAGTTGTCATCCTGGATCCCAAGGTCCATGCCAGAGAAGTGGACCTTTGGGATTGAGCTGTCACTGATTCTTCCATTTTGGTGAAGGAAGATTTTAGAGACTCCACAGTTGTGGTGAGACCCTGAAGATTCGAACCCTTTAGCAAGTCAAGTAACTCAGTGAGGGCCACTGAGTTTACCTGATACGTCTCAGATGCCTGAAGAAGCTTCCTGGTGAGTTCAGGATCATCCTTGACTGATTCTTGAACAGACTGAACCCCTACATTCAGCTGGTTAAGGGTTATCAGAAACTGATTCAGGCGAGTGATCATCTGCGTCAGGGTGTGGTTAACTGAGGCATTCTGTTCCCTGACATCATCATCGAAGTCTTCGACAATATCTTTTAGATTATGATAATGAACCGCCTGTTCAGTGTGCATGTCAAAGACCTCATCAGTGATCCCCCTGTACAAAATGTTTGTAATCTTTTTGATGAATTTGGTGAAGGCTTTCACAGTGAGAGGAGCTTGATCGTCTCCTGAGGACTCTGGCTCGGAATGTGTGTCAGCTACGTCATGGTTAGAAGATTGAGGAGACTGAGGAATTGGTTCAGGGACTGTCTCCTCAAGCTCCATATCATCTCCGGCCTTAAAAACTTCCTCATCACTATTGAATTCATCATCAGAATACAAAACTGCCTGAGCATCAGCTAGGAACTGAATCTGCAAAACAAGGTTATCCGGCTCCTCTTCATAAGAAGACTTGCCTTCGTTTTGGCCAGGTCCTGACCCCTCAAATCCGGTAGATTGGGTTTTATCTACCTGGTCTTCAGGGTCAGTTCCCGAGTTATGCGCACCTTCGGGGGTGGTTGTGGGTTCCATATCAGCGGGTGGCATTTGTCCCTCTGAATCTTTGTCCCCCGTGGCCCCTTCAGGCACTGATGGGTGTTTCTCAGTGCCATCATGAGGAGCCGTGAATGTTGTGTCCCCATCAGCGGGTTGTATGTTTCCCTCTGAGTCTTTGGGATGAGTTTTTGTACCCTCAGATAAAAGCTTTGATTTGCGAATGTCCTCATCAGGCACCTGAGTGGTTTTGCCCCCTTTCCAATAGGCTTGTACTGGCCTGTCGAAGATTTAGGGGCTAGAACTCCCTGTTGCTTGGGTTGTGATTTACCCGAGCCTTTGGCAGGATGTGATTGTTTGTGGATCCCCTTCTCAGTGGAGTAGTGCTGCCCCACCGAGGGTATAGGACCCCTTACTCCCTGATACTCTGGTTGTGATTTGCCAGAGTCTTTAGTAGGATGTGAAGGTTTGGTTGGTTCCAACTCTGCTGACTTGTTTATGTCAGCAGAGCCTTTGGGAACGGGTTCGCCTGAGGACACTGAGTGTGATGTCTCAGTGCCCTCCATTGGCCTTTGTTTTGGGGCCAAAGATTGGCTAATGATCCTGAGGGTGTCAGTAGTGAGGGTCTGTTGTTGTTGTTGCCCCCTTTTGTCAGGCTTAGGGGCAGAGGTCTCAGTGGCGAGTGACTTGGGTTGAGTCACCTTCTTGGACCCCTGTCCCTTCTTCCTCTTCACCTTTTTGGTGGGAGAGGGAATTGGTGATATGATGTTGTCACCCTGGATAGCAGTCAGCATATAAGTGGTCAGGGCGACAGGTGTTACCTCAATAGGGTCACGTGAGTAATTTGCCTTATGTAAGACATCAGGTTCAAAGCCGACACTGTCAGGCTTGATATACTCAGACCCTAATAAGTCATTCAGGGCATAGGAAATAAATCTAGGGTATGACATGTGTTTTTGCCTAGACTTCCCACCCAATTTGACTATGAGGTCCCTGAAGATAATTTCTCCAAGGTCAATCTTTTTACCCTCAATGAGACAGTACACTATCATTGATTGAGTAGTGTTTAGTTGCTCAGTTGAGGATTTATTCCCCCCAAGGACCTGAATAACAAATGTCATCAGGATCCTCCAGGGGGCAGGGAACCATGTTTTGATAATGGGGGGTTTTGGATAGTAGGGCCCCTGGAGTGACATCAGGATGATGCTTATCATAGGGCCCAAGTTCCAAGAGGAGTTGTCTAACTTCCTCTTCAGTAGGTTTGGCAACAAAGGTCTCAGTGTAGTCAAGGCCAGTGGCTTTGACAAAGGTTTTGTAGTCAAGAGTTAGGAACTAAGTTCCATTCTTCACTGAGAACCTGATTTTGGCCTCCTTTGGTGCATCAGGGTTTTCAACCACCTCTGTGCACCAAAATTCCCTCAAGTAGTCATGATAGATGACTGAGGGGGTTTTTGTGAATGTGGTGGTGAGAAAACAGTTTTGTAAGAACTTCACCACATCCCTGTATTCAGGGAACCCTTCAGGGTAGGCAAAGTTCCCCACCACATTATTTTTGGTGAGGTCTACACTTTCCATTTGGAAATCCACATTGGGTGTGTATTTTATGACCTTTGAAGATGCCATTTTAGTTTGATAAAGGTCTAGTTTTGATTAAAGAAGAAGCACACACAGTTTTTGAAGACAAAATAATTCTTGAAATAATTTTGCAAGAGTTTTGTTAAGATTTTTAAAGCGTGTGTGTGTTCTTCTTTGTGGGGGTATTTATAGGGTGGGAATTAGGGTAGTGATGTTGCGGATACCAATGGTTTATATTATTCAACCGAAACGGCATAATAATATTGGTTTGATATCCGCATTATATATCACGATTCCCATTGCCCCTATTTTCTCTCACATCATGGGGTGAACAATTGTGTGGCTCTACAAATGATGCACTTTTGCAGAGAAAAAATCATCACAACTCTTGTGTGTGAGGGAGCATTTAATGCTCAGTGGTGTTTGGTGAGAGAGATGTGGGGGCCCAGGGAGTGGATGCCAGTTGTGTAAGTGACATATATTCCTATATTTAATAGGAATCAGTTACCTACCTGGGACATTTACTAACTAAGTACTTAGAGCATTTAGTTAGGGTATTCAATGTCATTTTTCATTAACTAAGTACTTAGAGCATTTAGTTAGGGTATTCAATGTCATTTTTCATCATGAGCCCCCTGAATGATTTTTCATTCAATAAAAATTGGTTTTCAGGAAGGGTGTGATCAGGGACCTAGAGAATTTACATCGGGTTGGAACATTTTTTTGATCAGTTTCCTGATTCTATGTCCAACATGCCCAATTCAGCTTTCAGTCTTGTGAAAGTAGGTTCATCCAGGGGTTTTGTGAAGATATCAGCTAGCTGATACTTAGTGGGGATGAAATGTAGTTCAATTTCTCCATTTGTGATGTGGTCCCTGATGAAGTGGTATCTGATGTCAATGTGTTTGGTTCTTTGATGAAGTACTGGATTGTTTGAGATAGCTATGGCACTTGTATTATCACAAAAGATAGGTACCATCTTATACTGAATGCCATAGTCACTCAGTTGGCTCTTCATCCATAGTACATTTGCACAACATCCTGCAGCAGCCATATATTCAGCTTCAGCTGAGGACATGGCCACTGATTGTTGTTTCTTTGTACTCCAACACACAAGTTTACCACCAAGAAATTGGCAGGATCCTGAAGTACTTTTCCTATCCATATTACATCCTGCATAGTCAGAGTCAGTGTACCCTTTGAGATCAAATCTTGAACATTTTGGGTAATACAAACCAAGGTTTGGAGTACCCTTCAGGTACCTGATGATTCTCTTGACAGCAATGAGATGTGATTCTTTGGGATCAGCCCGGTATCTTGCACACAGGCAGACTGAGAATTGGATATCAGGCATTGAGGCAAGTAAGTACATCAGGGAGCCTATCATTCCTCTGTATTGGGTTTGATTCACTGATTTTCCAGTGAGGTCAGGGCCAAGGTTGTTTGGAGGAACCATAGGAGTCTTTACTGAGGAGCAGTCAGTGAGCTCATACTTCTTCAGTAGGTTCCTCAGGTATTTTTCTTGGCAAATGGATATTCCTTTTTCAGTCTGTTTGATTTGGAGTCCAAGAAAGTATGTGAGTTCACCCATCATGCTCATTTCAAACTTTGTGGTCATCAGTTTCTCAAACTGTTTGCAAAGTTTGTAGCTTGTTGAGCCAAAGATGATGTCATCAACATACACTTGGAAAAGAATGACATCACTCTTTGTTCTGTAGATGAACAGTGTGTTGTCAATCTTTCCTCTGACAAACTTGTTTTGGATCAGGAAGGCTGAAAGAGTTTCATACCATGCCTTGGGTGCTTATTTCAGTCCATAAAGGGCCTTGTTAAGCTTGTAGACATGGTTGGGGTATTCACTACTTTCAAAACCAGGAGGCTGTTGCACATAAACATCTTCTTTGATGTTACCATTTAGGAATGCACTTTTAACATCCATTTGGTAAACTTTAAAGTTCATGTAAGTTGCATAGGCAAGGAAGATCCTGATGGCTTCCATTCTGGAAACAGGTGCAAAGGTTTCCTCATAGTCTATACCTTTCTGTTGATTATATCCTTTGGCAACCAGTCTTGCTTTGTTTTTGATGACTGTGCCATTCTCATCGGTCTTGTTTTTAAAGACCCATTTCATACCAATGATTAGAACACCCTGGGGGCATTCAACAAGGGTCATGACATCATTTCTGTCAAATTGTTCTAATTCATCTCTCATGGCCTGAACCCAGCTTTCATAAGTCAGGGCTTCTTTGACATTTTTAGGCTCAATCTCAGAGAGATAGTCAGCATAAAGACATATATTGGCAGAGGCGGCCTTGAGTTTAGCAGCCTTGCTTCTTGTGAGAATGCCTTCAGTGGGTTCACCAATGATGTTCACAAGCTCAATGATTTTGGATCTAGTCCAGCTATCCTGAGGTTTGGGATAAGATTTTGAGCTTGAAGGAGCCTGATTAGGTTCAGACTCATGAACATGAGGTGACTCATCACTATGTGCATCAGTGACCTCTATAGGAACAATTTGCTCTGAGGGTTCCTAAACAATTTGTTCAGTGGTTGCAGTCTTATTGGAGACATGCTGAGTTTCAATGAACTCACTGATAGGTGGTTGGGGTAGGTTGTGAGAGATGATGTAATAGGAGACGTCAGCATCAGCTTGGTATTGGGTTGAGGGATTGTTCTCAGGATGATACTCATCAGGAGGATACCTTGATGAGTCATCAATACCAATTTCTTCAACTGAGGAATTTGAGAACCTAATGGATTCAGTGCTCTCATCAACAGTAATGATATAAGTTTTTTCAGTTTGTTGTCTCCTTGTATTGAACACCCTGAAGGCTTTAGAAACCAGAGAATATCCCAGGAAGTATCCATCATCAGCTTTGGCATCAAATTTACCCAAGTGATCCTTGTGATTATGAATAAACACAGGACACCCAAATACATGAAAGTAGCTGATGTCAGGGATCCTTCCTTTAAATATCTCATAGGGAGTCTTATTGTGCCTTCTCACAATGATTGACCTATTTTGAGTGTAGCAAGTTGTTTTAACTGCCTCAGTCCAGAGATGTTTTGAGATGACTGAGCCATTTAACATTGTTCTTGATACCTTAATGAGTGTTCTATTTCTCCTTTCAGCTACTCCATTTTGTTCAGGAGTATAGGGAGAAGTGAAATTTTGAGAAATTCCTTTCTCATCACAGAAACATTCAAGGTCTTGGTTTTTGAACTCAGTGCCATTGTCAGTCCTGATCTATTTAACTTTGACATCATTTTGATTTTCAATGTTTCTGACAAATGACATGATGGTTTCAGCTGCCTGACTCTTTTAGGTCAGGAAGTAAACCCAAGTATATCTTGAGTATTCATCCACAATGACCAGAGTAGACTTCTCATGGTGAATGGACATTGGACTGACAGGTCCAAAAAGGTCCATATGAAGAAGATGTAGGCAGCTTTTGATGGAAAAGGTTTGTTTGGTTTTGAATGATGTCCTGTTGTGTTTTCCTTTTTCACAAGCAGAACAAGGCTTGTCTTTGGTATACACCAGGGATGGAAGGCCCAGAACTTTGTTCTGTTTGGCCAGGTTGTTGGTGCTCTTGAAGTTGAGATGAGAGAGTCTCCTATGCCATAGCCAGTTGATTGTCTCACTTGCCTTTGAGAATAGACAAGTCCCATTTTGAGTCAGGGATGACATGTCTAGGACATATACATCATCCCTCCTAGGGGCAATCAATACAACTTCCTTATTGGCATTAAAGATGGTCCCTCTCTTGTCATCAAACTGAACTATGATTTTGGCATCACATAGTTGGGAAACACTTATCAGGTTGTACTTAAGACCATTAACATAAGCTATTCTTGTAAAAACTATACCATTGCAGTTTACTGAACCATAACCTTCAGTGGGAGCTGATGAGTTATCACCAAATACTACTTTGGGTCCTGGTTCTTCCACATATTTGTGCAGAAAACTTTTCACACCAGTCATACTTCTGGAGCATCCACTGTCTAGATGCCAAGTAGGATCCTTGATGTGTTTCTACACAAACAGTAAACTGGGTTAGTTTTTCTTGTTGACCCACTTTCTAGTGGGCTTAGTCCTCAGGGACTTTTTGAACTCAGTTAATGAATCATGGTCTGAAGTTGTGTGACCTGAGCTTCCACATGTTTTACATTTTGTGGAGGTTGATGCCTCAGGTGACTGAGAAGTGTTGGTGAGGTTTTTCCTTCTTGACTGAATAACTCTGTCATGTCCCTTGGTTTCATGAGAGGAATCTCCAAAGATGTCACAGCAATTATTCATCATACAATCATCAGGAAGATGATCATTGAAACCACAGTGAGCGATGAGTGTGTAAATACTCATCATTTTTAGTCAAATCTGAACTGCAAAACGTTTAATAACACTAAAAAACGCACCAAAATACGAAGAAAATCCCAAAGATCGTGTTTTATATGTTTCTGATGCAAAACAAGTGAAAACAAACGAAAAACGAACAAAATTTGCATAATTGGCAGTTTCAGTCCCCCAACTTTCAAAATTTGTCAAAACTAGTCCCTGAGCGCGTTTATTTTGAAAAGTCAAACCAAGTCTTTAAAAAATCAAAAGTTACCAAATAATGATCTTTGGGTGAAAAATCTTTCAAAAATGTACAAGTTTGGTCCCTCAAGTTTCAAGGTTTGGTAGATATGGTCCCCGGGAATTATAAATCGAAGAAAAATGACAGATTGGACCTTGGAGATTCATAACTTGACAAGAATAGTCCTTTGGAGAAGTTTGAAATAATGGAAGAAAAGGTCCCTCAAAATTCAGTAAACTACACTTTTGGTCCTTGTGATAAACCATTAAAACCAAACGGATCCAAAAGTATTATTAAACCTAATCCTAAACCACCACCCTTTATTCCCTTGGCCCAAATCTGTTTCCAGCCCAACCTCCAAAGCCCAACTACCAAAACCCTATACGTTTAATAAAAATACGCCCCTCCCTTTTTGGTCAAATCAAAAGTCAAACCAACACACCCCCTTTTCTTCCCCAACTCGTATTACCCAGGAAACAAACAACCTTTCTCCCACCTCCCTGCTCTCCATTACACGCCAAACATATCACCATCTCCTCCCTCCTCAAAAGCATATCCACTATCTTCCCCAACCTTCACATGATACCACCCCCTTCACGAGATACAAGCCATGTCACCAATCCATGTACCATTTAGGCGCCAAAACAAGAATGGAAGGCTAGGATTACTCAACCATTAATTGGAAGGCTGGGATTCAATCTAAAGAAACACAAGAAGGCATCCAATGCTGCTTTATCTCTCAAAACAAGCACAGGCAGATGTGGACAAAAGAAGATCAAGGGAAACCCTAGTTCTAATAATATAAATAGATGTTGAGATGTAAGCCTAAAGGGCAGTCAGTTAGTATGTTTTTAATTTTTTAGTTTAAATCTTGAATATTTTCTTATGTACTGTTTTTTCTGAATAAATGAAAAACCTTATTTGAATTTTTCTTGTCTTTGCAAAAAAAATTACTTAGCCACTTTAGCTTATTGTATGCTTATTTGTTATTCACATTTACTTATTTAGTCACAACTTAGTTTATTGAATTTGCTTATATCTGTCTCACCTAGCCGTTTATAATCTATATTTTAGTTAAGATAGAGTTTGAATTAATCTTAAAGTCTTGTTTCACTAATAGTCAGTGGTGTAGTCTCAAGAGATTTAAGCTCCTTTTTTATTTTTAAGCTCAATTAGTCAGTTTGATCAATCCACTTTTGACCCAAAAGTCGGCCACTGCTGCAGCCAAGCAACCCTCTTTGGACTCAATTTTAGATAAGCTGAAGTTGTGTGTGATTTCCATTGATAGACTACAAATAGGTTGTAGTGTAGACTTTGTGAATTTAAGCTTATTTGTTAGTTTGGAGCTGATTGGGGTTCGTTATTGAAGTTGCAAACCCGCCCAAGACCCGCTGTAACAGACCCCAACCTAGCCCCCATTCAGAAGCTTTTTTTAAAGCTCAAAGTGAACCCGTATTAGCTGTAAGTTTGGATTCATGCTCTTTGTAATGCTGTTTTTATTAGTTCAATTTTTTTATTGCATTAGCTTACCACTTCTAGCTTAATTTGTGCATCAAACATACCCATTTAGGACCTTTTGTCACAACCCGCGTAACTGCTAACTGATTAGATAGTAAAACCTTTAGATTTAGCGTGTTCAGTTGATTTAACTCAAACTTGTTAGAGGTTAGTTAAACATATTCAGTAACCTAGGATTATTATCTCTAATTTGTCAACTTGCGCTAAAATTTCAAAAGCCAAAGTTTCTTGTCTGTGAAAATGGACAGATTTCTAGGAAGGTTTCAGGGTGCAAACATTCTTGGAAATTAGTAAAATATTGTAGTTTCGCAAATCTTGGTAGCTTATCTTCCATTAGCAAAAAGAATTTTACGGATTGGAGGTCGTTTACTTGGGTAGATTCAAGTCCAAAGTTGCCAAGTTGAGCCTCTTTTCTGCCCTTCACCCAGCTTTGCCTATTTTGACCCGTTTCTCAATGGCTCATAATGTGTTCATTTGTTTGATTTATGGTGTAATTTTGGATGTTTTTAGATCCTAGGTATGATGTCTTGAATTATGCATGCTTAATTTGGGTTAGTTGCTTGTTTATTAGCTTATTTTGGCTCTCCATAGTTGCCCTCTAACTGGTTGTTGCTGCTGCCATTTAGTATGCATTAAGCTCGTTGTTTTTGATTGTGTAGCAACATATGCTGCTTATATGATTTTTTTTAGTCTCTTTGCATTAGTTTCTGTAGTTGTTAGCCCAATTTTAACCTTAGGAATAGCCATTAGCTTATACCATAGCTTTCCAAGTTTCCAATTTCTTTTTTGTTGATCATTGTGCGAACTGTCAAACAAATAAGCTCTCACTGAGCTTATTTGTAACTTTTGGAAAAGTTGTTTTTGTAAAACTTTGTTATATTTTGTTGAAATTCAGTTTAGTAAAAGAAAAATATAAAATAAAAAAAATAACAAAAAGCTAAAGTCAGGGGTCGAACCCCAAACCTCTAGCTCACACTCAGACACTACATCACATACACACAACCAACTGCGCCCTTGGGTCTTTTTCATTTAAGTATACATAGTTAATCCTTTTAACCTTGTTTTTGTCTATTTAGCTTAATAAACCTTTTCAGCTTATTTAGCTTATTTGCTGCTTATTATTGAACTGTGTCCTCACCTTTTTCATTTTTCTTAGGTTCATTTTAACTTATAGAATTTATTAAAAAATGTTTCAAATTTTTAGGAGTTGTGGTTTAATTATTAGAATTTAATTAGTATTTAATTCATAATAAATAGATTTTTTATTGAAAAATTAATTTTCTTTTTTCTAAAATTTTCTTTTGTCATTTAGTGCGCAAGAAAATTAATTGGAAACCCGTAGGACCTTTGTAGCTTAAATTTTACGTTTTATTTTGTACGTTGACGTTTATTTTTAAATAAACGTCGCGTTTTTAATTTAGATTGCGTTTTAGGACTCCCCGTTTTCCCTAACATGTTTCCCGTAGGTTTTTTTAGGTTATTTTAAATATTTCTTAGCATTCCTTAGTTTAATTTTCCATTTAAGTTACGTTTATTCCATTTTCGTTCGTTAATTCGTAATTTTCGTTAATTTAACGTATCACAAAACCAAACAATCTTTCACAACCAAACATACAAGGTTTTAATCTCGATCTTTCCTCGAAACTTTCCATTCACACCTCGTTGGGGTACGACCCGGGAAATCACTTCCCGGTCTCAGAATTTGAATATCACTTTCGCGAGTTTTGCGAAGTAATCTTTTTCCTAAAAGATTTACTCGTATTTCTCCACATCTTGTTGTCTCACGATAACATAGACTTCACGTTTGTTGATATTTTGATAAATTGTTTTTGCACACACCAAAACACAACGAATCAAATGGCGCCGCTGCCGGGGAGGCTGTGTGTCGAAAGTCTCGATAAGGTTTAGACGATTAGTCTTGTAGAACCTTCGCAAGAAGTTACGCTTTCGTAAAACTTATAAAAAACCAAAAATATTTTTCTTTTGTTTCTATATATGTATTATATCTATATAAGATAAGAAAAACACAAAAAGATTTTCCCGTTTCTTTGTTTAATAATAACAACATTAAAATCTTACCACCGCAAACCAAGGCAGAACACCTACCAACTGGGGGTGTGACCATAATAAGTTCCCAAACAAAAGATCAAAACTTGCCTTTGTATCACTTGCGTTTTAGAAAACTTTTAATCGATAAGCTTACGTTAAGAGGAGTCGAAACGGTATAGGGCGATCCAACGAACTTCGCCCTAGTGAGAAATCTATTCTTTTCTCCCGCTCCTTGTACGTTTGTCCTTAAAGGTTAACCTTGCATTTGTGATTATTGGTTTAAGTTCCCCTGTCTTTATGAGTTGGTCTTGTTTTAATTGTTGTGTTTTTCGAAAAACCCAAAAATAATCTTCTTATCCTCGTTAATGTTTAATTCTTATGTCGTCACCCGACTATCACTGTTTTCATTGTAAAGGTCTGGTGGATGACAATCTTCGTTGTTACAAGTGTGGGTGTGAGCGGTGTGGAAGCAATATTAGAGACGGATTTTGTAAATGGTGCAAAGCAAATCCGAATGCTTTCAATGATTCTCAAAATTCTTCCGACTACCCCTCACATCCCGAAATACGTACTATTAATGGCAAACCGTCAAGAGTCGATCCACACCTCTCACGGTTTATGATTCGAAGTTTATCAAGCAAACGTACTGAGCTTAAAACGGTGACTAAAATAAACGACTTGCCTGATCATCACGTTTATCAAGAACAAAAACAGGGGACCATAACGGAAGTGGTAGAAATTCCTAGCTCTCAGAGCACACCACTTGTCCCACCTCCAGATTTTTCAAAATGTTCTTCGAGACTTGATAATCATTCGAATTATTTTGTTGATTCTTTGAATGGCCCGATTCCTTCTCTAAGGCAATCGTTTATTCCTTGCGTCGGTTGTGGTGAGCCACTTTTCGGTCTACCATGTCGTTGGTGCATGTGTGAACGATGTGGTAATGATATTCAAAACAGAAGTTGTTTGTTTTGTGGTTCGAGTAATTCATTCGCTTACGATTCTAATCCGGGCTTTTGCAATGAGCCACAAAACAATTTCATTTCATATGAGCATAATCCGTATTATCAAAATTGCAATGCCGAATCGTTTCAAAATGCACCAACTTCACAACAATACGGTTGTGAGTATTGTGGAGGTCCGCATTTTAGCACCGATTGTCAAACTAGGAATCTTTTTCCTTGTGACAACAATTATCACGACCAACCTCCACAATACCAAACTTTTGAAACAAAACCTCAACCATTTCCTCAAGAACTTTTGCAAAATGTCTTAAATACTTCAAATGATCTTAATGATTTGGTTAACAAACCTGCTCCGGAAGAACCTCGTCCGAAGTCTTACAAAGAAATACTAGCTGAAGAAGCAGCTAGAGTAAGATTTCGAATGCGTAAAACTATCATCTACGATGACGATGACGATGATGATGACGATGACGATGACGATAGTGATGATGAAGATACCCTTGATATTCGTCAAGGCTCATCAAATTCATCAGTTGTGGTTCCTTCCATGAAAATCAGGGAAAAAATAATGTGACGGAGAAATTACTAGCAGAAGATCAAATGGAACTTGTACAATCCATGAATGCTAGCTCCTCTCAACTCCCTCAGTCTATTGATATCACACCCGAAGTTCACACTCACTCTCTGAATATGGGGGATGAGTATCTTAGCACTGTTCCTGAAACGGAATCGGACGAATTCATAAAGTCTAGTGTTGAGAACCTTGTCCCAATCCCAGGAGAGTCACAGGGAACTTTTGATCATATGTGTGATTCACCTTCCCCTCCTGAAAATCCAAATGATCATTTTGAAACTTTCTCCGACTTTGATGATGATTGTACATCTTATGGAGAAGTTGAGTATGTAGAGGCATCACTGCCTCATTCTGATGTTGACCTTCTCCTTGAGGAGTTCACAGATGAACTTACTCACATCAATCCACTTCCATTGGGAAGTGATGATGATCTGTTTGATTTCGAAGCTGATCTAGGAGAAATTGAAAACCTTTTAAATTCTAATCCCAACATCGAGCTTAGTACTTCACATACTGATGAAAATTCTTTATCTTCTGGAAATATCAGTTATGTGGAAGAATTATCTTCTGAGCTAGTCAGCTTAGAAGATGAGAATGATGATGAGACTGACATTGAAATCAAAGATGAAGCCCTTCGTGCTACATTGTTAAATGTCAGTCACCTCATCTCTAAAATTGAGGCTTTCAAAGAGAAACCCATTTCATCTCCTATCCCCATTAAGGATAGTGACATTTTCTCCAACGATCCTATTCCGGAGTTTGAAGCCTTTATGTTTGATCATATGGGAGAGAAGATTAGTGGCAGTACCACTTCTCATTCTCATAATTCTCTCCCCGATTATGAATCATTTACCTTCAATGAGTTCTCTTGTGAACTCACTCACATCAATCCCGAATATGATTCATTCACATTCGAGGAGTTCTCCTGTGAACTCACTCATATCATATCTCCACCGGAGTATGATAACTTCTATTTTGATCTAGACACACCCGGGATATATCTTGATCACATGAGCTTAAATGATGAGATTCATGATGATGAATCCATGAATCCTCCTCCTGATGATGATGAGTTAGTCAAGATGTTTATCATGAATTTCTTTCTCTTTTTCACCTATCGGGTGACTTCTCCTGTTCTTCACTCTTTCGGGAATGAAGACATTATATTTGACCCCGGCATCACCGCTTATAGTTTATACTATTTTGAGCCGGGTACTTATCTCATCGGTGTGGAACTTTCACGTGCTTCAAATGTTTGTCCAAATATCTTGAATGAAAGTCCGATGGAGATTGTTTCTTCCACATCTTGCTTCCCCAAGAACCAATGAATTCGGGGTCGAGTCAAGCTAGCGACTCGGTAAACAAAAACAGTAGCATGTACTTAGGGTTTTCACCCTAAGTGTGGGGGAGTTACTCCTGCTGTGGTTACCAATAAAGTGAAAAACAAAATGGTGTTTCCACATTTAGCTTGTAATGTTGCCCTTTTACGTTCAAAGAGTCGGCATAATAGTTGGGACTTTGAATATTGAGGACAATATTCAATTCTAAGTGTGGGGGGGAAATTCTAGCGAATTTTATCACATTTTACCGTCTAGTTCCCCCGTTTTGGCCAAAAATTTTAAAAATTTTTCACTTAAGTTTCAAAATTTTTTGTGGTTATCAGTCCGCCATGTCTAAACGACAAAAGGATTGGCTAATCCAGGAGCAAACGGCTCTTGGTAAAGATAACTCAAACCCGTTGATGGCTTACAATTTGGCAAAAATTGTATGGTACCTCTCGCCATATCCTCAAAAGTAAATGAGTTGACTAGCCCGCAAGATTATGGCTTGTGGTAAAGGCAGTGGAAAAACCATAATTGGTAATCAACTCACCAAGATGTTGACTGTTCCATCAAGAGTTGGCTAGTCCAGAAGCAAACGGCTTCTGGTAAAGACAAATCAAAACCGTTGAAAGCTCGTGGTTTGCTCAAAATCATATGGTTATCGGATGGACCATAGTTCTTAATTGAATCAAAACATTCGGCTACTCCAGAAGTGATGGCTTTTGGTAAAGAGACTTCAAATCCATTAAGTTTTCTCAAAAGATTGCTAGGGATTAGCAATAGTTTAGTGTGGGGGATTGATGAATGTGTAAATACTCATCATTTTTAGTCAAATCTGAACTGCAAAACGTTTAAAAACACTAAAAAACGCACCAAAATACGAAGAAAATCCCAAAGATCGTGTTTTATATGTTTCTAATGCAAAACAAGTGAAAACAAACGAAAAACGAACAAAATTTGCATAATTGGCAGTTTCAGTCCCCCAACTTTCAAAATTTGTCAAAACTTGTCCCTGAGCGTTTATTTTGAAAAGTCAAACCAAGTCTTTAAAAAATCAAAAGTTACCAAATAATGGTCTTTGGGTGAAAAATCTTTCAAAAATGTACAAGTTTGGGCCCTCAAGTTTCAAGGTTTGGCAGATATGGTCCCCGGGAATTATAAATCGAAGAAAAATGACAGATTGGACCTTGGAGATTCATAACTTGGCAAGAATAGTCCTTTGGAGAAGTTTGAAATAATGGCAGAAAAGGTCCCTCAAAATTCAGTAAACTACACTTTTGGTCCTTGTGATAAACCATTAAAACCAAACGGATCCAAAAGTATTATTAAACCTAATACTAAACCACCACCCTTTATTCCCTTGGCCCAAATCTGTTTCCAGCCCAACCTCCAAAGCCCAACTACCAAAACCCTATACGTTTAATAAAAATACGCCCCTCCCTTTTTGGTCAAATCAAAAGTCAAACCAACACACCCCCTTTTCTTCCCCAACTCGTATTACCCAGGAAACAAACAACCTTTCTCCCACCTCCCTGCTCTCCATTACACGCCAAACATATCACCATCTCCCCCTCCTCAAAAGCATATCCCACTATCTTCCCCAACCTTCACATGATACCACCCCTTTCACGAGATACCAGCCATGTCACCAATCCATGTACCATTTAGGCGCCAAAACAAGAATGGAAGGCTAGGATTACTCAACCATTAATTGGAAAGCTGGGATTCAATCTAAAGAAACACAAGAAGGCATCCAATGCTGCTTTATCTCTCAAAACAAGCACAGGCAGATGTGGACAAAAGAAGATCAAGGGAAACCCTAGTTCTAATAATATAAATAGATGTTGAGATGTAAGCCTAAAGGGCAGTCAGTTAGTATGTTTTTAATTTTTTAGTTTAAATCTTGAATATTTTCTTATGTACTGTTTTTTCTGTATCAATGAAAAACCTTATTTGAATTTTTCTTGTCTTTGCAAAAAAAATTACTTAGCCACTTTAGCTTATTGTATGCTTATTTATTATTCACATTTACTTATTTAGTCACAACTTAGTTTATTGAATTTGCTTATATCTGTCTCACCTAGCCGTTTTTAATCTATATTTTAGTTAAGATAGAGTTTGAATTAATCTTAAAGTCTTGTTTCACTAATAGTCAGTGGTGTAGTCTCAAGAGATTTAAGCTCCTTTTTGATTTTTAAGCTCAATCAGCCAGTTTGATCAATCCACTTTTGACCCAAAAGTCGCCCACTGCTGCAGCCAAGCAACCCTCTTTGGACTCAATTTTAGATAAGCTGAAGTTGTGTCCGATTTCCATTGATAGACTACAAATAGGTTGTAGTGTAGACTTTATGAATTTAAGCTTATTTGTTAGTTTGGAGCTGATTGGGGTTCGTTATTGAAGTTGGAAACCCGCCCAAGACCCGCTGCAACAGACCCCAACCTAGCCCCCATTCAGAAGCTTTTTTTAAAGCTCAAAGTGAACCCATATTAGCTGTAAGTTTGGATTCATGCTCTTTGTAATGCTGTTTTTATTAGTTCAATTTTTTTTATTGCATTAGCTTACCACTTCTAGCTTAATTTGTGCATCAAACATACCCATTTAGGACCTTTTGTCACAACCCGCGTAACTGCTAACTGATTAGATAGTAAAACCTTTAGATTTAGCGTGTTCAATTGATTTAACTCAAACTTGTTAGAGGTTAGTTAAACACATTCAGTAACCTAGGATTATTATCTCTAATTACACAATTTAAAAAAAACCCTCTCTCCCCTCTGGCGAATATGGAGATCCCTAAACCCTTAATGCTTTTCTTCTAATCGATCCTCATAATTCTCCATCACAATTCTGATTTAAGTTTAGTTTATATCTCTTGATTAACCTATCTTAATCCGTATTGTGTTCCTGGTTAGTTTTAGGATCGATTTTTAGAATTTTTAGGGTTTCTTATAATCGCTGGTGTAGGGTTTCACTGAACTTGGTTTTGGTTTGTAATTAATTCCATTCTTATTTGCAATCATTACCGATTCTCTGATCATGTAATTATTTATGCACGTTTATCTTATAAACCCTAGGTTATCTAGGGTTTGAATCGTTTGCTTTCTGATTAAGCGTGTTCTTCTGGTTCTGATTTTACGATCTGGTTGTTAAAGGGTTTTGGTTGTGTTTAATGTCGAATTTGGGAGAGGAGCAACATACTTTGTCACGCACTATGGTTGATGATAACAGTGCTACTATTGATTTGTCAAAGGTGACCATGAGGAAACATAAGAAGTCTAAACCTAAGGATGTTACAGGTGTGGCGACGCAGCCTATAGCTGTAAATTCCTGTGATAAATCTCCTCATGTTCAGGTTGATAACATCCGTAAGTCTATCAAGTGTAAACACGATACTATTGAAGGGGTGTTGGGTGTTTCGATTAAATCTGCCATTGATCTTGACTTATTCCTTAAGGGTATTGAAGAGGGTAAATATCCGATATGGCCTAATTTGGATAGTGAAACACGTTTACAAGTGTATGAGGCTGTGAGTGGTTTAATGGAGGTCTATGTACCTAGCATGACGGCTAATGCAACAAATTCTGATGTGAGTGGCAAAGTTATTACAAATAATGACTACGTGGAGGTTAATACAACTAATGCAACTAATTCTAGTTCTTTGGTTGTTGAGGCTGTTTGTGAAGGTGTTAATGTGTCTATTCCTCAAAGAATAGTTGAAAAGGTTAGTGCACGCCTAGAGCACACTCTTTATGGCTATTTTATTAGTAATAGAATGGCGTTTCCAGTGGTTGATTACTATGTTAAGAATAATTGGGCTAAGTATGGTTTGAAAAAGATCATGATGAATGACAAAGGTTTCTTCTTTTTTAAATTCGATACTCAAGCTGGTTTAGAATCTGTTTTGGAAAATGGACCTTAGATGATTCGTAAATCTCCAATCATTCTCAAGAAATGGTCTATTGGTACTAGCTTATGTAAGGAAGAGTTGACTCGCATTTCGATATGGGTTAAACTGCATGATGTGCCTCTCCAAGTCTTTGAAGATGATGGTATTAACTTGATTGCTTCATTTATTGGCAAACCTATTATGTTGGATTCGTACACAAGTTCTATGTGCAAGGATTCTTGGGGTAGAAGCAGTTTTGCTCGGTGTTTAATTGAAGTGGGTTCAATGGATGAGCTCGTAGAAGTTATCACTATTGGTGTCCCCTCTCTTACAGGGGATGGTTTTACTAAAGAATCTATCCGGGTTGAATATGAATGGAGGCCTCCTAGGTGCACTTTATGTAAGATTTTTTGGCACATCTATGAGCATTGTACTAAAAAAGAGACTACTCCCCCTGTTGTTACTACTTCAAATGTGGTTCCTCCTGCTTATGATGGTTTCCAAAAGGTGAGTCGTAAGAAGAAAAAAGGTAAAAGCCAGTCTGGTATTGTTGGTACTTCTGTCAAACAGACTATCAGGTATGAGCCAAAGAAGACTACTAGTGAACCTAAAAAGGTAGCTACTAGTAGTGTGCCTACATCGTCATCTAAATTGAAGTCTAAAGGTCTCTCCTCTAAGGGGGTGAAGTGTCTACATCCAACCCTTATGATGTTCTATCTACTGATGAAGATGGTGAAGATGATTGTGTTGATAACATGTTTGATGAATCAGCTAATTTATTCTCTAATGTTGCTTATGGTGGAAGTTCTTCTTTCACGGATGATGCTGCTGGTTAGCTTGATTTGTTTTTGTTTTTGGTCTAGGTTCATTTTGTTTCTAGAGTTGTCTTGAGCTTTTGGCATGTCAGAAGCTCTAGGTTAGTTGTCTATCAAGCTGTATTTGCTTGAGGTTAATGTGGTATTCAGCCACATTCCATTTGTTCTCAAACGTTTTGGTCTTAATATATTTACCAGGGTGCAGGATTACTCCCCTTTACCCAAAAAAGATTATTATCTCTAATTAGTCAACTTGCGCTAAAATTTCAAAAGCCAAAGTTTCTTGTCTGTGAAAATGGACAGATTTCTAGGGAGGTTTTAGGGTGCAAACGTGCTTGGAAATTAGTAAAATATTGTAGTTTCGCAAATCTTGGTAGCTTATCTTCCATTAGCAAAAAGAATTTTACGGATTGGAGGTCGTTTACTTGGGTAGATTCAAGTCCAAAGTTGCCAAGTTGAGCCTCTTTTCTGCCCTTCACCCAGCTTTGCCTATTTTGACCCGTTTCTCAATGGCTCATAATGTGTTCATTTGTTTGATTTATGGTGTAATTTTGGATGTTTTTAGATCCTAGATATGATGTCTTGAATTATGCGTGCTTAATTTGGGTTAGTTGCTTGTTTATTAGCTTATTTTGGCTCTCCATAGTTGCCCTCTAACTGGTTGTTGCTGCTGCCATTTAGTATGCATTAAGCTCGTTGTTTTTTATTGTGTAGCAACATATGCTGCTTATATGTTTTTTTTAGTCTCTTTGCATTAGTTTCTGTAGTTGTTAGCCCAATTTTAACCTTAGGAATAGCCATTAGCTTATACCATAGCTTTCCAAGTTTCCAATTTCTTTTTTTGTTGATCATTGTGCGAACTGTCAAACAAATAAGCTCTCACTGAGCTTATTTGTAACTTTTGGAAAAGTTGTTTTTGTAAAACTTTGTTTTATTTCGTTGAAATTCAGTTTAGTAAAAGAAAAATATAAAATATAAAAAAAAATAACAAAAAGCTAAAGTCAGGGGTCGAACCCCAAACCTCTAGCTCACACTCAGACACTACATCACATACACACAACCAACTGCGCCCTTGGGTCTTTTTCGTTTAAGTATACATAGTTAATCCTTTTAACCTTGTTTTTGTCTATTTAGCTTAATAAACCTTTTCAGCTTATTTAGCTTATTTGCTGCTTATTATTGAACTGTGTCCTCACCTTTTTCATTTTTCTTAGGTTCTTTTTAACTTATAGAATTTATTAAAAAATGTTTCAGATTTTTAGGAGTTGTGGTTTAATTATTTGAATTTAGTTAGTATTAAATAGTATTTAATTCATAATAAATAGATTTTTTATTGAAAAATTAATTTTCTTTTTTCTAAAATTTTCTTTTGTCATTTAGTGCGTAAGAAAATTAATTGGAAACCCGTAGGACCTTTGTAGCTTAAATTTTACGTTTTATTTTGTACGTTGACATTTATTTTTAAATAAACGTCGCGTTTTTAATTTAGATTACGTTTTAGGACTCCCCGTTTTCCCTAACATGTTTCCCGTAGTTTTTTTAGGTTATTTTAAATATTTCTTAGCATTCCTTAGTTTAATTTTCCATTTAAGTTACGTTTATTCCATTTTCGTTCGTTAATTCGTAATTTTTGTTAATTTAACGTATCACAAAACCAAACAATCTTTCACAACCAAACATACAAGGTTTTAATCTCGATCTTTCCTCGAAACTTTCCATTCACACCTCGTTGGGGTACGACCCGGGAAATCACTTCCCGGTCTCAGAATTTGAATATCACTTTCGCGAGTTTTGCGAAGTAATCTTTTTCCTAAAAGGTTTACTCGTATTTCTCCACATCTTGTTGTCTCACGATAACATAGACTTCACGTTTGTTGATATTTTGATAAATTGTTTTTGCACACACCAAAACACAACGAATCAGTAAGGACATGGCAAGAAAGGCTTAGCCTTCAGTCTTTGTTTGGAAGGTGTGGCATACTGATAGCCTTGATTTTTATATAGACCTCTTGCTTTTAAAGAAGCAGTGTAGGGGATGTGATCACAAGTTCTGTGGTCCTCTTGTTTGCATATCATGCAAAACAGGACTCTGTAGCATTTATCAGTGTTGTGATTTGGATAATTGCACAGTTCACATCTCCCTGAAGGTCTGGGTGTGGTTTTTAGTTTGGAAGAACTTGAGGATACTGAGGGCCTATTAGTTTTAGAGTCTGAGAATTTTTCAGTAGACTCAATTTTCTCACTCAGCATCCTAACAAGTTCAGCAAGCTGATCAACCTTTGAATCAGTGCTTTCATGCTTCACTTCAGTGGGTACTGAAGGTTTTTGGTGTTTAGTGGGTGCAGGAGTAGGTCTTTTCAGAATAGTCTTTCCTAACCCTGATTTCTCTTTGGGAGAATGGGGTTGATAGACTAATGGTGCAAGGTCAGAATTAGGTTCAGCTCCCTGAAGTTGTTTCAGTGGAGGGAGTGGTGAATCAGACTTATACTCAGTGATGGACTCAGTAGGATTAAGTTCATCAGTGACTCCTAGCAGCTCCTTGATAGCCTGACTTTCAGGCTCCAGGATTCTTCCAGTGTTAAAATTTGGCATTTTACTGTTAGGATTGTTTCTTTCAATCCAATCACTGGGTTTAGGAGCAAGTTCTTTGCTAGAAAGTATGTTGGCTGACAGAAAAGTTGTTGAATGGCTACTTTCCCCAGAAACTTCAGTGAGTTGATCATCACCAATACTAGCCTTTTTGGAGCTGGGTGTGAGACTCAGTGTTTCATAAAGTTTGGGGTTTTTCTGAGTCCATTTCCAAATAACATCCTTTTCTTTCTTAAGTTCTTCCTGAAGAGCTTGATTTTGTTTTACCAGTTCAGAGTTTTGAATTTGAAGTGTAACACTTTCAAGCTTGGCTTGTTTCAAAGCAAATAGTTCATCTCTACTATGATTTAATTCAAAACTCAGTTTGTTAAATTTTGAAAACAAATTAAGTCTTTGCTCTTCAACATACTTAAGATCAACATTAATATAATCTAAGTAAGATTTCCAATCATCATTATCATCCATAGAAAGTAAAAGGTTTACCTTCCTCATAGTGATGTTAACCCATTCACCATTTCTTGCATGACTCTTCCCCACAGCAAGCTTGTTGTCATCTGATAGAGCCATCAGGGCACTGATGTGAACTTCATCATCATCAGAGGACACTTCAACCTCATCCCAGTCATATGTTTCAGCAACAAGCCCTTTGTTCTTGGCTTGAGAAGGCTTTGGAGCCTGAGGAGGCTGAGAGACTGTTGAGGATGATTCAAGAAGGGCAAGTTTAGCTTTTGCCTTTCTGTACTTGGCTTCAAAGTCAATTTGAGGGAATTTTTCAAATCTTTGACTAGATTGAAGCATTTTTGGTTGAAACTTGCTGGGGCCTGAAAAAGAGTTATTTCCTGAAAATTTGAAAGATGGTTCTGAGGTTGTTTTTGAAAAACAATCTTTAGCAAAATGGCCCATTTTGCCACATTTAAAACATTCAGTGTTTTCATTTGCTTTTGAAGGGAATTTGTTTTTCTTAAAAAACCTTTTTGAATTAGCAAGGAGTGCCCTTTCCTGAAATTCAATTTGAAGATCATTTAGGTACTCCTCACTGGTTCTTTGGTCAACCTCATCATCAGATCCATCTTGAAAATCCTGCACAACACCTTTGGAATAGAAAGCAGTTGATATGGGTGAAATAGTCAAGGACTTTTTGGTCTCCTGAGCTTTACCAGGGTATCTCCTGGTGATAAGATTGTCCTCATAGACAAACTTCCCATAGATGGCAGGGAGCTCAAGGTTCTGAATGTGGTTTGCATTTCTCAATCCCTGAGAGAAGTTTAACCACTTCTCAGGGAGACTGTTGACAAAACCAACATTGATCTCATGTTTTGACAGAATAACACCATCATTGGTCAGCTCATTCAGGAGGGTCTTATACCGAGTATAAGTCTTAGAGAGACTTTCAGAATCCTTGGCCCTGAAGGTATTGAATTCAAGCTTCAGGTCCATGATTCTATTTTCTTTGGTATCAGAAGGCCCTTCATAGCTACGAACCAGGTCAGTCCAAGTGGGATCTTGATTTTAAAAACTTGAGCACTCTTAAGTTTTGAAAACAGGTTTAAGTTTTACAAATCAGAGGCTCTGATACCACTTGTTGGTCCCTTTTACTTGGTTAGCAGTAACTAAAAAGCTAAAGTAACCAAGTTGTATGACTTTTAACAAAGATGTATAAATGATTAACAATAAAGCAACGTAAACATAAGAGACAATATTTTTCAACGTTTAATTCTTTATTAGAAGTTAATCAAAAAGAATCGTACCTAAGTGTTTGCGGAATAACACTTGGGATTGAAACGACAAGTGTGGTATTGACTCCTCACTAAACTCAAACAATGTTGAGTGACAACTTTCAGGACCCACTGAGCTATCTCAGGGGTTATGTTGTTCTTTGGAGGAGTAAAAGTGGTTTGTGAATGCTTTGCATTAATTGCACAAACTTGTCAACTTTTACTCCTTACTTATGCTACCTATTTATACACAAATATGAACAACCCTATTATACAATGGACCTAAGTGTTCCTCAATAAAATCTTGATAGATTTTATTCTCTGGCAAGGGAAACTTCTTTGGGTTAAGTCCAAAAGGCACTTTCTGATGACAGCCTGGTTTTAACCATTTGGGGAAAGTTTGACCTTAAAGTGATAAAGCACTTTAGTGAAATATATCAAACTTTCCCGCCCAGTCCCGCCAAAACTTCAGTCTTCAAGTCATCAGTCTTCAGTACCATGATAGTTGTTGCGGAGTCTTGGGGTTCAGTGAGTTATTGTCATCCTCACTGAACCCATCACCTTCTTCTTGGCTTAGATCACACTCACTGAGTTCTGCCTCACTAAATGGAGAACCTTTCTTCTTAGGCTCGGTCTAAGCATCCTGAAGATGACTCACTGAGTTACTGTTCACTCAGTGACTTGTTTACACTTAGGTTATTTTACGTTCAAATCCTTGTAAGAGGAAGATTGGGAATTCAGTGACCCAACACGATGATTTTGGTAATCTTGATCAATCGATGAAACGAGAAACAAAATCGTTAAATTGTGGAATGACTTAGATCCATATCCATACTTAATACGGTATCAGAAACAAAAGGATAGCAAAATGATAAATCATTTGATTGTGACTTTATGAAACCACTGATTGTATTTGAATTATAGTATAAATATCTCCAAAGAAATACAAAGGAAGTATGTATTTCCCGAGTCGATTTCGCAACAAAGTGTGAATGAGATTTCGTGATTCGGTTCGTGATCAAGTGAATTGAATAGTGAGAAATATTTGGATTTTTAAAACTACAATTATGAAATATAAACTAAAACAAATTAATAAGCACACAAAACAATTAAGCAAATATTAAATAAGCTAAAACACATATAAACCTAAAAAAGTAACTTAACGGGAGCTAAACGCACCTTAAAAACCTAAAATTTGGAAAATTGATTCTAAAAACTCAATTTTAATTTTAAAAAGTCCTAAATACTTAAAATGAATTTTAGAAAAAAGATTTGTACTTTTTTTTATTTTTATTTTATTTTTTATGAATTAAAAATTATTTAGAAGAAAATAAATGATTAAAAATTGCAAATTTAAAAGGAAAAATCTCAAAATTTTCAGAAAACTAATTTAAAAGCCCCTAAATCAAATAAGCTAGGCAAAATTAGGCAAAAGTGAAATTTAACCTAAAAACGCAAACTTACGGGCTTCCCGAGCCTTAAAAAGTCAAAATTGTGAAATACTAACCATAGAAATTAAATTCTATTTTTCCTATGTCCTATTTGATAAAAGAAAATTTTTTAAAAAAGAAAATTAATTTTTGATTTTTATTTAATTTATTATGAATTAAAAACTAAATTTAACAATTTAAACGATTAAAAATAGTAAAACTATTAAGAAAATTATGAAATTTTTCTGGAAAATACTTTAAACTAGGTAGAATAAAGGAAAAATAAAAGTGGTGTAAAAGCTTTTTAGAATAAGCAGTTTATAAGCTAAAACAGCTTATTAAGCTTAAAGGGGAAAAGATGGTTAAGTAATAAACTTGGGAAAGTCCTAATGAAAAAGTCCCAAGGGCGCAATGGTTACAGGTTTGGTGTGTGGGTGTTGGTGTGGGTAAGGTCCTAGGTTCGACCTTGTGGACTTCATTTTTTTTCTCCTAACTTGTAAAATAATGAAAAATAAGGTAATTTAATTAGGTTAATTACTTGATCTTTAATCCGCTGCGTACTTGTGATTATTTATGTTTATATTGTATGATTAATATGCTAAAACTCCAACAAAGCCCACAAATAGACAACATATCCAAACACCCTCGAAACCAGTAATAGCCTTAAAGCTATCATGGTAGTTGTTTGACGAACCAAAAAATCTACCTTAAGACTCAAATAAGGGATTTAGCATGCTTGCACAAACAAAGGTTGCGTAATAGACATAATATATAAAACCGCCCTTTAATTCTTAGCAATCAAGTGAAAAACTTGTATAACCCAACAAATCGGCTAGATCTGAACATAACACAGAAACAAACAAATCGAAACCAACAACAAAACAACCTACTGAAACCACCTAGCTCACCGTAACAACCGAGAGTGTTTGGTTACAGTGGCGGTAGTTTCAGTGGCAACAAAGAAGGGGTTTATGTGTGTTTTGTTTCGAGAGAGATAGAAAGATGGAGAATAGGTGTGATGGTCGCCGATCTTAGAGAGAAAGAAGAAAAAGGAGAGCAGTGAAGAGTAACCTCTTTTAGGGTTTGTGTTGGTTTATATAAAATTGCCAGTCGTGTATATAAGATTCAATTATTTACTAAAATAGATTAAGTTTTCACTTTTTGAAATTCAAGAATAGGTGGTGCGTGTTTCCTTCAATTGTTCATGTCCAACCTTGCATTTTAATGATTCCAGCCTTCCATTCTAATGTTTTCTTCAATAGTTTGTGTTTTTCTGAGTTAGCCTTCTATTTAGTTTTTACAAAGAAGTGAGGATTTAGTTTTCACCTTTCACTTTCAAGATAAGTTGCTTTTTGTATTATTATGTAGTTAAGAATAAGATAAAGTAAAACAACAACTAAACCTTTTGTCCAAGGCTATTAAGATCACGAGTTAGACCGTAAGATCCTACGATCTCGCCAGCAAAAACTTGCAGGACCGTTTTAGGATTGTGTGTGTTTTAAGATCGCACATAAGATCATGGGATTGTTCGTAAGATCGGCTCTCGATCCGATCTTACCAATTTGAAAAGTTATATATTTTTTTTCTTCTCAAAATCTTATATAAGACTTGTATTATTTATTCTTTACTATTATATTACACCATATTATTCATACTTTGGTTCTAAAATGTTTTACATAAGATGTATATCTTTTATCATAAAAAGCCGTAATATACAAAGCTACGATGAAGACTTTATAACATAATCGATCAAATTTCTATTTGGGTGTGTCAATAAAGTTACTGAAACATTTGATATATTATTATTATTATTATTATTATTATTTAATTTTTTAATTTCTATATAATCTTGTACAACAACCTTTGTAGTTTGTATCTTTGAGGGGTGTTTGTTTAATCTTAGGGGGTGTTTGTTTAGCTTATGGCTATTGTGGAAAACTAGAAGGGGGTTGAATAGTTTACCGCTTTTTAACTTGATTATCTTTTAAAATTTTACGTTTGTTTAAAGATATAAGTACAACTTTACTTGTTTAATTCTTTGAAAAGCTTTACGTGTGATTAACAATTCTAACTAAAGACAATATGTAATAAGCAAAGACAAAGAAAGAAACGATCAAACCACAACACGATTGTTTATCGTAATTCGGCTACAAGGACTCTTTTTCCTTGCCCTACATCCACGCCCCGAGTTTCCAACTCGAGAGTTATAAGCACTAATCAACAAGCTCCTTTCCCGGTGGAGAAACCTTTACAACGTCGCTTACACTTTTACCAACACTAAGCTAGATGTCGAGTTCTTTTACAAGGGTACAACCACTCCCGTCGTTGCTTACACTTTTACCGACACTAAGCTAGATGTCGAGTTCTTTACCAAGGGTACAACCACTCCCGTTAGTTCTTTTACAAGGGTACAACAACTCCCGACACACTATGTATTTTGAGGCCTAAAATACTAACCGATCACTTCTACACACACGATACAAATGAAGTATAAACTACCAAAGCTTATACATAACAAAGCTAACAAATCTTGCAACTTCAGAGTTGAAACTTGTAACTTCTTGGATGAGCTTGTGAAGTCCCTTGCTACATAAGAGGATCACACAAGTCAAATGTTACTGAGTTAGTTGAGAGAGTATATGAAAATATATGTCCTAAAGTGATGACTCAAAACTAATAAGTGACTTGGTATTTATAGCAAAACAAACAACAGGTCTGGCGGATACGGTGGAACCCTCAGATGGGTTCCGCCCGTGTACCCCCAGGGTTCTGCCAGGCTTGCAGTAGGTTTTGCAATAAATCATTCAAACCAACCAAAGTCACATCAACAACAACTAGTCAAACACATTGAATCCAATTTGGAAAGCTTCCAAAAATGTGTAAGATGTTATGGCAAGTCAAATACACAAGCTTGCACTAAATGTATGATGTGACAAGACACTTTCTAATTAAAGAAATAAAAACAATATTTTGTTTAAAAGGAAATGTAAACCTTAGTTAAACAAGACTTAAACACTAAAGTGATGATTTACTATTAGCTAAAGTTCATACTTTGTCATTAACAAAACTTAGCAAAGATCGTAAAATATAAATAACGTTTTTAGGCGATATTTGTATTAACAGCTATGTTTGGCAACGAGTTTATCGGGGCTTATAGGGGATTGAGCTTTTAAAATAAATTGGTTTATAAAATAAGCTTTGTTTGTCACACCGACTTATGAAGTATTACGGCTTATAAGATAAGTCATAAGCCCATAAAAAATGGTTTACAGAGGCTTATAGCTAGTCAAATTACTTAAATATCATTCAAAATATAATAGATTATCACATACAAGCTGAATATATATATAAATTTAATTTGATGTATTTTTATGCGATTTTACATTAATAAGCTTTAAATCCAACTAATTCGACAAACAACTTTATAAAAATATAAGTTTCTGCTTTCGGCCTATAATATAAGCCTCAATCCCAGTCCTAAACTATTGTCCCAAACATACCTATAATGGACTTATGAGCTTATTAGCTTATATGACTCATATAAGCGTTTAGCTAAGCTTATATTAGTAGACTTAATAAAAGGTGTTGCTTTTTTTGTGATATATATAAGAAATTTAAGAATTTTTTTCTTTATAAACCTTATTTCTTCTTTTATAAGCCCTATAAGCGAAAAAAAAAGAAAAAAAAAAAAAAAAAAAGAAACGTAGAAAGTTTTATAAGCCGCAACCAGTTTCATTTGTTATTTGAGCAGCCGCCAACTTGTTCTCTGAAACATTTTTTTGACAACATCTTCTGCAAGTAAGTATCAAAAGCTCCCACTTTTATATCTGGGTTTTCTTCAACTTTATAATTCATTTATTTCCATCTTTTTTAGGGATATGCCTTTTTTTCGATGCTTTAATATGTAGATGTTGTTAACTCTGTTTGATAAAATCCCCCAATGTATTTTTTTGCTGCACTTTGTTCTACTAGGGTTGATAACTAAACATGTTTATGCAATGCTTTTACCTTTTAGTTTGAATGCCTGTATTAGATGTATCTTTCTATTTCTTTGTTTTCAAGTATATTTGCTTAGCTTAGCCGTGTGTGCTTTGACATTGTGAATCCAAGGTTTTTTTTCTTATGCCAAAACATTAAGTATTTTTGTATTTAGTTTGTTGTTTGTTTTCATTAAGATGTTCTGTGTCTAAATCTGAGTCATATAACTTTTTTTTTTTTTTTTTTTTTTTTTTTTTTTTTTTTTTTTTTTGGTTTGGTAAAATGTATGAATATAAAACAACAAAGTAAAAATAAGAAAAAGTCTGTATATATAAATTAAGGAAAAGAAAAAAAAGGTGAAAATATAATTAACAAACACCCCAAAATACATTTAAAAAAATGGAAACATAGACATTTTTATGTGACTAATCTTTTACCACTTTTTACTAAAGGGGTGCTTGTTTTAGCTTATATAGTGGGCTTATGAGTTTATTAGCTTATATCACTCATATATGGGACTTTTGAGTATAACAAATTTACAATTTTTTTTTTCTTTATAAACCTCTTTACGCCTCCATAATCAGGTATTCATCTTTTTATAACAAATTTGTTCATTATCTTTTCTTTAACATCAAATGATTAGTATTTGTTCCTTTCCTTTTCTAATAAACAAATTTGTTCTTTTTCTTTTTATTTCTAATACAATCAATCAACTAGTATTTGATTATTGAAATATTATAGGCACATAAGTAGATCGAATTATATATTCAATGTTTTATTTGCTCATTAGGCTACTTCTTAGTAATCTTTATTGATCAAATATGTGCTTTGAAGTGGTAAAACCCATTGCTCAATATAGATGATTTATATAAATGGGTGTTTGGCTTCTATCAAACTGTTATATATGCTTATTTCAAGCTGTTTTGCTGCTCATTATAAGCTGTTTTTTAGTCCTGTTTTGAGCTGTCTGTGTTGCTGCCATATGCTGTTTTTTTTGGTTTTTAGTAAGCTAAAAAATAAGTATTTGTATGTTGGCGTTATAGATTTCGAGCTGTTTTATTGCCCCTGTCACAGCCATTTACCCCTAAAACCCTACTGGAAATGTCTTCGTCTCAACCGTCACGAAAGAAACAAAGAAAAAGAAATCCGGTCAGTAAAGAGAAGTCCAATCAACATGACCGATTTGACTCACTTCCATGGACATCTTCTCTTCCCACCGGACCTGATGAAGATCCTTTCTCCACTTTCGCCGGATTAAATGACTTTGAAGGAGGTGACTCATTTTTATCCATCTTTTAGATATTACTTATGTATTTGGTTTCTAGCTCAATAGTGCTGAAATTAATAAACGTGCTGGTTTTTAGAGATACCTGTTAGTCTGTTATTAAAGATCGAAACTTTTTGCTTTATTAGTTTTACAGCTCGGCATTAAACTAAATGTCTAAATTATTTGATTGTTAATGAAGTTTATATACTTATGCTGATAATCAAAAGTGTAAGCAATTTATGATTCACTTTAGAATAAGTAGATGGGCAGGAGCATTTTGGATTATCGAATAAAACCTATAATTGCTTATCTTCATAAGGTTATGAGAATGTTTGGGATTGCTTCTCATGTTTCTGCTTAAAAATAAGGAGTTTATGATATAGTGCTTCGGTTTGCTTATTTTGTATTAAATGGTTTATACTTGAAAAAGATATAGGTAAAGTATGATGGTCAAATGAAATACATTTTCAAAAGATATGGGCTAAGTATGATGGTCGAAAGGATAACATCAATTTCATCTTAAATAAGCATTTTGAAATAATTAGCTTTCGATATGTTTTTCAGAAACTGCTTATTTTATCTCAAAATCAGTGGGTAAGCTAAAGCAATCCCAAGCACCACCTCAGAAGATAAACAGTAAAACAGAAAAAAAGAATAAGAAAAAAAAAAAAAAAAAAAGCAATCCGAAACACCCTCCAAATAAGTAAGTTCTTAGATTTGCAAGTTTCGTGATTAGGTAGCTTGAAGAATGAAAGGAATATGTGTATTTTGGGTGATTGTTACATTTTGTTGGTGCAGGTGTCTTGTCTCTTGAAGAGATTGATGAATCAGAGTATGGATTGGAGCTTCCTAAAGCTTTTCTAAAGGGAGGGAAGAAACATGAAAAGCCGACTAAACGTAAACGGGGAGAAAGTGGTGCTGATGAAGCTGTTATTGAGGAGGATAAGGATGGTGAGGATGGAAAGGAGGTGAAAAAGAGCAAGAAGAAAAAGAAGAAAGCAAAGAAGGATAAAAAGCCTGATGAATCGGCCGAAAATGTTGAAGAAACAGTTAGTGGTATGTTTTACTTTAGTGTTAAAGTAACGATTAATTTGGTAATGTAAGTTATTATGTTATGTCCTAAGTTTGGTCTAGCTAATTTCTGTATTTACTAATGCTATCTCAGTGTTAACAATGGTGTAGTGGAACTAGTTGGTTTTAGGCAGTTTTGTGTGAGACGTCTTTTTTAATAATTTTATGTTTAATATATGTATATCTCAAAAGCCTCTTTTTGTTCAGCTTTAATTAATATTTAATTTAAATAGTTGCAGATACTGATGATAAAATTGAAGTTAAAGAAGATGAAAAAGATGAAGTAGATGAAGTTAAAGAAGATGAAAAAGATAAAGTTATAGAAGATGATAAAGATGAAGTTGATGACAGTGAATATCATGCATGGTATGAACTCAGGCTTCACCCATTGCTTATGAAATCAATAGCTAAGCTCAAGTTCAAGGAACCAACACTGATACAAAAAGCTTGTATACCGGCAGGTGCTCATCAAGGAAAGGTTAGTATCGTAGTTTAAGGAGGTTGCACCAACTATCAACAAGTCTTTTTATTTAACATTTTTATTTTGACAGGATGTCATTGGTGCTGCGGAGACAGGGTCTGGTAAAACTCTGGCGTTTGGATTACCAATATTACAACGTTTGCTTGAAGAGCGTGAAAAATTCGAAAGGCAGGTTGAAGAAAAAGGAGAAGCGGATGCAAAAGTTATTTCAAAAGGTCTTCTAAGAGCACTTATTATTACTCCAACTAGGGAACTTGCACTTCAGGTACACAAAAGTTTGTACGTTTTTACAGATTTACTTACTGCCTTTTTTAGCTCTCATCCTAATTCGTGTAGTTTTACAAATCAGGTTACTGATCATCTGAAGCAAGTGGCGATAGGGACTGATGTTAGGGTTGTTCCAATTGTTGGTGGAATGTCAACAGAAAAGCAAGAACGGCTTTTAAAAGGAAGGCCTGAGATTGTTGTTGGAACTCCAGGACGTCTATGGGAACTAATGTCAGGGGGAGAAGTTCATCTTGTTGAGGTGAGTTTGAGAGTACCTATGTGCAGTGCTACCCATTTTAGAATTGGTAGATTTGGGTTATCTTTAATGAGTCAAGGGTAAAAAGAAATCTTCTAAAAGAAAATGAGTTGAACAGTTTGATGCCAATGTATTACTTTGGAAGCATAAAACCTTCCAAGTCATTTCCTTAAAAAAATCAGATTATTATTGATGAACAAGAAGTTTCTTGGGTCAAATAAACTAACCTGTTTTGACCTGCAGCCTTATAACCGGTTATCAAACCCAACTGACCCGCCCATTTTGTGACTTTTGTATAACTTATAACATTTAAAAAATCCGAAACAAAACCATATCATGACTTTGATGAGTAAAAGTGTAAAACATGAATTTGAGCACTGAAGATTCTACTTTGGTATGCTTCTGAAATCTGCAGTTTTAAAAGATTATGAATTCATGATCATTCTTACCAATCCAACTATTAAATTTTTGCCTTGCAGTTACATTCATTGTCATTCTTTGTGCTGGATGAGGCTGACCGGATGATAGATAATGGCCATTTTCATGAATTACAGTCAATTATTGACATGCTCCCGATGGTTAGGGAAGGACATGCAGAGGATACTGAAAACTGTGTTACAGCTACAGGCTTTCAAAGGAAGAAAAGGCAGACTTTTGTATTCTCTGCTACCATTGCCCTATCTTCTGATTTTAGGAAAAAGCTCAAACGTGGATCTGTGAAACCAAAATCAGATGGTGAATTAAATTCAATTGAAGCACTCTCTGAACGGGCCGGGATGCGATCTAATGCTGCTATTATAGATCTGACAAATGCTTCAATCATGCCAAATAAACTCGAGGAGTCATTTATCGAGTATGCACTTATTTTTCTCTTGCATTTTTAAGTATGACCAAAATTTTACTAGTAGCATACTAGCTTTATAACACACTCTAATTCGTTATGTTATTTTAATATTTTTATTTTTTTAATGGCTTCTTAGGAGTTATCTTGGTTTAAGGAGAGATTTCTACTCTGTTTTACATACTAATGAATCATGAACATGAACTTACAGGTGCAAGGAAGAGGATAAAGATGCGTATTTGTATTATATATTGTCTGTTCATGGACAAGGACGAACTATTGTATTTTGCACATCCATTGCAGCTCTGCGTCATATTTCTTCTCTTTTGAAACTTCTTGAAGTCAATGCTTTTACACTTCATGCACAGATGCAGCAACGTGCTCGCCTCAAGGTTTATTTATTTATTTATTTTGTATTTAATTCATCGCATTACAGTGCCATATAAAGAATAATCGTCACCGTAAAAATCCAGTTACTATTATACTTTGTAATTTGTTCAAAATGCTAGTGCAAAAATTAATTATTTGATCATTTGGCCCCCCTAAAACAAGTTAATGACACTTTGGCCCCTCTAAAGAAATGATTCAAGCTCCGTCCATGTATGCAGTGTTGATCTTGGATTTAATTGTAGGCAATTGATCGTTTTCGTGGAAATGAGCATGGTGTACTTCTTGCTACGGATGTTGCTGCTAGGGGTCTTGATATTCCTGGTGTTCGGACTGTTGTTCATTACCAACTTCCTCACTCTGCAGAAGTAAGCTAATTTATTTATCATTTTTTTTAAAGTTATTTTTCAATAATTAATGCACACGGCCCATTTATCCTGTTTGACCCATTCTCTTTGTATATCTTTTGTATGACCCATTCGACCACTTGATATAAACCCAAGTTGACCCATTAACACGTAAATTGATCTTAATTGCCACCTGTATCTGCTATGCTTGGTTTTGTTATGCATGCTGAATATGTTTAATTGTCAGGTTTATGTGCATAGAAGTGGGAGAACCGCTAGAGCTTCTGCTGATGGATGCAGCATAGCTCTTATCTCCCCAAAGGAATCATCCAAGTTTGTTTCATTGTGCAGATCGTTTTCAATGGTTAGCTATTAGACTATAATTTATCATGAAATTCTATGGGCATGTGCTAGCGTTTGTCATTAATCTTTATTTTGTATCCAGGAAAGCTTTCGCGAGTTTCCAATAGATTCTACGTACATGCATGAGGTAACAAAGCGTCTATCACTCGCACGACAGATTGACAAGGTTTTGAGAAAGGAATCACAGGCAAGTCTATTTACATCTGTTGTGAAATTAGTGCTAATTAGCAATTACGCATTCAGCTCATAGTTACCTCATTCAGGACAAGGCCGATAAAAGCTGGTTCAAACGAAACGCTGAGTCGATTGATCTGATTGTAGAGGAAAATGACAGTGAGGAAGAAAGAGTCAACAGTATCAGGAAAAAGAAAGCAAATTCTGCCAAAATAAAAAATCTGCAACAGGTTTTCTCCTACTATTAGTTATCATTCTTACTTAAACTAATACGTGTTTTGTCTTTTTACTTGCTGAGTTTAACTTTTCTTCTGTTTTGTCAAACTGCAGGAGCTCAGTTCATTGCTTTCTCGTCCCCTGCAACCCAGATCATTCTCAAGTAAATTTTTGCCAGGGGTAACTACTTGAACTTACATCCTCTCAATATTTTTTATTTTTCATACTTCTTTTTATTTGATCTTTTCTTTATGTTTTTTAGAGGTGTCAATTTGAACCCCTTTACTTTTAAAAGGGTCATTTTGGGTTACACCTTATCTCAAATTGTAAAATGGGTAAAGGTGAATATTTTTACTGAAAGATAAATGGGTCAAGACGGTGTAAAGGACATCTGATGTGTATTCAAATGCACAAAAATGCCAGAATTACTTTCGAAACAAGTTAATACAATTTTGTAATAAAATAGCTTTTTAGTTATATTTAGCAGAGTCTTTGTTTACAAGTATATTTAGTCTTAATTACCAGATCAACTTTCAACTTTTGTGTTTGATGTTGCAGGGTGGTATTACACCACTTGTTCAACAGCAATTTGTTGAACTCGCGAGGCAAAAACGTGCTGATGTTGGGGTATCGGCCAATAACAACAAGAGGAGAATGGTTGTTATTGGTCAAGATTGTGTTGAGCCACTTCAAGCACTCAGGAGTAGTGGTCACGAGGTACTTTTATTTCCAGGCTCGCCATTCACCTTTACTCCTTAAAAGCAACTAATTAATATCGTTAATTCTTCATGAACAAAACATTGACTCACTTACCATTCACAATTTCAGGTTTCAATGGATACTAGTGGGGCTTTAGAAAAGCGAAGAAACTTAGACAACCTAAGAAGAAAGAGGAAAGAAGAGAAAAAACGTACATTCTTCCCCTTTAGAAAAAGAACTTTAGTTTCCTATTGATGGTCATGCTTTTTATTTTGTTAATAAGAAACATACATTTGGCATTCAGGGTTGCATGATCAGAAGAGAAAGCAGTGGAAAAAGCTAAAAGCAGGAGGCGATTAGAGTTTTCATGGAGAAATTATACTAAGAAGAGATCAAAATTTTGTTCAAGTACAATTTAATTTAGTGCATCACCTTTCCTGTATAACAAATGTAACAAACACAAGCTATTCCTTTGAACGCCGAATGACAATGACATCAATTTTCAACCTAAAACGCTACATGGGTGCTGCTAATTATCTTGTTTATTTGATGCGTTATAGCAATACGTTTGTGATTATCTTATAACATTCTAGTCCATGAACCTATAAATGGGAAAACTGCAATCAACAATCTCAGAAGTAAAGGTGTCTCGCTTCTTTTATCTCTTCTGCTCATTTTACTCTTTAATGGTGTCTTCCGCTTTCCAGTTTTATTTGACCTAGTTCGTCCATCCAGTTCTTCCCAGCCACCAAAACTCAATGAAGAACCATTGCTTTTTTTATCACTTGACACACCATCTCCAGCCACCCATGTTTGATAACCACTTGTCTTCTTTCTTTCATCTTTAACATATTCTTGTTCTTCGTCTATATCAACATAATTTGCAGGCCGCTTTGGCCGTGGTTTCCTTTTGCTGGTGCCCCGGCGCCTTGTTTTATTCTTTGGTTTTCCCCATACTGTTTGAAATACCAAGGAAAGTGCTGACTGGCCAAGGGGAATTGCTAACGCCATAAGAAACGCTTTTGGACCGGATGTCAAGAGCAAAGATGAGATTATTGCAGGAAGCATCCATCCAAATGATCTGAATACCTGCACTGGTTATTCATACCTTATATTAACTCATTATCACTATGCATAATCTTGAATTTGCAAAAAAATGATCACTATTTGACCTTTTAAAAGTCTTTGCAATCACCGTCATAATTTAAAATTGACAAGCAACTGTGTGCTAAATCTAACCCAAAATTTGCAGCACATAGTGTAAATATTATAGGTTTTAGGGGTAATTTAGTTGATGTTACAAACAAATCTCAGCCCTCCCAAAAAAAATGTTCAAGTTTCGTCTATGCTTGGTCCTATAACACAGTGCACTCTTAGTAATGCTGTCCCTAATCTTTCCATTTCAGTATGTCCATTTTCAGTGCCGCCTCTAAGTTTAAGGAGGCCCTATGCAAAATTGAGTTTAATAATAAAAACGGGGCGTAAAATAGAAAGTAAATAATTTTCTAAAAAGAGAAAACAAGAAATAATCGTTTTCAAAGTACCCCGACTAGCATTTTCAATGCAACTTCTTAAATCAACTCTTGTAGTCAATTTTATAGAATACATATACATATCATATAAAAGTTTTGAGGCCCTATAAGTTGGAGACTCTGTGAGGCAGCACACCTCACGCACACTCATATACGGCTATGTCCATTTTCAAGGAATCAAAGACTTAAAAGTTAAATTTTCGTGGTGGCAAAGTTTAATGATAATTGTGATGGGTGGAGGGAATAGTATTTAAAATAGTCTAGCTTAGGCAGTAAGTATATCCGTACTACATGACGTTTTGTATAACCAAAATATCACTATAATTATCTGCCTCTAAAAAATCTCGTTGCTATGCATGTCTAGTCATCCATCATGAGTTATTGTAGAGATAAATAAACAAAATCAGACCTTAAAAATCCACACACCGTCAATAAAGTCTTTAAGAATATCAAGCCACTGATTAGTATCCTCCTCCTCCTCATCATCATCATAATCATCATCTTCAAAACCATTAAAATCATAGTTCCTGGTTCTAAAAGTCTCAGCATTGGAGTCCCACCTGCGACTCTTGGTATGAATCCGGCGCTGCAGGAGAATATGTGTCGGATTTATGGAAGTACGGGGGATCACCGGGCATAGTTGGTAGTTATGCGGCAATACCAGCAAAGCTGGCGGAGGGTTTACGAAGACTGAGACCATACGGAGATGGAGTTGTTGTTAGTTCAGTTCATCTCAACATTATCCAACTATGGCGTTGTTGTTTTCATTTGGTTCATTAATTAACTCCTGTCTGCTCCTTTCAATTTACACTTATACCCTCCCACTTTTCGGATATTTATGTTTCATTGCGAATATATAACAATGTCCGGGTTGGTCGTCCGGTTCGTCAATCTGGTTTAGTCCAATAAAGCATAATGTCCGGTTGTGTGTAAGATCGAACCGCATTGGACCGGACTAAGGATCGAAATGATTAAAAGGATGGACAGATGACCGGACCAAAATATATTCGGCCCTGGTCCGAAACCGATTCTTCAATTCGGTCTAGTTCACAGTCTATAATGCTCAGCCGTACATGTATATTCAAATATGTATAAAGTTATTGTACTCTAGATATTAAAAACTTGTAGAAAATATACATATTTATAATTTTTAAACTAAAGTGAAATATATTGGCAATGTTTGATACAAGTATTCGAGGACATTACTACTGGGAATGACCAACATGATCGTCAATTTTGTTGGAAATTGGAGTACATCAAAAGAGGATATGTTAACCGAGAAGTGGGTAAAGTTGCACACGCATTGCCACAAGTTCAACGCCATTTATAAACGTTATAAACATTTGAGTAGAAGCGGTGAAAACAAGCTAGATCTAATGCAACGTTGTCACACTCAATATACTGATGACGAAAAAAAAAAAAAAAAAAAAAAAACAATTCACCCAAGTTGAGCGGCTTGAGCCATGTTCTTTCTTGAGAACCTAAACTAGATGGGATCCTCTCCCAAACCTGTTAATACCGCGGTTAATCTTGGAGATGATGTAGATGCCGAATTAAATGAGTTATTTTGGAAACAATCTAAGATCACTTCCTCATGGAGCTTCTAGCGGGATTTTAGGGACAACATGGTAAAAAAAGAAATGGTACTTAAGCGATAGGCTACTCAAGATATGTCCAACTTCACTAAAATGAAAGATGTGGCTATCATGAGGTTTGGAACATCTCAGGGTTGTCAGAAAAAGATGCAACAATCATCGAGGCCCATAAACAAGACTGCCAAATATAGACGTTAATGTAGTTTTTAGGCCGAATGTTCGTTTTTTGATTTAATGATAATTATATTTTTACTTTTAGTTGATGAATATTTAGTTGGTTAAAAAATATAGAGAATAAAATATAGTTGTGAGTCCCAAAGTAGGGGGATATGGTTTATCTTTTTTTGGTAAAAGGTCAAAACGACCCGGTAAATGTATTACTCCAAAAAACAGTTAAGTACAATGGATATGAGTGAAGTCCCATATCTCAGCCCGTTACATAGGCGATAAAGCTTACATAACAAGGTGGACAGCTAAACAGCTTAAAAAATAACTAAAACTAGTGCTTATGACTTGCCATAAGCACTTACAACTCAAGAAACAAACAATAAGCTAACCAGCAGCAACCGCGAAAGATGAACTTTCACCTGTATTTGGATTCGTAAATAAGTTAGCCGATTCATCATCCACATTTTCAACATGTTCTCCATCTTCATCTTCCTCGTTCACCAATGCAACATATGAATTAGATGTAGTAATATTACTTTCCTTAAAGGTAGAACCAGTAGGCTTCAACATAGAGGACGATATAAATGCATTACCCGTAGCGGTAGCTCTCTTCTTAGGTTCACTAGTAGCCGCCTTAGGCACATATCTTACATTCTGTTTAATCGATGAACCAACAAACTGACTTCCATTAGTGGACTTGGTTTTACCTTTCTTTCTTTTGTTACCCACCATTTGGAAACCATCGTTATTCAGCACCACAATAGGGGTTACAACATGTGAAGTAGAAACTAGGAAGACTTACCACCTGTTTAGGACATTGTTGGGATATAAAGATCAAAGTACTTATGATGTTCAAAGTACTGCTTGTGTCAAAGTGTTGTTCATGGTCAAAGTACTGGTCGTGTATGAAGAATATTCAAAGTACTTCTAAGATAAAGGATTGATATGCAATATCGTTTAAGGATTGTTATGTAATATTGTTAGAATATTCTAGAATTGTTTATAGTTAGTTTATTTGTCGTTCAAGTATTGTAAACAGACTTAAGGTTTTCCTTGTGCCTATAAAAGGAGCCTTAGGAAGGTATTAGTGGTACGATTTTCATAGATTAGAGAATACAATATTAGAGAGTTAGGTATCTGTGTAAGATAAGCAGGTTCAAGTTGGTTTTAATATAATCATTAAAAGTTCTTCTTAGCTTTGTGTTAGTAGATTCCGCATACTTTACAAGGTTACATCAGTGATTGTTCGTAGTTTTGAGTTATTCAAGATTGCTAAGACCATTACAAGTTATAGTTAAGTTTGGTCAGAGTATATCGATCCAAAAAGTGGTATCAGAGCTTGTGTGGAAACTCTGATTAAGAAGAAACCCTTAAAACCGATTTTACAACAAACCCTAAAAGATGTCGACAGAAGTTGCACCAGTTCCATCCATCACCTCAATCAGAATTCCCATTGTCAAGAAGGGAGAATATCATCTATGGAGTATGAAGATGAGGCAGTACATTGCCATCATAGACCATGCTTTATGGGATGTGATTGTCAATGGTAATGTTGTCCTTGATGAACCTGTATCAATTGAAGGACAACCTACACCACCTAAGCCAACCTTGACAGCAGTTACAAAAAGAAATCAAGATAAGGCTCTCAACATACTGCTTTCTGCTATTCCTGATGGTCACCTATTGAAGTTTCATGATGCTAAGGATGCAAAACAACTATGGGCTGCTATTAAGACAAGATTTGGAGGTAATGATGCTTCCAAGAAGATGCATAGAAACCTATTGAAGCAACAGTTTAAAACATTCACTATTGGTGAAAGAGAAAGCCTTGACTCTGCCTATGACATATATCAAAATCTACTCAGTATGCTAGAGTTATATGGAGCAGAGGCATATGTTGAAGATGCAAACCTGAAATTCTTGAGAAGATTGCCATCTGCATGGCATGTGGTTGCTACTATGATTAGAGGATAACCTGGTTTGGATACTATGGACTTTGATGATCTCTACAACAATTTAAAGGTGTATGAGCATGAGATGAAGGGTAACAAAGGTTCAAGTTCTCATAACATTGCTTTTGTGTCTTCTGAAAACAGAGGCAGTACTTTCACTAAAAGTACTGCTTACCCTGTCCAAAGTACTGTAGAAGAGAAACAGCACCCCTGTACAACCATGGTCACTACCACTTATCATCATCAAACAACACCAACTCAGATGATGTTTTATGTTCATTCTTTGCTCAACAAGCCACTCTACCTATTACATATCAAGAAGATGTCTTGCAAATTGATGATGATGCTCTAGAAGAAATTGACATAAGATGGCAGGTTGCCATGATCACTGCAAGGATCAAGAAGTTCATGAACAAGACAGGGAGAGGTATTGATTTTAAAGCTAAGCAGGGTATAACATTTGATAAATCTAAGATAGAATGCTTCAATTGTCAAAAGATTGGTCACTTTGCAAGGGAATGCAAGTTTGCAAAGTATCAGGCAAACAATATGATTGAAAAACCCAAGGTTGAAAGAAAGGAGGTTCCTATTGCTGAACCAAAGTCACAAGCTTTGGTGGCTCAAGAAAATCTATCAGAGGTTGACTGGAGTAATGAATTTGATGATGAACCAGTAACCTACTCTATGGTTGCAGTGGAAGAGGTTGATTGGAGCACAACTTTTGATGAGGAACCAGGATATGCTGCTTTGGAATCAAGAGATGGTCTAGGAAGCTTTGATTGGAGCATGGAAAGTGAAGAAGAACCTGTTCAGCTTGCTATGGTAGCTACTTCACCAAGTTTATCTGCTATCTCTGAGGTATGCTCTAAATGTAGTAATTCTTATCAAAAATTGCTTAAAGAATATGAAACTGAAAGAGATAATTATAGAAGGGCTAGGTCTGAGATAGCTGGTTACCAATTGACTTTAGAGTCAATGGAAGCCAAGATAATCACTCATGAAAATAATGAAGTAGCTTGGGCAGAAAAATATGAGCAACAAGATTATCAATTAAAGTTAAATGAGTGGAAGTTAGGATGTAAGGTTTCTGAACTAGAAAAGATCACTAAAGAAAGAGATAAGTTGTTAGCAAAACTTGCTAGTTGGAAAGAATCAGGTCTGTCACATGTTAGTTTTGTTGAAAAACAAAGAACAACAAACATTAAAACTAGCCTAGGTTATGATGATAGTAGTTCAGAAGAAATCCCAACTAGGAACAAGAAACTAAGTCTTTCAGAAGAGACCTCAACTAGTGATGAAGAATTCATTAGCTTAGAAGAGAACACATCCAGTGATGAGGAATCACCAAGTTCAACACCTCCTGAATTTAAGAAAGACAAGGGATACAATGAAGTTCCTCCACCCACATGTAGTTTTCAACCACCTAGGACAGATGTTTCTTGTTTTGGAGTAGACAATTTGGAGTTTAGAAAGAAGCTTAAAGGTCAATCTAATTCAAGTCAATCTAGTTCTGAGTCCTTAAGAGAAATTGTTGAGAAACCTAGGGATGATAACAAGGGTTCAGGGAGTAATAAAGTCTTTTCAAAACAAGCAGTACTTCCAAAAACTTCTCAAAGTACCGTTGATCATTCAGCAGTACCTTCAAGACAATCTTTTCAAAATACTGCAAATTTTAGAAAACCTTTTGGAAGTGGATTTGGGAATATGGGTCCAAAGTTATGTTATGTATGCTATAGTCCTCACCATTTGATTAAGGACTGTGATTATCACTCAGAATACTTAAGCAAATTCCCAAAGACCACATCTACAAACCATAAGCATAGGGAGAATAAACCAGTTTGGAATCATTCACATAGGGTTAACCATAGTAATTTCTCAAAAGACTATAGGTACCCTCAACAGAAAAAACCATTTTCCAAACCCCCAGTACCTTCAAGAGATACTTTTTGAAGTACTGGTAAAACAGTACCTTCTCAAAGTACTTTTAGGAATTCACCCAACCAAGCTACTGTTAGCATTTATTCAAAAGTAAGACCAAGGAAGTTCAATTCCTACAAACCTAGAAGGCCTTACACCTCAAAAAGAGTACCTAGCTCAAAGAACCCAACACCAACTGTTAAAACTAAATGGGTTAAGAAAGAAAGTACTGCTGGGGAAAAAACAGTACTTTCAGAGAATAAGAGTGAAAAAAGGAGTGTTGATAAGAATCAACCACAGGTTTTGGAAACAAAGACATTAATTCTTGATAGTGCTTTCAAAAATAGTGGAGATGATGCGTAGGGATTGCACCAGGCTTTACCTCTCGAGGGATCTCGAGAAGCTTACAACCCCCACCAGGCAGTGTACCTGATCGATGTAGTATAGTATAATGACAAGTACCGGGGGATTGATCGTTCAGCTAGGAATAGTGTCGTTAGGATTAGAAAACCTAAAGACTAGGTCTTAGAAATGAGGGATGATTCTTTTTGTATTTTTTATATTTTTATGAAAGCAATTAAAAATCTCGGGTTTGAAGGAGTTTGGCGAAATTAGTTGCTAGTCAACTAACCCAATACTAGAGATGCAATCAAAATAAAATACTAAAATGAAAATAAAACTAAATTATACTAGAGTTGTGAGCAATATGTGGGAGAATTGTGTTTACTTAGATTTCACTACTCCCTAGATATTTTTTACATGTTAATTACTTGTTATAGTTGCATGGATGACGGATTGTATTCCTTAATAGCATTCATGGGGTGGCGTACTTACTTCCCCAATCCTATAAGCACCTACTTCACTCCTATGTCGAGCCGGCTAAGAAGCTCCTAATATGGGATCACTAGAATTTGCTCATGCATTAAATACAACCAATAAAACCTAGTACACATCGGTTCATGTTTCCTAAGACGTTCAAGCATGTTACACAAAGGAGATCTGCCAGTTTTCTTAAGCCTAACATTGAATTCATTCATCCATTACAACCATAAACAAGTAATCAACATATAATTAACATCTAGGTTTCATTACATCTAAGCAAACACAAGATAGATCTAGCCTAGCATGTTGAAATTAAGACAAGCATAAGATATATTCAAACAACACATAGACATATTGATTGAATTAAGAGAAGACTTATCTCAATTGAACATGAAAGGATTCAAGGGGTAAAAACCCTTGAAAATACTGTAAAATACGACCTAGGGTTTACAAAGTTTGGCCCTAGTTTTCTCCACACAAGTTCCTCTTTTTTATGAATGAAAAATAGAAAACTATATATAGATTTTGATAGGTGACGGCGTCAAGAACAAATGTCTGACGCCGTCATCTCGCCGCCAAATAGTTTCTCGGACTGCCTAGATCTGGGTCTGACGCCGTCATGTGTTTCCCTTGTGCAGGCCGTCACAACATTAACTCTTGATGCCCTTCTTGTGACGCCTTCAGGTTTTCACTGGGTCGTCACGGATTTTACTCTTGACGCCGTCATGATTTTCTTCTTGACGCCGTCAGGTACTACTCTCAGTATGGAAAATTAAGTCTTTGCCGTTTTCTTCACTTTTATGCTCCAAAAACGTCCGAATTGCTTCCTTTTCCAGAATTCACCCCCAAAATACCTAAAATCACAAAAAGAGCGATTTAGGACAATATTTGATCAAATAATTTCAATTCCGGGCTTAAATGACCCCCTAAAAGTGGTTCATTTTTCGCCTCATCATATACCCTTACACTTGAGATTTGCTTGTCCTCAAGCAAATGCGCTTTTATTCTAGTCAAAATCAATGTTCTGAAAGGCTCAAGGCACACTAAGGCGCAAAGGCGGTCAAAGAGCCTCGAGTCGAGGCGCAAACCAAGGCGCGGGATTCATAACTATGAGGCGCACTATACATTTAGGTTTTTTTTTATACCATATGTGACAAGTTATGCAACTTAAAGAACCCAAAAATATCAATATTCAATACATAATGCCACTTAATAGTTATTACATCTAACAAAGGTTGCATTTAAACACAAAATATTAAGCAAACAACATATCAGAATCCATGAACTACCCTAAATTTAATAAATTACCATGTATCAAACAATCAACTATCAACAACAAAAAATCTATAGTTGTTTGGTAACACTTAACACTAAAGAATCAACATTTGTATCTGTTAATAAGCTACTATTCTTAAACACTAGATTACAAAAAAAAAACACAATTCTTTGTTGATTGTGTGTTTTAGTTATTTTCTAAAATATTAAGGTTATTAGATACTTTATAACTTAAAGGACCAAATGTATATAACATGTAAGCCCAAAATATATCATACTATTAAGAAAAAAAGGCCAAAACCCCATTACATCGTCTAGGCGCACAAATCCCCAAGGCGCTAAAGTGCAAAAATCCCCAAGGCGCTGCGATTTTTACGGGATTCATGCATGTCGTGAGCCTCGATCTAAAAAAATCCCAAAGGCTAGAGCCTCGTGGGATTTAGGGAGTAGGCGCGCCTTAGGCGCGATTTTTAAAACATTGGTCAAAATACAAGTTAGGGGTCATTTAACACTAATATAAAAGTAATTACAACAAATAATCGTTCCACTAAAGACCAAAGACAAGCAAGTAGGTCATACACTAGCACTTCACAAATAGTGTGTAGATACTCACATCTCTCGGGTGTAATAAAATATATATCACAATATGGAAATAGAAAACATCTCTCACTACATGTCATAGCAAAATAGATTACTATAGGCTTGGGAAAGGATCAAACCTCCACCACATGGCGTAAGCACCTAGGATAAACTATCAAAGAGGTCTTTTAAAGGGTTGTAATGTTAGGTGTAGGGATATGGAATACACGGTTTTGTTGGATATATGCAGTCTTTACTGGTGGCGAGTTAACAATCTTGGTTAATTACATGTACAATATGGCGTTGCTAAGCCAAGACTAGACTTGACTTAAGCTAATAAATCAAAAATAACAAAAATATAAAACAAACTTAGAATGAAAAGGGATGGTAGTCCGTATGTTTTTTTCTTTTCTTTTTCTATTTTTTTTTCTTTTTCTTGATATTTTTTTTTTATTTTTTTTTTGCTGCATACACTCTTACCCTACCATCCAAAATAATACATCATAGGGAATGAACATTCCCCTTATACATGAATTTTTACATACTTTACAAATAACTAATCTAATGACTCGAATTAAGAAAATTAAAACACTTGGAGTACTTTTAAGATTAACGCACATACGGGGGGTAATATATGATGTTCTTCCCCATTACTCCATAAAATAAGTACTTTACCCAATCGTCCCAATCGTCCCAAAACAATATGTACAAGGATATGACTCGACTTAGCAACCATGTAATCAATTAGATAATTAACTTAGGGTTTAACACATAACAATAATGCACTAAAAATGAGTGCATACACGGAAGGCTAAGGCGATTTGGTTGTACATTTAAGTGGGGTGTAACAAATTCTTCCTTTAAGTAAGATGCTTAAAGTTAGAAACGAAAAGATAGGCTCGGAGGGGTGTACTAGGGGTTTCGTGTACTAAAAATGAGTACAACGCTAAGGTGTGGGAAAAATTAGTTGACTTAACTAGCCAAGTAATATGACTTAAATGGTCAAGTAATTATGATACGGGTTTAACACAAGGGTGATCCTAATGCCTCTTATCATGTAGTAAATCCTACTACACGAATGTAGTCTCACTAGCGGTCTCGGGATGCATCACTAACGCAAGTTCTAGAATCTAAATGTTACCGGTACACTCATAAGCACTAATAGTAAATGCTTTTCCTATCAAATCTAAAGGCGAACCTCACATATTTGGGTGGAAAATTTTTCTGAATAGTACGGTTTTGTGCTAGTCATACAATCTCCTATCCATGAGACGCTTGCTATGGCTAAAGTTTCACTCCTAAATGTTGTAAAAAATTTTAAATTTGGTGCTAAAATTGCACTTACAAGTATTTCTCATACTTTTATTACACATCTACTATCAAATAGACAAACTCAAGCGAAAGTGTATCTGTAAGGTATCATCATTTTACCCTCCCCTTACACTTAGGATGAACATTGTCCCCAATGTTCAAGTAAAGAATGTAAAAGTGAAATAAGTAAAAAGAATGAAATCAAATACTCCCCTGATTCGCTCGGTATGGATAATAAGGTGGCCAGGTTAGATCTTCCTCCAAGAAAATGAACAATCAAAGCTTCCCTTCCAGAATAATAATCATCTTCTTGTCATACATAACCTGTAAAACCTGAGAAAACAGACAAGGCAACCTCGCATAAAATCGGCGGCAATCTACATATACTAATAAATCCTAGAAAACAAAATAAGATATAATGCTTGTGGAATGATGTTTGCAGATTTCCTGGAGATTATAAAACTGATAATTCAACAAAAACTTTAAGACTCCGTTAGAAAAACAAAACTGGTAAAATTTCCAGATTTTTACACGTGACACCGTCAGGAATTAATTCCTGACGCCGTCAGAAGTGACCTGCAGAAATTCTTATGTTAAGTTTCCGGAAAATTTCTGGAAAAACTTCGTCCTACTTCCTGGAAAATCCTGCAAAACATCATTATGACTCGATACAAGCATTTGACTCTAACAAATACGATCGGTTTTGTTTCTTAAAAACATATTTGGGGTTTCCCCTTACACTTATCTTTTGCAAAAATACCTTTGGATGAAGTTAAGACTAGGCCAAACAACAAAGTAAAGTATTTTCACTATTTTAGTTTTGAAACATGATCTACCAACAATAAAAATAAAGCATGCATACGGAAGCAAATAACAATCAAACAAAATAAAATTCACACAAAACATGGGTTGCCTCCCAAGAAGCGCTTTTCTTTATTTACGAGTCTTGTAGCTAGACTCAAGGCCATGGGTTACTATGTGATATGGGTGAGTTCCTCATTGAGGACATCTTTGGGATCAAACTTAGGTTTTAACTTCCTATCGGTTTTCTTAGTACGGTATGATCTTTCAAACTTTTCTTCATCCAGATCATACAAAGTCATCTTCATATGCCATGATCCGTCACCTTCCTTAGGTGGCTTGTCCCACCTCCATTTACACTTATCTCCCTCTCTTTTCCACTTATTCATCTCTATATTAATAGGCATTACGCTTAAGAACTCAATCATCTTCCTAAAGACTAAGGGGTCCTCAAAAGGATCTAGCTCTTCATCTCTAGCCATGAGTTGTTCCACCGAATGTGTCTTTTCGATGAAATCTTTTTCTAGATAGAATGGGCGTTGAGGTCCTATAAAGTTCCTTTCTATCCAAGGTCCATATCTAGATGGTCTCCTATTCATCTCTACCCAATGTGGTGTCGGTTCCTCCTCACAATCGTAGCTATGTTTCTTAACATCATATACCGACCAAGTATCGCCTTCACCTACCGCTATCTTAGACTCCTTACAATCTATCATGGCGCTAGCGGTTGCTAAAAATCCTCTCCCTACCAACAATGGGCATGTAGTGTCACTAACCATGTCTAGGACGTGAAAATCCGCTAAGATAGTTAACTTCCCTACATGAACAACTACATCCTTAATCATTCCAACCGGGTGGGCAATACTCCCATCCGCTAGACCTATCAATACCTCCGTCTCCTCTAACTTTCCTAGCTTGAGAGTGGTGAAAAGGGGTAAGGGAATCAAGTTGAGGCTTGACCCTAAATCGGCTAGTGTGTCGAAAGCTTCGGATCTTCCTATCTTACAAGGCAAAACATATATACCTGGATCATCAAGCTTTTTAGGCAACTTGTTTTGAACGAAGGCGGTCCCATTTTTTCCTAGTTTAAACTTCTCATACTTTTCTAGGAGGGCACTATAGTAGGGAGCACGGGCTAATACATCAATGACGGGGCGCTCAAGGTGAAGCTTCTTGAATTCATCGTCAAGGTCTTGCGTGGGAGGTGTTTCAACTATGCTTTTGACTAGTTTTACATCGGGTGTTTTATTCGATTGGTCCTTTTGAAGAATTTGGTTTTGCTTGAAACACGTGCTCGTTGATTTAACTGAGTAGTATTGCGGACAAGAAGTGGGTGACGAAACTGATGATATGGAATAACTTTTAGTTTCGGGTTCTTGATTGTGTCACTTGGGAGTGCTCCCATTTCTCGGCTTCAAACTTAGATATGCGAGCTTCTTGAGATGCCATAAACTTGGACATCAATCCTTCAAGATTGTTGGTACTACCATAGTTGTTAGAAGGATTGTTGTTGAAAGTACGGTTGGAGGGTGGACCGTTTGGTTGGTAACGATTAGGCGGATTGGAAGAATTGGCTTGGTTTTGTTTCCACCTAAGGTTTGGGTGATTTTTCCAAGAGGGGTTGTAGGAATCACCGTAAGGGTTTGGCTCGGGTTTGAAAGTGTACCACTTATCTCCTGCTTCGTCGGTACGCGAGGATGCGTAGTCCGCAAAAGCTGTTCCGGGGAGTTCCACACAATCACGAGTGTCATGGAGACCACTACATAATTCGCATGAAGAAGTGATTTTGTTCACTTGGCTTGAAGGCTTAGGAGCTTCGTAAGATTTCATGAGAAACTTGACTTGGTCCTCAAGTTCCATGATCCTACGGTCGGGAGTGCTAGAGTTGTTCGAAGGCAAAGATATTGCCTTGACCGTTTTGTTCAAATCATGGGGATCATTCCAACTTTCGTTGTCATAGAGAGCAAGATCTTCTATGAGTTCCCATGATTGTTCCGCACTTAGATCACGTAGCTTACCACCGGCCGATTGGCCAATGGCTCACCTTGTGGAGAGATCGATATAGTCATAGAAGATTTGGAGTTGGAGCCAAAGATCTATGCCATGATGAGGGACTTTTTGGAGTAAGTCCTTGAATCGAGTCCATGCTTTATATAGAGTTTCACCTTGACGTTGTTGGAACATCAAGATATCATTTCTAAGCTTGGTAGTTCTCCCCGGTGGGAAAAATTGAGCAAGGAAACGAGTGGTGAGATCATCTCATGAGGTGATGGATCCCGCGGGTAAACATTCAAGCCATTGGCTAGCTTGATCACGTAGAGAGAATTGGAATAGGCGTAATCGGGTTGACTCTCTAGTTGTAACATCAAGGTCTATAGAATCTATGATTTTAAGGAAGTCCTTGAGATGTTGGTTTGGATCTTCGGAACGAAGTCCATGGAATGCACATCCGCTTAGCACCAACCGGATGGTGTCGGATCGCAAGAGGGTTACATTGGCTCCTTGGGTGAGCTCAATGGTGTTTCGATAGCCTTGGTGGCTAGTTCGGGAATACTCTCCTAGGGTTCGGGGCCTAAGAGGTTGATTATCTAGTGGTGGGTTTTGTTGTGGTAGGATGACGGGTTCAAAGATGTTACCATCATCCATGATGTCGGATGGCGAAGAGTTACGAACAAAAAACACGAAGAAATAAGATAGACTAAAGAGAACCTAAAAATAAAAATAAAATCTTGCTAGAAAGGAATCTAGCAAGTAGACCTAATAAAAAGAGATTCTAACCTAGACAATAACTATTCCCCGGGCTGCGGCGCCAAAAACTTGATGCCTAGGGATTGCACCAGGCTTTACCTCTCGAGGGATCTCGAGAAGCTTACAACCCTCACCAGGCAGTGTACCTGATCGATGTAGTATAGTATAATGACAAGTACCGGGGGATTGATCGTTCAGCTAGGAATAGTGTCGCTAGGATTAGAAAACCCAAAGACTAGGTCTTAGAGATGAGGGATGATTCTTTTTGTATTTTTTATATTTTTATGAAAGCAATTAAAAATCTCGGGTTTGAAGGAGTTTGGCGGAATTAGTTGCTAGTCAACTAACCCAATACTAGAGATGCAATCAAAATAAAATACTAAAATGAAAATAAAACTAAATTATACTAGAGTTGTGAGCAATATGCGGGAGAATTGTGTTTACTTAGATTTCACTACTCCCTAGATATTTTTTACATGTTAATTACTTGTTATAGTTGCGTGGATGACGGATTGTATTCCTTAATAGCATTCATGGGGTGGCGTACTTACTTCCCCAATCCTATAAGCGCCTACTTCACTCCTATGTCGAGCCGGCTAAGAAGCTCCTAACATGGGATCACTAGAATTTGCTCATGCATTAAATACAACCAATAAAACCTAGTACACATCGGTTCATGTTTCCTAAGACGTTCAAGCATGTTGCACAAAGGAGATCTGCCAGTTTTCTTAAGCCTAACATTGAATTCATTCATCCATTACAAGCATAAACAAGTAATCAACATATAATTAACATCTAGGTTTCATTACATCTAAGCAAACACAAGATAGATCTAGCCTAGCATGTTGAAATTAAGACAAGCATAAGATATATTCAAACAACACATAGACATATTGAATGAATTAAGAGAAGACTTATCTCAATTGAACATGAAAGGATTCAAGGGATAAAAACCCTTGAAAATACTGTAAAATACGACCTAGGGTTTACAAAGTTCGGCCCTAGTTTTCTCCACACAAGTTCCTCTTTTTTATGAATGAAAAATAGAAAACTATATATAGATTCTGATAGGTGACGGCGTCAAGAACAAATGTCTGACACCGTCATCTCGCCGCCAAATAGTTTCTCGGACTGCCTAGATCTGGGTCTAACGCCGTCATGTGTTTCCCTTGTGCAGACCGTCACAACATTAACTCTTGACGCCCTTCTTGTGACGCCTTCAGGTATTCACTGGGTCGTCACGGATTTTACTCTTGACGCCGTCATGATTTTCTTCTTGACGCCGTCATGATTTTCTTCTTGACGCCGTCAGGTACTATTCTCAGCATGAAAAATTAAGTCTTTGCCGTTTTCTTCACTTTTATGCTCCAAAAACGTCGGAATTGCTTCCTTTTCCAGAATTCACTCCCAAAGTACCTAAAATCACAAAAGGAACGATTTAGGTCAATATTTGATCAAATAATTTCAATTCCGGGCTTAAATGACCCCCTAAAAGTGGTTCATTTTTCGTCTCATCAGGAGATTACATACTCAAAGAATTTGAGTATGTCACTCCGCAAGGGGAACACAAGTCAGTAAAGGCTTGGGTTCCTAAAGGAAACTAACCCTTTTCATCTTTATGCAGGGCAACCCATAAGAGGAGCTTAAAGATCATATTATCATTGATAGTGGTTGCTTTGGAAGCATGACAGGGGACAATGAGCTCTTGTCAGATTTTAAGGCTTATTTTGGAGGAAGAGTTGCATTTGGGAATGATCCTAATGGAGGGAGAATCACTTGCAAAGGAACCATCAAGACTGGATCCATTGATTTTGAGAATGTTAGATATGTGAAGGAGCTTAAATTCAATCTTTTGTCAGTATCTCAGATCTGTGACAAGAAATATCTTGTGTTATTCCTTGACACAGAATGTCTTATTCTCTCCCCTGAGTTTAAGTTAGATGATGAAAACTTGGTAATGCTAAGAGTACCAAGAACCAATGATGTGTACAACTTAGATTTGAAGAATATCAATCCTACTGAAAGAGCAACTTGTTTAGTAGCAAGGGCAACAATGGAAGAAGCACATCAATGGCACAGAAGATTAGGGCATGTAAATTTCAAGAACATCAACAAATTAGTCAAAGGCAATTTAGTCAGAGGTTTACCTTCTAAAACATACAAGAATGATCACTCATGTCTGGCTTGCAAGAAGGGTAAACAACACAAGGCTTCATGTAAAAATATTGAAGAAAGAACTATTAGAGAGCCTTTGGAATTGTTGCATATGGATCTGTTTGGACCTATTTTCGTTGCAAGTTTAAACAAGAAGAAGTACTGTTTGGTTATAACAGATGATTGTAGCAGATTTAGTTGGGTCTTTTTCTTGGGATTTAAAGATGAAACCTTTGATGCCATTCATGATATAATAATAGCACTTGAAAATCAGTTGAGACTCAAAGTAAGATCCATTAGATGTGATAATGGAACTGAATTCAAGAATAAGCTTATGGATGAATTTTGTGCCAAGAAAGGAATTAAGAGAGAGTTTAGTATTGCAAGAACTCCTCAGCAGAATGGAGTTGCAGAAAGGAAGAATAGAACTTTGATAGAAGCAACAAGGACAATGCTTACAAATTCTCAATTACTTGTTCCATTTTGGCCTGAAGCTGTAAGTGCTGCTTGTTATGTGTTGAATAGAGTATCAATGACAAAACCTCATATGAAGACACCTTATGAGTTGCTTATGAGAAAGAAGCCAAATATTAAGTTTATGAAACCTTTTGGATGTCCCCTGACTATTTTGAATACTATGGATACTCTGGGAAAGTTTGATGGCAAGTTTAATGAAGGATACTTATTGGGTTATTGTACCAATAGTAAAGGATTTAGAGTATACAACAGGAGTACCAAAAAGGTTCAAGAATGTCTTCATGTTGAGTTTCTTGAAGATCAAGAAAATAAAAAAGGTGAAGGTCCTGATTGGATGTTTGATCTTGATATTTTGGCTTCATCCATGAATTATGTGCCTGTTAGAGAAGAAAATCAAGTTGTTCACAATGAAGAAGAATTACAATACATTTTTCATGGAGTCAATATAAGATCTGAAGATGTTCCTGATGAAGAATCCATTGAAAAGAAGAAAAAGTACTTTTGAACCTCAAAGTACTGTTGAACCTCAAAGTACTGTTGAACCACAAAGTACTGTTCAACCAAACTCCATAGTATCTGATGAAGACCAAGCTATCCAAGATGAACTTAATAGGATGCTGCTTTAAGAAACTATTGCAAAATCCTATGAAGATGATCAAAGGAGAGCTTATAAAGCAGAAAAGAAGAAGGCTAAACTCACAAATGACTCTGACAGTACTTTACATCAAAATACTGCTGATCCATTTGAAAGTACTTCAAATGTCTTAGATACATCAAATTGGATCAATACTGATGATTTGAATGATCCAAACATCCCTGCCTTAGAAGATACTGATGATGAGTTGGAGAAAGAAGGATTTTTCTCAGATTCCTATGAAGACCCTGATCTCACAAATTTGGAAGATAATATTGAAGTTTCACCAACTCCTACATTGAGAATTCATAAAGATCATCCTGTCAGTAAGATTATTGGACCTTCTACCTCAGGAGTGCTCACAAGAACAAAAGCTAAGAATCTCTCTCAGCAACATACTTCTTTACTTAGCTTTGTTTATAAACAAAACAGGGTGAATCACAAGGATCAGCAATTGTACTTATTTGCTTGCTTTCTGTCTCAAGAGGAACCTAAGACAGTATCTCAAGCATTAGCTAAAGAGAGTTGGGTTGAAGCCATGCAAGAAGAACTTTTACAATTTAAACTTCAAAAAGTTTGGGTATTATGTGATTTACCTGATGGTAAGAGATTAATTGGTATAAAATGGGTCTTCAGAGTTAAAAGAGATGAAAGAGGGAATGTCATCAAGAATAAAGCTAGATTGGTTGCTCAAGGCTACATACAAGAAGAAGGGGTAGACTATGATGAAGTGTTTGCTCCTGTGGCAAGAATTGAAGCCATAAGGTTGTTTCTGGCTTTTGCATCATATATGGGCTTTCCTGTATATCAAATGGATGTTAAGAGTGCTTTTCTTTATGGCACTATCACAGAGGAAGTCTATGTCAAACAACCTCCTGGTTTTGAAGATCCTGCACATCCAAACAAAGTCTAAAAGGTTATTAAGGCTCTGTATGGCCTCCATCAAGCCCCTAGAGCTTGGTATGAAAGACTCTCCACTTTTCTATTGCAACATGGTTACATGAGAGGTGCCATTGATAAGACTTTGTTTATCAAAAGAGACAAAAAGGATATTATGCTTGTCCAAGTGTATGTGGATGACATTATCTTTGGATCCACAAAACAGTCAATGGTGAAAGAGTTTGAGCAGCTCATGCAACAAGAATTTCAAATGAGTTCCATGGGAGAATTGACTTTCTTTTTGGGGCTTCAAGTTCAACAATCAAGCAGTGGAATTTTCATTAGTCAAGATAAGTATGTTACAGACATTCTAAAGAGGTTTAACTTCACCACTGTCAAGCCAGCCTCCACACCCATTGATGCTAACAAACCATTGGGAAAATATGAAGATGGAGAAGATGTTGATGTTAAGCTATATAGATCCATGATTGGCTGTCTAATGTATTTGGCTGCATCTAGACCTGACATTACTTTTGCTGTGTGTTTATGTGCAAGACATCAGGTTAACCCCAAAGTTTCACATTTGAATGCAGTCAAGAGGATTTTTAGGTATCTCAGGCAACAACCTAAGCTAGGGTTGTGGTATCCTAGGGAGTCTCCTTTTCATTTGGAAGCCTTTTCAGACAGTGATTATGGTGGAGACAATTATGCCAGAAGATCAACTACTGGAGGATGCCAATATCTTGGAAGAAGATTAGTTTCATGGCAATACAAGAAGCAAACAATTGCAGCAACATCTTCCACAGAAGCAGAATATGTGGATGCTGCAAGTTGTTGTGCCCAAGTGCTTTGGTTGCAAAATCAACTTTTGGACTATGGATTCAATTTCAAGAATACTCCTATCAACATTGATAATGAGAGTACAATCTGTATTGTGAAGAATCCTGTCTATCATTCCAAGACTAAGCATATTCAGTTTAGGCATCACTTTATCAGAGATTTTTATGAGCACAGACTTATAAATGTAGTTAAAGTTCACACAGATGATAATGTAGCTGATTTACTCACAAAGGGCTTTGATGTTTCAAGATTTAATCATTTAGTGGTGAGTATTGGGATGATCAATAATTAAGCTACATTTGAGGGGAGGCATTAGTAGCTATTCTTTATTTGAGGGGAGGCTACATTAACCATTAAATAGAAGTGTAACTTTATTCATATTCATCATAAACAGAGTTACATTAAACATTCAAGAGAGAAACATCATCAAAACAACAAAACACAAATCCTAACAACCCACACCCTACACCAGCTACTCCATTGGCCTCTTGCCCTTTCCCTGGTAGTCATGCTTTGCCTTCTGAGCACACTTCTTCTTGTTATCAAAGGTTGATTGTTTCCTTGGGCAAGCAAGACCTAGCACTTATTTTGGAGGCTTTTGGAGTCTTGCAGGCTTCTCTGGGGCAGGCCACTTCATGTTCACCAATGCTGATTCAAGAGCTTTTTTCAGTGCCTATGGTAGCTCCTTGGAAAGGGTGTATGGATCATCATCATCAGAAGAAGAACTGGAGTAGAACTCCAGAGATGGAGCAGGAGCAGGGGTAGAAATCTTCTTTGGCTTCATTGTTGTTGAGCTTGAAGCACATGGAGGAAAGTAGTCACCCCATCCTGAAGATTCTTCTGCAAAGTCAGAACAATAACTTATCTCTTCATCAGAAGAATCATCTGAAGAGATGTAGATCAGTGGAAAATGGCTCATGATGCTAATAGGGTTTGTGATGGTAAAGACATGGTTTTGGTGTAGATTTGTGTTTATCCGAGCCCTTTTTATAGGCAAAGTCAATCTAAGGGATAATTATGAAGGATATTAACTCCTACCTGTTTTGGTAGATTTGGGAAGTAAATATGGATAGTATTTATAATATCGGGTTGACTTTTAGAAGTTATTTTTTAGTGGCTTGGTCAAAAAGTCAATTTGGTTAGATATTTTGGTGGAAAGTACTTTTAGGAAAAGTACTGCTTCATATTTGAATGAAAGTACTGCTCATAATATACGGAGGAGATAAATGCCAAAAATAACGATATATGCATTTATTGGGCCGAGATTTTTTTGAATATCATCCCTTTTTGTGATTATCTCTTCCATCTTTATATACCCTCATCATCATTACTGTTCATCCATTCAAACACTAACACATCCATCATCGATCATCATCCTCTTTCATAAACACAAATAATGGCGAACCGTTCCACCATCAACAAACACAACATGATTGCCAACTTGGATAAGACTTAAAAGAATGCTGATTTCCATGCCATCATTGATTTTCTCACTGGGTCATCAATCAACTATGCTCTGTTGGTCAATCCTGAAATCATTGGCCCCTGGATTCAAAAGTTTTGGAATACTTCTAGATCTAGTTTGGAAGAAGGAGAAGATATTATTCAAGCTACTGTTGCAGGGAGACAAATACGTATCACTAAGGCCACAATAAGAGTTTTGGAATACTGCTAGATCTAGTTTTGATGATGAAGAAGGTACTGTTCTTTTTGATAAACAAGTTATTTGGGATGAACTCAGAGAGACAGGCTATGAAGGTGCTCTCAATAAGCTTACTTTTCAAAAGGCATTGGTTAGTCCCCATTGGAAGTACCTTATACATGTTTTACTTTATTGTCTAAGTCCCAAAAGTACTGCTTGGGATCAATTTGGCCATAACATAGCCTCTGCATTAGTTGGGTTAGCTACCAATCAACAATTCAATTTCTCATATATGATTCTTGATGGTATGCTTGGTCACATCAAAGATGGTTCACCATTTTTGATGTATCCTAGGTTTGTTCAGTTATTTTTAGACAAACAACTTGAGGGTGTTCCAAAACCTCAAGATTTTGTACCTACTATTGTACTTCCACCCAAGGTGTTTACTTTTATGTCTAACAAGGGTGTTGTTGGGAATTATATTAACAGTTACCATGGCTAAGTATGAAGATTACAACTGCTGAAGAATGCACTAGCAGTGGAAACTCATTACCACTGCTAGTACATATTATTACCACTGCTGTTAGGATAACTGTTAGGAAACTTGTAAAGATAAATATAGAATAGATCTTGTGTATATCTTATTCTATTAGAGTTATACGTATCTTGTAGAAGAGGACTCCTTGTGCTATAAAAGGAGGTCCTACGTTAAGGTTAGATATACGTTTTTCTAGAGCTTCAAGGTGTAACCCTAGTGATACAAAGATCACTCGTATTATTATCATTAATAATATTGGAGCTAACAGTTTGATACATACATTATTCTCATTCATATACAACTATTTCATTCACAATCAAACTTCTAAGTATTACTAAGTAGATTCCGTATACTTAGTTATATAACTCAAAGTATCATTCTAACACAGATCAAGGTGTCTAGATCCATCAAGTGGTATCAGAGACAGGTTTTGATACTTTAATTTAGAAGACCCCAAGTTCACTCAGAAGATTCAATGGAGACAGAAACTAGTCAGTCCATCATTGCTGCTAAGCTTCCCAAGCTTAAGTTGAATGACTATGAGATGTGGAGGCTTATGATCGAACAATTCTTTATGGTGCAAGACTATGCACTATGGGAGATCATTATGTTTGGAAATTCTTTCAAACCTGGTACTACCTTAGAGACAATTGATGGCAAGGAAGTACTAAAGGTCAACACTGGACCAGTCACAAATGATGAAAGACTTCAGATGAAGAATGATCTGAAGGCCAGAGGCTTGCTATTGATGACACTTCCCAGAGATCAAATTCTTACTTTCAGCAAGTATAAGACTGCACAAACTTTGTTTGAGGAGATCTGCAATGTTTTTGGTGGTAATGATTCCACCAAGAAGACTCAGAAGACCTTGTTGAAACAGACTTATGAAAACTTTGGTTCAACAAGTAATGAATCTATTGATAGCATCTTCACAAGGCTACAGAAGATTGTTACACAACTCACTGTGTTTGGAATTGAGGTGGAAAGGGAAGACCTCAATCTAAAGTTCTTAAGAAGTTTACCCTCTGAGTTTGGTACAAATGTTGCAGTATAGGAAGAATGGACAAAATTGGAGACTATGAAGCTTAATGATTTGTACAATAACTTTAAGGTTATTGAACAGAGATTGAAGAAGGCTGGCAAACTAAGTTCAGGATCGGGGAACTTAGCACTCATATCATCATCTGTTGATGATAGTTCAGATGAAGAGAGTGATAGTGATGATGATGATGCTAATATTGTTGTTTCCACTAGCAGTGGAGGTGTTTCCACTGCTAGTTCAAAAAGACAGATTGCTGGTCTTAGTGATTCTACTTTTTATGCTTTTCTGTCAAGTCAAATGGGTGGTTCAATACTCACACATGAAGACTTGGATCAAATTGATGAGGATGACATGGAGGAGATGGACATTAAATGGCAGGTTGCATTACTAAGCTTAAAGGCAAAGAAGTTCTGGAGGAAGACTGGTAGGAAGATCACCATAAATGGCAATGAAACTGTAGGATTTGATAAAAAGAAGGTGGAGTGCTACAACTGTCATAAGAAGGGGCACTTTGCCAGGGAATGCAGGAAACCAAAGAAACCTGATAACAGGTCAACTTGGTATAAGCAGGACAAGAAGAAAGAACCTACAACTGAAGAACCAAAGGTGCTATTGGCCATTGATGGAGTGAGCTATGATTGGAGCTTAATGGCTGAAGATGAAGAAGATGGTTCAGAGTCTGCAATGATTGCTACAGAGCTTGCACTTATGGCCTTTTCTGACTCTGAGGTACAAATTAATAATGATTGTTCTAAAACTTGTAAGGCTTTAAGAGATTATCAGAAACTTAAAGAACAATATAATGAACAATTGCTAGAGTTAAATCAAACTAATTATAACTTAGCAAATCATAAAAGAGGCCTTGCTGTTTTAGAAACACAATTAGAGCATTATAGAGCCAATGAATCTAAGTTCAATGATGATATTGCTGTTTTGAAAAGAGACTTAGATTATAAGGTTGCAGTGAATAAGGCTCTTAGGGAAGAGTTAGAGAAGGTTAAAAGGGCTAATGAGAAATATACAGATAACTTGTAATACACTAGATCATCAATCCAAGTGTATTGACAAAATTTGAGAAGCCCAAGTTGTGAACAAAGCCAAATCAGGAGTAGGATATAAATCTGTTCCACCACCTCTAAGAGGTGTTCCATCACCTCCTGGTATTGACTTAGCTCACACAGGATTAGAAGAATTCCAGGAACCAACCATGACCTATGGACCAAAATTTGTTAAAGAAGCTGCTATTGAAAAGGTTCAGGTTGAGGTTGATACATTTGATAGTACTAGTGACTCATCTCTTAAAGATGAAAGTCTAAATGTTGAGTCTAAAATTAGTGTTCCTAAGAGTGTTCAAGTGGAAGTTAAAAAGAGTATTCCTGAAGTTGTCAAAGAGAAGCCTAGGTCATAAGCTAATTACACTAGGCCCACTACTAGATATGCAGAGATGTACAGAAGTAGGTCAACAACTCCTAGGGGGAATAAGAGGAGTTGGAATCATGTTAAATCTAGGCAATTTGGTAGTGACTTTGTGTTCAACAACAAACCCTGTCACATATGTGGTAGTTTTGAACATCTTCATTATAATTGTAACTATCACATGGGTAGAAGGGAAGTGTTTGGGAATACCAGGGTGAATGGAAATAATGCTAATAACTTTACTCACCCAAATTCACTAAGCAAGATGATTCCCAGGTCTGTTTTGCTTAACTCTGGCATCAAAACTCTTTTCGCTGCTAAACCAGCAGTTGTCACTTCCAGAAATACAAACAGAGTTTACCCTAAGTCCCCTGTTAAGAGTGCAAAACCTATCACAACTTTTGTTAAATCTGCACAAACAGGGAAAAAGACCTATTTTGAATAGAAAGTTTTCTATAACCACAAGTGGGTACCTAAAATTTCAAAATCAGCAGTTTCCACTGCTAAGTCAGCAGTTACCACTGCAAGGCCAAAAGTTTCCACTGGTGGTTCTGTGAACAACAAAAGGGTAAATGTGAGAAATGCTATTAAGGCCTCAGCACGTTGGGAATGGAAACCAAAAGGATCTATCACCTCAAACAATCCCAATGGTGTATCAATGACCTTTGATAGATACAATTATATTGATACACGAGGCAGATCCAAGTCATTTGTGGCTTGGGTCCCCAAAAGGAACTAATTCCTTTATTTTATGTGCAGGAACATTCAAAGCCTAAAGATGATCAAGGATATTCAGACAGTGAATGTTCCAGGCACATGACTGGCAATAAGTCCTATCTTTCAAATTTCAAACCTTATGATGGACAATTTGTCAGCTTTGGAGGTGGTATTGTAGGAAAAGTTTCTGGCAAAGGAACAATCAAGGCTGGAAACTTGGACTTTGAGAATGTGTACTATGTGAAAGAACTCAAGTACAACCTTTTCAGTGTGTCATCGATGTGTGACAAGAAGCATAGAGTTCTATTCACAGAAGATGAATGCTATATCTTATCTAAGGATTATAAGCTCCCTGATGAAAGTGATATTTTGCTTAAAATCCCTAGAAAAGGCAATCTATATAGCATTGACATGAAGAATATAGTGGCTAAAGATGATGTTACTTGCTTGCTTGCAAAAGCCACTTTGGATGAATCCATGCTTTGGCACAGAAGACTTGGTCATGTTAATTTCAAGACCATTAACAAGATTGTGAAAGATGGTCTAGTCAGAGGTTTACCAGAGAAGAGATTTGAAAATGACCAAACATGTGTTGCCTGTCTTAAAGGTAAGCAACACAGAGCTTCATGCAAGACCAAGGCATACAATTCTATTGATCATCCACTTTACATGCTGCATATGGACTTGTTTGGTCCTACTGTGAGCAGCATAAATTTGAAGAAGTATTGTCTTGTTGTGACAGATGACTTTAGTAGATTTACATGGGTTTTCTTTTTAAGAACCAAGGATGAAACCACTGGCATCCTTAAGACATTCATCACTGAAGTTGAAAATCAAGTTGAAAAGAAGATAAAGATCATCAGGTGTGACAATGGGACAGAGTTCAAGAACAAAGTTATGGATGATTTCTGCAGAGACAAAGGTATTAAGAAAGAATTTAGTGTTGCAAGAACTCCTCAACAAAATGGAGTTGCTGAAAGAAGGAACAGAACACTAATTGAGGCTGCTAGAACCATGATAGCTGATTCAAAGCTACTAGTGACTTTTTGGGCTGAAGCAGTTAACACTGCTTGTTACATTCAGAACAAGGTTTTAGTGGTTAAATCAAAGAACAAGACACCTTATGAGCTATTCAGAGGAAGACCCCCAACTTTGGAATTTATGAGGCCATTTGGATGTCATGTCACAATCCTCAATACCATTGATTATCTGGGAAAATTTGAAGAAAAGTCTGATGAAGGCTTCTTTGTTGGATATTCTATGGTTAGCAAGGCTTTTAGAGTCTATAACTTAAGAACAAAGAAGATTGAAGAGAATTTGCATGTTGAGTTTCTTGAAAATAAAACTAACATAGCAGGTTCAGGACCAGAATGGTTATTTGATCTTGAGATATTATCAAATACAATGAATTATATACCTCTTACTTCAAGTACTGGAGACAGAAATCTTGAAGAATCAGAAGAATTCATTGATAAAGATGAATCTTGCAAAGACGATGAAGATGATAAAGATCAAATTGTTATGCCACTTTGGGACTTTGTTGACAATAATGAAAACTCTCAACCTTCAAAGGATTCTGAAAAGGAAAGTGATGCAAATGCTGTAAATTTTGATGTACTGAATAAAGAAATTCCTGCTAGCAGTGGTAACTCAATTCCCACTGCTACAACAGAAGTTTCCACTGATGGTCCAAATGTGGGAAGTTCATCTCAGGAATCACCCAGTGATGATGTTGAGATCTCAAACATGCCAACAACATATGATATTCCTAGCACATCACAGACTTCAATTCACAAAGTGCATCCACTTGAAAATGTTATTGGTGAGCTACAATCAGGTGTGAAGACTAGAAGACAGACAAAGAAAGATGATGTTCATGGGTTCATTAGTGAAGTTTATGAGTCCAAGAAGCATAGGAACAAGAATGAATGTTTGTTTTTCTGTTTTCTATCACAAGTGGAGCCTAAAAATGTTTATAAGGCTTTAGAAGAATCTAGCTGGGTTGAAGCCATGCAAGAGGAGTTGTTGCAGTTCAAACTTCAAAAGGTTTGGGTTCTTTGTGATTTGCTTGATGGTATGAAGGTGATTGGTACTAAGTGGGTTTTCAGAAACAAGAAAGATGAAAGAGGTATTGTTATGAGGAACAAAGCTAGATTGGTTGCTCAAGGATACACTCAAGAGGAGGGTATTGACTATGAAGAAGTTTTTGCTCCTGTTGCAAGGATTGAGGCTATTAGATTGTTTCTAGCCTATGCATCCTTTATGGGCTTTACTGTCTATCAAATGGATGTTAAGAGTGCCTTCCTGTATGGAAATATTGATGAGGAGGTCTATGTCTCTCAACCTCCAGGCTTTGAAGATCCTCAACACCCTAATAAAGTGTATAAAGTTGTTAAGGCTCTTTATGGCTTACATAAAGCTCCAAGGAAGTGGTATGAAACCTTAGCTACCTATCTGTTGAACAATGGGTTTCATAGAGGAAAGATTGATCAAACTTTGTTCATCAAGAAAGATAAGGGTGATATTCTACTTGTTCAAGTATATGTTGATGATATCATCTTTGGATCTACTAGACAAGAGATGTGCAAAGAGTTTGAAAAGCTGATGAAAGATGAATTTCAAATGAGTTCTACGGGAGAACTTACATTCTTTTTGGGGCTGCAAGTACAACAGAGTAAATAAGGCATCTTTATCAGTCAAGACAAATATGTGACTGAGATTATAAGGAAGTTCAAATTTACTGATGCAAAACCTTCAAATACCCCTGCTGATAAGACTACTCATCTATTGGAGCAGATGTTGATGTGCACACTTACAGATCCATGATTGGTTCTCTAATGTATCTTACTTCATAAAGACCAGACATTATGTTTGTTGTATGTGCCTGTGCAAGATTTCAAGTTACTCCAAAGACATCTCATATGACAGCAGTAGAGAAGATTTTTAGGTATTTGAAGACATATCCTAATCTAGGATTGTGGTATCCAAGAGAATCCCCTATGGAATTGATCACATACTCAGATAGTGATTATGCTGGTGCAAGTTTGGATAGAAGGTCAACTACAGGAGGATGTCAATTTCTTGGATGTAGATTGGTGTCATGGCAGTGTAAGAAACAAACAATGGTGGCTACTTCAACCACTGAAGCAGAATATGTAGCTGCTGCTAGCTGTTGTGCTCAGATCTTATGGCTTCAGAATCAATTGTTGGATTATGGGTACAATTTCATGAATACCATTATCTATATAGACAATATTAGTACCATATGCATTATTAAAAATCCTGTGCAACACACTAAAACTAAACATATTGAAATTAGACATCATTTTATCAGAGATTGTTTTGAGAAAAAGCTTATTAATGTTGTCAAAATTCATACTGATGACAACTATGCTGATTTATTAACAAAAGGGCTTGATGTGGGTAGGTTTCAGTACTTGGTAGCAGGTATTGGAATGCTAAATCCATAAATTTTTTATGTCTAATAATTTTCAGTGTTGCAGGATAGTTTTTAGGTACTAATATTATTTGTATATGTTTGTATGGTTTTCTACTAACTTGTATGCAGAGAAATTAAAGCACAGTGGAAACCATGATACAATAGTGGAAAGATTTGCTCTCTCAGTGATAAAAGAAAAAGTTAAAAGTACTTTTATTCATTCATTCATAAGGAAACAAAGTACATCCATTCAGAGAGTTCAGACACAAACATAACATCACAAAGCATAAAGATAAACAACCAAACACCTAAACCTTCAGACCAACTACTCCATGGGTTTCTTCCCTTTACCCTCATAATCATGCTTGCCCTTGGAAGCTTTCTTTCTCTTGTCATCAAAAGAAAGTTGCTTTCTTGGACAAGCAAGGCCCAGAACTTGTTTGGAAGGCTTTGGCAATTGTGAAGGCTTCTCAACAGCAGGCCACTTCATGTTGACTATGGAAGACTCCAAAGCTGTAGTGAGGGCTCTTGAAAGTTCCTTGGACAAGGTGTAGGTTGGATCATCATCATCAGAGGAAGAACTTGAATAAAACTCTAGAGATGGAGCAGGAGCAGCTGAAATCTTCTTGTTGGGCTTCATGTTGGAAGATGTAGCTGTTGCAGCACTTGGAGGAAAATAATCACTCCATCCAGTTGAAGGTTCCTCTGAGTCAGAGCAATAACTGATTTCCTCATCAGAGGAATCATCTGATGATATGTAGATCAATGGAAACCAGCTCATGATGTTTTGTAGGGTTTATGATATTGGAGATTCGTTTTGATGAAAACTAAAGTGTTTTTGAGCCCCCTTTTATAAGCAAAGTCAAGGTCAAAGGATAATTAATGAAGGTTGTTTATTCTTATCTGTTTTGGTAGGTTGGAGGAGTAAATTTGGATATTATCGGGTTGACTTTGGAGAGATATTTTTATGAATAGTAACTTGGTCAAAAAGTTACTTTGGGTTAAATTATATTGGTTATGCTAGGTACTTCTTACTTATGCAGAATACAAACCCATATTGCTAGAGACATTGGAGATATAAGGTGTGTATCTCAGACACACAACAAATGGTTATTGATTCACCATGTCTAATTAACATAAGAATCAACTAGTCCAGAGCAAACGGCTCCTGGTAAAGACTTCTCAAATCCGTTTATGGTTGATAGTTTACCAAAAACTATATGGTTATCAACTCACCATATTCCATGTGATGAAGAGTTGGCTAGTCCATAGCAAACGGCTCATGGTAAAGACATATCAAATCCGTTTATAGCTGATAGTTTGCTAAAAACTATGATAAGAGCAGCTAATTTTCATGTTTTACTTACCATTGCTCTTTTATATTTTGCGAAAATTTACCACTGCTAGTTCACAAGTTACCACTGCAAGTGTAATTTTTCCACTGGTGAACTAGCCGTTACAACTGTTGTGTTAGTAATCTTTTTTTTTTTTTTTTTTTTTTTTTTTTTTTTTTTTTTTTTTTTTTAACTAGCCGATGTAAAATAACCGTGTTTCCTTATTAATAGGGTAACTTTTTGTGAATTATCCACTTACTAATCATAGTTTATTCTTTTTCCAAAGATAAATTCTTTCTTAAGATAATTCACATTACGCATACTCCTCAAACCCTATTAGTATAAATTCTTCATCATACGGCTTGATTCTCATTATCGATTACTAACACTTTTATCTTTCTTTCACAAAAATCATGGCGATTCTAACCTTTGTTGAGGAGCACAACCAAGTGGCCTATTTACAAAAGTCAAATGAGAAGAGTGGCCCCGTTTTCCATCAGATTGTGGATTTTCTTAATACAACCCATATAAGGTATGCTTTAACTGTTAATCCCACAATCTTTGTTTCTCATATCAAACAGTTCTGGAACACCGTGGAGTCCATAACTCTTGAATAGGGAAACACACAAGAAACTGTGGATACTCTTAGAGCCACAGTGGATGGGGTAACCATTGATGTTACTGAGTCATCCTTGAGGAGAGTTCTCCAATTGGATGATCTCAATGGTATCATCACATTACTCAATTCAGATATTTTCAAACATATTGCTTCCATGGAGTATGATACCTCTGATCAAAAAGTGACTTTCAGAAAAGGATGTTTTTGTCCCCATTGGAGATTTTTAATAAATACTCTTTTACATTGCCTAAGTCCTAAGAAAACATCTTATGAGCAATTTGCATCAACCATGGCTTACCCTTTGGTTCGCTTGGCTACTGATAGGACTTTTAATTTTTCAAAGTTTATTTTCAATAATATGAAAGGCAATGTAAAGAGTTCATATAAATTTTTGATGTATCCAAGGTTTGTGCAAGCAGTGTTAAATGAATTTCAACTACAAACCCACAAAAGAGTTTATGAAACCCCCTGTCTTAAGCCAAAAGTTTTTCAAAATATGTGTAAGGCTTCAGAACTTTGGAATGGGGTGGTTCACCCACTTTTTCCTGAAATGCTTTCAAAGATTTCACAGGTACAGGGTGAAGATGCAACTATCCTAGTTGCATCCCATCACACACCCACTATTGTAGTTCCACCTATTCAACATATCCCTGCAGTAACTCAAACATATGAGAGGAGGCAAAAACAGCCAACTCCTTTCATCTCAACATTGCATGTTGCTGAACCTTTTGGTTTAAGAGCAAACAGTGGTGGTTCAAGGCTTCCTCCTAGTCCAACTAGAGAAGAGCCTGAATCAATGCCCTATGATTCACCTCTCCCAACAGGTCACACAGTTGGAAGTGTTGAGGGTAGTGTGCAACCAAATGAATTGATGGAATTATGTACCAAGTTGGTCCAACAGGTTCAAGCTTTGGAGAAAGATCTGGCAATGACTAAACAACAACATGCCACAGAGCTTAACCATATGAAGGCAGAGATTAAAAGATTACATGATGAAGTTGAAAGTCTCTAGAAGCACAGATCTTCCACTCCACCTCATAATGATGATGACTGGTATGTGTTAATTCACATACCTTTTCATAGCCAAATATCGACCCAAATAAACTAATTATGCTAACAAAATGCCAAAGACTATGTATTTTTATGTTTGTGAACGTGCAGGTATGGATATATCACAAAAAGACAAAAATCAAGCAAAAACCGAAAAAATGAGCACGAGAGTGAGATAAGGTCAGAAAGTCAAAGCTTGGGATCTGAAAGTCAACATTAGTCCTTCAAATACTAAAGAATGGCATGAAAGGCCCTTGAAACATACTTTTGGAATTTGGCAAAATCAGCCCTTGAAGTTTGCAAAAACTACATTTGTGGTCCTTATCATAAATCTTAAAACAAATCTGCCAAAATTATAAACCCAATATCATTTCCAATCCACTTACAATCCAAGGCCCAAACCACTATACCCCAGCCCAAGTTCCATGGTCAAAGTATTTTACCATGGTCAAAAAGTCAAAAGCCGGTCAATTACTAATAAAAATAACAAAATGCGCCTTTTGTTACCCCTAATTCCCAAACCCAGAACTCCTTTTATCCCATGAACCCTAGAAATCACTACTTGGTTCCATTGGTTCACACCACTTCAATTAACCATCAAATAGTTAATGATTGGTGCTTCTAGAAGCACAATCACGTGTCAGAGCACATGTCAGAGAGATTAATAGATGTTGTGTTGACACTTAGCAGCTCATGATTGGAAGAGACACGTGATAATTCTCATTGGATTCCGCTTCTAGATACTCTGACAAGGACAGAGAGTGGTGCACGTTTGGGGACAGATGGAAGCTTTTGATTGGACATGCCACGCATCAAAATTCGATCCAAGGGCTAATATGAGATCAAAGAAACACAAATTTGATCAGAAGGCTATGAATAGAAGAGAGAAAGCACAGAGTGGTGTGGATTGCGAGCTTGGCATTTGAGACCCAACCTCCTCACCCTTGGTTATAAATAAAGCTTCATTTTCTCATTTCTGTATGTAATTTTTAGCTTAGTGAAACTCTGTCAATTTTTCATTAGAATGTATTTAGTGTAGTTGATGTAATGTTTACTTGAAGTTTTTAATAAAAGTTCTTATTTTCCTTTAATTCCATCTAGCTTATTAATCATTTTAAACTGCTTATTTTGCTTTATACCTTTATTATTCTACTTAATTTTAGCTTTTATCAGCTTAAACACCATTACTTTTGTTTCAGTTTTAAGCCATTTTCATAATCTCAAAATAAATCAAATAAAAATAAAAAAATCAGAAAATATAAAAAAAATAAAAAAAAAATGTTTCAAATCAGTGTTTATAGTTTTTGAATAAGCTGCATCAGCTTATAAGCTGTATACACAAGCTTTGTAGCCTGTTGTATATTAGTTTCATGTCATTCTCATCAGTGATCAAAATCAGTCAGTTATAGCCAAAGGATTCAGATCCTGTGTTCCTGAGGTGTTATTGGATAAGCTTGGACAGTAAGGGAAGGTCCTGCCTATCCTAGAGATAGGCAAGCTCAGTGAGTCCCCCTCTGTTCATGCTGAGGGGGAGTGTTTTGGTATAATCCTATTTTAATTTTCTCAATTTGTAGTTACTGTGCTAAGAATTCTAATAGATTTAGTTTACTGTTTCATTGAAATGAGGTTTTGATTGCTATTTGGATATTCAGTAGAGCTAGCTTGATTAGTTGATTGAATCTGTGTAAATTTAGTTGATTTGATATTCTGTTTGATTGAGGATCTTAGTTGTTTCATTGTTGAATTGGACAGTTTGCTATTCACTGTTACATTGCTGTATTGAGTGTATTTGTAGTGGAATTTGTTGAGGTGTGGAGTTGTGTTAACATTTTTGAGGAACTGAATTTTCAACTGTCATAAAGTGGAACTGCAATTCTGAGTTGTTGATAACTGATAAATCTAGTAACTAGTTGTTTCTGATTTACTGAGATTTATTAATTGAGAACTGTTTTGGTGATAATTAGTGGATAATTAGTAAGCATTGTAGAGTAAATCAAATTCTGCAAGGGTGTTTGGATCTTAGGTTTGCAGAGCTATATAGTTGTTAGACTGGATTATTGACTGCTCACATAAGTTTAATTAGGATAATTTTAGAGTAATATACTTTAAAAATCAGTAGCTAATTCATTTATAGTCAACTTAGCTTAATCTCTTTTTAACTGTTAGTAACTAGTAAATTCAGTTAGCATATTAGCTTTTGTAGTTGCATAATAGTTCACACTAGCCTAATTTTGTTTTAAACTAGCTACTATCACAATAAGAAGTAGATTTGAGAGATTAAATTTGGAATAAGTCAAATTAATAGTGCAAAAAAAAGTCAACTGTTTCATTGGATTTTTGGTTCATTAGCTGCTGTACTCGCTTGAATTTTGAGTAGCATACTTTGGTTTTTGGTCAAGGAATTGTTTGAAACTGCTTCTCAGTTGTTCAAAAGTGATTTAGCCCCCATAAGTTTTTAAGATTGAGCTTATTAGAAATGCTAATTGCTCCTGTTTATAAGCTTGTTTGAGACAGGGTGTGCTGTTTTGTTCTTTAGGCCTGCTAGTGTGCATTTGAGCTTGAACTTGTGATTGGTGATTGTTTCTGAGATTAATTTGAGTAGTAGTAGTGTTATGCATCACTGATTTGCTTCTGGAACAGTTTGTGCTTATTCTGCTTATTACATTGAACTTATCATTTGAGCTTACTACATATATCTGAATTTCTGTGGATTTCTGTGTATTGAATTTGATCAATAATTGCATATCTGAGCATAATATAACATAATAAGCTTGTGTTTAAAGTTTCATTCAGAATTGTTCACAAGTGCTTATTAATAAGCACTTGTGAATAAGCAGTTGGTCCAAATAAGCACTTAAACAGCTTCTTTTCATTTCAAAATTTTTCTTCTACTTATTTTTATTATTTTTGATTTTATGGAATTTTTCCAAATTTTTCCAAGTTGATTTAGTATTTTTCTTAATTTTCTTTTGATTTTTAATCATTTTTAAATAGATTTTAATCAACAAAAATCCATAAAAATTTAGAAAAAGCTGTGAAAAATTACAAAAATATTTTATTAAATTCTTTTATTATATTTTAGTTTTTTCAGAATTAAATTTTCATTTTTCCACTTTATTTTTCTTTTTTCTTCCATTTTTAATTCATTTAAAATTACAAAAATCAAAATAAATTCATAGAAAATAAAAGAAAATTCAAAAAAATAATTTTCTTTTTCTGGAAATTAATTTTAGTAGTTTAAGATTTTTAGAAAATTATTTCACTTTTGTAGGATCATTTTTCGTTAAAGGTTACGTTTTAATAAACGCGTTTGCATTTCCGTTTTTACGTTTTGAACTTTGGTGCATATCTAGCTTGTACTTTTTGGATAATTCATCTTTGTTTGTTAATACTTGAATTACTTAATCACTATTTTCTTTTCCACCACTTTTCAATTCACGATTTTCACGAATCAATATTCTTGATTCCATTCACCTTCACTCGGATACGACTCGGGTGATCCGTATTTCATTCGGATCATTTCGATAATATACTACTATACTATAACGAGTTGATTTTCACACAATCAATTTTTGGCGCCGCTGCCGGGGAATGTCGAAGTGAGTTTTTGAATATTTGTTTTGAAAAATCGTGTTTTGTTAAGCCTTCCTCTATTTTGTATATATTTCTATAAAAATTGAAAAATTCAAAACACTTTTCCTAAAGTGTTTACAAAAATACCAAAAAAATAATAAAGTTACAGCCTCGACTCTCCCGTGGAAGGGAGGGCGTTGTAAACCAAAAAAAGTCTCACAATATAACAAAAACGTGAAATTAGTTGTTTATCGGATTATTTCAATTACTACAACCGATTAAGCGGGAAATATGGAAGCTAAAACATTAAATTGCTAGCTGAAGAGAGAAAGACTCTTCTTTCCCATCCCGTCGAGCGTGGTTTTGAAAGAAAAGGTTTCAATTAACGTAACGTTTTATAAAAAAAGAAAAACAAAAGAAATAAAAAGTTTTTGAGATAAAAATAAAAACAAAAAGATATTTCTTTTCTTTTTCATTTTCTTTTTGATTTTGCTTTTGGTGTATGCACACCCGCTCTTCTTTTGAGAGTCTTATATCACCTTTGTCAAACCCCGAGAGGGTAATTCGACACACACACCGTATCCATTTCCCTAACGTTGTGGAAATGGATCCGATTAATCAACACCCTCCGGTGGGTGGAGATGAAAACCAACACATGCCGACACCCGATCTCCGAACGATGGAGGAGCTGTGCCAACCCACAATGCATGGTAGAGGTGGCCCGATTGCCCCTCTAAATATTGAGGCTACGGATTTTGGACTTAAGCACCACATGATACAACAAGTCCAAAATTCGTGCCAATTTCACGGATTACCGGGTGACGATGCAAACAAGCATCTCAACAAATTTTTAACCGTCACCCAAAATATGAAACAAAACGGGGTCTCCGATGACGCCCTCCGTCTCTCTCTCTTCCCTATTCTCTAACGCATCATGCCACCGCTTGGTTTGATCGTCTTCCCAGGAACTCGATTCATACTTTCAATGAAATGGTATCTAAGTTCCTGGCGAAGTATTTTCCACCATCGATGGTGACGAAGTTGAGAAACGATATTAGCAATTTTCGACAACTTCCCGATGAGTCTTTATTTGAGGCTTTGGAACGTTACAAGCTTGCCATTGATCGTTGTCCAAACCATAACATGCTTCTCATTACTATCATTGATACGTTTTATAATGGTTTGACTTTACGACATCGGGACACGATCAATGCTGCAGTTGGTGGTACTTTCATGAAACGTCGTCCTGAGGATTGTTACGAGCTAGTCGAGAATATGACGGCCCATTACAACTATTGGGATTCCTCAGCCGAGAGGAATGAGCCAATAAGATCGACTGTGACTCTAAACTCTTCTTCTTCTCATAATCCCGAGTTAGCCGTTATGAATAAGAAACTTGATGATTTGTTGACGGCAATGTTAAGAATGTATCAAATGATGCCGAATCAAGTTAAGAACACACAAGTCAATATGGTTAATACCGGTTGTGAGACTTGTGGTGGTCCACATTCATACCTTGAGTGCCCAGCCTTCGGTGGCTTTGCTCAAGAGAACGTGTATGCTGCAAACATGGGTGGCAACGACTACCCACAACCTCAAGGAGACCGTAATCTCCTCAGCTACCGTTCCGGCAATTACCTTGGACCACCCGGGTTTAATCAACCAAATCAAGTGAATCAGAATAATAATGTGCAAAACCGTAATCATCAATTCAATCACAATCAGAATCAAAACCGAGGAAATAATGGTTTTCATGGACAAAATCAGAATTTTCATCAAAATCAAAACCGGGGAAATTACAACCAAGACCCGCCTCAAGGGAAAAATTTTCAAAATAATGGGAATTTTCAAAATAATCATGGAAATCAAAATCAAGGTTTTAATCAAAACAACCGAGCGCAAAACTTTCAAAATCAAAATCCGAATGTGGTTCAAAATCTGTCGCCCTCGGATGAGATTCTTAAGCAAATCATAAAAAACCAAGAGTTAATGGCTAAGGAAATTCTTGAACTTAACAAGCGTTTAAATGATCGACCCTCGGGCTCTGGAACTTTACCAAGCAACACGATCGCTAACCCGAGGGGCGATGCTAAAGCGGGCATAACAAGGAGTGGTGTTACTTATGATGGACCAACGGCTCCGACTACCTCTTCTTCTCTACCTCCCAAGGTAGTCGCCCGTGAACCCGAGGTGACAACGGATACGGAAATTCCTATTAATAATGGAAGGACCGAAGACATCCAACCTCCGGTGGTCCCGACGTCAAAAGGAAAGGAAAAAGTTGTTAATGAAAATGAAAAAGAAATACCAGTTAAAAAAATGTTGCCATATCCGTCACGCTTAAACGAACAAAAGCACCGCGAGAAGGATAAAAACCAAATAGAAAAGTTCTATCAGATTTTTCAAGAGTTACACTTTTATATAAGTCTCGCGGATGCTATACTTTTGATGCCAAAATTTGCTTCAATGCTTAAAGGACTTTTGAATAATAAGGAAAAGCTTTTTGAAATGTTACAGATTCAAATAAATGAGAATTGCTCAGCGGTTCTTCTTAAAAAGCTACCTGAAAAGCTTGAAGACCCTGGCAAGTTTCTCATTCCATGCAATTTTCCTGGTATGGTTGATGAGTGTGTAAATATTGATCATTTTTACCTTTTCTGAGCTGCCAAAACATCTAAAAAACACTCAATATTGAATCAAAATAGTGAAAATATCCCAGGAAAGTGTTTTACATGTTTCAAATGGAAAAATATCAAAAACAGATGAAAAACGCACAAAGCTTGCATAATTGGCAGTTTCAGTCCCTCATCTTTTAAAAATTGTCAAATCTAGTCCCTAGTTGTTTCAAAAACTTGAAAAAGTCACCAAAGGTCCTTATAAATCAAAAAGTTACAAAATTGGTCCTTTGGTGCAAAGTTTCACAAATTGTCAAGTTTAGTCCCTGAAGTTTGGAAAATTGTCAAAAACGATCCTTGGGATATTAAAAACTTTAAGAAAAACAAATTTTGTCCTTGCACTAACCTTTTATGGCAGGATTGGTCCTTGGTGGAAAGTTTGGTGAAAGTTACACAAATGGTCCCTGAAGTTTAAAAGTTTGACGGTTTTAGTCCCTGGTGCATTTAATATGAAAAAGTCAAAATTGGACCTTATACTATTCATACTTTGGCATAATATACCCTTGGAGACAATATGGAAAAATGCCAAGTCTCACCCCTCAACTTTCATTAAATTACAAAAAAGGTCCTTGTGTAACTTAAAACCAAAACCGGACCCTAAACTAATAATAATTCCCCAAAACAAAGTCCAATCCAATACCATTTCCCCTAGCCCACCCATTTCCTTATTACTTGGGCCCAAAACTCACCACAGCCCACACCACACCCTAAATAACAAAGACGGGGTCAAACCTTTGACCCTTGGTCAAAACCGGTCAAACATTACCCCCTTCCCCTTTTTCCCTCTCACCACAAATACCACCAAACCACCCATGGTATTGCAGCTCCACCAGCCCACCTCCCTGTCACTTCCACCGCCCAAAACCCACATCCCTACACCTACCTCACATCACATTTAATGCACCACCCCCAGTTGCTTGAATCAGAACCAATTTGCAAAAAAAAGGCTTTCCCGCCAAAACACGTGGAGGCTTGAGAGTGGTCCAACAAAGTCAGAAAGAGGTGGGAAATGATGTGGATACAACAAGAAACCCTAATATTGGGCTATAAAAGGAAGAAGAGTGCAAGGAAGACTAAAAGTAGTTAATTAGTAGTTTTTAGTGTCGTTTTTAAATTAAGCTTCCCATTTTCAGTGTAACTTTCAATTTTAAGCATTGTAGTAGTGATTCCAGTGTACTTTTAATCTTTTTAAGTAATAAAATCAAGGTTTCATTTCTGTCTTGTGTAATTTCAATTTTCTCAATTTAAGGATTTCTAAATAAGTTTAGTTGTGAACTGTACCAGGTTTCATGGACTGAAGTAGGCTCATATAGGTTCCAATAAGCTTATTAAAGCTTTATAGACTTTAAAAAACCAGAGTTACTAGAAGAAAACCAAAAATATAAAAATAGTTAACTATGGTCAACTGTGTTTGTTTTTGAAGAGTTTTCAGGTTTGGAGAAGCATTGAGGAGCAAGCTTGGGATTGGAACAGCCTATCTAAAGATAGGCATCATTAGGAAAACCTCTTGTTAGAATAATAAATTTTAGCTTAATATTAATAACTTGTTTGTTAGAATAATTAGCTACTTAAAATTTTAGATTTAACTGTCAAAAATAGTTTAAGTGGTATACTTGTGTTTTTGTAGTTGTATCCTGTGTTCAAGTGCTTAAACAAGTTCATCTAGTCATAATTAGTAGCTTGGGATCAGGTTTACACATCCTAGTAATCATCTGCTTTGAAAAACTCAAAACAGTCCACATTAAGGGGTGTTTGGATTTGAAAAATTGGTTGTGTTTGTGTGGATCTCAGAGGGTAACGATAGTGTAGACATCATACTATAAGTCCTATTTGGTAGTTACAAGTCTTAAATCAGTTAGTGTTTAGGTTAAAAGTCAAAATCTCAAAAATTTGTCTCTCACAGTTAACTGTGAGAGTTTTGGGTACTCAAATCCATCAAATTGGTTACATAAATTGTTAGTATAGAGTAAATTAGCTTAAATATATCTCATAACATCATTTTTAATCAGTAGGAGTTAGTAGAGATTCAAATAAGTCAACTCTTGTGTTTTACTCAAAAAGTCAAATTGTGCCATCTCAGATTTTTGCAAAAGTTACAAGATTTTTTGTGATTTATGTGCTTGGGGTGAGGATCTGAAACTTGTTGTAGTTACACTCCACCACCTCAACTTTTGAATCCCACATTGGTTTGATTTTTGAGAATTTGTGTGTGGGCTCCACAAGCCCTGGAACATAGTTGCAGGGAAGAAATCTTCCCCTGCACCAGCAGACCTCCACCACACCACCACCTTTGGTGGTGGTTGTAGACCAACCCAGTGGGCCCCAAAGGTTCCATTTGGTTTTTCCCAACCCCCCTCCTACCAGGGAACAAGGCTTGACCATTTGTTTGACCTAGAATCAAGTGGACCCTACCTGGAATCCACCATTAAGTCTGTCCCATACCTGTGTTCAAACTCAGTTTTCAAAAGTGCTTATTAGGTTTGATACAGCTTATTTGTGCTTATTGCTTGTTGTTTCTGGCTTATCTGAGTTTGTTGAGCTTATTTGTACCCATTTCCATCATTGTGGACCCCACCTACACTCATTTGAGCTTAATTGTCCACACAGTCAACCAAAGTCAAACTGATTAAGTTTAGGGGGTGCTACTGCTTATTTATAAGCTAATTTCAAAAGTATTTTCACAAAAGTTTTCTATTTTCAGTAATATAGCAAGTTTGTAAAAGAAAAACAAAGAAAAACCAATTTATTTTTAAGTGATAGTTTCTATTTAATTTAGTTTAAATTTTATTTTTCATTTTTAGATTTTTATTAAGTACTTAGTATTTTTATATTTTTATTAATTACCTCTTATATTAAAGTAAATTCAGTAATTTTTCTAGATTTTTATTCTGTCATTTAGGATTTATTAGATTTAATTTTAGTTTTCTTAATTATTAATTAATATTAAGTATTAAATATCATATTTAGTTTTAATAAAGCAAAACCTTGTTTTTATATTTTTCCTAGCTCTAATATAGTATAATAGACTTTTATAAAATAAATTTTTAGTTTTTACTGTTCATTTTCCATTTTTCTTATTTTAATCATTTAAATTAGACTTAAGTTAATTAAAAGGTAATTAATTAGTGGAATAGTCTTAAATATAATTTTTAGAGGTTTTTATAATTTTGTAGGATTCTTGTGATGGTTAAATAATTTTATAAATTTTATCTTAATTTTCTAAGTTAATTTAGTATTAATAGTAATTTAAATTAGTCTAATTAATTTAATTAAGTTAAATAGTTTTTAATTAATAAAAAATCCACAAAAAGACAAAAATATTTATTTTAATTTTTTTTAGTTTCTTCAAGTTCTAATTAAGGTTTAGAAAATATTTTTGCTAATTTTTAGGTTAATTTATATCATTTGTCATTTTTAGTTAATTTAAATTAGGTTTTAATTTAGATTTTAAATAGTTTTATTAATTAAATAATATTTAAATAATATTTTAATCACTTTTATAATTTCATTTTCATTTTCACTTTTCTTTTAATTTTAAGTTTCAAAAAGTTTCAAAAGCACCCCCTGTAGTTTGTAATTTACCAAATCCCACTTGTCAGTCTGATTGCGTGAAACTTAATTGTGAAGCTGTGCATATACGTGTATATCTGATTTTTGTGAATATTATATCTGTGTACCAATACCAAAATAACAGTAGCAAAATCAATTCCATATCATCTGGGCTACTGTCCTCAGTGCCACTCACTCATAAACGATTTCAAACGACACCATTTCAATCTCGCTGGGACATAACGACCCGGGGACACACTATACTATCACCGGAGAATTGGAACGAGGCTGTCTTTGACTTGTTGACCTTGGTCAATAATATCTGACGGTTTAGACCCAATCAATGGTTCAATGCTTCGCCTTGGCCGATCTTGGTGCTAGCATTAACCTAATGCCATTGTCGATTTGGAAAAAGTTTTCTCTCCCTAACTTGACACCGACGCTTATGACCCTCGAGCTTGCCGACCGATCTACGTCTCGTCCAATAGGCATAGCCGAGGATATTTTTGTCAATGTTGGGAAATTCAATTTCCCGACAGATTTTGTAGTTGTTGATTTCGATGCCGATCCACGGGTTCCTCTTATTCTCGGGAGAGGATTCTTAAGGACCGGTCATGCTTTAATTGATCTATACGACGAGGAGATTACCTTACGTGTGGGAAATGAAGCCGTTACTTTCAATCTAAACCAAACCGCGAGATACTCCTCCGATTACGATGTTTCTTCCGTCAACCGTATCGATGTTATTGATGGAGCTACAGAGGAGTATTCTCAAGAACTTCTTGGTTTTACCAACAATGCCTCGAGTGGCAATCTCACTCCTTCTTTTGAACCAATCGTCTCCGATTCTTCCCCTTCCCTTACTCCGTTTGAGGGAAGTGATCTCGCTTAGGAAGAAATCAATGCTTGTCTTTCAAATGATTCAGTTTCACCAGAAATTGATAATTCTAACTTTGATCCGGAGGGGGACATTTTATTAATTGAGAAATTGTTAAATGAAAACCCGATTATTTCTTCCCCTCCGATGGACCTAAAAATGGCAGACGTAAAAGAAGTAAAGTCGTCTATTGAGAATCTTCCAGAGCTCGAGCTCAAGGATTTGCCTCCTCATCTCGAATACGCATACTTGGAAATTAATGATAAATTGCCCGTTATAATATCAAAAGGCCTAAAAGATGAGGAGAAGACACGACTCTTAGATGTGCTTCGGAAGCATAATCGGGTTGGCAAATATCTGACATTAAGGAAATCGACCCACGATTTTGCACTCATAAGATTCTACTTGAAAATAATCACAAAGCTTCCGTCCAACAACAACGACGGGTTAATCCACAAATCCACGAAGTTATCAAAAAGGAAGTTATTAAACTCCTTGACGCTGGAATGATTTATCCGATCTCGGATAGTTCATGGGTTAGCCCGGTTCATTGTGTCCCAAAGAAGGGCGGAATCACTGATGCATAGGGATTGCACCAGGCTTTACCTCTCGAGGGATCTCAAGAAGCTTACAACCCCCACCAGGCAATGTACCTGATCGATGTAGTATAGTATAATGACAAGTACCGGGGGATTGATCGTTCAGCTAGGAATAGTGTCGCTAGGATTAGAAAACCTAAAGACTAGGTCTAGAGATGAGGGATGATTCTTTTTGTATTTTTATATTTTATGAAAAACAAGTAAAAATCTCGGGTTTGAAGGAGTTTGGCGGAATTAGTTGCTAGTCAACTAACCCAATACTAAAATGCAATCAAAATAAAATACTAAAAATGAAAACAAACTAAATTATACTAGAGTTGTGAGCAATATGTGGGAGAATTGTGTTTACTTAGATTTCACTACTCTCTAGATATCTTTTACACGTTAATTACTTTTTATAGTTGCGTGGATGACGGATTGTATTCCTTAATACCATTCATGGGGTGGCGTACTTACTTCCCCAATCCTATGAGCGCCTACTTCACTCCTATGTTGAGCCGGCTAAGAAGCTCCTAACATGGGATCACTAGAATTTACTCATGCATTAAATACAACCAATAAAACCTAGTACACATCGGTTCATGTTTTCTAAGACGTTCAAACATGTTACACAATGGAGATCTGCTAGTTTTCTTAAGCCTAACATTGAAATCATTCATCCATTACAACCATAAACAAGTAATCAACACATAATTAACATCTAGGTTTCATTAGATCTAAGCAAACACAAGATAGATCTAGCCTAGCATGTTGAAATCAAGACAAGTAAAAGATATATTCAAACAACACATAGACATATTGATTGAATTAAGAGAAGACTTATCTTAATTAAACATGAAAGGATTCAAGGGATGAAAACCCTTGAAAACACTGTAAAATATGACCTAGGGTTTACAAAGTTCGGCCCTAGTTTTCTCCACACAGGTTCCTCTTTTTATGAATGAAAAATAGAAAACTATATATAGATTTTGATAGGTGACGGCGTCAAGAACAAATGTTTGACGCCGTCATCTCGCCGCCAAATAGTTTCTCGGACTGCCTAGATCTGGGTCCGACGCCGTCATGTATACTCCTTATGCAGGCCGTCACCAAATTAACTCTTGACGCCCTTGTTGTGACGCCTTCAGGTTTGCACTGGGTCGTCATGGATTTTACTCTTGACGCCGTCATGATCTCCTTCTTGAGGCCGTCAGGTACTGTTCTCAGCATGGAAAATTAAGTCTTTGCCGTTTTCTTCACTTTTATGCTCCAAAAACGTCCGAATTGCTTCCTTTTTTAGAATTTACTCCCAAAGTACCTAAAATCATAAAAGGAATGATTTAGGGCAATATTTGATCAAATAAATTCAATTCCGGGCTTAAATGACCCCCTAAAAGTGGTTCATTTTTCGCCTCATCATATACCCTTACACTTGATATTTGCTTGTCCTCAAGCAAATGCGCTTTTATTCTAGTCAAAATACAAGTTAAGGGTCATTTAACACTAACATAAAAGTAATTACAACAAATAATCGTTCCACTAAAGACCAAAGACAAGCACGGAGGTCATACACTAGCACCTCACAAATAGTATTTAGATACTCACATCTCTCGGGTGTAATAAAGTAATATCACAATATGGAAATGGAAAACATCTCTCACTACCTGTCATAGCAAAATAGATTACCATAGGCTTGGGAAAGGATCAAACCTCCACCACATGGCGTAAGCACCTAGGATAAACTATCAAAGAGGTCTTTTTAAAGGGTTGTAACGTTAGGTGTAGGGATATGGAATACACGGTTTTGTTGGATATAGGCAGTCTTTACTGGTGGCGAGTTAACAATCTTGGTTAATTACATGTACAATATGGCGTTGCTAAGCCAAGACTAGACTCGACTTAAGCTAATAAATGAAAAAGAACAAAAACATAAAATAAACATAGAATGAAAAGGGATGGTAGTCCGTATGTTTTTCTCTTTTCTTTTTCTATTTTTTTTTCTTTTTTCTTTTTTTTCGATTTTTTTTTTTTTTTTTTTTCATACACTCTTACCCTACCATCCAAAATAAGGGGGTCGGCATTGCTCATGGTATGGAGGCCGCGGTACCGCCCTACCGTGCGGGAACACCGCCGCCTTCCTTGCGGTACCGCACGGCAAGCTTAAGGCACGGGGTCTTTTCTGGCACGGGAAGGAAAGCAAAATTCGACCGTTTGAGGCTTTGTACCATTGCATTATGACCGTTTGGCTCTTGAAATGTATTTTTTTTTTTACCGTTGTATATTTATGTATATATGTAGTATGCTAGCAGTCTTCCACCAACAACAATCAACAACAAACAATAGTTTAAAAAAAAAAGTATTCTGTCCCCCCCAAAAAAAAATACCGAGCAACAAAAAAACATGGAACCAAAAAAAAATAGAGATTCAAGAAAAGGAAACCGAGTAGCGAGGGGTGCAAGTCGTCCTCGAGTTCAATCATTTTCTCAATCACAAGATGTTTACCGCCCCGAATTTGTCCAAGCTCCATCTCCACAATTTTTCGTTCCCCAACAACCCCTCCCACAATTGCCTCAAAATTTCAACCCGTTTGAGCCGAGATACACCCAACATAAAAGACGTAAAACGGAGAGCGGTCCGTTACCCGTTCGTGATGATAGCGAGGATGATGAAGATTATGATAATGTTAATTTGGTGCCCGAGACACAACCGATGAATGACGAGGTTGAGGAAGAGGTCGAAGAGGTTGAGGTACCGCGTCAAAGTCAAAGAAAACCCGCTAAGATTTGGACGCCCGATGAGGAGGAGGCGTTAGCTAAGGCTTGGATCAAAATTTCGGTGGACAAACAAGTTGGGGACCGTCAAACAAAGGAAGGATTTTGGAAATGAGTTCTAAAGCATTTTAAAAGCCTTATTCCAAGAACCGAACGCACCAAAGATCAATTGAACTCGAAGTGGACTCCTATGAATGCGCATATCACGGCGTTCAACGCATACTACATACAAGCGGTATTTTTTTTTTTACATACGTACATATTTTTTTTACATCCGTACATATTTTTTTACTTACGTATATATATAATTTTTACTTACGTATTTTTTTTTTACTTACGTACATAAGTTTTTTTTTTTTTTACTTACGTACGTTTATATTTTTTGTAGGTGCGCTTGAAAGAAAGTGGGTGTGACGATCTTCAAGTTTACGAGAGAGCCCAACTTGATTTTGAAAAACAATTTAGGAAAGCTTTCACGCACAATAAAGCGTGGCACATTCTCAAAGATCAAGAAAAGTGGAAAGCACAAGCGTCGGCTAGTCAGACTCAAGAATCCACGGGATCGAGCAAGAAAAGAAAGTCGTCGGAGTCAAGTAGCGCTCAAACGCAAACAAACGAGACGCCAATAAACGTGGAAGATTTCAACTGTGACTTACCGAACCTCAATGAGAACCCAACTCCATCACGACCATCGAAAGGCAAAAAAAAGACGAATTCTGAAGAGTCAAGCCGAAGTTCGATTCGTGATACCCTTGCAACTTACACGGCCGAAAAGCAAAGTTTATTGCAAGCGCAGATGGAGGCTCAAAAGAAAAAGGATGAAGAGTATTTGAAGTTTCTTGATGGGGAGACCTACAATCGTGACATGAAATTTGTTATGGACCCGCACGACCATATCCCAGACCCGGTTTTTAAGGACTTTGTCAACAAAAGGAAACGCAAGATATGCGCCAAATACGGTTGGCCATGTAGTTTGTAGGATTTAGTGTTTTTTAGGTTTTTAATGGAAATTTAGTTATTTTATGTTTTTAAGAATTTTATGTAATGTTTTATTAATTTTAATGGAATTTTAGTTTTTATTTTTATTTTAAAGGAATTTAAAAAAAAAAATATGAAGTGAGGGATGGTGGTGTGGTGCCACAAGTGATGCCAACAAAAAAAAGGGTGAGGGATGGGAAAAATGGGTGAATGATGTGGCACAAGGGATTGGTTGGGAGTGAGGGATTGTGGTGTGGTGCCACAAGTGTTGCCAACCCCCTAATACATCATAGGGAATGAACATTCCCCTTACACTTGAATTTTTACATACTTTACAATAAACTAATCTAATGACTCGAATTAAGAAAATTAAAACACTTGGAGTACTTTTAAGATTAATGTACATATGGGGGTAATATATGATGTTCTTCCCCATTACTCCATAAAATAAGTACTTTACCCATGAGTCCCAGTCGTCCCAAAACAATATGTACAAAGATATGACTCGACTTAGCAACCATGTAATCAATTAGATAATTAACTTAGGGTTTAACAAATAACAATAATGCACTAAAAATGAGTGCATACACAGAAGGCTAAGGCGATTTGGGTGTACATTTAAGTGGGGTGTAACAAATTCTTCCTTTAAGTAAGATGCTTAAAGTTAGAAACGAAAAGATAGGCTGGAGGGGTGTACTAGGGGTTTCGTGTACTAAAAATGAGTACAATGCTAAGGTGTGGGAAAAATTAGTTGACTTAACTAGCCAAGTAATATGACTTAAATAGTCAAGTAATTATGATACGGGTTTAACACAAGGGTGATCCTAATGCCTCTTATCATGTAGTAAATCCTACCACACGAATGTAGTCTCACTAGCGGTCTCGGGATGCATCACTAACGTAAGTTCTAGAATCTAAATGCTACCGGTACACTCATAAGCACTAATAGTAAATGTTTTTCCTTTCAAATCTAAAGGCAAACCTCTCATATTTGGGTGGAAAATTTTTCTGAATAGTACGGTTTTGTGCTAGTCATACAATCTCCTATCCATGAGACGCTTGCTATGGCTAAAGTTTCACTCCTAAATGTTGTAAAAAAAATTTAAATTTGGCGCTAAAATTGCACTAACAAGTATTTCTCATAGTTTTATTACACATCTACTATCAAACAAACAAACTCAAGCGAAAGTGTATCTGTAAGGTATCATCATTTTACCCTCCCCTTACACTTAGGATGAACATTGTCCCCAATGTTCAAGTAAAGAATGTAAAAGTGAAATAAGTAAAACGAATGAAATCAAATACTCCCTTGATTCGCTCGGTATGGATAATAAGGTGGCCATGTTAGATCTTCCTCCAAGAAAATGAACAATCAAAGCTTCCCTGCCAGAATAATAATCATCTTCTTGTCATACATAACCTGTAAAACCTGAGAAAACAGACAAGGCAACCTTGCATAAAATCGGTGGCAATCTACATATGTTAATAAATCCTAGAAAACAAAGTAAGATATAATGCTTGTGGAATGATGTTTGCAGATTTCCTGGAGATTATAAAATTGATAATTCAACAAAAACTTTTAAGACTCCGTTAGAAAAACAAAACTGGTAAAATTTCCAGATTTTTACACGTGACGCCGTCAAGAGTAAACTCGTGACGCCGTCAGAAGTGACCTGCAGAAATTCTTATGTTAAGTTTCCGGAAAATTTCTGGAAAAACTTCGTCCTACTTCCTGGAAAATCCTGCAAAACATCATTATGACTCGATACAAGCATTTGACTCTAACAAGTACGAATATACATGTTCACTTAATATTGTGGAGAATCATGATCGGTTTTGTTTCTTAAAAGCATATTTGGGGTTTCCCCTTACACTTATCTTTTGCAAGAATACCTTTGAATGAAGTTAAGACTAGGCCAAACAACAAAGTAAAGTATTTTCACTATTTTAGTTTTTGAAACATGATCTACCAACAATAAAAATAAAGCATGCATACAGAAGCAAATAACAAACAAACAAAATAAAAATCACACAAAACATGGGTTGCCTCCCAAGAAGCGCTTGTTTTTGTTCGAGTCACGAGCCTGACTCTACCCTTATTTAACGGAAATAGGGGAGGTTTTCCCTACACTTTGAATTACGTGCGGGTGGAAGTAGCGATACACACCCTTAGGGTGGAAATATGCCACGTGAGAAAAGTGTGGTGGATGAATTATATGCTCAAAGGGGTGTGCTCCTATCATCATAACCTTACCTAATTCAATTGGGTTAATGGGTGGATTAAGATTTTCTCGTAGAAAGGGATCATTTTCAATCAATTTCAAGAGATTACTAGTTGGGGATCCATCTTGACCTAATAAACCCGGTTTAAACCCATAATGTTTCTTATGATCAATCATGAATGGGTGATGTAAGTATGTAAGGTCATGTTCCACTCCTATGTTGGCTTCCTCTCTACAAGGCTTAGACTCCACTACCTTTATCCTAAGACTACCCGGACTATATGGTTTGATGGGTGGATCGGAACCTATTTCAATTCCTAAATTTTCATCCAAGGATGGAAGATTAGGTAACGGTTTTGGTTGAGGCTCCGGTTCATCAAAACTAGGAACTTCCCTAGAACTAAGAGTAAGGTTATCATTATAAGTATTCAAACCTATATCCTCTAGTTGTGTTTGGTTCAAAGGTTCTACCTCAATTGGGATTCCTAAAGTCTTTTCTACTTCATCCGAATAAGTCACGGGCGGTGTGTATGTCTCAAATGATGGTAGGACTTGTGGGTTATTTAGCGGGCTTATGTTACTTACTTCATCGTTCCTTGTGTCAAGACCACCTATATCCTCAACATGTGTTTTATTATAATCCAACCCTAACATTTTCCCAAGTATCTCAAGTGCTTCTCTAGGCATCTCAACTTCTATATCCAAATCATAAGGATCATCCTCAATATTATTATAACTACTATATACAAATTGCCCAAAAGATTCATCATCTGTTTCTTGAGATTCATCATCATCGATCATAAAACCTAGGTCTTTTTTATCAATGTAATCATGTTCGGCTACACCCTCCATCACATCAAGGTCACCTATGTGTTCATCTTGTATTATGGTAGGGCCTAACCATGACATGCAGCTAGGTGGCTCATACGAAACTATCCTAGGTGAAGGCTCATATGGTGCAAAGGTTTCACTAAGTGAGGCATTTTGAGGGGTTGATGGAGCTCCTAAGGTGAATTCTTTAAAAGTCTTATGCACTTGGCCTCTTTTCTCAAGGTACTCAATAAAATCAATATAAGATCCTGTCCGCCTCATTTCATTCGTCCATCTTGGTATATCCAAACTGGTGTAATTATATTTTTTCTGGTAAAACTCTAGTGTCGGACTTGGTGGATTCACGTTCTCTATAATGGTGAACGGAAGAGTCAATGGAAAGGTTTTTTTTTTTTTTTTTTTTTTTTTTTTTTTTTTTTTTTCTTACGAACAAAGACACAAAGAAAAGATAGACTACGAGAAAACCTAAAAAAAATAAAAATAAAATCATACTAGAAAGGAATCTAGCAAGTAGACCTAATAAAAAGAAATTCTAACCTAGACAATAACTATTCCCCGGGCTGCGGCGCCAAAAACTTGATGCGTAGGGATTGCACCAGGCTTTACCTCTCGAGGGATCTCAAGAAGCTTACAACCCCCACCAGGCAGTGTACCTGATCGATGTAGTATAGTATAATGACAAGTACCGGGGGATTGATCGTTCAGCTAGGAATAGTGTCGCTAGGATTAGAAAACCTAAAGACTAGGTCTAGAGATGATGGATGATTCTTTTTGTATTTTTATATTTTATGAAAAGCAAGTAAAAATCTCGGGTTTGAAGGAGTTTGTCGGAATTAGTTGCTAGTCAACTAACCCAATACTAAAATGCAATCAAAATAAAATACTAAAAATGAAAACAAACTAAATTATACTAGAGTTGTGAGCAATATGTGGGAGAATTGTGTTTACTTAGATTTCACTACTCCCTAGATATCTTTTACACGTTAATTACTTGTTATAGTTGCGTGGATGACGGATTGTATTCCTTAATACCAATCATGGGGTGGCGTACTTACTTCCCCAATCCTATGAGCGCCTACTTCACTCCTATGTCGAGCCGGCTAAGAAGCTCCTAACATGGGATCACTAGAATTTACTCATGCATTAAATACAACCAATAAAACCTAGTACACATCGGTTCATGTTTTCTAAGACGTTCAAGAATGTTACACAATGGAGATCTGCCAGTTTTCTTAAGCCTAACATTGAAATCATTCATCCATTACAACCATAAACAAGTAATCAACACATAATTAACATCTAGGTTTCATTAGATCTAAGCAAACACAAGATAGATCTAGCCTAGCATGTTGAAATCAAGACAAGTAAAAGATATATTCAAACAACACATAGACATATTGATTGAATTAAGAGAAGACTTATCTTAATTAAACATGAAAGGATTCAAGGGGTGAAAACCCTTGAAAACACTGTAAAATATGACCTAAGGTTTACAAAGTTCGGCCCTAGTTTTCTCCACACACGTTCCTCTTTTTATGAATGAAAAATAGAAAACTATATATAGATTTTGATAGGTGACGGCGTCAAGAACAAATGTCTGACGCCGTCATCTCGCCGCCAAATAGTTTCTCGGACTGCCTAGATCTGGGTCTGACACCGTCATGTATACTCCTTATGCAGGCCGTCACCAAATTAACTCTTGACGCCCTTGTTGTGACGCCTTCAGGTTTGCACTGGGTCATCATGGATTTTACTCTTGACGCCGTCATGATCTCCTTCTTGACGCCGTCAGGTACTAGTCTCAGAATGGAAAATAAAGTCTTTGCCGTTTTCTTCACTTTTATGCTCCAAAAACGTCCGAATTGCTTCCTTTTCTAGAATATACTCCCAAAGTACCTAAAATCACAAAAGGAACGATTTAGGGCAATATTTGATCAAATAAATTCAATTTCGGGCTTAAATGACCCCCTAAAAGTGGTTTATTTTTCGCCTCATCAATCATTGTTGTGAAGAATGACAATAATGAGCTTATACCGACTCGACTTGTGACCGGATGGAGAGTTTGTATCGATTACCGCAAGTTGAATGACGCAACCCGTAAAGACCATTTCCCGCTCCCTTTTATGGACCAAATGCTTGAACGATTAGCGGGAAATGAGTTCTATTGTTTTCTGGATGGCTTTTCTAGGTACTTTCAAATTCCCATTGATCCCCAGGATCAAGAAAAGACCACTTTTACTTGCCCGTATGGAACGTTTGCCTATCATAGAATGCCCTTTGGCCTTTGTAATGCTCCAGGCACGTTTCAACGGTGTATGATGGCCATTTTCTCCGATATGATTGAAAAAACCATGGAAGTGTTCATGGACGACTTCTCCGTCTATGGAAATTCTTTCGACTCTTGCCTATCCCATTTAGAAAGTATGCTAATTCGGTGTGAAAACACTAACTTAGTTCTAAATTGGGAGAAGTGCCACTTCATGGTTAAAGAGGGCATAGTCCTCGGCCATAAGATATCCAAATCTGGGATTGAGGTAGATGGAGCCAAAGTTGATGTTATTGCTAAGCTACCTCATCCTACGACTGTCAAAGGAATCCGAAGTTTCCTTGGTCATGCTGGCTTTTACCGACGTTTTATACAAGACTTCTCCAAAATAGCCCGGCCTCTGACCCACCTTTTAGAAAAAAGATGCTCCGTTTAACTTCACAAATGAATGCATCGATGCATTTAATTTCTTGAAGAAGAAGTTAACGGAGGCACATATCTTAGTTGCCCCCGATTGGAACTTACCCTTTGAGCTAATGTGTGATGCAAGTAATTATGCCATTGGTGCAGTTCTGGGGCAACATAAGAATAAATACTTTCAACCAATACACTATGCAAGTAAGACCATGAATGACGCCCAACATCACTACACAACTACCGAAAAAGAGATGTTAGCGGTTGTCTATGCTTTTGAGAAATTTAGACCTTATTTGCTCCTTAAGAAGTGCATAGTGTATACGGACCACTCAGCCCTGAAATACTTAATGGCAAAGCAAGATGCTAAGCCACGCTTAATGCGGTGGGTTCTTTTGCCCCAAGAATTTGATGTCGAAATACGAGACAAAAAGGAGCCGAGAACCTTGCTGCTGATCACCTTTCACGACTTGAGAACCCCCATCAAAGTGCTCTTGAGAATAAGGAAATTACCGAAACATTTCCTCTCGAGACACTTGGGAGTGTGACTAAAATTGACCAAAGTACCCCATGGTTCGTCGATTTTGCGAATTACCATGCGGGGAATTTCATTAGGAAAGGGATGTCGTCCCAACAAAAGAAGACATTCTTTAAAGATGTCTAACATTATTTTTAGGACGACCCCTATTTGTTCAAAGTCTGTGCGGATCAAGTGATCCGGCGGTGTGTTCACGGTACTGAAGCCGTTGAAATTCTTAAGGCATGCCATAGTGGACCCACGGGGGGACATCATGGTGCCACCTTCACCGCAAAGAAAGTGTTCGATTCCGGCTTCTATTGGCCGACGATTTATCGGGATGCCCATGAATTGGTGAAATCATGCGATTCTTGCCAACGTCAAGGGAAAATTTTTCAAAAAGATGAAATGCCACAAAATGCTATTCAAGTTTGTGAAATTTTTGACGTTTGGGGCATCGATTTCATGGGGCCATTCCCGTCATCAAGAGGAAATAAGTACATTCTCGTGGCCGTCGATTATTTGTCCAAATGGGTTGAAGCGAAGGCGCTCCCCACCAATGACGCCCGAGTAGTTGTTAAGTTCTTAAAAAGTCTCTTTGCCCGATTTAGTGCACCTCGAGCCATCATAAGTGATCGTGGGACCCATTTTTGTAATGACCAATTTTCAAAAGTAATGCTTAAATATGGTGTCACACATCGTCTTTCCACGGCTTATCATCCACAAACTAGTGGTCAAGTGGAGGTCTCCAATAGTGGTTTAAAAAGAATTTTAGAAAGGACAGTAGGAGAGCACCGTGCCTCATGGGCCGATAAACTAGACGATGCTTTATGGGCTTTCCGGACCGCTTACAAAACTCCCTTTGGGTGTACTCCATATAAGCTGGTTTACGGGAAAGCTTGTCATTTGCCCCTAGAACTTGAGCACAAAGCCTACTGGCCTTAAAACATGCAAATTTTGACTTGAAAACCGTGGGTGATCACAGAAAAGTTCAATTGAATGAGTTAGTCGAACTACGTGATCAAGCTTACGAGAATTCTTTGATTTATAAAGAGAAAACAAAAAGACTTCATGATGCCAAGATCAAAGACCGCGTTTTCAACGTTGGTGATCAAGTGCTTCTTTTTAACTTTCGTTTGAAGATTTTCTCGAGTAAGCTTAAAACCCGTTGGTCTGGACCATTCACAATAACCCAAGTATTCCCTTATGGTACCATTGAGTTAGCTCAACCCGATGGTCCCAACTTTAAGGTGAATGGTCACCGTTTGAAACACTATTTTGGAGGGGACGTACCAACCATGGTAGTCTCGGATCTCCAAAATTTTCCCAAGGATGATTGAATTCGGGTATCGAGTCAAGCTACGTGACTCGGAATTAAAAAACAAAGCGCTTCGTCGGTGGCAACCCATGCTTATCCAATTTCATCTTCTTATTTTTTTTCTAACAAATAATGTGAGGAGGGGTGCCTCTTCTACTCTTGTGTTCCGTGGTTGTTTGTGATGTTTGTTTAGGATTATCCGCGATTTATGATGACTCTCATGCTTGTTATTTTCTCTCCACTCGAGTTTCATTCATCGATGCTTATTGGAAATCCTATATCCGTGAATCTTATCGACTAACGTTTTCTTTGGCATAATTAATAAACGGCCCTAGAATTGTGTTAGGATTGCCTTAACCCACAAAACATTGAGGACAATGTTTCATTCTAGTCTGGGGGAGGGTGAATCTTCGATTCGATTTGACCTTGCATTTTTCACAAATGTCGTGCACTCTTGCAACTCTGTTTTTCCACCAAAAAAATAAAAAATTGACAAATTAAAAAATTTCAAAAATTTTGAGAAAAATCAATGAAAAAGTCATGAAAAAGCGCAAAAAAAATGAGAAAAAGTTGAAAATTTTGTACAAAAATATAATAAAGTTTGAATAAGTGTTTTGACACCTTGTTGACTTTCCAGCTGGCGAGAGTAGGAATAAATATTTTGACTTGACCAGGCGTGTTGAGCCCTAGCTTTTTCCCTTAACCAATGATAATCACATAAGCTTGTGCTAGTTTTGTACACAAGGAGCTATAAAATGCGAATTCTTTCTTAAGAATCTGCAAGCTCCCGTACTTGACTTTATACATGCGCAGCTTAAAAGCTTTCGCTAGTCTTTTACATCAGGAGCTAGAAAACGCGAATTCTTCTTCTAGAATTTGCAAGTTTCCGTAACTGACTTTATATATGCGTGGCTGATTATCGGCTAAGTATTCGCTGGTTTCATTACTTGGAATCTTAAATTACGAAGAGCGAGAAATGATAGAGTTTATTTAGAAGTTGGATGCTAAACGTGGAGTAGTGGTTCTCTTTAGAGCTCATGAGAGGTACTTGTGGCTTTTTACTCCCATAAAATACGTCACCGATATATAATAGATGTTCTAGGTTAATTAGTGGTATTTAGGTTTGAATAATATTTAGTTCTTTGTTTTCTTAAGAGAATTTTTGCTTTAAAAGTTGGGTACATATCAAGGAACATAAAAAATAAGAGCAAAAGTGAAAAATCAAAAGTCAAAAGTTGATTATGTATGTGGTTTTGGAGCTACCCGATAAGCTTCCATTGATGTTGAGAAAAGTCAAGAAAGAAAAAAGTGAAAAGTATGAAAAATATGAGAAAAGTGAAAAATGAAAAAGTGAAAGTTGAAAGTTAATATGAATAAGAGTTTGAATGTAAATAAGTTGTTGGCGCGTGAGGTGCATGTGGATAATTCTAAATTGGACACATGAGGTGCACGTGTAGTACTCCGCAACTTATATTTATGATATTGTATGTACCAAAATTCCTTGATATGGACCGAATTTCTATTGCAGTGGTTCTTAAGAGAAAATGAATAACTACTTATCGTTTAAACTTAGGTGTCACTATCGGACTTAAAAAATATTGAAACGAGAAAATATGAAGCAATTCATTTCTCAACAAAAATAAAATATTGAGATACAAAACTTAGGACATGGGAGTAAGGAGTTTCCACAAGTAACTTTTATGAGTAGTGTTAGCATCTAACTTGTAGATAAGTTGTGATCTCGTTTGTACGCTTAGTTTAGGGACTTGTGAAAAATCAAGGATGAAGATTTTTATCCGTATGGTCACTTCTCCATGAGAAGTGTTTCTACTCATTGACCCTAAAAATTATTGCAAAATAATGAAAGTTCAACAAACCGTTATAAGTATGAAGTATGAAAAGTACAAAAATAGAAGTGATAATGGAATAAAGGAAAAATTTTGGAAAACGGAGCGTTTACAGGAATAAATGATTTTATTACTTCTTTCGAACCTCCTTGCTACTTTACAAAGTTAGTAGGAAGAGTTATGAAATTATTTATCCCAAAAGCGTGAATTGATCACATTGCATGAGGACACGACAATACCTTAGCCTGGGGGATTTTGGTATGTGTTAATTCACATACCTTTTCATAGCCAAATATCGACCCAAATAGACTAATTATGCTAACAAAATGCCAAAAAATGTGTATTTTTATGTTTGTGAACGTGCAGGTACGGATATATCACAAAAAGACAAAAATCAAGCAAAAACCAGGAAAACGGGCACGAGAGTGGGATAAGGTCAGAAAGTCAAAGCTTGGGATCTGAAAGTCAACATTAGTCCTTCAAATACTAAAGAATGGCATGAAAGGCCCTAGAAACATACTTTTGAAATTTGGCAAAATCAGCCCTTGAAGTTTGCAAAAATTACATTTGTGGTCCTTATCATAAATCTTAAAACAAATCTTCCAAAATTATAAACCCAATATCATTTCCAATCCACTTACAATCCAAGGCCCAAACCACTATACCCCAGCGCAAGTTCCATGGTCAAAGTATTTTACCATGGTCAAAAAGTCAAAAGCCGGTCAATTACTAATAAAAATAACAAAACGCACCTTTTGTTACCCCCAATTCCCAAACCCAAAACTCCTCTTATCCCATGAACCCTAGAAATCACTACTTGGTTCCATTGGTTCACACCACTTCAATTAACCATCAAATAGTTAATGATTGGTACTTCTAGAAGCACAATCACGTGTCAGAGCACATGTCAGAGAGATTAATAGATGTTGTGTTGACACTTGGCAGCTCATGATTGGAAGAGTCACGTGATAATTCTCATTGGATTCCGCTTCTAGATACTCTAACAAGGACAGACAGTGGTGCACGTTTGGGGACAGATGGAAGCTTTTGATTGGACATGCCACGCATCAAAATTTGATCCAAGGGCTAATATGAGATCAAAGAAACACAAATGTGATCAGAAGGCTATGAATAGAAGAGAGAAAGCACAGAGTGGTGTGGATTGCCAGCTTGGCATTTGAGACCCAACTTCCTCACCCTTGGTTATAAATAGAGCTTCATTTTCTCATTTATGTATGTAATTTTTAGCTTAGGGAAACTCTGTCAATTTTTCATTAGAATGTATTTAGTGTAGTTGATGTAAAGTTTACTTGAAGTTTTTAATAAAAGTTCTTATTTTCCTTTAATTCCATCTAGCTTATTAATCATTTTAAACTGCTTATTTCGCTTTATACCTTTATTATTCTACTTAATTTTAGCTTTTATCAGCTTAAACACCATTACTTTTGTTTCAGTTTTAAGTCATTTTCATAATCTCAAAATAAATCAAATAAAAAAAAATCAGAAAATATAAAAAAAAAATTAAAAAAAATGTTTCAAATCAGTGTTTATAGTTTTTGAATAAGCTGCATCAGCTTATAAGCTGTATACACAAGCTTTGTAGCCTGTTGTATATTAGTTTCATGTCATTCTCATCAGTGATCAAAATCAGTTAGTTATAGCCAAAGGATTCAGATCCTGTGTTCCTGAGGTGTTATTGGATAAGCTTGGACAGTAAGGGAAGGTCCTGCCTATCCTAGAGATAGGCAAGCTCAGTGAGTCCCCCTCTGTTCAAGCTTAGGGGGAGTGTTTTGGTATAATCCTGTTTTAATTTTCTCAATTTGTAGTTACTGTGCTAAGAATTCCAATAGATTTAGTTTACTGTTTCATTGAAATGAGGTTTTGATTGCTATTTGGATATTCAGTAGAGCTAGCTTGATTAGTTGATTGAATCTGTGTAAATTTAGTTGATTTGATATTCTGTTTGATTGAGGATCTTAGTTGTTTCATTGTTGAATTGGACAGTTTGCTATTCGCTGTTACATTGCTGTATTGAGTGTATTTGTACTGGAATTTGTTGAGTTGTGGAGTTGTGTTAACATTTTTGAGGAACTGAATTTTCAACTGTCAAAAAGTGGAACTGCAATTCTGAGTTGTTGATAACTGATAGATCTAGTAACTAGTTGTTTCTGATTTACTAAGATTTAGTAATTGAGAACTATTTTGGAGTGATTTGGTGATAATTAGTGGATAATTAGTAAGCATTGTAGAGTAAATCAAACTCTGCAGGGATGTTTGGATCTTAGGTTTGCAGAGCTATATAGTTGTTAGAGTGGAGTATTGACTGCTCACATAAGTTTAATTAGGATAATTTTAGAGTAATATAGCTTAAAAATCAGTAGCTAATTCATTTATAGTCAACTTAGCTTAATCTCTTTTTAACTGTTAGTAACTAGTAAATTCGGTTAGCATATTAGCTTTTGTAGTTGCATAATAGTTCACACTAGCCTAATTTTGTTTTAAACTAGCTACTGTCACAATAAGAAGTAGATTTGAGAGATTAAATTTGGAATAAGTCAAATTAATAGTGCATAAAAAAAGTCAACTGTTTCATTGGATTTTTGGTTCATTAGCTGCTGTACTTGCTTAAATTTTGAGTAGCATACTTTGGTTTTTGGTCAAGGAATTGTTTGAAATTGCTTCTAAGTTGTTCAAAAGTGATTTAGCCCCCATAAGTTTTTAAGATTGAGCTTATTAGAAATGCTAATTGCTCCTGTTTATAAGTTTGTTTGAGACAGGGTGTGCTGTTTTGTTCTTTAGGCCTGCTATTGTGCATTTGAGCTTGAATCTGTGATTGGTGATTTTTTCTGAGATTAATTTGAGTAGTAGTAGTGTTGTGCATCACTGATTTGCTTCTGGAACAGTTTGTGCTTATTCTGCTTATTACATTGAACTTATCATTTGAGCTTATTACATATATCTTTATTTCTGTGGATTTCTGAGTTTTGGATTTGATCAATAATTGCATATCTGAGCATAATATAACATAATAAGCTTGTGTTTAAAGTTTCATTCAGAATTGTTCACAAGTGCTTATTAATAAGCACTTGTGAATAAGCAGTTGATCCAAATAAGCACTTAAACAGCCTCTTTTCATTTCAAATTTTTTCTTCTAGTTCTTTTTATTATTTTTGATTTTCTGGAATTTTTCCAAATTTTTCCAAGTTGATTTAGTATTTTTCTTAATTTTCTTTTGATTTTTAATCATTTTTAAATAGATTTTAATCAACAAAAATCCATAAAAATTTAGAAAAAGCTGTGAAAAAATACAAAAATATTTTAGTAAATTCTTTTATTATATTTTAGATTTTTCAGTATTAAATTTTCATTTTTTCACTTTATTTTTCTATTTTCTTCCATTTTTAATTCATTTAAAATTACAAAAATCAAAATAAATTCATAGAAAATAAAAGAAAAGTCAAAAAAATAATTTTCTTTTTCTGGAAATTAATTTTAGTAGTTTAAGATTTTTAGAAAATTATTTCACTTTTGTAGGATCATTTTTCGTTAAAGGTTACGTTTTAATAAACGCGTTTGCATTTCCGTTTTTACGTTTTGAACTTTGGTGCATATCTAGCTTGTACTTTTTGGATAATTCATCTTTTTTTGTTAATACTTGAATTACTTGATCACTATTTTCTTTTTCACCACTTTTCAATTCACGATTTTCACGAATCAATATTCTTGATTCCATTCGCCTTCACTCGGATACGACTCGGGTGATCCGTATTTCACGCGGATCATTTCGATAATATGCTACTATACTATAACGAGTTGATTTTCACACAATCAATGACTCTGTCTACTTTAGTGAAGATTTGGAGAATTCTCCCAAACAGGGGAGGATTAGAACTGAAGCAGAGTTTAAGGGGAGGAAATTGAATTTTGAACAGGATTTTGCTGACTTAGATGATGTTGTTAATGTTCAAGATAAGGGAGATGCAGCCGTGGGTTCTAAAGAAATTTTTGCTGAAGCAGTGGAAACTCATAAAGTCACAGTGGAAACAGTTACAGATGTAATGGATGTTGCTGATGCAGAATTTCAAAGGAAAATAGTAGAAAAAGGAAAAGTTCAAGTTGTTGATGAATCATTTGAGCAATTAAAGAAGATTTCAAAGAAAGAACAAGCTCAGATAGATTATGATGCTGAATTGGAAAAGAAATTGGCAGAAGCTGGAATTAAAAAGAAGAAAAAGCAAGAGGAGGATGAGATTGCAAGTTTCATGGAAGCTAAGAGGTTGGACAAATTGGAAATAGTGATGGAAGAACTATTTTCTTTTGTTCCACCAACAATATTACATGAGAAACCTCCAATGTTCACTTATGTGCCTATAGAAGAAGAAATTGAGTTCATGATTGCAAATGATCCAGTGATTAGAAAGAAGGCAATTGAACTCATTGCAAATACAACTCTAGATGAAGATCAAAGGTCTGCTCAACTGAAGGACTTCATTCAGATGAAGAATCAACATGCTCTTGATGATATCATAGGCACAGTTAGAAAGGGACAAAAGAAACCAAGGAAACCTACAAAGACACAAATTATTGCTGAGATGAAGACCTATTGTTGTCATGTTGGAAATATGAAAATGGCACAATTCAAAGGAATGACACATGATCAGATTGAAGGTATTTACTACAAGGTTAAAAGACAAGATAGTAATTTTATTCCTATGGATAAAGAACCTGTAGCAATAAAGTCAAAAAGGTCAGGAGTGAGTCTTGGATCTAAAGATGCAAAGAAATTGAAGACTCAGGAGTCATCTCAAGCAGAAGAAGGTGTTAGCAAGTTGACAGAAGAACAGGTTACCAATATGGTGTATATTGAAACTGCTGTGCTTAATATAGAACCTTTACAAACAAGATATCTAGTAGTTGGTTGGGAAATCTATTCTGATGATTTTGGTGTAGCATGGAAGATTATCAGAACTGGAAATGTCACAAGTATTTGTAGAGATTTTGAAGATGTTGTTAGATCTTGTGATAGAGAAGATTTGGATACTTTGTGGAGGATTATTCAAGATCAGTTCAAGAAAGATGAACTTGTTGATGTCAAAGCTCAAGAGTTGTGTTAGAAGATTATATGAACCTGACCCAAGTGACAGGTATTGGAGATTTGAAGCTCACAATATGAATACTCTGTGGAAATTCTATGATTCAAGTGTTGTACATCATGTTTCCACTCAAGATGGAGTTGATGTGTTTATGTTAGCTGAGAAAGAATATCCATTGAGAGCTGGAGTTCTAACTGTTATGATGTCAGTAAGGCTTAGATGTTGGGAAAGAAGTGAAGTCATAGAAGATTTGTTACAGAGGATTTATGATCAAAGTGTGAGAGCTGATAAGGAATTAAGAAAAAGAAGATAAGTGTTTGGAAGAATTCCCATATCCTCATGTCTACTGATTGCTTGAAGAAACTTATTGATTTACATGTTAATCATAAGTTTAGGGGAGGATTGTTGGGAATTATATTAACAGTTACCACGGCTAAGTATGAAGATTACAACTGCTGAAGAATGCACTAGCAGTGGAAACTCATTACCACTGCTAGTACATATTATTACCACTGCTGTTAGGATAACTGTTAGGAAACTTGTAAAGATAAATATAGAATAGATCTTGTGTATATCTTATTCTATTAGAGTTATACGTATCTTGTAGAAGAGGACTCCTTGTGCTATAAAAGGAGGTCCTACATTAAGGTTAGATATACGTTTTTCTAGAGCTTCAAGGTGTAACCCTAGTGATACAAAGATCACTCGTATTATTATAATTAATAATATTGGAGCTAAGAGTTTGATACATACATTATTCTCATTCATATACAACTGTTTCATTCAAAATCAAACTTCTAAGTATTACTAAGTAGATTCCGCATACTTAGTGATATAACTCAAAGTATCATTCTAACACAGATCAAGGTGTCTAGATCCATCAGGTGTTAAGTTCTCTGGGCGCAATATACCTTTGTCAGCTCATATCTTGGAAGTGGCACAGGCAGTTAGAGATGCAGCTGATGCAGCAAGTGATTCTGCACATTCTGAGCATTCTGCATCAGAACATACTTCAACACCACCTCATGCTTCACCTCAACATCCTGCTTCAAGTGAAAGAACTACCTCTTTTCCAGCACATGTTTCAAGGGAGAAGACAATTTCCAGAGAAAGTACTTCTCCACATCCTGTTTCCAAGGAAAGTACTTCTCTGCAAGGTACTGCTTCAGAGCAAGATGTGAATCCACCACCATCTCCCAATGATTATACTTCCACACATGGGTCTCAAACATCTGGAGGAGATGAAGGAAAACTGGATACTTATGCTTTGACTAGGGAATTCAGAAGGATAAAGAAGGTGGTTAATGCTCAAGCTGATCAGATCAAGAGATTGAAAGATAAGTTCAGGAGATTGAAGAAATTTGTTTAGCCACTGGTTACTCATCATAGGTTATGGGTGAAGCAACACAGAAGGAGTGGTCAGAAATCCAAGAAGGCTTCTAAATCTAAGAAGGGCAAGAAGAGGTCATCATCATTCAAATTGGGGAGGAATCAGAATGATAATCTGAATGAAGATGATGTTGTGCCTCAAGATCCATATGAAGAAGCTCATGCTATGGATTTTGTAGATATTGCTCAAAGTACTGCTGAAAGAAAACTTGATGAAGTTGAGCAAGTTGTTGAAGAAGAGAATATTAATGTTGAGCAAGTTAAGAATGGAGATTTGGAAGGTACTGGAGCTCAAGGAAACTATATTCAAGGTACTGCTGAACAAAATATTGATATTGAAGGTACTGATGCTCAAAGTACTGGTGTGCAAAGTACTTTTGATCAAGGTACTGCTGCCTTGAATGTTGATGAAGTTGGACCTTCTACAAGAATTTTTGATGATGAAGCTGGTCCTTCTATTCAGCAAGAAGAGATAAAGGAGCACATAGCTAGTGATGATGAGACTATTGCTCAGACTATGCTTAATATGTCAAGACCAAGAGGGATAAGTATTCCTGGTGTAGAACAAGCTCAAGTCTCACAAGCTTCTTCTGAATCTGGAGAATTAGATCCTAAAGACAAAGGAAAAGGAATTATGCAAGAATCAAAGAAGAAGAAGAAGTTCACTCTAGCACAATTAAGAGCTTTTGAGATAGCTAAGAATGAAGAAGCTGCTAGAAAATATCAAGCTGATTTGGATGCTGAATACTTAAAGGAATTAAGGAAGCCAGTTGTTGAAACAAGAAGGCCACCATCTAAAGCTCAAGAAAGAAATTCTATGATAAGTTTTCTGAAAGGCAGAGGATTTAAGAATCTACAAAGGTTAAGATATCCACAGGTGAAAGAACTATATGACAGTGTTCAAGAGTCAATCAAAAGAGAGTTAGATAGTTTTGTGCCTATGGATTCTGAGAAAGAAAAGATGATGAGGCGAAAAATGATCCGTTTTTAGGGGGTCATTTAAGCCCGAATCCGAATTTATTTGATCAAATATTGCCCTAAATCGTTCCTTTTGTGATTTTAGGTACTTTGGGAGAGAAATCTGGAAAAGGAAGCAATTCGGACGTTTTTGGAGCATAAAAGTAAAGAAAACGCCAAAGTCTTAATTTTCCATGCGGGGAACAGTAGGTGACGGCGTAAAGAGTAATTCTATGACGGCGTCAAGAGCAGAAGTCCATGACGACCCAGTACAGATTTGACGGCGTCACGAAGGTAGGGCGTCAAGAGTTAAAAGTCATGACGGCCTGGAAATGATTAAGTCTTGACGGCGTCAAATGTAGATCAAGGCAGTCCGAGAATAGTTTTGGCGGCGAGGTGACGGCGTCACAATGTTTGTCTTGACGCCGTCAGACCCATTTTTCTATATATAGTTTTCTAATTTTCACACATTAAAAGAGAAGTTTTGGGAGAAACCCTAAGTACGATTTTGGTGCAACTTTTACAGGTTTTTCAAGGGTTTCAAACCCTTGATACCTTTCATTGTAATTGAGATAAGTGTTCATTTAATTCAATCAATATGTCTATGTGTTGGTTGTCTATATCTTGTTCTTGTCTCAATTCCATCATGCTAGGCTAGATCTATCTTGTGTTTGCTTAGATCTAATGAAACCTAGATGTTAATGATGTGTTGATTACTTGTTTATTCTTGTCTTGGATGAATGATTTATATGTTAGGCTTAAGAAAACTGGCAGATCTCCAATTGGTAACATGCTTGAACGTCTTAAGAGAAACATGAACCGACGCGCACTAGGTCTTTATTGGTTGTATTTAATGCATGAGCCACTGTTTACAATCCCTATAGTTGTGCTGGGCATGGTGTAGGAGGAGATAAGAGCTCATAGAATTGGGGAGTTATGTGTGCCACCCCATGAATGGTATTAAGGAATACGATCCGTCATCCATGCAATTATAACAAGTAATTAACGTGTAAAAGATGTCTAGGGAGTAGTGAAATCTAAGTAAACACATTTTATCCACTTACTGCTCACAACTTTAGTATAAATTAGTTTATTTTTATTTTTAGTATTTTATTTTGATTGCATCTTAGTATTGGGTTAGTTGATTAGCAACTAATTCCGCCCAAATCCTTCAAACCCGAGATTTTAATTTGCTTTCTAAAAAATATAAAAATACAAAAATGATCTTCCCTCACCTTTAGAACTAGTATTTAGGTTTTCTAATCCTAGCGACACTATTCCTAGCTGAACGATCAATCCCCCGGTACTTGTCACTATACTATACTACAACAATCAGGTACACTGCCTGGTGGGGGTTGTAAGCTTCTCAGGATCCCTTGAGAGGTAAAGCCTGGTGCGATTCCCACGTATCAAAAGAAGTTGGAAGATTTAATGAAAGAACAAGCTGAGAAAAGAAAATTAAAAAGGAAGAGAGCAACTCAAGATGATCAGTTGTCAAAGAGACTCAAGATGCTGAGATCAGACACTATTGATGAGCTGAGGAATTATCTTAGGGTTGTGGATTTTGAGAATCCAAAGAAGACAGAGAATGCTGAGAAGAAGTCCAAGATTTCTACATTTTTTGTGGTAGAATCATCTGATGGAGATTATCTCATTTTTCATAGAGAGGATGAAAGCTTTACAGTATTCAATATGCTATGGGATATACTGCACAAGATAGATAGAGAAGATCTATACTATTTGTATCTACAAGTGCAGGCTTACTTTGAGAATACTGAGCCAACAGGAATGGGATTGATTTTATTGGGTGATTTAATAACCATCTAGGAGTCTAATGAAACAAGTAGTGATGCTCTGTGGAATGATCAAGAGAATTGGGAGATAATAAGATGGAGATTCTTTGAGTCATCAGGAGTATACTCACTTGAAATGGAAGATGGAGTCATGATCCATATGTTTGCAGAGAGAAGATATCCTCTTGAAAGAGATCTTATGGTCAGAATGTTGGATCATGGTATGGAGGTTGAGAATGAGACTGAAGTAGCATTAATGGTGAATGAACTGTTCATACAGTGGACTACTTCAGATGATGATAATGCATAAATACTGGTATGATTTGTATTATATAAATATTTTTTAAATAATAAGTACTTTATTCAAAGTACTGCTAGACAAACAGTACTTTCTCAAAGTACTGCTTGTTGCATAAAACCAGTAAAGTCTTTTGATATTGATTAAGTTTTAAAAGAAAAACTTTGTGAAGCATAAGATGATATCAATAAAGGTTTTGAGAAGTCACACATAGTGTTAGTACTTGTACTACACAGCAAATAGTAATCACTCACCATGTTTAACAGACAAGAAAGAGTTTGACTCATCATGAGGGTACGACTCTGATGTGATAATCAAATCCGTTTTTAGTTGACAATTTACTAAAAATTGTATGGTTTTCAACTCACCATATCTGTAAAAGTGAAGATTTGGCTAGCCCACAAGAAAATGGCTTGTGGTAAAGGCTATGGAAAATCCATTTATATGGTAATTAGTTCACCATGGTTGTGATAAAAGAACTAACTAGTCCAAAAGCAAACGGCTCTTGGTAAAGACTAAACAAATCCATTGATAGCTGATGATTTGCTAAAAATCATATGGTTATCAATGTACCATGGTTGTTCTAACCTAAACATTGGCTACTCCAGAGTTAATGGCTTTGGTAAAGAGACATTAAAATCCATTAAATTTCAATGATTCACCTCTCACAGGAGTTTACACCTGGAAGTGATGAGAATAGTATGAAACTCTATGATTTGATGTACACTTTGTCAAAATATTGCTGAGTTGCTGAAAAGATTTGTTGCTATGAAGATATCATCTGAAGCTGATAAAGAGTACTTTGACACACAAGTCAGATAAAAGTTAAAGACACAATTTTCCTTGAAGATAAAGATGTTAAAGATTAAAAGATAACAAAAGAACTTGAAATCAAGCAAGTAGAATTCAAGTTAGGGGAGGATTGTTGGGATATGAAGATCAAAGTACTTCTGATGTTCAAAGTACTGCTTGTGTCAAAGTGTTGTTCATGGTCAAAGTACTGCTCGTGTATGAAGAATATTCAAAGTACTTCTAAGATAAAGGACTGATATGCAATATTGTTTAAGGATTGTTATGTAATATTATTAGAATATTCTAGAATTGTTTAGAGTTAGTTTACTTGTCGTTCAAGTATTGTAAACCGACTTAAGGTTTCCTTGTGCCTATAAAAGGAGCCTTAGGAAGGTATTAGTGGTACGATTTTCATAGATTAGAGAATACAATATTAAAGAGTTAGGGATTGTTAGTGAATCTGTGTAAGATAAGCAGGTTCAAGTTGGCTTTAATATAATCATTCAAAGTTCTTCTTAGCTTTGTGTTAGTAGATTCCGCATACTTTACAAGGTTACATCAATGTTTCATTGTTAGTAGTTTTGAGTTATTCAAGATTGCTAAGACCATTACAAGTTATAGTTAAGTTTGGTCAGAGTATATCGATCCAACAGACATTGATCATGAATATGACCAAAAATATTACTCCCTCCGTCCCATATTAAGTGTGCACAATGGAATCTTTGGATGTCCCAGATTAAGTGTCCATATGCTATTTCAACCAATGAGATGAGACTTTAGTGGGTAAAAATGATATTTGATTGGTCGAGAGTGTAGTTAGTGAAATTTTCTAAAACTTTGTGCATGATTTAAGCGGATACTTAATATGGGACGGAGGGAGTACATATATTACACCTTGGAGGCCTCCATTCATATTTAACACGAATAGTCTCTTTAGTAAAGCCCTCACCAAAAAGTGAACGAAAACCAATAGTAACAACCTCCACGAGATCAGCCTCAGAATTAACCTCAATAAGACATCTAGCAAAACTGCTTCTACCCCACGATTCCTTACACATAGAGCTTGTGTAAGAATGTAGCATAACAGGTTTACCAATGAATGTAGCAATCATACTAATACCATCCTCTTCAAAAACTTGAATAGGAACATCATGCAATTTAACCCATACTGGAATACGGGTCAATTCCACCTTACGCAAACAGGTATCCGTAGACCATTTCTTGAGAATTATTAGAGATTTGCGTATCATCCAAGGACCACCCTCCAAAACAGCTTCCAACCCAACCAATGTATCAAATTTAATGAAAAAGAAGCCTTTGGAATTCATCATAATCCATTTCAGCCCATGTTTCCCCCAGTTATTCTTAACATAGTATTCAACAATTGGAAATGCCATCCTGTTTCCAAAAAAATAGCCATACAATGTGTGTTCCAACCGTGCACTAACCTTTTCAACCACTTTGCAGGGAATAGAGATGTTAACACCTTCAAAGACGGGTTCGGCAATAAGTGGACGAAAGTTAGTAACAATTTTAGGCTGAGCATCCCTCAAACCTGTAGCTCCAACATAAGATGTGCCATTAGTATTGATGTCCACATCTTGGACAATAGGAGACTCAAAGGTAGGTTTGGGGGTCGTTGAATTAGCTTTTATTTCAGTCGCAAAAGCATCCCACAAATCACTAGCAGCATCCATAGCCATTATTCGAACATTACTATCCAATTCAGCCCACACTGGATATTTACCAGCTTCACAGCCCCTAGCGAAATCATCAATGTCCTTAAGTGATTTAAGTGACACACCAAATATATCATGAATATAGTCATGCTTAAGCTGAATAGAAGACGCCACATGGTTGGTTGCATTAACACAAGAATCATGTGGAACCGACTCCACATGGGTCACACGATTGGTTGCATTAAGGGAAACTGGAGTTGTAACGGAATTCAATTCCTCAACCGATGAACCAATAGTCTTATCCACTACAGCAGGGTTACTAGTATCGCACAAGGTAGCATTCCTACTAGATTTCTTATGCTTCCTGATAGTTACATACGATAACGGATTCATATTCTTCTCACCCGTACTCAATTCATTAGCATTAACAGGTGGTGTTAATGTATTGTTCTCCTCTCCCATAAACGACATCACATCAGCTACACACCCCTTTCAACAAGTAATAGGAACCAGAAAAACAAGAAGAAAAGAAACGCCTGGTCTTCAATCAATACGAATAAACCCTAGTTTAAAAACTAGGGTTTTTAACAATACAACACATAAATTAACCCATAGATTCGATCACAAGACTAATGATGATGGTGGTAATGATTGATTTATAGTAGTTATGAACCGACAAGGAATCAGTTGCAAAACGTTTAATAGCGAACAATCAAACCGACTGATAAACCCTAGTTAGCGATTAGAAAACAGTAGGTAGCAATTCCATCAACCAGAAAACAACTAGATCAATCACTTACATAGAGATCGATTTAGCAAAATAAACGATTTAGGGTTGTTTGTGAATTGCCAAAGTCGCCATAGAATTAGGGTTAGGAGAGCGTTACCCCATCTTGGGATATGGCTTCTCTTAGATAGGGTGTTTTTGGACTTTTTGAGTGATATAATTGTCTTTTCTGAATGATAAAAAGAAAAAAAAATAGGTTAAAAAGAAAATACGCCCCCCGTCCCATATTAAGTGTTCACTTACCAAATGCACAAAGTTTTAAGAGATTCCACTAACTACACTCTCCACCAATCAAATATTATTTTTACCCACTAAAAGTCTCATCTTATTGGTTGGAAGATACAAATGGACACTTAATTTGGGACATCCCAAAATTCTATTGTGGATACTTAATATGGGACGGAGGGAGTACTATTTTGGAGTTTTATCAACAATTTGCGTGTGTAGAGGGAGATCTCGTATTTTCTGAATCCTTCATAGTAATAGAGATACATGTCCTACCGAGACAGAATTTGTAACTTGCTATCCTCTTACTTAACAGGCAAATCTTTGCCTCCGTGGAAAGGATGATTCATTCGGATTGACATGAGAGTCCAACTACATTGCATATTTCTTATTTTACTATGTTTAACTCTATGTATTCCTCTATTCTTAGAGTACATTGAATTAGGGCTGAGCATAGGTTCGGACCGACCCGAACCGAAAAACCGAGAACCAAATTTCACGAAAAACCGGAACCGAAACCGGACCGACGGGCCATCGGTTCGGTTCGGTTTTCGTCGGTTCAGTTCGGTTTTGTCGGTCTAAGTGTATTTTGGTATGTTTTTTGTCGGTTTTGGGCCGAACCGGACCAAACTAACCCGATCCGAAACCGAAATTATGTAAAACATGAAACCGAAACCGAACCGACGGGCCGTCGGTCCGGTTCGGTTTTTGTCGGTTCGGTCAGTTTTGTCGGTCCGGTTCGGTTTTGAACCTTCGGTGCTCAGCCCTACATTGAATGTACAGAAATGGCTATAATCGAGTTTCTCTTATTTGTATTAATAACTACTATAGGAGGAATGTCTTAATGCGGTGCTACACAAATAACTCTAAATCGAAGAAGTCGGGTAGGCGGATTGGTCCGAGTGAAGAAAAAAGAAGTTTTCTTTTTGTTTTTTATTTTTTATTATTTTTTTAAGACGAAGAAAGAAAGTATATTTTCTCTCCTATTTATTACGGCGATTTCATCAGATTTGATATGTGATATGGTTCCCAAAGATGAACCGGATAGTGTACGAGTAGAAAATGACAAGGTGACGTATAGGACAAATAAAATACATTACAAAATATTGTTTTTTTGATGACGCTTTAAAAAGGTGTCACCAAAAGTTAAAAAGGTGTCACTATAAATAAAAAAAGTGTTAAAAGAGTATTAAAAAAAGAATAATTTTACATCCACTCACAATTTACACAAAAAAACCCACTCGCTGACGTCAGCGAGTGGGTTTTTTTGTGTAAATTGTGAGTGGGTGTAGCACACCTCTTAAAAAAATTGCCACTAAATTATTTTTGTGCTTGTCCTGCACTTAAAAAGTGTAGGTCGGAATCCGGTAGGTAAAAGTCCATTTATTTTGACACACACACAAAAAAAAAAAAAAAAAAAAAAAAAAAAAAACCTAAAATTGATAATATATTTTTTTCCTTTAAAGATATATTTTGTACATAAAAAATGTCATTAAATATCAAAATTTTAAGCTTTTACCCACACATTTAGAAAAAATATCAATAAAAGGCAGGGGTGGCTCAAGTTTTCTCGAGGCCTCAAGCGAAAGTTTAAAATTAGGCCTTTTCGATAATTATTTTTATTTTTTATTTTTTACTTAATATTAGCTATTCGATTCATTAGATTTATAAAACAACCAACTAGCAAGCTAAAAACTCTAGAGTTGATTGAAGATAGTTTAGATTTAACGAAAGAACAAAGAAATATGGACACTTAAGCGTTTAGGCCTTTTCGGTAATTAATTTTTAAGGGTTTTTTTTTATTATTATTATTTTTTTAGCTTAATATTAGCTATTCAATTCATTGGATTAATAAAACATCCAACTAAGAAACTAAAAACACTAAGAGTTCATTGAAGATAGTTTAGGTTTAACGAAAGAACGATATAATATGAACACTTAAGCGGATGAGCATTGGTGTTCATGTTTGTTCGTTAAAAAATAGATTATCTTTGTTGGTTAATTATTCATAAGTGATTTTTGAAACGTTTAATGTGTCAACGGTATTGGCTAAAAGTCAATAGAATTTGTAGCATTAAATGAGCTTAATCCATCATTTCGTAATAGTAAAAAGATTGATCTAGTTTGTGTTTCTTAAACTCAAATAAAGAGTTAATCTTGTGGATCTAAAAAACCAAACCAAAAACTAAGCAAATATCCCTAAGTGGTTTTAATTTAGTAATCGAGGGCTTTAATATATGGAGTTCAAGGTGATGCCCGAGAAAAAAATATGACAGGACTATATATATACATAAAGGCCATTGGAAAATCAAGGGCCTTGAATATTTGGGACCAAAATACATGGATAGGAGTACTAAAAGGGACAATGTGCAAGTCAAAAGCAGGAAAACAAGGGTTAAGTTTTACGTGTTATCACCCGGTTTAACCAAACACCAGCATTTATATCCCCTCTTCCCACATAACTCAATTACAATCTTAAACATAAACAAAATCACAATCATCACCTAATACACATCTAAATATGTCGAGCAACATGAGTGCAGGAGAAGCCCACGGCGAGGCTCAGGTATATATGTTCTTTCATATGCCTAACTTTCACTTAAATATTTTTCACAATCTTGTGTTATCAACATGTATCATATTGGATGTAGGCCAAAGTCGAGAATGCTGCAGGTGCAGTAAAAGACACAGCCAACCAAGCCGCAGATAAGGCCGCCGATGCCACAAACGCGACAAAAGACAAAGCCAACCAAGCGGCAGACAAGGCTGCAGATGCCACAAATACGTCCCAGGGTGAGGCTCAGGAAAAGAAGGAAGAAGCCGCTGGCATTCTTCAACAGGTTGGACAACCATCATTTCTTGGTTTGTTTCTTGACTTGTCTTTGTGATTGTGTCTGAATCTTTGTTTTTGTTTGTGATGATTGATTATAGACTGGAGAGCAAGTGGTGAACATGGCTCAAGGTGCATATGATGGTGTAAAGAACACACTTGGAGTCGGTGAAAACCAAAAGAAGTGATGGATTAAACTTCAATTTACTTGTATGTTTCATAATAAAGTATTTGGCATAATCAAAATGCAGTTGATTTTTGGTTTCTAATAAAATGTATAAATTCATTAAATTTTGATCAGCTGGTTTATAAGTTTGAGTGACAATGTAAATTACAAGTAATGAAATGAAAATTTATACATTCGAAATACTGTGTCACACATCTAAGCCATCATTTTCTTGAACTCATGGAAATCAAGAAAACCGTCACAATTGGCATCATAGGCTTTGATCATACTCTTAACATCCATGTTACTCTTATCGTCCCATAATCCCAACCTTGATAATGCCTCCATTAGCTCCTCATTACAAATTAATCCATCACGGTTCTTATCAAACATCTCAAACGCCTTGAAGAGGTCGCTTTCTGATTCATCATCACAGGTTACCTTTTCTTCCTTTGTAATGGTACCATAAAACTCTAAGAACTCAGTAAAATTAAGATTGGTTTTACCCGTTAAGTATTTTAGGTCATCGACACTTGAAGACACTTTCATGGTATCAAGAAGCCATTGGAGCTCATGCGGGCTGACAAGACCATCTCCATTTTGGTCTAGCTTCTTGAAAAGGCGATACAGATCATTGTAGCTAAGAGAAGACATTATAGAAAGACAAATATATGTATGAGTTTATGATAAATATATTTTTGTGCTGGATATATATAAGATTCTGGTTAGTAGTGGTACAAAAAATGGGCATATGTATCATGTATGGGAAGAATGTAGAAGTCGTATCCATAGCCATTTGGTACCATATTTTGTTTTGTTGAAATCTTCCCATTGACCCATATCCTTGCACCCGGTTAGTTGCCAAACGTTTAGTCTTTTACTTTGACCAGGAAAAGAATATTTCAAATCTCTCATTGTTATTTTGTTTCTTTAGGATTGTTCAAAAAAAGGTATAACTATTTGCAGTACGATTATAATGATTGAGTTTCAACAATCCTTTTATCTATACTACTTATAAAGGAAAAACAATCAAAGTGAAGAGTTGAGTTTTCAATAATTAGTCATATAACCAATTAAAAAACGATTTATTCACATTGTATAACCAATTAAAAACATATCTATCAAATTAAATACAACCAATTAAAACACAAACAAACCGGGTTGACCCGGGATGTTTCAAACCTGACGGGTTGACCCGGTTTAATTTGACCAGTTTTTGACCAAACCTAGCAAGTTGACCCGGTTTAAATCAACCCATGTTTCGACCGTAACGGTTCAACCGGTTGAACCACCCGGGTCGATCCAGGTTTCAAAACATTATGTTTAATTCCTAAATCTTCAAACTTTTATTATAAACTTTATTTTATCAAATTTCGTTGCTATGCACAGTTACTCGTCTAGTATGATAAAAGGAAAACACATTTTGAAACCAAATTAATTTAGGGCCCGTTTGGTTGCCGATTTTGGGCTGGGTTTTCAAGTGAAAAGACACTTAATTATTGTTTGGTTATAAATGACGGGTTAAAAATCGGGGATGAAACAAGCACTATTAAGGGCCCGTTTGGTTTATGGGTATAAGGAGGTTTGGATTGATTGAAAAAGTAAATCAATTGTTTGGTAAAAATATTAATCTCTGACACATGGGTTTCGAATGAAAAATTGAATCTGGACCTACTTGACTGGTTTCACTGGAATCAAGTGGATATGTGCTTTATTTTATTATACAAATGTTGTGCACCACATGTTCTATGTTTTTTTTTTTTACTTTTTTATTATTAAATAATATATTTCATTTAATTATTATATCAAATAAAATATATTTTCTCTCTCATAATTTTCTCTCTCATACTTTTTCTTCAAATATTTCCCAAATTCAAATCCAATTCCAATCTCACTTGCGAACCAAACGCACCCTAAGATACGTGGAATTGTAGTATTAATGGTCCCACATTTACCTTGTCTCTTTTTTTAATATAAAAAATTTATTAACTTTTTTTCAAATGTATATTTAAATGTATATTTTCAATTTTTTTTAATATATATTTTCTTATCTTACATTAAATCCAAATTTTAATCAAAATCCAAATCTTAATCAAATCCAAATTCTAATCCTAAACCCGTCTACAAACCAAACGGGCCCTACATTTTTCAATAGACGAGATTATTTAGTTTTACTGACGTGACAAAATTGAGTTGATTATCAATTTACTAGATTGAAACTTTATCACATTCAAAATTATCGATCCAATAACGTAGGTTATCTGACTAAATTAAATGTTAAGCAAATTTGGTTTTACAGCAAAAGAATACACATTTAGGGTACGTTTGGTTTGTAGACGGGTTTATGATTAGGATTTGGATTAGGGTTTGAATTTGGATTTGGATTAAGATTTGGATTTGATGCAAAAGAGAGAAAAGAAAATGATGTTAAAGAAAATAGTATTATAAATTTAAGTAATAGTATTTTTTAAGATATTTTTTGATTTAAAAATAAGTAAATAAATAATAAATTTTTAAATATTATTTACTGTGTGGTGGTTAGCTACTGACACAAGTATTGATACTAAGGTTGCAGTCATAACTTACAAAACCAACCTTCCCTATTGGGTTTTCTAAAAAGTACATATTTGGGTGTCAACCCTATGTATAAAGCCGATCAGTAACAACCAAACATTGGAATTTAGACCAATCCCAATCTTTTAGTCAAATTATAGCAACCAAACGGGCCCTAAATTGGTTCCCTTTTATAGTGTTAAATTAAGGCGCCGTTTGGTTTGTAGATGGGTTTGGATTAGAATTTGTATTTAAATGTAAAGTTGTAGATTAGAATTTGAATTTGAATTTTATGTAGGTTTATGAAATAAAAAATATATTATAAAATTGAGAGAGAGAATATATAAAATATTTAAAATTTTTGTTGTTTTGTGAATTAGATAAAGTTTAAAAATAAAATCTCTGCTTCAAAAATAATAAAAGGAGGTAAGAAAACAAAAGTTGTGGCTAGTGATCAAAATGGGCCCACAAGAATTTCTATCCTCATGTAACTATGTAGGATTTATACAGCCCTTATTATTTTCCATGACACCCTCTGTCAGAAAAGTAAATATAAAACCAAACAATTGATTTGGTTAAGCATTCAATCCAAACCCACCAAAACCCGGATACCAAACGAGCCCTAAACGTAAAATAAATAAGATTATGAATTGTCAATCTTCCAAAAATATTTGAATGAACAGTAAATGGACTAAATGGTCTTTTCATATGTTTACTAAATTAATTAGTTAATGAACGCATGTTCTTATCGTCTTAGGAGCCGTTTGGTTTGTTGCTAGGAATCACAATGAGTATCGAATTTGATATGGGGTAGAATGACAATAGAAATGAAAAAGTGTATGATTAAGATTGTTTATATTTGGATGACAAAATATGGTATGAAAAGTGTATGGATATTTGAATTTTGTTGTGAAAAAGAGAGGAGCCCAAGGAATGGATTTCACATACATCAAATTGGTGGGTAATGAGTCTATAGTTATGATATACTTATTTCATTCCTAGGCCTACTAAACAAACACTTTTAATCACTATGAAACCCATAACCTCATTCCTATATACAAATACAAAACGCACGCTTAGTTCAATGCACAGGTTTCAATGTTAATACACAAACATACATGTATATACAGCATTTGTCAATTAACTTAGGGGGTTGTTTCTTTTCCACATAATGAGTGGGCCTAAACTAACATTTCTATTTAGAGTTAATTTCATAAATGGTCCTTGTGGTCTGTCGGGTTTGACGTATTTGGTCCCTTTATTTTTTTAACGGATCCAGTCCCTGTGGTTGCGACCGATAACGGGTTTGGTCCCTCAGACTAACTGTCGTTAGTTTTTTCCATTAGTCATTTTGCACAGTTAGTCCTTTAATGACCGTTTGCAACAAACATTTACACCGTTAGTCCTTTATACTAACGACCGTCATACTTAAATTTTAGTTTTTCATACGTTTTTGTCCGATTTTCTTACCTTTTTTGTCCGTTTTTCTTACCGTTTGTTATGTTTTCATACGTTTTTGTCCGTTTTTATACGTTTTTGTCCGTTTTTATATATTTTTGTCCGTTTTATGCATTTTCGCCAATTTTTTTTACATTTTCATCCGTTTTTCTTACGTTTTTCCCGTTTTCTTACGTTTTTTCAGTTTTCGTACGTTTTTGTCCTTTTTTGTACGTTTTCATCCATTTTTATACGTTTTCGCCCATTTTCTTACGTTTCATCCGTTTTTCTTACATTTTTGACCATTTTTCTTACGTTTTTTTTTTCGTTTTCATACATTTTTCTTACGTTTTTGTTCATTTTTCTAACGTTTTTTCCGTTTTCATTCGTTTTTGTCTGTTTTTATACGTTTTCGTCCATTTTTATACGTTTTCGCCCAGTTTCTTACGTTTTCATCCGTTTTTACGTCTTTTTTTGTTTTCATACGTTTTTGCTCGTTTTTCTTACGTTTTTGTTCGTTTTTCTTACGTTTTTGCTTGTTTTCTTACGTTTTTTTTTGTTTTCATATGTTTTGTCTGTTTTTATACGTTTTCGTCCGTTTTATACATTTTAGTCCATTTTCATACGTTTTTTTCTTTTGTTTTATGCATTTTTATACGTTTTTGTCCGTTTTCTTACGTTTATACACGTTTTTATACTCATTTTTATTATAAATTATATTTTTTTCTATTTTTTTAATTTCGTTTTCTTATAATTTTATTTGGTTTTCTTATACATTTTTTCCTAAATATATTTAAAATTTATACACGTGTGTAAAAATGTGTATGACTTTTAAAGATATTTAGGGAAAAAATTATAAAAATGGATAAAAACGTAAGAAAACGGACAAAACGTATAAAAACGAAAAAAATTGTATGAAAACGGAAAAAATGGGCTAAAACGTATGAAAACGGAAAAAACGTAAGAAAAACGGATGAAAACGTAAGAATGTAACACCCCCATTTTTGACAGATCACAGCGGAATATAGATCTGGGGTATTACATTTTGGAACAAAGACATGATATAGAAAACGACTCGAAAAGAGACGTTTTTGAAAAAGGAGTTATCATTCATTTATTTTATCAGAGTTTTACAGTAAAAGTTATACTTTTACCAAAAGAGAGGTCCCTAAGATATGTTTTGTTTAAGTTATTATTAGGTGAATGATAACTACTCTGGACGTCCTCATGTCCAGTGCCACTCCGTGCCATGGGTTCCTAAAGGGCTTATATACCTAAGATAACATGCTTAAAGGTCAACACTAAGGTTGAGTGAGAGTCATAGGTTTAAGTAGAGATAGAGTGAATACAAGCTCCACATGGTTCAACTTAAACCCAGTAGAAAAAGTTATGTAAGAGAAGGGTTTGTTGCACTAAGCTCATGAAACCGCACGTTAACAGTCCAGGTCATGGGGTCTGCAGACCAAACCATGAGGGGACAAGAAGGATAACTTGCCAAAGTTAATCCTTAGGGTTTCAAGTATAGTACTTATTGGTGGCCCAGCTGGGGCAAACCAACGGGAGTTCTCAAACTCCAATAGATCTATCAACCATACCCGCGTTCACTCGCAAGTGATTATGGTTCATGAAGTTTAGTTATGTAATGGTGGTAGAAAGTAACACTCGTGCAACAACCAAAGAAAAAGACTGGTATTCGGTTTAAAGCATGTATCCCCCTCACAGGGTTTGTAAAGAATTTAAAAGTGAGGCTATGAAAACTCACCTGGGTCTCAGACAAGTGATATAGGGGTTTAGACGGCTGACTCACGTATCCTGAGGGTAGTGTAGGTGTGTGTATGTCAAGTCCTTTGTTTCTAGGTTTTCAAGTAATTACACTTAGCGTTTCTAGATTTAGTTATAACATAAAACCGTTCGAGCCATTGTAATCCAGAAGTATAACTCCTCACATGAAGCTCCCTACTATTGTATTATGCTGCCAACATAATACCGTTCGGGCCATCATAATTCAGAAGTATATAACCCCTCACACAAAGCTCCCTACTATTGAGTTATGTTGTTATTAGCATTTAGATATACATAACACCGTTCGGGCCATCATAATCGAGAGGTCATGTAGTAAACGTTTGAGGAGGCAGGGCACTTTAATTCGTAAACCCAGTAAACTCGTCAAAACGATTACCCAAATGAAACCCCTCACATGAAGCTCCCTAGTATTGTGTTATATTTTAAGTAAAAATAGGTTTTTATTATATATATGAAAATAGTCCGTGATAATGTACCCTCCGGTTAGCTCGAAGGACCCCCTCTACGAACCTTATCATCGAAGGCTCTGGCTAGCCTCCTAAAACTTTCAATGGCATAAAACTAATCGTCGGTGATCTAGTTACCAAATGGGAATTTGCCAGTCGAAGGATTAAGCCCTTCGGGGTATCCTTCAATAAGTTGTAAGGACGGAACAATGCCAAGTCCAAACATTGGTAAGACCAGGTCTTACCCACGTCTCTTCTTCCTCCTTAGCACCCCCGCTAAACCAGGAGGAGTGGGGCACTAAGCCATAGCGGTTACCATAAATATTGGACGCCCCCATGATCTCCATGAAACGTGTGAACACTCTCCAAGGTTATTTCATCACATAAATAGTCTTGCACGAGTCATAAATCTGGTATTCAATCTATACCACCCTACTTTACCACATTTTGCATTTAACTTCTGATTGGTGGTAAACGGTCAGACGATTATTGGTCAACCACTTGTGAATGGTCAACTATAATAGTCAAACAGCTTAGACCAATGCTTCCGGGTAATACAGTGTTTCCCCGGGTCGTAATGTCCCAACGAGGTTGTGATGGTATTAAAAACGAGTTTGTGATCGAGTGAATATGAACAGGAATATGAATAAAGTGTGAGTGAGTGATTACACTAAGGTTTTATAAAACAAAATAGCTTAAATAAGCTATTGAAATGATTACGTGAAACCTAGATATTTAAAAACGTATTTAAAACTGAAAACGTAAGTTTAAATTTAAAAACTACGTAAACGTACAAAATAAAACGTAAATTTTAAGCAATATTAATCCTACGGCGATGAAAATTACTTTTCTAGAATCCTAATGATAAAAGAAAATTTTGAAAAAAGAAAATTATTATTATTTTTTTTTTAGACTTTTTAATTAATTATTATTAATTAATTACTAATTATTAACTATTTAAACTAATTTAAATGGCAAACTACAACTAATGACGATGAATATTAAGCTAAGAATATGATAATAAAAAGACTTAACAAGCATAATACGAATAATCAAACATAATATTAAACTAAGTATCTAAGCTAAAAATGATAAAAAGTTAAGAGAATGAAACCTGGTGATTTATACGAGAGAATTACCACCCAGTCTTATAAACTAAATAAATTATTAAAGTGTATTTCTCTATTAACTTTAATTTTACTAATTAGTTAATAAAGTTGAAAACTTTGTTAACCAAATAGCTTAATAAAAGTTATTAAAGTTGTAAACTTTAATGATTTTTAAGCTTATAAGACTCTTAAGCTCCGGCCTTAGCGGTAGATTGTGATAAGAAATAAGACATAAGAGTTAGGACAAGCAAGATAATATGATGAAATAAATAACAACAATAATTTTTTTTTATAAAACTAGATTATAACTACAAGTTTGAACTAAATAAGTTTAATACTAAAGCTTAAAGCGAATAAGAAAGAAAGTAATCAAAGCTATTAAGCCGATCACCCAAGTGAAGCACTTATATTCCCTTATATAAATCGACAATAAGCTAAAGTATATAAAAACTTTAAAATAAACAATAAAAATGCAAACTTTAATAAAATCTATGCTAATGACAACGATAATAATCAATACGCTAAAAACGACAATAAATAAGCAATAATATAAAAAGCTAAATTACTAGGACTAGTATTAAAACTAGAATAGATTGGACTAGTATTCAAACTAGAATAATCGGACTAGTATTTAAACTAGAATAATTACTAAACAAAAGAAAGCTAAAAATAAAAAAAGGTGCTCTCAAACTTAAGAGATGTCAAGGCTTATTAGAAAGAATAAGCCAAGCTTACAAGCTCATGCATGTCTTTTAGTGTTTGAATCGAGCTAGAGGGTAAAGAAGAGAAGAAGTTATAAGCTAAAACTTGATAAAAATGTAAACTTTATAAACTTAAAAAAAAATTAAAAATGACAAACACTATTAAGCTATTTTAAAAAAATGTTGAGTAACCATCTTGAAAGATAATCACTTTCATGTAATAGACTATACGTACAAAAATTAACAAACAAAACTCCACTTCATTTGTTAGCATCTCTCGAAATTTACGATAAGGATTGATGAAACGTTGAAACTTTAAATGCAATATTTAAAACAATTTTCACTTTAAGCTGCAAAACTCAAAGTAACAAGACAAGGAAAACTAAAATACTTAAATCTTGATTCCTACTATTACATTGAAAATTGGAAAGAACAGTAATAAAGTTGCAAAAATTAAATGTGTGTGAAACTAATTGAAAGGAAAAAAAACTACTACTCTACCACTATTTTAAAAGAAAAAAGAAGTGTTGTAAAATGTGAGGAGGAATGCTATATTTATAGCAAAATGAGGCGGTTCTCTACTTCTTTTCTTCCCGACCAAGCTTCCACGTGGCGCAATGAGATTTGTTGAAGCATAAGGACCACGCACCATCAAGAATTAACTTTGGGAAGTTAGTACACGCGCTGGCCTTCACTTGCAATATCAAATATTATTATTTTTTCATTGTTTCCTTCATTTGCATAGGGATCACGTGGGCTGGAGTACACCAAATATATCTTCATTTGTCTCTTTTTATATCTCCCAATATATCAATTATTTCTTCATTTGCTTTGTATTTAATTTACTTGGGCTTTTGCAAAGAGTGGGCTTGGTGTCTCATTTATACTCTTGGGCCTGGAGATGTGGGCTTCAAATGAATATTGTGGCTGGCCTTAATTTAACAAATAAATTTGGCATTAATCTTCATCTCTAGCCTCGATGCTTAAAATAAAATTATCGTCGATCACGTAATTTTGTGCTCTTTCTAATCTCGTACTCGGTTTTCTCCGTTTTGTCTTTCATTTTGTCCTTTTCCACATATCCATACCTGCTCATGCACAAACACAAAAACATACATATATTTGGCATTTTTGATATATTTTTGGTCTTTTTAGTGGGTTAAACAAGGTAAAATATATGTGTATTTAGACACATATCAACTTCTCATATCAAATACTTATTCACATGCCGGAGGTGGTTCGCAGGGCCCAACCCCTGCGCAATCACTTAAAGTAGTGTCGTCGTATTTCTTATTTTCAGGTTACACACAAGCTTGGCTCAACCACAACATCCCCTATATGCTTTGATCACCATCGAAGGCCTGGCCGTGCAATTTATTGTACAATCAGTGGCGCCATCCGTGGGACCCGCTACAATTGGTCTCGTTATTCCCAAGCAAATAACCAGTCAAACATACTCACTACTTTTTCGGCATGAATCTGGAAAGAGAAGTTACACCCCCGTCGGGTTTTTTGACATTAACCCCATTACCAATAACTAACCCTAACAGTCTCCCACGAATTAGGGTGTCCACATTCACGACACGATCTCACCTTGAAACAACACCCAACCATCACGCCTCAACATCGGCCAATCCGGAACCAGCCATTAGCCCTGCTTTCGTTGAGGCTAATTATGAGGCATTGGAATCTTTGCTAAGGGCCCGTAGGAGGCAAATTCGTAACACAGATATGCGAAGGGAGTTAGAATACTCCAGTGATGAGTATGATGAAGAAATATAGATGGAACCAAGGCCTTCGGCACCAGGAGCTACTCCTTCTGCCCTACGCATTGGATCCCCTATCGGCCGAAGGACAGGAGGAAGATCTGTTAGCTTTGAGGGGGTTCCCAAGAGGGTTCCCACAAGGAGGGAAGGAGTTGCAGGTGAGGGTTCCAATGGGAGGAGCCAACGAAGGGATAACTCGGAGGTAAACCTACCTCCCTTGCTAGCTGCTCATTTGGGGATAACTGAAACAGGGATGCCTCTACAACCTTCTCACGCATCCGGTGTAGAAGGATATCAACCTCAATTTAATATGGGGGGAAGCCTCCGTATGTACCCTCATTTCCAGACTCAGAGTTATCCTAAAAACCTTTATCCTCCTATAAACAGCCAACCTAGTAATAATCATTTCCCACAAGTTACTACACCCTACGGGCAACCCATGATATACCCTCCGTACACCATGTTTAACAGCTATCCTTTCAACGTGAATACCCCTTATGCTCCTTATCCTAACCAAACCCCTTCAGGGGCACCTCCTCCTCACAATCCCTATAACAACGTCCCCACAAACATGCCACCTTACAATTGTCTATATCCGGAGCCTACGGGCCCTTCAACGCCTTTTGTAAGGTGGATCGAAGACTATCCTTTACCTGATGGTTTAAAGATGCCTTCGCACATAGGAACCTATGACGGAAAGGGAGACCCAGACAACTTTATACACTTGTTCGAAGGAGCGATCAGGATGCAAAAGTGGGTTATGCCAGTAGCCTGCCACATGTTTACCTATACCCTCCGAGATTCTGCCCGTATTTGGTGGAATGGGCAAAAACCAGGCAGCATCGTTAACCTTGATGATCTAAAGGCCAAATTCAGGTCACACTTTAGCCAACAAAAGAAATTCACAAGGACTCACCTTACAGTGTACAACATTAAGCAGAAGGAGAGTGAAAGCACGAGGAGTTTCATCACAAGATACATAGACGAGACTCTGCAAATTCTGGGCTTACATGAAGAGCAACGTATCTCTGGCTTCGTGCATGGCCTACGAAACCGTCACCTGGTGGAATTCCTATCCACAGACCTTCCTGCGACTTATAAGGGTCTTATGGAAAGGACGTACACTTGGATAGAGGCCAAAGAAGTGTTCACCAATGGGGCTCTGGTGGAAAACAACAAGATAGCAAAACACTCCTCGTGGGAGGGATCGAGGAACAAAAACAAGAACCAACACAGGTTCAACCCTTATAACAAAGGCCCCATTCATGATCTGCTAGAAAGCCTAAAGAAGTCCCCAAAAGAGATTTTGGCCACGGAGAAGGTCGCAAAGGATTTCGAAACCCCTCCTCGTATAACCAATAAAGGTAGGAATCGAGACATGACCAAATATTGTCACTTCCACGAAGATTCCGGTCACGACATGAACAGTTTTAGAGAGCTGGGGAGACAGATAGAGGAAGCCGTCAAATCCAGACAGTTAGCACACCTTGTGAAAGGAATTAGAAAAGATAAAGAAAAAATCTTTGATACTCCGTTGGGAAGAAGTACTACCCGCGAAGCTCCGATCCTCATGGTTCGCCGAGGAGGCCCAAGCTAGAAAAGAAAGGAAGCAGAAAAGGAGTTACAAACTGTGGGGGAAGTGACATTCCCACCTATAACGGGCCAAGCTCCCTCCAACGAACCAGTAGTGATAAAGGTCCTTATCTCCAATCAAGAAGTGAATAGAGCTTACATGGATTGCGGAAAGCCGTCCCTGCAAAAATAAACAGATACATAAATATCATCAGAAAGGTTATTAATCCTTGTTTAATTATTTCTACATACTTTAACCATCACACTGAATTTTAGGAATCATGGGGGATCCCTCCCAACGATCCACAATGCCGGCCATGAAAAGGACATGCTCTGGGAAAGTTTGCACTTCGAACATTGTAAGGAAGCTGATCGTTGAATTTCTTACGGTCAAAACGGATCGATTCATTCAAGAGTGCTGGATATTGTGGATGTATGATAGTATCATGTACATAGAAGAACTTTCCTTTCCAATTGGTTATATTTGTAAAGGGTTTGGTAATCAGTATTGGCACATCTGTCTCAGCCCTCTTCGACAATGTAAGCCAATCTCCTCTGGGAAAAAGGTTAAAGAAGCCTCGAAGCACATCTAGTGTAGGCTCATAACCATAAGCCTTACTCATTACTATATAGGTAGTAAGTTTGGCAAGGCCGAAGGGGTTGAACCTTGATATATGTACCTCATAGTACTGTAACAGCTCTAAAAACAACGGAAGAAGGGGTATTCTCAAGTTGGACCGAGTAAAGGCATGAGTATATAAACCCACATACCCTTTTGGAGCATCATAAATGCTTTGATTTTTGTTAGGAAGCATGACTTTGAGTTGTTTGGGTATGGGGTAATCTTCTAAGAATAAGGCCAAAGCCTCCCTCGACAAGGCACATTTTTGTTGCCTTATAATACGTTTGGCATCCATGCTCATGGCTAAGGAGTATACCTAAATTAACTACTAATAGATTATGGAAAAGGTTACCTTTTGGTTGTTGCAGTAAATTACGTCACAACTCTATATAAGTTATAGCGGCAAGGTGTGTAAATATATTAGGGTTTGTGAGTTTCTGATCATTTATACTGTGTATGGATGTATCTAGAAGAGGTTTTAAATTTTAAAAACTTGTTTGAAATTACCGATAATCATGCCGTTGTAATTTTTGTTCAACGGTTTAAATCACAGGCATGCACATTTATTGCGTTTTTTGAAATTTTAAACATTTCTATTTATCTAATACACGGGGATAGGGTGAATTTGTTACTTTATCCTAGAGTTGAAAGCCATACATCCTTGTACGAATATCTAACTTTCAACTAGGGGCTTGATAATGTACCCTCTGGTTAGCTCGAAGGACCCCCTCTTCGAGCCTTATCATCGAAGGCTCTGGCTAGCCTCCAAAAACTTTCAATGGCGTATAACTAATCATCAGTGATCTAGTTACCAAATGGGAATTCACCAGTCGAAGGATTCAGTCATTTTGGGGTATTCTTCAATAAGTTGTAAGGACAGAACAATGCCAAGTCCAAACATTGGTAAGACCAGGTCTTACCCACGTCTCCTCTTCCTCCTTAGCTCCCCCGCTAAACCAGGAGGAGTGGGGCACTAAGCCCTAGCGGTTACCATAAATCATGGGATGCCCCCATGATCTCCATGAAACGTGTGACACTCTCCAAGGTTATTTCATCACCTGTAAATAGTCTTGGACGAGTCATAAATCTGGTATGCAATCTACACCACCCTACTTTACCACATTTTCATTTAACTTCTCATATCAAATACTTATTCACACGCCGGAGGTGGTTCGCAGGGCCCAACCCCTGCGCAATCACTTAACGTAGTGTCGTCGTATTTCTTATTTTCAGGTTAGACACAAGCTTAGCTCAACCACAACATCCCCTATATCCTTTGATCACCATCGAAGGCTTGGTTGTGCAATTTATTGTACAATCAGTCCGTTTATACCCTTCAAGTTTCACATATTTACAATTTCTACGCTAAACTTATATATATATATATATATATATATATATATATATATATATATATATATATATATATATATATATATATATATATATATATATAAGTATTTAACTATCTATACTTCACATAATTAGTCCCTATACTTATATATTTTAGAGAAATGGCAGAAATAGTCCCTAAACTACACTAACTTTCTATATTTACCAATTATACCCTTAACTTAATAATATTTGCAAAACTAGTCCTTATATGTTTCTAACTTGTTTTACTTTCTATCCTAAGGTTCTAGAACTTTTCAAAAAGGGTCCTTATACTTTATACTTCTAAGTTATGTCCCTATGCATGAAAACTATTGCAAAACTAGTCCTAATTTCATGTAAACTATATTTTAATGAAACAACAAAGTTTCCTGGCTTATGTTTAGCTAATATATACTTAACTAAGTCTCCTAAATCATATTATAGGACATGTTAAGGCAATTTAGCATACAAACATGTATTTTTCTAAAATTAGGGTTTCTAAATGAAAACTTCAAAATGAAAATGATCAAGGCTCATGTAAGGGTTCTAAGGCATATCCTAAGTATCCTAAGTCATTACTAAGACTACTAGAACCAAATATTAGGCTTACCTAGGTCGTGGGAGTCCTAACGTGTGATCTAGGGTTTGTTCGACTATGTTTTGAACTCGACAAGGATCAAGGCTTTACTATACTACTTTTAGGGCTTCTAGGGACTTAGTACTACAGAAATAAGTGAGGTAGAGAAGAGAGGAAGGTGTGAAGTGAAATGGAAGAAGAGGGTTGCTATTTATAGGGTTTGGTTTAGCGAGCAAGAAACAAGGGGAGAGGTGGCGAGGAGGGGGGTTGACTCATGGCAGCTAGAGGGTGACATGGAGGACCTAAGGGGTGACAAGGAAGAGCTATTACTAGCTAGGGGGCTGCTAGGGGTGGTTTGCGGTGGTTAGTTAGTCGCGGCACAAGGTGGTGACAAAGAGGAGATCCACCACCTTGTGTGCTAGCTTGGGAGGTGTTAGAGTGATACTTGAGGTTCTTAAGCTACTAGGGTGCTTGGTTGAGGAGCTTGAGGTGCTTTGGTTAAGTTTTAACTAGTTTTGTTTTAGTTTAGACCTAGTTTTGGTTTGTGAAATATTTGGGTCTAGCCTAAGGTTTAGTGCCTAGATTAGGGTACTATGAGTGTTTAGTGACTAAGATTAAGTCCTAAGAGGCTTATACTAAGTGGTGGTAGCTTGTGGGAAAGCTTTGGGAAGGTTTGACCTAATTTCTGGACTTATTAACCCTAGTTATGGTTTTGTGCTTAAGGGACTTGTACTTAAGTTCTAGGGGGTTGTACTATGGTCTAGGGAGTATAATATATCCTAAAGTTACTATAGTAACTTATATCTAAGCCTTGAACACTTTCAAACTAGTTCAGATAAGCAATTAGGGTTTTAAAGATAACTGTAAACACATAGGGTGCAATTAGGGTTTTGTTAGGGTTTCTAATAGAAATAGTATCCGAGAGTGATAGATTACTTAGTGTATTAGTGTTTATAACCTAGACTTGACATACCTGGATGTTTACAGGAGGTAAACATAGTGGTGTTGTGGATAGGTGGATACGTGAGCAGGTCTAAGAGTCATATAGGTAATAGAGATGTAATAAAGCAAAACTTTTACTCGGGAAAATGATATAGGCATTTATAATCCTAGAGGATTCTTAGTGAGGGCCTAAGTTAAGTTAGTAAAGCATAGCTAACCTAGGGGAGGCTTAGTGGGGAAGTTAGTGGGTTACTACATTCTTCCACCCTAAAAGAAAATCTCGTTCAAAGATTTAGCTAGGGTTAGTAGGCGAAGGTGAGAATAGGTGTGGGTATTTAGCATGGATTTGATCCTCTCATTCCCAAGTATATTCTGTTCCTCTTTTGGAGTTTCAACGTACCTTAACGATAGGAATCCGGTGGTGTTTTAGATTTTTGACCTCTCTGTCCATGATTTCTACTGGTTCCTCTATGAAATTAAGCTTATCATCCAACTGAAGCTCTTTCATAGGAATGACGAGCGATTCATCAGACAAACACTTCTTAAGGTTGGAGACGTGAAATGTGTCGTTTATGTTACTTAGTTCATTCGGTAATTCAAGTCGGTATGCCACCGGACCAATTCGTTCAATAACCTTAAATGGCCCGATGTATCTCGGATTTAGCTTTCCTTGCTTTATGAAACGAAAGACACCTTTCCTACGTGAAACTTTCAACATAACCCTATCCCCGACTTGAAGTTCTAAAGGCTTACGTCTTATATCGGCATAACTTTTTTTCCGATCTCTTGGTGCTTGTAAGTGTTGTCGGATTTGAACTATTTTCTCATTAATCATATGGATTATCTCTGGTCCCATAAGTTGTACTTCTCTAACTTCGGCCCAGCAGATAGGGGATATGCACTTACGTCCAAAAAGTGCTTCAAACGGTGGTGCCCTAATACAAGCATGATAACTATTATTATACGAGAATTCGATTAATGGTAAGTGTCTCTCCCATCCTTTTCCAAAGTCTATCACACAAGCTCAAAGCATATCCTCGAGTGTTTGGATAGTCCTTTCACTTTGACCGTCAGTCTGAGGATGATATGCCGTACTCATGTCTATCTGAGTACCTAAGGCACTTTGCATAGACTACCAAAATCTAGATGTGAAATGAGAATCACAATCCGATATGATTGATATTGGCACTCCATGACGGGAAACTATTTCCTTTAGGTACAAACTAGCAAGGGTTTCCATATCATCCGTTTCTCGCATAGGGATGAAATGAGCTGATTTTGTAAGACGATCCACTATAACCCAAATAGTATCATGTCCGTTGGATGTTCTAGGGAGTTTCGTGATAAATCCATCATAATCCTTTCCTACTTCCAAATGGGAATTTCAGGCTGCACCAATAAGCCGGATGGCTTTTGACATTCAGCCTTTACTCTAGAACATGTTAAACACTTGCCCACATATCTAGCAATGGATGCCTTCATGTCAGGCCACCAGTAGTGTTTCTTCAGATCCTGATACATCTTATCAGAACCTAGATGGATGGAGTACTTAGATTAATGGGACTCGTGCATTATCAAATTCCTTAAGTTACCATAAGAAGGTAACCATCTCCGATTCTTAATACAATGAGTTTCGTCTGAATGTATCTCAAAAGCCTTATCCATCCCTCTTAAGTTCTCAACTTTTAGATTATCCTCTTTGAGGGCTTCGTTTTGGGCTTTGAGTATCCTAGAAGGTAGATTCGTTTGAAGAGTCATAACTAACGACCTAACTCTAAGTGGGTTAATTCGTTCCTTACGACTCAAAGCATCTGCTACTACGTTAGCTTTGCCAGGACGGTAACGAATCTCACAATCATAATCAGCGAGTATTTCTATCCAACGTCGTTGTCTCATGTTCAACTCCTTTTGATTAAGAATATGTTGTAGGTTTTTATGATTGGTAAAAACCGTAAACTTTGTGCCATATAGGTAATGTCTCCATATTCTTAGGGCGAACACTACTACTCCTAATTCTAGATCATGTGTAGTATAATTCTCTTCATGTGGTTTGAGTTGTCATGATGCATAGGCGACAATGTAGAAACTAGAAGGGGGGTTGAATAGTTTCTCCGCTTCTTTTAAACTTTCTAAAGCATTTCGCCCTTTTTAGGTCCGGTTAATTTACATTTGCAAACTTGTTGAATTCTACTTGTTATGTGATATCAATTTAGCTACTAGTAAATATAAACAAACAAGTAATATAAAGAGTAAGGAAAGAACACAACTGATACGTGGGAATCGCACCAGGCTTTACCTCTCGAGGGATCTCAAGAAGCTTACAACCACCACCAAGCAGTGTACCTGATCGTTGTATGTAGTATACTCTAATATGTGAACATGGATGGTTAAGTGTTAAGGTTGATTTAGGTATAGATTTCTAGTGAGAAGTTAGAGAGAGAAAGTGTTGTGGGAACCTTGAGAGAAAAATAGATGAATATTAGATTGCAAATGAAGGTCCAACCCTTTCCCATGGGTGGGAAAGGGTATATATAGTTACAATAGAAACGCCCCTTGAAACGGGCTGTAGAGCGGGCTGACAGTGGGTAAAGACCCGACCCGACTCCACAAATACTAACTAATACTACACTACGTACTAACTAATATGATAACTACTACGAGCTACATAATGCTAAACTACACTCGGGGTGACCGAGTCTTCATATGAATAATCGTATTCCTAACAATCTCCCCCTAAGGGAGGTCACCCCGGAAAGTAAATGTTGAATCGTAGCATTCAGATCTTTGACGACATCTTTGTAGCTCGTAGCCTTTTGATTCTTCATTGTTGAGATCTTTGTGCTTTAAGTGGTAGACTCTAGATGACACCTTCTATGTGATGGATGATCTTTGGAAATAGTTTCGGCTTCATCATCCAAATGAATTTCTGAGGGTCATCTTCGAGCAGTAACGTCTCCATGTGATATGAACATCTTAGTGTTGACATGCTCACACTTTTCAGGATCATGATCTTTTTCATCAGAGTTGTGGAAGCATATATGAGGCCCAATCAATGATCATAATTTCTTAGATTGTGAAGTTGAAGTGTGAGCATGTGTTGATGGATCAGCATCTTTTCCGCAATCAACCGCAACCATCAGAAATTCCTACAATTAGACAGTTAGCAACAAATCTTCCGGTACTTATAGGTTTGGAATTAGAGATTGTCAACAGCATAGTGTGAGGACTCCTTCTAATCCTTACCAAGACCGTTCCCAATCGGCAAATCCCCGATAGGATTTACACGATCTACCTAAGTAAATCAACGACTGGGTGAGTCGCTGGAGTACTCTCCACGACTGTAGACCATTGGTAACCGCCGCTACCACTAAGCGTAATCCACAAGGAATTACCTAAGTGACCTGCTTTCAGGGCTGCTTGATGTTGACCCTGGCAGGAATTTCCATTCAATCACTGGGAGTTACTAAAGCAACATCCCTCATAAATGTTCTGGCAGATTGCTAAGATTTGCGTAGGACTCATAGTTTACCACTGGTGTCCTTAATGTTGAACAACCAGGGTAGAAGTAGCACGTGTTCCTATGAGATCTTTTTATGCATCTCGAGGCTCTAGACTCAACAAGTGCATTTTGTTTTCCTATGCGGAGATTAGGGAGAGGTCTCCTGCTTCAATATCAACCATCTCTAAGAGATATGTCGATAGATTACACCGGTTCCCCATGAGAATGAAACAAGTTCTTTTAAGAGAACTTGAGTGGCTAGAAGGTTTAGTGCATTGCGTCACTGGGTCCATGACGTCTTGTCTTCAATACTGATGTTGCCTTAGCAACCATCATTAGATAATGAATTGAACCCGGTTTCTGCCCTAAGGTTGAATAATTGGAGGGCTATTTCTTTTCACCCTTTCTCATTTCATTTCTTTTTAATTCTTCAACCCCTTCTTTCTCCATTCTCACATTTCTCCTTTTTTTTCATAATCATACCTACAGACTTTCTAATACTATCTATTTGGTATTGTCCATGGGTAGATCCCTCCGGCTCTGGCGGATCATAGGACGGTTTTCCTAACCTTAGCCACCTTATAACTTCATGACTATCCTATGTTGCCATACACCAAATCATTGAAAATTCTCTCAATGTGTTTATGATTAAGAAACACATTTTGTTAACACATTGAGAGTTTTGTTATTTTCAAATGCTCCCCCTTAACATGTGCTCATAAGTATTGATTTGAAAATTTGCCCATGTCGGGAAGAGTTGCACTTTTGAATTGATCTACCTTGAGTGAACATGACCGGGCATTCGAGACACGCTTACATCACTAATTAAACTAGCTTGAAGTTATTACCCGGCCCGATCAGATTCACCCAAGGTTTCTCAAAATGGTACATTCTACTTAAACTAGTCCTGGTTAAACCAGCTTGAAGTTATTACCCGTCCAGGACTAGTCCTTTCGATTCAGGACAATTGTGTTTCGTCAATTCATGAGTCAATACTGAGATGCACTCATATGAGATGCAAGGATCCTTATACACAAACCATTTTGCTCCCCCTCAATATGTGCATTGATATACAAAAGAGTTTGGCACATAGGAAAGAGCATATTTTTGTTTCCAGGTTCAAAACATCACGTTTTAATCAGTTTTTCATATTTAAATCATATCTTCTCCCCCGATCAAAAATTTCAAACCAAGTGAGATTTGTGATCCCAAGTGATTTAAATAAGTTTCACTACCACCTACATCTTCTCTTCCTTTTGCTACTGCACATGCGCCCTAAATAGTTTCACTACCACCTCTTTTTGCCTCCACCGCCATCAAAACACCACCACCACCATCATTTTAACACTTAAACTTGTAGATCTATTGAAGAAAGGTGAGAAAACGCGTTTATACGCGTGGTTTGACTTGGTCACGAGTCAAACTCGTGACTAATTTTATGATTTCGGGTACAAATGAAATGGTGGTTTGGTAATGGTATTTGGACCCTAAATATTGCTGGGTACCTTGTGTCTGTCTAAACTTTATTGTTTCTATCTACATTCTTGTTTGGACCTTAACAAGTTGATTTTGTTATTTTCAAATTATGAGATGTATGACGGGTAGTTTGTTCGTCTTTTTCTTTTAAGTCGATTTTTAAAAAAAATAGAAGCAGCTCATGACAGTACCTATTATACATTTTTACCAGTGGGTGAAATATGAATTATTAGCATCATTATTTGTAATTTTTGCTGGATTGTTTTCCAGATCACCCGGCTCTGTGTCTGGCGATTTTGATATGTTTGTCCAAAAAATTTCTTGGATTTTTGAATTGTCCAAATCTTGTTTCTGCATTTTTCTTAGCCATGAGACCGTATTTCTCAAACCACTTTTACTCATGGTTCGGACTGATGATGATTAAAACTGAAGTCAAACTCTGATTTGGAATTAAGGGTTGTACATTTAATTATATTGTACATTCAGTGGGAAAAGTTTGCATTCATGGCTTGGAGGGTTGTACATTGTGCATTGTTTTAATGGAGGGTTGTACATTATGTTTAAGTAATTGTAATAATAGGTCCAGGGGTGTTTTAAATGCTATTTAATGTATAATTGTAAGATTTTGGTCTGAATTTCGAGTTATGCTTGTTTTCATTGTACACAATGTTTTGCTTGTTGTAATTCTGAAAAATCCTTGCTTTAAAGTGTTGTAAACATTGCATAATTTTTTGTACATTTGAATTTTTTGGAGAGAGAGTTCTTTGTCTATTATATATATATATATATATATATATATATATATATATATATATATATATATATATATATATATATATATATATATATATATATATTAAGTATTTAACTATCTATACTTCACATAATTAGTCCCTATACTTATATATTTTAGAGAAATGGCAGAAATAGTCCCTAAACTATACTAACTTCCTATATTTACCATTTATAGCCTTAACTTATTAATATTTGCAAAACTAGTCCTTATAAGTTTCTAACTTGTTTTACTTTCTATCCTAAGGTTCTAGAACTTTGAAAAAAGGATCCTTATACTTTATACTTCTAAGTTATGTAAAACATAGTCCTTAGAATTAGTAATTACAGAAAGTTACCATATATACCCCTATGCATGAAAACTATTGCAAAACTAGTCCTAATTTCATGTAAACTATATTTTAATGAAAAAACAAAGTTTCCTAGCTTATGTTTTGCTAATATATACTTAACTAAGTCTCCTAAATCAGATTATAGCACATGTTAAGGCAATTTAGCATATAAACATGTATTTTTCTAAAATTAGGGTTTCTAAATGAAAATGATCAAGGCTCATGTAAGGGCTCTAAGGCATATCCTAAGTATCCTAGGTCATTACTAAGACTACTAGAATCAAATATTAGGATTATCTAGGTCGTGGGAGTCCTAACGTGGGATCTAAGGTTTGTTCGACTAGGTTTTGAACTCGACAAGGATCAAGGCTTTACTATACTACTTTTAGGGCTTCTAGGGACTTATTACTACATAAGTAAGTGAGGTAGAGAAGAGAGGAAGGTGTGAAGTGAAATAGAGGAAGAGGGTTGCTATTTATAGGGTGTGTTTGGCTTAGCGAGCAAGAAACAAGGGGAGAGGTGGCGAGGAGGGGGGTGACTCATGGCAGCTAGAGGGTGACATGGAGGACCTAAGGGGTGACAAGGAAGAGCTATTACTAGCTAGGGGGCTGATAGGGGTGGTTTGCGGTGGTTAGTTAGCCGCGGCATAAGGTGGTGACAAAGAGGTGATCCACCACCTTGTGTGCTAGCTTGTGAGGTATTAGAGTGCTAGCTTGAGGTTCTTAAGCTACTAGGGTGCTTGGTTGAGGAGCTTGAGGTGCTTTGGTTAAGTTTTAACTAGATTTGTTATAGTTTAGACCTAGTTTTGGTTAGTGAAAGATTTGGGTCTAGCCTAAGGTTTAGTGCCTAGATTAGTGACTAAGATTAAGTCCTAAGAGGCTTATACTAAGTGGTGGTAGCTTATGGGAAAGTTTTGGGAAGGTTTGACCTAGTTTCGGGACTTATAAACCATAGTTATGGTTTTATGCTTAAGGGACTTGTACCTAAGTTCTAGGGAGTTATACTATGGCCTAGGGAGTCTAAGATATCCTAAAGTTACTATAGTAAGTTATACCTATGCCTTGAACACTTTCAAACTAGTTCAAATAACCAATTAGGGTTTTAAAGATAACTGTAAACACATAGGGGTGCAATTAGGGTTTTGTTAGGGTTTCTAATAGATATAGTATCCTAGAGTGATAGATTACTTAGTGTATTAGTGTTTATAACCTAGACTTGACATACCTGGATGTTTATAGGAGGTAAACATAGTAGCGTTGTGGATAGGTGGATATGTGAGCATGTCTAAGAGTCATACAGGTAATAAAGATGTAATAAAGCAAAAATTTTACTTGAGAAAATGATATAGGCATTTCTAATCCTAGAGGATCCTTAGTGAGGGCCTAAGTTAAGTTAGTAAAGCATAGTTAACCTATGGGAGGCTTTGTGGGGAAGTTAGTGGGTTACTACAAAGAAAATGGGCGAAAACGTATAAAACGGACAAAACATATGGAAATGAAAAAAAACGTAAGAAAATCCGACAAAAACGAAAGAAAAATGGATGAAAACGTAAGAAATTGGGCGAAAACATATAAAAACGGATGAAAACATATAAAAAGCAGACAAAAACGTATGAAAACGGAAAAAATGTAAGAAAAACGGACAAAACGTAAGAAAAACGGATGAAAACGTAAGAAAATGGGCAAAAATGTATAGAAAAACAAAAACATATGAGAACGAAAAAAAAAAGAAAGAAAATCGGACAAAAACGGATGAAAACGTAGGAAGTTGGGCGAAAACGTAAAAAAAACGGATGAAAACGTATAAAAACAGACAAAATGTATGAAAATGAAAAAAACGTAAGAAAAACATATGAAAATGTAAGAAAATGGGCGAAAACGTATAAAAACGGACGAAAACGTACAAAAAAAAACAAAAACGTACGAAAACGGAAAAAACCGAAGAAAAACGGATGTAAATTGGCGAAAACGTATAAAAATGGACAAAACATTTGAAAACGGAAAACCTGTAAGAAAAACGGACAAAAAACGTAAGAAAAACAAACAAAAACGTATGAAAACCAAATTTTTAGTTAAATATAAACGGTCGTTAATATAAAGGACTAACGGTGCAAATGTTTTTTAAAAATGATCATTAGCTAACGGAAATACGACAGTTATTTTGAGAGACCAAACCCATTATGGGTCGCAACCACAGGGACTGGATCTGTTAATTAAACAAAGAAAGGGACTAAACCCGTTAAACCCGACAGACCACATGGACCATTTATGAAATTAACTCTTCTATTTATTAGAGAAACCCGTTGAGGGTAATTTGGAAGCGGTACCAAATGCCCATAATGCATAATCTAATCCTCCTATTTCTTTCTTTTCTTGCTAGATGTTCTTTCTAAAATTCTCTTAATATCACGGTTAGTAACTTTCACTTGACCACTGATTTTCTGGGTGGTAGGTGTGGCAAATCTATTGGCCTCCCTATACTTGTGCATATTCTAAAACTTTTTTACAAAAGTAAGCACCCGTATCACTTATTAAGGCTTTAGGTGTTGAAATCTTGAAACTAATCATTTAAAAACTTTATCAAAAACAGGGGCAAAAATTTTAAGTTAAGAGGGGCACCATAACATTATAACTAATAGGTATCTATCTTATCTATAATACTATAAGATTCAGTCCCTAAATTTAATGTGGAGTTATGATGAAAGAGTTTTAGAGTTAGAAACAAGTTGGAGTCGTTTAGTAGTTGCATAGAGTACAAGATAGCTAATGCTCGGAATTTAATGCAGCCTCATAATATCTATACAATCATGAAAGGAGGTGAAGTGCAAGGGTTGCCCGAGTTGATCACATAGCATTTAGTATAGAATTAAAAGTCGGTTAGATGAAGTGCAAGGGTTGCGAAAAGTTGCAAGAATAATTAATGATTTAACCTAATTCATGCCTATATAAACCGGCCAAAATCACATTTAGTTGTACATTTGAAGATGATTCACACATCTTTTAGATATTTGATTGTTGGTAGCGGTATATAAATTCTCTTTTGCAACATTTTGGAGATGATTCACACATCTTTTAGATCTTTGTAATTAACTTGGTCTTCTTTTTTTCTTAATTTAGTTATTATACGCAGGTACTATGAAAATCACACAAGATCATGCATGCTCAGATAAATGAAACCAAAGATTGGGATACCAACTATTTTCTTTGCTTCTTACATATTTAGGTGATTGTTATATATATATATATATATATATATATATAGCTACATTATAATGTAGCTATATTACAATGTAGCCAATTGGCTACATTTCCTTTGAAAAAAAGGGTGGGGACGGGGGAAAATGTGTGTCAGGGACATACTGCAGGGACTGAACTGTACATTATTAAAACTTTTTTCAAAGGAAATGTAGCCAATTGGCTACATTTGTAATGTAGCTAATATATATATATATATATATATATATATATATATATATATATATATATATATATATATATATATATATATATATATATATATATATATATAATGCATTTTCATATACAAGTAATTTATGTGTGTTTTCTATTGATGTAGCTCACATGTGCGAATTGATTAAAGAAAATGTGCACGAGCATGCATGTAAAGCAACATTTAAATGGTTAAATAATACTTTTAAGCATGATTAGTTTTTTTTTTTTTTTTTTTTTCTGGTAACATGGGTTTCCGACTCGACATTGCGAGCCGACTAATCCCACGGCGACTACCCTTAAGCATGATTAGTTTATGTAAGCATGCAACTTGAATAATGAATATAAAAGAAAAAGTATATAATTTTTGCTCAAACCCATTTGTAAATTAAAAAAAAAAATAAGTTTAAGACATAATAGTGGAGTCCAAAGGTTTTAGGAATTATTAATTGTGTGTTAATTAATATTTCATTTAGTTAGCTATTTAGAATTGAGTTTATTGTTAAAATTTATTAATATTAGTTAGACTTCAATGTTAATTTTCAATGAAATTTGTTGTACAATAAAATTAGATGGAGCTAAAAAGGTTTGTAACGATTTTTATACAGTTTATATGTCATTATTATACATACATTATTACACAAACTTTAACTTACAAACTTAATAACGAAAATATTTAACGCACATTAAACTATGACGAATTAGATAGACCCCGTGTGCTTTATATTACCATGCAAAAATCATCTAATAGACAAGTATTGTAGGGCTAAGTAATAAACCAAAAGAAACAAAGTCATTTTTTATCATGCAAATAAGTAATAGGCCAAAAGAAACAAAGCCATCACAACTTAATAGCCAAAAGCCCATATATAGAATACAACACCACAAAACCAAAACAACATCAAACACTTTTAAATTTTTATACAAGAAAGTTAAAACATTTCATACAACATACTAAACAATAATTAAGTATACACTCGCCAATATACAGAAAAAATACATGATTAACAATTAGATTCTTAGCCCGTGCGTAGCACGGGTTCTGCCTGCCTCGTATACTAAAAGCTTAAGTAGCCTTATAAATGTAAGAGGTCATAATAAATGGCTCACAAATTGAAAGTGAAATATTCAAGCTCAAAGCAAACCAACCATCTCACGAATTGAATGTCAGGAAGATGAAGTAAAACATAACCAATAGAGAATAAATGCAACAAATAATCTTTTCGGTTGCTTTTTGAATATTATAAATAGCCACTATCACCATTTTCACCACATCATTTTTTCCCGATCTCCACCCACATGAAACAATCAATAACCCATTCAAATCTAACAACCTTAATCGAACAACCAACATCAACCAACAACAAACAACTTCACGTCTCACAACCGACAACAACAAATCCAAAACTATGACTTAAAAATTGAAGAAAAAAAACCAATCCTACAAACTAGACATGACCATGAACCCTCACAATCACACAACTACAAGAATCGAATTTGTTGAAGCCTAGCTTCATTAATATCCGAACTTATTCAAGAAAGGACCATAACAAAACTGTTACAATCTTTCTTTTTGTTCGGTTTGAAAAACAAAAACGCAAACAATATCAAATCACCCTACCCGAGACCCATCCTGAACATCAAAAAAAGAAAAAGGTCACAATAAGGCTGTGTGTTTGTGTTTGATTCGGATTTATAATGAACTTGATTAGATTTGAACCGCAAACTAAGACATATGTTCTTTTGTTCCGATTGTGTTATTTAAATCTTTAGATGTGTGATTCGTTTATGATTTGATGGTAATAAATGAAGATGAGATGTAATTGTTTGTAGGATGAAGATATATTTGATGATGGTGATAGATGTGTTTGTGTGTGAATTTAGAGATAGGGGCGGAGTACACAAAAAGTAGGGTTAGGTCAAATTGCGTTTAGTTAAATGTCGGGTCTATTGATTGATTCGAGCGGATTTATGATTCGGACTTGGGTCACTCGATCTGATTTTTTATTATACGAATTATAATTTATACTCTTAAATATACTAATTACTTTAATGTTTTATGTTTTTATAGTTTTGTTAAAAAGGAAATTTGTTTTATAGTTCGCTTTTAAAAATGTAATTTATTTCATCTTTATCCATAAATGGTGCAAAGCAATAGATTAAAGATAAAATAAATACGTAGTAATGATTCGGGTAATCATATCCACAATTAGTATCGGCAATTAAGCGATTATGTTATTTTGAGGATTTACCATTTATATAATTTTACTGTAGTTTAAATCTTACATAATAAGTAATATCATTTTGATGATTTATGTAGTTTAAAATATACCATTTATATAATCTATTGTAAATTAAATTTAAATCTTACTCAATAAGTAATATCACTATAAGATTAATTGATTATCTTAATATGATTTTAGTTTCATTTATAGAATGACAAACAAATTTGGCAAAATGAAATTGTTATATTAATTATTAAGAGTAGAAAAATTATATGGTGATATTCATGTCTTCAAATATATTTATATATGGTGTAATACTATAAGATTCAGTCCTATAATTTATTGATCACATGGTATTTAGTATAAAATTAATAGTCGGTTAGATGAAGTGCAAGGGTTGCGAAAGGTTGCAAAAATAATTAATGATTTAACCTAATTCATGCCTATATAAACCGGCCAAAATCACATTTAGTATGTACATTTGAAGATGATTCACACATCTTTTAGATATTTGATTGTTGGTAGCGGTATGTAAATTCCCTTTTGCAACATTTTGGAGATGATTCACACATCTTTTAGATCTTTGTAATTAACTTGGTCTTTTTTCTTTCTTAATTTAGTTATCATACGCAGGTATCATGAAAATCACCCAAGATTATGCATGCTCAGATAAATGGAACCAAAGATTGGGATACCAACTAGTCTCGACCAAATTTCAACGACGAATAATTTTTTCAACAAAATAAATTTGTAGTGTATGGGGATCATTTTTGGAAAATATTAATTTGGCCGAGTACCTGCACCTTGCGGCAGCAGTATCTAGTTTCGATAATATTTCGACACTGAATAACTATTTTATTACAAACTGTATTTGTATCGTTAGTGAATCATTTCTCTGTTTTTGTAGTGTTTAGGGTATTCTTTTCGAACAATTGTTTTCTAACGGCATGGTTGCATTGTTTTTTCAATAACATTGATATGTGTGTGAGTGCCTTTTTCTAATAGCTTGTTTTAAATTGAAGCATTACTTGCCTTTCAATCTCAGAGCGTTCAGTTTAAGTATCGTAGCGGTCGACGACTTGGCAGTTGATTAGGTATGCGCTGATTTATGTATGTGTCATTATTTTCTTTGTCAACTATATGTGTGTGGTTTAGAGTTATCAACCTTTTTGTGTGCGTCATATTTTATTTTCTAGACAAACTCTTATGACGACTGTAGAAATATACCGGTCAAGTTGCGTTGAAGATGAGAAACTATTTCATTATACTACGTTTGGAGATTTTAGATAGTGAGTGTATCAAGGTTTTCGGTGAACCGCTTACACAATACGAACAGATAATATTTCGTTTAAAGAAAGGTGTGTAATGAAAATGACTAACATTTATATACAACATTCATGTCGTTCAACACATCTCATTTCACAAATTTTCAAGAAATGATTTTAAATTATCAAGCTGTTGCAACATTTTGATTAGGTTCATATTATTTTTCTAATGATTTGAGTATTTTTCATAGACGTGCGTTACTTTGTGAAATTCAAGATCTTCTATTTTTATTTTTGCAATTTTAATTTCATATAGTAAGTGATAGCAAGATGGTACATATGAGTTGTCTAAATGTGGTCACAGATATAGGCGTGTCCTCTACATATACCACTTTTATACCGTAATAGTGTAACTTTGTGAAAGTAAAGTCAAACAATAAAGCTTTTAATACATTTGCTTTTTTGACTATGAGTTACCAGTTGGTTCAGTTGATAACACGAAAAAGCGAAAACAAACCTGACTAGAATACATTGTACAAACACTTTTGTGTGGCTCAATGAATAATTTCAAATTTCAAATTTCAAATTTCAAATTTCAAAAGCACAAGTTTTTCAAACGTTTCAACATTCTCAAAATTTCAGAAGTTTAATCCAAAAAGATAGCTCAGGTTAGGTATGCAAAAGTTAATCTCCACAAAATTCATTCAGGTTCTCCTAGCCAATAATATAACCAATGTAAAGATGGAATTACCTCTCCGCCATTAACAACTACCAGAGCCCGCTAATCCACAAATATAATCACAAGATAACCTTTTCTTGCTGAGATGTTAATCAAGAATTTGATAAAATTGAAGCCACTTAAATTTAACAATATAATTCACCATGAATTTACAAACCAAATTTACCTAATGTTTACACAACAAATCCTTACTACAAGTCTACAATAATTACTAACACAATACTGTATAAACCTACAAACAAATTTACACACCAAATTTTATATTAACTCTATAACCACACCATACAAAAACTTAACGTAAAGTTGATAAAATAAAACAAAATTTAGAGAAACTTTACATAACCTTTTGTGACAAAATTTACACAAACTTTATATCAAACTCGACATAAATTAAAAAAAAAAAAAAAAAAAAAAAGTTATTTACCCGCGACAGAAGCAGGCTCCAAGCTCCGGCGATGACAGCGGCGGAAAAACCAACAGGTGCAATACTGAATTACGGCAAGAACGGCGGATTCAATAGCAGATCTAAAACATTGTCAAAGGTGTTAAAAATAATCGGAACAGAAAAAAATACATAGACCCATAAAGCATTTCTTTAAATTATATAGATCTAACACAATTAATCAAATATTATCAAAAATTATAAAAAGAAACCTTACATTTACTAATGACACCAGCAGTTGTAGGTGACGTCAGCGGCGACAAAATCGTTTAAATATTCGGCAACGGTGGACATAGCTGAATTGAAAAAGAAAGCAAAATACTTCACAACAACTCAAATCCACAAGGAAACTAAGTAGATCTATAAATAAAAAAAAAAAAAAAAAAAAAAAAAAAAAAAAAAAAAAGTTATCTAGATCTGTAAAAAAACATATAAACTACAAAATAAAATATATTGATATGTAAAAAAAGCCTTCAAATTTGTTTAATACATAGATCTTTAAAAAAGCTAAAATGACAACCTCAAACTTGATATAAACTTTCGGTTACAGTGGGTTTGTTCGGCTGCTGTGACGTGGTGGTGGTCTGTTGATGTGACACGGTGGTGGTCGGCGTCTATGACATGGTGGTGGCAGTAGGTTGTGACGTGGTGTTGGTGATGGTAGGTGAATAATGGGACAAAGAAGAGGGAAGTGAATGTATGATAAGGTAGTATTTGTGTGATGGTTTTATGTTTTTTACTGGTTTTGATTCTTTTTAGGAGGAGAAACATCCACTCACAAATTTCACACAAATCATCCACACGCTGAGGTGTCATCTACTAATTGGTGGTATGAGAGAGAAGAGAGAGAAATTGTAATAATCTTCACCAATCAGTGGGTGGCACCTCATCGTGTGGGTGATTTGTGTGGAATTTGTAAGTGGATGTAGCATTCCTCTTTTAGGAGCGGGGGTTGGTTGGGTGTGTGTAAATTTACGTTCGGATATTGGGTTGGGAGTCTGAATCTTAAAATTTAGAGTAGGTATTAGGTTGGGGATATTAGTGTTTTATAAAGGAATATATATATATATATATATATATATATATATATATATATATATATATATATATATATATATATATATATATATATATATATATACTAGATTTTAGGCCCGCCCCGGTGGGGCGGCTAGCTTTAAAAATTTGATTATACGATAAAATTAATAGTAATATAAGTATGAACGTGTAGCAACATAAATGAAATAAAATAAACATGCTATTATTAATCAAATAATAAAGTTGAACAAAGCATAAGGTTGGAAAAAAAAAACATATAGTTTTTAATCTATCAAGAACTTCTCTATATACAACGTTGGTTGTATAGTTGGTGTAGTTGTCGTCTTTGTCACAACACAAAACTTTTAGACCTATATTGTCTTTTACTCTTGAGACGGCTACATAAAATTGTCGGTGGAAAAAAACAGACCGTTCCATATAATAACCGTCTTTGTCACAACATAAAATTTTTAAACTTTTCTTGCTTTTTATTCTTGAAACGGCTACATAAAGTTGTCCAGAAGAAAAAATCTGTCTTTCCTAATAGAGCTCGACCTTAGACAAAGTTTGCCCTTAACATTTATTTATTGTCATGACAAAACAAATGGAAATAAGGAATTGTCTCCTATTAAGTTGAAACGGCATCTTCTTGTCGGATGGGCTTATAATCTTATACTTGAGAGATATATCATGTGAAGTCCACATATTTCTTCTTCTTCTTTGATTAATTCCTTATCACTTGGTTTAACTTCTATCGACATTCTCTTTGTTTGTCCTATAGCAAAGAAAACACTTTATATTAGAAAACATAAAATAAGTATTAAAGGGAATGAGAAAATTCTTAAGAAAACAATCACGTACCTTTTAAAAAGCTCTTATGTCTTGTTACTATCTTCGACAGTGGGCTCTGAAGATAAGTACCACGAGACATTAGAACATTGAGAAATACTTGAACACTATCAAATACCAACACTTCAAGAATAACATTGAATGATGCTTAAAAAGTACTAGTGGATCAAACCTAAAACCAAAGAAAGAGAGCCATGAAACCGGTTGGCGGGGGACTTGTTTTTTAATGCTTACAACATCTAATATCATTTTATTTAGAAAATTTGATCGTACTTTAACATTATAGTTGTGCTTATATTTAACACATAAAGTCATCTAATATCACTTTAACAATGGCGCATTCACAAAAAACAACGAAACGAATTACTCGAGTTGTAGCCTCACCTTTAGCTGAAAAATGAAGACATAAATTTTATTATGAAATATTTAACCAAATATTGGGTTAGCTCTCAACAATAATTTTATTTGGTGATCCTAACTAAAAGATTTGTTAATTATAATTACCTCATAGAAACCGTGATAAATAAACAAACAACTAAATACATGTAAACCTTTAAAAGGTCCGCTAAACATTAATTGAAATTCAAAGCTTATCATATAGTGCAAAATATATGGCAAGAAAAAAAAAATATAACCGTATGAAGCTTGGAATAATATTTATTTTTTTTTATTTTTTATTATTATTAACTTTTTATAAATTTTATATACAAAGATAACAAATGTGATATTGCAATTCAAACCAAACTTATACAAATACACACATTCACATACACCCGCTAATAGCATGGTTTGAGATCTAATGGAAGTCGACAATATTTGTTCCCTATCTAATAATGTATGTTCAAAATATGCTATATCTTCGAGGGCCTTGTATATACATTAAGCAAAAGCTGCTCTTGTAGTGTCGTCCTCCTGATCCACAAAGATGGATATGCCAAATGAACAAACAATGTCTTGTAATCAGTTAAACAATGACATAAAATCTGCTAACTCCCAAATTATTAGTACTTGCTCACTAACTCCTCATTAAAGATCAGTAAGCCAATGACATTGGAATGGAACTCGGTCATGCTTTGCTTTTTTGAATGATTTCCCGGTTTCCAGCGCAATGACGGCCTTTGACTTTTGATCTTGGGTAAAACTTATCATCTCATCCTTACCACTCTTCCTTATCCTCAACAATTTTGCCCATTTCTTGCTCAAAAAATCAATGGGTTTTAGATATAAAACAAAAACAAATCAATAAACTTAGTCTTTCACATAATAACGAATAGCAATACAATATACCAAAAAGTAAATAAGTGTTAACGAATGAAAGTATACGATTTTTAATACATTAGTACACATCACTAATATACTATAAACAATCGAAACAATCAGATATAACACCCCTAAACACTTCACTAAACAAACTCAAATGACATTATTAGTAACCAATACATAAAAATCAATTTAAGGGCTGTACAGGATTGCTTGTGCTTTTCAAAATGTTAAGAATATAATAATTTACACCAATAAACCACAATGCATGAGATAGTGTTTGGATATGCAGATAAGGAGGTGGTTGATTTTTGCTATTGATTCCTTCTTTGTTGTCATACTTGGATAAAAATATCACCATCTGATAAGTTGCAATGTAGTCATAACTTAGACCGGAAGATAGGCTGTGTTTGGTTTTAAAGTTTCTCTCCGCTAATATCCTCATTGTCCATTTGGATCCATCATGATCCTTCATCTTTATAATGGTTGTATTTCCTAGCCCCGCTGCCTCCAACACATGTCAAACAGAATATTCTTATTAATACTTGCACATAGAGATAGCTAGATTGCATTCTGAAAATAAATCTATGATATTCGATAATCATAATCAGCCCAATGCTGTGACACATAAACAACACCCTTTGACAAAAATACATTACAAAGAGACTATATGAGAGTGTTTGGCTATATTACCGTCTTTGAATTTTTATTAAACCTTTCATTTTTTTTGCTGTAAGTAAATAATCTCTTTGGGGTCTACAGTCTGTAAAATTTGAATTTCGTCCATCCACATGATAATACAAAATAAACGCCTTGAGATGTAGCTCCCATCTGTATTACAAATCTATTTCAGGCCTAAAATCTATAAAAGTTGAATTTTCAATGTTACCCTTTTCTCTCGATGACAAACTCTTTCAGTTGCTTTAGCTTCATAACCTCCTCTCCTGCAAAAATAAAGAGAAGTCATTTGTGTGTATCATTTTACTCTCTTTTGTGAGACTCATGATGAAAACGCGAAGTGCCATTAAGAATTGAAAGTACCTTAAGACTTGCTAATCGACATAAATTAGAAAAACAGATTATGGATTAGTGGTCTCGATCTGAAGAGAAGCACGATGATCATTCAAAAGGAGAAGGATATCTCAAATTAAACTTGTGACGAAGGCTTGAGCATCATAGGAATTACATACTTTTTGTAATATTTTACATAAGAATAACCCGTTTAGATTCTCACAGCAAGTAATTCCTTTCAACCCTTAGAACATTAAAAAAAATAACAACTCCAACAGGTCAAAGTTGGTGGAACAGACAACGGCGGCCTACATTATAACTATCACCTTGAAAAGCCAACATATCAAGGAGATCAATAACTATATTAGTAACAATTTCAAAGGTTTTAATCAGTTATGTTTTTGTTACTACCAATAATAACAATGCACTATTTTTTCTTATTCAAATCACAAAGTCAACTATTCAAAACACAAGTTTTTCTTAATCTTCTTCTATACGCTTCTTCTTTCATCATCAAAGCGGCAGTTTCAATTACGGTACACCACTTTGTCTTTGTATTTTGACTTTCATGTGTAAACAGGCTACACATGTTGCTTCAAGCTTGTGTCATTGTAGGACCGTAGATCTATCTTTATCACTTAAGAATATGATGTTAGAGAGAGATGGAAGAGCTAGAGAGAGAAAGTAGAGAGAGAGAGGTGGAGAGAACTATGTGTAAAATAAACCTTGAATAAGCATAAACTCCCACCCTTCCTAACAAGCTTAGGAGGGGTATTTATAGTTTTACATTAGCCACCATGAGCTTTCTCATGGGCCTTCTTTTGGGCCAAGCCATTAAGGCTTTTACTTAAACTTAATAAACTAGCATTTTACTAACTATTACATGAATATATTTAACTAACTATTTGACTCAATAATGATCGTCACTTTTAATCCTAACAATCTCCCCCTAAGGGATGATCATTGAGATATCTCTTTGATTACATAAATGATCAATACTTCTAATGCTAACAATCTCCCCCTAAGGGTGATCATTGAGATCTCTCTTTTGTGACCTTGATCTTTGATCTTTGAAGCTTGTTCTCTTTGAACTTTGAGTCTTTGTGTAATAGTTTCGCTAGTTCCTTTGTTCCAATCATGCTTTGTGATCTTTCTTGCCTTTGATCAACATCTTCACTTTGTTGTCTTAACATCTTTTCCAACATGTTCATACTTCGTTTAACTTAGAATCTTTGAGAAGTTCTCTTTTCTTTGACATTAATCTTTGTTTCTTTAGTTTGTAGATTCTTTGACTTTGACTTAGAAACATTCAGAACTTTGCTTTGCTTTGATCTTTGAAGAGAGCTTTGCAGGGTATGAGCATGTGGATCTTTGAGTGATGGTAACGGTCTTTTTCTAAGGAACATTCATGAGTACCTGCATAAAACAGTTAGCAATAAATCAACCGGTACTTACAGGTTCGGAATTAGAGATCGTCAACAGCATAGTGTGAAGACTCCTTCTAATCCTTACCAAGGTTGTTCCTGAATCAGATACCCCTGAAAGGGCTTACTAGATCCACCGAAGTACATCAATGATTCAGGTGAGTTGCTGGAGATCACCCCATAACTGTAGACCGTTTGAGACATAGTAACCATCATGATAGATAAGGCAAGATCCGTAGATCTCATAAAAACTCTTACAACTTGTGTCCTTTTTGGCGAACACAAGTGTATTCATAGAAAGTGTATCCTAAGAGATCTTTTAATGAATCCCATGGCTCTAGACTCGATAAGGGCATAATTTGGTTTCCTATGCGGAGACTAGGGAGAGGGTCTCCTGCTTCAATATCAACCATCTCTAAGAGATAAGTCGATAGATTACATCGGTTCCCCGAGAGAATGAAACAAGCTCTTTTAAGAGAACTTGAGTGGCTAGAAGGTTAAGTGCATGATGAGTGTGTAAATACTCATCATTTTTACCGTATCTGAACTGCCAAAACATCCAAAAACACTCAGAAATGCATCAAAATACAAAAATTATCCCAAAAGTGTGTTTTATATGTTTTAGATGCAAAATATTTAAAAACAAATGAAAAACGAACAAAGTTTGCATAATTGGCAGTTTCAGTCCCTCAAGTTTCATAAATTGACAAAACTAGTCCCTGAAGGTTTAAAATGAAAGAAAAGTCAACTTTGGTCTTTGGGAAATCAAATTTGTTCAATATTAATCCCTGGATGAAAGTTTTAACAAATTGGCAACTTTTACCCCTCAAAATCTAACATTGGCATAAAAGGTCCCTGAACTTTCAAAACCTGACAAAATCAGTCCCTGGTGAAATATTTTTGAAAGAAAGTCAATATTGGTCCTTGGGAAATCACAATTTATCACAAACGGTCCATGGAGTAAAGTTTTCACAAAATGGCAAAAACGGCCCCTCAACTTTGAAATTTGGCAAAACAAGTCCCCGGAAATCTCATTTTTGGAAAATTTACATTATGGTCCTTGTATTATTGGGGTATGGAAACAGTGGTCCTTTGAACAAACTTTGGAAGAATGGCAGGTTTAGTCCTCAACATTTCATCAAATTACAAAAGAGGTCCTTGTTATAATTATTACTACCAAACGGGTCTAAATATCAATCCAAATCCAAACACAAACAAACCAAACAACCTGTCCACTCCCCAAGCCCACCACCAATCTGGCCCAAACCTTTTAAATAAAAATCCCACCCCGTTTTTTATTAATACCTAGTCAACAAGCAGGTCAAACCATCCACCTCATCCCCACTCCCCTCCAAACCAATCCTGCAAACACCATCATCACCCCTACCTCTCCACCTCTTCCACACTCCACCTATGCCAAACCCTACACCCTTATCCCTCCAAATACTAAAAACCAAAACCCTTGCCCCTACCATAAGCTATCAGGCCCCAAGTGGTAAAAAAATCATTTTCCCGCCAAAAATGAGTGAACGGCCAGGATGGCTTCCACACATCCCACGGCTCCAATTAAGAGTGGGATTAACTCAGAACTAAACCAGGGTCATTATAAAGAAAGAAGAGAAGGAAGATAGAGGAGTTAGTCAATTAAGTAGTGGTAGTTTTAGTACAATGTAATTTTTAATGTCGTTTAATTAAGACTTCCTTTACCAGTGTTCATATTTGCTTCCAAGTTGTATTCTAAACATTTTCCAAGTTATATAAACTTAATTTAATCAGTTATTCCAGTTCTTATTGTTCATTTTAGTTTTCACCTTAAAATCACTCAAACTCCATTATAGCTTAATTTCTGTTTAGAAGTTGTTAAAACTGTCCCATTAAGATTAAAATAGGTAAACCTAAGGCTTTTATAAGCTCAGGTACCATTAAATTCAATCTCAGTCAAAATCCAAAAAAATACTCAAAAATCAAAGAAAAATAATGAAAAATTCAAAAAAATAAAGAAGAGAAGAAGAAAGAAAGAGATGGTGAATGGCCTGGTTTAGAACTCCTTGGGGAGTAATAGGATTGTGTTGAGATTGGTTTCAGTACCATTGTTACATACACAGAACCAATTTGTAAGCTTATTTTGTGATCTTTGCTTATTAAGTTACTGTGATATTGCTTCTTTTATGCTTGTCTTTGCCTATGCATGATCTCTTAGCTCTTTAGACTAATCCTGGTTCAGTAGAAATAGGTTTGATTAGTATTACGTAAAATTTGTAGTAAACTGTGGTAGTTTAATCAAATTTGCATAATTGAGTTGTAGTTGTTATTAGCTTAATCTAATTGTTCCAGCAGCTTTAAAATCAGTTAGGATTAGTAGATTAATCAAAGGTTTGGTGATTTATTCCTTGAATCCATTAAACATAGTATTAACTGTTTTAAAAGGGGTGTTTGGATTAAGGTAGTTCACTAAGCATTTGTCATATTCTGTGGTTAAAAACTGTTGGGACCTCACTCTCAGGGTAGAATTAGAGTATTCAAACCATCTCCTTGGTATTTTTAAAGTAAAAAGTCAAATTTGCCTCTAATATTAATTTTAGTGTTAACTGTTAGAGGATAGGGTATCCTAGCCATCATTTCAGCTTCAAAACTAGTTAAGATTGCTTTGATCAGTCTCATATTAGCTTAAAACAACTTCCACAGTCAATTGGAATCATCCAAAGTTCAAGAAAGTCAATTTGCATGTTCATAACCAAAAGTCAAATTGCATTTCATTTTCAGAAAGTCAAATTTTGGGAGATTTTTAATGATTTCTGTGTTTAGATTCAGGGTTTGAGATTTTCACAACTTGTAGTCTCCCAGCTTGTGTTTTCATTTCTAATTTTATTTTATTTGTATGAATTTCTTGGTGGGCCCCACAACCCCTCAAAGTAGCCTGCAGGGGAAGCACCTCCCCTGCTACACAGATCCTTGTCCCAAACACCCAACTTCCAGAGCCCCTCATAAGCTCAATAGTGGGACCCAGGGTGTGAAACTTGGCTTATTTAGAAGCTAACTAGTCCAGCTTATTGGTTCCAGCTTAAATTCAGATCCCCAAGCTTCATTGTAGGCCCCACAGAGGACTGCAAAGCCCCCCCTTGGACCTGCTCTTTTCAGTGGGTTTAGGATTGCTTATTTCCTCCTTCTAGCTTATTCATTGTTTCTTTTTCTTGTTTTCTTTGGAAATTTTGTACCCATCTCAGTAGGTCTTGGTGATTTTGCTCAGGGTTCATTTTAGATTCTAATATTTAGCTTATTTCCTTGCTTTTTCATCTCTAAAAGTCACTTCTCAAATTAAAAGCCCAACTGTTGAGATAATAAGCTTGCACAAGCTTATTTCAAGCTTTTTAGTGAAAGTATGTTTGTAAAAATTATTTATGTTTGTTGTTAAAAGGTGTTGCAAAAGAAAAAAAATCAAAAAAGAAAATAAATAAGAAATATGCCACAAGCAGGGATTGAACCCTGGACCTCTTGGGTTGACCTGGTCAACGCCAGACCAACACCATGCACCAACTGGGCTAGGGTATTGTTAGTGTAATTGATTTCAACTCTTTTATTTATAGTTCACAAGTTTTCCTTTGGCTTATTAATAATAATAAGTTGCTTTTTCAGCTTATAAATAAGCTCTCACCCTTTTTTATATTTTTCCCAGCTTTATTATTCTAATAAGTAATTTTATAAAAAGTTTTGCAATTTTCACTGTTCATTAGGTATTTTTAATTATTTAAATTAGTTTTAATAGTTTTTAATTAATAATAAATAATTAAAAAGTCAAAAAAATAATTTTCTTTTTTCTAAAATTTTCTTTTATCATTAGGTTCGTAAAAATGTAATTTTCATGTCCGTAGGGTTAGTGTAGCTCAAATTTTACTTTTTATTTCGCGCACTCGCGATTATTTTGACTCAAACGCGCGTTTTATTTAAATAACTTTTACGTTTTTAAATTTAGGTTACGTTAGTAAAAGTAGTTTGTAAAATAAAGAAAAACCAAAAATATAAAAAAATTGATAGCTTCTATTTAAGCCCTTTTGGCTTATTTTTCTGCTTATTTGTAAGCAAACTCTGATTTTAAAATTTTAGATTACGTTTTAGGTTAACTAGGTTTCACGTTATTGTTAATTTAGTTTGTTTAAATCGTTTTCATTCGTATTTCCTTAGTGTAATCATTCAAACCCTTATATACCCTTTCCCGTCCAAATTCACCCGATCACAAACCCGTTTTGATTGCCATCACACCTCGCTGGGACATAACGACCCGGGGAAACCCTATACTTCCACGGAGATTGACTCTAGGCTGTTTGACCTAGTTGACCATCCTTTGGTCAATTTAGGTTGACCGTTTGGAGCCAATCAAAATTTTGGCGCCGCTGCCGGGGAGGTCGTGCGCGTATTCTAAACGGTTTTACAGATTAGTGAATCTGGATATACACTCATCGTATATTTACCATCCTTTGTTCATATTTTCTTATTATAAAATCAAAACAGTTCACGAAAACATTTTAAAATCAGTTTTCAATGAACGCAAAAAACCCAAAAAGATTTTCTTTCTCATTTGTACAAAATGTATTTCAAAAATACAAAAAATATTCACCTTTACCCTCTCACAACTTTGATTCTCCATTTCTTACCCTCTATAAACCTTTGATTCTTTCCTATGTCGTATCCACACCATTTGGGATGCCAATGGTGTGGTGGCCCTCATAACGGTGGTAATTGCCCCGGCTATGGCATGGTAGAGTCAGGAAATGGGTCTGTCTATAACCAGGATCCCTATTCTTACCATGACACAACTGATTTATTCCACCAGCCACCAAACCATGAGATACTGACATATTCGTGTGAATATTGTGGAGGTCCTCATCAATGATTTGAGTATCAAACCGGAAACACATTTGTCTATGAACAGTTTTCTGGTAACACTCAGAATTTTGAAAATGATCAATATCCATACGATTCACCAAACCAGACTCAACAGTTTAACTATTGTGAGTACTGTGGTGGTTCACACTACAGTTCTGATTGTCAATCACTCTAGCACATACAACCCACAGCCACATCAGTTTTACTGTTGTGATTACTGTGAAGGTCCACACTTCAGCTCAGATTGTCAAACAGGGAATCCAATTCCCTGTAACAATCTTGACACATCATATTATAAGCAAACTCCACAGGCCCAATTGAGTCAGGCACTTCTTCCAGAAATGCAAAATATGATGAAAATTTTTGATGAACTTAAGGATTTAGTTAAAGACCTTGCCCAAAAAGACACTCATCAAAAATCCATGGAAGAATTGCTAGTTGAAGAGCAGGCTGCTAGAATAAATTCTCAAGATGCCTATGAAAAATCTGTTAGGGAATCAATTGCAAGAGAAAAAGCAGCCAAATCTAGCTCTCAGTTCCGTTTTATTCCTGATGACAGTGATGATGAAGATACACTTGATATTCTTCAATTTTATAAAACTTCATCAAGTTCATCAGTGGATATCCCTGCAGTTGAGATTCCATCTCAAACAACTGCTATCACACCCAAAGTTCACATTCACCCTCTGAACATGGGGGATGAGCATCTTAACACTGTTCCTGATAAGGAATCGGACGAATTCATAAAGTCTAGTGTTGAGAAACTTATCCCAATCCCAAGAGAGTCACAGGGAACTTTGAGTCATATGTGTGATTTACCTTCCCCTCTTGAGTGTTCAAACGATCATTTTGAGACTTTCTCCGATTTTAATGATGATTGTACATCTCATGGAGACATTGAGTATATTGAGGCATCACTCCCACAGTCTAATGATGATCCTCTTCTTGAGGAGTTCGCCGATGAACTTACTCACATCAATCCACTTTCACTGGAAAGTGATGATGGTCTCCTCGACTTTGAAGCCGATCTGGGAGAAATTGAAAGTCTCCTATATCATGATCTACCACTCAGTTCTTATCCCAGCAGTCCAATAGAGAATAATAATAACTTTGTTCCTGAAGCATTCAATACTACTCTCACCAATCCTCTATTTGAATTCGAATCTGAATTCACTTTGATTTCTGATAATCCAATATTTGGTATTCGGAATGAGGATTGTGATGAGTCTATTCCGGAACATGAGTTCACAGATTCACATCTTGTGAATAATTCTCTTCATGAGGAGTTCTCCGGTGAACTCACTCATCATATCATGACTCCTCCGGAGTATGGTAGCCCGGGGGGAAATACACTCAATCATGAGAATTTACAAATTCCCACCCACCCTCCCGGGATGTTTTCAAACCAAACGAGCTTAACTCTTGAAATCCAAATTCAGGCTAATGAGCCTGATCTCAAGGAAGAAGATCAAATCACGATTTTCATCATGGTTTTCTTCCTTTTCTTCACCTACCGAGTGACTTCTCCTGTTCTTCACTCCTTCGGGAATGAAGACATTATCTTTGACCCCGGCATCACCGCTTATAGTTTTTACTATTTTACGCCGGGTACGTATCTCATCGGTGTGGAACTTTTACGTGCTTCAAATGTTTGTCCAAACATCTTGAATGAAAGTCCGATGGAGATTGTCTCTTCCACATCATGCTTCCCCAAGAACAAATGAATTCGGGGTCGAGTCAAGCTAGCGACTCGGTAAACAAAAACAGTAGCATGCTTATAGGGTTTTCACCCTAAGTGTGGGGGAATTACCCCTACTGTGGTTACAAATAAATTGAAAAAATGGTGTTTTCCACATTTAGCTTGTAATGTTGCCCTTTTACGTTCAAAGAGGCGGCATAATAGCCGGGACTTTGAATATTGAGGACAATATTCATTCTAAGTGTGTGTGTGTGTGTGGGGGGGGGGGGGGGGGTATTTCGCTATTCTAGCGAATTTTATCACATTTTACTATCTAATACCCCCGTTTTTGGCAAAAATTTAAAAAAAATTTCACTAAAGTTTCAAAATTTTTGTGGTTATCAGTTCGCCATCTCTAAATGACAAAAGGATTGGCTAATCCAGGAGCTAACGGCTCTTGGTAAAGATATATCAAATCCGTTGATGGCTTGCAATTTGCCCAAAATTGTATGGTAAATCAACTCGCCATATCCAAAAAAGTGAATGAGTTGGCTAGCCCGCAAGATTATGGCTTGTGGTAAAGGCAGTGGAAAAACCATAATTGGTAATCAGCTCACCAGGATGTTGACTATTCCATCAAGAGTTGGCTAGTCCAGAAGCAAACGGCTTTTGGTAAAGACAAATCAAATCCGTTGACAGCTGGTGGTTTGCTCAAAATCACATGGTTATCAGGTGGACCATAGTTCTTACTTGAATCGATACATTTGGCTACTCCAGAAGTGATGGCTTCTGGTAAAGAGTTTAAAATCCATTAAGTTTTTCTCAAAAGATTGCTAGGGACTAGCAATAGTTTAGTATGGGGGATTGATGAGTGTGTAAATACTCATCATTTTTACCGTATTCGAACTGCCAAAATATCCAAAAACACTCAGAAATGCATCAAAATACAGAAATTATCCCAAAAGTGTGTTTTATATGTTTTAGATGCAAAATATTTAAAAACAAATGAAAAACGAACAAAGTTTGCATAATTGGCAGTTTCAGTCCCTCAAGTTTCATAAATTGACAAAACTAGTCCCTGAAGGTTTAAAATGAAAGAAAAGTCAACTTTGGTCTTTGGGAAATCAAATTTGTTCAATATTAATCCCTGGATGAAAGTTTTAACAAATTGGCAACTTTTACCCCTTAAAATCTAAAATTGGCATAAAAGGTCCCTGAACTTTCAAAACCTGACAAAATCAGTCCCTGGTGAAATATTTTTGAAAGAAAGTCAATATTGGTGCTTGGGAAATCACAATTTATCACAAATGGTCATTGGAGTAAAGTTTTCACAAAATGGCAAAAACGGCCCCTCAACTTTGAAATTTGGCAAAACAAGTCCCCGGAAATTTCATTTTTGGAAAATTTACATTATGGTCCTTGTATTATTGGGGTTTGGAAACAATGGTCCTTTGAACAAACTTTGGAAGAATGGCAGGTTTAGTCCTCAATGTTTCATCAAATTGCAAAAGAGGTCCTTGTTATAATTATTACTACCAAACGGGCCTAAATATCAATCCAAATCCAAACACAAACAAACCAAACAACCTATCCACTCCCCAAGCCCACCACCAATCCAGCCCAAACCTTTTAAATAAAAATCCCACCCCATTTTTTATTAATACCCAGTCAACAAGCAGGACAAACAATCCACCTCATCCCCACTCCCCTCCAAACCAATCCTGCAAACACCATCATCACCCCTACCTCTCCACCTCTTCCACACTCCACCTCTGCCAAACCCTATACCCTTATCCTTCCAAATACTAAAAACCAAAACCCTTGCCCCTGCCATAAGCTATCAGGCCCCAAGTGGTAAAAAAATCATTTTCCCGCCAAAAGAGTGAACGGCCAGGATGGCTTCCACACATCCCACGACTCCAATTAAGAGTGGGATTGACTCAGAACTCCACCAGGGTCATTATAAAGAAAGAAGAGAAGGAAGATAGAGGAGTTAGTCAATTAAGTAGTGGTAGTTTTAGTACAATGTAATTTTTAATGTCGTTTAATTAAGATTTCCTTTACCAGTGATACGTGGGAATCGCACCAGGCTTTACCTCTCAAGGGATCTTGAGAAGCTTACAACCCCCACCAGGCTGTGTACCTGATCGTTGTAGTATAGTATAGTGACAAGTACCGGGGGATTGATCATTCAGCTAGGAATAGTGTTGCTAGGATTAGAAAACCTAAATACTAGTTCTAATGATGAGGGATGATTATTTTTGTATTTTTATAATTTTTTAGAAAGCAAGTAAAAATCTCGGGTTTGAAGGATTTGGGCGGAATTAGTTGCTAGTCAACTAACCCAATACTAAAGATGCAATCAAAATAAAATACTAAAAATGAAAATAAGCTAAATTAAACTAAGGTTGTGAGCAATATGTGGAGAAAATGTGTTTACTTAGATTTCACTACTCCCTAGATATCTTTTACACGTTAATTACTTGTTATAGTTGCGTGGATGACGGATTGTATTCCTTAATACCATTCATGGGGTGGCACACTTAATTCCCCAATCCTATGAGTGCCTACTTCACTCTTATGTCGAGCCGTTAAAAACTCCTAACATGGGATCATTAGAAATTACTCATGCATTAAATACAACCAATAAAACCTAGTGCACATTGGTTCATGTTTCTTAAGACGTTCAAGCATGTTACCAATTGGAGATCTGCCAGTTTTCTTAAGCCTAACATCGAAATCATTCATCCAATATGATGAGGCGAAAAATGAACCGTTTTTAGGGGGTCATTTAAGCCCGGAATTGAATTTATTTGATCAAATATTGCCCTAAATCGTTCCTTTTGTGATTTTAGGTACTTTGGGAGTGAAATCTGGAAAAGGAAGCAATTCGGACGTTTTTGGAGCATAAAAGTGAAAAAAACGCCAAAGTCTTAATTTTCCTTGCTGGGAACAGTAGGTGACGGCGTCAAGAAGAAAATCTTGACGGCGTCAAGAGTAATTTGCATGACGGCCCAGTACATATTTGACGGCGTCACAGGTAGGGCGTCAAGAGGAAAAAGCATGACGGCCTGGAAACACATAACTCTTGACGGCGTCAGATCTGGATCAAGGCAGTCCGAGAAGTATTTTGGCGGCGAGGTGACGGCGTCACAAATTTGTTCTTGACGCCGTCAGACCCTATTTCCTATATATAGTTTTCTAATTTTTACACATAAAGAGAGGAAGTTTTGGAGAAACCCTAAGTACGAACTTGGCACAAATTTTATAGGTTTTTCAAGGGTTCTTAGCCCTTGATACCTTTCATGTGTAATTAAGATAAGTGTTCTTTTAATTCAATCAATATGTCTATGTGTTGGTTGTCTATATCTTGTTCTTGTCTTAATTCCATCATGCTAGGCTAGATCTATCTTGTGTTTGCTTAGATCTAATGAAACCTAGATGTTAATTATGTGTTGATTACTTGTTTATGGTTGTATTGGATAAATGATTTCGATGTTAGGCTTAAGAAAACTGGCAGATCTCCAATTGGTAACATGCTTGAACGTCTTAAGAAACATGAACCAATGTGCACTAGGTTTTATTGGTTGTATTTAATGCATGAGTAATTTCTAATGATCCCATGTTAGGAGTTTTTAACGGCTCGACATAGGAGTGAAGTAGGCACTCATAGGATTGGGGAATTAAGTGCACCACCCCATGAATGGTATTAAGGAATACAATCCGTCATCCACGTAACTATAACAAGTAATTAACGTGTAAAAGATGTCTAGGGAGTAGTGAAATCTAAGTAAACACATTTTCTCCACTTATTGCTCACAACCTTAGTATAATTTAGTTTATTTTCATTTCTAGTATTTTATTTTGATTGCATCTTAGTATTGGGTTAGTTGACTAGCAACTAATTCCGCCCAAATCCTTCAAACCCGAGATTTTAATTTGCTTTCTAAAAAAATATAAAAATAAAAAAATAATCTTCCGTCATCTTTAGCACTAGTAATTAGGTTTTCTAATCCTAGCGACACTATTCCTAGTTGAACGATCAATCCCCCGGTACTTGTCACTATACTATACTACAACGATCAGGTACACTGCCTGGTGGGGGTTGTAAGCTTCTCAAGATCCCTTGAGAGGTAAAGCCTGGTGCGATTCCCACGTATCAAGTTTTTGGCGCCGCAGCCTGGGGAATAGTTATTGTCTAGGTTAGAATTTCTTTTTATTAGGTCTACTTGCTAGATTCCTTTCTAGTAAGATTTTATTTTTATTTTTAAGGTTTCTTTAGTCTATCTTCTTCTTTGTGCCTTTGTTAGTAAATTTAATTCATTGACTATTCCATCGACCATTATGGAAAACGCGAATCCACCCCTTTCCTCTAGAGAAGTGGCTGTGCTACGTGAACAAATTGAGAGTGAGATTAGGGAACTTAGAGAGCTTGATAGGTTGATTAAGGTGGAGCTCGAACATGCATTTAGTGACCTAGTGACCGCCTTGTATTCGAATGAGGACCTAGGGCCTAATGACTTCGTGAATGTTGTCGAGGGACTAGAAGAGGGGGAAATAGATCCGAAGCTTAATGATTACTTTAATCTATACCCCACTAAGGAGGAGATTGCATATTATAATAATCTTGTTGACAACCCGCGATCTCCTTTCACTACAATCGAACCTAAGATAAGGAGAGGCGATCCTAAGAATGCTAAGATACCATGTATGATTGGGTATAGACACGTTAACAATGCTTATATTGATTTTAAATCCCCAATCAACATTATGTCCTCAAATGTTTATAATGATATAGTGAAAGCAAGACTTCAACCTAGAAAAGATCCAAAATACCCCGGTGGAGTTTGTAACTTTGTCGGGAGAGTTAAAGGTTTACATGTCTTTGTTGGGAGTTTCACTTTTATCACCGACTTTATGATTGTTGAAGATCTTGCAAATGTTATTGATTGTCGATTGTCCAATGTCGTGTTTGGTAAACCGTTTATTGAGGAGTCTAAGTTAGAATATGATGAAATAGAAGGGACAATCTGGTTTTCTAGTAACACCGATAGGATCACTTATAGGATGCCTAATAGAATGAAAGAATTTCGCTTTATATCCCGATTTGATAAGGACAACGTTGGTGCTTTTGAGGATATCGATGAGGAGGATAAGAAAAAGGGCATGGATTATGTATGGGAAAAGAGGAGTCTTTTCTATAAGGATTGCTTAGCTTTAGGACCAAGGTATAGAGTCGATAAGGAATTTGCCCAAAGGATTATGGGGGTGATTGAGAAAAAGGTGATTGGTTTCTACAAAGAATATTTACAATCGGAGAGTGAAACCAATGATGAGGTCACGTAGTAACCCATGACCTTGAGTCTAGCTACAAGACTCGTAAATAAAGAAAAGCGCTTCTTGGGAGGCAACCCATGCTTTGTGTGATTTTATTTTTGTTTGTTTGTTATTTGCTTCCGTATGCATGCTTTATTTTTATTGTTGGTTGATCATGTTTCTCAATTAAATAGTGGAAATACTTTACTTTGTTGTTTTGGCCTAGTCTTAACTCCGCCTAAAAGTATTTTTGCAAAAGATAAGTGTAAGAGGAAACCCCAAATATGTTTTTAAGAAACAAACCGATCATGATTCTCCACAATATTAAATGAACATGTATGTTCGTATTTGTTAGAGTCAAATGCTTGTATTGAGTCATAATGAAGTTTTGCAGGATTTTCCAGGAAGTAGGACCAAGTTTTTCCAGAAATTTTCCGGAAACTTAACATAAGAATTTCTGCAGGTCACTTCTGACGGCGTCACGAGTTAATTCTTGACGGCGTCACGTGTAAAAAATCTGGAAATTTTACCGGTTTTGTTTTTCTAACGGAGTTTTAAGATTTTTGTGAATTATTAAGTTTTATAATCTCCAGGAAATCTGCAAACTTCATTCCACAAGCATTATATCTTATTTATTTTTCTAGGACTTAGTAACTTATATAGGATGCCGTCGATTTTACGGGAGGTTGTCTTGTCTATTTTCTCAGGATTTACAGGTTATGTATGACAAGAAGATGATTTATATTCTGGAAGGGAAGCTTTGATTGTTCATTTTCTTGGAGGAAGATTTAACCTGGCCACCTTATTATCCATACCGAGCGAATCAGGGGAGTATTTGATTTCATTCCTTTTACTTATTTCACTTTTACATTCTTTACTTGAACATTGGGGACAATGTTCATCTTAAGTGTAAGGGGAGGGTAAAATGATGATACCTTACATGTACACTTTCCCTTGAGTTTGTTTTGTTTAATGGTAGATGTGTAATAAAACTATGAGAAATACTTGTTAGTGCAATTTTAGCGCCAAATTAAATTTTTTTTACAACATTTAGGAGTGAAACTTTAGCCATAGCAAGCGTCTCATGGATAGGAGATTGTATGACTAGCACATAACCGTATCATTCAGAAAAATTTTCCACCCAAATATGTGAGGTTCGCCTTTAGATTTGATAGGAAAAGCATTTACTATTAGTGCTTATGAGTGTACCGGTAGCATTTAGATTCTAGAACTTGCGTTAGTGATGCATCCCGAGACCGCTAGTGAGACTACATTCGTGTAGTAGGATTTACTACATGATAAGAGGCATTAGGATCACCCTTGTGTTTAAACCCGTATCATGATTACTTGACCATTTAAGTCATATTACTTGGCTAGTTAAGTCAACTAATTTTTACCACACCCTTAGCGTTGTACTCATTTTTAGTACACGAAACCCGTAGTACACCCCTCCGAGCCTATCTTTTCGTTTCTAACTTTAAGCATTTTACTTAAAGGAAGAATTTGTTACACCCCACTTAAATGTACACCCAAATCGCCTTAGCCTTCCGTGTATGCACTCATTTTTAGTGCATTATTGTTATTTGTTAAACCTTAAGTTAACTATCTAATTGATTACATGGTTGCTAAGTCGAGTCATATCCTTGTACATATTGTTTTGGGACGATTGGGACTCGTGGGTAAAGTACTTATTTTATAGAGTAATGGGGAAGAACATAATATATTACCCCCATATGTGCGTTAATCTTAAAAGTGCTCCAAGTGTTTTGATTTTCTTAATTCGAGTCATTAGATTAGTTTATTGTAAAGTATGTAAAGATTCAAGTGTAAGGGGAACATTCATTCCCTATGATGTATTATTTCGGATGGTAGGGTAAGGGTGTATGCAAAAAAAAAAAAAAAAAAAAAAAAAAATCGAAAAATCAAGGAAAAAAAAAAAAAAAGAAAAAAGAAAAAGAAAAAGAGAAAAAAACATACGGACTACCATCCCTTTTTATTCTATGTTCATTTTATATTTTTGTTATTTTTCATTTATTAGCATAAGTCGAGTCTAGTCTTGGCTTAGCAACGCCATTTTGTACATGTAATTAACCAATATTGTTAACTCGCCACCAGTAAAAACTTCCTTTATCCAACAAAACCGTGTATATCATATCCCTACACCTAACGTTACAACCCTTTAAAAGACCTCTTTTATAGTTTATCCTAGGTGCTTACGCCATGTGGTGGAGGTTTGATCCTTTCCCAAGCCTATGGTAATCTATTTTGCTATGACAGGCAGTGAGAGATATCTTCCGTTTCCATATTGTAATTTATACTTTATTACACCCGAGAGATGTGAGTATCTAAACACTATTTGTGAGGTGTAAGTATATGACCTCCGTGCTTGTCTATTGGTCTTTAGTGGAACGATTATTTTTTGTAATTACTTTTATATTAGTGTTAAATGACCCCTAACTTGTATTTTGATTAGAATAAAAGTGCATTTGCTTGAGGACAAGCAAATCTCAAGTGTAAGGGTATATGATGAGGCGAAAAATGAACCGTTTTTAGGGGGTCATTTAAGCCCGGAATTGAATTTATTTGATCAAATATTGCCCTAAATCGTTCCTTTTGTGATTTTAGGTACCTTGGGAGTGAAATCTGGAAAAGGAAGCAATTCGAACGTTTTTGGAGCATAAAAGTGAAGAAAACGCCAAAGTCTTAATTTTCCTTGCTGGGAACAGTAGGTGACGGCGTCAAGAAGAAAATCTTGACGGCGTCAAGAGTAATTTGCATGACGGCCCAGTACATATTTGACGGCGTCACAGGTAGGGCGTCAAGAGGAAAAAGCATGACGGCCTGGAAACACATAACTCTTGACGGCGTCAGATCTGGATCAAGGCAGTCCGAGAAGTATTTTGGCGGCGAGGTGACGGCGTCACAAATTTGTTCTTGACGCCGTCAGACCCTATTTCCTATATATAGTTTTCTAATTTTTACACATAAAGAGAGGAAGTTTTGGAGAAACCCTAAGTACGAACTTGGCACGAATTTTACAGGTTTTTCATGGGTTCTTAGCCCTTGATACCTTTCATGTGTAATTAAGATAAGTGTTCTTTTAATTCAATCAATATGTCTTTGTGTTGGTTGTCTATATCTTGTTCTTGTCTTAATTCCATCATGCTAGGCTAGATCTATCTTGTGTTTGCTTAGATCTAATGAAACCTAGATGTTAATTATGTGTTGATTACTTGTTTATGGTTGTATTGGATGAATGATTTCGATGTTAGGCTTAAGAAAACTGGCAGATCTCCAATTGGTAACATGCTTGAACGTCTTAAGAAACATGAACCAATGTGCACTAGGTTTTATTGGTTGTATTTAATGCATGAGTAATTTCTAATGATCCCATGTTAGGAGTTTTTAACGGCTCGACATAGGAGTGAAGTAGGCACTCATAGGATTGGGGAATTAAGTGCGCCACCCCATGAATGGTATTAAGGAATACAATCCGTCATCCACGCAACTATAACAAGTAATTAACGTGTAAAAGATGTCTAGGGAGTAGTGAAATCTAAGTAAACACATTTTCTCCACTTATTGCTCACAACCTTAGTATAATTTAGTTTATTTTCATTTCTAGTATTTTATTTTGATTGCATCTTAGTATTGGGTTAGTTGACTAGCAACTAATTCCGCCCAACATCGAAATCATTTATCCAATACAACCATAAACAAGTAATCAACACATAATTAACATCTAGGTTTCATTAGATCTAAGCGAACACAAGATAGATCTAGCCTAGCATGATAGAATTAAGACAAGAACAAGATATAGACAACTAACACATAGACATATTGATTGAATTAAAAGAACACTTATCCTAATTACACATGAAAGGTATCAAGGGCTAAGAACCCTTGAAAAACCTGTAAAATTCGTACCAAGTTCGTACTTAGGGTTTCTCCAAAACTTCCTCTTTTTAATGTGAGAATTAGAAAACTATATATAGGAAATAGGGTCTGACGGCGTCAAGAACAAATTTGTGACGCCGTCATCTCGCCGCCAAAATAAATCTCGGACTGCCTTGATCCAGATCTGACGCCGTCAAGTGTTATGTGTTTCCAGGCCGTCATGCATTTTCCTCTTGATGCCCTAACTTGTGACGCCGTCAATTCTGTACTGGGCCGTCATGGAAATTATTTTTGACGCCGTCACCTACTGTTCCCAGCAAGGAAAATTAAGACTTTGGCATTTTCTTCACTTTTATGCTCCAAAAACGTCTGAATTGCTTCCTTTTCCAGATTTCACTCCCAAAGTACCTAAAATCACAAAAGGAACGATTTAGGGCAATATTTGATCAAATAAATTCAATTCCGGGCTTAAATGACCCCCTAAAAATGGTTCATTATTCGCGTCATCATATACCCTTACACTTGAGATTTGCTTGTCCTCAAGCAAATGCGCTTTTATTCTACTCAAAATACAAGTTAGGGGTCATTTAACACTAATATAAAAGTAATTGCAACAAATAATCGTTCCACTAAAGACCAATAGACAAGCACGAAGGTCATATACTAGCACATCACAAATAGTGTTTAGATACTCACATCTCTCGGGTGTAATAAAGTATAAATTATAATATGGAAATGGAAGATATCTCTCACTACCTGTCATAGCAAAATAGATTACCATAGGCTTGGGAAAGGATCAAACCTCTACCACATGGCGTAAGCACCTAGGATAAACTATCAAAGAGGTCTTTTAAAGGGTTATAACGTTAGGTGTAGGGATATGAAATACACGGTTTTGTTGGATAAAGGAAGTTTTACTGGTGGCGAGTTAACAATCTTGGTTAATTACAGGTACAATGTGGTGTTGCTAAGCCAAGACTAGACTCGACTTAAGCTAATAAATGAAAAATAACAAAAATATAAAATGAACATAGAATAAAAAGGGATGGTAGTCCGTATGTTTTTTCTCTTTTTCTTTTTTCTATTTTTTTTCTTCTTTTTCTTGATTTTTTTTTTTTTTTTTTTTTTTTGCATACACTCTTACCCTACCATCCAAAATAATACATCATAGGGAATGGAAATTCCCCTTACACTTGAATTTTTACATACTTTACAATTAACTAATCTAATGACTCGAATTAAGAAAATCAAAACACTTGGAGCACTTTTAAGATTAACGTACGTATGGGGGTAATAAATGATGTTCTTCCCCATTACTCCATAAAATAAGTACTTTACCCATGAGTCCCAATCGTCCCAAAACAATATGTACAAGGATATGACTCGACTTAGCAACCATGTAATCAATTAGATAGTTAACTTAGGGTTTAACAAATAACAATAATGCACTAAAGATGAGCGCATACACGAAAGGCTAAGGCGATTTGGGTGTACATTTAAGTGGGGTGTAACAAATTCTTCCTTTAAGTAAAATGCTTAAAGTTAGAAACGAAAAGATAGGCTCGGAGGGGTGTACTAGGGGTTTCGTGTACTAAAAATGAGTACAACGCTAAGGGTGTGGGAAAAATTAGTTGACTTAACTAGTCAAGTAATATGACTTAAATGGTCAAGTAATCATAATACGGGTTTAACACAAGGGTGATCCTAATGCCTCTTATCATGTAGTAAATCCTACCACACGAATGTAGTCTCACTAGCGGTCTCAGGATGCATCACTAAAACAAGTTCTACAATCTAAATGCTACCGGTACACTCATAAGCACTAATAGTAAATGCTTTTCCTATCAAATCTAAAGGCGAACCTCACATATTTGGGTGGAAATTTTTTTTGAATATACGGTTTTGTGCTAGTCATACAATCTCCTATCCATGAGACGCTTGCTATGGCTAAAGTTTCACTCCTAAATGTTGTAAAAAATTTTAAATTTGGCTCTAAAATTGCACTAACAAGTATTTCTCGTAGTTTTATTACACATCTACCATCAAACAAAACAAACTCAAGCGAAAGTGTATATGTAAGGTATCATCTTTTTACCCTCCCCTTACACTTAAGATGAACATTGTCCCCAATGTTCAAGTAAAGAATGTAAAAGTGAAATAAGTAAAACAAATGAAATCAAATACTCCCCTGATTCACTCGGTATGGATAATTAGGTAGCCAGGTTAAATCTTCCTCCAAGAAAATGAACAATCAAAGCTTCCCTTCCAGAATATAAATCATCTTCTTGTCATACATAACCTGTAAATCCTGAGAAAATAGACAAGACAACCCCGCATAAAATCGGCGGCATCCTATATAAGTTACTAATTCCTAGAAAACAAAGTAAGATATAATGCTTGTGGAATGAAGTTTGCAGACTTCCTGGAGATTATAAAACTTAATAATTCACAAAAACCATAAGACTCCGTTAGAAAAACAAAACCAGTAAAATTTCCAGATTTTTTTTTTACCCGTGAAGCCGTCAAGAGTTAACTCGTGACGCCGTCAGGATTGACCTGCAGAAATTCTTATGTTAAGTTTCCAGAAAATTTCTGGAAAAACTTGGTCCTACTTCCTGGAAAATCCTGCAAAACTTCATTATGACTCAATACAAGCATTTGACTCTAACAAATACGAATACACATGTCCATTTAATATTGTGGAGAATCATGATCGGCTTGTTTCTTAAAAACATATTTGGGGTTTCCCCTTACACTTATCTTTTGCAAAAATACTTTTAGGTGGAGTTAAGACTAGGCCAAAACAACAAAGTAAAGTATTTCCACTTTTTAGTTGAGAAACATGATCTACCAACAATAAAAATAAAGCATGCATACGGAAGCAAATAACAAACAAACAAACAAATAAAATCACACAAAGCATGGGTTGCCTCCCAAGAAGCGCTTTTCTTTATTTACGAGTCTTGTAGCTAGACTCAAGGTCATGGGTTACTACGTTATACGGGTGAGTTCCTCATTGAGGACATCTTTGGGATCAAACTTAGGTTTCAACTTTCTATCGGTTTCCTTAGTATGGTATGACCTTTCAAACATCTCTCCATCCGGATCATACAAAGTCATCCTCATGTGCCATGATCCGTCTCCTTCTTTAGGTGGCTTGTCCCACCTCCATTTGCACTTATCTCCATCTCTTTTCCACTTATTCATCTATATATTAATAGGCATTACGCTCAAGAACTCAATCATCTTTCTAAAAACTAAGGGGTCCTCAAAGGGGTCTAGCTCCTCATCTCTAGCTATGAGTTGTTCCACCGAATGCGTCTTCTCAACAAAATCTTTTTCTAGATAGAATGGGCATTGAGGTCCTATAAAGTTCCTTTCTATCCAAGGTCCATATCTAGATGGTCTCCTATTCATCTCTACCCAATGCGGTGTCGGTTCATCATCACAATCATAACTATGCTTCTTTACATCATACACCGACCAAGTATCGCCTTCACCTACCGCTATCTTAGACTCCTTACAATCTATCATGGCGCTAGCGGTTGCTAAAAATCCTCTTCCTACCATTAATGGGCATGTAGTGTCATTAACCATGTCTAGGACGTGAAAATCCGCTAATATAGTTAACTTTCCTACGTGAATGATTCGCCTCGGACAGTCAACTAAGTTTACCAGGTGATGGTCAACCAAGTCAAACAGCTGAGGCAAATGCTTCCGTGGAATACAGTGTTTCCTCGGGTCGTAATGTCCCAACGAGGTTGTGATGATATTAAAAACGAATCTGTGATCGAGTGAAAGTGAACAAGAAAGGGTATAAAGTGTGTGTGTGAGTGATTACACTAGGGTTTTATAACTTAAAATAACTTAGATAAACTATTTTAACGATTACGTGAAAGTTAGGTATTTAAAAACGTTTAAAATCTAAAAACGCGTACGTTTAATTTAATTCTGCGTAAACGTACGAAACAAAAACAAATTTAAATAAAGTATTAATTTGCAAACCTTAGGGGCTTAAATGCAAATTAAATAAACTTAAAATATTTATTTTATAATTACTATTTATTTAATTAATTATTATTTATTTAATAACTATTTATTAATTATTTAATAATACACTAATAATTAAGAAAATGTTAAATAAGTCTAGAAAATTAAAATTAAAATTTCTAAAAGTCTAAAATATTATAAAACTTATTTTAAAAATAAAATTATATTTTTAAGACTATTTATCTAATTATTATTAATTAAATACTATTTAATTATTAATTAACTATTTATATGATTTAAATTATTATAAATACTAAAAAGACTTAGATAATTAAGAAGATTTTTATAAATCTAATTAACCATCACAGAAATCCTAAAAAATTATAAAAACTTTATTTTATGTAATTTTAAACTAGTTTACTAATCATTATTCTATTTATTAATTAATTATTAATTAAACTATTTAAATTATAAAAACTAGTAAATGAACAGTAAAAATTACAATAAAATTTCTAAAAATGTTTTATGACTTATAAAATCTAGGAAAAATATAAAATCTAGGTGTTTCTTTATAAAAATTAATTATGCTATTTATAACTTAATTATTGATTAATTATTAATAAAACTATTTTTAATTCTAATAAATACTAAATTACAAAATAAAAATCTAAGAAATTTATTAAAATTACTTTAACATAAAAGGTAATTAATAAAATTATAAAAATACAACTTACTTAATAAAAATCTAAAAATGAAAATTAAAATTAAATTGTATTAAATAGAAACTATCACTTATTATTATATTTGTTTTTCTGGAATTTTCTTTTACCAATCTATTTTATATCTAAAAATAAACAACTTTTGTAAAAACAATTATTTTATAAGCTAATAATAAGCACTATGGGGGCTTATTACCTCCACAGTTGACTTTGTTTGACTGAATAAGCAAATAAGTACAACTGCGCTTGTGTGGGACCCACCTTGGTAAAATCTAGTTCCAATGAGTTGCTTGAATAAGTTTGAGTATGATTTGATCAAATAAGACCTTGAAATAAGCTGATAAGCAACAATAAGCAATTTACACAAACCAAAATCAACACAGAATTGGGACAGAGTTTATGAGCAAATTCAAGTGGGGTTCACAATGATTCAGGTCAAACTAAAGGTCAACAATTTATCCCTGGTAGGAGGGGGGTTCAAAGGACCAAGTTTGGAGGTTTGGGGCCCACTGAGGTGGTCACAAAACCACCACCAAGTAGTGGTGTTGGCCTGAGTTCTGCTGGTGCAGGGGAGCTTTCTTCCCTGCAAGTGCTTTTGAGGTTGAGTGGGGCCCAGGGAAAAAATCCCAAAAATGAAATAACAATGGGACACTAAAGTAGAGGTGGTAGACAACAAGTAGGAACAAATTTCAATTCCTCACACCTACTCCTAAATTCTAAACAAATCTGGGAGTTTTGGGAAAAAACTGAGATGAGCAATTTGACTTTTTGAGTTTAAACCCCTAAGTTGACTTTGGTGAATTTCTACTGCTTCCTATAAGTTAAATAAGTTATGATAAGCTATAGAGAACCTATTTTTAGCTTAAGCTACAAATAATAAGGTAAAATGAGTATTTGTGGATCACAAATCCCTCACAGTTAACTGTGAGGGGTGATTAACTAACTTTTTGACTTTTTTATACTATGACTACTAATTTTATGTTCTAACTTGTCTAATATTACCTAATGAATCATGTTCCAACCAGTGTTAACAATAGAAACAACAAGAGTATAGCAGACAGTCTTAAACCAAACACCCCTTGAAACTAGCTTTACACTACAACCTAGGCTTATAAAACTACAACTATTGATTTTATTACTTAAACAGATTAAATATATGATAATTAAACTATTTGGAACCAAATTACACCAAAGGAACAACAAGAACTTAATTAAGATAAAAATTTAGAATTGCTTACATATAAACTTCAAACTGAGAAAAGGAACCAGTGATCAAAACTCTACCCTAACAACCTTCCACAAGGTTTCTAATACCCAAGTTCATCCAAAATACACCTTCTTCAATCTTGATTCTTCATTAACTCATAACTTTTATTTTATTTCTATTTTTCTTTTATTTTTCTTATTTTTAGTATACTTAGTGAGAACGGATATTAAAAACATATCAAAGCTTTGTCAGAGCTTTTGTGAGCTTATGAATGCTTATAAAAACATGAAACAAAAACAATCAACAGGTCTCAAATGAATTTGTCAAATTCACTTGAAAATGTCAAAACTGAAATTGTTAACTATAATTTGAAATTAACTTGAAATAAGGGTTTCCATACATTTAAGTAACTGAATACAAGTGCTTAAATTGAAAAGATACAACTGGAAAGGATTCTATATTACCTACGATTAAATTACACTAAGTCTACACTAATAATTCTTCTATGCTGCTTCTCTCTTGATAAATAGAAGAAAATAAGCTTCCAGGTGTCCCTCTGCAACTTTCCCACCAATTGTGAGCCCTTGATATGGTCAAACTCATCTCCACCGTTTAAATTTGCAACTTGGCGCCAAAGATATCCAAGTGACAGATGGGGTAACTTGTACGGGTTTTCAGGCATTAAATGTGCTTTGGTGAGGTGTGGAGGACAAGGGGAGACAGCTGGGTGGACAGGTGGTGGTGAAACCACCCTGGTTTCATGGATGCAGAAGTGGGAGAGAAAGGTGAACAGTAGTGGTGGTTTTGGCGGGGTGTTGACCGGGTTTGACCTGGTAAATATTAAGGGTGGGCTTGGTAGGGAGTGGGCTGGGAAGTGGGCTTGGGTTTTTATTTGGTTTGGATTGGATTTGTATTTGGTTTTATTAATAATACATAGGGTCCGGTTTGGTATTTAATCACAAGGACTAAAAATGTAACATTCTGAAATTTGAAGGGACCTGATTAGACACTTTCCTAAAGTTCTAAAAAAGACTAAACCTGCCAAGGATGAATAGTACAAGGTCCTATTTGTAATTTTTTCATTTTAATATATTAAGGGACCTTTTCTGTCAATTCACCAAACTTCAGGGACCAATTATGCAATTTCTCCAAACTTCACACCAAGGACCATTCCTGCAAAAGATTAATAATACAAGGACTAAAATTGATTTTCTCAAAGTTTTTAACATCCCAGGGACCATTTATGTCAATTTCCAAAGTATAGGGACTAAACTTGTAATTTTGTGAAACTTTGCACCAAAGGACTAAATATGTAACTTTATGATTTAAAAGGACCTTTGGTGATTTTTTCAAGTTTTAGAATAACCAGGGACTAGTTTTGCCAATTTATGAAACTTAAGGGACTGAAACTGCCAATTATGCAAACTTTGTATGTTTTTCATCTGTTTTTGATTATTTTGCATTTGAAACATATAAAACACACTTCTAAGATATTTTAAGTATTTTGATGCATATTTGAGTGTTTTTGTATGTTTTGGCAGTTCAGATTGGTATAAAATGATGAGTATTTAGACACTCATCAATCCCCCACACTAAACTATTGCTAGTCCCTAGCAATCTTTTGAGAAAAACTTAATGGATTTGAAAAACTCTTTACCAAAAGCCATCACTTCTGGAGTAGCCAGATGTAAGAACTGTGGTACACCTGATAACCGTGTGATTTTGAGCAAACCACCAGCTGTCAACGGATTTGATTTGTCTTTACCAAAAGCCGTTTGCTTCTGGACTAGCCAACTCTTGATGGAATAGTCAACATCTTGGTGAGCTGATTACCAATTATGGTTTTTCCACTGCCTTTACCACAAGCCATAATCTTGCGGGCTAGCCAACTCATTCGCTTTTTAGGATATGGCGAGTTGAGGTACCATACAATTTTGGGCAAATTGCAAGCCATCAACGGGTTTGAGATATCTTTACCAAGAACCGTTTGCTCCTGGATTAGCCAATCCTTATGTGGGTTAGACATGGTGGACTGATAACCATTTATTGCGTTCTAAGTGAGAAAAAATTTTAAAATTTTGGCTAAAATGGGGGTTCTTGATGGAACATGTGTTTAAATTCGTTAGAATAACGAATCTCCCCCCACACTTAGAACTGAATATTGTCCTCAATATTCAAAGTACCGGGTGTTAAACCAACACTTAGAACGTAAGAAGGAAAATATTCCATAGCCTTTATTTAAGTTTATGTACACACATTTTTTTTAAAAGGATATATACATATATACAACATGTGGGTTAGTATTTCCCCCACACTTAGGGTGAAAACCCTAAGTAAATGCTACTGTTTTTATTTACCGAGTCGCTAGCTTGACTCGACCCCGAATTTATTTGTCCATGAGGAAGCTACTGTTTTTGTTTACCGAGTCGCTAGCTTGACTCGACCCCGAATTCATTGGTTCATGGGGAAGTATGATGTGGAAGAGACAATCTGCATCGGACTTTCATTCAAGATATTTGGATAAACATTTGAAGCACGTGAAAGTTCCACACCGATGAGATATAATGACACCCGACTTACAAATGATACATGAAAATGCCGGGGTCAAAGATAGTGTCCTCATTCCCGAAGGAGTGAAGAACAGGAGAAATCACCTGGTAGGTGAAGGAAAGTAGGGAGATCTGAATATCAATTAAGATAAGAACTTCCTCCTCAAGAAATGCATATTCAAGTGGAGGAGGCAAGTCCTTAAGCTTGATCTCAGGAAATTTATCAGTTTCCTCAACTGATTTGATTTCCTCATTATGAAATTGTTTGGGTGGAAGAGGGGGAAATGGATCTTCATTTAACAAACTTTCTAGAAAAAGAATGTCCCCCTCAGGATCAAGATAATTATCATCAACTTCGTATGAAATTGAACTATCTTCAGTCATAAAAGCCTCGAATTCGTCCAAATCATTTTCACTTTCCAGAGGAAGTGGATTGATCTCAGTGAGTTCAATCGAAGGATCATGAGTAGGTAAGAATTCTAACTCTCTCAAATCCGCTTCAAAGTCAAAGACTTCATTTTCATCCCTTGGTGGGATGGGATCCATATGAGAGAGTTCATCAGCGAACTCTTCAAGAAGATAGTCAACATTAGACTCGGGAAGTGATGCCTCAACATACTCAATTTCTCCATAAGATGTACAATCATCGTTAGAATCGGAGAGAGTATCTACATGATCTTTTGAAAAATCAAGAGGAGGAGGGATATCACACATATGATCAAAAATTCCCTGTGACTCACTTGGGATTGAGACAAGGTTCTCAACACTAGACTTTATGAATTCATCTGATTCCTTTTCAGGAACAGTGTCAAGATGCTCGTCCCCCATGCTCAGAGAGTGAGTGGGAACCTCGGGTGTGATAACATCCAAATGAGGGAGTTGAGAAGGACTAGCATACATGGATTTTATAATTTCCGTTTGTTCAGCTGCTAGTAATTCTCCCATACTCTTTTCTCCCTGTATATCCATGGAAGAAGTCTCAACTGTTGAACTTGATGAGGTATCATCACTTTCATCATCTTCATCGAGAAGAGCATCATTTTGAAATTTGACACGTGTAATAGCTGCTTGTTTTAAGACTAGTAATTCTTCCATGCTTCTTTCGTCTCTAGCAGCATGTTCTTCAGCAAGTAATTCCGCGATAGATTTATCACGAGAATATGGAATGAGTGGAGACTGTGGGGGTGTGAATGTGTCAAAACCGGATGTATCAGAACTAGAACAATGTTCAGGTTTATAATACGGTTGACATTTGAAATCATCATGCGGACCCCCACAATGTACACAAGAAAAACTTGGTGCATTGTGAAACGAAATATTAGCCAACTCCTCCTTAAGATCTTTAAGTTTCTCAAGAACCTCTATATAAGGGTCTTGCTGGATATGAGGAGTTGCTTGAATTATTTGGCACTGTGGAGGTGGGTCTTGAAACGGATAGCCATAATTGTTACAAGGAAATGGATTCCTTGTTTGACAATCAGAGCTAAAGTGTGAACCACCACAATACTCATAACAATAAAACTGTTGAGTCTGGCTTGGTGTATTTTGATATGAAGCATCATTGAGATTTGGATAATATGATTCTTGCTCGTATGAATGTGATGGGTAGTTGGAAAAATTTGAGGAGTCGTTGAATGAGTTTTGATTAGGATCATAAGCAAATGAATTACTCGATCCACAAAACAAACAACTCCCGTCTCGAATATCATTACCACATTGTTCACATGTACACCAACGACATGGAAAACCGAAAAGCGGCTCACCATAACCGACACAAGGAACAAAATCTGGAGGTGGGACAAGTGGTGTGCTCTGAGAGCTAGGAATTTCCACCACTTCCGTTATGGTCTCTAGTTTTTGTTCTTGATTAACTTGAAGATCAGGTAAGTCGTTCTTTTCAGTAACTGCCCTAAGCTCTGTACGTTTGCTTGACAAACTTTTAACTGTAAACCGTGAAAGGTTAGGATCAATTGTGAGCTTAGATTCTTGGACAACCGTAGGTTGGACGTTTTTAGCACTTTCATTGTCAGAGGAAAGTACCGGGTCCTTTGTCACCCTGGTTTCTCGTTCCATTTCCCTCACCGGAGAGGGAATAGGAATAGATGGATCATCATGATCAACACGAATTCTAGAAATCTCGGACAAGGCTTGAAGTTTTTCAAGCGCGAATAAGAATTCGGGGTCGATAGATGCCATAAGAATATAGAAGTTAGAATTAAATGGATAGAGGGTAAAGAACTAAAGAATCAAAAAGGGTAAGAGGGAAAAGATGGATATTTTTGTGGTTTTAGATAAATATATTATAAAAATAAGAAAGAAAATATTTTTGGATTTTTGTTTTTGATGAAAATATGGACAAGGATGGTAAATATACAAAGGATGTATATTCAACAATCACTAATACAACAAATTCGTATTAGAATACGCGCACAACCTTCCCGGCAGCGGCGCCAAATTTTGATTCGCCTCGGACAGTCAACTAAGTTTACCAGGTGATGGTCAACCAAGTCAAACAGCTGAGGCAAATGCTTCCGTGGAATACAGTGTTTCCCCGGGTCGTAATGTCCCAACGAGGTTGTGATGGTATTAAAAACGAATCTGTGATCGAGTGAAAGTGAACAGGAAAGGGTATAAAGTGTGTGTGTGAGTGATTACACTAGGGTTTTATAACTTAAATTAACTTAGATAAACTATTTTAACGATTACGTGAAAGTTAGGTATTTAAAAACGTTTAAAATCTAAAAACGCGTACGTTTAATTTAATTCTGCGTAAACGTACGAAACAAAAACAAATTTAAATAAAGTATTAATTTGCAAACCTTAGGAGCTTAAATGCAAATTAAATAAACTTAAACTATTTATTTTATAATTACTAATTATTTATTTAATAACTATTTATTAATTATTTAATAATTCACTAATAATTAAGAAAATGTTAAATAAGTCTAGAAAATTAAAATTAAAATTTCTAAAAGTCTAAAATATTATAAAACTTATTTTAAAAATAAAATTATATTTTTAAGACTATTTATCTAATTATTATTAATTAATTACTATTTAATTATTAATTAACTATTTATATGATTTAAATTATTATAAATACTAAAAAGACTTAGATAATTAAGAAGATTTTTATAAATCTAATTAACCATCACAGGAATCCTAAAAAATTATAAAAACTTTATTTTATGTATTTTTAAACTAGTTTACTAATTATTATTCTATTTATTAATTAATTATTAATTAAACTATTTAAATTATAAACACTAGTAAATGAACAGTAAAAATTACAAGAAAATTTCTAAAAATGTTTTATGACTTATAAAATCTAGGAAAAATATAAAATCTAGGTGTTGCTTTATAAAAATTAATTATGCTATTTATAACTTAATTATTGATTAATTATTAATAAAACTATTTTTAATTCTAATAAATACTAATTTACAAAATAAAAATATAAGAAATTTATTAAAATTACTTTAACATAAAAGGTAATTAATAAAATTATAAAAATACAACTTACTTAATAAAAATCTAAAAATGAAAATTAAAATTAAATTGTATTAAATAGAAACTATCACTTATTATTATATTTGTTTTTCTGGAATTTTCTTTTACCAATCTATTTTATATCTAAAAATAAACAACCTTTGTAAAAACAATTATTTTATAAGCTAATAATAAGCACTGTGGGGCTTATTACCTCCACAGTTGACTTTGTTTGACTGAATAAGCAAATAAGCTCAACTGAGCTTGTGTGGGACCCACCTTGGTAAAATCTAGTTCCAATGAGTTGCTTGAACAAGTTTGAGTATGATTTGATCAAATAAGACCTTGAAATAAGCTGATAAGCAACAATAAGCAATTTACACAAACCAAAATCAACACAGAATTGGGACAGAGTTTATGAGCAAATTCAAGTGGGGTTCACAATGATTCAGGTCAAACTAAAGGTCAACAATTTATCCCTGGTAGGAGGGGGGTTCAAAGGACCAAGTTTGGAGGTTTGGGGCCCACTGAGGTGGTCACAAAACCACCACCAAGTAGTGGTGTTGGCCTGAGTTCTGCTGGTGCAGGGGAGCTTTCTTCCCTGCAAGTGCTTTTGAGGTTGAGTGGGGCCCAGGGAAAAAATCCCAAAAATGAAATAACAATGGGAAACTAAAGTAGAGGTGGTAGACAACAAGTAGGAACAAATTTCAAGTCCTCACACCTACTCCTAAATTCTAAACAAATCTGGGAGTTTTGGGAAAAAACTGAGATGAGCAATTTGACTTTTTGAGTTTAAACCCCTAAGTTGACTTTGGTGAATTTCTACTGCTTCCTATAAGTTAAATAAGTTATGATAAGCTATAGAGAACCTATTTTTAGCTTAAGCTACAACTATTAAGGTAAAATGAGTATTTGTGGATCACAAATCCCCCATAGTTAACTGTGAGGGGTGATTAACTAACTTTTTGACTTTTTTGTACTACGACTACTAATTTTATGTTCTAACTTGTCTAATATTACCTAATGAATCATGTTCCAACCAGTGTTAACAATAGAAACAACAAGAGTATAGCAGACAGTCTTAAACCAAACACCCCTTGAAACTAGCTTTACACTACAACCTAGGCTTATAAAACTACAACTACTGATTTTATTACTTAAACAGATTAAATATATGATAATTAAACTATTTGGAACCAAATTACACCGAAGGAACAACAAGAACTTAATTAAGATAAAAATTTAGAATTGCTTACATATAAACTTCAAACTGAGAAAAGGAACCAGTGATCAAAACTCTACCCTAACAACCTTCCACAAGGTTTCTAATACCCAAGTTCATCCAAAATACACCTTCTTCAATCTTGATTCTTCATTAACTCAGAACTTTTATTTTATTTCTATTTTTCTTTTATTTTTCTTATTTTTAGTATACTTAGTGAGAACAGATATTAAAAACTTATCAAAGCTTTGTCAGAGCTTTTGTGAGCTTATGAATGCTTATAAAAACATGAAACAATAACAATCAACAGGTCTCAAATGAATTTGTCAAATTCACTTGAAAATGTCAAAACTGAAATTGTTAACTATAATTTGAAATTAACTTGAAATAAGGGTTTCCATACATTAAAGTAACTCAATACAAGTGCTTAAATTGAAAAGATACAATTGGAAAGGATTCTATATTACCTACGATTAAATTACACTAAGTCTACACTAATAATTCTTCTATGCTACTTCTCTCTTGATAAATAGAAGAAAATAAGCTTCCAGGTGTCCCTCTGCAACTTTCCCACCAATTGTGAGCCCTTGATATGGTCAAACTCATCTCCACCGTTTAAATTTGCAACTTGGCGCCAAAGATATCCAAGTGACAGATGGGGTAACTTGTACGGGTTTTAAGGCATTAAATGTGCTTTGGTGAGGCGTGGAGGACAAGGGGAGACAGCTGGGTGGACAGGTGGTGGTGAAACCACCCTGGTTTCATGGATGCAGAAGTGGGAGAGAAAGGTGAACAGTAGTGGTGGTTTTGGCGGGGTGTTGACCGGGTTTGACCTGGTAAATATTAAGGGTGGGCTTGGTAGGGAGTGGGCTGGGAAGTGGGCTTGGGTTTTTATTTGGTTTGGATTGGATTTGTATTTGGTTTTATTAATAATACATAGGGTCCGGTTTGGTATTTAATCACAAGGACTAAAAATGTAACATTCTGAAATTTGAAGGGACCTGATTAGACACTTTCCCAAAGTTCTAAAAAAGACTAAACCTGCCAAGGATGAATAGTACAAGGTCCTATTTGTAATTTTTTCATTTTAATATATTAAGGGACCTTTTCTGTCAATTCACCAAACTTCAGGGACCAATTATGCAATTTCTCCAAACTTTACACCAAGGACCATTCCTGCAAAAGATTAATAATACAAGGACTAAAATTGATTTTCTCAAAGTTTTTAACATCCCAGGGACCATTTATGTGAATTTCTAAAGTATAGGGACTAAACTTGTAATTTTGTGAAACTTTGCACCAAAGGACTAAATATGTAACTTTATGATTTAAAAGGACCTTTGGTGATTTTTTCAAGTTTTAGAATAACCAGGGACTAGTTTTGCCAATTTATGAAACTTGAGGGACTGAAACTGCCAATTATGCAAACTTTGTACGTTTTTCATCTGTTTTTGATTATTTTGCATTTGAAACATATAAAACACACTTCTAAGATATTTTAAGTATTTTGATGCATATTTGAGTGTTTTTGTATGTTTTGCCAGTTCAGATTGGTATAAAATGATGAGTATTTAGACACTCATCAGTGAACAACTACATCCTTAATCATTTCAACCGGGTGGGCAATACTCCCATCCGCTAGCCCTATCAATACCTCCGTTTCCTCTAACTTTCCTAGCTTAAAAGCGGTGAATAAGGATAAGGGAATCAAGTTGAGGCTTGACCCTAAATCGGCTAGTGTGTCGAAAGCTTTGGATCTTCCTATCTTACAAGGTAAAACAAATATACCCGGATCATCAAGCTTTTTAGGCAACTTGTTTTGAACGAAGGCGGTCCCATTTTTACCTAGTTTAAATTCCTCACATTTTTCTAGGAGGGCACTATAGTAAGGAGCACGCGCTAAGACATCAATGACGGGGCGTTCAAGGTGAAGTTCTTTGAATTCATCGTCAAGGTCTTGCGTAGAAGGTGTTTCAACTATACTTTTGATCGGTTCTATATCGGGTGTTTTACTTGATTGGTCCTTTTGAAGGATTTGGTTTTGTTTGAAACACGTGCTCGTTGATTTGCCGAGTAGTATTGTGGACACGAAGTGGGTGACGAAACTGAAGATATGGAATTAACGTTTAGTTTCGGATTCTTGACCGTGTCGCTTGGGAGTGCTTCCATTTCTCGGTCATTGAGAACTTTCAACAATGCGTCAATTTTAGTGGTCATCTCGCTTTGCTTTTGTTTGAAATCGGCTTCAAACTTAGATATGCGAGCTTCTTGAGATGCCATAAATTTTGACATCAATCCTTCAAGATTGTTGGTACTACCATAGTTGTTAGAAGGATTGTTGTTGAAAGTACGGTTGGAGGGTGGACCGTTTGGTTGGTAACGATTAGGCGGATTGGAAGAATTGGGTTGATTTTGTTTCCACCTAAGGTTTGGGTGATTTTTCCAAGAGGGGTTGTATGAATCACCGTAAGGGTTTGGCTCGGGCTTGAAAGTGTACCACTTATCTCCCGCTTCGTCGGTACGCGTGGATGCGTAGTCTGCAAAAGCTGTTCCGGGGAGTTCCACACAATCACGAGTGTCGTGGGGACCACTACATAATTCGCATGAAGAAGTGATTTTGTTCACTTGGCTTGAAGGCTTAGGAGCTTCGTAAGATTTCATGAGAAACTTGACTTGGTCCTCAAGTTCCATGATCCTACGGTCGGGAGTGCTAGAATTGTTCGAAGGCAAAGATATTGCCTTGACCGTTTTGTTCAAATCACTGGGATCATTCCAACTTTCGTTGTCATAGAGAGCAAGATCTTCTATGAGTTCCCATGATTGTTCCGCACTTAGATCACGTAGCTTACCACCGGCCGATTGGTCAATGGCTCACCTCGTGGAGAGATCGATATGGTCATAGAAGATTTGGACTTGGAGCCAAAGATCTATGCCATGATGAGGGACTTTTTGGAGTAAGTCCTTGAAACGAGTCCATGCTTCATAAAGAGATTCATTTTGACGTTGTTGGAACATCAAGATGTCATTTCTAAGCTTAGTAGTTCTCCCCGGTGGGAAAAATTGAGCAAGGAAATGAGTGGTGAGATCATCCCATGTGGTGATGGATCCCGCGGGTAAACGCTCAAGCCATTGACTAGCTTGATCCCGTAGAGAGAATTGGAATAGGCGTAATCGGGTAGTCTCTCTAGTTTCAACACTTAGGTCTATAGAATCTACGATTTTAAGGAAGTCCTTAAGATGCTGATTTGGATCTTCGGAACGAAGTCCATGGAATGCACATCTGCTTTGCACCAACCGGATGGTGTCGGATCGCAAGGGGGTCACATTGGCTCCGGTGAGCTCAACGGTGTTTCGATAGCCTTGGTGGCTAGGTCGGGAATACTCTCCTAAGGTTCGGGGCCTAAGGGGTTCTAGTGGTGGGTTTTGTTGTGGTTGGATGACTGGTTCAAAGATGTTCCCGTCGTCCATGATGTCGGGTGGTGAAGAGTTACGAACAAAAACACAAAGAAATAAGATAGACTAAAGAAAACCTAAAAATAAAAATAAAATCTTACTAGAAAGGAATCTAGCAAGTAGACCTAATAAAAAGAAATTCTAACCTAGACAATAACTATTCCCCGGGCTGCGGCGCCAAAAACTTGATACGTGGGAATCGCACCAGGCTTTACCTCTCAAGGGATCTTGAGAAGCTTACAACCCCCACCAGGCAGTGTACCTGATCGTTGTAGTATAGTATAGTGACAAGTACCGGGGGATTGATCGTTCAGCTAGGAATAGTGTCGCTAGGATTAGAAAACCTAAATACTAGTTCTAAAGATGAGGGATGATTATTTTTGTATTTTTATAATTTTTTAGAAAGCAAGTAAAAATCTCGGGTTTGAAGGATTTGGGCGGAATTAGTTGCTAGTCAACTAACCCAATACTAAATATGCAATCAAAATAAAATACTAAAAATGAAAATAAGCTAAATTAAACTAAGGTTGTGAGCAATATGTGGAGAAAATGTGTTTACTTAGATTTCACTACTCCCTAGATATCTTTTACACGTTAATTACTTGTTATAGTTGCGTGGATGACGGATTGTATTCCTTAATACCATTCATGGGGTGGCGCACTTAATTCCCCAATCCTATGAGTGCCTACGTCACTCTTATGTCGAGCCGTTAAAAACTCCTAACATGGGATCATTAGAAATTACTCATGCATTAAATACAACCAATAAAACCTAGTGCACATTGGTTCATGTTTCTTAAGACGTTCAAGCATGTTACCAATTGGAGATCTGCCAGTTTTCTTAAGCCTAACATCGAAATCATTCATCCAATACAACCATAAACAAGTAATCAACACATAATTAACATCTAGGTTTCATTAGATCTAAGCAAACACAAGATAGATCTAGCCTAGCATGATGGAATTAAGACAAGAACAAGATATAGACAACCAACACATAGACATATTGATTGAATTAAAAGAACACTTATCTTAATTACACATGAAAGGTATCAAGGGCTAAGAACCCTTGAAAAACCTGTAAAATTCGTACCAAGTTCGTACTTAGGGTTTCTCCAAAACTTCCTCTTTTTAATGTGAAAATTAGAAAACTATATATAGGAAATAGGGTCTGACGGCGTCAAGAACAAATTTGTGACGCCGTCATCTCGCCGCCAAAATAAATCTCGGACTGCCTTGATCCAGATCTGACGCCGTCAAGTGTTATGTGTTTCCAGGCCGTCATGCATTTTCCTCTTGACGCCCTACCTTGTGACGCCGTCAATTCTGTACTGGGTTGTCATGGAAATTACTCTTGACGCCGTCACCTACTGTTCCCAGCAAGGAAAATTAAGACTTTGGCGTTTTCTTCACTTTTATGCTCCAAAAACGTCCGAATTGCTTCCTTCTCCAGATTTCACTCCCAAAATACCTAAAATCACAAAAGGAACGATTTAGGGCAATATTTGATCAAATAAATTCAATTCCGGGCTTAAATGACCCCCTAAAAACGGTTCATTTTTTGCCTCATCAACCAGTGTTCTTATTTGCTTCCAAGTTGTATTCTAAACATTTTCTAAGTGATATAAACTTAATTTAATCAGTTATTCCAGTTCTTATTGTTCATTTTAGTTTTCACCTTAAAATCACTCAAACTCCATTATAGCTTAATTTTTGTTTAGAAGTTGTTAAAACTGTCCCATTAAGATTAAAATAGGTAAACCTAAGGCTTTTATAAGCTCAGGTACCATTAAATTCAATCTCAGTCAAAATCCAAAAAAATACTCAAAAATCAAAGAAAAATAATGAAAAATTCAAAAAAATAAAGAAGAGAAGAAGAAAGAAAGAGATGGTGAATGGCCTGGTTTAGAACTCCTTGGGGAGTAATAGGATTGTGTTGAGATTGGTTTCAGTACCATTGTTACATACACATAACCAATTTGTAAGCTTATTTTGTCATATTTGCTTATTAAGTTACTGTGATATTGCTTCTTTTATGCTTGTCTTTGCCTATGCATGATCTCTTAGCTCTTTAGACTAATCCTGGTTCAGTAGAAATAGGTTTGATTAGTATTACGTAAAATTTGTAGTAAACTGTGGTAGTTTAATCAAATTTGCATAATTGAGTTGTAGTTGTTATTAGCTTAATCTAATTGTTCTAGCAGCTTTAAAATCAGTTAGGATTAGTAGATTAATCAAAGGTTTGGTGATTTGTTCCTTGAATCCATTAAACATAGTATTAACTGTTTTAAAAGGGGTGTTTGGATTAAGGTAGTTCACTAAGCACTTGTCATATTCTTTGGTTAAAAACTGTTGGGACCTCACTCTCAGGGTAGAATTAGAGTAGTCAAACCATCTCCTTGGTATTTTTAAAGTAAAAAGTCAAATTTGCCTCTAATCTTAATTTTAGTGTTAACTGTTAGAGGATAGGGTATCCTAGCCATCAGTTCAGCTTCAAAACTAGTTAAGATTGCTTTGATCAGTCTCATATTAGCTTAAAACAACTTCCACAGTCAATTGGAATCATCCAAAGTTCAAGAAAGTCAATTTGCATGCTCATAACCAAAAGTCAAATTGCATTTCATTTTCAGAAAGTCAAATTTTGGGAGATTTTTAATGATTTCTGTGTTTAGATTCAGGGTTTGAGATTTTCAAAACTTGTAGTCTCCCAGCTTGTGTTTTCATTTCTAATTTTATTTTATTTTTAGTAATTTCTTGGTGGGCCCCACAACCCCTCAAAGTAGCCTGCAGGGGAAGCACCTCCCCTGCTACACAGATCCCTGTCCCAAACACCCAACTTCCAGAGCCCCTCATAAGCTCAATAGTGGGACTCAGGGTGTGAAACTTGGCTTATTTAGAAGCTAACTAGTCCAGCTTATTGGTTCCAGCTTAAATTCAGATCCCCAAGCTTCATTGTGGGCCTCACAGAGCCCTGCAAAGCCCCCCTTGGACCTGCTCTTTTCAGTGGGTTTAGGATTGCTTATTTCCTCCTTCTAGCTTATTCATTGTTTCTTTTCTTGTTTTCTTTGGAAATTTTGTACCCATCTCAGTAGGTCTTGGTGATTTTGCTCAGGGTTCATTTTAGATTCTAATATTTAGCTTATTTCCTTGCTTTTTCATCTCTAAAAGTCACTTCTCAAATTAAAAGCCCAACTGTTGAGATAATAAGCTTGCACAAGCTTATTTCAAGCTTTTTAGTGAAAGTATGTTTGTAAAAATTATTTATGTTTGTTGTTAAAAGGTGTTGCAAAAGAAAAAAAATCAAAAAAGAAAATAAATAAGAAATATGCCACAAGCAGGGATTGAACCCTGGACCTCTTGGGTTGACCTGGTCAACGCCAGACCAACACCATGCACCAACTGGGCTAGGGTATTGTTAGTGTAATTGATTTCAACTCTCTTATTTATAGTTCACAAGTTTTCCTTTGGCTTATTAATAATAATAAGTTGCTTTTTCAGCTTATAAATAAGCTCTCACCCTTTTTTATATTTTTCCCAGCTTTATTATTCTAATAAGTATTTTTATAAAAAGTTTTGCAATTTTCACTGTTCATTAGGTATTTTTAATTATTTAAATTAGTTTTAATAGTTATTAATTAGTTTTTAATTAATAATAAATAATTAAAAAGTCAAAAAAATAATTTTCTTTTTTCTAAAATTTTCTTTTATCATTAGGTTCGTAAAAATGTAATTTTCATGTCCGTAGGGTTAGTGTAGCTCAAATTTCACTTTTTATTTCGCGCACTCGCGTTTATTTTGACTCAAACGCGCGTTTTATTTAAATAACTTTTACGTTTTTAAATTTAGGTTACGTTAGTAAAAGTAGTTTGTAAAATAAAGAAAAACCAAAATATAAAAAAAGTGATAGCTTCTATTTAAGCCCTTTTGGCTTATTTTTCTGCTTATTTATAAGCAAACTCTGATTTTAAATTTTTAGATTACGTTTTAGGTTAACTAGGTTTCACGTTATTGTTAATTTAGTTTGTTTAAATCGTTTTCATTCGTATTTCCTTAGTGTAATCATTCAAACCCTTATATACCCTTTCCCGTCCAAATTCACCCGATCACAAACCCGTTTTGATTGCCATCACACCTCGCTGGGACATAACGACCCGGGGAAACCCTATACTTCCACGGAGATTGACTCTAGGCTGTTTGACCTAGTTGACCATCCTTTGGTCAATTTAGGTTGACCGTTTGGAGCCAATCAGTGCAGTGCGTCACTGGGTCCATGACGTCTTTATCTTCAATACCGGTGTCACCTTAGTAACAACCAGTAGCATATGAATTGAACCCGGAGTCTGCCCTAAGGTTAAACATATGGAGGGCTATTTCTTTTCACCCTTTTTCATAGCTTTTCTTTTTAATTCTTCAACCCCTTCTTTCTCCTTTCTCATTTTCTCCTTTTTTCAATCATACCTAAGGACTTCTAATTCTAGTCTATTGGAATTCTCCTTGGGTAGATCCCTCCGGCTCTGGCGGATCATAGGACGGTTTTTCCTAACCTTAGTCACCTTATAACTTCATGACTATCCTATTGTTGCCATCAAACCATTTGTGAAAATCTCTCAAAGTGTTATGATAAAAAAACATACTTTGTTAACACTTCGAGAGTTTTGCATTTCATAAAGGACTCCCCCTTCACATGTGCTCATGGATTGTTAAGAAATTTGCACATGCGTGAGGAGTTTGCACTTTTAGAATTGATCCACTTTCAATGAACACAACCGATTCGAGACACGCTTACATCACTAGTTAGACTAGCTTGAAGTTATTACCCGGCCTGGTCAAGTCCACAGAAAGTTTCTCGAAACGGTACATTTCTACTAAGACAAATCCTTTCCGAGACACGCTTACGTGGCTAGTTAAAGAGTTCCATTGTCAGCTTTTAGGTGACAACTAGCTCTAGTAGCTAACTTGATGTTATTACCCGTCGAGGATAAGTATTTTCGATTACTAACTTTTGCTGTTTCGTCAATTCTTGGGTCATTTCTGAGTCGAGCTCGCATGAGATTCAGCCACAATCATAAACACATTGATTACATTTTAATCACGTCTTCTCCCCCTCAAAAATAGCATATCCATGGTATTTTTGATACCAATTGATTAAAACCTTTTCTTTTTGGATAGCATATGGGAGAAATGGATGTTTGTAAATTCCGTATTAGTTTCTTTTAAGCATGATCTTTTTGGAACATCTTTATATTACTCCCCCTAAAAAATAGAACATTTTGAGTAAATTAAGCGATTAAGGATTTGAGGGAGTAATATCTTGAGCAGCATCGTGAAAAATTTTGAAAACCTTTTGAAACATTTTTCAAAATTTTGCTAAAAAATTAAGACTTTGATAAGCTTTTTAGTGAGAAGTCTTCTTATCTTTTAGGATTGTCGCACATAAATGTACAACAGGGTCCTTTCTTTGAAAGTTGCGGGTTATACACTGTTATGTGTGCATAAGCCATTATGTTTTTAGGATAAGTGCTCAAAGAATATGTAAAACCTTTGTTTTGATTTAAGCACTTTCCTTTCTTTGAAGAACGAGTCCTTAGCTGAAGTACTAAGAAGTCATTATGATGTTTTAGGATTAGACAACAACTTTTGGAACCCATTTAAGCACGGCGCCAACGGGTTTACCATATTTTGAAATCCATTTGAAATTTGTGTCAATCCGAGACAAAGAAATTGAATTCCAATGAGAACTGAAAACCGGTGTTTCATTTTGAAATAAAGCTCGTGGAATCAACGGTGATTAAAACTCTTTTGCTTTTGAAATTTGTTTGAGAAACTCGGTGTCTCTCTTGGAGTTTTAAAACTTGAAGAAGTAGTTTTCCATCCATTGTTGAAACTCGGCGTTTCATTTCGAAAATTCATTTTTGAGATGAATGGAAACCTTCTAGAATTGGGATTTTTCCAAGCATAGCCATTCCTTTGTTGTAGCGGAAGTATTTCAGAGTATGAATATTTCAAATGTTTTGAACGGCTTTGCTTTGGTTTCCACACTGGCTTTACCGGAGTAAAACGGGAGTATGGAGTTTGAAAACCTTGATTCTTTTCTTTATGAGCACTTGCATTTGAAACCTTTTGAGGTGTAAATGTTTCAGAAAAATTGGGTCTCTTTGAAAATTTCCTTCCTTTTTGCAAAGAATAGGTAGTAAACTGAGAAACCCTTTTTGAAAATGGTTTTGAAGATTCACCTGTGTAAACCTTTTCTGAAACACTTATTTGTGGTTTAGACTCGTTTGAAACTTGAGATTTTCCTTTTGACCGATTAAGAACATCAAACTTTGTTTTTAAGGCATTGTATGACGTTCTCAAATCATTGTATTCTTTTTGAAGAGAAAGATGATCTGATGATGCCAGTTTTTCTTGCAAAGAAGCATTTTGATTTTCAAGATGTGCAAAATATTTTTCATATTTGTCTGTTTCGATTGAAAAATCATTTTTGGCATCACCAAAATCCTTGGTTTGTTGTGCAATTGTTTTTTCCAATTCAACAATTTTCTTTTGAAGCACAAACTTTTCTTTCTCAAAAAGATGATTTGGTGTGATCTGAGAGTCAGATTTGTTTAAAGTTTGATTCTGAACTCTTGACCGCTTGATTGAATCAAACAAGTTTTTGTAAGTCTGTTTCAAATGCTCATTTTCTTTTTGTAATGATGCCACAGCATGTTCCAATTCAAGATTTTTTGTATCAAGTTCATCAAAATCAAACTTGACTTTGGTATCATCACAATTTTCTTCAAAAATCTTTTCTTTTTCTTTAAGCACTGATGTCAAAGAGTTTTCAGAAGACATTTTCTCATTCTGCTCTTGCAGTTTTAGTTGGAAAGAGATACTTTGTGCTTCGAGTTTTGCAAGATGTTTCTCAAACTGAGCTGTTCTTTTTGACAGTTCTTCTTTGACATCAGCTGCTTCTTTTGAAAGCTCGGTGATTTTCTTTTTGAGACAAAGATTTTCAGATTTCAAAGAAGATGTTTGTTTAAAATTCACATTCTTATAAGGCTGACAGATGCTGACTTGAACGACTCTATTTGATTTGTGAAAAATTCTTTTTGAATGTCTAGAATTAAGCATTTTTCATCAAATTCGTCTTCAAGAGAATGAACGTACTTAAGATCTTCTCTCATTTCAGTTACAAGATGTTTTTCAAAGTACTCAAAAGATAAGTTGATATCTTTCACACGAGGTTCAATCTCATCTTTCAAAATCTTTTGGACTTCAAGCTTAAGGCGTACATCTGATGAAAGAGGATTAGAGAAAACGTTGTATTCGATGTTTTCTTGTTTAAACCAAATGACCTTTAACGTTTGCTCAATGTGCTGTTTAAGATCACAAAATTGTTTCCTTGCTCTATTTTGCCATAACTTAGCATCATAAGTAGCAAGTTGAGCTTCTTTGAAAAATCTTTTCACATTTGTGTCTTTTCTTTTGAAAGGTGCTTTTGGTATATCTGTCAATTGTGTACAACCATACACAAAGCCGTGGTACGAGAGTGGGTTTTTTGTTTGTTTTGCTTTCAAACGTTTTTCCTCTTCAGATTTTAAAATATCTTGAGACTCAAACAAAAGATCATCTGACAATTCTTTTCCCATATCATCAGCGTTATACAAAATAGGTGTCAACTTTTGCACTTTGTTTAAAAAACAAGGTTTTTCATTTTCCACATTAGCATTATTCACAAAACCAATCCCAGATGTTTGTTTCTCAACCTCCTCATCTTTAGTAGGCAGCATGTTGATAGTCTGAGAAGTCTGTCCCAATTTTCGAAGTTTGTTTTCAAGATCGTTTGTTCGTTTAAAAAACTCTTGGTTTTCATTCTCAAGTTTTGTGTTTACAATCTCAAAATTTGATGTGGTTTTCTGAAGCTTTGAATTTTCACTTTTTAAATCATTGTTCTCTTTTAAAAGCGCTTGAACCTTTCTGTTGTTAACAACCATTTGAGTATCCAGATTTTGAATGGAACGTTTTTCACGAAGAACAGCTTCTCTATAACCAATTTCAAGTTCTTCATTTCGTTTTAAAAGTAATTTGACAGACTCTCCATACATTTCAAACTTTTGAGCGTGAGATTTAAGGTTTGAGATTTCAATTTCAAGTTCAACATTTCTTGTTGTTGCATTTTCAAAACGTTTTTCCATTTCCTTAAATCTCTCAATCTCTTTGTTCAAAAAGACATTTGCTCGCTTAGCTTCATGATTGTTGTTTTTGCACTTTTCAAGTTGATGTTTGAAATTATTGATTAATGAAGCAAATAAGGCACGATCTTGTTCATAAGTAGATCCATCCTGGGCAGGCTCACCTCTATTAGGATCCGTATCTAGAGTATCAAAAGTGATATTACTATCATTTTGTTCCACCACATAAGTGTCACTAATAGACTCAGGATGCTCAGGATGTGTCTGATCATGAACAAACATATTCTCAAATATATCAACATTATCATGAGCATGTGAATGTTGTACCGTAGCCAATATCTCTGTGTCTGATGAAGGTCTGATATAATCATCTTCGGTGTCCCAAATAGCTTCATTCCTTTGTGTACCATCAATATCTGAATCATAACTAGGACTGCTGCTTTCAACCTACTGTTCTGAAGATGAATCACTTCCCTTGAAAACCAAACTATCATCCGATGCATCACCCTTATTGACCGTTTCCTTTTCTGTTTGAAAATCTTTGGCTGTCTCTCTTTCTTTTAATTGCATCTCTCTTTCAATTAGCTCTCTTTCTTTTAACTGCATATCTTTTTCAATCTGCTCTCTTTTTTTAATCTGCATATCTTTTTCAATCTGCTCTCTTTCCCGTTTCAGCTTCTTAATCTCATATAACTCAGCTTCCTCAACATCAAGTATCTTTTCGAGTTCACCCATTTGATTTATGCATTGAGTTCTGAAGGTCGAATAGCTTACCCTAAATTTTTGGTAAAATGCATCGATAAACTCTGACTGGTTCATTATCCAAGGGTTATAGATACTCTGAAATTGAGTTTGGATCACTTTAAGAGCTTCCCTGCAGTCACGCGTATGAAGTTCTTCTTCATTAAGTAGCATCTCAAGTTGATTCAGGCTTTGGTTAAGTTTCTCTTTGAAATAATGAAATCGGTCTCTGAAGTAGTATTCAAATGCCTGATCGAACCTTGATTCATAACCATAAATATTGATGACCTTCACTACATATGACTTGAATGATGTAAACTTTTTCTTAAAATCTCTCTCATTGATTTGAACTTTCATTTCCATTGTGTAAACGATGTGTGATAAAGTTGATCTTAGGATCTTTTAAGATAACAAAGGTTGTTGTTTGAAGATTAGATGTTTTTGGCGAAGTTTGAAAGCGTAAATGATAAATTTTAGTGATTTCGAATTTTTCCACCAAAAAATATTTTGAAAAATTTTCTCTTCCAAAATTTGAAAATCACTAAGAAAGTCACTTCTAAGGTTACTAGAAAAATTTGAGTTTTAAAAATTTTGACGCCAAATTTTACCAAAAAAAATTTGAATTTTGGCCTAAAAATTTGAATTTCGGGCAAAAATTTTCAACCTTATACCAAAATTTAAATCTCGCGTAAAAATTGAACGTTTAGTCTCCTGTAAAAAATAAATTTTACTCAAATTTTCCCGCCATTTTTTTTTTTTTTTTTTGCAATCTCGGTAAGATTGTTGTTGTAACTCCGTTAACTCGCTAGTCTCTAACTCGGTAACAAGTTACTAACTCGATAAGCTCTGAAAATCCAAACTCGGTAAGGTTTCTTGAAGTGTCTAACTCGCAGGAATTAAAGTTTCTAACTCGGTAAGTTATCTTGAAGTGTCTAACTCGGTATGTTTCACATAAACTCTAACTCGGTATATCTGATGCTTTTCTAACTCGATAAGATCTCAAACTCGATAACCCAATGAAATTTTGGCAGAGTTTCGTTTAGTGTTAACCAAATAAAAATCCTTACTCGATGAACGATAAGGAACCAAGGCTAACTCGCCAAAAAATTGAACTAACTCGATAAGCCTTTCAAACTCGGTACCCTAACTCTATAAAACCTTTCAAACTCGGTACCCTAACTCTATAAAACCTTACAAACTCGGTACCCTAACTCTATAAAACCCAAACTCGGTACCCTAACTCTATAAAACCTTTCAAACTTGGTACCCTAACTCTATAAAACCCAAACTCGGTACCCTAACTCTATAAAACCCAAACTCGGTACCCTAACTCTATAAAAAAATTTTCTAACTCGAATTTTTTCTTAACTCGACAAAAAATTTGCAAACTCGCTATTTAGGTGATGAACAGTAACCAAATCCAAAATTTTCACCCAAAAACACAAATTTTCACCCAAAAACAATCTAAAACAACCTAAGATTATCCCTAGGCTCTTGATACCACTTGTAGGACTGTAGATCTATCTTTATCACTTAAGAATATGATGTTAGAGAGAGATGGAAGAGTTAGCGAGAGAAAGTAGAGAGAGAGAGGTGGAGAGAACTATGTGTAAAATAAACCTTGAATAAGCATAAACTCCCACCCTTCCTAACAAGCTTAGGAGGGGTATTTATAGTTTTACATTAGCCACCATAGGCTTTCTCATGGGCCTTCTTTTGGGCCAAGCCATTACGGCTTTTACTTAAACTTAATAAACTAGCATTTTACTAACTATTACATGAATATATTTAACTAACTATTTGACTCAATAATGATCGTCACTTTTAATCCTAACAGTCATCATGTAAGTGTGTTAAGAAGCAACGTACTGAAATTTATATTTGAAAGTAATTTATCTAAGAAGTGTTATACTTACGTGTAGGAAGACTTTGTCAGGCGACATTTCTAGCCAAAATCTCTTTAGATAATATGATTGAAGAAGTCTACAGATATTTGATTTTGACAGAGGCTGGTACACACTGATCCAATTACTTGCTGATGCAAAAGACCATGTCGTTATCGATAGGCGAATCACACACATTAACGCCAGGCTGATCTACACATTGTTAGTTTAAATTAAAAAATAAGAGCACTCTAGTGTCAAATTTATAAAACCGTCACCTCTGCTAAACATCAATTCACATAACCAAATCAGTCGACAAAATAAACATCTACAATATAGTGAACCTAGAATCAAACTAACATAATCAATTTTTGATATCAAACTCAGATTACTTTATATTTTTTTTCAAATATGTATAGGTCTTAGATTAATCCTATGATAACAATTTAAAACCCAATGCGATTAAAACTGAAACTTTCTCAAAATGTGTCTGGAGTACAAAATAGCAAATCCAAACACCCGCTCATCGATACAATATATGATTAATTGTGCTTAAATCGATATGAATCTAACTTCAGAAAAGACCTGTTCACATTTTTTTTGGAGAAAGAGCATATGTTTCAGCATTCCTTGGAGCGGATAGAATCAGTACAGTTTGACCCAAACAAAACTAACTGAGTAGCTTTTTACATCCTCATCATAAACTAATATAATTCAATAATTATCATTTTTATTTTACAGGTACTCCATGTAGTATCTGCGTCGGTGGTGTAAACTGACCTTAATAATGCCTCAAAGACCAAAAAAATCTACATGGACATATTAGAAAGATCAATACTACCCGAAAACGAAGTTTGATTAGGCCTTGGTTGAACAGCTACGGGCTTTGTGTCTGCAGAAAAAGGCTTAGTGAGAGGAACACATTAGCCTGCAACAGCACCCTTACAAACATGTCAGTCGAATCGACAAACGAAAGGTTTGACAGTGTACACAGTGTATAAAAAAGAATCGTTGTTCATCTTAAAACCTGTAAACACATAAAAAATGCCTATCAAAAATCATCTCACATCGATAATAAGCCAATTTTTCCAAAAGAAAGTGAGTCTAGTGCTACTGTTTATCCAAATTAAAGTCATCATGTTTGGGATGCTTATACATTTAGAAATAAAAAATTGCAGTTTCAAATTTTTTCTCCGCCATGCTTTTCTGGTTTAAAAGTTATCAAGAAAGCACTGCCATTACTGAATTACAAAACCCTAATTGCCGTTCAAAAATAAATAAATAAATAAATAAATAAATAAAAATTCCATGCATGCTAGCTTTTTAGACACTCATTGTGCCGTGTTACAACAACTACGATGAATATTTTTTTTTGTGTTAATTTTGGCTAATATGTTTTTTTTATCGACATTAAAAAGGTTTAAATGTTATCAAAAGATTTTTTTTAACATTTCCTCAATTATGAAATGATTTTTCAAACTTTCCTAAAAAATTGTGAAACTATTAATTATTCAATGATAAAATAAATGAGAAATTCAACTAACATCAATGAATGTTATGAGAAAAAAGATCAAACAGAGTAAGAAACCATGGTAAATAACATGAACCTAACAATTCTTTTGACGAATACAGATCAAATAGAATGACTATTAAAATGAATGTGAAGCAAATAAAGATGCAACTAAATATAGTGATGACTTATAATGGGAGATCAAATAATCTTGTTTCATAAGCAACTTATCATAAACAGACTTTTAGGATGACCATGTTATAATCTATTGTATTGAGTGGGAAAATAGTGATTAATGACTTAAATTAATGTGAAAAACTAAATTTGAAACTCTACTAAACTGATAATCTAAACAATATACTATTTTGGGGATGAAGATCAAAAGTGGAATAATGGGCATCAACACTCGAAAATAATAAATTGGATAATTATAAATAACATGAAGAATCAAACAAATTGGGGATGAACACTAAAAGTTTAATTTGGGGCATCAACATCAAGATATAATTAATAAACTGGAAATTAATAATAACATGAAGAATTAAATCAATTGTATGAATACATGAACTTAATAATTTGAGACAACAATCCCCATTCGTTAATATACATGGATGTTGTTATGAACAGTTGTGATGTGTTAACCATAAATGATTGATTGTATGAATATACTTAATTAGATCGATGGTTACAACAATGAAAACTGATAAATATTTAATTAACATTGCGGAAAATTAAATCGGTTAGGGTTTTGTGGGAGAGGGTTTGAGAGGAATAAAGTGTGGGTGTGTTTTGTTTTTTGAGTTGGGAAAGTTGGAATGGAGATGAGTTTGGTTCATCCGCCCAAAATGTTGGAAAACAAATCTACGGTTGTTAAAAATCAGAGATTTCCAGGTGTCGATTGATTAAGAATTTTGGGAGAGAAATAATAGGACAACCTTGTATTATATAGGAGGTATATATATATATATAGATTTGGGTTAAAATAAAAAGGGTCTTATAATAAAAAGTGTAGGAAGGATTGTGAGGGCGACATGTGTCACCCCTATGCCACATCATATGACACATGTCACCACCCCCACCCCCCCCACCCCCCCCGCAAAAAAAATTTTTTTTTTCCCGCCAAAAAAAATTTTTTTTGGGGGCAAAAAATTTTTTTTTTTTTTTCCCGCCAAAAATTTTTAGTGCATCACAGTTATAAAGTTACTGCATCACAATTATAAAAGTTACTGCATCACAGTTTTAAATTTTAGTGCATTAAGGTTATAAGTTACTGCAACATAGCTGATGCACTCAAACTATTAACTATGATGCAGTAACTTATAATAAAGATGCACCAAAACTTAAAAAAGAATCGTATTTTAATTGTGATGCAGTTACATATATATATGATGCATAAAACTTATGATAATTCAGTTTCTTTATAACCATGATGCAGTAACTTTATAACCATGATGCAGTAACATTAAAACCATGAATGCAGTAACCGTGATGCAGTAAAATCATAATTGTGATGCAGTAAACGTGATGCAGTAACTTTATAACTGTGATGCACTAAAAAATTTTGGCGGGAAAAAAAAAATTTTTTTTTGCCCAAAAAAAAAAATTTTTTTTGGCGGGAAAATTTTTTTTTTCGGCGGGGGGGGGGGGGGGGGGGGGGGGTGGGTGGGGGTGGGGTGACACGTGTCATATGATGTGGCAAGGGGGTGACACATGTCACTCCCACAATCCTTCCTACACTTTTTATTATAAGACCCTTTTTATAATAACCCCACCCTATATATATATATATATATATATATATATATATATATATATATATATATATATATATATATATATATATATATATATATATATATATATAATGTTAATGCATTTTCATATACAAGTAATTTATGTGCGTTTTCTCTTGATGTTTGCCATAATAGCAAGATACGTCATATTAAAAATATCACATTGAGTAATGAATAGAAATGAAAAAAATACCTAATTTTGACTTAAAGCCGTTTGTAAATTATAATATTAAATAAAAAAGTTGAGTTTTAAACATAAGTAAAAGTTCAAACTTTTATCAAAAAACAAAACCGGTGCATTTAATGTGAAGTATATACAACATCGAGATGGAAGTGCAAGGCTTGCCGGAAATGATCACATGATATTTAGTAATTAGTATAGAATTAAAAGTAGGTTATGGATTGAGATGAAGTTGAAAAAGTTGCAATAATAATTGATGATTTAACCTAATGCAGTATATATAAATATATGTATTATGTTAATGCATTTTCATATACAAGTAATTTATGTGTGTTTTCCATTAATGTAGCTCACATGTGCGAATTGATTCAAGAAAATGTGCATGAGCATGTATGTAAAGCAACATTTAAATGGTTAAATGATACTTTTTAGCGTGATTGGTTTATGTAAACATGCAACTTGAATAATGAATATAAAAAAAAAAGTATATAATTTTTGCTCGAACCCATTTGTAAATTAAAAAAATTAAGTTTAGACATAATAGTAGAGTCCAAAGGTTTTAGGAATTATTAATAGTGTGTTAATTAATATTCATTTGGTTAAGTATTTGGAATGGAGTTTATTGATAAAATTTATTAATATTTGTTAGACTTGAATGTTAATTTTCAATGAAATTAGTTGTACAATAAAATGAGATGAAGCTAAAAAGGTTTGTAATTATTTTTATACAGTTTATGTGGCATTATTATATATACATTATTACACAAACTTTAAGTTATAAACTTAATAAAGAAAATATTTAACTCACATTAAACTATGACCAATTAGATAGACCCCGTGTGCTTCATATTACCATGCAAGTAGATCTAAGTAATAGATCAAGAGAAACAAAGCCAATTTTTTTAACATGCAAATAAGTAATAGGCAAAAAGAACCTAAGCCATCACAACTTAATAACCAAAAGTCCATTTATAAAATAAAACACCACAAAACCAAAACAACATCAAACATTTTTAAATTTTTATACAAGAAAGTCAAAACGTTTCATACAACATACTAAACAATAATTAAGCATACACTTGCCAATACAGATAAAAAATACGCGATTAACAATTAGATTCGAAGCCTGTGCGTAGCACGAGTTCTGCATGCCTCGTTAAATATAGATAAGGAAGTTTGATAGAGTTCACCATATTACTATTACTTGAAATTATTATCACAAACTTTAGAGAGGACATTAATTCATTAATTATGGGTAATACAATCATTCTACAAAAAGTAAAAGAGATAAAGAAATAATAAGTATGATTTTCTTAAACTGTCTGTTTTTTTATTAAGAGATAATTATTTTGGGACGTAAGGAGCATGAACAAAACTTAATTAGATTGTAATGCTTTGATACGTAAATTAATCTTAGAGTTCTACATTATTATTATTATTATTATTATTATTATTATTATTATTATTATTATTATTATTTTTTGGAATTTATATCACATATAAATAGGAGTAACGGGGTGATTGAAAAATTGTTAAGAGAATTAATATATAAAACGAGTTGATTAGGGGTGAGTTGGTATCCACTAGTCATTTCATTGGCTCTGCCTTTGACAAAAATGTTGTTGGGTTAAGCCTCGGTAGAGACATGTGAGACAAGTGGTGTTATTTTTCGTTAACAAAGTTTCACAGAATCTTTATATATTCCTTAAAAATCAGTTGTATTAGAGTAAATTTCTATCTAGTCTAAGTATTTGAATCATACACATCTAGGATCAGTTTCATCAAACATTACAAGAACAACATCCATAACAGTCTAGATTGGTTTCACTCGTGGTCATCACTCATCACGACACCTCCGTCACGAGTTGGGTTTCCCAGAATGTGGGTCGTTACCCCATGTCGAGCTTCTTCCTATTTTTCTTTCTTTCTTTATTGTGTTTAACTCGTATTCGTGTGTGAAAGGTATAGTTTAGAAGTTAAAATGATTAATGGCGACGATATTATTGAATGATAGTGGATGAGAAAAAGAGCTAATAAGATGCTAATTAGAATCAATAGTAAAATTGTGCTATGTAATACCAAACATACATAAAACCTAAAAAATTCAATACCACTAGTTACATAATATGTTTATAAAACATATATTATACAATACTAAACACACATAATTCAAAGAGAATACAAGTTTTAACTTAAGGAAAACATTATCAATCACCACGATTAATCCAAACTTATCATATATATTTTCTATAAATAAAATTAAAAGAAAAATATCAAACACGGCCAACTTTGGTGAACCTGGTTGACTTGGCTCACATTAAACTCGACGGGTAAAACTCGGTTTTCAAGCCTCTGGAACCGGTTCCTTTTTGGCTCTTCTTTGGACAAAAATGGTTTTACCAGCCGGGTCGACCGGGTTTCACAACGTTTTTTTTTTTTTTTTTTTTTTTTTTTTTATTTTTTTTTATTATTATTATTATTATTATTTTTTGAATTTCTCAACAAAAAATCTCCACTAAATTTATCAATGTTGAATTGGCCGGCTTGCCTACATCCTCATAATAAAGGAGAAAAATCTGACAATAAAAGAAAAGCTAATTAAGGGTCTCAATTTAGGAATGTCAGGATCAAAATTAAAAAAAAAATATATAAATTACACTTGAAAAGAAACAGAATGAAGGGCAAAATGGTAAAAAAATGAAACACAAAGTCGTTAAACACATTTCGTTGTTTCGGTTGCTTCTCGTTGTTCTTTAAAATTACTAAAAAAAAAACCCTTGTCATCGGAGTTAATAAATTCCGATCAAAATATTAATGTAGGGGTTGCCGGAAACGTTGCGGGAGGTCATTCATGCAATAATAATAATCTTATTTTCCTTTTCATAATAAAGCCTCTGCAACATTTCCATAATTGCTTATAAAACCATCTTTTCATCATCATCATCATCATCATCATCATCATCATCATCATCATCATCGTTCAATAACCGTATTTTCTAGATTTCTTAATGTTTTGGTTACAATTTAATCATGCGTAATGGCATTTTGAGCTAGCTGGATGTTATTAGATATTTGTATGTCTACGTACATTGTACATTGTACCTTGTCGATTTATTGAAGCTAGGGTGGTTTTGGCCAACATTTCGGCTTTTGAGTTGGAAATTTAGGGTTTTTCGGCTGTGGATTTTGGCTGTTTTATGAAATGGTAAGGGTTTTCCATTGTTATCGTCCTTGTACGTTGTCTTTTAATGGTATATTAATGTAAGCCGAACCATATGTAACCATTTTGTGTTACATAGTATATAGGTCGTTGATTTGTTAATTTATTACACAGTCGGAAACTATTCTGCTATTGATACTTGTTTTTGTTAATGTGTATATTCTTTGAGGAAAGTGATTATTGACAGTGCAATAACTATACACACATATATAAGCAAGGATAAATTGGAACGTTTTGAGAATACGAGAATGTTAGCTATTATTGACAGTGCAATAACTATACACACATATTGTTGTTATATTGGTTAGGCTATCCTTTGTTTTTTGAACTAAAGAGTACGGTGCAGCATTGTAATTTTCTGTTATTATCTACCCTTCACGAAAGCCATTATGATTAAATAGAAGTTTATGATTTTGTTCATAGCTAATATCCACTTTGTTATGCAGGCTGCTGCAACTAGTATAATAGTGGGATCTCAAGTTTGGGTGGAGGATCCCGAGATAGCTTGGATAGATGGTGATGTTCTAGAAATCAAAGGTGCAGATATAAAAATAAAGCTTACATCAGGGAAAGAAGTAAGTTTTCATTACGTTAATACTCTCATATATTTACCATTTATAGGAATTTACCATTTAGGAGGTAAAATACACCAGTTAAGCGTTATAGTGGTTCAATATCCGGCCATGAGTACAATAAATGATGATTCACAGGAGTTAGGTAACATTTCCAGTTGACTGGTATACCGAATGCAACTAAATAGACACAACAAATATTAGTTGTTATAGTATAACAGTTATACACAGAATAGCCTTTTTAATGTGGAGTTTTTCATGGTTTCTTGATACATTTTATGTCCTATGTAGGTTGTAAGTACCTCAGCCCATGTGTATCCTAAAGATCCTGAGGCTCCTCCATGTGGAGTAGATGATATGACAAAGCTTGCTTATCTCCATGAGCCAGGGGTTCTACAAAATTTAAGAAGTCGATATAATATGGATGAAATTTATGTGAGTACACGCAGCTACTGGTGTCTCTTCTTTCCATTGCTATGCTTTTGTTTAATTAATTGTCACGGATCCTTGTATGACTCGTTTATAAGAGAAACCTATTACTTGTTTTCCAGACTTACACAGGCAATATTTTAATAGCCGTAAACCCGTTTAAAAGAATTCCTCATTTATATGATAAACATATGATGGGTCAATACAAAGGAACAGCACTTGGGGAACTGAGTCCACATCCTTATGCGATTGCTGATGCTTCATATAGGTATGCATTATACTCTTTTTCCTTGTCTGTTACTGATTTCCGAACATTGCTGTACATATTAATGAAGGACTTGAATGAATGCAGGCAGATGGTGAATGAGGGAATAAGCCAATCAATTCTCGTGAGTGGAGAAAGTGGAGCTGGTAAAACAGAAAGCACAAAAAATCTTATGCAGTATCTTGCCTATATGGGAGGTCGCCCTGGAGCTCAGGGACAAAGAAGCGTGGAACAGCAAGTCCTAGAAGTATGGAATATGTTTTTTAAATTCATGAAATATGTATTATGTTAGTAAATAAATTAATGTACTGTCATGCATGCTTGCTTCAATAATAGATCAGGTTGATTTAGTTTTACTTCTTTCATTACTTTTGTTTGGCAGTCTAATCCTGTTCTAGAAGCATTTGGGAATGCAAAAACCGTCAGAAATAACAATTCAAGGTGCTAATATTTCCAAACATCCAAGGCATCTTCTTTTTGTTCAAGTAGTGTTTTTAACTGAATGTTGTTTTATGGCAGTCGTTTTGGTAAGTTTGTGGAGATCCAGTTTAATGATCGAGGGAAGATTTCTGGAGCTGCAATAAGAACGTATTTGCTGGAGCGATCACGTGTTTGTCAACTTTCTGACCCTGAGAGAAACTATCACTGTTTTTACATGATATGTGCTGCACCTCCCGAGGTACGTAATCAGTTTTATTTCATTTTGCTTAGATGATTTAGGTTGCCTCAGTAGTACCTTTTTAAATGAGTTTTTTTTAGCGGCAATTTTCGCTCACTTATACCAAATAACTCACAAATGCCTCTATTGAGACTTCAACCCTCAGTCACTTGGTTGGTGGGCAAACTCAAATAACACTAGACCAAAGGCCTTAGGATTTTATATGAAATATCTATTTCATAATTTTTTTTTTTTTTTTTTTTTTTTTTTTTTTTTTTTTTTTTTTTAATCCCGAAGTTCATCTTATAATGGGATTGTGCTAATTAGTTTTTAAGAAATTTGGCAATCATCTTACCCACATTGTGCATTCTTGAGCTCATATCATTTGTCACGATTTATAGCCAGTCTAATGGTGTATCAATCAGGTGACGAAAAAGTACAAATTGGGACAGCCGAAGACCTTTCATTACCTTAATCAAACAAACTGTTATGAACTGAGCGGAGTGGATGAATCTAAAGAGTATCACGCAACAAGAAAGGCCATGGATATTGTTGGGATATCTTCTAATGAACAGGTATTTATATATAAAAAAATATATCTTAAGATAACCCTAATTAGAAGATTCAACTAAACTTTTCCCTATTACAGGAGGCTATATTCCGTATTGTGGCTGCAATTTTGCACTTAGGAAATATTGACTTTGTGAAGGACAATGAACCAGATTCATCTAAACCAAAGGACGATAAATCCAAATTTCATCTAAAAACTGCTGCTGAACTTTTCATGTACTATATTTTGTTTCCATACGTGACAAAAGTTCTTTTTTGTAAATAGCAATGTCACAACTGGTTAATTGTGTTTGTGATATGCATGTCATATCTAGGTGTGATGAGGAGGCTCTTCAAGATTCCTTCTGCAAACGAGTGATTGTAACTCGTGATGAGAGCATCAAAAAGTCACTTGATCCAGCTTCTGCAGCTTTGAATAGAGACGCTTTGGCAAAAATAGTATATACAAGATTATTTGATTGGTATACTTGATCTTATTGGAAGACCATTATTGTATCTTGTTTATTTTTTAGTTTCGTTTAAACGTCATGGACTTTTTTGGGTGATTCAGGATTGTAGGCAGGATTAATGAGTCTATCGGTCAAGATGCAGAATCAAAACATCTAATTGGAGTTCTGGATATCTATGGATTTGAAAGTTTCAAGACAAACAGGTGCTTAACTGGTACGCTTTTGTATTCATCATATCAAGAAGGTTATTTCTTGCAGATCACTGCATGAAAACCTGGTGGTTTTTACATGGATTAATAATTTCATACATAAAATTTATAGTTTCTTATGCTATAAAAAATCTTAATCGATTTGTAGCATATCATGCTATATAATCTTCTATTGAATGTGCATCTTAATATAAAACTTCTACGAAAAGATCATATTTTGCTTGTGTGTCATTTTAAAGCTGAATATATCATCTGATGTTTTTTTATTGTATGCTAACTTATAAAAAAATAATGACCCTATGCAGTTTTGAGCAATTTTGTATCAATCTGACTAATGAGAAACTTCAGCAACATTTTAATCAGGTTTGTAAATATAAGTTTTTACTCAGCAGCTAAAATTTTGAAGCAAGCATTACCCGTCTGACCTGATGGCTGGTATATCAAATTCTTTTCATCAGCATGTTTTCAAGATGGAACAAGAAGAATATACAAAGGAAGAAATTGACTGGAGTTACATAGAGTTTGTGGACAATCAAGATATATTAGATCTCATTGAGAAGGTATATGCATGTTCCGAATATATGCGTTCCTTATTTATTGCCTCACCATGACTTCCAAATTCTTTGAAATGCTTCTTTCCAATCAACGTTGCCAATATACGTACTGTCACCAATTGTCAGTGGAAGGGCAGGGTCAGCCGGGTAGGTCAACGGGTCAAAATGGTTTAGGGTAAAAAAGAGCAATTAACTAAATGTGCAGATTTTTATTTATTTATTTATTTATTTTTTAATTTTTGATTTGATTGTGCTTTGAAAATAGCCAGCATGTTGTTTGCTCCTAACTAACTTTTTTATTACATCAGAAACCTGGAGGCATCCTTGCTCTTTTGGACGAAGCTTGGTATGTTGGAATTTCATAAGTTTGGCATCATTCTTTGTTAATTTATATACTTGTTACTTTTTGGTATTATCTCTTTTATGGACAGTTATATGTTTTATCGATATTTATAAACTGAGAAATTAGTATTTACATTTTTAGAATTGACCATTAATGCAGCATGTTTCCAAGATCTACACATGAAACCTTTGCTGAAAAGCTTTTCCAGACGTTTAAAGATAATAAACGTTTTGCCAAGCCAAAACTTTCCAATTCAGCATTTACCATTGATCATTATGCAGGCGAGGTATGGATATTTAATTCTATATATATATCTGACGTAGTAAATATCTGAAGCTGAAAAAAATCCAGAGATACCTAAACAGCTACAATATGATTCAATATCTTGTTTACAATGTTCTTCTTTCAGGTGACGTATCAAACTGAGTTTTTCTTGGATAAGAACAAGGACTATGTTGTTGCAGAACAGCAAGCACTCTTGTGTGCTTCAAAATGCTCCTTTGTTGCAGGCTTATTCCCACCTCAACCAGAAGAATCTACTAAGACATCAAAGTTCTCATCACTAGGTTCACTGTTCAAGGTATGACGTGTTTCTGATACACTCAATACACTTGATTCATTTAATTCAGATCGGTTTCTCATGTTTCATCTGTGCAGCAACAATTGCAATCATTGCTTGAGACACTCAGTCACACAGAACCACATTACATTCGTTGTGTCAAACCGAACAATCTCTTACAGCCTTCTATCTTTGAGAATCAGAATATATTGCAGCAACTACGGTGTGGTGTAAGTTAGCACCATGGATCTATTATATATCATATATCAGATAGTATATATAAACATATATGTTGAGATCTTCAAATTCATATCATTTCAGGGAGTTATGGAGGCAATTCGGATAAGTATGGCTGGATTTCCCACTCGTAAACCTTTTAAAGAATTTATTAGCCGCTTCAAAATTTTTTCACCTGATGATGTGAAAAAAAGGTTGTTGTCTGGATTTACTTTCTATATATTTTTCCTTCATATATTCTTTTGTTTGGGATCCGTTTTAACGTATGTGATATAAAATTCAGCACTGATGATATCAAGACTTCAAAGCTGCTTCTAGAGAGGGCAAACCTTCAAGGTTTTCAGGTACTTGCACTTCTATTTCATAGATCTGTTCAATACAAACATTATTTATTTGTTTTGAAAATGGTTTAATAATTGCATCATTTGAAATTTAAACTGTTCCAGATTGGTAAAACAAAGGTATTTCTCAGAGCGGGTCAGATGGCGGAACTAGATGCTCGAAGAAGTGAAGTTTTGGGAAGATCTGCTAGCAAAGTCCAAAGAAAATATCTCACCTATTCTGAACGCAAAAAGTTCAATTCATTAAAATTTTCATCAATTCAGATACAAGCTGTGTGTAGAGGTATAATTTGCCAATCTCGTATCATCTATATATTCGTGGAAATTTCAGTGAATTTATGGACTTTAAGGTTTTTTTGCTTGTAATAAATAATTATAGGGCATGTTGGACGTCATCACTATGAATGCCGAAAAAGAGAAGTGGCTACTCTGCGACTTCAGAAAGATGGGCGAATGTTTCTCAAGAGGAAATCTTTCAAACATTTAACCTCTTCAACTCTTAATATTCAATGTGGAATTCGTGGGATGGTTGCACGCATTGACTATCGGTACAAAAAACGGGAAACAGCAGCCGTCATTCTCCAGGTATGGTTTTCTTATGACATGTTATAATATTTCATGTTGTTGTGTTGTATACATCATCCGTTGTGCTATGAGCTATGACCAAGAGAAAGATTATGATTTGCAGCAGTCATTATTATCCTATTTTTATAGTTTTATTTAGGATGTTTATCTTGTTTTTGATTTGTTTTATTTAGGATAAAGTCTAAGTTTTTAGGGATTATCAGGTAGCTATTTGTTAGGATTTTGCATCTGTTTTTTTCCCTTTGCTGTTAATAGACCTGGAACTTGATCACAGACCCGAACCATAACATGTTGTTCGTCCACTATCAAATTTCTGTTTTATGTTATTAGAGCAAAGGGAGCCATAACTTGAGTTGAAAAATAACCCAGCGCCACGTCAACGCTACGTCAGCTTAACACCAAATAACACAACACAAAAAAACACCATAAAATCATAACACCCAATAACTCAACTTTTTCAAATTCCACCCTCAACAAATTCAATTATTAAACATTCAAACATTTTATTAATAAAGTTAAACATTACATTGCAAATAAAAACATACGAAATAAAACATAGGAAATAAAAACAATACAAATAAAAACAAACATACGAAATAAAACATACGAAATAAGCTACTCCTCGTCCTCGTCGTTTGGTGGGGGTGGTGGATATTGCAACTTATATTTCTCTTTGATTCTTTGTTTTTCCATTTTGATGAAATACACCTCATCCGGATCGACTTCACTCATTTTTATACCAAGAAATCTAAATTCCTCAAAACGCGTAGCCGTCTCGTCTTTCATTCTAGCCGCTTCGTACGCCATTTGGGCCGCTTCCCGTCTTAGTTGAAGCTCGGTAGTCATAGATTCCAAGTTGCTTGTCGCACTTCCCCCTGTGCTAGCCGACGTATCGGACTTTTGTTTTTTGGATTTTCTTGGTTTCCTGGCCAGACGTGGACGTACATCATTGCCAAATAGCTCTTGGTTGCTTTGACCAGGGACGTTTCCGGTTAAGTCAATCGGTTCCGGCGCGTCCCATTTTAGACATTTCTTCAAAATTAACCACGCTTCTTCTTGAGTAAACGGCATATTTTTATGCTCATCACGATACATTTTTCTAGCGTGCATCATATCATCAACTTCATTTTCACCACTTTTTTTCAAATGTACGGCACGTTTGTAAACCGCTTGAAACTTTTGGCAATTTGCATTCAACGAATGCCACTTGCTAGTTAGCATATCTTTGTTACGAACTTGAAATTTTTTCCGGTTGAACTCGTTCATAATCTTATACCAAAAAGCGATGCCCTATTGAGAAACTCCAACATTCCTATCCTCGGAAACGGCCACCCAACACACGGCAAGTAAAACTTCCTCTTCCGGTGTCCAACGTAATGTAGTCGCGCTTACGTCGGGATTTTTTTCATCAAAACCCTCGTCGGGTAGTTGTTTTTTTTTTTGCCTTTTCTTGGTTTTGCAACACGTTTACCTCCACGTTTGGTTTTACGTGGAGACGTAGATTCGGGTTCCACTTCCACACTAGCCGCTTATGATGATTGGGTTTGTGGTGTTGGCGGTGTTTGTTGCTCTACGTTATTTTGTTGCCACATAAACATAAATTGTTGTTGTTGTTCGGGTGTCAAGCTAGCGAATGGGTTAGAATTTGAAGAAGACCCGGCGTTCGGGTTAGCGTTAGCATTTACAATACCCATCAAATTTAAAAAACTTGCATCGTCTTGGCCCGACATGGTTTTGATTTTGTGAGAATATGAGTGTATGAGGGTTTTTTTTTTTGGATGAATATGTTGTGTATACTCTTGTTGTTGTTGATTTATAAGGTGGGTTTGTGTTTTTTTTTTGTTTTGTTTTTTTTTTGAAAATAGCCGTTACCTTCAAATGGTAACTTTTATTTATTATTATTATTTTTTTTTACACAAACTAGCCGTTACTTGTTCTTTGGAAGCCTGGGGGGTTTGTTTTGCACAAGAAAGAAAATGCATTGCACGTTACAACGCAAGTTGTTGCGTTAACTTGGAGCTCAACACAACCCCAACGCACAAGGGTAGGAAATGGTTGTAACATGTTAACGCAAGTTGATTTAGTGCCATGTAGGATTAACGCAAGGGGATGCGTTATGGCTCCCTTGCCTCTTAATGCATATAGGTTTCAATGATACTTTTCTCCTAAACTGATACACTCTGGTCAATTTGCAGACACAATGCAGACAATATGTGGCCCAACACCGTTTTTGTAATTTGAAGAAAGCAGCAATAGCCAGTCAGTCATTCTGGAGAGCAAAATTGGCACGCAAAGAACTAAGGAAGCTTAAAATGGTACCTGTAACTTTCATAAGCTCTAAAATTTTCACAGCTTAAATTCAAGCCTATATTTGTTTAGGAAAGTTCAACATATCATTTGAACCTAATGTGAGTTACACTTTTTTGTAAATTCTTTCTCCTCTGCAGGCTGCAAAGGAAACTGGTGTTCTACAAGAAGCCAAATCTAAATTAGAAAAAGACGTTGAAGATCTGACCTGGAGATTGCAGGTGGAGAAGCGCATTAGAGTAAGTATCTATAAAGAAAGTTTCAAATCATTAGTTATATTATTTACACAAAAGAATATAACTGACCTCTATAAAGCTCTATTAGCTTGCTGTCTTTTTTTTTCTTAGGTTGTTTCATATCCGTTCATATGCTTCAACTTTTGCAGGCTGGTGTGGAAGAAGCTAAGATTCAAGAAAATATAAAATTTCAGGAAGTCTTGAAAGAAATGCAGGAACAATCCCAGCAAATGGAAGAACTGATTCAGAAAGAACGTGAGGCTGCAAAGAAAGAAATTGAGCAAGCTCGTGCAGACAACGATATTTCAAGCAAGGAGATAGTTGAGAAGCTTACTGCCGAAAATGAGAAACTCAAGGTAGAATTTATAAAGTCAAGCGTATCTTATACTTGCTTATTTGTATCCCAATGTTATGGCATTGAAGGTTATTACAAGTCAAATATGATTCAAAAGGTTTTATGCATTAGCAATACACTTTCGATGATATTTTACCCGTTCGGATATTTTCTTTATTTATCATTTTACCCGTTTGACCCATTCTAGTTTCTAGTTAAGGAGATAAAACATATGCCTAACCTGGGTATAAATTCTTACCTCCCTGTCACTGAAAAATCTTGTGTTTTTCACTTTGTTTTTTTGATATACGTGCAGGACTTGGTAACTTCACTGGAACAGAAAAATGATGAAACAGAAAAAAAGTTTGAAGAGAGCAATAAGCTCAGTGAAGAGAGGTTGAAGCAGGCTAATGAAGCAGAAGCACTGATACTTGATATGAAAATGAATATCCAAAGGTTATCAAATTTATTTTGACTATGTTTCTTTAATAACACTTTATATTAGCTCTTAAAAAAAACTTAATAGTAACTCTACTATCTAATGCTAAAGTAGTAATTTCTTTTCTTACTTTAGCCTTCATGAAAAGATCCATCAATTGGAGAGTGAGGAAAAGATTCTGAGACAGAAAGCGCTGACCGCAACAACTTCAAGATTGCGTCTCTCATCATCTAAGGTTAACATGCCACAGCGTAGATTAAGAGAGTCTGATTTTGACTTTTTGTAAATATCTATTCTTATTATTATTATTATCATAATGTATTACAGGGGAATCTGGAGAATGGAAATTCTGTAAGTCAGAAGATTCAGTTCTCATCAATTTCCTAAGGACTCCCCCCCCCCCCCCCCCCCCCCCTTTTAAATCTATGTTACTCTCTAAGGCAGTCTAATAGAAAACACCTAATATTACAGGAACCACAGGGTGCCACGTCTATGAAGAGATTGGATAGCTCAATGGGGCAATCTAATGCCAAACAACGTGTACGAGTTTCAACTTGTGTTACTTTGCTCTTTGTAAAAGTTGTTTGTTCAGTATATCCCTATTTTTCATAATCAGCCACCATGCAACTTGTGTTACTTTGCTCTTTGTAAAAGTTGTTTGTTCAGTATATCTCTATTTTTCATAATCAGCCACCATGCAACTTTTTAACGTGTTACAAAATTCTTGTGATGTGACATTATATTTGTGTATATATTTGGTACAGGAAAATGTTGATATTCTTATCAAAGCATCTACAGAAGATCTTGGGTTCATTAATGGAAAACCAGTTGTTACATATATCGTCTACAAAAGCCTTCTTCATTGGAAAGTTTTCGAAGCAGAAAGAACTAGTGTATTTGATCGTCTTATACAAGTGTTTAGTACTGCAACACAGGTGAGATGTTACATTCAAGATATACACATGTTTCTGCAAAATGCAGAACCAGTGTTTATCTATCTGATTACAACTGGTGGCTACCAAGACCCTCTTGATTTAGAATTTTGACTACAATTGTATATTATTTTAAAATCAATACTAAATCAACTTGCATGTTTACTGTAAACATTATTTACCAGAATGACGAAGACAATAAACATATGGCTTATTGGCTCTCTGCCACATCTACATTGCTGTTTTTGCTTCAAAAGAGTTTAAGTTCAGGAGCAGGCAGACCCCCACAGCCAACATCATTTTTTGGAAGAGTGACCCAAGTAAGTCTTCATCTATAAACCCTCCATTATATTGTAAGATCATTTATATAGTGAACTTTATATAATTAACTTTGAAGCTTATAAATGTTTTGATATTTTTAGAGCTTTCGCAAATCCCCATCATATTCCAACATTGACTTTGTGCACCAAGTGGATGCAAAGTACCCAGCTTTGCTTTTCAAGCAGCAACTAACTGCTTATGTCGAAAAAATATATCAAATGATCCGTGACAATTTAAAGACGGAATTGTCAGCACCTATCACTTCTTGTATCCAGGTAAAGAATGCTTTCTCATGACTTTTTATAGCCAACAGTTACTTATAGTGCTATTTTATATATTCTTACAAATTCAGTCAGCAAGACAACCGGGGAGAGGTAACACTCCCCCGTCTCTTTTCTGGCAACAAATTATTGAAGGCCTACAGGGCATGCTTAAAACTTTGGAAGAATACCATGTATGTGATCTTATTTCTTAAATATAATCACTAATCACAAGACCCGCACCTACTCACTGAACATGATTATTTTAGGTGCCAGCAATTCTTGATCAGAAGATCTTCGCACAAGTTTTCTCTTTCATCAATGTCCAAATATTCAACAGGTAAGTTCTATATTCTTAGACGGAGATCAACAAAACTTCAAACTGTTCTATTTAAATATGAGTTGTAATTACTTGTTTTCTTCCACCTTAGCCTTCTTGTACGTCGAGAATGCTGCACATTTAGCCATGGGGAATATTTAAAAGCAGGATTAGCTGAGTTAGAGCTTTGGTGTAGTCATGCCACAGACGAGGTATTCATTAGTTCAGAAACTAGGGCGGAAAATTGGTTGGTGGGGTTAAAATTGGACACCAAAAATACCTTTTTCCATTATTCGTAGTCAAGTGTGTTTATTATCATCAGAAAACTGTATTCTTATAATGAAAATATGAATCTTCTTTTTTTAAAAAGTGACCCACTAGGAGTTACACATTTGAGTACATTTCACATGATTTTAAAACTGTTTAATCTGCTCATCCCATTTGGCCGTTCCCTTTTATCTAAATCTTTTAGGTTAACCTATTCGACCCATTAAAGATAAACCCAAGCCTGTATCGACTGTATATAAATGGGTTGAAATTTTCCCCGCTAGTTCATACAGTTCTATTGGTTGTACTTAGAGTAAATAGTTCTAACTAATTTCATTAAATCAGTATGCAGAATCCGCATGGGATGAACTTAAGCACGTAAGGCAAGCAGTTGGGTTCTTGGTATGCTTCTATTGCTTTTTTATGTCACACTTTTTACCTATATCATAATTCTCTTAAAATGTACTAACATTATTTTACAAAGTTGTTTAATTGCTATGCAAAGTGTTATCTTCCGATTTTTTGATAAGTTATCCTGGTATTAAATAATATTCACAATATATGTTCTGCAGGTTATACACCAAAAGTCAAAAATTACCTACGAAGGCCTCACAAATGATCTATGCCCAGTATGTCTACTTTTGTTTGTGCTTATATGTTCCTCATATATTTTTTGGCTACTATTTAGATAACGGTTTATATTTATTTTGGGAAATGACACAAGTGCTTCACTCTGTTTCAGCATCTTAATGTTCAACAACTGTACAAAATCTGCACATTATACCGTGACGACATTTACAATACTCCAACTGTAGACCCTGCAGTAAGAATCAGACTCTAGTAGTCATTTGTTTTCTTTACACTTCAACGCTAAGAGGTTTCCAATATTCGTTTATGTTTTGTACTCTTTGCTCCGAACATGTCTCACCCTCTCAGCTCTTTCCAGGTTATTTCCACCTTGAAAGTTCATGCAGAAGGCTTGGAGGATTCTGAAAATACATCTTTTTTGCTGGAAGACGATCCTTGGTAAGCAATATGATACAAAAATTTTACATAATTACGATTAGATGTGGCAAGGCCGGGATAGATAACACGTCAAACTAGAATCAGGTTGAAATGGGTGATTTTTAGTACCAATTAGCAAGCTGAGTTGTTTTGGGTTGACCTGCTAACATATGTCCTTCAGAAAGAAAATGATTTTATTTGTAATGTGTTAATTATGATTACAAAAACAAATTATATATTTGTTAATATTCTTAATATAATTAGGTTTTATGAATAAAAAATGTTGGTGATTTGTTCACCATAAAAATTACTTGAGAAACTAAATTGTACTCCGTATTTAAACATGTGTAGTCTGTCAAGTAATTGTTTGGTGTACAAATCACCTGCAATTCAAAATAGACTTTGATCAACTTTCAATGTTCTCCTTTTATCTAGTTTTCAGATGACCATTTTGAGCAAAAAAACATACCCAATCGACCCATTCATAAGCTAATGGTTTGAAATTTCATTTACTAGTCATAATGTTCATCAAGTGTCGATTAAGTATGTTGTTATTTTCGTATATGCAGCATTCCATTTTCAGTTGATGATCTTGTGGGCTTCCTTCATGAGAAAGATTTTGCAGAGATAAAACCTACTTGTGCTCTCGTAGAAAATCCAGACTTCAAATTTTTAGTCGAGTGATGCATTTTTTTTTTTTTTTAAATTATTTTATTCGTGAAAGATCATCGACTACCACAAGAGCATAGCATGTTGGTTGAGGCATAATGTATATCCCCCCAACCCTCAACTTTTCTTTCTCTTCTATACGGTTAGGTAGATTCTTTTAAGCATCATATCCTTTAGATTAAATTTGTAATATACACAGGTGTTTTCAGGTAGAGTATAGAAGGGGAGTGATGTATTTAAACATCTGTCACCGATAATTGTTCTATCAGATTAGGTTCTTTGTAGTAATGTAGGAACTGAACCTTTATATTTCAAGCGTAAAAGTTGTTAATTGTACTCTGACAACGAGTAATGTCTCTCTTTTTTCTGGTAACGAAAAAGTTGTCATTTTATTTGATATTGTAGTACGTATCTTCTCATTTGCAGTTTTGCTGCAACTCTTGTATGTATGCGGAAGCCTTACACAAGTCCGATAAATCTCATTGGTACTTGAGAAGAATGCTTGGGAACCATAATGATTTACTAATAAAACCTTGCAGTGATCCTTACATTGTGTTGGATTATACATAGTTCTTTATGGTTCGAATTTTGGTGACTAATTCTAAAATTAAATTTGTCATAAGATACAAATAAACAACCCAAAGACATTACACGACACAACTTTATTTGTGTCTAGATGAAGCGTGAGTGTTAAAATGAAATGCATAGATTCCTTAATTATCTAGTGGGCTTATGTTATTGATTAGCTACATATACTTGATGATTGCAATAATGGTAAGAAAAGCTTATTGGAATGAGAAAGTATATTAGAGCTTTCATAGCAACAACATACACATGCACTATGCAGCTGGCTATGTTACCTTTCTAGCTAGCTACCATAGTTTTGTTTGAGCAACCCATCCATGCATGGGATATCCCCATGCTAAACACCCCCCCTCCCACCCCCACACGCACAATATATGAAGTGTGAGAAGAGGCTGGCTGGCTGTATATATATGTCTGTATGTATATTTTGATTAATATAGATTATCTTGATACAGGATGATGAAAATCAATTTTAATAATATAGATTGTACTCTCCTTCCGATGCAATTTTGGGGAAATATCGAAACAAGGACCCAAACACTAGCTTCTCATTTTCTTGCATGAAAAGAAGTGTTTGTGACTAAACCAATGGTTCCATGCACATGCAACTACTTTAAAGACTTATACCCATAACTTATACGCAGTATTATTATCAATTATATGAACAAAAACAAAATGTACAGCTTTAAGGTGATTGTTACTAATGAAGAATGATGTTTTTAATAAATATTTTTGTTAGATTAATGAAACATAAGTGTGCACAATTGAAGTAAACTTAGACAAAGTAGACATTATAGTGAAGGATATATTGTCTTAAAGCGCTTGTTTTGAATTAAACGTTATCATGAAATAGTGCACTAATTATGTCATTCTTATATAGTGGTTGCATGTAAGTTGCACAGGTTGTGCATTTCTGTCGCCCTAATCGGGCTGAGATATGGGATTCACCCCATCCTTTGTACTTCAACGTTTTTTGGTGTAATGCATTTTACCAGGATGAAAAATCCCTTTTACCAAAAGGTATCAACGAAAACCAATCACGACGTGACTTATAAATACTTTTGGGTTGTAAACATTTAGTTAGCGGATCCGCAAGCATTTCATGAGTTCTAATGTACTCGATACATATATGTTCTTCCTCCACTCTTTTACATACGATAAGTACTTTGTATCGGGGTATAAACCAGCTCCAGTTGAACTATTACTGTTCGAGAAGCTCCAGGTCGCATTATTATCGCAATAAATCTTCATTGGCCTTGAAATGGAGTTAATAATTTCAAGCCCTGCAATCAAATTCTCAGCAACCTTGCATGGCATGTCACATTATAAACTGAAACATACTCATTCATCATTGTTGAGGTCGTCGTTAACTTTTGTTTTTACTCTTCCAAGAAATAGGTCCACCTGACAACACGAACAAAGAAAATGCCAAAGACATCACGAGAAGGCCTCGTGACAGCTAGAGACAGTTTACATTGACGGCGTCAAGACCAAAATAATCAAAGCTGACAGCATCATAACTCACAACTTACAAGTGATGCCGTCACAACTAAGTCAGTTCAAGAAGGAAACCCTAATGGGCGGTGAGCTGACGGCGTCACAACCCCAACGTGATGCTGTCATAACCAGAAAACTATAAATATAATCCCAATATTTTCATTATTTGTGTGCAACTTTGGAGGAACTTTCACCACCGAACTTGGGTTATTTTTATCAGTCTTTTTAGGTCTTTTTGGCCATTGAAGAACCGACTTATTGTTAATAAGTTATTTATTTATTCATTTAATCATGTCTATGTGTTATTCTTTAATTTAAGTAATTTCTTCTATTTACATTACTATGCTAGGCTAAATTAATTAGTGTTTGCTTATGATCGTATGAAACCTAGTTATTAATTACTTTGTTCGCCGTCACTTGTTTAATGATGTGCATGTTAGGAGTAGGAAAACTAGCTAGGGAAAACAAGACTAGCTTGAACGTCCACTAAAACGCGTCATATTAATACTTATGTCTTGGGCCATTAATTTGCGAAAGGTATTTATTGTGTAGGCTAGTCGAAGGGTGAGCTTGAGACTCATATAGGCATCGCTCACCTAGAAGAGTCTATAGATGTAAGGATTGACCAACCCACAATACGAAATTAAGAATACTTCACATTCCTTTAGCAAGGACGTGACAATTCGACAACGTAGTAAGAGATAACTAGGGAGTAGTGTAATTCTAAAGTAGTTCACCAATTTACTTTCTTGTTATTTTCTTTTATTGCATTGTAGTTTAATTAGTAGTTTAAATCAACCTCCCTCAATATCTGAAATTTTACTTGCTTTCAAATAAAACTTAAAAAGACCAAAAATAATCTTCCATCAACCTTAGGCTTAATCCATTATCCACTTCGAACTTACCTCACTATTCCCCTAGAGAACGATCAATCCCCCGATTCTTGCTTATACTACACTAAAACGATTAGGTACTCTGCATAGGAGGATTATAAAAATAGTGTGTTGCAATTCGACGCAACAAGTTTTTGGCGCCGCTGTCGGGGAATTGTCTTGGTTTCGATTTCTATTTCATTTAGGTCTACTCACTAGATTCATATCAAGTGCGAATTTTTTTATTTTATTTTATTTTATTTGTTTGCTTTTTTGTAGCTTTCTTGTAGTCCATCTTTTCTTTGTTCTCTTTGTCCATAATTTTCATTGACTGTCTTTTCAATTTGCTCAAAATGGAGAGATATAGTTTTCAAGTTTTGGATAGATTAGAATGGTGGACTGAAACCTTGAAAAAAGGATCCCCTTTTAGATCACCTAGTGAACCTTATGAATAATATATCCCTACAATTTTGGATAAAGTTCGTTCTGGTGAGTACCGTAGAAAAAGATGCCGAGTGCACCAAAGTTTTGAGGAGAGCCCTTTAGCAATGGACCATAAGTTTGATGACATAATAGAATTACCTAAGTCACTACCTAAGAAAACAAATGAGGGGGATTTAGTCGAGCATATGTACCATGAACAAAAAAAAACCTAGTTTTTAAAAACATGGACTTTGAACTTGATCAAGAATTTGAGATGGTTAGAGTTGAATTACCTAGGTGCATGTTGGGGTTAGATTCTACCAAAACACATAATAAGTACATAGGTGATTTAGATACGATGGAGGATGAGGTGAAAAATTCAAGCCCACAAAGTACCCCACAAATCCTACCATCATTTGAAGTATACCTACCGCCTATAACTTGCCCGAAAGAAGTAGAAGAGACTATAGGAATCCCAATAGAAGTAGAACCTTTGGACCAAACACAACTAGAGAATATATGTTTGAATACTTGTAGTTATAACCTTTCTCTTAGTTCTAAGGAAGTTCTTAATTTTGATGAACCAGAGCCTTAACCAAAATCGTTACCCAATTTTCCATCCACATATGTAAATCTAGGAATTGAAAAAGGCCCTAATCCACCCATCAAACCATATAGTCCAGGTAGTTATAGGATGAAGGTAGTATATACTTTGACCATTCACACACCACCTTCACCTCACGTGACATATTTCCACCTTGAAGGTGTGTATCGTTACTATCACCTGCACTTAATCTTAAGTGTAGGGAAAACCTCCATTTTATCTGTTAAATAAGGGTAGAGTTAGGCTAATGACTCGAACAAAAATAAGCGCTTCTCGAGAGGCAACCCAGGATTCTTTCATTTCACTTGCTTTATTTGCTTTTTAATTTTGTTTTTAGGATGTTTACATGCTAGTATATGATTATGAATTGTTACGTGATTGATTTGCATGTAATTATGCTTTCTTTTGTTTTTGACTTCATCTCATTGGTGATTAAAGGTACTTTGTATGTAATAAGTGTTGGGAAGATCATATGTGGTTACTATGAACCTGGATTGATTATGTGATGATTTATAGTTTAAATCTTGGCATGATTGTTTGTTTTATTTGTTTGTGTGTGTCAATACTAGTGTATATGTTTTTTGAGTATATGCAGGAAACAGACATTAGAAAACAAATTTTCTCCATAAAACAAAACAAAGTAAATATGTCAGGTTAGTCTGACAACGTCAGCTTCTGTAGCACAGCTTTTCTAAATTTTTGTCAAATGTCGAATATTAACATTTGAAAATTTTCAGAATTTCTTAAATGTCCAATTTTCCTGCATGTTATTTGTATTTCATTATACAAGTATTCTATCCTTTAATTACTTTATTTTATTTGTAAGTTTGGAATTACATCTTGTTGTGATTTTTCTTTGTTATTTTTGACGCTTTGGGGTTGTTTTGTTTTTGACTACATGATTGATTGCATGAGGATGGTCTTTTGACGATTCTTGGATGAAGATTTAAAATTGTATCATCGTTCTTCGATCATTCTGAGCAAACTAAAGGTTGAGTTCATTGAATGATAACATAAAAAAATTCATAATATGACATGAATAAACTCATATATTAATCTAAATAACTAATCATCGGACTGATTATCTATATTAACATAAAAGTTACCATTTATTCGAAGAATTCAGAAACATAAGTTAAATAGTTGACGAAAATCATATGAAGCACATACACTTTTATCACACATAATAGTGGAATCATATAAGAGAAATGATACATCTGCAAAAACAAATCCACAAAAGGATGTGTCACTTCCTAAGTGGTGTATTTTTATATAACTTCTCTCTCTCTTCTTTCATCAAGCCAATGAGGAAGTGACAACTCTTTTTATGGATAGTTTTGTGAAATTGTTTTTGTGAGTGTATCATTGCTCATCATATAAAGCATTCGTCACATAAATATCCTATCGATATTATTCAAATTCTTCATGCATTCGTCATCCGTTTCTTCTTTGTATTTTAATATCTTAAATCACAAGATTTTGCAATTTATTGCTTTCGACATAACTAAGGGATCATGAAGATATACTTATTTGAGGTTAATGCGCATTGCAAATATATATGTGCATGATTTGTCATCAGTCGTATATAGTTAAATATAAATAATTAATAGTGTCACATAATTTGCAGAATACATGGCATATATAAATGTTAATAACATATATAAGCGACTTAAGGGATCAGGTGATTTGCAGAATTGAATAAATTGATTGCAATGCTTTATCGTTTAACGCAAATATCTAATTCATTAAAAGATAATCCGTATTCAAACGGCAATCGATATCGACCAGTATTACTAATTTTCATTTCTTTTAAACGCATACTGTTGTTCATGATATGATCATTAAATCAAAAATAATTCAAGAGATTAAATGGCTCTTGATGCCACATGTTAAGTTTATTAAACATGCACATGATCAATCTCACATAATCATATCATAACAAGAACATCAAAGTAAACTTAATGATGAACCGAGTGAAGATTCGAATTAGATGATGAAGTCATAACGTTAGGGTCAGGGCCGGTCTTGAGGTTTTTGATGCCCGGGGCAAGCCGAATAAAATATGCCCCCTTATAAACAAAAACACAAATCTTTTAGGGGTTTGGAACCTAGTCAATTAAGCTAGGCGGCTCATCCCCATGCCGAATTCTATTTATTAATTAAAATGTTACGATACAAGGAAATAAATTTTGAATTACAAGCCCCTACTATATCACCTAAAGCGATGTCTTCGCGCGTTTCTTGAAGCAAATTCATCAATTATCTTGTCATAGTCAACATTTGCCAAAAAACTACTTTCTATACTCAATATTGCCAACTCGTTCAGTCTTTCTTGACTCATCGTACTCCTTAAATAAGACTTCAATATCTTTAATTTTGAAAAACTTCTTTCCGCGGATGCTACCGTGACTGGTATGGTTAATAAAATCTTGTATGCAAGTAAAATATTTGGAAACATATCCATCTTTTTTGTAAACTCCATGATTTCAATAGATGACCAAGGCCTTTCTCCATTATATGCTCCATTAGGCAACATGACCTGCAAAATTTGTAACTCCATAAACAAGTCATTACCATCGATATCACAATCTTCACCATTTGTCAATGCAGATTCAAGATTTAAACAACATTCTTTCAAGTTGTCATCATCCAAATAAGCTAACTTTGATGCATCAAACATGAAACCAAAAATTGATTCAAAATATTTCATTTGTTTAAATATGCTATTTAGTTGTGTTAGAGCCATATCAACCAAAACAAGAAAGTAATCAGTTCTAAATTGATCTTTAGCAGATTGTTGTTCTCTTTCGGTATTTGGAATTTCATCAAATTGTTTTTTCCTACAAGGAACACGTTTTATAGTAAACTCGGGCTCAATATCAATGGTTTCGGAAATTAATTTAGCTTCACTAATAGCATCATCTAACCCAGTTTCCCTATATTTTTCAAAATAGCTAACCAAACCTTCTAAATTTTTTAATGCAACATCAAGTAGCATATCACTTGACTGTAATTTCTTACTAACTAAATTAATTTTATATAAAATATCATACCAAATAACCAAACTTAGAACAAATTCAAAACTTGACAATTCACCATTTACCAACGATTCAGCAGTTCTACACACTAGTCCGTCATCACTTACTTTGGATAATTTTAATAAAGCTTTCTTTATCTTGGAAACTTGTGTTTTTATAGCTTTAACACTTTCTATATGACTTTCCCATCTAGTGGCACACAATGATTTTAACGTCAATTCATCGATATATTCAAGTAAAACACTCCATCGTTTGGTAGAACTAGAGAAAACTGTATATATAGCTTGACATGTTCCAAAAAAGGTTTCTGCTTTTTGACAAGAATTTGCCATATCACATAATACCAGGTTAAGATAGTGGCAACCACATGGCATATAAAAAGCTCTTGGGTTTATATCAAGTAATCTTTTTTGAACACCCTGATGTTTTCCCTTCATATTAGATCTAATATCGTACCCTTGTCCTCTAACATATTTAATATCTAGATCAAGAGATTTTAAAACATCTTGTAACACATTGAAAAGACCTAATCCTGTTGTATCCTCTATGACCAAAAACTCTAAAAAAAACTCTTCTACTTTTATAGGAGTACATGACACATCAACACATCTAATAATTAAAGTCATTTGCTCTTGGCGACTTACATCGGGAGTGCAATCGAGAATTACTGAATAGTACTTTGCCTCTTTGATTTTTTTTAATTATGGCATTCTTTACATCGGCTGCTAACATTTCAATTAATTCATTTTGAATTTTATGACTTAGATAATGATAATGAGTTTCTTTGTCTAGAATTCTGCGAAAATGTTCTTTCATTATAGGATCAAACTCAGCAATCATTTGAATTATGCCCAAAAAGTTCCCATTAGACTTTGTATAAAGTTTTTCATTTGTTCCACGAAAAGGCACATCATATTCAGCCAAACATTTCACAACAACAATTATTCTAATTAAAACTTCTTTCCAATGTTCGGTATCTCTTTTTATAAGTTCTTGTAGATCTTTATCAATTGTTTGATTCGTACTTAACCTTATTCGCAGCTCAGACCAAGTTCTAAAGTTAACCATATGCTCAGAGCTATTTTCATGCTTCTTTAAAGCTACACTAAGATGTTTCCAATCATTTGTTCCTACATTTGATAATTGACTTTTAGATATCGCGGTTTTAAATAACTTGCAACAAAAACAGAAAACCTTATCTAGCTCTTTGGAGTAAACCAACCATTTTCAATCTATAGAATCGCCGTTTCGTAGCTTGCGCACATAAAATTCACTAGAAAAGTGTCTACCTCCTTTATCTTTTGGATAATCGATATTAGTTTCTCTAAAAGGCCATTTGGTTACAAGTTCGTCTTTCATGTTTGAACGTAAACCATCCCAAATTATCACATCAAAAATATTATAATTAACTTTAGGTAGACTTTCATTAATTTTTTCGGCATGATCTTCATCAACATTAACATCCTCATTTTCATTAACATCAATATCGTCATTAACTTTAGGTAAACTTTCATTAACATCAATATCGTCGTTTTCATTAACATCAACATCGTCGTTTTCATTAACATTAGCATCGTCACTTTTTGAATTTTCATTATTTATAGGATTTTCGTTACTTTCAATATTTTCTTCACCATTATTATTATTATTCTTTTTTTTTTTGTCTAACAACAAATTGTTCCAAAGACCCAAATTGAGCTTTATTAGATTCTAGTTCTTTTTGCTTTCTTTTCCTATTTTGGGCACCCGACGGTTGTGGACGACGAAACATGATAATTTCTAGCGTAAATTATCTAATATAATAGCAAGATAACAATAAAAGGTAAAAATAAAAATAAAAAAATAAGGATGAATTATGGAATGATATCACCTGATTAGTTTCACATAGAACAGATTCGAGAGAATAACATTCGGGTAATATTAACTTGATTTCTTGATTGCCCACAGTTCAGTTCTAAATTGCCAATTCCGTACGTTTTTTTTCCTTCGTGAGACTGTGACTTTGTCAATCGGTAATTTGGTAAATATAAAACTTCTTTTTGATTGTCAATAACTGTCCTACATTGTTGGTGTAACATGGGCTTGGGCTTGAAAAATTCTTCGGTAAATTGTGTTAAATATACAACTTCCTATTATATTGTTTGACTAAATTACAACTTCTTATTATATTGTTTGACTGAAAATATAAAACTTACATATATATTTAAAATTGAACCTAGTCTAGTAAAACATTGACTTACAAATTGATGGCCCCTTCCAACTTGCTGCCTTGGGCTGTCGCCCACTTGGCCCAACACAAAGGCCGGCACTGGTTAGGGTTAGGTAGTGTTTGATAATAACTTAAAGTGTCTTAATTGAAAAATCGGTAAGTTAATTAAGTCATCAAATGGATGTTTGTTTAGTGCTTAAAACTAACATATGACTTCTTAGAAAAAGCCAATAAGATGAGGGTTTTCAAATTAAGTCATCCATTTTTATCATAATTTTACATATTTATCCTCTCATTTCTTAACCTTATTTCAAATAAAAGGGTATAACAATATTTTTTCTAATTCAGACACTTTATTAAGCATATAAAACAAACAATCATTTATTCATTTACAAACAGACATCATATATTTAGACAGACACTTTAATTTAACATGACTTAATTAAAAAACTAAACAAACATGCTCTTAGTCAACTTCTGTAGTGATGTCAATAATCCAATTAAGTGATTTCTCACAAATTATTGGTATCTGATTGTGATGCGGGCCTAAGTCTTGAAGAACGGGCCATCATGTTTCTAGAGGCCTAAGATCGCGTGACAAAAAGGGCCTCACTAAAATGGGCATAACTTGGGTTACGGGGCTCCGTTTCAGGCCTATGACCAGTTGATTCGAAGCTTGGAGCGAGGAGCACGTTGTGGTAAACAGACCTCATCGGTTTATGGAACTTTCGCGCCCCGAAACACCTTATTTTATGAGTTATTTGCAATTTCATGTTTTTTTGGGTTTTTTTTGGACTTTGTTTATGAAATAACTTTCGGCCCGCTTGTCTTTTAGGGCCCATTTCAGTTTTGTATCATTATTTAAGAGTTCCTTTGTAATGTGGAATAATCAGTTCTAAGAAATATCAAAAGTCTATTTTTGGTAGTTTTATTGCTAAAAATCATAATAGTCGGTATTCTATTGAATCAACGATTGTTGGAAGAATCGATCCTGGTATTCGTGTGAGTCAACAGGCTTGATTTGTGTTATCTCGTTACTTAGTTTACATCAGATTGAAAGAATTCTTAATTGACAAGATAGGAAAATAACTATCAATTGTTAGTTAAGGTTATAATATATTAAGACAAAACATAGAAGTGTATAATAACAAATGATGAAAGGCCACATACTGTATTTTGGATTTTTTTTTCTTTTTTCTTTTTTGGAACTACAAATTCTATTTCACATGTTTTTAACGAGATTTGAGCCACAATCTCTATATTCTAGGTTGTTGAATGATCACTCACATATCGCTGAACCAAGAGACCAAAGATAATTCATGATATGGATTATCCTTCCACTATTAAGTATTATTATTTGTTTAAATCCCGATACCCCCTGTTGTCATTTGAAAGCCGTCCAATCCGTCCTTCTAATTAAGCATGATATGTATCGTGGTTTTCTAAAAACGAGTGTACAAGCTCGATATTCGATTAAAGAATTAATTTTGTCACGAATGTCATGCTACAAATAACAAGGGATATGTGGGATAGAATATTGTGTTTCTTGTGGTCCCAAGAAGAAGAATTTTGAAGAATGTTAATCCGCAGGATCGAAAAGGACTTAATTCTGAGAGCCAGCAGTGTGATAAGGAGATGCAATGAAGGGATGTGGGGGTGTGTGGTTCCATTTTCCAATATGAATACACATCCAAGATGACTTGCTTCACGTGCGGTTCATCGATCATTGTCCGCTATACCTCGTGGACATTAAGCTTCCGCGTACCCTTCCTCGTGTAACACTCTGGTGCCATGGGGTTCAAGAACCTTAGCTCGTTGGTTTGGTCATATTTTAAGCCCTACTGATTTGGACCATTAATAATTGGTCGATTGTCTAGTCATTGGACTCAAATCCAGATAGATTGACAATCAAGTTTATTTATCTCCATCTAATTAAGGTTGAACACTAAGCAACTAAGTGATTCGTTAATGATAGATATCCATATAATTAGGAGTTTTATTATCACTCTTTAAGATGTCTATTGCCTAATGAATTACTAGTTACATGTTAAGCTTTAAGAAACAAGGGTTTGGCTGTAACAATTCGCAATTTCAGGTTAATTAATTTTTCCCGGAAAATTTCACTATTCACTTTTACTATTCATTTTTCCCGAAACTTTCCCGAAAGTTGATTTTTATTTGATATTCTCGAGTGATAAATCATTTCCATGGCAAATTAAATGTTTGACATTCGTCAGATCATTTTCGTGAAAGTTATTAAGGAATTACACGTTTTAGGGTAAAATGTCAATCAGAAATTCTACGCACAACGAAATTCAACCCCGTCAGGTGACCCCACATCGGAAAAATGTTTGACACACTCATGATTTATTTGAGAATTAATCGTGACTGAGAAAAACATGACCAAAAACTTCCCAGCAGGTCACCCATGCCTATACTACTCTCGCATGAGCACGCTTAACCATTTGGGCGATTAACCGTGAGACCACAAAACGCGTTTCTAAGAAGATTTGAGTTTTCAACTTATTAGAAAAAGTCAACATATTCTTTCCCTCCTCCATTGACCAAAAATCATCCCTTGATGTTATAAGTCATTTCGTGATTTTTAGGCTTACGGTTTGATGTCTAAAAGACATTTAATACCAACCAACACTAGACTGAGCCCAGTCTAGACATTATAAGTCATTTTAAATCATTTTTATAACATTAGAAAAGTAACATTTTACTTTTCTCAATTTTACGCAATATTCAGCGTTTTACGCGAATTACGCGTTTTAGACCCGTGTTTCCAGTTTTTAGCAGGGTTTTACACTCAAATGGAACCTACCACTCATTTTATATTTTATTATGGAACATATGGACATGTTTATCAAAACTTTCAAATTCCATAATTTTACGACACCCGGTTTTACGTTTTGAGGCTTAATCATTTACGATTGGCATTTCCCGGAGTCAAAACTAACCAAGTATCTTGGATAATATCATCAAAAGTACACACCTTGTTCCCCAAGGTGATGAACCGCCACTAGGAGGGGGGATTCACACTAGGTGTCATGATCTTATGCTTAGAACTCTTGGATGAGAACATGTGTTAACCTTGGCCTCCAAGGGTTGACAAGTCAACATATGTAACCTCCTTAAACTCATATAAATACCCTCCCCTCCCTCCTTTTGCCGTGCACTTCCACACACACAAACACTCTCATCTTTGCTCTTTTCCTTCCAAGTTTCATGCAAGATTCAAGTGATTCTTCAAGGTGGAAACCCTAGATAGGTTATCATTCATCAAACACTTCCATAACCTCATATACTTGGTGATTTATCTTGAGTTTAAATCCACTCAATTCACCTAAACCTTCATCATCCATCTTTCAAGAATACCAAGGGTAGAAAGATTGCATGAAGTGAAAAAGGGTTGAAGCAAGTCTATCAATGTCCTATCCTTACATGTTAACTTCCTTTCATCTTTGAAAGCCAAAAGTTGTGAGCCAAACCCTAACTTGATTCTTGTTAAATAATCATGTTCATGTTATTTACATATTATTTGTGCTATATATTGTCTTGTTATCATGTCCATGATGTATAAAAATGACCAAAACAAGTTATTGTTATTGATTGTTACAACAAGTTACTAAAACAAGTAAACTAGTGACTTTCTTGGTAAGACCTGATCAAAATGGTAAAAATATGATGTTAGATCATTACATATTACAGTAGAGGACTTAACAAGGAAACCATAGCAATTTGAACCACCTAAAACGAGTATACGAGTCAAAAGTTACGCCCATTTGAAGTTACCAAAGATTTCCGGCAAAACTGCCTAAACCTCCTGAATCGCATTCTGACTTTTTGAAAGTCCCACTTCTGGTCCGATTCATCAAAAAGTTAAAACACGAAAGTTGTCCGGAACGCCGTTTTCGTTCAGGATCAAAGAAGCTCGAGACCTAAAAACACTTTCCGAGTGATAAAATTCTTCAAATTCTAAACAGCCCATTTTTAGGCGAAAGTCACTAGATTATGGTTATACTTTGAAAGGAACAAGAGGTCTTATGACCTATAATCAAGACCACAAACATGACTAGAACCAAGGTTGAGTCTCATGACCTTGGAACAAGGACCAAAGGTCATGGCTAGGCCATGACGAAATGACCATAACAACTCACATAGGCGTAAACATGAAACAATGAGTTAGGCGATAACTTGAACAAGCAATTTGGATCTACTTCACTTAAAAGGAAACCATGAGATTTTACCAAGAGAACATGGTCATTTAAGACTTATGAAACTACCCCTAATAACAATCTTCATGTATAAATAAACTTTCATAAGTTTATTCAAATATCGGACATGTAACCTTTCGGATCAAAACTTATATCTATATATTTCATCAACTACTACAATAGTAGGGAGCCTCATGTGAGGAGTTCATTATGTAAGCCGTCGAGTTGAGTTGTGGATTTACGAGTTAAAGTGTCCTGGCTCCTCGAACGCTTACTAACATGACTTCTGAATTATGTCGGCCCGAACGGTAGTAAACGATATACAAAACATACATGTTTCATGAATCTTTTCTTTCAACGACTTACATTATACATCATACCACATCATGGACTATAATGCAAGATATATATATAGGCACTACTTCATGTTCTTTACTCCGATCCTAAGTCGCGACATTCTATTATAGGTTGCTCGTATAAACCTACACGATTCAACCATTACATTCATTACTTGCTATCTTAACTTAAGGTGAGTTCATAGCCCCACTTTACATTACTTCAATGTTTTACAAACCCTTGGGGGGAATACATGCTATTATTTTTCTACTCGAAAACAATACTTTCTACTGTATGTTATTCGACTATGTTTTATTATCACTAAGTAACATCCTTGCCAAACCAAGATCCCTTAGTATGAACCATTTAATCACTTGCGAGGGTTACTTGCAAGTGAGCGCGAATATTGTGAATAGGCCTATTGGGATTGACGAATCCCATTTGTTTTGATTAGTTCAAACAAATGCATTAATATTTGAGACATTAGGTATGACGGCAAAGTACCTACCGGGATAAATCTGCCAATCGATATTGGTACACGTTAACGTTTTGGTTTCATAAGCTTAGTGTATAATACATTTTATGGGCGTATAATAACGTAGCCTACCTGTTTTGTTTTCCAAACATTGGTGTGAGTCTACAGCTCACACTACGATTATTGTGTTCAAACGATTTACCTACAAACACTACGATTATGGTGTTCAAACGATTTACCTACAAACACTACGATTATGGTGTTCAAACGATTTACCTGCAAACACTACGATTATGGTGTTCAAACGATTTACCTACAAACACTACGATTATGGTGTTCAAACGATTTAACTACCAACACATTGTGTTCAAACGATTTAACAAACTCTATGAATATCACTCAACCTTTGTGTTGACCTCTCAAGCATGTATTTCAGGTTCATGACGATCAAGGATGGCACGGAAGGACACGGATACTCAAGAGGGCTATAAATTTACTTATCATTCAAAAACACATTTATTATACATTGTAAACATGGAACCAATTGGGACCTCATTTTGTAACCTCTGATATTTATATAATTTTGAATGATACATCTTTTAAAACGACTCAATTGGAGTTCGTTTTCTATTATTGTGACTATTGTGCCGTCAAGTAACACCCAGTTCGAATTCCGCTGCATCATGAATTGGGGGTGTTACAGATTGGTATCAGAGCCATGGTTATAGAGAAACGGGTCTAAGTGAGACCTAAACTATAACTACAATCACAAACAAAAACATTTTATAGCCTTCCGCTCTCCGTGTCTTCCATCCTCCAGACGATTATGGACTTAGTAAGCATGTTATGCTTCACAAACATATTAGTATATTGATATATACACACTAAGCATTTTATGCTACATGAACACATATAAGTATATTGATATATACACACTAAACATTTTATGCTACATGAACACATATAAGTATATTGATATATACACACTAGGCATTTTATGCTACATGAACACATATTAGTATATTGATATATACACACTAAGCATTTTATGCTACATGAACACATATTAGTATATTGATATATAAACTCGGTTTATTTTCAATCATTTATCTAAACAATGAACTAAACATATCTGTGTATGCCTATTCTAGGGCATTTCGACACAATCACATTCTCCCAATCATGTTCCTACTCCAACATTATATGTTCAAGACATTGTGAGATACAATGGTCTCATTCATTTTCCAAGACATTGTATGATACAATGGTCTTAATCATTTCTCAAATGTTTTGAGTCACACAATGGCCTAACCTACTTCCCAGACATTGTGAATTGCACAATGGTCTAACCTACTTCCGAGACATTGTGATTTGTGCAATGGTCTCTGGAATTATTTCACGACCTCATCAATATCATTTCTTATGATATCAAAAATCCATCACAATCTAACGATTTCCAAACAAGAAATATGAGATTTCTAAAGGACAAACTAATCCATCGTCGACAAAAGCTGAACTTTCTCTACATTCATTAAGGTTTTCTGATGAAACCTTCATTATTAAAAGTTCGTGATCCTGGCCAAGTATGTTCTATTTTAGAACTACTTAAAACTTCCTTTCCATACGTATCTACCCTTACTACCTTCTATGCAATGGAATATGAAAACATACGTTACAAGTCTTGTATGGACGGGACTTGCAACTTAAGGGTTTGACATCGCCTTTGTTTAGTGGACAGTTTCCCGAAAGCAACAGACATATCAAAAGTATACCTAGTTTAGGTATTTGAAAATTTTATCGAACCTTGGCTAAATATAGACTAGTCACCTATATTTAACCTAGGGACAGTGGAATATAGTCTGACTAACTATATTCGACTTAGAATTTTCAAATACTGAGAGTAGTTGTACTAGGGTTATGTTTAGGTTAATTTCCTACATGAACATGATAAACCACCAGAATACATTAAAACGATCTAGAGACACGATAGTGTCTTACCACTCAACAAGATCTTAACACTTTATTTGTACTACCTAATTTCATTCTTGAAATTTTTCATTTATGAGATAATCCGAACTACTATCTTGGGATAGTTATCAATTATTCTCTTCATCCTGTAGAAGTACCATCCTGTTTAGGATACCATTCCATCATAAACTTTTAAAATCTCTTAAGATTTTCAAAACAAACTCAACATCTATACCTAAGAGTATTAATGTTAAGCATACACTACACACTTTTGTTCATCAACATATCATAACATTATCTTCACAACCGTTGGAACCACAAGCTCATTAACAGATCTTGATGCACTTTTAAAGCTCAAATCATCCTTAGTTACACCACAAGCACCCTCATCAGCTTTACAAGTTTGAATATTCATCTTGTACTTTTGGAACACCAGTATCATCTCGTAATACACTACCTTGTAACTCACCGGCTAAGTATGAATGTTGTGTCGGGAATTCTTGAGTAGGATGATTTATAATGTCCTTATTTGAATGGATTGGGATGCCTTTTCATTTAAATAAAGAAATTATAAATCATCGAACCATACGTTTATATTCCTTTAGTTACATTGTTTGGGATGCCTCTCTATGTAAATAAAGAATTATAAACAAGTGGGCTTATTTGTATCCGAAATAACATAAGTATGAAGTCAACCTACATTACATTGCTCGGGTATGGCTTGATACCTACATTACATTGCTCGGGTATGGCATGATACCTACATTACATTGCTAGGGTATGGCATGATACCTACATTACATTGCTCGGGTATGGCATGATACCTACATTATATTCGCCACAAGAAATCCTATCTTTTCACCAACATCGCTTCAAACCATGACATAAACACTAGGTACAACAACCGATTACCTACTAGGCTATGATTGCAACAACTATCCCAATTTCCATAAGTACGAGGTTTACATTTTGGTTTTCATAATGATAGTGCAATAACAAACAAACTCATTACGAGGCCATGTACCTATATGCATGTGCAGTCGTACCAAACTCATTACGGGGCCATGTAGCCATATGCATGGGCAGCCGTACAATTCAAACAGGACTTGGTCCAACCACATGTTCAACGCTTATTCCATGATTCGATTCTTATATCAATTTCCATTTATTGGATTCCTATGTAAATTGCTATTGTTGTTCAACTGTTATATCAATTGCTATTGATACTTGACAACTATATCAATTTCCATTTTGATATTTAACTATATCAAGTTCTTTTGGATATTCAACTACTATATCGATTCCTATTAATATTCGACTGCTATATCAATTTCCTTTGATATTCGACTATTACCATACCTTTCCTACATAAAAGGAAGCCTCATCCTACACCATACACTGATCAAATTACATTACCGGAAATCCCAGACTTTGGTCCTCATAAGTAACCACACATCTTTATCGATACCACTCCAACATATGACACACATAGAACTTCGGGACGAAGTTCCCCGTAAGGGGTAGAGACTGTAACAATTCGCAATTTCAGGTTAATTAATTTTTCCCGGAAAATTTCACTATTCACTTTTACTATTCATTTTTCCCGAAACTTTCCCGAAAGTTGATTTTTATTTGATATTCTCGAGTGATAAATCATTTCCATGGCAAATTAAATGTTTGACATTCGTCAGATCATTTTCGTGAAAGTTATTAAGGAATTACACGTTTTAGGGTAAAATGTCAATCAGAAATTCTACGCACAACGAAATTCAACCCCGTCAGGTGACCCCACATCGGAAAAATGTTTGACACACTCATGATTTATTTGAGAATTAATCGTGACTGAGAAAAACATGACCAAAAACTTCCCAGCAGGTCACCCATGCCTATACTACTCTCGCATGAGCACGCTTAACCATTTGGGCGATTAACCGTGAGACCACAAAACGCGTTTCTAAGAAGATTTGAGTTTTCAACTTATTAGAAAAAGTCAACATATTCTTTCCCTCCTCCATTGACCAAAAATCATCCCTTGATGTTATAAGTCATTTCGTGATTTTTAGGCTTACGGTTTGATGTCTAAAAGACATTTAATACCAACCAACACTAGACTGAGCCCAGTCTAGACATTATAAGTCATTTTAAATCATTTTTATAACATTAGAAAAGTAACATTTTACTTTTCTCAATTTTACGCAATATTCAGCGTTTTACGCGAATTACGCGTTTTAGACCCGTGTTTCCAGTTTTTAGCAGGGTTTTACACTCAAATGGAACCTACCACTCATTTTATATTTTATTATGGAACATATGGACATGTTTATCAAAACTTTCAAATTCCATAATTTTACGACACCCGGTTTTACGTTTTGAGGCTTAATCATTTACGATTGGCATTTCCCGGAGTCAAAACTAACCAAGTATCTTGGATAATATCATCAAAAGTACACACCTTGTTCCCCAAGGTGATGAACCGCCACTAGGAGGGGGGATTCACACTAGGTGTCATGATCTTATGCTTAGAACTCTTGGATGAGAACATGTGTTAACCTTGGCCTCCAAGGGTTGACAAGTCAACATATGTAACCTCCTTAAACTCATATAAATACCCTCCCCTCCCTCCTTTTGCCGTGCACTTCCACACACACAAACACTCTCATCTTTGCTCTTTTCCTTCCAAGTTTCATGCAAGATTCAAGTGATTCTTCAAGGTGGAAACCCTAGATAGGTTATCATTCATCAAACACTTCCATAACCTCATATACTTGGTGATTTATCTTGAGTTTAAATCCACTCAATTCACCTAAACCTTCATCATCCATCTTTCAAGAATACCAAGGGTAGAAAGATTGCATGAAGTGAAAAAGGGTTGAAGCAAGTCTATCAATGTCCTATCCTTACATGTTAACTTCCTTTCATCTTTGAAAGCCAAAAGTTGTGAGCCAAACCCTAACTTGATTCTTGTTAAATAATCATGTTCATGTTATTTACATATTATTTGTGCTATATATTGTCTTGTTATCATGTCCATGATGTATAAAAATGACCAAAACAAGTTATTGTTATTGATTGTTACAACAAGTTACTAAAACAAGTAAACTAGTGACTTTCTTGGTAAGACCTGATCAAAATGGTAAAAATATGATGTTAGATCATTACATATTACAGTAGAGGACTTAACAAGGAAACCATAGCAATTTGAACCACCTAAAACGAGTATACGAGTCAAAAGTTACGCCCATTTGAAGTTACCAAAGATTTCCGGCAAAACTGCCTAAACCTCCTGAATCGCATTCTGACTTTTTGAAAGTCCCACTTCTGGTCCGATTCATCAAAAAGTTAAAACACGAAAGTTGTCCGGAACGCCGTTTTCGTTCAGGAACAAAGAAGCTTGAGACCTAAAAACACTTTCCGAGTGATAAAATTCTTCAAATTCTAAACAGCCCATTTTTAGGCGAAAGTCACTAGATTATGGTTATACTTTGAAAGGAACAAGAGGTCTTATGACCTATAATCAAGACCACAAACATGACTAGAACCAAGGTTGAGTCTCATGACCTTGGAACAAGGACCAAAGGTCATGGCTAGGCCATGACGAAATGACCATAACAACTCACATAGGCGTAAACATGAAACAATGAGTTAGGCGATAACTTGAACAAGCAATTTGGATCTACTTCACTTAAAAGGAAACCATGAGATTTTACCAAGAGAACATGGTCATTTAAGACTTATGAAACTACCCCTAATAACAATCTTCATGTATAAATAAACTTTCATAAGTTTATTCAAATATCGGACATGTAACCTTTCGGATCAAAACTTATATCTATATATTTCATCAACTACTACAATAGTAGGGAGCCTCATGTGAGGAGTTCATTATGTAAGCCGTCGAGTTGAGTTGTGGATTTACGAGTTAAAGTGTCCTGGCTCCTCGAACGCTTACTAACATGACTTCTGAATTATGTCGGCCCGAACGGTAGTAAACGATATACAAAACATACATGTTTCATGAATCTTTTCTTTCAACGACTTACATTATACATCATACCACATCATGGACTATAATGCAAGATATATATATAGGCACTACTTCATGTTCTTTACTCCGATCCTAAGTCGCGACATTCTATTATAGGTTGCTCGTATAAACCTACACGATTCAACCATTACATTCATTACTTGCTATCTTAACTTAAGGTGAGTTCATAGCCCCACTTTACATTACTTCAATGTTTTACAAACCCTTGGGGGGAATACATGCTATTATTTTTCTACTCGAAAACAATACTTTCTACTGTATGTTATTCGACTATGTTTTATTATCACTAAGTAACATCCTTGCCAAACCAAGATCCCTTAGTATGAACCATTTAATCACTTGCGAGGGTTACTTGCAAGTGAGCGCGAATATTGTGAATAGGCCTATTGGGATTGACGAATCCCATTTGTTTTGATTAGTTCAAACAAATGCATTAATATTTGAGACATTAGGTATGACGGCAAAGTACCTACCGGGATAAATCTGCCAATCGATATTGGTACACGTTAACGTTTTGGTTTCATAAGCTTAGTGTATAATACATTTTATGGGCGTATAATAACGTAGCCTACCTGTTTTGTTTTCCAAACATTGGTGTGAGTCTACAGCTCACACTACGATTATTGTGTTCAAACGATTTACCTACAAACACTACGATTATGGTGTTCAAACGATTTACCTACAAACACTACGATTATGGTGTTCAAACGATTTACCTACAAACACTACGATTATGGTGTTCAAACGATTTAACTACCAACACATTGTGTTCAAACGATTTAACAAACTCTATGAATATCACTCAACCTTTGTGTTGACCTCTCAAGCATGTATTTCAGGTTCATGACGATCAAGGATGGCACGGAAGGACACGTATACTCAAGAGGGCTATAAATTTACTTATCATTCAAAAACACATTTATTATACATTGTAAACATGGAACCAATTGGGACCTCATTTTGTAACCTCTGATATTTATATAATTTTGAATGATACATCTTTTAAAACGACTCAATTGGAGTTCGTTTTCTATTATTGTGACTATTGTGCCGTCAAGTAACACCCAGTTCGAATTCCGCTGCATCATGAATTGGGGGTGTTACATTGGCGATGAATGTCGTCACCAAAAATTCTATTCTTTTTGTCGCTAAAAGGGTTAGCGACGGCCAGCCAACACCAATATGTCGTTGTTAAATGTTTTCACAACAACCTTCAAAAGCTCTTAGTGACGACATAAAGGAGCCCGCAACACTTAACGGTCAAAGATACAAATGCTTGTCCTCATAACACTTTTGGTGACGAAATTAGTCATCGCTAAAACAAAAACTTAAAAAACATTAAAAAATGAAAGAAACATTTTTGGCGACGATGTAAGTCGTAGTAGTAAGTTTTTATTCAATATATTAATTTAATTAATTAAAATGATTTATTTAACTAAATGTTATTAGAATACATTTTTAAATACTCTTCGCAAACACATTGAAACATTTATGAAATAAAAATTAATACAATATTTCAAAAAAATTAAGTGTCATGTCGATGTTCTTTATTATCAACTTTTAACATAATTCAGTTTGTCATTGCTTGAAATTAATATAACCTAAAATTCTCGTCTTTTATAAAGATATTGTCACGAAAAATATATTATCAAAAATATTGTTTCTCGAAAATTTTAATAACATGATATCACCGCCGCAACGCGCTTGTGCCATGCTATATAAGTATAATGTATGCATATGGTTTGATAGAAACCAACAACTTATTTCTTCGACGTCTTTCGTATGATACTTATTGAATGGTCCATGTTTGTGTTAGTTTATTCAATGCATTAGTTGTTTTCGAACGTGGCATTACTTAATATATATTAAACATGAATTTGATTAAGAATTTTTAAATATTACTTATTGTTAAAATATTTTAAGAAGTACTCATTATGTTAATGTAATTTTCAAAACACAGTGCTCATTTATTAAACTTTTTTTTTTTTTTTTTTTTTTTTTTTTTTTTTTTTTTTTTTTTTATGTTATAAAAAAAAGAAAAAAAAATCATTGATCCTCACTGAAAACTTTCAATGCAACAAGTCGATAATTCACTTACGCAAACATGGGATATGATGCTTCTCATGTTTTTGTCATAAGTCATAACTATTTCTGATTATGATTAATTACAAGTTTAATATGTATTTTGTTGTTTCAAGCTTATAATTTTGTTTTTGGTGGTTCACTCTTCAATTCTTGATATGCTCTTATTTCCATTAAATCATGTTTGCCTAAAGTTATCAAAGCAATATTCAACACTTGGATTAACTAATCACGTTACTCGATCATAACTTGTGGTATTCATTAAAGTTTCTCCAGCTTGAAATTGTGGTTGCATTTTCTGAATTCATTTTGCCATAAACTACATTCGTGGCCCTGTTTGATGTTTTGCTCTCCTTTAGGTTTGTTTTTTCGTTTTGGGATCCTTGAAAATGTGCACAACGAAAGATAAATATACGACTGCTAGAAATAGCATATGATGGGTTCCACGGAAAGCAAAAAAGATACTGGAGGTTAGAATTGCATGAGATACAAATCATGGTTTAGAAAAGAAAGATGATTCACACACACATAGGGGTGTTAAAAAGATGGAGGAACCGAAGAACCAAACTAGTATCGACTAGGAACCAAACCAAAAATTAGAACCATGGTCCGGTTCTCGGTTCCTACAATTTTAAAATTTTGGTTCTTGGGCGGTCCAGGTCGGAACCTTCCGGTTCTGTTACTTTTCCGAAAATAACCGACTCTTTTGAATGTACGTAATTTTAATGGGCTATTTTGGACTTTAATTGTGTGCATGCAACTTTAAGAAAAATGGAAAATAAATGGAAAATAAAAGTCACCTCCCCTCATACAAATCGCCAAACTCTGTAACCTAAAACTGACAAACTCATAAAAAATCAAAACCCTAACCATTAATCTATTCCAAATAACATTAATAAACTATTGATTCTTTTATTATTGTTATCATTTAAAGCATTATCATCATAAACATTATTCATCAAACCCTTCTTAGAAGTTTTTTTCTTTCTTTTTATCATGATCACACGAATTGAATTCGGATTTGTTTATTAGAGTTGTTATCGAATTAAAGACGAATGCAATAATTAGATTAATAATATGAAGTGAACTTGATACTTTTGAAAAGTTACGAACTTATGTCTTGTGTTTTTGTTTTTAATTTGAACAATTGGAATTATTGAAATGATTTGCGTTGTTGAAGACATTTTTTTGTGTTTGTGTTGTTATAGCATATCATTTATAAATGATCGACAATGAAGTCTAGATTTTTTAAACAACTTTGGTATTTGTCAGGAATTACCGAAAATTCTTGTACCGGAACCGAACCGAAGGACTTAATACGGTCCTCGGTTCTATTTTGATCTTATTTTCGGTTCTCAATTCTTTCGATTCTGGTTCTGGTTCAGTTCGATTCAAGTACCATAGACACCCTTAGAGCATTGGGTACAATAACACCAAGTTAAGTTTTAACACAACGCCACGTCAGCGCCACATCAGCTTTAATCTTTTAATCTTAAAAAAAATAATAATAAAAAAACAAAGGAAAAGAAAGAAAAAACCGATATGTTAATATTTTTGAGTTAAAGCTTAACTCAACATTTTGAGTCCCACTTTTATCATAATTAAAAAAAAAAAAAAAAAAAAAAAAAAAAAAAAAAAAAAAAAACGAGTTAAAGCTTAACTTAAAGGGCGGTATATTAACATTTTTGAGTTGAAACTTAACTCACACAACACTTCACCTTTCACCCTGCGTTAACTTGGTAACGCAGGACGTTAACTCAACTTTAATTTGGGGAGACGTTATGTTAACTTTGGTGTTAACTAGAAAATATTAGGGGGTGGCAATGTTGCCTAAACTTTAATTGTAATTAGCCAATAGAATTAAGCCAACTAATTTCATGCCTAATGATGCCTAATTTCATATTTTTAGTGGCAATGTTGCCTAACCATGCCTAAACTTTTTTTTTTTTTATTATTTATAATTATATTTAACAATTTAATTAAAAACATCAAATTTCATTAATAATTCAAATAAAAGTTACATAATACTTTAGGAAAATAAAAACAAAACAAAAATTAAAAATAGGAAATCACTAGTCATCGAGGTATGGTAAGTCTTGCGCCACTACGTGCTTCGTAAGATCATATTGAAGACGGTTATGAATATCTTCGTCCAGTAACTCTTCTAACACACTATCGTCTTTTAAAGTCATATTACCCAATATAATACACGTATAAACAATTTGTCGAATCTTTACAACGGTCATAGGTCGTAGAGGACGACTGAGAATAAACCATTTTTCCTTCAAACGATCAAAAGCTCGCTCGACATCCTTTCTTGCAGACTCTTGTAGTTCAGTGGGATACGGATATGCTTTAACAAGACTTGAATATTTAGGATATATTTCATCGGCAAGATAATATCCACGTTTGTAGAGACGTCCACGTAAATAAAAAGAACTGTTTGGCGCCGTACCATTTCGCTCGGTAACATATAATGGAGACTGATTCAAAACATTGATATCGTTGTTTGAGCCGGGCGGACCAAAAAACGAATGCCAAATCCACAAATCATATGAAGCCGTCGCTTCAAGCATAATAGTTGAGTATTGGTGATCACCTCTCTTATATTGGCCTTTCAAATATTTAGGACAATTTCGCCAAGTGAAATGTGTACAATCAATGCTACCAAGCATTCCAGGAATGTGATGTTTTTCTTCATGTACCTCGAATAACCGAGCAATGTCATGGGTTGTCGGCCTACGTAAGAACTCTCGGCCGTATAACTTTATAATCGCATCACAAAATTTATCAAGACATTCACCTAGAAAAAACAAAATATTATTTTATAAAAAAATAACGAAAAAAATAACAAAATATTATTTTATAAAAAAAATATATATTTAAAGAAAAACATAATAATAACGAAATATTATTATACAAAAAAACATTAAAAAAAAAAATAATAACGAATAAAAATAATAAATAACAAATAAAAAATAATTACTAACGAATAAAAAAAAAATAATAGCCTGAAGTTCTTCGTGCCATGTTTAAATAGTCATCGAATCTATCCGGAGGTTCACCCGTTGCGAGTTGCCGTATTGCCGATGTGCATTTTTGTAACGGCGTGAAACTAGTCTTTCCAAACGCGTCTTGACCCTCTTGAAACCATTCGAATTGCGCTTCAATGTCATTTACAATTTGTAAAAACAATATTTTACTCATACGAAAACGATCACGAAAAACATCTTCGTTAAACTTTGGTTGTTCAACGAAATAGTCATTCATTAAATTTTCTAAAGCTTTATCACGAAAACGTTTTATATAACCACGGATGAAGGTAGAGCTTGCCGTGTCTTCAAGAGCTTCGTACGCGGCTAAAAAGGTTTCGATTGTACTACCGGATAACCATTCTCCGGATGAGTCGGGGGGAATAATTATCTCGTTTGAGGATGAACCCGATGATGACATGGTTATTAGAATGTAAATTGTATGTGTGATTTGATATTAGTTTAGATGTGAAAATAAAAAGGAAAATGGTTAGTATTTAAAGATTTTTTTGTTCTTTTTTTTTTTTTTTTTTTTTTTTTTTTTTTTTGGAAAAAGTATCCAACGGTACAAATTTTGAATGCTTGCAACGGTCACAAATTGAATGCACATCTCCACACCGAATCGGTAAACAATACCGTGTGAATTGCCGATATCACCATGCCGATCAAGTGGCAACGTTTTGCTGATCCATGCCGATGCATGCCGAGCCAACCCCGAGTACGTTGCCAGTCCCCTTAATTAAGGTTTAACGTGAAAAAGAGGTGAACGTAACGAATGCTCTTACACACATATCATATGGAAAAGGACCATCTTTTAGGCTATCATTTTCAATCCCAAACACATGCAAACCCTATTTATACCTCTTCATCTCCCTGTCACCCCCTCCACACATTTCTTTACTTTCTCTCTCTCATCCATTTCAAGTTTGAATAATTATTCCCAAACTTAGAAACCTAGCTAGCTACAAGTGTTAAACAATTTCCAACTTAGAAGTTGTGTGTCTCATTCACCATTTACAATCTTTCTACCCTCTTTTGATGCATTGTGCTTGTTATAACAGTCTTGATCGTTTGCCGACAATGGTACATCATGCACTTGAACATGAGGAGTTATTCTCCCGACGTTGCATACTAGTCAACGGGCCAGTCATAGTAGGGGCTGGCCCGTCTGGACTAGCAGTGGGCGCTGGACTCCACCAACAAGGAGTTCCCTTTGTAATATTGGACCGCGCTGACTGCATTGCATCTCTTTGGCAAAATAAGACTTATGATCGCCTCAAACTTCATCTCCCAAAACAGTTTTGCCAACTACCTTACTTCCCATTCCCACCAAATTTCCCAGAATACCCATCGAAAAATCAATTTATTGACTATCTTGAAACCTATGCCAAGAAGTTTGAGATTAGTCCAAGGTTCAACGAGTCCGTTCAGTCAGCTAAGTATGATGAGACTTGTGGGCTTTGGCGTGTTAGAACTGTGACAGATAATTGTGAGATCGAGTATATATGTAGGTGGCTTGTGGTGGCAACTGGGGAGAATGCTGAGAAGGTGGTACCCGTTTTTGAGGGGTTGGATGAGTTTGATGGAACCGTTATGCATGCTTGTGATTACCGCTCCGGAGAGCCTTTTGAAGGAAAACGAGTCTTGGTTGTTGGGTGTGGGAATTCGGGCATGGAAGTCTCTCTTGATCTTTGTCACCATAATGCTTTTCCATTCATGGTGATGCGAAGCTCGGTTAGTTCCATTTTATTTGAAATGAAACTTATCTATTGCACATATTTTTTTGTTGCATCTTGATTTTTTTCTAAATCTAATTGTATTCTTGATTATGATGAATAGGTTCATATCCTACCAAGGGAAATTGGTGGTAAATCGACATTCGAATTAGCAACTTCACTCTTGAAGTGGTTACCATTAAAGGTTGTTGACAAGATACTCCTAGTTCTCGCAAGATACACTCTTGGAAACTTAGAAAAATATGGTATAAAAAGACCATCAAAAGGTCCATTACACCTCAAGCACATAAAAGGGAAAACCCCTGTTCTAGATATTGGTGCCTTACAAAAGATAAAATCTGGGAAGATTCAAATAGTCCCTGGAATCAAGAAATTCTCACGCGGTCGGGTCGAGTTGGTCAATGGAGAAAATCTTGAAATAGATTCAGTCATTTTGGCAACAGGGTATTGCAGCAATGTTCCCTCATGGTTAAAGGTAACTACTTTTCTATTTTTCAAGAATTTTTTTGTGAAATACCATTTGTACCCTTGCGCTAACGTGCTGCATTGAACAGGACGATGGTATGTTTTCGAAAGACGGGATGCCAATTAGACCATTTCCAGAAGGGTGGAAAGGGAAAGCAGGCGTGTATTCAGTCGGATTCACAGGAAGAGGTCTATCTGGTGCATCTCTTGATGCTATTAAAGTTGCACAAGACATTGGCAAGATTTGGAATAAGGAAACTAAGCAGCCCAATCATTATGTCACACTTTCTTGCGATCGAAAATGCAATAAGTAGCAAATATTGAAAAGCAAAATTGTGTTCGTTTGATCTTTTTGTATTGTTTTCCTGTTTTCAGTTATATATATAAGCTGACTTATTTAAAAATTGTAACAAAGTAAGCATTAAAAAAAAAGAGAAAAAAACATATAGCCCTCTCCAGATAAAGTCGAGGCTCGGACGTTGTGTACAAAAAAGGGAAGACGAGGCTTTAATTTTTTTGGTTCTCTATTTGTATTTTGTTTCTTTTCTTGTAATGTAACTTGTTTTGAATGTTGCTACAAATTTCATGTTATAGCACTTTTATCAGCACTTTATATCAAGTTATCAACTATTGTTACTATATGATCTTAATACGTTTTGTGATGCATTTAGACAATTTCTCTTTGCCTTTTGGTTATATAGTACGAGTAGTATTGTTATGTTACGGGCCTATTTATTATAAACGAAAAGATATGATTGTGAACATACGTTGTTTACATTAGTGAAAGAGCTTATAAATGATGATACACATGTTACCGAAATAAAGAGTTGGAGAATAGTGTAGACTATGATCTAAAGAGAAATGTAGGGGTCTCTCCTAAGGGCACCACAGAATGGTCCAACATTTGTGCCCGCGTAGTTAATAAAACATATGGGCTCTAGGTCCATAAGATGGTCGGCCACTGCTATTAGACTATCTTTAATTACAACCTTATCCAACCCAATCTTTCACTAAAATATTATTTTTTACTCCTCCACCTATACAACTTATACATACAACTAAACTATATTTTTTTTTTACCATTTATCAACAACCTAACCAAATTAATACATACAACTAATCTATTCTTTTATAAAATAATAAGTATAAAAAGAAAAAAAAAGAAAAAGAAAACAAATAGCCATTCACTGGTTGCCATGTGGCAGATTGGAGGTTGGCAACCTAGATTGCCACGTGACCTTGGTTGATAGAAAGATTGGAAAGTTTTATTAAAATACTATTATTTTTGTGTGGTAAACCCAACCGGTTGGGTTGGCAATCCATTGATAAACATAGTCTTACTCTTCAATCTTGTGACTCAAATTTGCAGAGGAGTACTTCCCTTAATAAGAAAGTAACAGTACAAAGTGTTTATTAGAATGGAATAGACTTGCATAGTACAGCCCCATCCCCATTCTTGAAAAGATAAGTGACAATAAAACATATAATTTCCTGTCTGAATTGAACCTACAACTTTTGGTTAGCAAGACACTTATGATACCGTTCAGTAAACAGCGATTGGTTTTTGATAGATGAAGTAACAAAAACAAGAACGGGTTATCGCATTCTGAACTCATGTCCACAAATTTCCTAGTGATTTTGATTTTATGATATGAGAGTCCTTAGGGGTGGCAATGTTGCCTAAAGGTTTATGGAAGTTATTTTTAATTGATCAATAAAAAGCATGCAACACATTTTTTGCCTAAACATACCTTTTTAGTGGCAATGTCATGCCTAAGCATGCCTAATTTTTTTTTTTTTTTTTTTATTTTTTATTTTATTATTATTTTTTTTTTTGAAAAGCATCAAACGGTAAAATAAACTGCCATGGCTTCCGTTTATGGTTAAAAATGGCCATACCCGACCCGACCCATATGAAAATAAAATGCAACTAAAGTTCATCATCACATTCTCATATCTTTGCTGACGTAACTACTCTTGTTCATTTAAACCAAAACTATTCACAATTCACATGAAACATCCAAAACATAAAATTTCATCTTAATCGAATTCAAAACCTGCTTCTTCTAGTAAATGTTGCAACGGTCGAAAACATTAAAAGCAAGCCTCCACACCGAATCGGTAAAGAATACCGCTTGGTTTGCCGATTTGCCCATGCCGATGGAGTGGTTTTGTGTTGCCGATTCATGCCGAGTCTTCCCGATCCATTACCGACTACGATGCCACCCCCTAACTGTATCAGTGTTTAATTTCTAATTGGAAAAAACAGGATGTAACTTGTACTCGAAAGTCAAATGTAGATTACTCTATTTCCTTGAATAACGTATTCATACAATAAATAGAAGACAAAACTGATGAAGTGAGTGGGGCATGGATACACCTACCCACTGGGTAGTTTACCCAGATGAGGTGTCACTGATTCATTGGGAGAGAAGGAATAATATTCTCCTATTTCCTCCAATAAATCATTAATTATATTTTAATTGTGTTTTAATTCTTAGTGGGTAGACTACCCTGTGGGTAGCTTAAGTTTTCTCCAAGTGAGTGGGGGCATGAGACACAAGCACAAGGTAAATAACATGCAAAATCTATCATTTATGTTCCAAACATTCCTCAATACCAACAACAAACAATAGATAAAGACATCCAAAAGAATTAAATGAAAAAAAGCATAGGAATTAAAATTCAAAAGAATTAAATGAAAAAAAGCATATATAGATAAAGACATCCAATATGGCTCCCCATACTGTATATCCAAAGGCATGTAAAATGGCCCATATACATTTGTTTTTGAAATTCTATTTGCAAGTCATAAAGTCCAAATCTTTGTTGAACATATCAGACAATTATCTACAAAGATTGTGGCCTCAAATCTTGCAATGGAGTTCCAGCTTGTAATAACATAGGAAAAACAGTTGCTTATGTGTCTTTTTCTCAAAGGGATATGTAAAGATTACCTCATCTCCACAACTTGTTTGTTCACCATATTCATCTTTGGATACATACAGAATGCCCATTCCTACCAGGAATGTTATGTAGGGTTGACACAGCGGTAAACTTGTTTGTCAATGTCATCACACCTGACATTATTCACAAATATCTTGAAACATTGTCAACTTATAAAATGTAATATATTTGACAGATTTATGATATAGGTTCTTCACTTAAGAAACATCATGTGCTTAATTCCATATATATATATATATATATATATATATATATATATATATATATATATATATATATATATATATATGGTGTTAAAAGTGTAATTTTCCCTAGAAAACAAAAAAAAGTTAATTATTTATTATACTATATAACATTCATTAGAGCCGACACTCTTCCGAAACCGCCACTTGGGGGACCGGCTTGAGGGAGTGGGGCGGCTTCAGTGCACTGTAGAGCCGCGGCTTGAACCGACACTGTTCACACGCCGAGCCGAGATGAGTCGACGGCTTAGATGATTAAACTAATGGGTTAGTGCTAATTTTTTATTGTGTTCTCTACCAATTGCCACTTAATTTTTTTGGCTAATTGCATGTTTTATACCTCTTTTTTAGATATTTTGAGGGTTTATTGCATGTTGTACACCTGTTTTCAATATTAATTCTAGATATTTATATACCAAAATTAGATCTAGCTTTTCATTTGTTTTGTTATTATAGAAAAATCACACGCACAATGGATCAGTGAATTTAATTTAAAATTTGAAGCTTATTTTTATTTATTTATTATTTTTTTAATGTATTCTCTGTAATGATACTGTTGTTCTTTTGCAGCAACGTCATTATCGGAAAAAGAGCGATTATGTAGGAAACAGTGTTCACTTTTATATATAAAATCAGATTATAATAAATAACAGAAAATTAAATACAGACAGAAAGGTGTAGAAGCACAAGACAGACTCTATATAACGATAAGTAAATAAAAGCAGTAAAAAGTCGGAACGAGGCTCGTGTTAATCACGATTCCCTTAAAACAGATTTGCCGTCTGTTTCCCAGGGTACAACGTCCAAAGCTGTTGTACAGCCGGACTTGACTTACTTGCCTGAAAGATCACGGACAGTCTTGTGTGCTTCTGATAGAAGAGATTGCTGGAATTCTTTAGTAAAGAGCTACGTTTTTTCTGTGTCTGAAACGAATGAGATATGGCTTATATTTATACTGAAAACCTATCTTGTTCTCCAAGATTAAATTTTAGCCAAAATAAACGAAATCTGTTATAATCAAAACAAATTTTCGTATAATATATTACACAAACATAATTCTGTAAAACTTGTCCAATAAGTTCAAATCTATTCCTAAAATAGATTTACAGAATATCTTGAAAAAAACTGACCCGAACTAGCAGCTACAAAAACATAATTCTGTAAAACTTGTCCAATAAGTTCAAATCTATTCCTAAAATAGATTTACAGAATATCTTGAAAAAAACTGACCCGAACTAGCATCAAAAATTTTCGCACGTAGGCGAGGTTTCGGAGCTGCATTCGTGTCCACAGGTCGCGCAGGCTCGCATGAGTTCAGAAGCTTCGAACTCATTTTGGCCCAGAAATCCCACAATCTGCACCCCCCCTGCGCGCGCGCACGTAGGAGTGGGAGTATAGCTCACCTAAAGGAATTTGAAAGCTAATACGAAGATAACCTTATAAACTAGCTTTCACTTCTTGTTTTGGGCGATGTGGGATGCAACACTTTTCCCTTATATTGTGTTTCATGTGCCTCACTTTGAGACACGATATCTCATTCATCTTAGCTCTATTTTGAACATACTTTAGCTCGTTTCGAAGCTCTCTTGGAGGAGAACAAAACGCCCCCAAGAAACATAAATATATGTAACATATACATACATTAAATTATGTCCAAAATTTGCAAAAACTCAATTGCAAATACCATTTTTTCAACAATCCCCCACATGAATGGAGATCGGTCGAAAACACACGAAAGTTTCTGCGAAATTTTTGCGGTTAAGTCTTGCATAGGATAGGTAGGTGTGACCCTTTGAACCTTCCCTTGTGAGATGCACTTAGTCTCCTAGATCTGAGTAGACGCGATGTCCTTGAACTCAACATCTGTTTACGTAGACGACAATACACACTCACACAAGACTCTCCCTGACCTTGTCAAGTCCTCATAGTCGTATTCGTTATGGTCATGAATACTGGCCTGGTTATGCAAGAGCTCTTAGGAATTGCGCCCCCCACAATTCCCTTTGAAGCGACCCCACTTCTCTCTCACATAGGTGATTTCATCTTGAATCATTAAAAACACATGTTTTGTGATTTCATCTTGAACCATTATGCTTTATGATTTCATCCTAAATCATAAAAAGCCATATGTTTAACCTCTCAACAAGTCACATTTGTTATAGGAATGGACTAGGAAGTTACAATATATAAGTAACTCCCCCACATTGACGTGACTTCCCCCACATTTCTATGATTAGGTTGTCCTATTGAAACCAGATCTTGGGACCTCCAGTCAACTGGGTTAGGTTTTCATTCATAGAAACTCATTCCTTCAAGGGCTTTAGTCCCATTCCTTTAGACGACTTACTAACTAACTCTCTACTTAAGCCTTTCGTAAGCGGATCCGCGATGTTATCCTTTGACTTCACATAGTCAATTGAGATAACTCCTGTTGAGAGTAGTTGTCGTATCGAATTATGTCGACAACAGATATGTCTTGACTTTCCATTATACATTATGCTATGAGCTCTGCCAATTGCCGATTGACTATCACAATGTATACTAATGGCCGTTACCGGTTTAGGCCACCTTGGTATGTCCTCTACGAATTGACGTAACCATTCCGCCTCTTGTCCGCATTTATCTAACGCGATAAATTCTGATTCCATCGTGGACTTAGCTATAACAGTTTTCTTGGAAGACTTCCAAGATATAGCTGCCCCTCCTAGTGTAAACACATATCCACTAGCTGATCTAGAATCCTTTATGTCAGATATCCAATTTGCATCACTGTATCCTTCTATAACAGCTGGATATCTTTCATAATGCAGTCCATAATCGCGACTGTATCTCAAATAATGAAGCACCCTAGTCATAGCTCCCCAATGTGCATAACTTGGATTACTAGTATACCTACTTAGCCTGCTAACAGCATATGCTAAGCCAGGTCGGGTACTTGTCATTAAGTACATTAACATGCCAATAATTCTTGAATATTCTAATTGGGCAACACCTGCACCTCTATTTTTAGATAGATGCTTGCTGGTGTCAATTGGAGTTCTAGCTAGGCCGGAATCCCCCGCATTATGAGTATTCAGAATTTTGTCCACGTAATGTGCTTGACTCAACACAAGTCCATTATGAGTTCGTATGATCTTTATTCCAAGGATCACATCAGCCAAACCCATATCCTTCATGTCAAACTTTGATTTCAACATGTCTTTAGTAGATTTGATCATCTTGTCGTTACTACCAACGATAAGCATATCATCAACATATAAACACAAGACTACATATCCACTATTTGTGTATTTTACATAAACACACTTGTCGCATTCATTAATTTTGAATCCACTCTCTAGCATGGCGTGGTCAAATTTTTGATGCCATTGTTTGGGAGCTTGCTTTAAGCCATATAATGACTTAACAAGCCTACAAACTTTGTTCTCTTGTCCAAGAGCTACGAAACCCTCAGGTTGGTTCATGTAGATTTCTTCTTCTAAATCCCCGTTTAGAAAAGCCGTTTTCACATCCATTTGGTGAATTTCCAAATTTCTTAAAGCGGCAATAGCAAGTATCATCCTGATCGATGTTATTCGCGTAACAGGCGAATATGTATCAAAGTAATCTAGACCTTCATGTTGTCTAAATCCTTTGATTACCAACCTTGCTTTGTACTTGTCTATGGTGCCATCGGCTTTCATCTTCTTCTTGAAGATCCATTTATAGCCTAGTGGTTTACAACCAGGAGGTAAATCCACGAGCTCCCAAGTATGATTTTGTAAAATAGAATCTATTTCACTTTTAATGGCTTCTTTCCATTGAGGCCCTTCTAAGGAAGTTACCGCTTCTCGATAAGAAGTAGGTTCATGTTCTACCATAAAAGAAACAAAATCGGGTCCAAACGATTTCTCGGTTCTTGCCCTTTTGCTTCTTCTAGGTTCTACCTCTTCTTCCTCGATTTGATCTTGTCTCTCATCTTGGAGATCATTATCATCTCTTTGTCTCTTATCTTGGACAACATCATCATCTATTCTAGATGAAATTCCAGTTTCCTTTGCTAAACAAGGAAATATATCTTCAAAGAAGGAAGCATTCCTTGATTCCATTACAGAACCCTTTTGTATATCCGGATTTTTCGAATCATGTACAATGAAACGATAAGCACTGCTATTCCTAGCATATCTAATGAATATACAATCCACAGATTTAGGTCCAATCTTTTGGGCCTTGGGAGTCAGTACAGCTACCTTTGCTAGACACCCCCACACTCGTAAGTACTGATATGATGGTTTTCTTTCCATCCATAGTTCATAAGGGGTCTCTTCTTTTTCCTTACGAGGTATCTTATTTAAAAGATAAGTAGCCGTTAGAATGGCTTCCCCCCACATGTCCTGGCTTAAACCAGAACTTATCAACATGGCATTAACCATTTCCTTCAAGGTACGGTTCTTCCTTTTGGCAATACCGTTTTGCTGAGGTGAATAAGGAGCAGTGAATTTGTGTCTAATTCCATGTTTAGCACATAGATCAGCAAATGGAGACACATATTCACCTCCTCTATCACTTCGTACAACCTTGATTTTCTTATTAAGTTGATTCTCAACTTCATTTTTGTATAGAACAAACTTGTCTATAGCTTCATCTTTACTTTTTAACAAGTAAACATATCAATACTTTGTACAATCATCAATAAACGTGATAAAGTACTTATTGCCACCTTTTGTGGGTAGTGATTTCAAATCACATATGTCAGTGTGTATCATATCGAATGGTTTGGTTTTTCGTTCAACCGATTTGAAAGATGCTCTTGTAAGTTTGGCTTCAACATAAGTTTCACATTTATATTTTGAGTCAATATGGAAATTAGGTATGCAGTTAAATTTAATCAAACGGCGCATTGAATTAAAATTTACATGTCCAAGACGACCATGCCACACATTAGAAGACTCAATCAAGTAAGCAGAAGAATTCTTTTTATTGATATCATTCTTAACAACCATTACATTGAGTTTAAACATACCATTCAGGGCATATCCCCTACCAACATACATTTGATTCTTAGAAAGAACAAACTTATCAGACACAAAAATAAGACGAAAACCAAACTTGTTCAACAGCCACCCAGACACAAGATTCTTGCGAATCTCTGGAACATACAAGACATTAGTCAACTTGAGCTCTTTCTCGGATGTCATCTTCAGGATTACATCTCCTTCGCCCTTGATATCAGCAGTTGCAGAGTTGCCCATGTACAACTTGTCTGTGGAAAATTAGAAGGGGGGTTGAATAGTTTATCATTTAAAATCTTTTTAACTTGTTTGATTAGCTTTGAAACTTTCCGTTTGATCAAAGATATATATACACAAACACAATATATAACATGCAAGTAAATGAAAGAAATGATCAAACTACAACACGAGTATTTATCATGGTTCGGCTACAAGGACTCTTTTTCCTTGCCCTACGTCCACGCCCCGAGTATCCAACTCGAGAGTTTCTTTCACTAGTCAACAAGCTCCTTTTAACGGTGGAGAAAACCTTACACGTCGCTTATACACATTTACCGACACTAAGCTAGATGTCGAGTTCTTTTACAAGGGTACAACCACTCCCGTTAGTTCTTTTACAAGGGTACAACAACTCCCGTCACACTTTGTATTTTGAGGACTAAAACACTAACCGATCACTACTAAAAATACACAATCAAATGAAGTGTAAACTACACAAGTCTACACAATGCTAAGCTAACAAGTCTTGCAACGTTGTGTTGAATACTTGTAACTTTTTATGAACTCGTGAATCTCTTTGCTACAAAAAGAAACTTCACATATGAGATGTTAAAGGGTTAGATGAAAGAATGAATGAATGTGTGAAAATATGATGTAGAGTGATAAGCCAAAAATCAAACTTGTGGCTTAGTATTTATAGCAAAACCTTCTGCAGGCCTGGCGGATACGGTGGAACCCTCAGATGGGTTCCGCCCGTGTACCCCCAGGGTTCCGCCGGGCTTGCAGTTGGTTTTGCAATAAATCTTGCAAACCAAACAATGTCACATCTCAATATACCTAGTCAAACACAAAACTTGCAAGCAAACATATGGTTAGTCAAACGCATTTTCTTTCCATAAATGTATATTGACAAAACTTGCCATAAATGTGATGTGACATTTCTATTTTAAGAAATAAAAAGTGTTGTGTTTTATGAAATGTAAAATGTAGCAAATGTCTAGTTTATGCAAGTCTTTAAAACTAAGATTATGTTTTACTTAGAAACTAAAGTTTACATTTTGTCGTTAACAAAACTTAGCAAAGATCGTAAAATATAAATAACGTTTTTAGGCGATATTTGTATTAACAATCTCCCCCTTTTTGTTGATGACAAAACATAAACTTTGTTTTTAAGTAACTCACAAAATCTTAGTGTTTAAGACTTAAAAAAAATTATATTAAACTTGTTTTACTTAAGTGATGAAAATCATATTAAGTTTTAAAGATTTAATATATTTCTCCCCTTTTTTGTTGAAACAAAAAGTAGATTAGCAAAGCGGAATAATGCACGTGCTCCCCCTTGGTTGTTACTCCCCCTAATAGGAGTGCCAAGATGGGAAACATGGATTTTGATCCTACAAAAAAATGGTTAGTTGGTGATATATATAATCAAGCTTGTAGTTACCACACACAATGACAACACAAAATGATCAACCAACAATGCAAGTAAGTAAGTAGAAAGAAATCATTCCAAGTAAAATTTGACTTTTAAAAGTCAAAGACAAGAAATGGGAAAGATTCTTCTACTTCTAAAAGAAAAACTAAAAATAACCAAGAAAATAAAAGAAAATCAAATCCTACTTTCCTAAATGGGGCAAAAGGCCTCCAAATGTTGTCTAGGATTTGTTTGGGTGGGAAAGAGCATCCAAACGTTCTATGACGTGTTGGAATTCAAAACGGGTTTCATCTTGGAATTGGTGAAGCAACAATTTGATGCTTTCACCCATTTGCTCACAATTTGAGCAAACATGGGGATGAGTGGGTGGAAATGGGTTGGTTTTGGTTTCTTGGTTTGAGGGTTGGTTGGTTTTTGGTTCTTTGTTGGAGGATGGGTTTGGTATAGAGTCAAGCAAGGTGGTTTGAAATTCCATTGCTTGATGGAGGTGATTCTCGACCATGCTTTGGATTTCCTCATAGGAAGGAAAGAAAGACTCAAAGGTTTGGGCTTGAGAATGTGGTGGAGTTGGGTGATCATGGTTTTCAAAATTTGGTTCTCCATAAAGAGGACCATGGATGTCATGGTAGATAGGGTGAAACAACAATGTTTTGGGTTGATGGTACACTTGTTGTGGTGGTTGGGTGTGGTTAAAATGCTCATTTTGGTCAAGAATTGACCTTGGTGTTTCATTTGCAAAAGGTGGTGGTTGTGTAGGTCTTGGTGGAAGATCATTGAGATCTTGGACAAAAGGGTGTGGTGATGTTAAAGGAGACCCAAATAACTCAATAGGTTCAAGTTTGGGTAATGGTGATGGTGATGGAGTTTTGGATGGTTGGGTTGGAGCACTTGGTGGAGTTGGGTCAATGGGTGATTTAGTTGGTGGTGAAGTGAGCTCATTGGGTGATGGAGATGGAGATGGAGATGCAAGGTTAAAAAAATGTTCATTTTTGATATGTGAGGTGAATTCATCCGAGGATGAGGAGCTTAGGTTGATGGATTGGTTAGACCAAAGTGGTTTGACACTTATCCGGGCGGTGGAGAATTTCACTATACTTAGTGAAAATTTCATAAACATGAAAATTTGACAACTTGCCAAAAGTTGTCTACCTGCATCATTGTTAGTTACTACATGTTCCAAATAGTATCACAAATTGTACCAACACACAAATACATCCAAACATTGTTTAAATGACCAAATTATTTAAATAGCACCTTGTGCCAAACACTCCTACACACCCGCACTCATTGACGGTCAATCTTGTTCTTGAGCTTTCCAAGGAATCTTCCAAGATTCTTAAACATCCCCTTTGTTTGCTTGAACTCCGCCGACTCATTTGGAATATCCAGAAGTTGGGATAGGTATTCGAGAGGTGGGAGCCTAGAGTTGGGCAAAGAGTCATCTTCACTCATTGAGGAAGATGATGAGGAGGTAGGAGGAGGAGGACGACGTTTTTCTTGGGCTTTGTAGACTCTCTTATCACTAAGTGGGACAAAGGTGTGTGGAATGAGAGAGTAGTTAAGACGAAGACCGTTTGGAGTTGGTGGAATGAGAGAGATGAACCTAAAGAGACGGGTCAAGAGCATTCCATACGGCATAGCCGTTGTGCCATGCACGGGAATGTCGGCCATTCTCTTGGCAATGTAGTAGGCAAGGTTGAAGGGTGGCCTAACGGACAAAGAGTAGAGCATGTAGCAAAGGCAAAGATTGATATGATCTCGGTTTCCTATGGTGCTAATGACATTTGCTCTAAGGACTTCCTCCCATTTCTTGAATTGGGGTTTGAGTTCATTCATTTCCATTCCATATGGGTCCTTTTCGACCTCATTTCCCGAATGGGTTCTCCTAGTGTTGGTTGTCCTAACAAAGAGGTGGTTACGAAGTTCATATTTGGACACAAGAGGGGTGTCATAAGGATGGATGCGGTCATGAAGTGTGTCAAGAGTTGAGAGAGAGTGCAAGTCAGAGTAGATGCAAGTACCACGGTTTGGGACACCTAGGATTTGAGCAAACTCCTCAAGAGTGAAGGAGTATTGATGACCACTAGCCCTAAAGTTGATAGACATGCGACCATACTCATCCGTGGAGAGAGTGATGGATGCATAGAATTATAGAATGAACCTAGGACAAATAGGCTCGTTGATTTCTAAAAGACACTCAAAGTTGATTGTGGCAAATTCGGTGCAGAGGTTTGTGCCTTCTAGGAAGGACGGGTCAATGGTTCTACCCTCATGGACATAATGTTTTTCTAAGGCTTTGAAAACATCGATTTGATTTTGGGTAAGGCTTTTGGTTTTGTGGTGTTTGGGTAGGTACTTAATGGTGTCCTTATGGTCGTAGTGGGTTAGAGGAGGCATGATGATTCCTAGAAAAACAAAATTTTACATTTTAGTCTAAGTAAATGACTATTGTAATGTGGTTGTTCTAGTGTGTGCCTATATGAAAACAATGTGGAGGTGCGGTTATCTTGACTCATTTTGATGCTTCAAAAACGTTTTAGAATGCAAGTTTTGTTATAAAACAAAAGATAACCCAAGCGCTCCTAGTTCAATGTTGCTTCGTTTGAATGTACCCGAAAATACATATTGGTTACGTATTCCCTTTAGCATTCAAGAGACATTATGCAAGTGATGTTTTAAACATAACGTTTTGATTTTGTATTCTCAATGTGAGACGAAAAAAATATTTGTCCTATTTGTGAGAAATTTTTGGAAAAATTTGACATAGGGTGTTTTAGCAAACATGTTTACACTTAGTAAGAATGCAATTCCTAACTATGGGGAACATGATTAGTTTTGTTAAACACCTAATTTCATGCATGATTTTCTCAAGTTAATGCATAACCCCAAGTTTTTGTTTTTGTACAAAAAATAGAATTCCTAGACTCAAATCAGGATTGTAATCAAGTTTAGAATACTTACAATGATGATTGATTTGCAATGTGAGTGAAAGGAATACCAAGAAATCGCAGGTTTGATTGGATGGTAAAGTGAATAGTAACACTTTGGAAGTGGTGGTATGAAATAATGGGTGTTTGGTTTAATATAAACAAAAAAAAAAATGATTCTGCAGGTCGGCGGATACGGCGGACCCCTGAATTGGGTTCCGTCCGTTGTGTCTGAGGGTTCCGCCGACCCTGCTGAGAAAAAGAGTTATGGATTTGTTTTGATTTTTGTGATTTTTGTCTAATGTCCAGAACTACAACGTAGGTTCCACGAGTCCTAAGCCTAGCCTAAGAAGGTTAAAAGGTTCACGTTTAAGGGGTTTTGTGAGAATGTCGGCTATGTTGTCTTCGGAAGAAACTTTCTCAATTGAGATATTTCCTTTTTGAACGTTGTCACGAAGGAAATGATGACGGATTTCAATATGTTTGGTACGAGCATGTTGAACCGGGTTTTTGCTAAGATCAATGGCACCTTTGTTGTCACAAAGAATTGTGATGTCGTTAAGTTGAATTCCGTAGTCGACAAGAGCTTGCTTCATCCAAAGAGCTTGTTGACATGCCTTTCCGGCCGAAACGTACTCGGCTTCCGTTGTTGAGATAGCAAGAGCCGTTTGCTTCTTAGAGAACCATGAGGTGAGACAATGTCCAACAAAAGTACAAATACCACTTGTACTTTTTCTATCGACATAGTCACCGGCATGATCCGAGTCGGCATATACTATGGTGTCTATTCCCGTTCCTTTGGGATACCATAAACCTAAATGTGTAGTGCCCTTAATATACCTAAAAATCCTTTTAACGGCTTCGAGATGAGTAGTCTTAGGATCTTCTTGAAAACGAGCACATAGACAAACACTAAACATAATGTCAGGTCTACTAGCCGTTAGGTAAAGTAGACTACCAATCGTACCTCTATATTTAGTGCTATCTACGGATTCATTTTCCTCATCCTTGGTGAGTTTAGTTTCCGTGGACATGGGTGTTTTAATTGGTTTCGAATCTTCTAATCCAAATTTCTTAAACATGTCCTTAATATATTTAGATTGGTTAAAGAAGATACCATCTTCTAGTTGTTTAATTTGGAGTCCTAGGAAAAAGTTGAGTTCTCCCATCATACTCATTTCAAACTCGTCATGCATGATTTTTGAGAAATCCACACATAATTCTTGACAATTTGAACCGAATATAATGTCATCAACATAGATTTGGACTATGATAATATGTGAATCTTTCTTCTTAGTGAAGAGAGTATTATCAACTAAGCCCATGGTATACTTATGGTCAACTAGGAAGGTTTTAAGTCGATCATACCATGCTTTTGGAGCTTGCTTAAGTCCGTAGAGAGCCTTTTTAAGTTTGTAAACATGATTTAGTTTTTCAAAATCGATGAAGCCCGGTGGTTGAGCAACATACATTTCTTCATTAATGACTCCATTTAGAAATGCACTTTTGACGTCCATTTGAAAGAGTTTAAAATTGTGTGCACATGCATATGCAAGTAAGATTCTAATTGACTCGAGCCTAGCAACCGGAGCAAAAGTTTCATCGTAGTCAATGCCTTCTTGATGGTTATATCCTTGTGCAACTAGCCTAGCTTTGTTTCTAGACACAATTTCATTTTCATCCATTTTATTACGAAAGACCCATTTTGTTCCAATTATAGTTTGACTCTTTGGTTGAGGAACTAATGTCCATACATCATTCCTAACAAATTGGTTTAACTCTTCTTACATTGCAATTACCCAAGACTCATCTTTAATGGCTTCATTAATGTTTTTAGGTTCAATGGTTGACACGAAACAAAAGTAGTTGCTTTCATTTTGAACTTTTGACCTTAGTGTTCTTTCGTTAATGTTGCCTATGACACCATCTAATGGATGACTTTTTGATTCTTTGACATTGACAAGTTCTTTGTTTAATAGTTCATCTTCCTTGTCATTACCTAAAATCTCTTGACTTTCTATTGCTTGGCTTTCAACTAAGTCATCATCTACCAAAGGTGATGTCTTAGAGGGAGGTGGACTCTCGTCAAATGTTACGTTCAACGATTCCTCGACTCTTAAGATTTCTTTGTTCAAAACAATGTAAGCTTTACTATTTTGTGAATATCCAAGAAATACACCTTCATAAGACCTTGGGTCAAATTTGGCGAGATAATCCTTGGTGTTAAGAATGAAACATTTACTCCCAAACACTCTAAAGTATCCTAATGTAGGCTTTTTACCTTTATATAGTTCATAAGGAGTTTTATTAAAAAAATGGTGTAATTAAGACTCGATTTAAAATGTACGTTGATGTGTCAACGGCATTACACCAAAACTTTTGTGGAATGTTTTGTTCATTAAGCATTGTTCTACTCATCTCTTGCAATGTCCGGTTTTTACGTTCTACTACACCATTAGATTGAGGGGTACGTGGAGCCGAAAAGTTATGAGTAATACCATTAATATCACAAAAGTTTCCAAATTGAAATTCATTATCAAATTCACGACCGTGATCCGTTCTAATAGACACAATATTAGACCCTACTTGATTTTGAATTTTCTTACTTAGAATCTCAAATTTATCAAAAGCTTCATTTTTACTTTTCAAAAATTTTGTCCAAGTATATCTTGAGTAATTATCAACTATGACCAAAGTGTAGAAGTTACCTCCATAACTTTGTATAGCGGATGGACCAAATAAATCCATATGCAAAAGTTCTAGACACCTAGATGTAGAAACCAAGTTTTTAGCCTTATGGCTACTATGGACTTGTTTACCGACTTTGCAAGCATCACAAAAGTGTTGGTCATATTTCAACTTAGGTAGGTTTCGAACTAAGTCTTTGAAGGAGAGGTTTTGAATTAGTCTCATGTTAGCGTGTCCTAAACGTCTATGCCATAAAGTTGAAGATTCATCTAATGAGGTAAGACAAAGTTTGTCTCTAGATGTTGGATCCATCTTCATGACATATACGTTGTTCTTAAGGACACCTTTGGCTATGGTTATACCATCTTTAAGTATTTTACTTCCGTTTTCACTAAAAAGGACATTATACTTATTACGACAAAGTTGACTAATACTAAGAAGATTAAAACCTAAGTTATCAACATGAGCTACATCATCTATAAAAAGGGAGTCATGAGAGATTTTACCTTTTCCGATGATTTTGCTCTTAGCTTTACTACCAAACGTAACATTACCTCCATCACATTTGTGATAAGTATTGAAGAGTCTTTTGTTACTCGTCATGTGCCTTGAACAACCGCTATCTTTAATCCATTCATCCGGTTCCAAACAAACTTTGAGGCACACCTATTTTACAAAAAACACTCAAAAATTTGGTCCCCAATTTCTCATGGGTCCATTTTGGTTAAGCATACCATTAACTTGTTCCAAGTATGAAAATAGAACATAAGGGTTCCATGACATGTAGTTTGGAGTTTGGTAATGTCCAGGAGTGTTTTGGTTCCATACATGTTGGTAGTTTGGTCGTGTGTTGAAGTTACTCTTTGGAAAGGGGCGTTTGGGAATTGGAGTCTTAGGTCTTGGTTGAGTAGTCTTAGCTCTAAATTCATTTTTACTAAGTCCTACTCCAGTTTTAAAGGCAGGTTTTGTTCCATTTTTATATGTAACTTTAACAAATTTTGAACGATCCGATGTGGATGGTGTTACTGCTGCAGCAGACCTTGCGGAACCTTCGGGTCCAACGGGCGGAACCCTGGATTGGGTTCCGTCTGTTCCTTAGGCTGCTGTAGCAGTTTTGTTAGTTTCTTGTGCATTCTTTTCTTGTTTCGTTTGACCCTTTGAAGTTTCTATTTTCATGAATCCTAGTCCTGTTTTATCAAAGGGTGACTTTTGAAGTTTCATAATTTCATCTGCACAAGAAATGCTCTTATCGAACTTCTTAAACTTTGTGGTTTGTTTTATTAGATCATTTTGAGTAATTTTAAGTTTCTCAACTTCAAGTTTAAGCTCTTCACATGATTTGCAAGATGTGTCAATACCTTTACTCTTTTCTAATCTCTTAGCTTTTTCTTTTAACTCATAAACTTCATTTTCTAAAAACTCCTTTTTAGTTTTCAAAAACTTACTTTTGTTTATGATTTTTAAGCTCAATTCACAAAGTTTGTTATATTCTTTTTGTAAGGTGTCATCATCAATAGAGGAGTAAGATGAGTCGGAAAATACCTCATTTGAGTCGTGAGCCATGAGAGCAATATCATCATTCTTTGGCTCATCGTCATCTCCTTCATAGTCACTCCAAGCACCACCCACAAAAGCTTGTTGAGATTTGCTCTTGGGTGGTTTTGGACATTCTCCTACTAGATGAATTGTGTCTCCACACCTATAGCATTTCCTTTCAACCTTTCCTTTCCTATCATCACGATCTTTTCGGAAAGTTTTCTTGTCGTCTTTAGGTTGCCTTACAAACTTCCCTCTTCTACGAAAGAACTTCTTGAAGTCTCTAACGGCCCTAGCATATTCCTCATCATCACTATCCGAAGTAGATTCTTCATCATCACTTGATTGGACTCTAGCTTTCAAGGCAATGGACTTAACTTTTTCTTTCTTGCCTCTAACTAGTTCCGAATCTTTTTCCATTACCATTTCATGAATTTGAGGTTTCCAATTAGCTCGTCAAGTGACATACTTGAAAGATCATTGGATTCTTCAATTGCCGTCACTTTTGCTCACCACTTCGGATGGAGTGCTCTAAGATATTTCCTGACAAAATTCTTACTACAAAAAGATTCGTCAAGTGCTTTAAGTGAAGTAATAATAGTGTTAAACCTAGCAAATGCATTATCAATAATCACATCTTCGGAAATAACAAATTGTTCATATTGTTGAACAAGAAGATCAATTTTGTTATCCTTAACTTGTGAGTTTCCTTGATGAGTGACTATTAAAGATTGCCAAATATCTTTGGCGGTTTTACACATAAAGACTCTTTCATATTCTTTCTTAGGTAAAGCATTGTAAAGCATCATTTTAGCTTCATTATTTTTAGCAATCAACTTCTTTTGATCATCATCTTTAATATTAGTAACTATATTATCACCATCAATGATTATATACCATAAATCTATATCTTTAGATTTCACGTAGGTTTCAAAACGGTTTTTCAAATATATAAAACCATTTGCTTCAAAAAGTGGTGGTCTTTGCATAGATTGCCATTCTTTGTAATTTTCAAAATCCATGGATCGTTTCAAGTTTTAAAACACAATATATTTTAAAAGCTTACGTAGCTCTTGATGCCAATTGTGGAAAACTAGAAGGGGGGTTGAATAGTTTACCAATTAAAATCTTTTTAACTTGTTTGATTAGCTTTGAAACTTTCCGTTTGATCAAAGATATATATACACAAACACAATATATAACATGCAAGTAAATGAAAGAAACGATCAAACCACAACACGAGTATTTATCGTGGTTCGGCTACAAGGACTCTTTTTCCTTGCCCTACGTCCACCCCCCGAGTATCCAACTCGAGAGTTTCTTTCACTAGTCAACAAGCTTCTTTTACCGGCGGAGAAAACCTTACACGTCGCTTATACACGTTTACCAACACTAAGCTAGATGTCGAGTTATTTTACAAGGGTACAACCACTCCCGTTAGTTCTTTTACAAGGGTACAACAACTCCCGTCACACTTTGTATTTTGAGGACTAAAATACTAACCGATCACTACTAAAAATACACAATCAAATGAAGTGTAAACTACACAAGTCTACACAATGCTAAACTAACAAGTCTTGCAACGTTGTGTTGAATACTTGTAACTTTTTATGAACTCGTGAATCTCTTTGCGACAAAAAAGAAACTTCACATATGAGATGTTAAAGGGTTAGATGAAAGAATGAATGAATGTGTGAAAATATGATGTAGAGTGATAAGCCAAAAATCAAACTTGTGGCTTAGTATTTATAGCAAAACCTTCTGCAGCCTGGCGGATACGGCGGAACCCTCAGATGGGTTCCGCCCGTGTACCCCCAGGGTTCCGCCGGGCTTGCAGTTGGTTTTGCAATAAATCTTGCAAACCAAACAATGTCACATCTCATTAGACCTAGTCAAACACAAAACTTGCAAGCAAACATATGGTTAGTCAAACACACTTTCTTTCCATAAATGTATATTGACAAAACTTGCCATAAATGTGATGTGACATTTCTATTTTAAGAAATAAAAAGTGTTGTATTTTATGAAATGTAAAATGTAGCAAATGTCTAGTTTATGCAAGTCTTTAAAACTAAGATTATGCTTTACTTAGAAACTAAAGTTTACATTTTGTCGTTAACAAAACTTAGCAAAGATCGTAAAATATAAATAACGTGTTTAGGCGATATTTGTAATAACATTGTCTCCATTGTCAACCGCTCTGAAAGAGTGAAACATACTCTTATCAGCACACACATGACGGGTAGCCCCAGTATCAACCCACCATTCCCTGTTTTTGGAACCTACCAGGTTAACTTCAGAGATCATGGCAATGACGTCAGAAACCATAGCAATCATGTCCACATCATTCACTATATTTGCCTCATGTGGAGTCACCCGCTTTGGCATCTTACAGTTTGTAGCACGGTGACCTGGCTGGTCACAATTGAAAAACACCCCTTGGAACTGCTGTTTCACAATTGCAGCTTTAGGAGCAAGGTACTCAGACTTTCCTTTGCCTTTAAACAAAGTGTTTTAATTCGGTTAAACCGAATCTGTTTTAAGACTGTAGGAAACAGTGTACACTTTTATATATAAAATCAGATTATAATAAATAACAAAAATTAAATAACAGAAAATGAAATACAGACAAAAGGGTGTAGAAGCAGAAGACAGACTCTATATAACGATAAGTAAATAAAAGCAGTAAAAGTCAGAATGAGGCTCGTGTTAAACACGATTCCCTTAAAACAGATTCGCCGTCTGTTTCCCAGAGTACAACGTCCAAAGCTGTTGTACAGCCAGACTTGATTTACTTGCCTGAAAGATCACGGACAGTCTTGTGTGCTTCTGATCGAAGAGATTGCTGGAATTCTGTAGTAAAGAGCTACGTTTTTCTGTGTCTGAAATGAATGAGATATGGCTTATATTTATACTGAAAACCTATCTTGTTCTCCAAGATTAAATTTTTGCCATAATAAACGAAATCTGTTATAATCAAAATAGATTTTCGTACAATATATTACACAAACATAATTCTGTAAAACTTGTCCAATAAGTTCAAATCTATTCCTAAAATAGAGTTACAGAATATCTTGAAAAAAACTGACCCGAACTAGCAGCAAAAATTTTCGCACGCAGGCGAGGTTTCGGAGCTGCATTCGTGTCCGTAGGTCGCGCGGGCTCGCATGAGTTCAGAAGCTTCGAACTCATTTTGGCCCAGAAATCCCACAATCTGCATCCCCCCTGCGCGCGCGCACGTAGGAGTGGGAGTATAGCTCACCTAAAGGAATTTGAAAGATAATACTAAGATAACCTTATAAACTAGCTTTCATTTCTTGTTTTGGGCGATGTGGGATGCAACACTTTTCCCTTATATTGTGTTTCATGTGCCTCACTTTGAGACACGATATCTCATTCATCTTAGCTCTATTTTGAACATACTTTAGCTCGTTTCGAAGCTCTCTTGGAGGAGAACAAAATGCCCCCAAGAAACATAAATATATGTAACATATACATACATTAAATTATGTCCAAAATTTGAAAAAACTCAATTGTAAATACCATTTTTCCAACAATCCCCCACATGAATGGAGATCAGTCAAAAACACAAAAAAATTTCTGCGGTTAAGTCTTGCATAGGATAGGTAGGTGTGACCCTTTGAACCTTCCCTTGTGAGATGCACTTAGTCTCCTAGATCTGAGTAGACACGATGTCCTTGAACTCAACATCTGTTTACGTAGACGACAATACACACTCACACAAGACTCTCCCTGACCTTGTCAAGTCCTCATAGTCGTATTCGTTATGGTCATGAATACTGGCTTGGTTCTTCAAGAGCTCTTATGAATTGCGCCCCCCGCAATTCCCTTCGAAGCGACCCCACTTCTCTCTCACATAGGTGATTTCATCTTGAATCATTAAAAACACATGTTTTGTGATTTCATCTTGAACCATTATGCTTTATGATTTCATCCTGAATCATAAAAAGCCATATGTTTAACCTCTCAACAAGTCACATTTGTTATAGGAATGGACTAGGAAGTTACGAATTGACGTATCCATTCCGCCTCTTGTCCGCATTTATCTAACGCGATAAATTCTGATTCCATCATGGACTTAGCTATAACAGTTTGCTTGGAAGACTTCCAAGATATAGCTGCCCCTCCTAGTGTAAACACATATCCACTAGTTGATCTAGAATCCTTTATGTCAGATATCCAATTTGCATCACTGTATCCTTCTATAACAGCTGGATATGTTTCATAATGCAGTCCATAATCGCAACTGTATCTCAAATAATGAAGTACCCTAGTCATAGCTCCCTAATGTGCATAACTTGGATTACTAGTATATCTACTTAGCCTGCTAACAACATATGCTAAGTCAGGTCAGGTACTTGTCATTAAGTACATTAACATGCCAATAATTCTTGAATACTCTAATTGGGCAACACCTGCGCCTCTATTTTTAGATAGATGCTTGCTGGTGTCAATTGGAGTTCTAGCTAGGCCGGAATCCCCCGCATTTTGAGTATTCAGAATTTTGTCCACGTAATGTGCTTGACTCAACACAAGTTCATTCTGAGTTCGTATGATCTTTATTCAAAGGATCACATCAGCCAAACCCAAATCCTTCAGGTCAAACTTTGATTTCAACATGTCTTTAGTAGATTTGATCATCTTGTCGTTACTACCAACGATAAGCATATCATCAACATATAAACACAAGATTACATATCCACTATTTGTGTCTTTTACATAAACACACTTGTCGCATTCATTAATTTTGAATCCACTCTCTAGCATGGCCTGGTCAAATTTTTGATGCCATTGTTTGGGAGCTTGCTTTAAGCCATATAATGATTTAACAAGCCTACAAACTTTGTTCTCTTGTCCAGGAGCTACGAAACCCTTAGGTTGGTTCATGTAGATTTCTTCTTCTAAATCCCCGTTTAGAAAAGCCGTTTTCACATCCATTTGGTGAATTTCCAAATTTCTTAAAGCGGCAATAGCAAGTATCATCCTGATCGATGTTATTCGCGTAACAGGCGAATATGTATCAAAGTAATCTAGACCTTCATGTTGTCTAAATCCTTTGATTACTAATCTTGCTTTGTACTTGTCTATGGTGCCATCGGCTTTCATCTTCTTCTTGAAGATCCATTTATAGCCTAGTGGTTTACAACCAGGAGGTAAATCCACGAGCTCCCAAGTATGATTTTGTAAAATAGAACACTTTTAATGGCTTCTTTCCATTGAGGCCCTTCTAAGGAAGTTACCGCTTCTTGATAAGAAGTAGGTTCACGTTCTACCATAAAAGAAACAAAATCGGGTCCAAATGATTTCTCGGTTCTTGCCCTTTTGCTTCTTCTAGGTTCTACCTCTTCTTCCTCGATTTGATCTTGTCTCTCATCTTGGAGATCATTATCATCTCTTTGTCTCTTATCTTGGACAACATCGTCATCTATTCTAGATGAACTTCCAGTTTCCTTCGTTAAACAAGGAAATATATCTTCAAAGAAGGAAGCATTCCTTGATTCCATTACAGAACCCTTTTGTATATCCGGATTTTTCGAATCATGTACAATGAAACGATAAGCACTGCTATTCCTAGCATATCTAATGAATATACAATCCACAGATTTAGGTCCAATCTTTTGGGCCTTGGGAGTCAGTATAGCTACCTTTGCTAGACACCCCCACACTCGTAAGTACTGATATGATGGTTTTCTTCCCATCCATAGTTCATACGGGGTCTCTTTTTTTTCCTTACGAGGTATCTTATTTAAAAGATAAGTAGCCGTTAGAATGGCTTCCCCCACATGTCCTGGCTTAAACCAGAACTTATCAACATGGCATTAACCATTTCCTTCAAGGTACGGTTCTTCCTTTCGGCAATACCGTTTTGCTGAGGTGAATAAGGAGCAGTGAATTCGTGTCTAATTCCATGTTTAGCACATAGATCAGCAAATGGAGACACATATTCACCTCCTCTATCACTTCGTACAACCTTGATTTTCTTATTAAGTTGATTCTCAACTTCGTTTTTGTATAGAACAAACTTTCCTATAGCTTCATCTTTACTTTTTAACAAGTAAACATATCAATACTTTGTACAATCATCAATAAACGTGATAAAGTACTTATTGCCACCTTTTGTGGGTAGTTATTTCAAATCACATATGTCAGTGTGTATCATATCGAATGGTTCGGTTTTTCGTTCAACCGATTTGAAAGATGCTCTTGTAAGTTTGGCTTCAACATAAGTTTCACATTTATATTTTGAGTCAATATGGAAATTAGGTATGCAGTTAAATTTAATCAAATGGCGCATTGAATTAAAATTTACATGTCCAAGACGACCATGCCACACATTAGAAGACTCAGTCAAGTAAGCAGAAGAATTCATTTTATTGATATCATTCTTAACAACCATTACATTGAGTTTAAACATACCATTCAGGGCATATCCCCTACCAACATACATTTGATTCTTAGAAAGAACAAACTTATCAGACTAAAAAATAAGACAAAAACCAAACTTGTTCAACAGCTACCTAGACACAAGATTCTTGCGAATCTCTGGAACATACAAGACATTAGTCAACTTGACCTCTTTCTCGGATGTCATCTTCAGGATTACATCTCCTTCGCCCTTGATATCAGCAGTTGCAGAGTTGCCCATGTACAACTTGTCTCCATTGTCAACCGCTCTGAAAGAGTGAAACATACTCTTATCAGCACACACATGACGGGTAGCCCCAGTATCAACCCACCATTCCCTGTTGTTGGAACCTACCAGGTTAACTTCAGAGATCATGGCAATGACATCAGAAACCATAGCAATCATGTCTACATCATTCACCATATTTGCCTCGCGTGGAGTCACCCGCTTCGGCATCTTACAGTTTGCAGCACGGTGACCTGGCTGGTCACAATTGAAACATACCCCTTGGAACTGCTGTTTCACAATTGCAGCTTTAGGAGCAAGGTACTCAGACTTCCCTTTGCCTTTAAACAAAGTGTTTTAATTCGGTTAAACCGAACCTGTTTTAAGACTGTAGGAAACAGTGTACACTTATATATATAAAATCAGATTATAATAAATAACAGAAAATTAAATACAGACAGAAAGGTGTAGAAGCAGAAGACAGACTCTATATAACGATAAGTAAATAAAAGCAGTAAAAAGTCGGAACGAGGCTCGTGTTAAACACGATTCCCTTAAAACAGATTCGCCGTCTGTTTCCCAGGGTACAACGTCCAAAGCTGTCGTACAGCCGGACTTGACTTACTTGCCTGAAAGATCACGAACAGTCTTGTATGCTTCTGATCGAAGAGATTGCTGGAATTCTGTAGTAAAGAGCTACGTTTTTTCTGTGTCTGAAACGAATGAGATATGGCTTATATTTATACTGAAAACCTATCTTGTTCTCCAAGATTAAATTTTAGCCATAATAAACGAAATCTGTTATAATCAAAACATATTTTCGTATAATATATTACAAAAACATAATTATGTAAAACTTGTCCAATAAGTTCAAATCTATTCCTAAAATTGATTTATAGAATATCTTGAATAAAACTGACCCGAACTAGCAGCAAAAAGTTTCGCAAGTAGGCGAGGTTTCGGAGCTGCCGTGTCCGCAGGTCGCGCGGGCTAGCATGAGTTCAGAATTTGGCCCAGAAATCCCACAATCTGCACCCCCATGCGCGCGCACACGTAGGAGTGGGAGCATAGCTCACCTAAAGGAATTTGAAAACTAATACTAAGATAACCATATAAACTAGCTTTCACTTCTTGTTTTGGGCGATGTGGGATGCAACACTTTTCCCTTATATTGTGTTTCATGTGCCTCACTTTGAGACACGATATCTCATTCATCTTAGCTCTATTTTGAACATACTTTAGCTCGTTTCGAAGCTCTCTTAGAGGAGAACAAAACGCCCCCAAGAAACATAAATATATGTAACATATACATACATTAAATTATGTCCAAAATTTGCAAAAACTCAATTGCAAATACCATTTTTCCAACAGATTACACTATCAGTAGCAACAACAGTGATTCATGAACCAAAAATGCATTGACATGGTGAGCCATCCGATCATATATTGGGTCTATTATGTTTTTTTGTTAATGGGGTTTAGTCATTATATGATCTTTTTGTGTTTTAGGTAATGATGCTTAATCAAAGTTGGATCTTTCTGTGTTTTTGATATTGGGGTTTGCTCAAAATTTTATATATCTAAGGTTTAGGCAATGAGGTTTGCTAATATTGGATCTTTTTAAGTAAAGGGTTTAGTTAAGGTTTGTTTTTTTTGTCATTTTCGTTATAGGGTTAGCTCAAGGTATGATCTTTCAGTGGTTTTGATAAAAAAAAGTTAGCTCATAATTTTGATTTTTGTGATTTTTATAATCAGTTTACTCAGGTTTGGGTCATTTTGTGTTTTAGTTTATGGGTTAAGCTTTAAAATTTTATCATTGAGCTTTGATGTGTGGTGCTCAAAATTTAGTCTTTTGGTGTTTTTAATAATAAGGTTAGCTTAAGATGTATTATTTTGAGTGTTTAAATGTACCTCCAAATATACCCGCATAGAGAATTTACACCACAAAAGGAAATGGAAAATAGGCATACAAGTTAACCTGAGAATGACTGATGCAAAGTTTTAGTACTGACATGTATAAGCATTAATGATATTTATTTGTTGTTCGTTATCCTGAGGATGATATTAATTAGATGTGATGTCATTCTTTCTTAGATGAGCTCGATTCATACAGCCATTGATACAAGCTATGGAAGCTTCCATTGATACTTGAAAGGGCTACCAAGACACATTCTGCACGAAGCTTCCATCTTCATTTCTACAAGCTATGGAAGAATATACGAGAGAAGCTCATCGCGCTTTTGACTTTCATAAGAATCTCGTAGGATTTCTTTCTTTTGGTAAGTGACTACACAAATGATCTGTTTTGGGTTTGGTTCATTTACTTACGGTAGTGATTTTTATGATATATTGTTTTTTGATTTAACGTTACATATGCTTTGTAAATTGTGGAATCTAATTATTTTTCTTAATTTGTAATCACATTTTTTAGTCGAATCCTTTCCCCGTGCAACTTAAAATACAAGTTTTTATTGTGTATGTGTGGTTATTGGTGTATTTGTTCTAAAATAACATCTTCGACTGAAACTAACGGTTGTTATATCTATAAAATTGTTGTTGTCACACCATTCTAAATGCTGAAATCTGGGTTGTAGGATCCCAATTATATGATCAAAGCACACACAACAATATAGAAATGAGGAGATAATCCTAGAGCGAGAAACTAGAGAAACAAAGTGAAAGAAATGCATATTACTCAAATGAGACTCCCACCTCCTCACCAAGTGTGAGGAGGCTTATATAGTTTGAATAACATGATATGGGCTTAGGCCTTATTACAATAAACATATACATAATGGACTAGTTACACTCTACGACCCAGGAAAAATTAAATTATCTATACTACTATATAATGTATTTGGGACTATTCTATAATTAGAAAGGCTTAAAAATTCAGACTTTTACTTACTAATTATGGAAACAACCACACCTAACAATCCTAACATAGGTAAAAAAAATTCCCATTTACTGTTTTAGATTGGATGCTCCATAGGTTACGGTTAGGGTTCGTTTTATGTCTATTTACCTATTCATTGCGTTTTTAATGCTTTGTGGTTTTCACCGTGATAGGAGAATGGTTCATAGCTGATACAGTTTCTTTTTTGGATGGTTAATTGAGTTTGCTCAAAATTTGATGGATTTGTTAATTTTATAAGATGTGGTTGCTGATTATGTTGGTGATAGGCTTATTAATTACTATTCACTTAGGTTTTGAAATTTGAAACTCGAATGTGGAAAATACGGAACTGCAGTTCATGTTAGCTCAAATATTTACTGAAAAAATTGCTTATAAAAACTCTTAAGCAAAAAATTTAATGTAAAAGGTTTCTTTGTTGTTAGTTTGTAATTGATAAGTGGTCTGTGTTTGTCGAGGGCAAAGTTGTTGTAAGAATTACAATTGGTTTTCGGACAGAAAAAATTAGACCTTTCAATTGCCACAAAAAATATTTACTCTGTCTCAAAATTATTGTCTTCTTTTGACTTTTTCGATCTTTCTTTCTCAACTTTGACTATAAATATTTTTGTTTGTGTTATACAATTTTTGATAAAAATTATACCAATGAAAATACATTTAAAACTCAATCCGTTCATGTATTTTTTTTGTATCAAGTATTATTTAATATAAACAAAAATACTTAATGTCAAAGTTGAAAAGTAAAGACCGAGAAAGTCAAAATGGTATAATAATTTTGGGACGGAGGGAGTAGCTTATTAGGGATTCTCAAACAAAAGAAAAGGTTGAATGTCACATGTTTATTTTTGATTGTGTTTTAGGTTATTCATATGGTAGTGTTTTTACATCTTATATTATATGACATCCTAGCTACACCGTTGAGTCACAGCAGATAACTCATAGTATCTCTATAGTGGATCTTATATAAAATGCAAGTCACTTAGCTGCTTAAGGTTGTTCAAAACTTTGCCTTAGCTGATTTAGATTAGATTTTCTACATTTCGGATCGTTTGTGGGTTACGGTTATGTTTTGTGATTTGGCTGTTTACCTATTCACTATGGTTTTTATGCATTGTTGTTTACAATTGCGGGAAAATTGTCGTTTTTCCTGAAAATTAACTGCTGCCAGAATAGGTGATTGGGTAAAAATATCCAAAAACATTCTCTCTTTTTTAAAATTTAATCTAGGTTGATAGAAATTTGTCAGATTTGTGATGTTTCTAAGTAATTAAGATTGTTGATAATGTTATTGACATGCTTATTGGCTTATTTGTTATGGTTTTGATTTTGAAACACAAATTTGTAGAATAAAGAACAGCTCTAAGTGGAAAGTCAGCTAAACATGTTTAGGTTTAGGAATGCTAAAATTCCAACAAACGTGCAAGCGTTTGCTTGATATCTGTTGTGGTGTGACCTCATGTTTGAAACTACGATTATCATAAAGGTGACATGTGATCGTAATTATGGTGACTATTTATGCTCTATTTTCGTAAGTTGTGTGCCGATTTTTTATAAACTGTGTTTTGGCATAGTGATTTTGTGACCGATATAGAATTTGTTTTGTTTTGGAGTGACGGTATTTTTAGTTGGTCGTTTTGCAGTGCCAATAGATGATGATGATGCTGCTGATAACAAAAACAGTTGTAGCAATTGTTATTTCAAAATAATAAAATACTTTTGTAAAAAAGAAAACGGGTTTTAGTAAGAGATTAAAGGAAGCAGCGAGCAGAGGCGATAGTGTTTGGTGTATTCTGAATCGAAGGACATTGGACTGGTTTCATCAAAGTTATAATTTTGTCTCAAACATGTTTTATTTTTTATGAGGGCATTTTCTATAGATCATAGTAACCATGCTCATAATCGGCGTCAACTTCATCATCATCATCATCTATCTAGATAGTTTCTTGACATATATAGTTTAATTGGATTATAGTAATAGTGCTCATTATCATCATCATTGTTTGTCTTAATGATCTTTTGAATCTTAGGTTCTTAATGATGTTACTTCAATGCATGTTATATAGTATAATAACTTTATGAAATATGGATTTGTGGTTGTGTTTACGGTTTTTTAAATTTTGTATTTATGTGACTCAGATTGTTTAGGATTTAACTTATATGATTGTCTTAAAAGTTTTCAATAAAATTTGTTATGGTTGTGATTTCAGTTAGGTTAACACAATATGACTTATCTTAATTGAGAAGCGTAGCATAGCAAACCCTATTTTATTTTACGATCTTACGGTTTAACATGTACAATCAATGACGGACCTACATTTGTGCTGGGTGTGGCACGAGCTACACCCAATTTTTGGTCATAAACTGCAAATTTTTTCGAAAACTGCCATATAGTGGTATGTGCAACCCTTACCATTTTTTTGCTACTCTACTTTTTATGAGCTAACTTAACAGTTCTTTTGGCACAATTTTTTTTGAGCATCATTCTTTTGAAAATTCTGGGTCCATCCCTAATGTAGACTAGAAACGAGATAACACTAATCGGACCTGTTGATTCACAAGGATACCAGGAACGATACTACCAATAATCGTTGATTCACACGAATGCCGATTAAAGGACAATTCTTAGCAAAGGCTGCCAAAAATAGACTTTTGGTATTTCATATAGCTGATTAGCCACAAAGGCAATACACTTATTAAATAGAGAAACAAAGTTGAAATGGGCGCTAAAGAACAAACGGGCCGAAAGCTATTATAGAAACAAAAGTCCAAAAAACCCGAAAAAACACTAAAATGCAAATAACTCATAAAATAAAGTGTTTTCGGGGCTCGAAAGTTCTGTCGGTTTACCACGACGAGCTCCTCGCTCCAAGCTTCGAAACGACTGGTCACGGGCCTGAAACGGAGCCCCGTAGCCCAACTTATGCCAATTTTAGTGAGGCCTCTTTTGTCACACAATCTTAGGCCTCCAGAAACATGATGGCCCGTTCCTCAAAACTTGGGCCCGCATCATTCCCCCCTGGGTAGACAAAATTCATCCTCGAATTCACAGCAAGGTCCTCGTCAGAATAACCATGGTAAGGCAATAAGTGCTTCACATTAAACACATCTGAACACCGGATATGGCTCGGTAACTTCAAACGGTAAGCATTGGAGTTAATTTTATCAACAATCTCCAATGGGCCAATTTTCTTAGCTGACAACTTATTATACTCACCAACCGAGAAACGATCTTTAGTTAAAACTACCCACACAAAGTCACCAACTTCGAAATCCACATGCCTTCGCTTTTGATCCGCATCTTGCTTGTACTTTGAGTTTGCTCGAACCAAGTTGTCATGAACAGCTTTATGAACTTCATGCAACCCTTCAACAAAGTCCTTCACTTTCTTTGGAACAGAACCAGAAACGGGAAGAGACATTAAATCCAGAGGTCCACGCGGTTGAGCAGAATAAACCACTTGGAATGGACTAAAACCAGTGCTTCGATTGACAACATGATTATGAGCAAATTCAGCTTGACACAACTTCTGATCCCATTCCTTCACATGATCCCCAACTAAGCACCTCAACAAGTTACCAAGAGATCGGTTAACAACTTTAGTTTGCCCATCAGTTTGGGGATGATAAGCACTACTAAAATTGAGTTGGGTATTAACCATCTTCCACAAACTACGCCAAAAGTGACTTAGAAACCTAGTGTCCCTATGAGAAACAATAGAAGAAGGCAAACCATGTAAACGATACACATCTCAAAAGAAGAGTTGGGCCACATTAACTGCATCTGTTGTCTTCTTGCAAGCAATAAAGTGTACCATCTTAGAGAAACGATCAACAACAACAAAGATTGAGTCATTACTCCTTTGAGTATGAGGTAACCCCAACACAAAATCTATGCTCATATCAACCCACGGCTGCAAAGGAACAGGTAAAGGCATATAGAGTCCCGCATTAGTAGCTGTACCCTTTGAAACTTGGCAAATACGACACCGCTTGACATATTGCTCCACTTCTTTCCTCATAGTGGGCCAAAAATAAGAAGCTTGTACCAACTGTAAAGTGCGGTCACGACCAACATGCCCATCACCATGTAACTCCTTAATAATTTTCGAACGAAGACTAGAATCAGGAATGCATAGTTGATTCCCTTTGAAAAGAAAACCATCATGTAATAGGAAATCGGGTTTAAGCCCAGATTGAACACCCTGTAGAACAACAGAAAAATATGGGTCAGTGGCCAACTGCTCACGAATGGTGTCCAACCCCGGCACATCCACTCGCATAGAGACTAGCAGATTATTCCTCCTACTTAAGGCATCAGCAACATGATTCGAAACACCAGTCTTGTGTTTGACCACAAAAGTAAATTTCTCAAGAAATGACAACCAACACCCATGTTTATGTGACACCTTATCTTGAGTGCGAATATGTCTTAGAGAATCATGATCAGTGAACAAAAGAAACTCCTTATGAAAAAGATAATGGCGCCAATGCTTGATAGCTTGGACAACGGCATAAAACTCCAAGTCATAAGTAGTGTACCTAGTTTTTGCCACTGCCAACTTCTCACTAAAATAAGCAACAGGACGACCACCTTGGCTGAGAACCACGCCAATCGCAACCTTGGAGGCATCAGTATGAAGCTCAAAAACTTGAGAAAAATTAGGCAATACTAGAATTGGTGCAGTAGTAAGCTTTTCTTTGATAAGCTGAAAAGCCGATTCCGCCTCCTCCGTCCATACAAATGATTTTCCCTTCATGCAATCTGTCAATGGGGCCATAATGGAACTAAACTGTGGGATGAACCGCCTATAAAAAGAAGCAAGTCCATGAAAACTACAAACTTCGGTGATGGTAGTTGGAGTTGGCCACTCCTGAACAGCCGCCACTTTAGACTCGTCCACCTGTATTCCCTCACCAGAAACAACATACCCCAAAAATAATACCTTAGGGGTCATGAATACACATTTCTTTGAGGCTGCATAGAAACTATCCTTGCGAAGTAATGTCAAAACCTGCTTCACATGGACGATATGCTCATTGAAAGAAGAACTATAAATGAGAATATCATCAAAATAAACAACCACAAACTTTCCAATAAAAGGCCTGAGCAATTGATTCATCACACGCATATATGTGCTAGGTGCGTTTGATAAACCAAAAGGCATCACCAACCATTCATCCAACCCTTCATGAGTCTTGAAGGCAGTTTTCCATTCATCACCAGGCCTAAGACGGATCTGGTAATACCCACTCTTCAAATCCAATTTCGTGAAAATAGTGGCACCACTAATCTGGTCTAGCAAATCATCAAGTCGAGGGATAGGAAACCTGTACCTCACAGTAATCTTGTTAATGGCTCGACTGTCAACACACATACGCCATGTCCCATCCTTCTTTGGAGTCAATAGTGCGGGAACAGCACAAGGGCTCATAATTTCACAAACATGACCCTTAGAAACCAATTCCTCCACCTGTCGTCGCAATTCCTCACGCTCTACCGGACTCATCCTGTAATGTGGAATGTTAGGCAATTGTGAACTAGGCTCCAAATCAATATGATGTTGGATGTCACGCAAAGGTGGCAACCCATCAGGCAACTCATCAGGAGAAACATCAGAAAATTCCTTGAGCAAAGGAATCATAACCTCAGGAATTTCACTATCTTCAACCACTTCCTTCCCTATTAACACAAAAACTTCACCTCCCTGCTCCAACTCGCCCTCAAACTGAGTAAGGGTTAAAGTACCCGTGGGCTTGCTGGCTAGTTCTTTGGGCTTGTTTGGCATCAACGTTATCTTCACAACATCAAATAGGAAACTATAAGTATTAGTTCGCCCATTATGATTTGTGTTGCGATCATACTCCTAAGGTCTACCCAACAATAAGTGACAAGCATCCATAGGCACCATATCACACCAAACATTATCTTTATAAGTTGTTCCAACAGAAAATGTAACATGGACACGCTTTGAAACAGTTACCTCACCACCTTTCTTTAGCCACTATAATTTGTAAGGTTTTGAACGGTTCTCTGTCTTCAGTCCCAACTTTTGAACTGCCTCTTCAGATATCAAGTTATCACAACTGCCCGGGTCAACAACAAAGGTGCAAACCTTACCCGAAATAGTGCAAGTCGACTGAAAGATGTTATGCCGAGACAATCATCGCCAACAACCTTTGGTGTTAAACAAGAGCGTCTGACCACCAAAGCTACCCCCACATCTCCATTGACAACCTCCTCTTCATACTCAGCATCATTGTCAAACACCGGGGGTTCTTTATAACCGTCATCAACCACGTCATCAACTTCCCAAGTATACATATTGCCATCGGGATCAACAAATAAATGCCTTTTTCCTGCCTTCTTACATTCTGACTGTCGGTGACCCGGCTCACCACAGTTAAAACACTTCAAACTACTACTTCCAACCCCTTTAGAAACCGGTCCAGTATTGCTACTACCTTGTCACACCTGATTAGGGACAAAACGAGATGTCACGTTACCCGAACCAGAACTACCTCCAGTTATAGCAGAAGAGGATGAACCTCCCACAAGTCGGTTCTGTTTTTCAAAAGCCAATGCACGTTTTTCATCTTCCTCCAAGTCGTGACACTTGGCTTTCCAACTCTCTCCCGTGTCAGTTTCAATTGTTGCCACCATGCTGATGCCCTACCACGTAGCTTGGTAGCGATTAATCAAACTTTCTTGTTTTCAGGAATCTCTTTGAAATCGAACACTTCTTCAACCGCGACAAGCCAATCAATGAACCCCTCGGGATTCAAAGTATCCCCATCAAACTCAGGAATATTGACTCTAAGTCCAGATTCCCAATGCCTATTATCCTCCCTTTCATTTAGCCTTGGTCACCTTACTTCTTCATCAAAAGATGAACCATCACCGAACGGATTTTCTGACTCTTCGTCTTCACTTTCCCGATGGTTACGATTACGAGGCATTCTTTGATTCATTAAGTCATTCATCTGACCAGTCAACTGATCAACGAACTGACCCATTATTGTCTTCTTTTGACTTTTTCGATCTTTTTTCTCAACTTTGACTATAAATATTTTTGTTTGTGATATACAATTTTTGATAAAAATTATACCAATGAAAATACATTTAAAACTCAATCCATTCATGTATTTGTTTGTATCAAGTATTATTTAATATAAACAAAAATACTTAAGGTCAAAGTTGAAAAGTAAAGACCGAGAAAGTCAAAATGGTACAATAATTTTGGGACGGAGGGAGTAGCTTATTAGGGATTCTCAAACAAAAGAAAAGGTTGAATGTGACATGTTTATTTTTGATTGTGTTTTAGGTTATTCATATGGTAGTGTTTTTACATCTTATATTATATGACATCCTAGCTACAACATTGAGTCACAGCAGATAACTCATAGTATCTCTATAGTGGATCTTATATAAAATGCAAGTCACTTAGCTGCTTAAGGTTGTTCAAAACTTTGCCTTAGCTGATTTAGATTAGATTTTCTAAATTTTGGATCGTTTGTGGGTTACGGTTATGTTTTGTGATTTGGCTGTTTACCTATTCACTATGGTTTTTATGCATTGTGGTTTACAATTGCGGGAAAATTGTCGTTTTTCCTAAAAATTAACTGCTGCCAGAATAGGTGATTGGGTAAAAATATCCAAAAACTTTCTCTCTTTTTTTAAAGTTAATCTAGGTTGATAGAAATTTGTCAGATTTGTGATGTTTCTAAGTTAAGATTGTTGATAATGTTATTGACATGCTTATTGGCTTATTTGGTATGGTTTTGATTTTGAAACACAAATTTGTAGAATAAAGAACAGCTCCAAGTGGAAAGTCAGCTAAACATGTTTAGGTTTAGGAACGCTAAAATTCCGACAAACGTGCATGCGTTTGCTTGATATCTGTTGTGGTGTGACCTCATGTTTGAAACTACGATTATCATAAAGGTGACATGTGATTGTAATTATGGTGACTATTTATGCTCTGTTTTTGTAAGTTGTGCGCCGATTTTTTATAAATTGTGTTTTGGCATAGTGATTTTGCGACCGATATAGAATTTGTTTTGTTTTGTAGTGACAGTATTTTTAGTTGGTCGTTTTGCAGTGCCAATAGATGATGACGATGCTGCTGATAACAAAAACAGTTGTAGGAATTGTTATTTCACAATAATAAAATACTTTTGTAAAAAAGAAAACGGGTTTTAGTAAGAGATTAAAGGAAGCAGCGAGCGGTGGCGATAATGTTTGGTGTATTCTGAATCGAAGGACATTGGACTGGTTTCATCAAAGTTATAATTTTGTCTCAAACATGTTTTATTTTTTATGAGGGCATTTTCTATAGATCATAGTCACCATGCTCATAATCGGCGTCAGCTTCATCATCATTATCTATCTAGATAGTTTCTTGACCTAGATAATTAAATTGGATTATAGTCATAGTGCTCATTATCATCATCATTGTTTGTCTTAATGATCTTTTGAATCTTAGGTTCTTAATGATGTTACTTCAATGCATGTTATATAGTATAATAACTTTATGAAATATGGGTTTGTGGTTGTGTTTACAGTTTTTTAAATTTTGTATTTATGTGACTCAGATTGTTTAGGATTTAACTTATATGATTGTCTTAAAAGTTTTCAATAAAATTTGTTATGGTTGTGATTTCAGTTAGGTTAACACAATATGACTTATCTTAATTGAGAAGCGTAGCATAGCAAACCCTATTTTATTTTACGATCTTACGGTTTAACATGTACAATCAGTGACGGACCTACATTTGTGCTGGGTGTGGCACAAGCTACAACCAATTTTTGGTCATAAACTGCAAATTTTTTTGAAAACTGCCATATAGTGGTATGTGCAACCCCTACCATTTTTTTGCTACTTCTGCTTTTTATGAGCTAACTTAACAGTTCTTTTGGCATAATTTTTTTGTGCATCACTCTTTTGAAAATTCTGGGTCCATATCTGATGTAGACTAGAAACAAGATAACACTAATCGGACCTGTTGATTCACAAGAATACCAGGAACGATACTACCAATAATCGTTGATTCACACGAATGCTGATTAAAGGACAATTCTTAGCAAAAGCTGCCAAAAATAGACTTTTGGTATTTCATATAACTGATTAGCCACAAAGGCAATACACTTATTAAATAGAGAAACAAGGTCGAAATGGGCGCTAAAGAACAAACGGGCCGAAAGCTATTATAGAAACAAAAGTCCAAAAAACCCGAAAAAACACTAAAATGCAAATAACTCATAAAATAAAGTGTTTCGGGGCTCGAAAGTTCCGTCGGTTTACTACGACAAGCTCCTCGCTCCAAGCTTCGAAACGACTGGTCACAGGCCTGAAACGGAGCCCCGTAGCCCAACTTATGCCCATTTTAGTGAGGCCCCTTTTGTCACACGATCTTGGGCCTCCAGAAACATGATGGTCCATTCCTCAAAACTTGGGCGCGCATCATTCCCCCAGGGTAGACAAAATCCGTCCTCGAATTCACAGCAAGGTCCTCGTCAGAATCACCATGGTAAGGCAATAAGTGCTTCACATTAAACACGTGTGAACACCGGATATGGCTCGGTAACTTCAAACGGTAAGCATTGGAGTTAATTTTATCAACAATCTCCAATGGGCCAATTTTCTTAGCTGACAACTTATTATACTCACCAACCGAGAAACGATCTTTAGTTAAAATAGCCCACACAAAGTCACCAACTTCGAAATCCACATGCCTTCGCTTTTGATCCGCATCTTGCTTGTACTTTGAGTTTGCTCGAACCAAGTTGTCATGAACAGCTTTATGAACTTCATGCAACCCTTAAACAAAGTCCTTCACTTTCTTTGGAACAGAACCAGAAACGGGAAGAGACATTAAATTGAGAGGTCCACACGGTTGAGCAAAATAAACCACTTGGAATGGACTAAAACCAGTGCTTCGATTGACAGCATGATTATGAGCAAATTCAGCTTGACACAACTTCTGATCCCATGCCTTCACATGATCCCCAACTAAGCACCTCAACGAGTTACCAAGAGATCGGTTAAGAACTTCAGTTTGCCGATCAGTTTGGGGATGATAAGCACAACTAAAATTGAGTTGGGTATTAACCATCTTCCATAAACTACGCCAAAAGTGACTTAGAAACCTAGTGTCCCTACGAGAAACAATAGAAGAAGGCAAACCATGTAAACGATACACATCTCGAAAGAAGAGTTGGGCCACATTAACTGCATCAGTTGTCTTCTTGCAAGCAATAAAGTGTACCATCTTAGAGAAACGAACAACAACAATAAAGATTGATTCATTACCCCTTTGAGTACGAGGTAACCCCAACACAAAATCTATGCTCATATCAACCCATGGCTGCAAAGGAACGAGTAAAGGCATATAGAGTCCCGCATTAGTAGCTGTACCCTTTGAAACTTGGCAAATACGACACCGCTTGACATATTGCTCCACTTCTTTCCTCATAGTGGGCCAGAAATAAGAAGCTTATACCAACTGTAAAGTGCGGTCACGACCAACATGCCTCTCACCATGTAACTCCTTAATAATTTTCAAACGAAGACTAGAATCAGGAATGCATAGTTGATTCCCTTTGAAAAGGAAACCATCATGTAATAGGAAATCGGGTTTAAGCCCAGATTGAACACCCTGTAGAACAACAGAAAAATATGGGTCAGTGGCCAACTGCTCACGAATGGTGTCCAACCCCGGCACATCCACTCACATAGAGACTAGCAGATTATTCCTCCTACTTAGGGCATCACAACATGATTCGAAACACCAGTCTTGTGTTTGACTACAAAAGTAAATTTCTCAAGAAATGCCAACCAACGCCCATGTTTATGTGACACCTTATCTTGAGTGCGAATATGTCTTAGAGAATCATGATCAGTGAACAAAACAAACTCCTTATGAAAAAGATAATGATGCCAATGCTTGATAGCTTGGACAACGGAATGAAACTCCAAGTCATAAGTAGTGTACCTAGTTTTTGCCTCTGCCAACTTCTCACTAAAATAAGCAACAAGTCGACCACCTTGGCTGAGAACCCCGCCAATCGCAACCTTGGAGGCATCAGTATGAAGCTCAAAAACTTGAGAAAAATTAGGCAATACTAGAATTGGTGCAGTAGTACGCTTTTATTTGATAAACTGAAAAGCCGATTCCGCCTCCTCCGTCCATACAAATGATTTTCCCTTCATGCAATCTGTCAATGGGGCCATAATGGTACTAAACTGTGGAATAAACCGCCTATTAAAAGAAGCGAGTCCATGAAAACTATGAACTTCGGTGATGGTAGTTGGAGTTGGCCACTCCTGAACAGCTGCCACTTTAGACTCGTCCACCTGTATTCCCTCACCAGAAACAACATACCCCAAAAATAATATGTTAGGGGTCATGAATACACATTTTTTTGAGGCTGCATAGAAACTATCCTTGCGAAGTAATGTCTAAACCTGCTTCACATTGATGATATTCTCATTTAAAGAAGAACTATAAATGAGAATATCATCAAAATAAACAACAACAAACTTTCCAATAAAAGGCCTGAGCAATTGATTCATCACACGCATAAATGTGCGAGGTGCGTTTGATAAACCAAAAGGCATCACCAACCATTCATACAACCCTTCAAGAGTCTTGAAGGCAGTTTTCCATTCATCACCAGGCCTAAGACGGATCTGGTAATACCCACTCTTCAAATCCAATTTCGTGAAAATAGTGGCACCACTAATCTGGTCTAGCAAATCATCAAGTCGAGGGATAGGAAACCTGTACCTCGGAGTAATCTTGTTAATGGCTCGACTGTCAACACACATACGCCATGTCTCATCCTTCATCGGAGTCAATAGTGCGGGAACAGCACAAGGGCTCATACTTTCACGAACATGACCCTTAGAAACCAATTCCTCCACTTGTCGTTGCAATTCCTCATGCTCTACCGGACTCATCCTGTAATGTGGCCTGTTAGGCAATTGTGAACCAGGCTCCAAATCAATATGATGTTGGATGTCACGCAAAGGTGGCACCCATCAAGCAACTCATCAGGAAAAACATCAGAAAATTCCTTGAGCAAAGGAATCATAACCTCAGGAATTTCACTATCTTCAGCCACTTCCTTCCCTATTAACACAAAAACTTCACCTCCCTGCTCCAACTCGCCCTCAAACTGAGAAAGGGTTAGTAAAGTACTCGTGGGCTTGCTGGCTAGTTCTTTGGGCTTGTTTGGCATCTACGTTATCTTCACACCATCAAATAGGAAACTATAAGTATTAGTTCGCCCATTATGATTTGTGTTGCGATCATACTCCCAAGGTCTACCCAACAATAAGTGACAAGCATCCATAGGCACCATATCACACCAAACATTATCTTTATAAGTTGTTCCAACAAAAAATGTAACATGGACACACTTTGAAACAGTTGCCTCACCACCTTTCTTTAGCCACTATAATTTGTAAGGTTTGGAATGGCTCTCTGTCTTCAGTCCCAACTTTTGAACTGCCTCTTCAGATATCAAGTTATCACAACTGCCCGAGTCAACAACAAAGGTGCAAACCTTACCCGAAATAGTGCAAGTGGACTGAAAGATGTTATGCCTAAGCCAATCATCGCCAACAACCTTTGGTGTTAAACAAGAGCGTCTGACCACCAAAGCTACCCCCACATCTCCATTGACAACCTCCTCTTCATACTCAGCATCATCATCTGACCACCAAAGCTACCCCCACTTCATACTACTACTTCCAACCCCTTTAGAAACCGGTCCAGTATTGCTACTACCTTGTCTCGCCTGATTAGGGACAAAACGAGATGTCACGTTACCCGAACTAGAACTACCTCCAGTTATTGCTGAAGAGGATGAACCTCCCACACGTCGGTTCTGTTTTTCAAAAGCCAATGCACGTTGATATGCATCAAAAAGTGTCGCCGGATCAAACATGTTAACAGACTCCATGATTTGGACTCTTAGACCACCAATGTAACGAGAGACAAGCTGTTCATCAGTCTCTTGAATATCATTCCTTGCAATTAATTGGTAAAATTCGGTTGTATAATCTTCAACAGATTTGCCCCCTGTTTCAGATTTTGTAACCGTTGGTACATCAACCGTTGGTAATTATAAGGAATAAAGTTGGCCCTCATGCACTTTTTCATCTTCCTCCAAGTCGTGACTCTTGGCTTTCCAACTCTCTCCCGTGTCAGTTTCAATTGTTGCCACCATGCTGATGCCTTACCACGTAGCTTGGTAGCGATTAATCAAACTTTCTTGTTTTCAGGAATCTCTTTGAAATCGAACACTTCTTCAACCGCGACAAGCCAATCAATGAACCCCTCGGGATTCAAAGTATCCCCATCAAACTCAGGAATATTGACTCTAAGTCCAGATTCCCGACGCCTATTATCCTCCCTTTCATTTGGCCTTGGTCGCCTTACTTCTTCATCAGAAGATGAACCTTCACCGAACGGATTTTCTGACTCTTCGTCTTCACTTTCCCGATGGTTACGATTACAAGGCATTCTTTGATTCGTTAAGTCATTCATCTGACCAGTCAATTGATCAACGAACTGACCCATTCGCTCCTCCATTCTTGCCATAATACGCTACTCAAATTCGTCATCAAGATTCCTATTTCTTCTTGGAGGCATCTTGATCAGGAAATTTAGCTCTTGATAGCAACTGATGTAGACTAGAAACGAGATAACCCTAATCGGACCTGTTGATTCACAAGAATACCAGGAACGATACTACCAATAATTGTTGATTCACACGAATGCCGATTAAAGGACAATTCTTAGCAAAAGCTGCCAAAAATAGACTTTTGGTATTTCATATAACTGATTAGCCACAAAGGCAATACACTTATTAAATAGAGAAACAAAGTCGAAATGGGCGCTAAAGAACAAACGGGCCGAAAGCTATTATAGAAACAAAAGTCCAAAAAACCCGAAAAAACACTAAAATGCAAATAACTCATAAAATAAAGTGTTTCGGGGCTCGAAAGTTCCGTCGGTTTACCACGACGAGCTCCTCGCTCCAAGCTTCAAAACGACTGGTCACGGGCCTGAAACGGAGCCCCGTAGCCCAACTTATGCCCATTTTAGTGAGGCCCCTTTTGTCACACGATCTTGGGCCTCCAGAAACATGATGGCCCGTTCCTCAACACTTGGGCCCGCATCAATCCCTGTATACAATAACGCTGTATACAATTGTTAACAAACACACCGCCGCAACGCTCGAGTTGAAATCGTTATTCACTGCATACTTTAAAAAACACTTAATGGGAAAAAACAAACAGGGCCTAATTAAAGGACCTCACGAGGTTTAAATTTGTAAATAGTCAAGAAATCAACTTGAAGGCATGGGCGGAGCTTAATGAGGACCAGGAAGGGTCCCGGCCCCCTAAGCTTAAGCCCGTTAATATATTTATTTGCGATTTCATGTGTTAAAGAAAGATTTTTTTTTTTCATCTCGGCCCTTAGCTCCCATCTAATGTTTTTAAGGGAAAAATTTTTGTTTCGGCCCTCCCACAAAAAATTTTCTAGCTCCGCCATTGCTTGAAGGTGTTGAACGTGAATTTTCGTTGAAGAATAATACTCTTCAATTCATACTTCAATAAAATGTATATCAGTATGAGTCCAATGAGAAACAGCACAAGACTTTCTATGGTGATCGAAAAACCGTGTTCTATTTGTCTATTTGCTTCAGTTAAGTGCATGCATGTTGAGTTTGCACACATTATTTTAAAGAGTAATTTTTTTTTCTATGGATATGTGTGGTGAGTAGTTGGCCACGAGCATTCGTGCATTAGTGAGTGAACATGTATTGACGATCAAACCACTGCACATGCAACACGACACATCAAAAATGCACACAATGATGCGCACTCTTTAAATTTGCGCGTTCGAAATCCACAAGTAATTAACAAACAACTGGTGAACAGTTTCCAAATAACTTATAATTATATGAATGTAAAAAATACAGACTAGCAAAAGCATTCTACAAGTTTACTCCATAAGAGCATATGGTACCTTAACCAAACAAGAAGGTGAAACTTTCACCATTTCGCGTTAACGGCTCGTTAACCACACCGAGGGCGAAAGTTAAAGCCTCGTTAACAAGACACGTTAAAGCTTTAACCTCGTGTTAAAGTTAGTTTGAATTAAAAAAAAAAATCATTTTACCCCCTCAAATGGGGTTGAATGTGAAAATAGTTTAAAGTTAAAGTTTAGTTAAGGTTGAGTTATGATTGTTGAAAAATTTAGTGCACTTGAGGGATCAAATCATACTTGGAAATGGGTTTGGAGGTATGGAGTGTACACCCATTAAGTCCCTAATTACCCTGACTGAAAGGTTAACGCATTGATACTACTGCTAGTAGTATGATTTTGCTGCTAAGCAGAGTTTATGCTGCTAGTGTTAAGTTGATTCTGCTACTAGAGTGCTGGTTGAATAAGTAACTGATTTGACCTATTCAAATGACAGTTACATCTGCACTCATGACCACGTTTATTGGTCATGTAACCACTAATGTTGGCTGTAATGGGGGTAATTATGTTGAGATTAATGGGCCGATTAATTCTCATAACTCCATTTTGACTAGCCATGAGTATTTTCCTATATATATGAAATCAATTATGCATGAGAAGATACATAGAAAACATATAACACAAAAACACAAAGGTTTATTGATTTGTGCCTAAATCACTAACATACATTTGGTCTTATTTCAAGTAGATATTTGTGATACCTAGACATTAGGGTCGAATAGTTTACTTTGAAAAGGTAACCATTTAATTGGTACTACCTCCGTCCTAAAATAATTGTCCTCATTTGACTTTTTAAAGTCTTAATTTCTCAACTTTAATCTTTAATATTTTTGTGTGTGTTATATAATACTTGATGAAAATTATATGATTGGATTGGTTTTTTAAATGTTATTTCATTGGTATAATTTTTATCAATTATTCTATAACACATATAAAAATATTAAAGATCAAAGTTGAGAAATTAAGACTTTAAAAAGTCAAATGAGGACAATTAATTTGGGACAGAGGGAGTACGTAGTTAGGCTATTGATTATCTTCACCCTGTACTGGGCTCATAACCTCCAACAATCAAAGTAAACTATTTTGTAATAATCAATGGCTCCTGCTATGAGGCATATGGCTGCTAACTTTTTCAAATTGGAAAAGTTTAAAGGTGTTGATTTCAGAAGATGGCAAAAGAAGATGCACTTCTTGCTGTCAAGCATGAATGTGGTGTATCTTCTAAGCACTGCTAATCCTGAAGATCATGGGGATGATGCTACTGTGGAACAAATAAGGAAATGAAGCAAATGGGAGAATGATGATTACATCTGCAGAGGTTTAATCCTCAATGGTATGTCTGATTCTCTCTTTGACATCTATCAGAATGTTGAATCTTCCAAAGAACTATGGGATTCCTTGGAAGCCAAATATATGGCTGAGGATGCTTCAAGTAAGAAGTTTCTTACAAAATGACTGATTCAAGACCAGTTATGGAACAATACAATGAACTTCTTGGAATACTTGGAAGGTTTACACAACATAAAATGAACATGGATGAGGCTATTTCAGTCTCTTGTATTATTGACAAATTACCTCCTTCTTGGAAAGATTTCAAGCATACATTGAAACATAGGAAGGAAGAACTGACACTTGTTCAGTTGGATAGTTATCTGCGTATTGAGGAATCCCTCAGGGCGCAGGATAATGACAAGCCAAAGAGTAGCAATGCTACTGGAGCATCTGTTGTTAATATGGTGGAACATAACAATTCCACCAAGTACAATGACAACAGAGGTAAACGTAAACATCATGATAACACAAGGGCTGATCCTAACAAGAAGGCAACACCTACTTGTTGGAAATGTGGCAAATATGGTCACATTAAAAGGGATTGCAAAGGTGTTAACATTAGTGGTAAAACCAATGGTTTAGGCACAAGTGGTTCAGGGAGTGGTGGTTCCTCCAACTCACTGAATGGTCAGAATATGTTTAATGAATCTCTTCAGGCTTATTATGTTACATCTTGTAACACCCTGAATTTACCTGAATGGCAGCGTAATGAAATACCTGGGTGTAACGTCCATAGCATCACATACAAGGTGATATTGAACGACCTAAAGTGTCGTTTTGAAAATACCTCGTTTGATCATTAAAAACATTCAGAGTTTACGAGATAAGGTCCCAAAAGGTGTTGCAAGTTTATGAAAAACAATTTCATACAAGATCAAACGTTACATAAGTGCATGTAATAAAAGGTGAGACGCGTCGACCCCGCGACTCCGTGTAGGTCCATATGCATGCCAACATGAGCTACTTTAATTACCTAAAAATACATTGCTAAAACGGTCAACAATAATGTTGGTGAGATCCATAGGTTTGTAAAAATGAAATGTTATACGACAACCTCAAGTATAAGGTGCATGACCAATGTCACATGAAAAATAATACCATAGCCTTAAGCTCATGACCCCGAAGCTAAACTGAATGAAATGCCCCTCCAGAGTGTTTACGAGACACTCTAATGATGATAAAAATGAAATGCATCAGTTTGACTGTTGGTCTAACCAACGCGGATGGAGGCGTCACCCTCAATAGATCTATCCACTCACTCTCGCTTACTCGTAATTAACGGTCCATGATAACAGGGGAACTTTAATAATGGTAATGTGGAAACTTAAGCATTGTACTTGAATTTGATTCTTAGGTCGGTACTGAAAATGATGCAATGTATTCTCCCCCGTGGGTTTTGAAAACAAATAATAAAATGTAAACGGGGCTATGAAAACTCACCTGATATGGATGATAGTATGACAAGTGAATGAAATGAACACAAGGCGCGATCTCTATCCACAACCTAATATGAATGAATATAATCTAATTTAGATTATAAAATGATGTCACGAATGCAAGTGCATATGTTATCTATACCACTCGTAATTTGAAAATAATAGTTAATGTTGAAATTTAATGTTTTCCATAACTTGGTAAAATATGTCCAACTAGCGTCGTAAAACTAGTCATGTAATATTGTGCATAAAAATGTTGGTGTTAGAATTCGGCGTTTTGAAAACTTTGAAATAATATCTAACAATAGTATTAATAAACCTTTGATCGTACGTGCTTCGACGGGTAAGAAATACGGCTCTCCATTGTCGTTACTTGAAAATATAGTTTTTAGTACATAGAATATATAATTCTAATAAAGGCTGTCAAAAATATATAGAGTTATCGGGTTATAAATGCGAATATCTCGATCGTTATAAACTCATTTTCTACGTTCTATATATCCATGGTTTAGTATTATAGTGAACTAGTGAATTTTTAATAAGTTAGTACATTTTATTAATGACTAGTGTCCCATTTTATCCGATAAAAATCGTGCATCAGCACACTATTTTCAGAAAATGTCTATTAGATTGTCACAACTCGTAATTTCATGTCCTGTTTCAAAACGTCGAAATTCCAATTTTTATCTCGGGAAGTTACTATTCACTTTTACTATTCACAAAACACTATTCATGTCCAAAATTTTTATTTCATATTCTCGTAAGTTAAACTATTTTAACGGAAATCCGAGAGTTTGGCGCTCGTCGGATCATTTCTACAAAAATCACGAATCCGTGTCCGAGATTTACATTCAGGTTTAAACGTCCTTCCGGCATCCCGATATGTCTATAAATCATTATAAACAATAAAAATATGATTTTCTTTCATTTTACGACAATTCTAAAAGTTTTGGAATTTTACGTTTTTCAGTTCAGCGTTTTACGCGTTTTAAACCCGCGTTTCCAGTTTTAACTGCGTTTAAGCTACCCGATGGAACTTACCATTCATTTTATATTTTCTTATGGAGTATTTTGACAAGTTTAGTCATTATTTCATATTTCATATTTTTACGATACCCGAATTTACGTTTCGCGGTTTAAAACTTTACGGTTTGCGATTAACGGAACCAAAACCGACTCCGTGAACCAGATAACACCAAGCTTTCTACATACTCATTCATTTTTACACATGTGCAGCCCCCCCTCCCCATGTTACTTCAACTTGACCTCTTAATTACAATAATGCCATTATATTAGATATTTTCTTACATAAACACATTTAACATATACTAGTTCATTTTTAGAAATCAAAAAGCAAGGTTTTCTCTTCCTTTCTCTCTTCCTAGCCACGACCATAAACCAAAATCCACCAAGATCCATCAATTTTTACAAGATCAAAGCATAAAAGTTGTTCCTTTAGTCATTCTAATCAAGAATCTTACAACAAAAACACAAGAAACACAAGGTTTTGCCTCATCTAATCATCTAATATTCCAAAGTGAGTTATCAAATTTATTTTCATGTTTTCATCTAATTAACATATGTATCTCATGGTATTCATGCTTAATTTCATGCACAAACTAGTTATACCACTTTATTTTTGTATACTTTTTAACATACAAACCCTAGATTTTGATTTAGGTGTTCCTTTGTTAAATTAACATGATTACTAGTGATTAGGAACCCATGGCACCCTAAGAAGGTGTATGGTAGGATTAGTATAGCTTTGTGGTGTTTGCAAGAGATTTGATTGAAGTGAAAACCTTTTTGTACTTGTGTTGTGATATCAATTGAGTTACACCCCAACTACATGTATGCTTCCGCTGGACACGATTCTGGGGTGTGACAGATTGGCATCAGAGCTTTGGCTATAGTGAACTAAGTGTTTTTAAAACCTAGACTATAGCTACTTTCAAGAAACTTAACCCTATGACCGTCACATGCCTGCCTGCCAAGCTGAAGCCTCATTTGTGGTTAGTTGCTGACATAGGTGATGAGATTTATGTCTCATTATCTGATATATTATATTCATTTATTATAGTTGATTTCTATAATTGTCTTTCATATAAGCATGTTCACGTATCATATATATCACCGCATTATGTTTTTCCTTGCATAGTTTCATCATTTGACCTCGAGTTTGGTCACCTGCCTTAGTCTTTCTAAACGTCTTGGTATTTGTGAAGGACATAGTCTTAGTATGACTGAGCTGAGTATTTCAAAATTCATGGAACCTCGGTGGAATATAGACTAGTCATCTATATTCAACCCGGGATAGTGAGATATAGGCTGACCACCTATGTCTGACTCAGAAATGAATTTTGCAACACTGAGAATGGTTATAATAAAATTCTGTCTGAATTGAATCCTTTACTCATTTTCCAAATGTTTCATGCATGTGTGTGTATACCCTCGTTGTCAGAACATTCATACTTTTTATCACTTCGTGGATCACCGATTGGAAGCACGTCAATTGATCATTTCATCTCATGAACATTCACGTCTATGCATGATACACTTACATCACGGTATTTTCTTTTATCACAATTTTATTTTGTCGCAGTTGTCACAGTCTTTTCCCTTCTCACCAACACAAACTGAACTGCGGGACGAAGTTCCTTTTAGAGGGGAAGAATGTCACAACTCGTAATTTCATGTCCTGTTTCAAAACGTCGAAATTCCAATTTTTATCTCGGGAAGTTACTATTCACTTTTACTATTCACAAAACACTATTCATGTCCAAAATTTTTATTTCATATTCTCGTAAGTTAAACTATTTTAACGGAAATCCGAGAGTTTGGCGCTCGTCGGATCATTTCTACAAAAATCACGAAGCCGTGTCCGAGATTTACATTCAGGTTTAAACGTCCTTCCGGCATCCCGATATGTCTATAAATCATTATAAACAATAAAAATATGATTTTCTTTCATTTTACGACAATTCTAAAAGTTTTGGAATTTTACGTTTTTCAGTTCAGCGTTTTACGCGTTTTAAACCCGCGTTTCCAGTTTTAACTGCGTTTAAGCTACCCGATGGAACTTACCATTCATTTTATATTTTCTTATGGAGTATTTTGACAAGTTTAGTCATTATTTCATATTTCATATTTTTACGATACCCGAATTTACGTTTCGCGGTTTAAAACTTTACGGTTTGCGATTAACGGAACCAAAACCGACTCCGTGAACCAGATAACACCAAGCTTTCTACATACTCATTCATTTTTACACATGTGCAGCCCCCCCTCCCCATGTTACTTCAACTTGACCTCTTAATTACAATAATGCCATTATATTAGATATTTTCTTACATAAACACATTTAACATATACTAGTTCATTTTTAGAAATCAAAAAGCAAGGTTTTCTCTTCCTTTCTCTCTTCCTAGCCACGACCATAAACCAAAATCCACCAAGATCCATCAATTTTTACAAGATCAAAGCATAAAAGTTGTTCCTTTAGTCATTCTAATCAAGAATCTTACAACAAAAACACAAGAAACACAAGGTTTTGCCTCATCTAATCATCTAATATTCCAAAGTGAGTTATCAAATTTATTTTCATGTTTTCATCTAATTAACATATGTATCTCATGGTATTCATGCTTAATTTCATGCACAAACTAGTTATACCACTTTATTTTTGTATACTTTTTAACATACAAACCCTAGATTTTGATTTAGGTGTTCCTTTGTTAAATTAACATGATTACTAGTGATTAGGAACCCATGGCACCCTAAGAAGGTGTATGGTAGGATTAGTATAGCTTTGTGGTGTTTGCAAGAGATTTGATTGAAGTGAAAACCTTTTTGTACTTGTGTTGTGATATCAATTGAGTTACACCCCAACTACATGTATGCTTCCGCTGGACACGATTCTGGGGTGTGACAGATTGGCATCAGAGCTTTGGCTATAGTGAACTAAGTGTTTTTAAAACCTAGACTATAGCTACTTTCAAGAAACTTAACCCTATGACCGTCACATGCCTGCCTGCCAAGCTGAAGCCTCATTTGTGGTTAGTTGCTGACATAGGTGATGAGATTTATGTCTCATTATCTGATATATTATATTCATTTATTATAGTTGATTTCTATAATTGTCTTTCATATAAGCATGTTCACGTATCATATATATCACCGCATTATGTTTTTCCTTGCATAGTTTCATCATTTGACCTCGAGTTTGGTCACCTGCCTTAGTCTTTCTAAACGTCTTGGTATTTGTGAAGGACATAGTCTTAGTATGACTGAGCTGAGTATTTCAAAATTCATGGAACCTCGGTGGAATATAGACTAGTCATCTATATTCAACCCGGGATAGTGAGATATAGGCTGACCACCTATGTCTGACTCAGAAATGAATTTTGCAACACTGAGAATGGTTATAATAAAATTCTGTCTGAATTGAATCCTTTACTCATTTTCCAAATGTTTCATGCATGTGTGTGTATACCCTCGTTGTCAGAACATTCATACTTTTTATCACTTCGTGGATCACCGATTGGAAGCACGTCAATTGATCATTTCATCTCATGAACATTCACGTCTATGCATGATACACTTACATCACGGTATTTTCTTTTATCACAATTTTATTTTGTCGCAGTTGTCACAGTCTTTTCCCTTCTCACCAACACAAACTGAACTGCGGGACGAAGTTCCTTTTAGAGGGGAAGAATGTCACAACTCGTAATTTCATGTCCTGTTTCAAAACGTCGAAATTCCAATTTTTATCTCGGGAAGTTACTATTCACTTTTACTATTCACAAAACACTATTCATGTCCAAAATTTTTATTTCATATTCTCGTAAGTTAAACTATTTTAACGGAAATCCGAGAGTTTGGCGCTCGTCGGATCATTTCTACAAAAATCACGAAGCCGTGTCCGAGATTTACATTCAGGTTTAAACGTCCTTCCGGCATCCCGATATGTCTATAAATCATTATAAACAATAAAAATATGATTTTCTTTCATTTTACGACAATTCTAAAAGTTTTGGAATTTTACGTTTTTCAGTTCAGCGTTTTACGCGTTTTAAACCCGCGTTTCCAGTTTTAACTGCGTTTAAGCTACCCGATGGAACTTACCATTCATTTTATATTTTCTTATGGAGTATTTTGACAAGTTTAGTCATTATTTCATATTTCATATTTTTACGATACCCGAATTTACGTTTCGCGGTTTAAAACTTTACGGTTTGCGATTAACGGAACCAAAACCGACTCCGTGAACCAGATAACACCAAGCTTTCTACATACTCATTCATTTTTACACATGTGCAGCCCCCCCTCCCCATGTTACTTCAACTTGACCTCTTAATTACAATAATGCCATTATATTAGATATTTTCTTACATAAACACATTTAACATATACTAGTTCATTTTTAGAAATCAAAAAGCAAGGTTTTCTCTTCCTTTCTCTCTTCCTAGCCACGACCATAAACCAAAATCCACCAAGATCCATCAATTTTTACAAGATCAAAGCATAAAAGTTGTTCCTTTAGTCATTCTAATCAAGAATCTTACAACAAAAACACAAGAAACACAAGGTTTTGCCTCATCTAATCATCTAATATTCCAAAGTGAGTTATCAAATTTATTTTCATGTTTTCATCTAATTAACATATGTATCTCATGGTATTCATGCTTAATTTCATGCACAAACTAGTTATACCACTTTATTTTTGTATACTTTTTAACATACAAACCCTAGATTTTGATTTAGGTGTTCCTTTGTTAAATTAACATGATTACTAGTGATTAGGAACCCATGGCACCCTAAGAAGGTGTATGGTAGGATTAGTATAGCTTTGTGGTGTTTGCAAGAGATTTGATTGAAGTGAAAACCTTTTTGTACTTGTGTTGTGATATCAATTGAGTTACACCCCAACTACATGTATGCTTCCGCTGGACACGATTCTGGGGTGTGACAGATTGGCATCAGAGCTTTGGCTATAGTGAACTAAGTGTTTTTAAAACCTAGACTATAGCTACTTTCAAGAAACTTAACCCTATGACCGTCACATGCCTGCCTGCCAAGCTGAAGCCTCATTTGTGGTTAGTTGCTGACATAGGTGATGAGATTTATGTCTCATTATCTGATATATTATATTCATTTATTATAGTTGATTTCTATAATTGTCTTTCATATAAGCATGTTCACGTATCATATATATCACCGCATTATGTTTTTCCTTGCATAGTTTCATCATTTGACCTCGAGTTTGGTCACCTGCCTTAGTCTTTCTAAACGTCTTGGTATTTGTGAAGGACATAGTCTTAGTATGACTGAGCTGAGTATTTCAAAATTCATGGAACCTCGGTGGAATATAGACTAGTCATCTATATTCAACCCGGGATAGTGAGATATAGGCTGACCACCTATGTCTGACTCAGAAATGAATTTTGCAACACTGAGAATGGTTATAATAAAATTCTGTCTGAATTGAATCCTTTACTCATTTTCCAAATGTTTCATGCATGTGTGTGTATACCCTCGTTGTCAGAACATTCATACTTTTTATCACTTCGTGGATCACCGATTGGAAGCACGTCAATTGATCATTTCATCTCATGAACATTCACGTCTATGCATGATACACTTACATCACGGTATTTTCTTTTATCACAATTTTATTTTGTCGCAGTTGTCACAGTCTTTTCCCTTCTCACCAACACAAACTGAACTGCGGGACGAAGTTCCTTTTAGAGGGGAAGAATGTCACAACTCGTAATTTCATGTCCTGTTTCAAAACGTCGAAATTCCAATTTTTATCTCGGGAAGTTACTATTCACTTTTACTATTCACAAAACACTATTCATGTCCAAAATTTTTATTTCATATTCTCGTAAGTTAAACTATTTTAACGGAAATCCGAGAGTTTGGCGCTCGTCGGATCATTTCTACAAAAATCACGAAGCCGTGTCCGAAATTTACATTCAGGTTTAAACGTCCTTCCGGCATCCCGATATGTCTATAAATCATTATAAACAATAAAAATATGATTTTCTTTCATTTTACGACAATTCTAAAAGTTTTGGAATTTTACGTTTTTCAGTTCAGCGTTTTACGCGTTTTAAACCCGCGTTTCCAGTTTTAACTGCGTTTAAGCTACCCGATGGAACTTACCATTCATTTTATATTTTCTTATGGAGTATTTTGACAAGTTTAGTCATTATTTCATATTTCATATTTTTACGATACCCGAATTTACGTTTCGCGGTTTAAAACTTTACGGTTTGCGATTAACGGAACCAAAACCGACTCCGTGAACCAGATAACACCAAGCTTTCTACATACTCATTCATTTTTACACATGTGCAGCCCCCCCTCCCCATGTTACTTCAACTTGACCTCTTAATTACAATAATGCCATTATATTAGATATTTTCTTACATAAACACATTTAACATATACTAGTTCATTTTTAGAAATCAAAAAGCAAGGTTTTCTCTTCCTTTCTCTCTTCCTAGCCACGACCATAAACCAAAATCCACCAAGATCCATCAATTTTTACAAGATCAAAGCATAAAAGTTGTTCCTTTAGTCATTCTAATCAAGAATCTTACAACAAAAACACAAGAAACACAAGGTTTTGCCTCATCTAATCATCTAATATTCCAAAGTGAGTTATCAAATTTATTTTCATGTTTTCATCTAATTAACATATGTATCTCATGGTATTCATGCTTAATTTCATGCACAAACTAGTTATACCACTTTATTTTTGTATACTTTTTAACATACAAACCCTAGATTTTGATTTAGGTGTTCCTTTGTTAAATTAACATGATTACTAGTGATTAGGAACCCATGGCACCCTAAGAAGGTGTATGGTAGGATTAGTATAGCTTTGTGGTGTTTGCAAGAGATTTGATTGAAGTGAAAACCTTTTTGTACTTGTGTTGTGATATCAATTGAGTTACACCCCAACTACATGTATGCTTCCGCTGGACACGATTCTGGGGTGTGACAGATTGGCATCAGAGCTTTGGCTATAGTGAACTAAGTGTTTTTAAAACCTAGACTATAGCTACTTTCAAGAAACTTAACCCTATGACCGTCACATGCCTGCCTGCCAAGCTGAAGCCTCATTTGTGGTTAGTTGCTGACATAGGTGATGAGATTTATGTCTCATTATCTGATATATTATATTCATTTATTATAGTTGATTTCTATAATTGTCTTTCATATAAGCATGTTCACGTATCATATATATCACCGCATTATGTTTTTCCTTGCATAGTTTCATCATTTGACCTCGAGTTTGGTCACCTGCCTTAGTCTTTCTAAACGTCTTGGTATTTGTGAAGGACATAGTCTTAGTATGACTGAGCTGAGTATTTCAAAATTCATGGAACCTCGGTGGAATATAGACTAGTCATCTATATTCAACCCGGGATAGTGAGATATAGGCTGACCACCTATGTCTGACTCAGAAATGAATTTTGCAACACTGAGAATGGTTATAATAAAATTCTGTCTGAATTGAATCCTTTACTCATTTTCCAAATGTTTCATGCATGTGTGTGTATACCCTCGTTGTCAGAACATTCATACTTTTTATCACTTCGTGGATCACCGATTGGAAGCACGTCAATTGATCATTTCATCTCATGAACATTCACGTCTATGCATGATACACTTACATCACGGTATTTTCTTTTATCACAATTTTATTTTGTCGCAGTTGTCACAGTCTTTTCCCTTCTCACCAACACAAACTGAACTGCGGGACGAAGTTCCTTTTAGAGGGGAAGAATGTCACAACTCGTAATTTCATGTCCTGTTTCAAAACGTCGAAATTCCAATTTTTATCTCGGGAAGTTACTATTCACTTTTACTATTCACAAAACACTATTCATGTCCAAAATTTTTATTTCATATTCTCGTAAGTTAAACTATTTTAACGGAAATCCGAGAGTTTGGCGCTCGTCGGATCATTTCTACAAAAATCACGAAGCCGTGTCCGAGATTTACATTCAGGTTTAAACGTCCTTCCGGCATCCCGATATGTCTATAAATCATTATAAACAATAAAAATATGATTTTCTTTCATTTTACGACAATTCTAAAAGTTTTGGAATTTTACGTTTTTCAGTTCAGCGTTTTACGCGTTTTAAACCCGCGTTTCCAGTTTTAACTGCGTTTAAGCTACCCGATGGAACTTACCATTCATTTTATATTTTCTTATGGAGTATTTTGACAAGTTTAGTCATTATTTCATATTTCATATTTTTACGATACCCGAATTTACGTTTCGCGGTTTAAAACTTTACGGTTTGCGATTAACGGAACCAAAACCGACTCCGTGAACCAGATAACACCAAGCTTTCTACATACTCATTCATTTTTACACATGTGCAGCCCCCCCTCCCCATGTTACTTCAACTTGACCTCTTAATTACAATAATGCCATTATATTAGATATTTTCTTACATAAACACATTTAACATATACTAGTTCATTTTTAAAAATCAAAAAGCAAGGTTTTCTCTTCCTTTCTCTCTTCCTAGCCACGACCATAAACCAAAATCCACCAAGATCCATCAATTTTTACAAGATCAAAGCATAAAAGTTGTTCCTTTAGTCATTCTAATCAAGAATCTTACAACAAAAACACAAGAAACACAAGGTTTTGCCTCATCTAATCATCTAATATTCCAAAGTGAGTTATCAAATTTATTTTCATGTTTTCATCTAATTAACATATGTATCTCATGGTATTCATGCTTAATTTCATGCACAAACTAGTTATACCACTTTATTTTTGTATACTTTTTAACATACAAACCCTAGATTTTGATTTAGGTGTTCCTTTGTTAAATTAACATGATTACTAGTGATTAGGAACCCATGGCACCCTAAGAAGGTGTATGGTAGGATTAGTATAGCTTTGTGGTGTTTGCAAGAGATTTGATTGAAGTGAAAACCTTTTTGTACTTGTGTTGTGATATCAATTGAGTTACACCCCAACTACATGTATGCTTCCGCTGGACACGATTCTGGGGTGTGACAGATTGGCATCAGAGCTTTGGCTATAGTGAACTAAGTGTTTTTAAAACCTAGACTATAGCTACTTTCAAGAAACTTAACCCTATGACCGTCACATGCCTGCCTGCCAAGCTGAAGCCTCATTTGTGGTTAGTTGCTGACATAGGTGATGAGATTTATGTCTCATTATCTGATATATTATATTCATTTATTATAGTTGATTTCTATAATTGTCTTTCATATAAGCATGTTCACGTATCATATATATCACCGCATTATGTTTTTCCTTGCATAGTTTCATCATTTGACCTCGAGTTTGGTCACCTGCCTTAGTCTTTCTAAACGTCTTGGTATTTGTGAAGGACATAGTCTTAGTATGACTGAGCTGAGTATTTCAAAATTCATGGAACCTCGGTGGAATATAGACTAGTCATCTATATTCAACCCGGGATAGTGAGATATAGGCTGACCACCTATGTCTGACTCAGAAATGAATTTTGCAACACTGAGAATGGTTATAATAAAATTCTGTCTGAATTGAATCCTTTACTCATTTTCCAAATGTTTCATGCATGTGTGTGTATACCCTCGTTGTCAGAACATTCATACTTTTTATCACTTCGTGGATCACCGATTGGAAGCACGTCAATTGATCATTTCATCTCATGAACATTCACGTCTATGCATGATACACTTACATCACGGTATTTGGCATAACTTTTTCATCGTAAGTCCGTTTTTATCCGTTCAAGCGGCCATGGTTTCGTTTTTGAAATTATTTGCTAATTCTTTGGTCAAAAATTAGTCCATAGCTACTAAGTTTTCCATATTTTACAAATAGGGATAGTAGCACATTTATAGTGTTAAAAATGGTTTTCCTAGTTTGTAACTTGTCCAAGTCCATCACCAACAACTTCACAAATTCCCTTAGACTACCATACACCTTCTTAGGGTGTCATGGGGTCCCTAATATCATCAAACAAGCCTTTTCACCAATAATCTCTTAATATTAATTTTTAACTCATAAAAATTATAAAAACTTATATAGAGTGGTATAAATTACATAATCATTTGCATGAGGAAATAAAATGATATGAACATTGTAATATTATGAAAAATAGTTTGGTTCACTTACTTGGATGATAAGGAGATTTTTAGTGATAAAACCCTATTACTTCTTGAGTGTTTTTTTCAAAACTCTAACAAGAAGCGCTAATAATGTATGATAAACACTTGATCTTGTAAAAAAAATGTGATGGTTCTTTTGTTTGATCCTTGGCTGAGCACTCCAAAAGAAAGAAGAAGAGAAAACTTGGATTTTGATCTAAAATGTTTAAGTTGCATGTAGTTAGAATGTTAGGTAACTATGGGGTTTTTATCCGTTCAAGCGGCCATGGTTTTGTTTTTGAAAGTATTTGCTAATTCTTTGGTCAAAAATTAGTCCATACCTACTGAGTTTTCCATATTTTACAAATAGGGACAATAGCACATTTATAGTGTTAAAAATGGTTTTCCTAGTTTGTAACTTGTCCAAGTCCATCACCAACAACTTCACAAATTCCCTTAAACTACCAAACACCTTCTTAGGGTGTTATGGGGTCCCTAATATCATCAAACAAGCCTTTTCATCAATAATCTCTTAATACTAATTTTTAACTCATAAAAATTATAAAAACTTATAAAGAGTGGTATAAATTACATAATCATTTGCATGAGGAAATAAAATGATATGAACATTGTAAAAATATTTTAATATTATGAAAAATTGTTTGGTTCACTTACATGGATGATAAGGAGATTTTTAGTGATAAAACCCTATTACTTCTTGAGTTTTTATTTCAAAACTCTAACAAGAAGCACTAATAATGTATGATAAACACTTGATCTTGTAAAAAAAATGTGACGGTTCCTTTGTTTGATCCTTGGCCGAGCACTCCAAGAGAAAGAAGAAGAGAAAACTTGGATTTTGATCTAAAATGTTTAAGTTGCATGTAGTTAGAATGTTAGGTAACTATGAGGTTTTATAGTGGGATTTTGGCTAAGACATGTGTCTTAGACACATGCCAAAACCGGCCACCTAGGGGTGGCGGTTGGTTTTGTGTAACTTTTATGCAATATTTTGTTTACGGGGTACCGTTTAGCGTATAGTTTTTGTAGTTTTTGTGTTTTCGGGTACCGGGTTAATTAGGAATACTTTTTAATGGAACCATTGTGACAAAATAAAATTGTAAAAATTATAAAAATATAATTTTTGTAGATAGGTGGTGTTTCAATAACTTTTTCTTTGTTATTACGAATACCGTCGTAATTATATATATTTGATATTTTAAAGTAAATAAATTCCCAAAACATTGAGAAAGTAACTTTTAAAACTTTTGTAACATTATAATGAGTGTAGAAATATATTAGGACCATTGTGGGAAGTTTTGAATATATTGTTTATAATTATTGATTGCGCGTTATCATTTATTTAATAAAAATAAATATATGTAAATTGAGATTATATAAATCCTACGAGTGGGATAGTATGCAAATGATGTAGTGATGAAATGTAGACTAACTCTAGTCTAGGAAATGTATTTTTGAATGATATCTTATGATCACGCGACTTAACCTCCTCGGTTTCGCGAAATGAACACCCGTAAACCTAGTTTACGTGAAATGATGAATTGTGAAATGATGAATAGTAAATGATGAATTGAAATCTGTGAGTAGTAAATTGTCGAGACTTGGGAAAATGATCTGAAATTGTGAATTGTGACAGTTGCCCACCCAAAAAGGAATTTAGTCCCTGAATTCAGCTGGTGTTGGTCTCTGAAATAGACTCGATGAAAAGATGTGGGTATTTGAGTCGCATTTAGTTTTCTCGTTCCCAAGTAAACTCGGGACCTCCTCGAGAATTCCAGTGAACTTTCATGATAGGAATTCGATTTTTGCTTCAATTGTTTGACCTCACGGTCCATGATTTTTGTTGGTTTCTCTACCAAGCTAAGCTTATCGTCGAGTTGAATTTCTTCTAATGAAATGGAATGAAATATGCTACGAGTGATTCATTTGGGAGGCACTTCCTGGGGTTTGAAATGTGAGATGGGTTATATATATGTTGCTGAACTCTGGTGGAAACTCAAGTTTGTATGCCAGCCGACCGATTCTAAAAAAATATTTAATGGTCCAATACCGAGGGCTCAATCTCTCGCGTTCCAAAATTGTATCATGCCTTTCCAAGGCAAAGCTTTCAACTTAGTTCGTTTTCCCACTCGAATCTGGATGGTTTTCTGTTCAGGGATACCCAATCCGAATGACGTACGTCATATAGTGCTCAGATAGTTCTCTTCAAGGTTTGTTGATCTGAGGATGGTAGAGCATGTATATCCGATTGGAAAGAGAATATCTGAAAGGAATTGCTAGAAGTTTGAGGAGGTTCGTCTATCCTTTCATCGTTTTCTTATGTCATGGAATATTGCTAGTAGATGGAAAGTCTCTCCTAGAGAAATCAATGGAAATATCCAACTTAATGGCTGAATGAGTGACAAGCGGTGTACGTATCCAAAGAGGGTTTGTCGAAAGGGATGTTCATGAAAAATTCTATTTGTTTACAAGGCTTTTGAATGAAGATTGTTGTTAATAATTCTTGAAAATGTGACTATTTTCTTCATGGCATAATCCTTCCTGAATTATACATAGGTGATCAGGCTATGTATAGTTGAGGACTAATGATGCGATGCTTGATTTAGTCAAAATAGCATTACTTTTCTCAAAAGTTTTAGATGGTGTTCAACGTATTGTCATGAAAAATGGTATCCTAGATATTTCCTTTCAATGGTAACATGAAAATTGTTTCGCGTAATAATAGTAAATACTTGCTGTAATGACAGAAAAATCAATTTATAGGGTGGCAATGAAATAGCTTATTTTAAAAATTTTGTAAAACAATTTCCCCATATGGTAGTAAAATAGCTTGGAATAAAATTCGTTGAATGGTTTATTGGATACGTGGGTGAATCCTATGGAATGGTAATAGTCTACTAATCCACTATTTAAAGAATGTAAATATCTTAGTTCATAACAGGGTAGTGGTTTATGATTATGAAGTGGTCGAGAATATAGTAGTGATATTGAGAGCGTGAAGGATGAACGTGTCGTTAAGGCATCTATAGTCAACTGAAGATGATAGTCTATGTGTTAAAGGATATAGGGCAGAAATTGGTGCCAATGATTTGAAGTATTCGAGAATTTATACTAGGTAAAGCTCGCAAGTTCAAATGCTTAATCCCTCTAGGCATGACTAAGATGTATAAAGAATGGAAATTGTTGTACGGGTGGTCTGAGTCAAGTAGATACCACATCGAATGTTGTTTATTTTGCCATGAATGAAAGCTAAATGCCTTATGGTCAGGTGAAACTTCTCGATATCCTTTCATGAAAATGAGGTCTTGTCCCAAGGTGACTAAGCTATATATATTCTCCGAAAAGAATAAAAATTTTCTGTTGTGTAATTGTTCCTGGATCTATTAATTCAACAATATACTAGCATGGGAGTCTTATCCTGGAATGAGTGAGAGAGTTGTAATTTGAAGCAGTTGTGTTGAGGCATGGTGTATCAATATTAACAATCTCCTGCAGAGGTGTTTCTATCATTTCTAAGGTTAAATAGTAAGTAGGTATAGTGGTTGCTTTCGAGATTCATTCATGAGTTACGTGTGTTCCTTCTTGGAGATATGGTTTCTGAAATTTGTTAACAATCATTTATTTGAGTGAAACATTGTGAAAATTTGATCATAAATGTATTTTGGAGTGACTTTATTTGAAGTTTGTAGTGAGTATAGTCATGTAAAAGATGTGATTACGAAATATTTTGTACTTTGATAAAAACAATATCTCATATATATATATATATATATATATATATATATATATATATATATATATATATATATATATATATATATATATGTGTGTGTGTGTGTGTGTGTGTGTGTGTGTGTGTGTGTTTGGAAAAAGGGAATTCAAGAAGATTTTTGCTTAATCAAAACGAGTTTTAATCCAACCATTGAGAATCAATAATTTGTCGTACTTTGTAAGGTTTGCAAGAAATCTTTTTTTTTTTGTACAAAAATTTAATTAGACCTTGACTTACTTGAATTGTTATTATCTCCGAAACACAAAAACTAGGGTAGTCATTGTTATCTTGGTCAACATGACCATTATTCGTAAAGACATCCTCGTCTTTATTAATCCTATTGTCTTACTTGCATCTTCCCAAAGTTGTAATTATATGGGTGCAGGGTCTCTGAGGTGTGGTGGTGCTGGTGGTGCTCTAGATGATGAGAATGAAATTGATGACGATGAGATCCTAGTGGTGAGTTAGGAGATGATGGTGATAATAGTGATTGGAATACTACCCTCTTTCGCGCTATCTCGCAACATCTAAGAGGTAAAACTGAAGTATGCACTATGGGACGACCAATAGTGTTATAAGTAGCTGATGGTGGTGGTAGTACATGAGTAGTGAGTGCCTTACTAGAGAGGGAAAGAAAATATACTATCTTCCTTGCAATAAACATCCTAATAGGTCCATTAAGATTAAGTCTGAATACCCTACCAAACGGCACTCTATGTATAGGTTGAATGATAGGAAAACCCTGTTCCCATGACAAATCAATGGTGCTAATGGTGGTGTAAGTGCAACTGGTGGTGGTGTAGGTGTATTAATGAATGAAAAAGCATCCTCGATACCCAAGTCTGCTAAGATGATCACAGGGTGGTTGGGTGAAGACATGTCACTTGTGAACCAGGTCAATATAATTATATATGAGTATAAGTATAAATAACTCGCATAGGGTGTGCATGAAACAACATGTGTAGTGAATATGCACTTATGATGAAATGATGAGATGCTATGATGATGTGTTTATAGTCTAGGGTCTAAGATACAACCTAGTTCACTATAACCTTAGCTCTGATGCCAATCTGTAACACCCTGAATTTACCAGAATGGCAGCGGAATGGAATACCTGGGTGTAATGTCCATAGCATCACATACAAGGTTATATTGAACGACCTAAAGTGTCGTTTTGAAAATACCTCTTTTGATCATTAAAAACATTCAGATTTACGAGATAAGGTCCCAAAAGGTGTTGCAAGTTTATGAAAAACAAGTTCATACAAGATCAAATGTTACATAAGTGCATGAAATAAAAGGTGAGACGCGTCGACCCCGCGACTCCGTGTAGGTCCATATGCATACCAACATGAGCTACTTTAATTATCTGAAAATACATTGCTAAAACGGTCAACAATAATATTGGTGAGATCCATAGGTTTGTAAAAATGAAATGTTATACGGCACCCTCAAGTATAAGGTGCATGACCAATGTCACATGAAAAATAATACAATAGCCTTAAGTTCATGACCCCGAAGCTAAACTGAATGAAATGCCCCTCCAGAGTGTTTACCAGACACTCTAATGATGATAAAAATGAAATGCATCCGTTTGACAATTGGTCTAACCAACGCGGATGGAGGCGTCACCCTCAATAGATCTATCCACTCACTCTCGCTTACTCGTAATTAACGGTCCATAATAACAGGGGAACTTTAATAATGGTAATGTGGAAACTTAAGCATTGTACTTGAATTTGATTCTTAGGTCCGTACTGAAAATGATGCAATGTATTCTCCCCTGTGGGATTTGAAAACAAATAATAAAATGTAAACGGGGCTATGAAAACTCACCTGATATGGATGATAGTATGACAAGTGAATGAAATGAACACAAGGCACGATCTCTATCCGCAACCTAATATGAATGAATATAATCTAATTCAGATTATATAATGATGTCACGAATGCAAGTGCATATGTTATCTATACCACTCGTAATTTGAAAATAATAGTTATTGTTGAAATTTAATGTTTTCCATAACTTGGTAAAATATGTCCAACAAGCGTCGTAAAACTAGTCATGTAATATTGTGCATAAAAATGTTGGTGTTAGAATTCGGCGTTATGAAAACTTTGAAATAATATCTAATAATAGTATTAATAAACCTTTGATCGTACGTGCTTCGACGGGTAAGAAATACGGCTCTCCATTGTCGTTACTTGAAAATATAGTTTTTAGTACGTAGAATATATATTTCTAATAGAGGCTGTAAAAAATATATAGAGTTATCGGGTTATAAATGCGAATACCTCGGTCGTTATAAACTCATTTTCTACGTTCTATATATCCATGATTTTGTATAATAGTGAACTAGTGAATTTTTAATAAGTTAGTGCATTTTATTAATGACTAGTGTTCCATTTTATTCGATAAAAATCGTGCATCAGCACACTATTTTCAGAAAATGTCTATTAGATATATAATCTTGTTTTTGGCATAAATTTTTCGTCGTAAGTCCGTTTTTATCCGTTCAAGCGGCCATGGTTTCGTTTTTGAAAGTATTTGCTAATTCTTTGGTCAAAAATTAGTCCATACCTACTGAGTTTTCCATATTTTACAAATAGGGACAATAGCACATTTATAGTGTTAAAAATGGTTTTCCTAGTTTGTAACTTGTCCAAGTCCATCACCAACAACTTCACAAATTCCCTTAAACTACCATACACCTTCTTAGGGTTTCATGGGGTCCCTAATATCATCAAACAAGCCTTTTCATCAATAATCTCTTAATACTAATTTTTAACTCATAAAAATTATAAAAACTTATATAGAGTGGTATAAATTACATAATCATTTGCATGAGGAAATAAAATGATATGAACATTGTAAAAATATTTTAATATTATGAAAAATTGTTTGGTTCACTTACATGGATGATAAGGAGATTTTTAGTGATAAAACCCTATTACTTCTTGAGTTTTTATTTCAAAACTCTAACAAGAAGCACTAATAATGTATGATCAACACTTGATCTTGTAAAAAAATGTGACGGTTCCTTTGTTTGATCCTTGGCCGAGCACTCCAAGAGAAAGAAGAAGAGAAAACTTGGATTTTGATCTAAAATGTTTAAGTTGCATGTAGTTAGAATGTTAGGTAACTATGAGGTTTTATAGTGGGATTTTGGCTAAGACATGTGTCTTAGACACATGCCAAAACCGGTCACCTAGGGGTGGCGGTTGGTTTTGTGTAACTTTTATGCAATATTTTGTTTACGGGGTACTGTTTAGCGTATAGTTTTTGTGTTTTCGGGTACCGGGTTAATTAGGAATACTTTTTAATGGAACCATTGTGACAAAATAAAATTGTAAAAATTATAAAAATATAATTTTTGTAGATAGGTGGTGTTTCAATAACTTTTTCTTTGTTATTACGAATACCGTCGTAATTATATATATTTGATATTTTAAAGTAAATAAATTCCCAAAACATTGAGAAAGTAACTTTTAAAACTTTTGTAACATTATAATGAGTGTAGAAATATATTAGGACCATTGTGGGAAGTTTTGAATATATTGTTTATAATTATTGATTGCGCGTTATCATTTATTTAATAAAAATAAATATATGTAAATTGAGATTATATAAATCCTACGAGTGGGATAGTATGCAAATGATGAAGTGATGAAATGTAGACTAACTCTAGTCTAAGAAATGTATTTTTGAATGATATCTTATGATCACACTACTTAACCTCCACGGTTTCGTGAAATGAACACCCGTAAACCTAGTTTACGTGAAATGATGAATTGTGAAATGATGAATAGTAAATGATGAATTGAAATTTGTGAATAGTAAATTGTCGAGACTTGGGAAAATGACCTGAAATTGTGAATTGTGACACATATGTATCTGAACTTAACTATGTGCAGGATGATGATGTTGCGTGGTGGGTTGACTATGGAGCAACTGTTCATGTGTGCAAAGATAGAAGATAGTTCAAGACTTACGAGTCACTGAATGATGGTTCTATTCTTCACATGGGAAATGAGTCAACAGCCTTGGTGCATGGTCGTGGTTGGGTAGATCTGAATTTTAGTTCTGGAAAGTTTGTAACTTTGTTTAATGTTATTCATGTTCCTGATATAAGGAAGAACTTGGTTTCAAGTAGTGTTTTGAATAATCATGGATATAAACAAGTTATTGAATCTGGTAAATTTATATTGTCTAAACATGGTGTATTTATTGGTTTTGGCTATTTGTGTAATCAAATGTTCAGGCTTAATATTGTCACTGATATTGTTAATTCATCCTTTATGTCAACCTCTAAACTGATCGACTCTACCCTATGGCATGCTAGACTTGGCCATGTACACTTTAAAAGGATGCAAGATATGTCTAAGGATGGGTTAATCCCAGCGTTTAACATGGACACTGAAAAGTGTAAAACTTGCATGTTGACCAAAATCACTAAGAAATCTTTTCAGGGTGTTAAATGTGAGACTGAGCTTTTGGAGCTGATACACAGTGACCTGTGTGACTTGCATGCCACTCCCTCTTTGGGGAACAAGAAGTACTTTTGTGAAATTTATTGATGATGCTTCTAGGTTTTGTTATGTCTATCTGTTACATACCAAGGATGAATTGCAACTTGGGTCCTTGATCAAAAGATTCAGGACTGATAGGGGAGGTGAGTACATGGATACTCTGTATTTTCAGTCTGTTAGTATAATCCATGAAACGACTGCTCCCTATACTCCTCAACAAAATGGTATCTCTGAAAGGAAAAATAGGGTACTAAAGGAGATGGTTAATTCCATGTTGTCCTACTCAGGACTAAGTCAAGGGTTCTGGGGCGAAGCTATGTTAACAACTTGCTATTTGTTAAATAGGGTTCCCAACAAAAGGAACAAAGTCACCCCTTATGAACTCTGGACTAAAAAGAAACCCAACCTGAATTATCTCAGGGTTTGGGGTTGTAGGGCTGTTGTAAGACTCCCTGATCCAAAATTAAAAACTTTGGGTGAAAGAGGCATTGAATGCGTCTTTGTTCAATACGATGAGCATTCCAAGGCATACAGGTTCTTTGTTATTGAACCTAATGAATATGTTTCAATTAACTCAATAACTGAATCAAGGGATGCACTCTTTGATGAGAATAGATTCTCATCAATCCCTAGACCAAGTCGGAGGATTCCAAATGGAGCTAATGACATTGGTGTATTAGAGGTTACTAATGAATTATCATCTCAGGTCTCTGATGAGGTTGTGGTTCAACAACCTGAACCTGAGCTTAGAAAAAGTAAAAGGATCAGGACTCCAAAGTCATTTGGACCTGAGTTGTAATTATACTTAATTGAAGGCACAAGTAATGAGGTCTCTGACCAATACTCCTATTGCTTCATTGTTGAGGATGATCCCAAAACATTTGAAGAAGCAATGAAGTCCCAAGATGTTGATTTCTGGAAAGAAGCAATAAATGATGAGATTGACTCCAACATGGGGAACAACACTTGGGTGTTGGTTGATCTAACACCAGGTTGCAAACCTCTTGGTTGCAAATGGATTTTTAAAAGGAAAATGAAGGTAGATGGAACTATTGAAAAGTTCAAGGCCAGACTAGTCATTCAGGGCTTTAGACAAAAGTCAGGGATAGACTACTTTGATACTTATGCCCATGTGGCATGTATTAGTACCATAAGATTGCTAATTGCTTTGGCATTAATTCACAATCTGATTATTCATCAGATGGATATGAAGACAGCTTTCTTGAATGGTGAATTGGATGAGGAGGTTTATATGAACCAACCTCAGGGCTTCATCTTGCCTGGCAACGAAAACAAGGTGTGTAAACTGATTAAGTCTTTATATGGACTCAAACAGGCACCTAAGCAATGGCATCAAAAATTTGATGAAGTGGTTTTGTCTAATGGTTATGTTCTTAACCTGGCTAACAAATGTGCATATAGCAAATTTGATGAATCTGGTAAAGGAGTCATCATTTGTCTATATGTTAATGACATGCTGATCTTTGGTATTGACCGAAATCAGGTTGACCTGACAAAGGAATTTTTGTCATCAAGGTTCTCCATGAAGGACATGGGGGAGGCTGATGTTATCCTTGGTATTAGGATCAAACATGAAAGTACTGGTATATCAATTTCTCAGTCTCATTATATTGAGAAGGTATTGAAGAAATTTAATTACTTTGATTGTACTCCAGTGAGTACTCCTATGGATACAAATGAGAAGCTAATGCCTAATACTGGCAAAGCTATATCTCAACTTGAGTATTCTAGGGTGATTGGCTACCTGATGTTGCCATGACTTGTACTAGACCTGCTATTGCTTTTGTAGAGAGTACTGAAGTATTTGAAGAGAACTATGGATTCTAGTCTCTCATATACTGGTTATCCTTCAGTGTTGGAAGGATACACTGATGCAAGTTGGATCAGTAACACTGAAGACAATTCGTCTACCAGTGGCTGGGTATTCCTACTTGGTGGAGGTGCAATTTCTTGGGCTTCTAAGAAGCAAACTTGCATAACCAGTTCAACAATGGAATCTGAATTTGTGGCTTTAGCAGTTGCTGGTAAAGAAGCTGAATGGTTGAAAAAATTTCTTCTTAAGATTCCATGTGGCCTAAACCTATAGCACCTATTTCTATCCGTTGTGATAGTGCTGCTACATTGGCAAAGGCTTATAGCCAGATGTACAATGGGAAGTGAAGACACTTAGGTGTCAGACATAGCATGATTCGTGAGCTTATCATAAATGGGGTGGTATCTATAGAGTTTGTTAGATCTCAACAAACTTTAGCTGATCACTTGACGAAGGGTTTGGCTAGAGACTTGGTTTTAAAGTCTGCTAAAGGGATGGGTTTAAAGTCCAACTTAGTCACTGAATGCTAAGACACCCAACTCCCTCCTGAGGAAATTTGGGAGCTGAGTTCAATGTGGAAAGCTGAACATTCAGTGTACTGGAGCACATGTTTTAACAATCATCCCATGGTTGTGCTCAGGACCTACTAGAAAGGAGGATGAAGTCATTACTTCTTAATGGTTAATTTCTTTGATAAATTGCTTGGCAGGAGCATGAATAAAGAGGAAAGACCTATGTGAACGTTGAAGTTTTGCCACTTCAGGGAGCTTTGGACTTTTGGCTCTTACAACATTTATGAATTGGATATGGACACATGGCTTGTATAGTGTCAGGAGTGTTTAAGTGTTTGAAAACGTATGTGTATTTTATCTTCAGGTATTCAAATGGGTTGAAGGGTTCAATTCTTAGAACACCCTAATTCTCGAATATTTGAACGTGTAATGTACCAAGATGGAAATTCAATCCTTGATGAAGGTTTTACCGACCAGGTTTTAATATTTATAAGTTGGTCGTTTACCTAAGGTCTACCTAATGTACTATCGGGCAGTGTACCCGGTCATGTGAGGTATAGCTAGTTGGTAAAGCCGAGGTCGTCCCAAGAGCTATAAGTGTGGAGTCTATCTAAGTCTACTGTCACGTTTTAAATGGGGTTTAAGATTGTAGAGATTAATTAACTTATAAAAGTAAATAACAAAATAAATAAATAAATGGAAGAGAATCAATAAGGAGAATTAGTGCTAACCTAATTACTACTCTTGTTATTATCATGATTAGTTTTCTATAAGTTCATCCCATCGTGTCTTCTGGGGTTATATGCATTTAGGATCAGAGGGTTAAATTACCTAAATCTATCTTACACCTTGTCCTATTCCCGCCTATTTTAAAGACGAGAGTTCATCGGGCGGCGTGAACCTACGAAGATGCAAGAGTCATTAAGTACTTCTACTAACATAGACAAGTCTAGCGGGATGCGGCATGGTCAGATCTTACACCCCCTCTAGCTTCTTTAAGCGTATCGCATTGATAGGTGGTCCTAGGGTTAATTCACACATGTATGGTGATATTTCTAACACCAAGTCACATCCCCATCGGCTTGGATCCTAGGGTTAATTCACCAAGCCTCCAAGGAACTACTAATGCTCAATACTACCAAACCTAGAGTGTCCTAAGACTCGCCATGAAAGTATACAAATAATACAACAATAGATGCATAGAAAACTAAATCATAACAATAACAATTTCATAACTAGGCTAACACCAAGAGGTGTTTAGCCACTCATATTCATAGTTGCAGTAAAACAAGAATGTATTATTACAAATGTAAACATGAATCGAATATAAGACAAAGGAATGAATAAACTTATGATTGGTGTGTGAATTCTCCCTTGGAATTGACTTGTATGTGGATTGAACTTCATTCCTCCTACTCCCTGAGTTTCTCCCAACTTCTGGCTGGTGGAAAGTGAATGAATAAACTCAAAATTTAGGGTTTGTATTTATAGGCCCGACTTTGCTATGGCATAGCTGAATGAATGGCTACGCCGTAACTTGATCAAGTGCTATGGGTGTAGTTTCTTCTTTGGATGCATCTACGACATAGTTATATGAGGAACTAAGCCGTAACTTCTTCTTTGGCCACTTGAGTTCTGTACTGCCTCTTTTTAGGGTCTACACCGTAGGTGGAGAGTAGTTACTTCGTAGAGCTCTTTAGTAGATCACTACGCCGTAGTCAGAGATGAGCTACGCCGTAGTCTTCATTAGTTCATGCTACAGCGTAGGTGGATGAGATCTCTACGCCGTAGTTGGTGCAGAATCCGCATACTTCATATATTTTGTCTTTAGTCCTTCCATTTCCGCGTTTCTTCGTTCTTTTATCAAATATTCCCCCTACTTAAACTCTACTTGCCTTCAAGTAGACCTTATTAGAATAATTTTTAAAAAGATATTTCCCAAGAAATTGGAAAATATTAGTCTAAAAACTTCCTATGCTAGAATATATCAAAGCCGAACACCTCACAAAACTGGAACAAATACTCATCTCTCTCTCTCTCTTAATCTAAGTGTTAATTTCTGGGTGATCACTCAACGCACAGTCATAGAATGTATTCTATCATAAGCTTGGCGATTGGACAAATCTCTACCATTAGAGCTAAAGTAGAAATGATTTTTAAAGGCAATATAGGGTGAACACATATAAGGTTTAAGGGTGTAGTGTTGTTACTAACATACTATGACAAAGGAGACAAAGGCAATGGTACATGACCGGAACGCCGGGCAAGACACCAATGACTGCTCAAATCCTTCACCTAAGCATGATTCACAAGTAAAGGGTAGGATAAGACATGGGATGCACAATAATGGTGTAAAAAAAGAAAAAGAAAACAAATAGTCTTAGCCTATAACTGAGTTTCTACCACTTGCCGTTCATCCAAAGTCCAAGCTTCAAAATGCAAAAATGGGATCATGTAACAAGTGTGTGCCATTAGCGGACGTCATGATGGGCACAAAACTTGGTCTTCATGTTGGCGATTACGAACCAACAACTTCATTCTTCATATATGACCGAAGTGGCCTCTTCGATACTAATTCTTTCAAAGTTGAAAATACGGTGCTATACAAGGTTGCACCAAAGATAACATATCTACATACGGAATTTCACGTTTTTTTTACATTGAAATAAATATATCCTCCCACTTGAGATGAACTATACATGTTCAATAGTGGGTCCTCATGATCTTCAAAGATTTGTCTTCAACGTAGGTATGATTGTTGAATTCCTTGACTTGAACCTCAAATTAGAACAAGTGGCAACTTCCCAACTATAAACCAAGACTACACGGTAGGCTAAGGCGTACGGTATGGATTTTTATGATAAGGTCGTCAACGTAGACCTCCAGGTTGTGGCCCACTTGCTTTTCAAATGCATTATCTACCAATCGATGGTAGGTGGCGCCTGCATTTTTTAAGCCAAAAGGCATTTTTGTATAACAATAGACACCCTGACTTATGTGGAAGGCTGTTTTTTCCTCATCTTCTTTAGCCATTTGGATTTGATGGTACCCTTTGTATGCGTCTAGGAAGCATTTAAAGGGGTATCCGCACAAAGATTCTATCTTCCAGTCTATCTCTGGCAGCGGGTAGCAGTCTTGTGGACATGCTTTGTTGAGATCAGTGAAATCCATGCACATCCTCCATCTACCACCAGTCTTTTTCACCATCACTGGATTGGAGAGCCAGTCATGGTAATAGACCTCTCACATGATACCCGAGTCCACAAGCTTGTGTACTTCCTCTAGAATGGATTTTGCGCTCTCTGGAGCCTGGCCGCGCTTTTTCTGCCGTACTGGGGAGTATCCTTGTCAGATTTTCAACTTATGTTCTGTAAACAATCGTGGCACGCCAGTCATGTGCTTTGGTTCCCATGAGAAGATATCTAGATTCCTTTGCAAGAGTGCGCACATGGACGATCTGCCTTTATCAGACAGCGATCCCCTAATCGATACTTCTTGCTCCAGGTAATCAGGATGAATTGCGAGCTTCAGGTTTGATACTTTAGCTGTGTGCTGTTCTGGAGTACATGTCGTCTCACATGTAACTGTGTTACACTCTCTAGGTGATACAGTGGTATTGTAGAGGGTGACAATGCATCCTTCTACTGGAAATTTGAGCATCCCATGTGTTGTGGATGGTACCGCGCGCATGGCTGATATTCCTGGTCTTCCAACAATGGCATTGTATGGCGAAGGAGATCTGATCACCATAAAATTCATCCACGCCGCCGTGGAGTGTTGCTTATCACCAACGACTACGAGTAATCCTATTTGCCCTATGGGCCATATCTTTTCTCTTGTAAAGCCAGTCAACGAAGTTGTTGCCGGGCTTAACTGACTTCGTATCTCAGGTCGTAACCTTTTGTAACAGTGTTCATACATGCGGGCTTAACTGGCTGCGGATGCCCCTCCATCAACATACATGCGGTGGATATCATGACCCCCCGTATTTATCTCGATGGTGAGCGGTTCTGCTACTGTGTTGTCCGCAGCCAAAGTGGGGAAAGAGATCTTGCTCCCATAAGAAAACTTTTGGCTGACCTTTTGCCTAGTCTTTCGCTGCCATGATTGTATCATGTAGATGGTGTCAGCCTTGTCTTTAGGTGCCTCTTTCTTGCTAACGATCTTTTATTTGTCTTTCCCATCCTTGATGTTCTTAACTAGATGATCCAATCTGCTTTCTTTTACTAACTTATCGATTAGTTGGCACAATTGGACGCACTCATTGGTGGTATGGCCCTTTTGTCCATGATACTCACAGTACCCGTTCCCTACGCGCCGATCTTTGGGGTGCGCATTGGTGGGGGTTTCGGGAAGTTCGCGCCTTCCATCACAAATATCTCCATTGGAGTCTTTGTTAGTGGGGTGTACTTGTCATTATCTCATCCGCTCCCTGGCTGCGGTAGCTTTTGTTACGGTTGCTACTCTGGTCATTGGATTATCTCCTGGCTGTTCTTGTGACCTATAATTTGAGTAGCCTTTTTTGCTATCCGCAGCGGTGGCTTCCCCTTGGATAAAGGACCTTGTGGGCTTCATAAGTTCATCAAAGGTTTGGGGAACTTTATCGTTTAATCTTTTGATAAGTTCTGGGTTATTGATTCCGTTCATAAACCCTGAGATCTTTAGTATTTCGGGGCATGCCTTGACGTGTATGCATTCCTCCTTATAGCGTTCCACATAAGTGCTTGTGGATTCCCCTTGGCGTTGTTTTACCCTAGCAAGCTCGACAGGATTCTTGGCGCACTTCTTCCTTTGAGTGAAGTTCAAGCGAAACGCCTTTCTCAACTCTTCAAACCCATCAATGCTTCTATGTGGCAGCTTACTAAACCATGTTCGCGCATTCCCCACCAATGTGGAGTTAATCATGTCGCACCACATGGGTTGTGGCCAATTTTCGATGGTGGCGGCTGATTCGAAAATTTTTAGGTGGTCATCAGGATCACCCGTCCCATTATAAGTTTTAACATTAGCGGGCATGCGCATTCTCTTATCTTCTGAAAAATCGCTGATGCACCGAGTAAATGCGTCAATCTTTTGGTGGCGCTAGGGATGGGACATATCTTTGTCCTCCTCATCGTGATATCTTCTCTTGGACTTCCAGTGTCCCGTTTCTTTGTCCTCGTTATCCGAGGAGTCACTTGAGGATGAGCTTATTCTTTTGCGGTGCTTGCGTCGACTTTCCTCGGAATCCGAGCTTGAAGGACTTTCGCTTGGGGAGCGCTGTCGCCCGAGTCTATCGTGAATCCTGCGACTACCAAGCCATGGAGGGCTTTCGCTTGGGGAGCGCTGTCGCCCAAGTCTATCATGAACCCTGTGACTACCAAGCCTAGTGTGGACATTGGTACACCATCCATCGTCTTCGTGCCCCTCCAGGTACTGTAAGTCAGCTGCTTCAGCATCCACAACTTTCTTGCCGACCCTAGTAAATACTGGGAGTCGGCGGCTATCCTTTTCGTGCCTCTCCTTTTGGTGGCGCGGTGGAGATGCTTCACATACTCAGGGCCGAAGTTGAGCCGGACTTGCAGGCTCTGACTTGACCTCTTTTTCGCTTCTTCTTGCATAAGGGCAGCCAAGGTTTCGTATTTTGGAGACACAAAATCTCTTGGAGCTAGTTCAGGCGCGACTCCATCTAGCGCGGGGATGTCTGTTTCCAAATCAGGACCCTTGTCTCGATTAGCACTAGTACAAAACATGGATATGGTCACACATGGTCGAAATTGAACAGCCACACATTGACATATTTGTGTGGCTAAAGGTCCAAAAATTGACAGCATTTACTAATTAGTTACACATGAACGTTTTGATTGTGTGACCATAAGGACTCTATTGCCACACAATCGATCGTTATGTGGCCAAAGGTATCTGGTAGTTTTGTTTCAGATCATTTAGCCACATATGAATTTGGAACGTGTGACAAATACAAGTAACCTTGATGCATTAGTCACATGACGTATTTTTTTGTGTGTCTAAATCATACAGTTAATTTTGTTACACATTATTTAAGGGTGATTGATATGTTTTGCAAATCATATTGCCACATATCAAATTGGATCGCGTGACTAATGAAAAGTAAGGTTGAAACATTAGTCACAATATACATATAAAGAGTGACAAATATATGTCACACACTTGAACACTGTGACCAAATGCCATATATGGTCACACTAAACGTTTTGTCACACATTGGTTATGTGTAGCCAAAATCCAGTACATATGGTCACGTAAGTTAATATGTGTGTTTAAAGTTTAGTTTCTGTTAGCTTGACAAAAGCTTATTTACATAGTCACATTTACTTCAAATAGTATGACCAAATGTCGTATATGGTCACACTAAACGTTTGTCACACATTATTTAAGTGTAGCCAAAATCAAGTACATATGGTCACGTAACTTAATACACATTTCTTCATTTTAAACATACACCATATGGTCACACTTATTAACCGTTTTGGTCACTTTATTCATAATTGTATGCGACTAATTACCAAAAATAACATAAAAGCCACAAAAAACAAAATTCATGTGGCCATTGGATGATAAATAGTCACACAAAATACACATTCCTTCACTTTAAACATCATATGGTCACACTTATTCAAACTTTTGGTCACTTTATGCTAGGTTGTATGTGACTAACTATACCCCAAAAGCATGCTTTGTGTGACTAAATGTTAACAAAGGCTACACAAAAACAAAGTTCATGTGGCCATTGGATGATCAATAGCCACACAAGATACACATTCTTTCACTTTAAACATCATATAGTCACACTTATTCACACTTTTGGTCACTTTATGCTAGGTTGTATGTGACTAACTACACCCCCAAAAACATGCTTTGTGTGGCTAAATGTTACCAAAGGCCACACAAAAACAAAGTTCATGTGGCCATTGGATGATCAATAGCCACACAAGATACACATTCCTTCACTTTAAACATCATATGGTCACAAATATTCATACTTTTGGTCATTTTATGCTTACTTTTATGTGACTAACTACACCCCCAAAATCATTCTTTGTGTGACTAAATGCTGCCTAAGGCCACACAAAAACAAAATTCATGTGGCCATTGGATGATCAATAGCCACATAAGATACACATTCCTTCACTTTAAACATCATATGGTCACACTTATTCACACCTTTGGTCACTTTATGTTTACTTGTATGTGACTAAATACACCCCCAAAAGCATGCTTTGTGTGACTAAATGCTACCAAAGGCCACACAAAAACAAAATTCATGTGGCCATTGGATGATCAATAGTCATACAAAAAACACATTACTTCTTTTTAAACATCATATGGTCACACTTATTCACACTTTTGGTCACTTTATGCTTACTTTTATGTGACTAACTAAACCTAAAAAATCATGCTTTGTGTGACTAAATGCTACCAAAGGCCACACAAAAACAAAATTCATCTGGCCATTGGATGATCAATAGGCACACAAGATACACATTCCTTGACTTTAAACATCATATGGTCACACTTATTCACACCTTTGGTCACTTTATGTGTACGTTATGTGACTAAATACACCCCTAAAAGCATGCTTTGTGTGACTAAATGCTACCAAAGGCCACACAAAAATAAAATTCATGTGGCCATTGGATGATCAATAGTCACACAAAATTCACGTTACTTCTTTTTAAACATCATATGGTCACACTTATTCACACTTTTGGTCACTTTATGCTTAGTTGTATCTGACTAAAGACACCCCAAAAGCGTGCTTTGTGTGACTAAATGTTACCAAAGGCCACACAAAATACACATAAATAACATGTAAAACAATTTTTGTTATCTTTAAGGTAAATTCATTAAGAAAGTAAGCCATAAAGGCAATGTTACATACATCCCTAACATAACACAACAATTCCCAAGCTCTTATTACATATCATGGTTCACTTGGATTTTCGTATAACACCTCCACAGTCGGTTCGATAGTATTCATTTCGTGATTCATTACCCAAGTCACGTCGATCCACACGTGGCAATATGTTATCATTGTCCTGGTGAATGACGGTACTAAATTCCTCATCGACTTCGTCATACTTATCTTTGTAATTCTTGGGAGGTGTCTTAAACACAATAGAGAATTTTTTATCTACCTGGTCTTGAACATAAAACACTTGTCGTGTTTGTGAGGCTAATATGAACGGATCAACCTTTTGGCCTAAATTATTCAGGTCAACCAACGTATACCCAAGAATAGTATCGCGTTTCACACCACCTCTGTGATTAACCCAATCACATTTGAAAAGAGGAATTTGCCTGTAACGGTAATCTAGTTCCCATATCTCTTGCAAAACCCCATAATAAAAGGCTTGCCTTGTGGTTGCAACTTCTTTAGATATGTGCAGATCTAATGACTCAACACTAACCCCACTATTCTGGTAAACTTTGCCTTCATGAGATTTGGTACGAAATGTATACCCATTGATGTTATATGCATCGTATTTCACTAAGCTGGCGCGTGGTCTATATGATATCCACCTTACAGTTTCGGATACACTTTCTTTGTCGATTTGCAACTCTCTCTCAACCTGAATTTCATTACAAGTAATTTTGTTATGATGTATATTTTGGGAAGACTAATAAAATATTCATATTTGCACAAAAATATAAAAATAAAAAAAATAAAAAATAAAAACTCAATTATAAATAACATAAGATTAATTACCTCTTTGTGTAACCACTTAGCAAAAGATTTACTGTGCTCATTCTCCAGTAATGCTATTCGCATACCCGGGTTTTCTCTTTTCAAAACTTGCTTGTGTCGCTTGAAACAATGTGTTTGATTATTATATTTCGTAGATCATTTTAAGTAAAGAAATAGACATGTGTTAAGTAACACTTACTCGATATACGGTACAATTTCATCTGTATTCTGTAATACATACAAATGTGCTTTCTGAAAGAGTTCCGCAAAAAATTCACTTGATTTGCCAGCCGACAATGGATTTCCTTCCTCATTTTCATCAGTTTCATGTTTATCATGTGGGATACCAATAGTTTTCATGGATTTATGATATTCGCTAAAAAACTCTATTATTTCTTCCGCAATAGTCTCCTTAGCAATGCATCCCTCTGGTCTATTCCTGTTTCTTACATGTCCTTTAATAACCTTCATACATCTTTTGAATGGATACATCCACCGAAAGCATATTGGACCACATAATTTTACCTCCCTAGTTAGGTGCACAGTCAAGTGTATCATAATATCAAAAAACGATAGGGGAAAGAACTTCTCGAGTAGGCAAAGTGTCACTACCAGTTCTGTTTGCATATTATCTAGTTCTTGCGATATTATTTCTTTCTTACATATCGATTTAAAGAAAAAGCAAAACCTGATAATGGCATATCGTGTGGGTGGGTGCATGATTGAACGTATTGCAATGGGCAGGAAATCTTGCATTAGCATGTGATAGTCGTGCGATTTTAGGCGAATGAGCTTCCTATCCTTTAGGTTGACCAAACTATAGAAATTTGAACAATAGCCTTGTGGTACCCTGATGTTCTGTAATGTTTCACAAAAAATGTCTTTTTCAGCATTAGTTAATGTGTAACCTGCTGGAGGTAGTGTTGTACTGTCTTGTCCTTGCATAGAAAACAACTCTTGTTTTACCCCCAATGCAGCCAGATCCAATCGAGCATTAAGTCCATCTTTAGTCTTTCCTGGAACATGTAGCAAAGTTCCCACGAGGCTCTCTGATAACGCTCAAAATTAATATGTTTTTAGTCGCGTTATTGTTTGTTTTATGCATGGAAATTGGTCATATTTGTATATATTTGTTACTTAATCATGGAAAAGTGTTTATGCATGCAAATATAGCCAAAAGCAGGTAAAAATGATTAAAAGATGAAGAAATGAAGTGATCATGCACATTCGGAGAGTTTCAAGAAGATCAAGAAAGAAAGAAACGACGCATGGACAAAAGGATTTGATAAAGACAAGTCTTCTACACATATTTATCAAGGAAATATCAAGTTCTAATGAATAAAGTCATGCCACGAAGAAAGACAATGCGTGCAACGTAAAACGACAAAGAAAAGACAAAAGAATATTTTCCAGAGAATGACCAACCGATCTGATGCAACCCGCATCCGATTCGGTTGGAGTATTCTCAAGAAGTACCATCCGATCGGATGGAGAGAAACCGATCGGATGGAGGTGACTGCTGTTACAAGTCTTGCATTTATGGATGAATTTACTCCCCATAATCATTTGTGGCTGATCATTTCTGCTTAATAACTCTAGAGGAACGTTTTTACTTGGAGGATAAGTGTTATTATGCTATATAATGACTACTTAGGGTCTAGATTACATGTACCATCAAATATCTAACTAAGTGTTACACCAAATATTGTTAGTTCATCTTATATTGCCTGAAAGTTTACTAAGTGTTGTGAAAAACGTCCAGAAAGTGTTGAGTTCGAGTCTCAAGCCTTGGTTCGAGTTTGGAGTTGTTTACTTATGTTAGTGAACAATTGGAGGAGTGTGGTTGCTATAGTTCCACAAGTTTATTCATTGTAATTCTCAAGCTAGGTACACCTTGATACTTATAATGAACAATTGTTACTTTGAGTTTAATGAAAGTTTTCTTATTTACTTGTGTTTTAATATGATTGTTATGGAGTAATTTGTGATATACTTGTGTATATGATGTGATTGGTTACGGAGTATTCTTTTATGAAAAAGGTGATGCATGAAAACATATCTATTTTATGAGTTTGTTGAAGTAACATCTAATCTTGCTTAATTTGTTGGTAAAAACAATCTTTGGAAAAATAGGTCCGAAAGGAGTTTCAACTTGTTTTTATTCCAAAACATTAGTGCACGAATTAGTATGGAATATGATGCTTGACACCCATCTTATTTACTTGTTAAAATGGATTTGAGAAGATTTCATCACGAAAAAGGACCGAAAGGATTCGTAGGAATTCATAAGAAAAGAATTGATTTTCAAAACAACCATGTGATTATAGAATTGTCATACTCATTTGATATGTCCGAAAGGAGTCATTTAGGTGATAGAATTCTTAGTGGTAGTTAAAACATGACATACATCATAAATTGTATAACTACTCATTTTTAGTTGCGCATCATAACAAGTTTTACACCAAACTTTATACTTAAATTGTCATGATACTCCTAATTACCAATCAAGGAATTATACACAAGTATATGCTTAGTTCTTATTGAGTTTCTTTTAAATTGATATTTACATAAATTTGGATTGACAACCCTTATTTAACAAACGTTTTTCTTATTACTAAAGCTGTCAAATCCCTTGGGACAACCTCGACTTACCCACCTTTACTACATCGGACGAGTATACTTGCTCGTATGTGCTAAATAAATAATCGGATAAATCGTGTTTATAAATTTTAAGACTTGCACTAATAAAAACGCACATCACTCTCAGCAACATTCTTTTCTACATGCATAAAATCAATACAATGTGGAACAGAATGATGCCTCCAATACCGAAGATTTCGGTACCAAATGTTGAATTTCTTCCAATACACATCGTTTTGTCCGTTTACTTTGCTTGAACTCCCCTCTTCTTCTGTTATGTTTCTATTCTTCTTTTTAATCTTCCCACCTCCGCCTCTTGTATCTTCTTGGTTTCCTAATGCATTATTGTTTGTTCCTTTTCCTTTTCCCCACTTATTTTCAATATGTTGCACCTCGTTGTATATTTGTTCCCCGGTCATTGGATTTGGAGCCGGGAGAAATTCTGGTTGTCCATTAAATGCCTTCCTTTGCCTTCTGAAAGGATGGTCATATGGTAGATATCGTCTGTGACCAACATAGCTTTGTTTGGATGACGCAGGAAGTCGAACACAGTTTGTATCTTTCCCACATACCACACAACCTTTGAATCCACTGTACGGGCAGCCACATAGTGTACCAAGTGCAGGGCAATCATTTATTTTCCATAACACAACGGCACGTAGCCTAAAGGTATCTTTTGTGGATGCATCATATGTATCAACCCCTTTATCGAATAAGGTTCGCAGATCATCAATCAATGGTTCTAAAAAAACGTCGATATCATTTCCCGGGTATCCCGATATTAATACTGAAAGATTGATAAACTTTCTTTTCATACACAACCATGGAGGAAGGTTGTATATGACAGTTAAAACTAGCCATACACTGTGATGCCTATTTCCCGTGTGGACGTCAACCCCATTAGCCGATATTCCTAGCCGTAAATTTCTTGGATCTTCAGCAATTTTGAGGGAATTTTTCATCTATGGTACGCCATGCCTGTGAATCTGTGGGGTGACGTAACACACCATCGGTTATCCTTAGTGTCGCGTGCCATCTTAAATTTTCTAAAATACTTTCTATCTTAAATAGTCATTTCAGTCTAGGTATAATGGGAAAGTACCACATTACCTTTGCTAGAATGTTTTCATACACTTTATGTGTCTTATTATCCACCTTCCATCTTGATGTCCCACAAGTTCAACACGCAGTCAAATCCTTGTCACTGTCCTTCCAGTAAATCATGCAGTTGTTGTTACATACATGTATCTTTTTGTATCCTGAACCCATCAACTTCATAACTTTTTTGGCTTGATAAGTTTTTTCCACCATTTCGTTACCAGAAGGTAGCATCTTTTTTTAACAATCCTAGTAATTCAGTAAAGAACTTATCAGAACATCCGTACTTACCCTTCAAGTTGAGTAGTTTAACTATTGCGGACATCTTTATGAAGTCGGGACATCCTTCGTAAAGAGGCTTCTCTGCATCTAATAATAGTTCTTGAAATTTGACAAGGTCATCCACAGATTCAAAATTATCTTTTGTAGCATTAACCATTTCTACTGTTGCTGGGCCATCTGTTGGAATATCTGAAACAAAATCCGTGTCGTCAACAAACTCTATTGTATCGTTAACAGGTTTTGGGTCACTTATTGATGGGTCAGCCTTCTCTCCATGTTTAGTCCAGTTTATGTAGGTTAGATCACTCCCATTGCTGAATAAATGGAACTGCACTTCATCCACTTTACGCTCTATGTGGTTTAAACAATTTGTACACGGACATGGCAGTAAAAGATGTCGTTTAAACGTTTAAATTTCAAACGTTTAAATTTCAAATTTCTAACAAGAGAGAGGTAAATTCAAATTTCAAATCCAAACAATGCCCTTATAAATAGCCATCCCTAGGTTATCACAATACACCCAAAATTCACATACAAATACATAATTCACAAATTATTAAGTTCAAAACAATGTCTCACAACGATTCACCAGATAATGAGTCAGTTTACAACACCCCACACGAAGATCTTTTTCCTGTATTCCCATACGACAATCTACCACAAAACTATCCACCACAAGATTTGTTTCCCATATTCCAATATGACAATTCACCACAGAACACGCCACCAGAATTTCTTTTTCCACCGGTAATCAATCGACCCTACTACAATCCACCGGCAAACTTTCCAGCACAAAACAAACCCAATGCACGTGCGTTGACTGATGAAGAATTGTATGAGCAAGATATGCAAGAAGTGTTACGTGTTGAAGCAGAGGAAGAACGTCAGAGAAGAGTTCGTGAGGAGTACTTAAGAGCTAAACAGGCTCGGAGAAACCGTCGTTGTGCATGGCGAATACAAAATGGATTGCCCCGTGTGCCATCGAGTGACGACGATTCGAGTGCTTCAGGTCACGAGGGCTATGTGTCGGATGATTCGTTTTCTTGATTCGTAGTTTAATTTAGATGTTTTATGTTTAAGTATCGTAATTTAATTATCATGTAGTAATTTTTAATTAACATGTTTTATGTTTAATCATTGTAGTTTGTGAACGTCCGATTTTGAATAAAAAAAATATTTAGTAATATTTTTTTTATATATATTCTTCTTTAATATTTATTATTATTATTATCTTTTAAGAAAATACATCTGCTAGTTAGACCAAAATTTTTTTGCGTGTATAGTATATGAAGCCATGATGCCATTGTATCTCTCAATATATCTCACTTAAAAATAAAATCCGGCCATTTGGTTACCACACCATTACTATTCACAAAAACACACAAGTCGGCAAACGAACCGTCATCCCCAACTCATCTCAACTACCACAGGTTAGGTTTTTTCGATTTTTGATCAACATCAAAGTCAATTTTTTAATTTCCCTTGTTTTGCATCTTGCTTGAAGTAATTTATATATACCTAATTGTTAATAATGTGTCCATGAGTTTACATTATACTTATTGGTCTGATTGACTACTTTATTCATGTTAATGAAGTTTAAAATCATTTTTGTGAAATGGTTTTAATCAATATTTGAATGATAAGAACCTGCATGTAGGGTTGCCTATAAAAAAATAGTTTAAAGCCTAGAAAATTAGAATCTAAGAGTATGTTAGTTATATTTGTCAAGTATAGTAACTGTATTGATTAGTTATGAGATAACTTATGAGAGATTGTTGATTCTTTAGGGGCTAATTGTACATATTGAATGGGTTGAAGTTGTGGTATAAAATTGGTTATTTGATTCAGTAGGAATGGTATAAAATTGGTATAAAATTGATAATCATTTGAGTTATATTTGTCAAGTATAAACAATGTATTACCTTTAGGAATGAGTTGGTTTCGGTCAGGTTCGGTTGTAATTGCCTGTAGGAATGAGTGGGCTTCGGTCGGGTTTGGTTTGTATATATAGAATTACTTTAAAGGTCGAATGTTAAACTATTTGCGTGTTAATCCATTTCAGTTTCATTAGCAAATGTTGATTAGCAAGTCAGGATGGAAATGTATAGGTTGCCTTAACATATCCTCTGTTTTTGTGTAGAAACATGGCTGAATTTGTTGTAAGGTTAAACCGAAACACGTATTCGGAGTCGCAGGTAATCGCACACATAGGCCTTAATGAATTTATATACCATAAATGTTCATTTAGTAAATGTCAAATACATTATTGAAATATATTCAGGAACTACCATCCGTGTACGCGACATCATGTTTCAATGGAAGGAGGACAATCTACATCACTAGTGCAGAGAGGGTTCGTTTCAGAGTTACATTACAGACTGAAACTGACGGCCCCATACTGTTAAGCGGTGAAAGATGAAGGGCATTTGATTTGGAAAACCTTAATCGGGATGTTAGAACATTGCATTTTGTTGAGGAAGGCGACGACTGCTTCTATGTCACAGGATACAATCAAGACGGAACAGAATTTGGTGGGTACAACATGAATGCCGGTCGATTTTCAAGGTTCCACTCTCGTGTCTTTCACTTCTATGATGAGATCCAGGTATTAGATATTGATAATTAATTAATCTTACGTCAAATGTGTGATTTCATAACTCAATAAATGTTTAATTTTTATGTACTAATAAGGTTAGTATTAAAAATTATTTGTAGACACTACCTGCTGCATTCCTTAATGGAGTAGGTAATGCACGCCAAATCAGAATCCACGGAGACGGGATCAAGTTTGACGTGAATGTCAATATTGTTCAAGCGGGAGGAGCCGTTGTGTATGAATTGGACATGGATGGCTGGAACCACATTGAAGAAGTGTTGGGTTTAGAAGCTGGAATGACAATCATCTTCACAAGGAAACGTGCTACAGAGTTATTGCTTACCGGCTTCAAAAGTGACGGTAGTCTAAGTACAGACGTACATTTCCTTGGTGCCACCAATTTGCTAATGGTTCATCCTGGTTTGTTAGAAACCAAAAGAGGTAAAAAGTTATGATATATTTTCATACTCCAAATTATTATTGTCAGTCATTTATTTATTAATAAAAATTAAAAACAATTCTTTGTAGATGACAATCGAATGAAACATATTTGCCAATGGCCTTTACATCAAGACCACTTTGGTGAAGGGCATTCATTCTATAAAAGATTTTCAGCAATTCTACTTCCAGGGAAACTTGTACGTATGTATCCATTCATAAATATTGTTTACATTTGTTCAAGTCGTTGAAACAAAATATTTACTTACTAGAAACAACTGCAGGAAATCCCGGAAGAATTCCTGTTCTACCATCCTATCCACCCATACCGTAAGGTGCTCATGAAACATCGTGATGTTTAGTTTTTCATGACTATGGAGTGCGAGAATGAGGAGCCGGAGATGCCTGCAACTATTAGTGTGTTTGGAAGGTGGAGGATGTTTGCCAAAGAATGCTCTTTCGACTTTGAAAAAGTGATCAGATTCAAGTTTATACATTTGAAGGTTGATGTCAATGGATATGATTTTCAAGACAATGTCTATCCCGTTTTTCATCTTTGCTAACTTAATTCTGGATTTGATTGTTCATGTTCTGGAAGTACATTTGATATTTTTTTTGCATAACCCATCTTTAGTATATAACTTGTTTTGGATGTGTGTTGTGAATCACACATTGATGGGGGTACTTTACCAGGAACATGTAAGTATTACTAATGTTAGTTATGACATCTTTGTTAGTTTGGTCACTTATGCAATGTAATTTAACAATACTAGTATTATGCAATGATTGTACATGTTTTATGCATTTGAATTTGTTGTAATTTATTATGTTTTATGCAATCTTGTTAAACAAATGCTCAATCTTAAATTGAGTATTTCTCATGCGATATTGGAGGGAATTAACCAAAATATTTGACAAGCATATTGGAGGGAAAGTTGATTATAAATATCTTATCAAAAAGTTTTGTTAAAACCATAAAAAGGGAAGCTGGGAAATCAAGGGGAACCATAGGCTCGAACCCGAGACCTCACCAGCCTCAACCTTTTGAACGCCTCAACACACCACACACTTACCACTTTCCCTTGGGACTTTTTTTTGTTATACTCCTACATAGTATTTATTTAACCAAACGTTTTACCCTTTTAGCTTATTTATCCTTTTAAGCTTATTACAGCTTATTTATATAAGCTGTTTTCTCACTTTTATTGTTCCTTTAAACTTCAATACTTTAAGTAATATTGCAAATTTTTCTTGTGTTTTATTCGTCAGTTTAATATTTTTAATAATTTAATTACTTTAAATTTATTTTTAATTCATAACAAATAAAATAAAAGTCAAAAAACTAAAATTATTTTTAGTCATCTATGACTTAAGAAACATAAATTAGGCTTTAAATTTCAAATTAGTATTTCCCGGCCTTTTAGAATCCCGTAAGTAGGGCTGTAAACAAAATGAACGTTCAGTGAACATTTCATGAACCGTTTGGTAAGTTCTTTTATGTTCGTTTATTTATTAAGTGAACGAACATGAACAAAAGCCGCGTTTGTTCATTTATCTTTGTGAACGTCCGATGTAAGTACATTTATGTTCATCTTATTTACTTAAAACGACCCGGTAATATCTCATATTTTTGGAAAATATTGTGTTTTTGCTTTCTTTGCCCAAACTGGAATTTTCATTATCGGGGAGAGAGCTAATTGACAATTTGGTCGGGTTTTTCATAATATAATATTATATATACTATTGATTGAATCATGTCGTAACATGACCATTGGTAGGTGTATAGATAAGTTGGGCACGGTAACCCAGTTATAACATAATATCCATTACCCACCATGTGAATTATATATACTATTAATGTATGTGACCAGTTATAACCTAATATCCATGACCCACCATGTGTAAAGTTAAGTTGGGCACAGTAACCTGACCCTTGTGCGTTTTCATACGTCTTTGTCCTTTTTAGTCAGGTTTTATACGTTTTCTTCCTGGTTTACATGTTTTCCTCAGTGTTTACAGTTTTCGCCCGTTATTTCATGATTTACTCTGTTTATACGCGTTTTTCCCCTTCTCATATGGTTTTGTCCTTTTTCATATGTTTTGATACGTTTTCATCCATTTTCATACGTCTTTGTCCTTTTTAGTCAGGTTTTATACGTTTTCTTCCGGGTTTACATGTTTTCCTCAGTGTTTACACGTTTTCGCATGTTATTTCATGATTTACTCTGTTTATACACGTTTTTCCCCTTCTCATAGGGTTTTTTCCTTTTTCATATGTCTTGATACGTTTTCATCCGTTTTCTTACGTCTTTGTCCTTTTTAGTCAGTTTTCATACGTTTTCTTACGGGTTTACATGTTTTCCTCAGTGTTTACATGTTTTCGCCCGTTATTTCATGATTTAGTCCGTTTATACATGTTTTTCCCCTTCTCAGAGGGTTTTCTCCCTTTTCATATGTTTTTCCTTGTTTACACGTTCTCGCCCTGTTATTTCATGTTTGAGTCCGTTTCAACACGTTTTTGTCTGTTTTTGTCCGTTTATAGCTGTTTTCATCTATTTTAGACATTTTCCTCCGTTTCATACTTTTTCTTACTTTCTTCTGGTTTGGTCATTTTTGTGCGTTTTCGTTTATTTAGTATGTTTTTAAACATTTTTGTGTTTAATGACCCGTATAAAAATATAGCCGATTTGACAAAACCAAACTAAACGAACAAACCCGAGAACCGAACCGATCAACAACCCTAATTTATAGTGATAGTTTAAAATAAGGAGGAATTAGTTTGACTTTTTTTTAAACATTTTGACTTGTCATACACAGGATTTATGAGTTCTCATCATCAAAAGTACTCTCCCCTCGATTTTCTGAAAGAAACCGCCGCCTGCAACTTAATCATCAAATCGTCATGATGGTTCCAACGCGTATTAACCACACCACTTTCACACCGCTAATCTCCACCACAAAAATCCCCTATATAAACCCTACTTCCCACATCACGATCCCTACCACTCTTCTTCATCAATTTTTAAAATCATTTCAATCAATCCTTATTTTACCCAAATTCATTATCAATGGCAGCACCATCACGACCAAACCAAGTTGCTAGGCGTGTGATTGATGACCTTGTTGAGTTTAGCGGGGAGACCTCTGTTGATGGTTACATGAGTTTCTTCAAGGGTCTGCAAATCTCCAATATCCGTGGCTTTATAAATAGGATGCGTGAAGAGGTCACCACATTGAAGAATGAGATTGGGCAACTTAATGCTTTAATAGCTGAGTTGGAAGCTCTTGGAGAGGAAGACCTCTTTGACACTCTGCATGATCTTAGGCATGACAGGGAGAATGCCAATGCTAAGCTGCAAAGCCTGAATGATCTCATTACTGATGCTGAAGGGGATGTCCAGACCAAGGAAGAACAGATTGAGGCCATGACTGGTTGAAGGGTTGTCTCCATGGGATGTGAAGTTTCTTTTGTTTGGTTTCATATGTTTATGTTTTATGTCTTTTGTTAAATTTCCATGGTTTGTATGTATGAACAATTGAAATGGAAAATTAATGGAATCAATGGTTTAATTTACATGTTTTATGTCTTTTGATCAGTTTTTAATGCTATCAATATTATTAGATTAAAAAGAAATGCCTTTGATAGTTTGTTTCAGTTTATTTTAGATGTTGTTTTGCATTTTGGAATATGTTGTGGTGTTTGAATATGTTAGCAATAGTTAGTATTCAGTTAGTGTGCATTTGGGTCAATTTAACTTAGGGCTCCAATCTAGTATTCAAGCTATACGAGCACAAACTCTATGCGAGATCGTTTGAGGCAAGCTTCAGTGATTTTGGTGTTTGAGGCAAGGTTGAAAATATAAGAATGCAACTGTATTTTGTTTGAGCATTTCGATTCCTGTGTAAGTTTTAAGCGCTAATATACATGTAACTAGTGCTGCAAACAAAGCGATATTTATTGGGTAATTCAAGCTAGTTGAGTCTTACTGTCAAGCTTAATCTTAATCGGCTAATTTGTAGCCCTGATTTAAACATAAGTCTAGTGTTGTATGATTCTTGAAGAAAAAAGAACATCCGATAGTTAACCATGGCTGAAAAAGCCGAGGCAAAAGACTCAAAACACTGAATATACACTTATTGGCTGAAAAAGCTTTTAGAGTATTATGTGGTTGCAGGTAATTACTTGTTCTTATGTTTTTGTAATCGATCCCGAATACCTACGTTAAGTTAATAATTACTTGTTCTTATCGTTTTGTTATATGTGCTTGCAGGTATAGGGTTCCATTTTGAACATATAAAATGGTAGAAACAAGCTGCTTAAGAATATAACAGGGTATGTTGTTGTTTACAGGTATGGTTCCCGAACAAGTTTATTGTTAGTGCTTATTTTTAGTTAAAATATACTTTTTAGTGATTAATATAGTTACTAGAACATTTAACTTTCAAAATCTCAGCTTGTATAACCATTATTTAGTTTTAAAATCACAACGGCCCTTTTAAGGGGGTGTTTGGCTGGTTGTTGTATCTGCAGTCCTTGGTTGGATTTGCTTTTTTTTTTTTTTTTTTTTTTTTTTTTTTTTTTTTTGTGCTTAGTTGTTTATCTGGGACTGCTTATGAGTTATAGTTTCTTAATTAGTTGCTTTAAGTCAATTTTTTGCTTTTGTTTGTTCATTTTTATGCGACGTGTGGTGATTTTAGTGTGTCTGCAGTGTGTTTGGGACACCGGGTTTGAAGTAAATATTTAGGTTTAAATATTAAAATTGCAGCCAAAATTAAATATTTAAACTCTTAATTATAACTTTGGAGCCAAAATTTTTAATTCTCAAATATGGAGCCAAATTTTCAGCCAAAAATTTAAAAAAAATTAGGAAATTATGGTTTCCTTATTTGAAAAACTGCCCCATCATGAGGCCTATTTTCAGTCCATAAAATTAGGGTCCGACCAAAATATCAAAACCTTTAATTTTTACACCATTATTTACCAACTAAGTTTACTAATTCTCTTTTATACATTACTTCTGATGAATCATGGAAACTCTAGATAATATGTTTCATTCTGATCATGACAATGATCATTTAAATGATAAACAGTTAGGATATGAATCAGAGGTTTATTCTATAGATAGTGAGGATGATGAAAACAACCATTCAAATAGGAATATAGTTAAGAGGGGGATAACTAGGTTAGCTAAGTTTCGCCGGGAATATGTAAAACCCGATGGAGTAAAGGTCAGTGTAACCTTTGATGCTCTGAATAGGTTAACAGGAAAAAACAGAGCATTGTTTTCGAGTTTTTTGGGTGACTTGGTTCGTGAGCATATAGGTGTCAGGATTCTATCATGGAAGAAAGTTGATTTAGAAGCAAGAGATAAAATGTGGGACGAAATCACTGTACACATATACTTTTTTTCAACCCATTAATATAGAATTAAATCTATACGTAGCATGAAATCAAGAATCCATAATACATATATGTCGACCTTATTTCTGTGTTGGAAGCATTTGATATGTTTTGGTATACGGTTGTGAATCTGGTCATTTGAACATGTATGTGGTATCTAGAATACGAATAAGAACCTAGATAAACTATAGAATAAAAGAAGGATCGGTACTTGTTTAGTATACAAGTTGTGTTTGTGTGAGTGTCTGTTATGTCGATATGTTTGTTCTTGTTTGAGTGTATGTCGTGTGTGTGATAGTAGTGGGTTGCTTGTTGTAGGTACAAGGTGTTAATAAGTTTATCTCTGCATTTAAATTATGTGCAACTAATTAACAACATTGTGTTACTCTTTGCAGCGATTTTTTGCTGTTGAATTGACAGTAAGAAAGCTGATAATGAATCGTCTTGGTCAACTTCTAAGGAATTTCAGAAGGAAATTGGCACAAAACTACATATTGCCAAACCAAAATATACCTTCAAAACTAAATGAAGTACCGGCGAAGTACAGTGCAATTATAAAAGCCGAAGATTGGATCAATTTTGTAAAGTACACGGCTACGGAGGAATACAAGGTGTTAATTAGTCATTTTTATTCAAGTTTCACTATCTTTCACATATATATTAGTTCTATAATGTCAACATTAATACATATACACGCCTTATGATTTTGTGTTACAAGGTGAAATCAGCTGCAGCTAAACTGGCGCGTTCCAAGTGTGTTTATCAGCATACAATGGGACGAGGTGGATACGCCCATGTGATAGATAAAATGGTAACATTAAACATTTGCACATTTGCATTTAATAGCATCTTAGTATCGTTTATATTGGTTTATCTTACATGTGTATGTATTTGATGGTTATAAGATCGAGAGAAAAGAAATTGAACTAGATGAAGAACCACCGCGCGGTACGCTGTGGTTGAAAGGAAGTGAGAAGAAAGATGGAGAATATCACGATGATGAGATTAGGACTGTGGGAGAAAAAATAGTAAGTTTTACTGCAAAGTTTGTATTATGTTCATTGTTGAAAGTGGGATCAACATATAATAACCTATTTCCCATATGGTGTGTGCAGAAAGAAACGGAGGACAAGATCAAATAAGGAACCTTGAAGATTGATCATGGCACTGATGCCATGACAGTTGTATTAGGTAAGGAAAAGGGAGGATATGCGAGAGGAGTTGGAGGTGGAGTAACCTACAAGAGGTATTTTGATCTGCCTCGAATCAGACAAGCATCTGATGAAAGAGTGGTGTTACTTCAAAGTGAACTTGAAAATGAGAGACGCCAACGTCAAGAAAAAGATAAGGTAATCCAGGATTTGATGAATCAATTGGCTGCCCAAAGGGGGCAGACGTTGCAGTCAACGTCAACTCCATCGACACCAACAGAAGTAAGACGTTTTTTATGTTTCTTTTTTTTTTGTTACAAATGTGAAATTATATTACCAAATAACAGATTATAACTTCAAAACACTAGGAAGCTTACCACCTATTTACAAAAACAGATTATTGCTCAACATGTTTGCTGATAAACCATGATCCAAACACTCCTCCATATAACAATAGAATCCATTCAGCCTTAAATACTGTTGCGGTCTTCCTAAAAAAATTATAATGCATGTAACTCCGGTGAACATTAATCTTATAAATAGCAGTGCTGATGAGGATGCCGAAACACGTGTTGCTAGATGTGAGAAAGTTGCGACCATTCAGAAGTCTAATGGACTTGAAAATTTGGAAAAGAAAATGGAAATAAGTGTAAGTAATAAAACATCCCCTTGTTATTTTAGAATTCCACATACATATCTTCTTTACCGTGTTTTATATATACAGGAACCTGTTAAATCTGTCTCATCTAAGAAACCGACTAGATTCAAACGAAAGGATTCTTCACGTCAAGATTCCCAATCACAAGAACATGATTCTCCATTACAAGTATGTATTTAAACATGTTCATATATTCTTTTGTTTAATTAATTTCTGATACATATGTACATGCAACAAATCATTTTTTTAGGCAATTAAGTGCAAACTGTGGCATACAAAGAAAACAACTATTATAGCGTTGGGTACTGTATACAAGAGTGAAGGAAAACGAATGCTTCATAACAAACCACTCCCAAAGGATTGCTACAGAGTGTCTATTGATAAATCTTTAGTGGATGCAGCATGCATCCCGGATGTAGGAAGTAACGGTTTCAAAACAGTTCAGGCTGCATGTGGTGGTTTTTGGGCATGGCTAAAGGATCAAGTGATTTTTGATGAACAGGTACATACATTCATGTGTTTAATTTATCAACTTATATATATATATATATATATATATATATATATATATATATATATATATATATATATATAATTCTTCATATTTAATTTCGTGTTTGATACACCCGGCTTTTGTTTCCTACAGGCAACACCACCAAGTACCATACAAATGATTACTGAGAGAAAAACTGCACCTAAATTAACAACGACGCGCAAAAACGTTTATGTCTCTATTAATGGCATGCAAAAGGAAGTTGCTAAGAAGATCAAGACTCAGAAGTCATTAAATTCTTGAAAATTTTATTATGTACGACATTACAATTTTATATACATTCCAATTTTATTGTATCTGAATTTGTTTTGATAAATATATATATATATATATATATATATATATATATATATATATATATATATATATATATTTGAATTTGTTTTGATATATATTGATTTCTTATATGTGACTAAAAGATGCATATAGTCACAATTATTACACTTTTGTCACTGTTTGCTTCATGCTTTGTGTGACTAAATAATACAAATGGCTACACAAACAAAAAATGCATGTGACCATTGGATGAACAATAGTTACACAAAACACACATTTTTTCACTTGAAACAACATATGGTCACACTTATTCACACTTTTAGTCACTTTATGATTAATTGTATGTGACTAAATACCCAAAAGTAACATGCTTTGTGTGACTAAATGTTGCAAAAGGCCACATAAACATACAATTCATGTGGCCATTGGATGATCAATAGTCACACAAAACACACATTTCTTCACTTTAAACACCATATGGTTACACATATTAACACTTTTGGCCACTTTATGCTTAATTGTATGTGACTAAATACCTAAAAGAAACATGCTTTGTGTGACTAAATGTTACAAAAGGTCACACAAACATACAATTCATGTGGCCATTGGATGATCAATAGTCACACAAAACACACATTTCTTCACTTTAAACACCATATGGTCACACATATTCACACTTTTGGCCACTTCATGCTTAATTGTATGTGACTAAATACTCAAAAGAAACATGCTTTTTGTGACTAAATGTTACTAAAGGCCACACAAACATACAATTCATGTGGCCATTGGATGATCAATAGTCACACAAAACATACATTTTTTCACTTGAAACAACATATGGTCACACTTATTCACACTTTTAGTCACTTTATGATTAATTGTATGTGACTAAATATCCAAAAGTAACATGCTTTGTGTGACTAAATGTTGCAAAAGGCCACATAAACATACAATTCATGTGGCCATTGGATGATCAATAGTCACACAAAACACACATTTCTTCACTTTAAATACCATATGGTCACACATATTTACATTTTTGGCCACTTTATGCATAATTGTATGTGACTAAATACCCAAAAGAAACATGCTTTGTGTGACTAAATGTTACAAAAGGCCACACAAACATACAATTCATGTGGCCATTGTATGATCAATAGTCACACAAAACACACATTTCTTCACTTTAAACACCATATGGTCACACATATTCACACTTTTGGCCACTTCATGCTTAATTGTATGTGACTAAATACTCAAAAGAAACATGCTTTTTGTGACTAAATGTTACAAAAGGCCACACAAACATACAATTCATGTGGCCATTGGATGATCAATAGTCACACAAAACACACATTTCTTCACTTTAAACACCATATGGTCACACATATTCACACTTTTTGCCACTTTATGCTTAATTGTATGTGACTAAATAACCAAAAGTAACATTCTTTGTGTGACTAAATATTGCAAAAGGCCACATAAACATACAATTCATGTGGCCATTGGATGATCAATAGACACACAAAACACACATTTCTTCACTTTAAACGCCATATGGTTACACATATTAACACTTTTGGCCACTTTATGCTTAATTGTATGTGACTAAATACCCAAAAGAAACATGCTTTGTGTGACTAAATGTTCCAAAAGGCCACACAAACATACAATTCATGTGGCCATTGGATGATCAATAGTCACACAAAACACACATTTCTTCACTTTAAACACCATATGGTCACACATATTCACACTTTTGGCCACTCTATGCTTAATTGTATGTGACTAAATACCCAAAAGAAACATGCTTTGTGTGACTAAATGTTACAAAAGGCCACACAAACATACAATTCATGTGGCCATTGGATGATCAATAGTCACACAAAACACACATTTCTTCACTTTAAACATCATATGGTCACATATATTCACACTTTTGGCCACCTTATGCTTAATTGCATGTGACTAAATATCCAAAAGAAACATGCTTTGTGTGACTAAATGTTACAAAAGGCCACACAAACATACAATTCATGTGGCCATTGGATGATCAATAGTCATACAAAACACACATTTCTTCACTTTAAACACCATATGGTCACACTTATTCACACTTTTGGCCACTTTATGCTTAATTGTATGTGACTAAATATATAAAAATAAAATGTTTTGTGTGACTATACAGTGTTTATGGTCACTAATACTGCTTAATCCAACGAAATTTGTACCAAATTAGTTGATACGTGGGAATCGCACCAGGCTTTACCTCTCAAGGGATCTTGAGAAGCTTACAACCCCCTCCAGGCAGTGTACCTGATCGTTGTAGTATAGTATAGTGACAAGTACCGGGGGATTGATCGTTCTGCTAGGAATAGTGTCGCTAGGATTAGAAAACCTAATTACTAGTGCTAAAGATGAGAGATGATTATTTTTGTGTATTTATATTTTTTTAGAAAGCAAATAAATATCTCGGGTTTGAAGGATTTGGGCGGAATTAGTTGCTAGTCAACTAACCCAATACTAAAGATGCAATCAAAATAAAATGCTAGAAATGAAAATTAACTAAATTATACTAAGGTTGTGAGCAATAAGTGGAGAAAATGTGTTTACTTAGATTTCACTACTCCCTAGACATCTTTTACACATTAATTACTTGTTATAGTTGCGTGGATGACGGATTGTATTCCTTAATACCATTCATGGGGTGGCGCACTTACTTCCCCAATCCTATGAGTGCCTACTTCACTCCTATGTCGAGCCGGCTAAGAAGCTCCTAACATGGGATCATTAGAATTTACTCATGCATTAAATACAACCAATAAAACCTAGTGCACGTCAGTTCATGTTTCCTAAGACGTTCAAGCATGTTACCATTTGGAGATCTGCCAGTTTTCTTAAGCCTAACATCGAAATCATTCATCCAATACAACCATAAACAAGTAATCAACACATAATTAACATCTAGGTTTCATTAGATCTAAGCAAACACAAGATAGATCTAGCCTAGCATGATGGAATTAAGACAAGAACAAGATATAGACAACCAACACATAGACATATTGATTGAATTAAAAGAACACTTATCTCAATTACACATGAAAGGTTTCAAGGGCTGAGAACCCTTGAAAAACCTGTAAAATTCGTACTAAGTTCGGCCTTAGGGTTTCTCCAAAACTTCTTCCCTTTATGTGTAAAAATTAGAAAACTATATATAGGAAATAGGGTCTGACGGCGTCAAGACCAAATTTGTGACGCCGTCATCTCGCCGCCAAAATACTTCTCGGACTGCCTTGATCTACTTCTGACGCCATCAAGTGTTAGGTGTTTCCAGGACGTCATGCATTTTACTCTTGACGCCCTTCCTTGTGACTCTGTCAGTTCTGTACTGGGTCGTCATGGAAATTACTCTTGACGCCGTCAGCTACTGTTCCCAGCTTGGAAAATTGAGACTTTGCCGTTTTCTTCACTTTTATGCTCCAAAATCGTCCAAAATGCCTTCTTTTCCAGATTTCACTCCCAAAGTACCTAAAATCACAAAAGGAACGATTTAGGGCAATATTTGATCAAATAAATTCAATTCCGGGCTTAAATGACCCCCTAAAAGTGGTTCATTTTTCGCCTCATCATTAGTCATACATATTTAGGTGTTGGTTACTGTTTTGTAATCGAGACTAAAAATTACTCGAATATGTGACCATAGGTACCCTATGGTCACGCGACCTTTAGTCACACACGCTCGAAAAATCGTGTGTGACTATATGTATTTCGTCACACATATTGGGTGTAGCCAAATCCTGTTTTTGTTCTAGTGTAGGCGCTCATGGCGGCTCGGTAGGGCCTGTTTCTGGCACTGTTTGGTGGGGGGGGGGGGTAGTGAAAGGAGTGCGCTGTAGATCTTCCACGCTAGTGGTTGTCGTAGTGACCTGGGTAGTCCCTGTGGGCAGTTCTACTGTTGGAAAGATCATATCTGAGCCTGATCCTTGGTGCCTGGGCGTGCTGGTTGTTCCAGAGGCCTGCCTAGGGGTTGAATCACTTTGCTGCTTCTTCCCCTTTAGGTCACCATATGTTTTCTTCACCTGCGGAGTCCGCTGGCTTACGTTTCCGTGCTTTGTCATTCTAGTTCTTAGTGTGTGGTCCCACGGATGGCGCCACTTGTTGATACAAAAGTTGGGCGTTCCTTGTTTGGACTCCGGTTCCCATATCAATTGGATCTTAATGCTTGAGACCTGCGCACTAAGAAAGCAAACAACACCGTTAGGCTTACTTTGGGATTGTCTCCCACGATTATCCTCCGGCGTGAGAGTAAGTAATCGATTTAGGGTTTTAATGAAGAGTTAGGGTTATTAGATGATACCTTAATGAGGGCCGAGATGCCCTTTATATACACACGGAATCCTTGTTGGTTTCGTGTTCCTTACTCTACGGTGTATCCCTATTAATACGGTCCCTTGATCCTTATCCCATAAATAAGAGATTCTATATCAAAACCGTATATAGTAGATTCGAATTTGGGCCTTTGTAAGCCTAAATCTTGATCATGATAGCCCATGCGTGATGGGCTTAGATATTAGTAGTGTCAATTGGTCGGGTTCATGACCCGAGTGCGGACTATACGTCATCAGGGATGAAGAAGATAAAAACTTTGATTTTGAATCCGATGTGAGAAATTTGGAATTTTTGCTTAATCATGATCCATCTATTGATTTTTTATCTTGTTTTGAGGAGTTCGCCGGTGAACTCACTCATATCATATCTCCACCGGAGTATGATCATTTTAAGGAAGATCCTGACCCGGGGGGAGGAGCACTCTATCATAAGAGTTTGTTTATTAAAGAAACAATCCCGACCCTCCCTCCCTCCCGAGGTATTTGTTGAAAAGAGCGTTAATGATAAATTTGCTTTTGAAGATGAAGATCTTATTCTAATTGTTATCAAGATCTTTCTTCCGTTCTTCACATTTAATGTGATTTCTCCTCTTTTCCACTCCACTGAAAGTGAGGATACCGTCTTTGACCCCGGCATCTTCGTTTTTCGTGTCGGGTGACCGTTGCAGTGTTGATTCTCCATTTGCTCCCCCAAGATTAAGTAAATTCGGGGCGAGTCTAAGCTATACGACTCGTTAAAAAACAAACGCTTCGTGGGAGGCACCCCATGCTTATCATCTATCTTCTTTCTTATTTCTAATAAGTGTATTGTGATAATGTGACGTGAGGAGGGCTACCTCTTCCATTTCTCGTGTTTTGTGCTTGTTGATGCTTATGTCCAGGATTCGCCCGAAGTTTGAAAACTCTCGTGCTCGTGGATTTGTATTTACTCCACTCGATTTTCATCATTCGTTGCTCATCCGTATATCCAGAATCTTATCGACTAACGTTTATCTTTTGGCATAATTAATAAACGGCCTTAGATTTTTGTTAGGATTACCTTTACCCATAAAACATTGAGGACAATGTTCCATTCTAGTCTAGGGAGTGAATCTTCGATTCGATTTGACCTAGCACTTTCACCATGTCGTTTACTTACGCAACTCCATTTTTCCTCAAAAATTTAAAAAAATTTGAAAAAATTGAAAATTGAAAATTTGAAAAAAAAAATTGAAGATAAAAAATGAATGAAAATGTTGTGAAAAAGCACATAAAAATTAGAAAAAAAAATGAAAAATTGTGCAAAAATAGAATAAGTGTTTTGACACCTTGTTGACTTTCCAGCTGGCGAGAGTAGGAATAAATATTTTGACTTGACCCGACGTGTTGAGCCCTAGCTTGTTCCCTTAACCAATGGTAATTATAAAAGCTTGTGCTAGTCTTGTACACAAGGAGCTACTCTTTTACAAGTTCCCGTACTTGACTTTTTACACGCATGGCTTGAAGAGCTTTCGCTAGTATCTTACATAAGGAGCTACAAAACACGAATTCTTTTCTAAAAGTTTGTAAGTTCCCGTGATTGACTTTATATACGCGTGGCTTGATTATCGGCTAAGCATCTGCTGATCTCATTATTTGAGATTTTAAATTTGCAGAGAACGAGAAATGATAGAGTTTATTTAGAAATTAGATGCTAAGTGTGGAGTAGTTGGTTCTCTTTAGAGCTCATGGAAGGTACTTGTGCCTTTGTGCTCCCATAAGATTATTTCACTCATAATAATAGATGTTCTAGGTTAATTAAAGATATTTAGGTTTCGGCAATAATTAGTTTTTTATCTTCTTAAAAGAATATTTTCTTTAAAAGTTGGGAACATATCAAGGACACATAATAAATAAGTCAAAAGTGTTGAAAGTTGTTATGTACGAGGTTTTGGAACTACCCGATAAGTTCCATGGTTATTGTTAAAAAAATCAATGTGAAAAGTTTGTATTAATAAGTGCTTAAATTGATATAAAAGTTGATGGCGCGTGATGTGCATGTGGATAGTTCTAAATCAGTCACATGAGGTGCACGTGTAGTACTCCTCAACTTATATATGAGTTCATATGTATCCCAATTCCTTGATGTGGACCCGATTTTTAAGGCAGTGGTTCTTGAGAGAAGATAAAAAAAAAACTACTTAGTGTTTAAACTTAGTATCTTTATCGGATAAAAACATATCGAAACGAGAATATATGAAGCAATTCATTTCTCAATAAAAATTGAAAAATCTAGATACATTAAGAAAATGGGAGCAAGAGGTTATTTCACAAGTAACTTCCATGGGTAGTGTTAGCACGTAATTTGTGAATACGCTGTGATCTCGTTTTTACGCTTAGTTTGGGAGCTTGTGAAAAATCAGGGATGACGATTTTTATCCGTATGGTCACTTCTCCATGAGTCGTGTTTCTACTTTATGACCCTAAAAATTATTGAAAAATAATGAAAGTTCAGCAAACCGTCACATGAATAAAGTGAAAAATACAAAAATGGTAGTAATAAGTAGTATAAGGAATAAAATTGGAAAATGGGGCATTTTTGGGAATAAATGATTTCGTAACTTCTTTTGAACCTCCTTGCTACTTTACAAAGTTAGTAGAAAGAGTTATGAAATTATTTATCTGAAAAGCGTGAATTGGTCACATTGCGTTAGGACACGACAATACTTTAGTCCGGGGGATTTTGGTGAGTGCTTATTCAGTCACCTTTTCTTGTCTAAATTATGACTAAATAAAAAAAACTAATTAAAATTGCCAAAGAATGTATGTTTTTGTGTTGGTGAATGTGCAGGAACGGATATCTAAGAAAAGGATGAAAAATTATGAGAAAATGACAAAACGAGCACAAGAATTCGAAAAGTGTCAAAAGCCATAGCCGGGGAAGCTTAATGGTCAAAGTCAAAGCTCATATGTCAAAAGAAGTTCTTAAAGATTCAAAGAATGACAAAAATGATCTTTGGTTGAAGTTTGATGAGAATGACAAGAATAGTCCTCCAAATTTCATCAAGATTCAGATTTGGTCCTTTGAAGTATATTTTTGGAAGATTGACGACTCAGGCCCTTCAAGTAATTCAAAAATGCCACAATAAGCCCTTGGATAACATTATTGGTGATTGGCAGCTATGGTCCCTTGAAATTCAGGAATTGCAATTTTGGTCCTTGGATTATTTTACTACATATCAACCGGATCCACAAACACTAATAAATCCAAATAACAAACCCAATAATAACTATAACCCAAATCCTAAACCTACTACACCTTTAACCCACCTTGGCCCAAAAGTTACACAAGCCCACCTCCCGTTTGATTTAACCCGACACACACATCCTTTACCCGACCCGCAAGTCAAACCCACCAGTCAAATAAATAAATAAATAAATACTTTCCCTTTCTTTACCCGCCATAGATGAAAACAGAGTCATCCTCATCCCATTTTTTCACCAGGATTCTAGTACGAGGTTTAAACCTTTTGGAAGCTCTGACAAGTTGTCAGAGTGTTGTCATAATCCCTCCACTGTGGCACCATGAAGCCTCCTGATTGGACAAAGATACGTGGGATGAAGATAAGGATCAATCCAAGGGCCAAAGATGAGTGGGATGTCGACATTGTGATAAGATTGAAGGATCAAGGGCTGAGATTAACCTTCCAGGAGCTTCCAAGAGCAAACCCTAGGTTCCCCTGCTCCTATATAAGGACCCCCTTCTCATTGTAATAGGTGTGTAGGTTTTTAGTATTGAAATGCTGCTAAATTTTCTTCTCATATGTATTCCTAGTCTAATAGTAATGTAATTTTCAGTTTATTAATAAAAGTTTTTAGTTAATCTATTTAGTTCTTCATTAATCCGTTTACTTTTTTTTTAAGTTTTAGCTTTATAATCTTTAAGCTAGCTTATTTACTGTCTTAATAACTTTCTGTAACCTATTTATATAGCTTTCATAAATATAATCTCTTTTATTTACTAAACTCTCATAAAAACAGAAGAAAAAAGGAAAAAGAAAAAGAAACGAAAAAAAATTCATAAAAATCCAAAAATATGTTTTTAGTTTCTTAAAATCAGCTTGCAAATAAGCTTTTTCACTTTATCTTAAGCTCATTCTACCTTAGTAGCTTTTGTGAGCTTATATTGTAGTCTAAAACAGTCCAAATCCCCAAAATCCATCACTGGTCAACAAAAGTCAGCAGATCAAATTCATAAGGTCGTGGTGTTGTTTTTGTGGTAGTGAAGGATCCTTTGGAGTGTATTGAGCCTATCTAAAAGATAGGCCTAGTTAGAGTAGGCCCTCTGTTTAGCTAAGGGAGCATTTGTAAGTCTTCTTTTTACATTTTTAGCATGTTGCTAGTTATAGCTTATTTAATGATCTTTGTAGCTTATAGCTGCTCTGTTTAGCTTGTTTGAGTTGATTGTGGTTTTAATGAGTGCTTATGTTCTGTTCTTGTATGTTCTAGTATAGTTTTAAGAGCCAACTGCTCATTTTTAGTCAAATCTGCTATAACTTGTTCTTGGTGTGAGATTATTGCTCAAATAGCTTTAATATAGACTAGGTAATCTGTTTAAAGTTTAAAATCAGTAGTTAATAGGTTAAAAATCATAATTGTAGTGTAAACTTGAATCTGAAGGAGTGTTTGGGTCAAGTTAGTTTTCTGTCTTGCTGCTTCTTTTATGTTCTGTTAGCATAGGTAGTCTACATTAGGTCTATATAAGTTAGTTTAAGCTTAAAATCTGTAGGTTATTATTTAGAAAGTCAAACTTAGGTTCCACCTTTGTTTCTGCTTGCAATATTGCTGATCAGTTGTTATAATCTTAGTTGGAGGTGCTTAATAGCGTAGCTTAGCTTAAGTATTATCTCAACTTTATTTTACATATAGAATTAGATTTGATCAATGGAAATTCAATAAAGGCAAATTAGTAGTTTATTCATAAAAGTCAAAACCAACATAAAAGGTGGTTAAACAACATCTGATCTAGGCTACTTTTAGGTAATCAATTGAAGATAATTGATAGGGATTTTAGGATTTTTGAGGATTCAGTAGTATAAACTAGGTTTTGCCTCACCAAGTTTCAAATTTGTAGTTTATTAGGTAAGCTTATTGGTATCTGCAAGTCAGGGGATTAAGCCACTACCTGCTGTGTGACATTTAGGCCTGCACTTGTGCCCATTGGCTTGTAACCCGAGCATTTTTTAGTGTTGTAGGTTTATTTGTACTTGCTTTAGTGAATTTTATGGTTCCTGATCCTCTAGCTTATCTTAGCTTAATTTTGCTTATCCTAAGTGCTTATTTCAAACTGCTATTTGCCTACTCTGTGAATCTATGGTTCTTATCAGGCTTATTTTTGTTGATTTGAGCTTTTCTGAGTTCCTTACACCTTCTGTAAAAGTCTTATACTTTTTGGTGATAAGTGCTTATTAATAAGCACTTATCACCAACTGCTTATTAGCCCAAAAGCACCTTCCCAGCTTATTTTTCCTAAGTTTCAAAATTATTTTAGAATTTTCCAAAAATTTTCATAAATTTTCTCCATTATTTGCTATTTTTATTATTTAAAATTAATTTTTATTACTTTTTAAATAAAAAAAATAGAAAAAGCCTTAAAAAAATACAAAACTAGTTTAGAAAATTATTTTTAGTCATTTTAGATTTTCCAGAATTAATTTTATATTTTTCAAATTAATTTTTACATTTACTTGTATTTTTAATCCTTTTTATTAATTCAAAAACAAAAATAAATTCATAGAAAATAAATAAAAAGTAAAAAAAATATATATAATTCTTTTTCTCAAAATTATTTTCGGTTATTTAAGATTTTGAGAAATTTATTTCAAATTTTTAGGAGCCTTTTTCAATAAAATTTCACTTTTTATTTTGTAACGTAACATTTATTTTTGTGTTTATTAATTCGTTTTACGTGTTTAGTTAATTGTGCTTAAGTAACTTGTACCCTCTGCATTATTCCTTGTTTCTTATTGATATTTAGTTTAAAATCCACAAATTCAATTTTTATCACAATTCACCTCACATTCACACGTTACCGAATTGACAAATCGCATCAAACCTTCGTTGGGAGAACGACCCAGGAACTTGCATTCGTTGCATTTTCTTCGGACAATATACTCACCACTTAAATATTACATCAGACGGCTCTGATCTTTTTCCAGCGCTAAACTCCTTATACATCATCCTTGATGTTCCTTCATCCGAATAATTCGGCATTTGATCTTTTTCCATTGAAGGCACTGATCTTTGGAGCTCTGAACTTCGTGTAGTGGTCTAGTTAGGTTATTACTCACTCCTAACTAGTGAGCCTTTTTCTTTCCTTTTTTCTACTCCCTCCTGAACCGACAACCTTTCATCTTTTATCAAATCTCTTAAGTCTTATAACACGCAGCGAAGAAAGTAGACACTAGACTGTAGCACAGTGGTTGTCGTTCGGGGAGCATCATAACAACATAACTCACATAGTATTGCATCGAAGTTGGTAATAAGCCACAATGTACACATTATTAGTACATCTTCGGTTTCAGATTAAGCACAGTTCCCTCAGCCAACCAAATTACTGAAGACGAAACACTACTTCATTCTTTATGTACTTCTCCCTCCTGATGGTTGCGATTTATCGAAATCATCATACTATTTTGTGTACATGCCATAAAATTACCTTTACTTCTCCCTCCTGATGCAATATTTAAGCCATAACATTTCGTTTAAGCATACTTCCATGAGAATATGTCGAAAAAAAATATACCCTCATTACAATTCTCTCAAACCAACCTGTTATCGAACATCCTTTTCATTCATCGGCTAATAGCAATGACCACTGATGGAGACAACCCGATATGACCAGCTTGAGAAAGAAGTAAACATCCCATCTTCTGACTTAATGCTTGTACGATAGATGTGACTTAATACCTATACTGAGCACTACAACGTAACTCCTTTAAGTATGAATTGCATGAAATATTCGCCACTTGAACAATCCACTGCTTCATTTGACACTGTGTACTACAACGTAACTCCTTTACGTGATAGCTATAAACTATGAGCACTACAATGTAACTCCTTACATCAGTTATAACTAGATTGTCAAGATTGAATTTCTATATGCGCAGACAAGTTATCTTCAAAAGTCGTGCATCCAACCACCCCTAGACTTTGAGATAAATAAGTACAATTTTTGAGATGCCACTTCAAGATCAAAGTAATAATACCGTACAAAAACCCGTGATCATTTTGTCAAAACATAACATTTCTAGCCGTGATATTTGTATCCCCGTGAAAATTATACCAAAATACCAATCTTTTTTTTTTTTTTTTAAATAAGATTTTTAACACAAAACAAAAATCCTAAATCATCATTAGGCTCTTGATACCACTTGTTAGGACCCAATAATATTATCAAATCACACAAATATAAGGTTGGTGACACAAGAGAGATTATGATTTAGAGAAAGAAAGTAAATGGAACTTGCAATATTTCTCACACTAGAAAACACACACTACACTCTCAAGGCACACCTCTAAATGAGCACATTTGGAGGTATTTATACTTCTATCACATAAGCCACATGGGCTTTCTATGTGCTTGGACTTGGATTGGGTTGGGTTACACATTAAGTATGGACTAGCTTAATACATAACTTATAACCTATTAGCTTAGCCCAATCCACTAGCCCTTTGACTAGTCTATTGTATTTTACGACACATTACAAGGTTATAAATATGAGAATGACCATCACTTTTCATTACATATTTTTAATGCTAACAATCTCCCCCTAAGGGGTGGTCATTCGAATGATGCTCCACGTGATTAGGTATTCTGTCTTCTTTGACTTGAACTTTACGTGTCGTTGTAGAATAGTCTTGATTCTTTGTTCCTTCATGCATTATGATCTTGGATAAATGTCTTTTGATCTTGCTTGCTTTCGATCAACATCTTCATTGGTTTGTTGTGTCATCTTCTCCAACATACTCATATGTCTTGAAAAGACTTTGAACTTCATGCTTGTGTTTTCCTCACTTAATAGTTGAACTTGTTCTTGACTTTCTTTAATAGCTCTTTGACTTTGATGTAAATCTTTGTCTTTAACTTGATCTCTTTGTCTTGAACGTTCTTGATTTGAGCTTGCTGAGGATGAAACATATAAGTATGAGTAGGTGGAGGTGAAGATGTTGATGTTCATGGTGATGAATGGTTCTCTGGGACATTGGTTTGCATAGGTACCTGCAAAACAAATTGCTTGACATATAAGCGTGGTAAGTCCCGGTGTTTAGTGTTTAGATATCTCAAGTGGATACATCCTAAGTCGCTAGCAACGTTCTTCAAATACCATAGAACGGATGCATCAAAGATGCTAACAATGTTTAGAACGGATACATCATAGACGCTGGCAACGTTTTTCGAATATTCGTAGAACTGATACGGCCTAAGATGCTAACATAACGCTTTTAATATCTTCACACATGCCGTTCCAAAATTCGGATGCTCGAAAGCTGGACAACGGAAATAGGTGAGACGCTATAGTACACCTAAGTATCACTCCACGACTGTAGACCCTTTGAAGCGCAGTAACCACCATGACGTAAGTAGCAAGATCCGAAGATCTCATAAAAAGATTCTTACAACTTGTGCTCTTTTTGGCAAGCACAAGTGCATGAATAGGAAAGTGTATCCTAAGAGATCTTTTGATGAATCTCATGGCTCTAGACTCAATTAAGTGCATTTTGGTTTTAGTCGTCGGAGGCATGGAGCAGAGTGCCTGCTATTCAATATCAACACATCTCGGAGTGAAAGGTCGATAGAGTATGGAAGGTTCTCCGTAAGAAATGAAACAAATATCTTTTAAGAGATACTTGAGTGGCTAGGAGGGGTTGTGCAGCGCGTCACTGGGTCCATGACGTCTTGTCTTCAATATCAGTATCAACTACGGAAATACCGATAGCAGATGTATTGACCCAGTTTCTGCCATAAGTTTTAATGGAGGGCTTTTCTTTTCACCCTTTCATAAACTTTTCTTTTTAATTCTTCAACCCCTCCTTTCTCCTTTCTCATTTATTCTCTCTCTCTCTCTCTCTCTCTCTCTCTCTCTCTTTTTTTCTTTTTTTCTTTTTTTTTTCAATCATACCTAAGGACTTCTAATTCGAATCTATTGGAATTGTCCTTGGGTAGATCTCTTCGGTTCTGGTGGATCATTGGACATAAACCTAACCATAATCACCTTATTACTCCTTGATTATCCTAGGTTTTTCCGATCATGTTGCCATAAAACCTTTGGTGAAATACTCCCCCTTCACATGTACTCATGAGTTTTTAAGATAAATTTGCACATGTAGGGTAGAGTTTGCACTTTTGAATTGAACTATTTTCAGTGAACATGACTGATTCGAGACACGCTTACATCACTAGTTAGACTAGCTTGAAGTTATTACCCGTCCTGGTCAAGTTCAAAGAAAATTTCTAGAGATGGTACATACTCTACTAAGAACAAGTCTTTTCGAGTTTCTCTATTGTTTTCTCGTCAATTCATTGGTTATGTCTGAGTCGAGCTCTTTTGCGATTCAACAACGATTTTAAACATTTTATGATCACATTTTAATCAAGTCTTCTCCCCCTCAAAAAGAGCATATCGTGATATTTTTGATATCAACTGATTTAATGAAAGGCTTTTGGAGAGATAGACGGATTTATTTTTGCATGACATTAGAACAGTTTCATTTTTAATTTTTTAAGCTTCCACTTAAAGACAGCATAGTTTTCAAACATAAAGTTTGGCATTCTTGAATAAGGGTTTTGGGGAAATAACTTTTAGAAAAACGAGTTGTGTATTAAAATGTACACAAGTCCTTTTGTAAAAAACGAGTTTTTGTTTGAAATCTTTTCGTTTGTTTTAACTCAAACATTGTGAAAAAGATTTAGTCTTTGAAAGTATGAGTCCTGATCTGAAATAATCAGAAGTCATCATTTAAGTGCGGGTTTCGTGCTGACGTATACGAAAGCCATAATGAAGAAAATTATGAGAAACGACATGTTTTAGAAAACATTATTTGAAAAAGATAGGAACTCTCGCTCATGCATATGTACATATCCGTGTCATTGTTGAATGAAATTTCTAGAAATGTACATAATATCGATTATACGAGAGACATGTCTTGAGAAGAATATTTTTGGATTTTTGATTTTATATATATATTTTTTTATTTTTGAAATTTTCTAATGTTTATGGATTTTTGAAATTTTCTATTTTTGTATTTTGTTTTTGTGGTTTTTCAAATTTTGTATTTTGTTTTTCAAAAAATATTTACAGCAAAGCTTTTTTGAAAGATAATTTTCAGGAAGATTCGAGAAGACGTTCTAGCTCCTCAGGAGTTAGGCTTCGCATTCTAATTCGTCGAACTAAATCATCAAACCTTTCTTTTGGAAGGGATTTAGTAAATAGATCGGCGAGTTGGTATTACGTCTTCACGAAGAGAAATTCAATAGTACCATCTTCTACGTATTCTTTGATGAAGTAATAGCGGACTGCAATATGGTTGGTCTTCGAGTGTTGTACTGGATTGCATGAGATGGCTATTGCACTTTTCGAGTCTCAATACAAATGTGTTTTATTGAAAATAAAGCCATAATCTATGAGTTGTGTCCTCATCCATAGAACTTGGGCACAACACGTGTGGAGTTTGATAGACTCCTTGGATCGTTTTGAGCACTAGGGTTCAACAATAACAATGATAATAACATGCAGCGGAATAAAACAAATCAAAGTTATTGACACAAGGTTTTTCCCAATCACCTCTAATTATTATTTGATCAGAATAACAACGTGTTACCAATTGTAACAAGGATCTAAGACATCTCAGATCTTAGAGGATTCGAACAACACTAACTAGTTCTAGGCATTTATAGTTTACACGCCCTAGAACACACACACACACTTTTCTAGTTGACTACATTGTGAAAGACATATTAAACTACGTACCCTGCATCTCTTTATATACTAGAGAATGCTAGGGTTTACACAAAGAGATAATACCGAATAATATAAAATCTTTTCTACAGAATAAATTATTTCCTGTATCTTGATATCTTTGAAGCTTTCTCTCTTTGTCACTTTAGCCCTTCATGTTTCATTCTTATATTTATTTTGTCACATCAAATCTAGAATCCCAACAATCTTCCACTATTTGATGATGACAAAACAAACAAAGTCGTGTACGAACTTCCCTAGGCGAAGTAGAGAAGTTGAGATGTAAGCATCTCCCTGAATGAAACAATCCTTGTCTTCCCCTTAAGTCATGCCATGCCACCACAATATTTCTTCCCCTTTTTGTTATCAACAAATAGAGAATGAATAAACCGTAGAAACTTCCCATCGAGTGATGCATGTACATAAAATGATTCTTCAAATCTGTAGGCTTTATATATATTGTTGAAGAAAACTAATCATTACCAATTTGATGCTGAAGTAGAAGAAACCAACCTTGTGTCTTATGCCTTGTACTAACCACGTGACTTCAAACTTATATGAATTGGAAATATAAGTAGATCGCAATCCCTTGACAAAATCCTCATCCTCTGTGAGACACTGAGCACTACAATGTAACTCCTTTAAGTCATAGCGAATGTGTGCATAAAGCATCATAAGAAAAATCACACATTGCTAGATTCGTCAAGTTGTTGTCACCACCGTATAAACAAACAAGTTATCTTTAAACGTTGTCAGCCGTTTAAGATATAATAAGACACAACCTTGAAAAATTCCACTGCATCATCAAAGAAGCAACAAATACTTCTCTTCGCCAATAAGAAAATTAATTCGAGCCTTTAAAAACGTTTAAGAACAATAACCAAACCAAACTCCATTTGTGTGTGTAAACCAATCAAACATATGTACTTCCCCTTACTGCTCTTAAATCATCCAAACACAGCAGTAGAATAAATAACACAGCAGCAGAATTAATTCCCAAGCAGCAGTGTCGAGCAGCAGAGTAAAATACAACAGCAGTAGAGTCATAAAGCTAGCAGTAGAGTAAACTTTGTAGCAGCAGAGTGAACAATAAGCGTAGCAGCAGTATACTATAATCAGCAGAATCTTACAACAAGAAGTAGTTTGCAATAATACTAGCTGTAGAAACTTTACGAGAACAACATACTACGAATAGTGATTAGGGTTTAGTGAATAACGCGACTTTTAGGGTTTTCGCGACACTTTGAAGTATAAAGACAACACTTCAAAGTGTCGCGAAAACCCTAAAATCACCAAAAATCACTCATACATCTCCATAACTGCTTTCCTTCAAGAATTATAAACACCAAACATCGTATAACCAACTTCTATGACGAATATATTCAATAGAAACCAAATTCAAAGAAGTTGATATAAAGAAAACCCTAAAAATCGAATTACAAACCCTTTGTCTGCAGCAGTTTTCGACACACCAGAACTTCCACATAAAAGCTCAGATTGAAGATCCCTCTGGTAGAAATCTTCCTTGATATATAAAGAAGCTCCAGTAAAAATTTTAGCCCAATCCAACGGTTAACGAAGGAGATATCTCCGTTTGAAAACTAACCTGCAGAAAGTTACGAAAATTGAAACCAAATTCGATTTTCTTCTTCATTTTTCGACTAAAAACCTTGTGAATCCCTAGGTAACGAGCTCCCCAAGCTCTAATACCACTTGTGGAGTTTGTGATCTAGAAGTTATTATCAAGAAGATTTTGTTTCTTAAGAATTTGCTGTTCCAAAATCAACTGCTAAGATGGGTGATGAAACTCATATGGTGACTGCTTCAAGGGTACCCATGCTGAATCCTTCTGAGTATGAGCTTTGGAAGAGAAGGATCAGACAGTACATTCGCATGATTGATTTCAGCGTGTGGAATGTGATTGTTAATGGTGACTCTGTACCTGAGAAGAGTGCTGATGGGAAAGAGATACCAATTAAGTCTGCTGAAGCCAACACAGTAAGGAAGATGGAAATCAAAGCACATAGTATTCTCTTAATGGGAATACCTAATGAATTCCAAATGGACTTTGATGACTGTGAATCTGGAAAAGAATTGATGGATGCTGTTGAATTCAGGTTTGGAGGGAATGATGCTACTAAGAAATCAAGGAAGAACATGCTGAAGCATCAGTTTGAGAATTTTACTTCTGAAAGTGGAGAAGATAATTGGCACATACAACAGGCTAAACCAACTGGTTAGCCATCTAAAGCTTGTTGGATATGTGGTTCCACAAGAATATGTAAACCTAAAGTTTCTTAGAAGTCTTGCACCTGAATGGAGTATGCACACAGTTGTGTGGAGGAATAAGCCTGATTTTGAAACTATGAAGTTGGAGAGTCTCTACAGCAATTTAAGAGTGTATGAATCAGAACTATCTACCTCTTCTACTTCATCTTCTGGTACTCAAAATCTTGCCTTTGTATCCTCTAAAGGAAAAGGATCTCAAGAATCTCACTCTGCTGCTCATTCTACTGCTTATGGAGTATCTACTGCTGATGGATCTGCTGCTAGTTCAAATGATAAGATCTTTACCAGTGATATTGCTTTGTGTGCATTCTTGGCTGAGCTCACAACTACTATTAGGTCACATGTCATTAATCAAGATCTGGATTATATTGATCCTGATGATCTTGAAGAAATTGATCTTAAATGGCAAATGGCTATGTTGACCTTGAGGGCAAGAAAGTTTTTGAAGAAGACTGGAAAAGAAGTCAAGTATAAAGCTAAGGACAGTCCAGGCTTTGACAAATCAAAAATAGAGTGTTACAATTGCAACAGGAAGGGACATTTTGCCAGAGAGTGTAGAGCTCCAAAGAAGAATGCTGATGCTGCAAAGAAGGTTACTGAAGAATCAAAGACTGCACTGGTATCTTGTGATGGACTGGGAGATTATGATTGGAGTGATATGACTGAAGAAGAACCAAATTTCTCTTTGGTAGCTGTTGCTCAACCCAAGGTGCAGAACTTTGCACTTATGGCCTATGATTCATCATCAGGATCTGACTCTGAGGTATCAAATGATTCAGACTTATCTATGTGTTCTTTTAAATCTTGTGCTGACACTGTAGAAGAACTTAAGTATAGGAATGAGAGTTTAAATAGAGAAATTGAACACCTAAAACTTGATAACTTAGGTTATAAAGTAGGTATTCAAAATGTTGAAAGGAGGTTAGAATATCTCAAAGAGTGTGAGAAGGAATATGTAGATCAACTTAATCTCAGAGATATAGAAATTTTTAAGAAAAACAGTGAAGTAGAAGTTCTTAAAAATAAGTTAGAAGAAGCTGAAAAAGAAAAAGAGGAAGCTCTTGCTGAAAAAGATAAACATGTAGTAAGAGTACAAAAACAACAATATGCTTCTGATTTGGTTCATAAATCTATAGAGAATAACTTGATGAGAAAAGGTAGTGGAATTGGGTATAATGAAGTGGCTCCTCCAGCCAAGAGTGCTTTTGCTCCACCAGGAAAAGAACTATCATTCATTAGTGAGCTAAATATTGAAAAACCTGTAGGTGAATGTAGCACAAGTGTTAATGAAACACCTAAGATTGAGGCTAGAAAATTTTCTGAAGCTCCTATTATAGAAGATTGGTACTCTGATAGTGATAGTGATGAGGAACAGGTTAAACAAGAACAAAGTGTGAAAAAGGAAGAAATTCCTACAAAGTTTAAACCTAAAATTGAACAGGTTAAGTTTGTCAAACCTGTGTTAGGAAATAACATCTCTAGGAAAATGGTAGAGTACAATGAGGTACCTAGAGAACAGATGGAAAGGTTCAATAATAAGCCTAGAGGTAACCATAGAAACTTCAACAACCTAGTTTCACACAGATTAGGTAATCAGTTTCAATTACAAAAGAAGGCTTGTTATAAGTGTGGCAGCTTTGACCACTTGATTGTTAGATGTCCTGAACACCAAAAGCCTGTTTGGAATCAATACACCAGGGTGAATCACAAATATGTAACTAAACAAACTCACCCACATCCAAATAGAAACATGGTTCCAAGAGCTGTTTTATTGAGATCTGGTGCAACTAGATCTATTTATGCTGCTAAATCAAATGGTGTTTTCAAATCCACAACTAGTTCTTCTACTGGCTCTACTGCTAGTAAGCATTCTGCCGCTAGTATGCACTCTGCTGCTAGCAAGCAACCTGCTGCTAGTACAAAACTTTCTACTTCTTGGCCAAAAGTTTTAACAAATACAGTTGTTGGTAATCACTTTTATGCTGTTAAGGCCTCAGCTTGCTGGACTTGGAAACCAAAAACTAATGTTTCAAATTCTGTTTCCAAGAATAGCAGTGCATCAAGTGATTTAAAGAAATTTGATTATGTTGATGCACAAGGCAGATCCAAGTCAGTAATGGCTTGGGTCGTCAAGAGGAACTAATGTCTCTACTTTTCATGTGCAGGTCAATCTACTGGATGAGCTTAAGGATATGGTTATTGTTGACAGTGGATGTTCTGGACACATGACAGGAGATGAGTCTCAACTTGAAGACTTTGAGGCTTTTGATGGTGGTTATGTTGCTTTTGGGAATGATCCAAAAGGTAGAAAAATTGTTGGCAGAGGAACTCTAAAAACTGGAAATTTGGACTTTGAGAAGGTGTTTCTTGTGAAAGGACTTAAGTTTAACCTCTTTAGTGTCTCACAAATATGTGACATTGTTCTTTTTACAGACACTGAGTGTATGATCCTTTCTCCTGACTATCAGTTGCCAGATGACAAGTCTGTGCTTTTGAAGGTCCCTAGAAATGAGAATATATACAGTGACCATATTAAGAACATTGTTCCTAAGAGGGCTTTGACTTGTCTAATTGCAAAGGCCACTGTTGATGAGTCCAAACTATGGCATAGGAGGCTGGGACATCTGAACTACAAGACCATGAACAAATTGGTAAAAGGAAATCTGGTCAGAGGAATGCCTACAAAGACGTTTGAAAATTGTGAAACTTGTGTTGCCTGTCAAAAGGGTAAACAACACAGAGTTTCATTCAAGTCCAAGACTGTGAACACAAATATTGAGCCATTACACCTACTACACATGGACTTATTTGGGCCTGTATTTGTAAAAAGCTTGAACAAGAAGTCATATTGTCTTGTTGTCACTGATGACCTTAGCAGGTTCACTTGGGTATTCTTTCTAGCCACTAAAGATGAAACTCCAGAAATACTCAAGGCATTTATTACAAGAGTTGAAAACCTGTATAATCACAAGGTGAAGATAATCAGATGTGACAATGGTACTGAGTTCAAGAACAGTGTGATGAATCAATTCTGTGTGGGGAAAGGAATTCTTAGACATTATAGTGTAGCAAGAACTCCACAACAGAATGGTGTTGCTGAAAGAAGAAACAGGACACTTATTGAGGCTGCAAGAACAATGTTATCTGATTCAAAACTACCTATTCCTTTTTGGGCAGAAGTTGTGAACACTGCATGCTTTGTGCAGAACAGAAGTAAGGTAGTCAAGCCTCATAATAAGACTCCATATGAGTTATTTCATGGAAAGAAGCCACTGATTGATTTTCTCAAACCATTTGGATGTCCTGTTACCATTTTGAACACTAAGGATCAGCTAGGCAAATTTGATGAAAAAGCTGATGAAGGAAATTTGGTTGGTTACTCTGTGATTAGTAAAGCTTTCAGAGTATATAACAAGAGAACCAAACATGTAGAGGAGAATTTGCATATTAAGTTTTCTGAGAACTCATCCAATCCTGAAGGAAAAGGACCAGAATGGCTGTTTAATGTGGATATGCTTACCAAAACAATGAACTATGTACCAGTTATTGCCAGTGTTGACAAACCACAAGAAGAATTTGTTTTGGTTGAGAAACTGAAGGTTGGTCCTACCTTTCTACCCTTTCAGACTGATCCAAGCCCTAAAGAAGATGTGGTTACTCAAGAGAAACCTAAGGAAACTGAAGAAGATATTGAAATACCTATTGAAGCAGAAAAAGAAACTAATGGGGCTCCCAAAGTAGTTGTTGATGTTTCTCCTACAAAGCCAGAAGACTCTACTGCTAGGCCAAAAGATACAACTACTGCTCCACCACATTCTGCTTCCAAGCCTACTAACTCTACTGCTACTTCAATGTTTCCTAATTTGGACTCTCAGGGTAGACCTATTGCTGATTCTATCTATCCTGATGATCCAAATATGCCTCCTCTTGAGAATATTTATTATGACACAGATGATGATGCACTTGATGGTCAGTTATTTGGAGCTGCTGTAGACTTTACTAATTTGGAACTCAATATTCCTGTTAGTCCCACAACTACCACAAGAGTACACAAGGATCATCCCAAAGATCAAATTTTAAGTGATCCACAATCATCTATTCAAACTAGGCAGATGACTAAAGCATTGAAAGATCTTCAACATCAAAGTTTCTTTGCCAGATCTCTGCATCAAAGAAATAGTCATAAAGATCTTCAAAATTGCCTGTTTGCATGTTTTCTTTCTCAAATTGAACCCAAAAACACTTACAAAGCCTTACAAGAAGCAAGTTGGGTGGAAGCAATGCAAGATGAGCTTCTACAATTTAAGCTGCAAGAAGTTTGGACTTTGGTTGATCTGCCAAATGGAAAAAGAGTGATTGGCACAAAATGAGTTTTCAGATGCAAAAGAGATGAGAGAGGAATAGTCATAAGGAATAAAGCAAGGTTAGTAGCACAAGGATATACACAACAAGAATGTCTTGATTATGATGAAGTATTTGCTCCAGTGGCAAGAATAGAAGCCATTAGATTATTCTTGGCTTATGCTTCATACAAAGATTTTGTAGTGTATCAAATGGATGTAAAGAGTGCCTTTCTGATTATTTTATTTGCTCCAGTGGCAAGAATAGAAGCCATTAGGTGAGTTTTAAACAATTTACAACTACATGGGGTGAAATTAAAACTTTTAAAAACTTAATATTAAAAGAAAATTAAATTAAAAAGAATTTTTTTTGATTATTTTATTATTTAATATTTAATTAAAACTATTTAATTACTTATTATTAATATTTAACTTATACTAAATATAATATAATATTAATTTAAAACTAAGAAAATGAAAAATTATTTTTTTAAAAATTCTAAAATAACTTAAAAATTATAAAAACTAAAAATATGTCTTTTTTGTCTTTTTGTGATTTTAATATTAACTAATTACTAATTATATTAATTAAACTAATTAACTACTAATAATACTACAAATGACTTAGAAAATTAAGAAATCTTTTATAAAACTAATTAACCATCATAGGAATCCTAAAAAATTATAAAAAGTTTATATTACGTATTTTTAAATTATTTTACTAATTATTATCCTAATTATTAATTAATTACTACTTAAACTAATTAAATTATTAAAAATAGAAGATCAACAGTAAAAATTATGGAAAAATTCCTAAAACTAAGTTATTTTATATAAAAGCTAGGAAAAATATAAAAACTAGGTAGTGCTTAATAAAAACTAATTTTGCTATTTAATACTTAAATATTAATTAATAATCAATAAAACTAATATTAAATCTAATAAATAATAAATGACAATATAAAATTTTGGAAAAATTACAAAAAATACTTTAATATAAGAGAAAATTAAAAAAAATATAAAAATGTAAATTACTTAATAAAAAGCTAAAAAGGAAAATTAAAAAGATAAATAATATTAAACAGAAGCTATCACTTAAATTTATTTTGGATTTTTCTGGTTTTTTCTTTTAGAATACTATTTAATACTAATAAATAACTATCTTTAATGAAGGCACATTGGCTGGAAATGAAAAATAAGTACAATGGAATCTCAATTGCTTAACAGTTTGTATTCTTAAGCTTATTAGGACTTTGAATGATTGAAAAGGCTAACCAAAAGACTACAAACTGACTCCACAAGGAAGGTTAAGCTACAAATAGGTGAGATTACTTTGAAATGAATCAAAACAAGGAACTAAGAACAGGGAATAAGCAGTAATAAGCAATTAAGCAAAGTCCAAAAGTAAACGCAAACACAGGCCAAATTGGCCAACTACCAGGCCCTGTGGGGCCCACAAGGGATATTGGACTAGGGGAGGGCATGAAGTTTGGGTGAAAACTGTGGTGCAGGGGAAGTTCTCACCCTGCAGCCCTAATTAAGCAGTTGAATAAGCCACCAAAAAAATCATCAAAAATAAGACAAAGGTGGATTCCTGTAGTCTAGCTGGTGTACTTTGACCTCAAGAAATCTCAAAGCCTAATTCCAAACACAAAATTCATGAAAATTCTTGGAATTTTTGGAAAAAAAACTCAGAACATGTAACTTTGACTTTTTGATTAAACAATACATTTGAATTTTTTGAAATTTGATTCCTCTAAACTCACTATAAATGTGATTATAAGCTATTATGAAGCTTATTTGATCTATAAAAATAACTAATGAGCTTATTTGAGTGCTTATGGGCCCTAAAATTCCTACAGTGAACATATATGAAAGGTTATTGGTTGATTTTGACTTTTGGTCACATGGCAACTAGATATTAAGACTAAAATATTGTAATGGAATATAATCAAACATGATCCAACAAGTAACATGCTATGAATCTCACTAAGTCTCAGTATGACACACTAAACCAAACACGCCTTTAAGGTATTTGCTGAAATCGAGTTTTGCAGCCTTAAAAGGGTTATTTACCCCTGTAAAAAAAATCTAAAAATTAAAATAAAAATACCACTAAGTAAATAAGCAACAAAATAAGCTACAAACCAAATTTCAGATAAAACGGACTTATAACGAAGAAATGAAAAATGAAAAACTAAATTGCTAGAACTTGGGTAAAACAGTCCTAGTGAGGCTACTTTGAGGGCATAAAAAGCTAACAAAAAAATTCACAAAAATAAAGTAAAAATATGGGCTTGAAGAAAAGCTAACCAAGAAGTTGTAAACCAAATTTCAGGTCCTAAGGATCAAGCATGAAGTCGTGAAAATTCTCCCAAGATTTGGAAAAACTGAGAAACTTGAAATTTTGACTTTTTAGGATTTTGAGAATGGTTGACTTCGGTGAATTTAAATTGATTCCTACTGACTTATATTGCTGTAATAAGATAACATGAGACTGATATGAGCTATGCTAACAATTTGTGAACTAAAATGGATGATCAAGGATCTTAAAAAAAAAGACAGTTAACAAATAAGAGAGAATAAAAGAGAATTTTGACTTTTGTTCCAAGGACCATTGGTTTTTATGCTTTGACTATTATATTGTGACCTAATGAAGTATGTTTAAACCAAAAACAACTAAAAAAACTACTAGAACACCATCATATCCCCTAAACCAAACACCCCCTAACAAATTACTTATTTGAGTTTTTCAAGGGATCTCACTAATTTGGCCTATCAGACTGATGCACAAGGTATTGTAGAGATGCAATAGACCAGTAGGATCACAAATACACTAATCTTGGCATCAAAGGGACACTTGAACAAAATATGCTAAGAAATGGCAGTTAATATGACAATATGTGTACAAATGATTACAACTAAACAAATAAGGACTTATAAGTAGCAAATCAACTCAAATATATCTAACAAGCTATAAAATCATAGAATAGAACAAATTTAGGCAATGTAACAGTAAATTGCTAAAAATGGTAAAATGAAGCTTACAATTCAACCAAGCACAGAACAAGGTACCAAAGCTCAAATCACCATCCTAATGCCTCCCCTGAGGCTACTAAACCATGAGAGTCCAAAATCCACCAGGTTCCTTTGCTTCTTCTTTCTTTACACTGAATTTTTGATTTTACACCTATTTTTTTAGTATTTTTGGTATTTTTAGGAAAAATAAACTTAGACTTGTTTTAATGGACACTAAGCTTTTAAAAGCTTATAATGAGCTTAATAGAACTTAATGAAACAAGTGGGGTCCTGAGTCAATCCCATCATTAAAATTGGCCATTGGATGGCATTGGAATGATCTGAGCGCTTCAATGGTTTTGGTGGGAAAATTGGCTAACTGCCAATTGGTTCATGATAGCGTGTACTAGGTGGGGGTGACATTTAATGCTCTTGGGGAGTGGTATTAGAAGGGATAAGGGAGGTGGTGGTGGCAGAGCAAGTTGGGGTGGTGATACCAATTGGTTTTGCAGAGGGGGTGGTGGTTTGGAGGGAAGGGGAGAGTGGGTTTTACTTGGGGGTTGACTGAAGTGGTATCACGGGTTAAGGGTTTGGGCTAGGAGGGAGTTAGGCTTGGTTTGTGGTGGATTGGATCAGGGGTTTATTAGTAATAAAAAAAAATCCGTTTGGTTTGTAGTGAATAAAAGCCCAAGGACCAAACTTGTAGATTCTGAAAAATGAGGGGCTGGACATGGCACTTTTCCAAAGTATGCATAGGGATGAAACTTGCCATCTTTGAATAATACAAGGAACAATTTCGATTTTTTTAATTTTTAATCCCAGGGACCAAAAATGTCAAACTCTGAAACTTAGAGGACCAAACTTGTAATTTTCCCAAACTTTTCATCCAAGGACCATTTCTGTCAACTTTTGATTTTCCAAAGACCTTTGTTGACTTTTCCATCCAAAATAATTGCTCAGGGGCCATTGCTGCCTATTTTGAAAGTATAGGGACTGTTTCTGCCAATTGTGAAAGTACAGGGACCAAACTTTTGAAATTTTTCACCAAAGGACTAATTATGATAACTTGTGATTTAAAAAGTACCTTGGGTGACTTCTCTTACAAAACAAATGCTCAGGGACTGATTTTGTCAATTTTTGAAAGTTAAAGGACTGAAACTGCCAATTATGCAAACTTTGTTCATTTTTTCATCTGTTTTTAATCATTTCGCATCCGTGATGAGGCGAAAAATGAACCACTTTTAAGGGGTCATTTAAGCCCGGAATTGAATTTATTTGATCAAATATTGCCCTAAATCATTTCTTTTGTGATTTTAGGTACTTTGGGAGTGAAATCTGGAAAAGGAAGCAATTCTGACGTTTTTGGAGCATAAAAGTGAAGAAAACGCCAAAGTCTTAATTTTCTAAGCTTGGAACAGTGTGTGACGGCGTCAAGAGCACTATCCTGACGGCGTTAAGAGTAAATTTCATGACGACCCAGTACAGAAATGAAGGCGTCACAAGGAAGAGCGTCAAGAGTTAAATACGTGACGGCCTGGAAAAACTTAACACATGACGGAGTCAGATGTAGATCAAGGCAGTCCGAGGATTCTTTTGGCGGCGAGATGACGGCGTTACAAGGTTGTTCTTGATGTCGTCAGACTCAATTTTCTATATATAGTTTTCTAATTTTCATTCATAAAAAAAGAAGAAGTTTGGAGAAACCCTAAGGCCAAACCATATACGAATTTTACAGGTTTTTCAAGGGTTTTCAGCCCTTGAACCCTTACATGTGTAATTAAGATAAGTGTTCTTCTAATTCAATCAATATGTCTATGTGTTGGTTGTCTATATCTTGTGCTTGTCTTAATTCCACCGTGCTCGGCTAGATTTATCTTGTGTTTGCTTAGATATAATGAAACCTAGATGTTGATTATGTGTTGATTACTTGTTTATGGTTGTATTGGATGAATGATTTCAATGTTAGGCTTAAGAAAACTGGCAGATCTCCAAATGGTAACATGCTTGAACGTCTTAGGAAACATGAACCGATGTGTACTAGGTTTTATTGGTTGTATTTAATGCATGAGTAAATTCTAATGATCCCATGTTAGGAGCTTCTTAGCCGGCTCGACATAGGAGTGAAGTAGGCACTCATAGGATTGGGGAGTTAAGTACGCCACCCCATGAATGGTATTAAGGAATACAATCCGTCATCCACGCAACTATAACAAGTAATTAACGTGTAAAAGATATCTAGGAAGTAGTGAAATCTAAGTAAACACAATTTCTCCACTTATTGCTCACAACTTAGTTTAATATAGTTTATTTTCATTTCTTGTATTTTATTTTGATTGCATCTTTAGTATTGGGTTAGTTGACTAGCAACTAATTCCGCCCATATCCTTCAAAACCCGAGATTTTAATTTGCTTTCTAAAAAATATAAAAATACAAAAATAATCATCCTTCATCTCTAGAACTAGTAATTAGGTTTTTCTAATCCTAGCGACACTATTCCTAGCTGAACGATCAATCCCCCGGTACTTGTCACTATACTATACTACAACGATCAGGTACACTGCCTGGTGGGGGTTGTAAGTTTCTCGAGATCCCTTGAGAGGTAAAGCCTGGTGCGATTCCCACGCATACCAAGTTTTTGGCGCCGCAGCCTGGGGAATAGTTATTGTCTAGGTTAGAATTTCTTTTTATTAGGTCTACTTGCTAGATTCCTTTCTAGTAAGATTTTATTTTTATTTTTTGGTTCTCTTTAGTCTATCTTATTTCTTCGTGTTTCTGTTCGTAACTCTTTACCATCTGACATCATGGAAGGTGGTAACATCTTTGAACCCATCAACCCACCAATTCTAGACCACCCACAAAACCCACCACTAGCAAACCAACCTCCTAGGCCCCGAACCTTAGGAGAGTATTCCCGACCTAGCCACAAAGGTTACCAAAACGCCATTGAGCTTCCCAAAGAAGCCATTGTAGCCCACCTGCAACCTGACACCATCCGGTTGGTGCAAAACGGATGTGCATTCCACGGACATATGTCCGAAGACCCAATTCAACACCTTAAGGACATTATTAAAATCATAGATGCCATTGACCTTAACGGTGCTACTAAAGATACTACCCGATTGCGTCTCTTCCATTTCTCTCTTCGTGACCAAGCTATCCATTGGCTTGATCGTCTACCCGCGGGATCTATCTCGACTTGGGATAATCTCACCACTCGTTTCCTTGCTAAATTTTTCCCACCGGGGAGAACTACCAAGCTAAGGAGTGACATCTTGATGTTTCAACAACGTCAGGGTGAAACTCTTTACGAAGCATGGACTCGTTTCAAGGAACTACTCCACAAAGTCCCCCTTCATGGCCTCGATCTTTTGTTTCTAATCCAAACCTTTTATGATGGAGTTAATCACCAAACTAGAAAAGCTATAGATCATACTGCCAATGGTAGACTGAGCAAGCTCAGTGTTGATAAGTGTTGGGAGCTCCTTGAGGACTTAGCACAATATGAAGTAGAAGAATGGGAGGATCCAATGTTCTTGGAGAAAGGAAGTTTAGATTACACGAATGCAACCCAAGAACAGTTACTTGAGAACATCGAAAGGCCGGTTGAGGAATTGACGAGAGCTGAGATGCCCATGGCTAATCCCTTTAGATATGTAAATGCCGACAGTAAATATACATTTCCTGAATATTCACGACAAGAGGAATTCGAAGGGATAATGCTGACTTTTGTAAACAACCAAGAGAGGCAAATCCAACAATTAAAAGCCCGCATGGAAAACACACGAAGTGTTTTCATAGACTTGGCTGATAATTTTATATCAAGGATTAAGGAGAAAATTAGGGAAGAAGCTATACCTAAGAAGATCGAAAAGATTTTTGAACTCCCAATCCCTAATGACACAAGCAGCGATGGGCACATTGAAACACCTCTCTCTGTGAATTCAACCCAGAATAACTTCTATTCTCATAAGCTTCCTTTTGAGAAAGGGAACTCTCACGCCTGTACCATAATCTATAAATCACTCAAACCAACCTTGATACACAGGGTCTCGATGATTTCTCAAACCAAACCCATTACCCATAAAACCTCTTTCTAACATTCCAACTTCAAAACGCCAACACTCCACTTCTTTGATGAAAGCAAGTTTGAGTACGAAGATGAAGATGAAGTTGAAATAAAAAAGATGGGAACCGGAATGGATGAAGAACCATTAGAGCATACTATTTATGAAAATGTGAAGAGCTCAAATCTTTGTCATAAAACTCTTCTAACTTCAAATCCGCCCATCAAACCATATAGTCCGGGTAGTCTAGGGATAAATGTAGTGGACCCTAAGCCTTGTAGAGAGGAAGTTGACACAGTAGTGGAACATAACCTTACATGCTTACAACACCCATTCATGATTGATCACAAAACACATTATGGGTTTAAACCGGGTTTATTAGGTCAAGATGGATCCCCAACTAGTAATCTCTTGAAGTTGATTGAAAATGATCCCTTTCTAGGAGAAAATCTTAATCCACCCATTAACCCGATTGAATTAGGTAAGGTTATGATGATAGGAGCACACCCCTTTGAGCATATAATTCATCCACCACTCTTTCCTCACGAGGCATATTTCCACCCTAGGGGTGTGTATCGCTACTTCCACCCGCACTTAATCCTAAGTGTCGGGAAAACCTCCCCTATTTCCGTTAAATAAGGGTAGAGTCAGGCTCGTGACTCGAATAAAAACAAGCGCTTCTTGGGAGGCAACCCATGCTTTGTGTGATTGTTTGTTTGATTATTTGCTTCCGTATGCATGCTTTATTTTTATTGTTGGTAGATCATGTTTCTAAACTAAAAAGTGGAAATACTTTACTTTGTTGTTTTGGCCTAGTCTTAACTCCACCTAAAGGTATTTTTGCAAAAGATAAGTGTAAGGGGAAACCCCAAATATGTTTTTAAGAAACAAACCGATCATGATTCTCCACAATATTAAGTGAGCATGTATATTCGTATTTGTTAAAGTCAAATGCTTGTATTGAGTCATAATGAAGTATTGCAGGATTTTCCAGGAAGTAGGACCAAGTTTTTCCAGAAATTTTCCGGAAACTTAACATAAGAATTTCTGCAGGTCACTTCTGACGGCGTCACAAGTTTACTCTTGAAGGCGTCACGTGTAAAAATCTGGAAATTTTACCAGTTTTGTTTTTCTAACGGAGTTTTAAAGTTTTTGTTGAATTATTAAGTTTTATAATCTCCAGGAAATCTATAAACTTCATTCCACAAGTATTATATCTTATTTTGTTTTCAAGGATTTAGTAACTTATATAGATTGCCGCCGATTTATGCGAGGTTGTCTTGATTGTTTTCTCAGGATTTACAGGTTATGTATGACAAGAAGATGATTTATTTTTCTGGAAGGGAAGCTTTGATTGTTCATTTTCTTGGAGGAAGATCTAACCTGGCCACCTTATTATCCATACCGAGCGAATCAGGGGAGTATTTGATTTCATTTATTTTACTTATTTCACTTTTACATTCTTTACTTGAACATTGGGGACAATGTTCATCCTAAGTGTAAGGGGAGGGTAAAATGATGATACCTTACAGATACACTTTCGCTTGAGTTTGTTTGTTTAATAGTGGATGTGTAATAAAACAATGAGAAATACTTGTTAGTGCATTTTTAGCGTCAAATTTAAATTTTTTTACAACATTTAGGAGTGAAACTTTAGCCATAGCAAGCGTCTCATGGATAGGAGATTGTATGACTAGCACAAAACCGTACCATTCAGAAAAATTTTCCACCCAAATATGTGAGGTTCGCCTTTAGATTTGATAGGAAAAGCATTTACTATTAGTGCTTATGAGTGTACCGGTAGCATTTAGATTCTAGAACTTGCATTAGTGATGCATCCCGAGACCGCTAGTGAGACTACATTCGTGTAGTAGGATTTACTACATGATGAGAGGCATTAGGATCACCCTTGTCTTAAACCCGTATCATAATTACTTGACCATTTAAGTCATATTACTTGGCTAGTTAAGTGAACTAATTTTTCCTACACCTTAGCGTTGTACTCATTTTTAGTACACGATACCCCTAGTACACCTCTTTGAGCCTATCTTTTCGTTTCTAACTTTAAGCATTTTACTTAAAGGAAGAATTTGTTACACCCCACTTAAATGTACACCCAAATCGCCTTAGCCTTCCGTGTATGCACTCATCTTTAGTGCATTATTGTTATTTGTTAAACCCTAAGTTAACTATCTAATTGATTACATGGTTGCTAAGTCGAGTCATATCCTTGTACATATTGTTTTGGGACGATTGGGACTCATGGGTAAAGTACTTATTTTATGGGGTAATGGGGAAGAACATCATTTATTACCCCCATATGTGCGTTAATCTTAAAAGTACTCCAAGTGTTTTGATTTTCTTAATTCGAGTCATTAGATTAGTTTATTGTAAAGTATGTAAAGATTCAAGTGTAAGGGGAATATTCATTCTCTATGATGTATTATTTTGGATGGTAGGGTAAGAGTGTATGTAAAAAATAAAAAAAAAATAAAAAAAATCGAAAAAAAGAAAAAAATATATATAGAAAAAGAAAAGAGAAAAATACATACGGACTACCATCCCTTTTCATTCTATGTTCATTTTATGTTTTTGTTATTTTTTATTTATTAGCTTAAGTCGAGTCTAGTCTTGGCTTAGCAACGCCACATTGTACATGTAATTAACCAAGATTGTTAAGTCGCCACCAGTAAAGACTGCCTATATCCATCAAAACCGTGTATTTCATATCCCTACACCTAACGTTACAACCCTTTAAAAGACCTCTTTGATAGTTTATCCTAGGTTCTTACGCCATGTGGTGGAGGTTTGATCCTTTCCCAAGCCTATGGTAATCTATTTTGCTATGACAGGTAGTGAGAGATATCTTCCGTTTCCATATTGTAATTTATACTTTATTACACCCGAGAGATGTGAGTATCTAAACACTATTTGTGAGGTGCTAGTGTATGACCTCCGTGCTTGTCTTTGGTCTTTAGTGGAACGATTATTTGTTGTAATTATTTTTATATTAGTGTTAAATGACCCCTAACTTGTATTTTGACTAGAATAAAAGCGCATTTGCTTGAGGACAAGCAAATCTCAAGTGTAAGGGTATATGATGAGGCAAAAAATGAACCACTTTTAAGGGGTCATTTAAGCCCGGAATTGAATTTATTTGATCAAATATTGCCCTAAATCATTCCTTTTGTGATTTTAGGTACTTTGGGAGTGAAATCTGGAAAAGGAAGCAATTCGGACGTTTTTGGAGCATAAAAGTGAAGAAAACGCCAAAGACTTAATTTTCCAAGCTTGGAACAGTGTGTGACGGCGTCAAGAGCACTATCCTGACGGCGTCAAGAGTAAATTTCATGACGACCCAGTACAGAAATGAAGGCGTCACAAGGAAGAGCGTCAATAGTTAAATACGTGACGGCCTGGAAAAACTTAACACATGACGGCGTCAGATGTAGATCAAGGCAGTCCGAGGATTCTTTTGGCGGCGAGATGACGGTGTCACAAGGTTGTTCTTGACGCCGTCAGACTCAATTTTCTATATATAGTTTTCTAATTTTCATTCATAAAAAAAAGAAGAAGTTTGGAGAAACCCTAAGGCCGAACCATATACGAATTTTACAGGTTTTTCAAGGGTTTTCAGCCCTTGAACCCTTACATGTGTAATTAAGATAAGTGTTCTTCTAACTCAATCAATATGTCTATGTGTTGGTTGTCTATATCTTGTGCTTGTCTTAATTCCACCGTGCTCGGCTAGATTTATCTTGTGTTTGCTTAGATATAATGAAACCTAGATGTTGATTATGTGTTGATTACTTGTTTATGGTTGTATTGGATGAATGATTTCAATGTTAAGCTTAAGAAAACTGGTAGATCTCCAAATGGTAACATGCTTGAACGTCTTAGGAAACATGAACCGATGTGTACTAGGTTTTATTGGTTGTATTTAATGCATGAGTAAATTCTAATGATCCCATGTTAGGAGCTTCGTAGCCGGCTCGACATAGGAGTGAAGTAGGCACTCATAGGATTGGGGAGTTAAGTACGCCACCCCATGAATGGTATTAAGGAATACAATCCGTCATCCACGCAACTATAACAAGTAATTAACGTGTAAAAGATATCTAGGGAGTAGTGAAATCTAAGTAAACGCAATTTCTCCACTTATTGCTCACAACTTAGTTTAATATAGTTTATTTTCATTTCTTGTATTTTATTTTGATTGCATCTTTAGTATTGGGTTAGTTGACTAGCAACTAATTCCGCCCATATCCTTCAAAACCTGAGATTTTAATTTGCTTTCTAAAAAATATAAAAATACAAAAATAATCATCCTTCATCTCTAGAACTAGTAATTAGGTTTTTCTAATCCTATCGACACTATTCCTATCTGAACGATCAATCCCCCGGTACTTGTCACTATACTATACTACAACGATCAGGTACACTGCCTGGTGGGGGTTGTAAGCTTATCGAGATCCCTTGAGAGGTAAAGCCTGGTGCGATTCCCACGCATACCAATCCGAAACATATAAAACACAATCATGGAATATTTTCAGTATTTTGATGCATTTCTGAATGTTTTTGCAGTTCAGATAAGACAAAAATGATGAGTATTTACACACTCATCAATCCCCCACACTAAAATATTGATGTCTCTTTACCAAAAGCCATTACTTCTGGAGTAGCCAAATGTTTCAATATGTGATACTTTGTTACATTGATAACCAAATGATTTTGAGCAAACCATCAGCTGTCAACGGATTTGATTTGTCTTTACCAAAAGCCGTTTGCTTCTGGACTAGCCAACTCTTCACGATTAAAGATACGGTGAGTGATGAGGTGAAAAATGAACCACTTTTAGGGGGTCATTTAAGCACGGAATTGAATTTATTTGATCAAATATTGCCCTAAATCATTCCTTTTGTGATTTTAGGTACTTTGGGAGTGAAATCTGGAAAAGAAGGCATTTTGGACGTTTTTGGAGCATAAAAGTGAAGAAAACGGCAAAGTCTCAATTTTCCAAGCTGGGAATAGTAGGTGACGGCGTCAAGAAGGAATTTCTGACGGCGTCAAGAGTAAATTCCATAACTTTCCATGACGACCCAGTACAGATTTGACGGCGTCACGAAGTAGGGTGTCAAGAGTAAAATGCATGACGGCCTGGAAAATGCTAACACATGACGGCGTCAAAAGTAGATCAAGGCAGTCCGAGAAGTATTTTGGTGGCGAGATGACGGCGTCACAAGATTTGTCTTGACGCCGTCAGACCCTATTTCCTATATATAGTTTTCTAATTTTCACATTAAAAGGAGAGAAGTTTTGGAGAAACCCTAAGTACGAACTTTGTACGAATTTTACAGGTTTTTCAAGGGTTCTTTGCCCTTGATCCCTTTCATGTGTAATTAAGATAAGTATTCTTTTAATTCAATCAATATGTCTATGTGTTGGTTGTCTATATCTTGTTCTTGTCTTGATTCCATCATGCTAGGCTAGATCTATCTTGTGTTTGCTTGGATCTAATGAAACCTAGATGTTAATTATGTGTTGATTACTTGTTTATGGTTGTATTGGATGAATGATTTCGATGTTAGGCTTAAGAAAACTGGCAGATCTCCAATTGGTAACATGCTTGAACGTCTTAGGAAACATGAACCGATGTGCACTAGGTTTTATTGGTTGTATTTACTGCATGAGTAATTTCTAATGATCCCATGTTAGGAGTTTTTAACGGCTCGACATAGGAGTGAAGTAGGCACTCATAGGATTGGGGAAGTAAGTGTGCCACCCCATGAATGGTATTAAGGAATACAATCTGTCATCCACGCAACTATAACAAGTAATTAACGTGTAAAAGATGTCTAGGGAGTAGTGAAATCTAAGTAAACACATTTTCTCCACATATTGCTGACAACCTTAGTATAATTTAGTTTATTTTCATTTTTTAGTATTTTATTTTGATTGCATCTTTAGTATTGGGTTAGTTGACTAGCTACTAATTCCGCCCAAATCCTTCAAACCCGAGATTTTAACTTGCTTTCTAAAAAAATATAAAAATACAAAAATAATCTTCCATCATATTTAGCACTAGTAATTAGGTTTTCTAATCCTAGCGACACTATTCCTAGCTGAACGATCAATCCCCCGGTACTTGTCACTATACTATACTACAACGATCAGGTACACTGCCTGGTGGGGGTTGTAAGCTTCTCGAGATCCCTCGAGAGGTAAAGCCTGGTGCGATTCCTACGTATCAAGTTTTTGGCGCCGCAGCCCGGGGAAATAGTTATTGTCGAGGTTAGAATCTCTTTTTATTAGGTCTACTTGCTAGATTCCTTTCTAGTAAGATTTTATTTTCATTTTTAGGTTTCTTTAGTCTATCTTATTTCTTTGTGTCTTTGTTCGTAACTCTTCACCATCCGCCATCATGGCAACCAACGAATTCTCCAACCTTAGGATCACTAGGAGTCGTAGTACCACTAGAGACCTTGTCTTGCCTTATGCAGAACCCGAAAGAGAAATGTGTAGGTTAAGATGAACTCACTCAACTCCTGAACCATCTAGCATTGCTATCGACTTTGATGCACCCCTTTCTAAGGAAAATTCAGAAAATCACGTCACAACCCCTAGCTCCCACCCGAACAACGAGATGAGTACCCCCGTAACCCCTCCTCCTAAGCGCCTTAAGGACTACTCTTCCCCAACCCCTCGTGGCTTTTCAAATGCCATTGTCTACCTAAACGAACACACCAGTGAGGTCTTACATGCACCCGATGTTTGGCTTGTCCAAAGTGTGTGTAAGTTTCGTGGATTAGATGAGGAAAATCCAATTCAACACATTAAAGACTTCTTGAAAATAGTAGACACCCTCCATACGGATGGGGCTACTAGAGACACGTCCCGATTACGATTCTTCCCTTTCACCCTATATGAAAAAGCTCAAGAATGGTATGATAAACTTCCTTCTGAATCTATTTTCACCTGGGAGCAACTCATATCCAAGTTCTATGAAAAGTTCTTTCCACCCGAAAAAACCTCAACGCTTAGAGATAGGATCCTCCGTTTCCGAAAAGGGAGGGATGAACCCTTCCATAAATCGTGGATTAGATTCAAGGATTTAATAAGACAAGTTCCCCATCATGGCATCGAGCTTTGGCTTTTGGTCCAAATCTTCTACGAAAATACCTCCTTAAATGATCGGAACGGAATCAACAACTCTAGAAAAGGTAGGCTAGCCAATCTTAGTGCCGAAGAAGGATGGGACAGAATTGAAGAATATGCTCAAGACCAGGATGACACTTGGGATGAACCTGAGTTGACTGTCAGCATTTCTGAAATCAATTCAGATCGGTTAGGAAAAGTTTACAAAAGAGTGGATTACATAGCTGGGTCACAGTTACCTAAGCAACTTTCAAATCCCTACTTGATCTGCGACTACTGTGGGGGCCCGCATGAGATAGAGGAATGCGGAGGAGAAGCCACTACTGAACATGCATGTTTGTCAGGAGGTGACATCTATGCTGATCCCTCCCTTTTGCCTTTTTACCAAAATGATGACTACACCCTCTGGGGAAATCTGGTGAAAAGAGGAGAAAGAGAGGAAGGTCCTGAATTCAAAATCAGGAGCACTTTTGAAGATGACCTTGGTCACTTCACTCAAGAAAAGGGCCTACAATTAAACGGTCTCAATGAACTTGTTGACGAGCAGCAGAATGACATTGGAGAGTTTTTCAACAAGCTTAACTTAGCCCTCGATAACCTTGAAAGGCCATCTGTAAGCAAAAAAGACCCCATGCTCGCGATAACCACTCGAGCTGGAACAACAACCAAGGACCCCCCTTACCCAAGCTCGTACCCCATCTCTCCCGATCCAAACAAGCCTCGTGAGGAGGAGGAGGATGTAGGCAGTGAGACTCCCAACCAACCTCCCTTGACAACCCCTTCCCCATCAACCCCACCTAACCAACACGTGAGAATTCCATTCCCATCCCGATTAAAGAACCAGAAAACTGAGAATGATAATAAAAGATTCTTGTCATACCTAAAAGACTCAGTAGTCACCATACCCCTCCTTGATGCTTGCTATCACATGCCGAAGTATAGCGCGTACTTTAAAAAATTACTCGCTAACCATAAGAAACTCGAGGGTCTTGTGACCTTGGGGGAAGAATGTTCGGTGGTAACCCATCGAGGGCTACCAAAGAAAGTAGACGATCCAGGCAGCTTCACCTTGCCTTGCTCCATAGGATCTCTATCAATAAAGAATGCTCTTGCCGATTTAGGGGCGAGTATCAACCTCATGCCTCACTCTATGTTCCTTAAACTAGGATACTCTGGATTAAAGCCTACCCGTATGAACATCCAACTAGCCGATAGATCAGTCAAGTACCCCGTAGGGATATGCGAGAATGTGCTAGTTAAAGTTGGGAAATTTAAATTCCTGATCGACTTCGTAATCCTAGATATGAAGGAGGATGACTTGGTACCCATCATCTTAGGGAGACCATTTCTTGCTACCGCTCGTGCTGTCATTGATGTTTATGACGGCAAGTTAACCTTGCGAGTGGGAACCGATAGCACAACCTTCGACATTAAGGACTCCATGGATCTCTCTCTCGAAGCAGCTAACCGGCTCTATTTCATTGGGGAGGTCAATGAACTCACGGATATCATCGACAGCTGTGTTGATGAACAAATCGAGGAAGGCTGGTTACGAGATGAGAGTTTTCTACCTTTGCTAGAGGTGGAAAAGACGGAGGATGTTGGTGCAGTATCCTTCTACCCTAGACAAGAGGCCACGGAGCATCTCGAACTCCGAAAACCCGAAAACAAGCTTAAGCCCTCTATTATCGAACCTCCTGAGCTAGAACTTAAGGAACTTCCTAACCATTTGGAGTATGCCTTCCTTCAAGGAGAGGACCAACTGCCAGTAATCATAAACAATTCCCTCAAACATGAACAAAAAGGTAAACTCTTAGAGGTACTAAAAAAGTACAAGGGAGTGCTAGCATGGAGTGTAGCCGACATTAAGGGGATTGACTGCACTTTTTGCACACATAAGATTCTCATGGAAGGAGATTATAAACCTACCGTGCAACCCCAAAGGCGGGTGAACCCCAATATTAAGGAAATGGTGAAGAAAGAAGTCATCAAACTTCTGGATGCAGGATTGATTTACCCAATCTCGGATAGCCCATGGGTCAGTCCTGTACAGGTTGTACCAAAAAAGGGTGGAATGACGGTGGTTAAGAATGACAAGGGTGAGATGGTGCCCCAGAGAACGGTTACTGGATGGCGGGTATGCATTGATTATCGAAAGCTCAATGATGCCACAAGGAAAGATCACTTTCCCTTACCATTCATTGACCAAATGTTAGAGAGATTGTCTGGGCACGAATACTATTGTTTCTTGGATGGATTCTCAGGGTATTTTCAAATTCCCATAGCACCTGAGGACCAAGAAAAGACCACTTTTACTTGCCCTTATGGAACGTTCGCTTACAAAAGAATGCCTTTTGGGCTATGTAATGCCCCCGCCACTTTCCAACGATGCATGACCGCAATCTTTCATGAACTTATGGAAGACGGCATGGAAGTGTTCATGGATGACTTTTCAGTCTTCGAGGACTCCTTCGACCGCTGTCTTGCTAATCTAGAAAAGATGCTTAAACGCTGTGAGGAAACCAACTTGGTGCTAAACTAGGAAAAATGTCATTTCATGGTGAAAGAAGGGATTGTGTTAGGGCATAAGATCTCAGGGAATGGGATAGAGGTGGACCAAGCTAAAGTTGAAGCTATATCTAAGTTACCATACCCCACAACTGTTAAAGCAATACGCAGTTTTTTGGGGCACGCCGGGTTTTATCGGAGATTCATCAAAGACTTCTCCAAAATAGCTCGACCAATGACTCAACTGCTCGTAAAAGACGTTCCATTCGATTTCTCCCAAGAGTGCAAGGATGCATTCGATCTCTTGAAAAAGGAGCTCACACAAGCTCCAATCATGATTACACCCAACTGGGAGTTACCATTTGAAATCATGTGTGACGCTAGCAATTTTGCTGTCGGGGCTGTACTGGGCCAACGGCGTGACAAGCTATTCCAACCTATTTACTACGCTAGCAAAACCATGAATCCCGCTCAAGAGAATTACTCCACCACCAAAAAGGAATTGTTAGCCGTGGTGTTCGCATTCGATAAATTCTGACAATATCTTGTCCTTTCAAAGACAGTAGTTTTTACTGATCACTCAGCTCTTAGATATCTTTTTGCTAAGCAGGATGCTAAGCCACGACTAATTCGGTGGATCTTGTTGTTACAAGAATTCGATGTTGAGATTCGTGATAAGAGGGGGGCAGAAAACCTGGCCGCGGATCATTTATCTCGTCTTGAAAACCCCTTAAGTGAGCACGATAGGAGTGAGATTAAGGATTCATTTCCTGACGAACAACTCATGTTAATGACTGATTCGGAGCCTTGGTACGCCGATTTTGCTAATTATCTCGCGAGCAGAATCGTTCCTGAACACCTGACTAGATACGAAAGAAAAAGATTCTTTTCTTAGTTAAAATACTACTTTTGGGATGAACCATTTTTATTCCGAAGGTGTCCTGACCAGATCATAAGACGTTGTGTTTCGGAGAGTGAGGCAGTAAAGATTATGAGGGAATGTCACTCTGGTCCCTCTAGCGGGCACCATGGGATAAACACCACCGCCCGAAAGATTTTCGATGCGGGATTCTATTGGCCCACAATTTTCCATGATGTCAAAGAGATGGTGCAAGCATGCGATGCATGTCAACGGGCCGGGAACATATCACATAGGGATGAAGCACCTTAGAATTTTATACAAGTATGTGAGGTCTTCGATGTTTGGGGAATTGACTTCATGGGGCCCTTTCCATCTTCAGGGGGAAGGAATACATTCTAGTTGCCATAGATTATGTTTCAAAGTGGGTTGAGGCACAAGCCCTTAGGACCAATGATGCCAGAGTAGTTATTCATTTCCTGAAAAAACTTTTCGCTAGATTTGGGATTCCTAAAGCTTTCATCAGTGATAGGGGGACCCACTTTTGCAATGCACAAATGGAGAAGGTCATGAAGAGGTATGGAGTATCCCATCGGTTCTCCACCGCCTATCATCCACAAACCAATGGCCAGGTCGAAAACACAAATAGAGATATCAAAAGAATACTTGAAAAAACGGTTAGTCAGAAGAGGAAAGACTGGTCATTTAAACTCGACGAAGCCTTGTGGGCATTCCGAACCGCCTATAAAACACCCATTGGAACGACCCCGTTTCACATGGTGTATGGAAAGGCGTGTCATTTGCCAGTAGAAATAGAACATAAAGCTTATTGGGCACTTAAGGCATGTAACTTAGACTATACAATTGCCAGAACTAATAGATTCTTGCAATTACACGAGCTTGATGAGCTTAGGTTAGAAGCCTATGAGTCTTCCATTACATATAAAGAGAGAGCAAAAAGATGGCATGACCAGAGAATTAAGAAACCCAAGGAATTTTCAGAAGGAGATAAAGTCCTGCTATACAACTCTCGGTTAAGGTTATTTCCGGGAAAACTGAAGTCTAGATGGTACGGACCATTTACGGTGAGAAGCTCCTCTAAAACTGGAGCCGTTGTGTTATTAGACGATGAAGGTAGGGAATTTATTGTTAACATTCAACGTGTAAAACATTATCAAGAAAATAATAATGAAATGATTGGTGAGGAGGATGTAACATTTGATGATGAGGTCACGTAGTAACCCATGACCTTGAGTCTAGCTACAAGACTCGTAAATAAAGAAAAGCACTTCTTGGGAGGCAACCCATGCTTTGTGTGATTTTCATTTTGTTTGTTTTGTTATTTGCTTCCGTATGCATGCTTTATTTTTATTGTTGGTAGATCATGTTTCTCAATTAAAAAGTGGAAATACTTTACTTTGTTGTTTTTGTCTAGTCTTAACTCCACCTAAAGGTATTTTTGCAAAAGATAAGTGTAAGGGGAAACCCCAAATATGTTTTTAAGAAACAACTCGATCATGATTCTCCACAATATTAAATGAACATGTGTATTCGTATTTGTTAGAGTCAAATGCTTGTATTGAGTCATAATGAAGTTTTGCAGGATTTTCCAGGAAGTAGAACCAAGTATTTCCAGAAAATTTTCCGGAAACTTAACATAAGAATTTCTGCAGGTCAATCCTGACGGCGTCATGAGTTTACTCTTGACGGCGTCATGAGTTTACTCTTGACGGCGTCACGGGTAAAAAAATCTGGAAATTTTACCAGTTTTGTTTTTCTAACGGAGTCTTATGGTTTTTGTGAATTATTAAGTTTTATAATCTCCAGGAAATCTGCAAACTTCATTCCACAAGCATTATATCTTATCTCGTTTTCTAGGATTTAGTAACTTATATAGGATGCCGCCGATTTTATGCGAGGTTGTCTTGTCTATTTTCTCAGGATTTACAGGTTATGTATGACAAGAAGATGATTTATATTCTGGAAGGGAAGCTTTGATTGTTCATTTTCTTGGAGGAAGATCTAACCTGGCCACCCTATTATCCATACCGAGCGAATCAGGGGAGTATTTGATTTCATTCTTTTTACTTTTTCACTTTTACATTCTTTACTTGAACATTGGGGACAATGTTCATCCTAAGTGTAAGGGGAGGGTAAAATGATGATACCTTACATATGCACTTTCACTTGAGTTTGCTTTGTTTGATGGTAGGTGTGTAATAAAACTATGAGAAATACTTGATAGTGCAATTTTAGCGCCAAATTTAAAATTTTTTACAACATTTAGGAGTCAAACTTTAGCCATAGCTAGTGTCTCATGGATAGGAGATTGTATGACTAGAACATAACCGTATATTTAGAAAAGTTTTCCACCCAAATATGTGAGGTTCGCCTTTAGATTTGATAGGAAAAGCATTTACTATTAGTGCTTATGAGTGTACCGGTATCATTTAGATTCTAGAACTTGCGTTAGTGATGCATCCCGAGACCGCTAGTGAGACTACATTCGTGTGGTAGGATTTACTACATGATAAGAGGCATTAGGATCACCCTTGTGTTAAACCCGTATTATAATTACTTGACCATTTAAGTCATATTTCTTGACTACTTAAGTCAATTAATTTTTCCCACACCCTTAGCGTTGTACTCATTTTTAGTACACGAAACCCCTAGTACACCACTCCGAGCCTATCTTTTCGTTTCTAACTTTAAGCATTTTACTTAAAGGAAGAATTTGTTACACCCCACTTAAATGTACAACCAAATCGCCTTAGCCTTCCGTGTATGCGCTCATTTTTAGTGCATTATTGTTATTTGTTAAACCCTAAGTTAACTATCTAATTGATTACATGGTTGCTAAGTCTAGTCATATCCTTGTACATATTGTTTTGGGACGATTGGGACTCATGGGTAAAGTACTTATTTTATGGAGTAATGGGGAAGAACATCATTTATTACCCCCATACGTACGTTAATCTTAAAAGTGCTCCAAGTGTTTTGATTATCTTAATTCGAGTTATTAGATTAGTTTATTGTAAAGTATGTAAAGATTCAAGTGTAAGGGGAATGTTTATTCCCTATGATGTATTATTTTGGATGGTAGGGTATGAGTGTATGCAAAAAAAAAAAAAAAAAAAAAAAAAAAAAAAAAAAAAAAAAAAATAGAAAAAGAAAAGATAAAAAACATACGGACTACCATCCCGTTTCATTCCATGTTCTTTTTATGTTTTTGTTATTTTTCATTTATTAGCTTAAGTCGAGTCTAGTCTTGGCTTAGCAACGCCATGTTGTACATGTAATTGACTAAGATTGTTAACTCGCCACCAGTAAAGACTGCCTTTATCCAACAAAACCGTGTATTTCATATCCCTACACCTAACGTTACAACCCTTTAAAAGACCTCTTTGATAGTTTATCCTAGGTGCTTACGCCATGTGGTGGAAGTTTGATCCTTTCCCAAGCCTATGGTAATCTATTTTGCTATGACAGGTAGTGAGAGATATCTTCCGTTTCCATATTGTAATTTACACTTTATTACACCCGAGAGATGTGAGTATCTAAACACTATTTGTGAGGTGCTTGTGTATAACCTCCGTGCTTGTCTATTGGTCTTTAGTGGAACGATTATTTGTTGTAATTACTTTTATTTTAGTGTTAAATGACCTCTAACTTGTATTTTGACTAAAATAAAAGCGCATTTGCTTGAGGACAAGCAAATCTCAAGTGTAAGGGTATATGATGAGGCGAAAAATGAACCACTTTTAGGGGGTCATTTAAGCCCGGAATTGAGTTTATTTGATCAAATATTGCCCTAAATCGTTCCTTTTGTGATTTTAGGTACTTTGGGAGTGAAATCTGGAAAAGAATGCATTTTGGACGTTTTTGGAGCATAAAAGTGAAAAATATTGCCCTCAATTTTCCAAGCTGGGAACAGTAGGTGATGACGTCAAGAAGGAATTTCTGACGGCGTCAAGAGTAAATTCCATAACTTTCCATGACGACCCAGTACAGATTTGACGGCGTCACGAAGTAGGGCGTCAAGAGTAAAATGCATGACGGCCTGGAAAATGCTAACACATGACGGCGTCAAAAGTAGATCAAGGCAGTCCGAGAAGTATTTTGGCGGCGAGATGACGGCGTCACAAGATTTTTCTTGACGCCGTCAGACCCTATTTCCTATATATAGTTTTCTAATTTTCACATTAAAAGGAGAGAAGTTTTGGGGAAACCCTAAGTACGAACTTGGTACGAATTTTACATGTTTTTCAAGGGTTCTTTGCCCTTGATCCCTTTCATGTGTAATTAAGATAAGTATTCTTTTAATTCAATCAATATGTCTATGTGTTGGTTGTCTATATCTTGTTCTTGTCTTGATTCCATCATGCTAGGCTAGATCTATCTTGTGTTTGCTTGGATCTAATGAAACCTAGATGTTAATTATGTGTTGATTACTTGTTTATGGTTGTATTGGATGAATGATTTCGATGTTAGACTTAAGAAAACTGGCAGATCTCCAATTGGTAACATGCTTGAACGTCTTAGGAAACATGAACCGATGTGCACTAGGTTTTATTGGTTGTATTTACTGCATGAGTAATTTCTAATGATCCCATGTTAGGAGTTTTTAACGGCTCGACATAGGAGTGAAGTAGGCACTCATAGGATTGGGGAAGTAAGTGTGCCACCCCATGAATGGTATTAAGGAATACAATCTGTCATCCACGCAACTATAACAAGTAATTAACGTGTAAAAGATGTCTAGGGAGTAGTGAAATCTAAGTAAACACATTTTCTCCACATATTGCTGACAACCTTAGTATAATTTAGTTTATTTTCATTTTTTAGTATTTTATTTTGATTGCATCTTTAGTATTGGGTTAGTTGACTAGCAACTAATTCCGCCCAAATCCTTCAAACCCGAGATTTTAACTTGCTTTCTAAAAAAATATAAAAATACAAAAATAATCTTCCATCATCTTTAGCACTAGTAATTAGGTTTTCTAATCCTAGCGACACTATTCCTAGCTGAACGATCAATCCCCCGGTACTTGTCACTATACTATACTACAACGATCAGGTACACTGCCTGGTGGGGGTTGTAAGCTTCTCGAGATCCCTCGAGAGGTAAAGCCTAGTGCGATTCCCACGTATCAGTGAGTTGATTCCCATAAATTTTTGGCAAATTGTAAGCAATAAACGGATTTGAGATATCTTTACCAAGAGCTGTTTGCTCCTAAATTAGCCAGTCCTTATGTCGGTTAGACATGGTGGACTGATAACCATAAAAATTATGAAATAAAGTGAAAATTTTTTGAAATTTTGGCCAAAAACGGGGGGTACTAGAAGGTATAATATGATCAAATTCGCTAGAATTTCCCCCCCATACTTAGAAATGAATATTGTCCCCAATATTCGAAGTCCCGGCTATTATGCCGACTCTTTGAACGTAAAAAGGCAACATTACAAGCTAAATGTGGAAATACCATTTTCACTTTATTTATATGGATATATACATACACACATTTTTTTTTTTGAAACTTATATACATGGTAACAACAGCATGGGTAACTCCCCCACACTTAGGGTGAAAACCCCTTATGCATACTACTGTTTTTGTTTACCGAGTTGCTAGCTTGACTTGACCCCGAATTCATTGGTTCATAGGGAAGTATCATGTGGAAGAGACAATCTCCATCGGACTTTCATTCAAGATGTTTGAAAAAACATTTGAAGCACGTGAAAGTTCCACACAGATGAGATAAGTACCCGTTTTTACCTAGAATGGTAAATGGAAATGCCGGGGTCAAAAATAGTGTCTTCATTCCCGAAGGAATGAAGAACAGGAGAAGCCACGGGATAGGTGTAGAAGAGAAAGAAAGTCATAATGAAAATCATGACTAACTCATCGTCACCCACAGGAGAATTCATAATATCATGAATCTCATCTTTTAAGCTCGTTTGATCAAGACATATCCCGGGTATGTCAAGATCAAAGTAGAAATTATCATACTCCGGTGGAGATATGATATGAGTAAGTTCATCAGAGAACTCCTCAAAGGTGAATGAATCATATTCTGGATTGATGTGAGTGAGTTCATAGGAGAACTCATCGAAGCTAAATGATTCATAATCGGGGAGAGAATTATGAGAACGAGAAGTGGTACTGCCACTAAGCTTGTCTCCCATAGGATCAAAATGGAAGGCTTCCAATTTCGGTATAAAATCATCGGAAAGAATGTCACTATCCTTAATGGGGATAGGAGATAAAATAGGTTTCTTATTGAAAGCCTCAATTTTAGAAATGAGGAGACTGACATTCAATAATGTTGCACGAAGTGCTTCATCTTTGAATTTAGTGTCAGTTTCATCATTCTCTTCTTCTAAGCTGACTAGCTCAGAAGGTAATCCTTCCACATAATTGATGTCTCTAGAAGATAAAGAATGATCAGTGTCATCGGAATCGGAGAACATCTCATCATGATCGTTTAAATTGTTAACAGGAGGTAAATCACACTCCTCTACCGTATCAAAAGTATATTTTTCAAAATCGGGTAAAGAATCTATGAGCTCGGGCTCCGGAGGATCTAACGGCTTATCATAAACATCCATTGGGGGAAGAGAAAGAGATGGTTCATCGGATATCATTTTTTTAGGTAAAGGGATGTCTCCCCCCACACTATATTCTTCATACTTTGATGAGATTGGATCATCCTTGAAGAAAACCTCGAGCTCTTCCATGGTGATATTACTTTCCTCAATCAGTTTGAGAGAAGGGGAAGAGTCGGAAATGATTGGTTCAAAAGATGAAATGGGATTGCCACTCGGAGATTGAACGATATCTTCTTCAAAAGGTTCATTCTCGTCACTCTCATCGGAGTATGAAAAGTAACTAGTGTTAGGATGACCTAGTCCTTGTTGGCAATATTGATTTATATAACTTTCTTGCTTGCCAAGGACCTCAATTTGTGCAATCTTTGCAGAAATGTAATCAGAATGATGAGCACTCAAATCAGTGGTAAAGTGATAATGAACTTCAGTATCCCACTGATAGTGATGATTTGTCATATTCTCGATTAAATCATAAGCTTCTTGTGGAGTTTTCCGCATGAGATTACCACCGGCAGCCAACATGATTTTGTCTCGATCAATTGAAGTTATACCATGATAAAAGGTTAGGATTTGATCAAGAAGAAAAATTTGGTGATCAGGACATTTCCGTAACAAGGATTTGAATCTTTCCCAAGCTTCAAATATGGACTCCATGTGCAATTGTCGGAAATTCATAATGTCTTTCCTAAGCTGCACTGTTTTAGAATGTGGAAAGTATTTTGATAGAAACTTGAGGAACATCTCTTCCCAAGTATGAATTGAGTGGGTTTTAAGAGTATAAAACCAAGATTCAGCGTTATGGGATAAAGAAAATGAAAATAGATTCAAACGAACGCTATCTTGAGAAACTCCTTTTTGTTTCATGGATTGAGTGATAGATATGAACTTGTTTAGGTGCTCGTTTGTATCCTCATCTCGAAATCCGTGAAATTGGCAATTTTCCCGGATCATTCGAACCATATGATTTTTTAATTTGAAATTGGTTCCTAGAACTGATGTTGGAGTGATTGGTCCTCCTCTACCGTTAAGTGTTGGACGATAGAAATCCTCCATGGTCCGAGGATCATGGGGATGATATGGTAAGGAATCGATCGTTGTGGAGAATTAAACAGTGAGAGGGTGAAGAGATAAGAAATAAACATTTAAGAGGATAATGAGGATTCTTTTTGGATTTTTATGATGGGAAAATAGTGTATGATAAAACAGGAGCGCATGCACTAAAGACAAAACCAATTAAAACAAGACTGAGGCAAAACAATAGAGAACTTAAACCAATAATCACAATATGAATGGCTTCTTTGAAAAAGGTACACCAATTCACAAGGATACAAACGTAAGTTTTTATCTTTGGTTTGGGAACTTATTAATGTTCATACCCCCAGTTGGTAGGTATTCTGCCTTGGTTTGCGGTGGTAATATTTTATGTATTTATTAACAAGAAAACAGCAAATGTTTTTGGCTTTTTGGGTGTGTGTGCAAAAAAAAAACTTTTGGAAAATCTTTTTGGTATCGATTCGTTAACCGAAATCGTTTTCTTTAAAATTACTCGCAGGGTGGCGGGAGAGAAGAATGAATCTTTCTTCAGTTCGCAATTTAATGTCAGAACTTCCGTATTCCACCTGTGTAGGTTGTAATCTTAAAGAAACCGAAGTAATTTAACTTCACGATTTGTTTTATTGTTTATACAGTAGAAACTCTATAATATAATACACTCGGGACCACCAAAATTTATTAATTAAAAGAGTTATTAATTAATCGATAAATTAATAATTATTAATTTATATATTAATTAATATTTTATTAATTTATAGTAGAATACATAGTTTACAAACACCTTTCAAGCTTCCACTTAATTATTGTATACAATGCATGTATATCAAATGAATGGCCCAATTTGAAAGAAACCTTCAATCTCCCACCTTATTATGCTTCTTGTGTTCAATGTATAACTTTATGGACACTAAAAATATTTTCTATATAAATACAAGGGAAAATTGATTTCAAGGGGAAATTGATTAGAGACGAGATTCAAGGGGAAATTGATTTCAACAAAAAAACAAAAGACAATTGAGTCATTTTTCAAGAAACCTTCATAAATCATTCATGTAATATGTTATATATAAGGAATTATTAATTTATATTTTATATGAGGTCTAAAGAAATTATCAAAAATGTATTATCTTATAATTTTAGCAAATTATTAATTTAGCACCCTATCCCCGAGTCGGGACCGGCAAAAAATATTATCTTAGAGAGTTTATTAAATAATCGAGTATTAATTTATCGAGTTTCTACTGTAATTTTTTTTTAACACTTTAAGAAAAGTATTAATGAACTTTTTTCTGATATGATTGAGATTTTTACAAAAAATTTTAAAAAGTGGTGAAATTTGCACAATAAGGGTTTTGAAAAATCACTAAACCTAAAACGTTTTGAAACACGCAACAACCTCCCCGGCAGCGGCGCCTAATTTTGATTGGCTCCAAATGGTCAACCTAAATTAACCAAGTGAATGGTCAAAAGAGTCAAACAGCTTAGATCCAATCTCCATGGATAGTATAGAATTCCCCGGGTCGTTGTGTCCTAGCGAGATTGAAATGGTGTTTTGAAACGTTTATGGGAATGAGTGACACTGAGGACAGTAACCAATAAGAATTTGGATTTGATTACACTACTGATTACTTGGTATCAAAGTAAATGAAACAATATTAACAATTACAGAATCACATATTTAAACAAACGTAAACAAATTAGAAATCAGAAATGTTTACAGACTGAGAAAAAGGTGAGTTTTAAACAATTTACAACTACATGGGTGAAATTGAAACTTTTAAAAACTTAATATTAAAAGAAAATTAAATTAAAAAGAAATTTTTTTTGATTATTTTATTATTTAATATTTAATTAAAACGATTTAATTACTTATTATTAATATTTAACTTATACGAAATATAATATAATATTAATTTAAAACTAAGAAAAAGAAAATTATTTTTTTAAAAGTTCTAAAATAACTTAAAAATAATAAAAAAAACTAAAAATATGTCTTTTTGTCTTTTTGCGATTTTAATATTAACTAATTACTAATTATATTAATTAAACTAATTAACTACTAATAATACTACAAATGACTTAGAAAATTAAGAAATATTTAATAAAACTAATTAACCATCATAGGAATCCTAAAAAATTATAAAAAGTTTATATTATGTACTTTTAAAATATTTTACTAATTATTATCCTAATTATTAATTAATTACTACTTAAACTAATTAAATTATTAAAAATAGAAGATGAACAGTAAAAATTATGCAAAAATTCTGAAAAATAATTTATATTATATAAAAGCTAGGAAAAATATAAAAACTAGGTAGTGCTTAATAAAAACTAATTTGCTATTTAACACTTAAATATTAATTAATAATCAATAAAACTAATATTAAATCTAATAAATACTAAATGACAATATAAAATTCTGGAAAAATTACTAAAAATTCTTTAATATGAAACAAAATTAAGAAAAATATAAAAATGCAAATTACTTAATAAAAGGCTAAAAAGAAAAATTAAAAAGATAAATAATATTAAATAGAAGCTATCACTTAAATTTATTTTGGATTTTTCTGGTTTTTTCTTTTACAATACTATTTAATACTAATAAATAACTATGTTTAATGAAGGCACGTTGGCTAGAAATGAAAAATAAGCACAATGGAATCTCAATTGCTTAACAGTTTGTATTATTAAGCTTATTAGGACTTTGAATGATTGAAAAGGCTAACCAAAAGACTACAAACTGACTCCACAAGGAAGGTTAAGCTACAAATATGTGTGATTACTTTGAATTGAACAAAAACAAGGAAATAAGCAGTAATAAGCAATTAAGCAAAGTCCCAAAGTAAACACAAACACAGGCCAAAATAGCCAACTACCAGGCCCTGTGGGGCCCACAGGGGATATTGGAAGCCTAAACTAAATCTTATTCCTAAAAGCCACCCAGATAACCTTTCTAAGAAGCCAAGGTTCTGCCCCTGGGTCCCACTAATAAGCACTAGGGGAGGGCATGAAGTTTCGGTCGTGCACGGGAAGTTCTCACCCTGCAGCCCTAATTAAGCAGTTGAATAAGCCACAAAAAAAAAATCATAAAAATAAGACAAAGGTGGATTCCTGTAGTCTAGCTGGTATACTTTGACCTCAAGAAATCTCAAAGCCTAATTCCAAACACAAAATTCATGAAAATTCCTGGAATTTTTGGAAAAAACTAAGAACATGTAACTTTGACTTTTTGATTATACACTACTTTTGACTTTTTTTGAACTTTGATTCCTCAAAACTCACTATAAATGTGATTATAAGCTATTATGAAGCTTATTTGAACTATAAAAATAACTAATGAGCTTATTTGAGTGCTTATGGGCCCTAAAATTCCAACAGTGAACATATATGAAAGGTTATTGGTTGATTTTGACTTTTGGTCACATGACAACTAGATATTAAGACTAAACTATTGTAATGGAATATAATCAAACATGATCCAACAAGTAACATGCCATGAATCTCACTAAGTCTCACTAGGAGACACTAAACCAAACACCCCTTTAAGGTATTTGCTGAAATCGAGTTTTGCAGCCTTAAAAGGGTGATTTACCCCTGTAAAAAAATCTTAAATTAAAATAAAAATACAACTATGTAAATAAGCAACAAAATAAGCTACAACCCAAATTTTAGATAAAACGGACTTATAACGAAGAAATGAAAAATCAAAACCTGAATTGCTGGAACTTGGGTAAAACAGCCCTAGTGAGGCTACTTTGAGGGCATAAAAAGCTAACAAAAAAATTCACAAAAATAAAGTAAAAAGATGGGCTTGAAGACAAGCTAACCAAGAAGTTGTAAACCAAATTACAGGTCCTAAGGATCAAGCCTGAAGTCGTGAAAATTCTCCCAAGATTTGGAAAACTGAGAAACTTGAAATTTTGACTTTTTAGGATTTTGAGAATGGTTGACTTTGGTGAATTTAAATTGATTCCTACTGACTTATATTGCTGTAATAAGCTTACATGAGACTGATATGAGCTATGCTAATAATTTGTGAACTAAAATGGATGATCAAGGATCTTAAAAAAAAGACAGTTAACAAATAAGAGAGAATAAAAGAGAATTTTGACTTTTGTTCCAAGGACCATTGGTTTTTATGCTTTGACTATTCTATTGTGACCTAATGAAGTATGTTTAAACCAAAAACCACTAAAAAAACTACTAGAACACCATCATATCCCCTGAACCAAACACCCCCTTACAAATTACTTATTTGAGTTTTTCAAGGGATCTCACTAATTTGGCCTATCAGACTGATGCACAAGGTATTGTGGAGATGCAATAGACTAGTAGGATCACAAATACACTAATATTGACCACAAAGGGACACTAGAACAAAATATGCTAAGAAATGGTAGTTAATATGACAATATGTGTACAAATGATTACAACTAAACAAATAAGGACTTATAAGTAGCAAATCAACTCAAATATATCTAACAAGCTATAAAATCATAGAATAGAACAAATTTAGGCATTGTAACAGTAAATTGCTAAAAATGGTAAAATGCAGCTTACAATTCAACCAAGCACAGAACAAGGTACTAAAGCTCAAATCACCATCCTAATGCCTCCCCTGAGGCTACTAAACTATGAGAGTCCAAAATCCACCAGGTTCCTTTGCTTCTTCTTTCTTTACACTGAATTTTTTGATTTTACACCTATTTTTTTAGTATTTTTGGTATTTTTAGGAAAAATGAACTGAGACTTGTTTTAATGGACACTAAGCTTTTAAAAGCTTATAATGAGCTTAATAGAACTTAATGAAACAAGTTTAACAACATTTAACAGTATTTAAGCAAAGTTGTCAATTTTGCTTAAAAATGCTAATTTTGGATTTGATGAACAAGACTTGAATTAAAGATTCAAGAAGGTTTATTTTACAATAAAATAAATGAGTACAAGCTTTTTTAACTGAAAATTACAACTGAAATATGAAATTACATTAATACGAGACTAAACTACTCTACATTAACTAACTACAGCTAACTATGCCTTCTTTCTTCATTTTTTCTTGACTTATAAGCACTGAGGTAGGGTCCTGAGTCAATCCCATCATTAAAATTGGCCATTGGATGGCATTGGAATGATCTAAGCCCTTCAATGGTTTTGGTGGGAAAATTAGCTAACTGCCAATTGGTTCCTGATAGTGTGTACTAGGTGGGGGTGGCATTTAATGCTCTTGGGGAGTGGTATTAGAAGGGATAAGGGAGGTGGTGGTAGCAGAGCAAGTTGGGGTGGTGATACCAGTTGGTTTTGCAGAGGGGGTGATGGTTTGAGGGAAAGGGAGAGTGGGTTTGACTTGGGGGTTGACTGAAGTGGTATCACGGGTTAAGGGTTTAGGCTAGGAGGGAGTTGGGCCTGGTTTGTGGTGGATTGGATCAGGGATTTATTAGTAATAAAAAAAATCTGTTTGGTTTGTAGTGAATAAAAGCCCAAGGACCAAACTTGTAGATTCTGAAAAATGAGACATGGCACTTTTCCAAAGTATGCATAGGGATGAAACTTGCCATCTTTGAATAATACAAGGACCAATTTTGATTTTTTCAATTTTTAATCCCAGGGACCAAAACTGTCGAACTCTAAAACTTGGAGGACTAAACTTGTAATTTTCCCAAACTTTTCATCCAAGGACCATTTCTGCCAACTTTTGATTTTCCAAAGACCTTTGTTGACTTTTCCATCCAAAATAATTGCTCAGGGGCCATTGCTGCCTATTTTGAAAGTACAGGGACTGTTTCTGCCAATTATGAAAGTACAGGGACCAAACTTTTGAAATTTTTCACCAAAAGACTAATTATGATAACTTGTGATTTAAAAAGGACCTTGGGTGACTTTTCTTACAAAAAAATGCTCAGGGACTGATTTTGTCAATTTTTGAAAGTTGAGGGACTGAAACTGCCAATTATGCAAAATTTGTTCGTTTTTTCATCTGTTTTTCATCATTTTACATCCGAAACATATAAAACACAATCCTAGAATATTTTTAGTATTTTGATGCATTTCTGAGTGTTTTTGCAGTTCAGATAAGACAAAAATGATGAGTATTTACACACTCATCACTCCGATATTTCTTCGGATCGATGGGTGTCCCATATAGATCAGCACCGATTTCTGGTGAAGTGACCATTGGTGTACCAACAGAGTCACAATTTTCTATACCATGTTTTTTTCAAAATTTCAATTATATATTCAGCTTGATTAATAAAAATATCATGAGGGGATTGGTGTATTTGTAAACCAAGAAAAAATTTTAGTTCCCCCATCATGGACATTTCAAATTTGCTTTTCATGAGATTTTCAAAATGTTTTGAATGATTCGGATTAGTGGACCCAAAGATAATGTCATCCACATAAATCTGAACAATCAAAATGTCATCTTTGTATTTTCTTGTAAACAAGGTAGGATCAACAGTTCCTTTGGTGAAATTGTTTATGATCAGGAAGGATGATAGTTCATCATACCACGCACTTGGAGCTTGTTTTAAACCATAAATGGCTTTCTTTAGCTTGTAGACGTAGTCTGGATGTTCCATGTTGACGAAGCCTTCGGGCTGACTCACATACACTTCTTCTTTTAGAGTTCCATTCAAGAACGCAGTCTTGATGTCCATCTGATATACTGTGATGTTTTTATGAGCTGCATAGGCTAAGAAAATCCGGACTGCTTCAAGTCTTGCTACTGGCGCGAATGATTCTTCAAAATCTATCCCTTCTTCCTGTCGAAATCCTTTGGCTACGAGATGAGCTTTGTTGTGAATTACAATCATTTCTTCATCCTTTTTGTTCTTCCATAACCATTTGAGATCAATGACAAGTTTGTCAAGTGGTCGTTCAACAAGTTCCCAACTATCATGTAAACGGTATTGAAGAAGTTCCTCTTGCATTGCTTCTATCCATGCATTTTCTGCCATTGTCTCCCGAATGTTCTTTGGTTCTTTTAGGCTTATTGAGCAAATGTAAATGCACAATTCGAGGTCTGTGGCAAGTTGTCTTCTCGTGAACTGGCCTTGAAGGTTCACCAATAACTTGTTCAATTGGATTGTCTTTAGACAATTTGAGTGTAGAAGGGTACCTTGGGTTTAACGTATGCTTGTTAGATGGTTCTTGTAACCTTGAAGATGATTCAGTAGAGTCTGTTGCAAACGGGTTTTCAAATACTTCTTCTTCTAATGCAGCATCGTTTTGGTTCTGTGTTGTTTGTTCTTGAAATGGTGTGTTTTGGTGTTGCTCATCAACTCTTGGTAGAACACTTTCAGGTACTGGAGTATCTGGAGTAGATGTAGATGAGGTTGAGGTAGTTGGTACTTCATCTTCGATTGTAGTAGATGCATCTTGTGGTGGTGGTGGTGGTTGATGGTTTTGAGCGGGTGCAACAGAATGATGTTGAGATGAATTTGTCGAAGTTCCACCATAGAATTCATCAAACATTAACTCGAAGAAGTTATCCAGTTCTTGTTCTGAAGGTTTTTCGGTGTTTGTTGATTGAGCTCCATGAGGTACGAGTCCTGAACTAATATGTCCAGAAGTCTTCGTATTTGGTGCGGGTCCTAATATGTTTTGATTAGAAGCAATCGGGTTAAGCGTGGGTTCTAGAGCGAGTCTCTCAGAAGCCATTTGTGAAATCTCGTCAAACTTCACATTCATCATCTCCATTATCCTTTTTGTTCTTCTATTATACACCCGGAATGCCCTCGAGTTTTCTGAGTATCCAATGAAGATTCCAATATCACCCTTAGCTTTCAGCTTCCCTAGATCTTCTCTGTCATTCGTTGGATAGCACAAAGCGCCAAATACGTGAAGGTAAGAGATATCAGGTTTTCTATTGTTCACTAGCTCATATGGTGTTTTATTGAATCTTGGATGGATTAGGGAACGGTTCTGAGTGAAACAAGTAGTGACAACAGCATCAGCCCATAAGAATAATGGTGCACTAGAATAAATTAGCATTGTGCGAGCAGCTTCCACAAGAGTTCAATTTCTTCTTTCAACTACCCCATTCTGCTGTGGAGTTCTAACAACTGAGGTCTGATGTGTAATTCCAACATCTTCAAGATAAGTTCTTAACTCCTGATTTGTGGATTTTGTGCCATTGTCTGTTCTTATAATCCTTACTGGAGCTTGAAGTAGGACATGAATACGCTTCAGAAAGGTGATGATGATGCTTGGTGCTTCATCTTTTCATCTCAGAAACTTTACCCATGTATATCTTGAATAATCATCGACTATAACAAGAATATACCTCTTGTCGTTTATGCTTTCAACTCTCATTGGGCCACATAAGTCCATGTGCAACATATGTAACTGTGCTTCCGAACTAGGTACGGTTTTGGGTTTATATGGTGCTCTTTTGCTTTTCCCTTGTTCACATGATGGGACATGAGTGTTCCTTGGTGTACTTGAACCTAGGGAATCCGTTGACGATGTTGTCTTTGGCTAATTTGTTGATGGTGTCGAAATTGAGATGGGATAATCTTCTATGCCACAGACACGACTTTATTTCAGATGCTCTTGTCATAAGACAAATTGGTGATGAAGAAGCTATTTGGTTGATGTCGATAGCATATAGGTTGGTACTGCGATTTCCAGTTAAGATATCATCACCAACCAAATTTCTAACAAAAACTGTGTTTCTCCTAAATGCAACCTCTAAATCTGCATCATAAAACTGCCCAACTGAAAACAAGTTATGTTCCAGCCCTTCAACGTAGTAACCTCGAGTGATTAAATAATTCCCAAACTGAAGATCTCCATAACCCAGAATAGCTGCTACATGATCACTTCCAAAGCATACAGTTCCCATGAATTTCTGGACGAAATTGATCAGCAGCTTTAGATTCCCGGTCATGTGCTTGGAGCCACCTGAGTCGACGATCCAAAGACATATTTCGATAACCTGTGAAGAACAGAAGAATTTGTATTTGGAAACCCTTTTGAATTTGGTTCCAAGGGGTTAGGGGTAAAATCAGGATCACATTCATAGAAAGTTTATACTGGTTCAATTTTAACAGCTTTCAATTTTCCATTCTCGAGTATGAACTGTCTACCCATTGGTTTCCATACACAATACTTAAGATAGTTCCTAGGCATTCGACTACTAGTGGTTGACCTACATCGTGCGATTAGTCTTTCTATAGATCTAGATCTAGCACTAGTTCCTGTTGGAACATTCTTCTGTTCATGCGTAATAGTCACATTTTTAGAAACATAATCATCATGAATATCATTAGATAAACATTTCTTGCACATTAAATAAACAGAGTCATTACATGCATTAGAAACAGTACATTTGACATTACATTCAGATGAAATATGTCTCTTATTATAAAGCAATAAATTCCTAGGGTGTTCTTCTACTTCTTCAACCTTATTCACGCATCTACTCTTAAAGACAGGCGAGACTCTATTGTTCCTTGTATTGCTCCTAGGCTTTAGTCTGATACTCCTAGAAGAGGCACACGCATTATGATTTATATTGTTGTCTTTAGAAGTTGTTTTAGCATTCCTAGACTCTTTTGGATTATCTTTTACGCTCTTGTCGTTTGTCTCATATGTTTTAGATGTGGAGCCAAACGCAATAGTGTGACTGATCCTATAGAGGCAAGGGTGTTGGAGTGACTGGTTTTGTCAAATCATTTTTCACGTCGACTTTTGGAGCAGGTTGAGAAATCGACATTTTTGGTTTATCAACCGGTTTTGATGTATTAGGTTTGTCCGAAGTCGATGGTTTTGCAAACTTAGTTTCCACACCCTTCCCTTTTGACTTTCCAGCTGAGCCCTCAAAATATCATTTTGCTCTTTCATATTTTTGAAGGCACGCTCATACGACAGTTTGTCATACTTGTATTCTTCGCTTTTTCGATCAAGTTTTTTAAAATATGACACGTTTTCTTTTTCAAGTTTAATAACAGCATTCTCATATTTTGAAACAATTACGGAGTTCTCAGACTGGAGTCTTTCATGTTCTTCAACAGAATGTGTTTGTAAAACAATAGACATAATATCATTAGACAGAACTGCTTCCAAGATAGAGTCAGTCAAATTTTCCAAAATGTTGATGTTTTAACGAGTTTCATTAGCTTCCTTTACCAGGGATTTGTGGTCCTTGACAAAGTTGGCTGTTTCTTTTAAAAAGGCTTGTTCAAAATGAATTACTCTCGCACTGATGTTATTTAGTGGAATAGTAATTTCGGTTTCAAACACCTTTTTCATTTCTTTATGAAAACTTGAATGCCAGTTGTTAATACTGATTGTATTTTTAGACATAACAATCTGTTGGAGTGTTTCAATTCTCTTTTTAATGTCATCAAGAATGTCTCTAGCCTTACTTGTGTTAAAAGGATTGTTCTAAGACATTTGTTCCATGTTTGAAAGAGTTTTAGAGACAACTTGTGGTTTTGAAAACATTTTCGTAACAATTGGTTTTTTGGAAACATTTGGTGTTTGTTTTTTAGGGACAAAAGTGATTCCATTAAGTTTGTTCCATTTGTTGTAATCAATTGTTTTCAAATCTAGATTCTTTTGTTTCATTTTTGTTATGCTCTTTTCAGTAAGTTCTATTGTTTCCTCAGAATCCCGAACAATGGGAGGATCATGTTTATCATATATCACATTTCCATTGTACAAAACATTTTGTTCTTACTGAGCTTTCTTGAGAGTATAAGGGTTTTCACAACCGATAGCCATTTTCTTCATTGAATGTAAAAATGGGTTTGGATCTTTAATGAGCATATGAATGGTTTGAGCTGAATGACCCGTTTTCACAAGCAAATCTTCCAATTTTTTGATTGTTTCTTGTTTCTCAACAATTTCATTAAAAAGATCATTTTCTTGTTTTGAAAAATCTGCTTTCAACTGTTTTTCTTTTCTTTTTCAAGATCAAAACAAGTTGATTTTTTATTAGAAAGTTGGTTTTTCAATTCAGAAATTTCCGCGTTTAAGGATTTTATTTTCAGGTGTGAATTAAGATCAAGTGTGTCAAACTTGATTTGCAATTGTTTTTCCCTTGAAATGGAATTCTGATAACCAGTTTCTAATTCTACCTGTCATTTTTTATGAAACTAAAAAGCTTTTTCGTTTTCCTTATACCTCTCAAGCTCAGTGGTCAAGTTCACATTCGCGGCCTAAAGTTCGCGATTGACCTTTTTTAATTTCTCAATTTCAATGCTACAGTTATTCAATAATGATTCAAAGAGAGCATGTGTTTCCTCATCATTCTCAGCATGCCGTAAAATTGAGCCTCCACTAAGATTCATATCGGGAGTTGCCGAATCAATATTGCTACTACTCGGCGTGTCCAGGTATGTATCATAAGTGGGTGCTGGAGTCTCAGAATGTTGTTCCTTATGAAGAGACGTATCGAATATAACATTATTATAGCATGGGTTGAGTTGTGGTACCTCAGAAAGTGTATTGGTGTCATAAACAGGAGGTGTGTCAGAATCTGTGTCGTACTTAGCCTCCTGAAGATTTGCCATAAATTTGCAGTTCGCATCGATATCCTCTCGTTCTTCCATGTCATCCATTAGATCAATAAAATCATTTTCCTCTCCAGTCAACTGAAACCCTGCTTTTTCTTTCTGTGCCAACAGCAATGCTTTCTGCAAGTACTATGTATCTTTCTTATTCGGCTTAGTGGGACATTTCCGTGCAATATGACCTACACCTTGACAGTTTAAACACTTTATCGAGTTACCCTGATTCACATTTCCATAATTCCCGACAACTGCAGCTGCAACATTACCAATCTGATTACCCATTGTCTGATTCCCAACATTCTTACCCTTCTGATTTCCAACAAACTGACCCATCTGATTCCTTGCATACTGACCCAATTGATTCCCTGCATATTGTTCTATATTCTGCATAGTCTGATTACCCATCTGAAATCCAGTAGCATACCCTTTTTGATTCCTAATAACTCCAACCATTGGTCCTCCTTGACCCATATTGAAACTCGACTGAGCGAACTGCCGGTTGCAAGTGTTCGATGAAATCCTTTGGTTGTTGTAGGTTGGTGTAGAATAGCGTCCTTGGAATGCCTTTGACAACAAAACAAATGCTTGTGTTAAAGCAATAGTAGATTCATCATTGTCAGTAAACTCTGGTTCTTGGAATTGAGGATATTGTTGTTGTGGAATAACATGTTGTTGTGGGTAGAATTGTTGCTGGTAGATAGGTGTTAGTTGTGGAATATATGGTGGTTGCATGTAGTTGTGGGTGAAAGATGATGATGGTTGATGTGGTGTGTTCACTAGTAGAGGTGTTGTTGTATTAGCAATTAATGCATGATGATCATGATTCTTTTCCAATCTTTCTTTCCTAACCTCATTAGCCTCATCTTGGTTTTGCTTCAGAAAATCGTAGAGCTGATCATAATTCACTTGATGTATATCATTTGTTTGGTTGACAATTGTGACATATCGTCCCCATTCTTCTTGTGTCAACTTGTTGACAATGGCGAATTTGATGTTGCATGCGATTGTTCTTGGTGTCAACTTGTTTCTAGTTAACTTATTCATTAAAGTGCAAAACCTTGTGTAGTATGATTCAATTTGTTCTCCTTCAGTGGATTTAAAGTTCTCCCATTCAGTTAGAAGCTTGTTTTCAATGTCTTGTTGCACAATTTCTGTTCCATGACATAGTCTTCTAACTCGTTCCCACATGTCATAGGCAGTTTCACAGCTGTCGACCGCAGCAAAGATCTCTCGTGGTAATCCTAGTTGGATTAGGTGCATTGCCATATCATCAGCATCGATATGCTTCTTGTCTTCATTTGTGTACTCTGCTTTTTTTTGTTCACGAAAGAATGGTAAAATAGGAGTTGTTGTATTCGGATTTCCTTGATCTTGAACTTGTCTCGGCTTAAATGGACCCTCTTGAATGAATTTGATAATGAGTTTACCATCAGTCTTGGTTTGATATAACGAAGCATGCGGCTTGTCCATGGAAGATATCCACCTTTTTCAAGCATAGGAGGTCGGTTTTTAGCACCGGCTGCATGAATATCTTGCTGAGATGCCATTGAAGAAGATATGTGTGATATGATTATGGATCTTAAAGACGATAAAGGATTAACTGTGTTGTATTCTTTGTTGATGTCTTGATTAAATTGTGTTTGAATTGTGTTGAAGTTGTCTTGAATGGTGTTGTTAGTTGTTGAAGTTTTTGAAGTTGTTGAGGAGTCTTTGAGTATTTGTTGTGTGTTTGAATCGTAAGAGATCTCGTAAAGATAAGCTCAATTAAACTTTTAGTCTTGTAATGATTTCAAGAAACTTTGCCAGAGTAACGTTTTAGAAAAAAAAACGTGAGTAACAAAAGTCTCTTAATATTTGGTATCACAAGAAAATTCTAGTACTAAGGTGTCACACCCAAGTCTCACAAGAAAACTCTCTTAAGTAAGGTATCACACAACAAAGTCTCGTATCGCAGGAAAGTCTCGTATCACACGAAAGTCTCGTATCACAAGATAGTATCGTATCGCACAATTTTCAAAAAATTTTGGCAGAGTTTCTTTTTGTAAAATCGTGGGTAACAAAAGTCTCTTAATATTTGGTATCACAACATTATCACAACAATAGGTATCACACCACTATCACAACAAAACCCTTACGAAGAAAAAGTCTTGCAAAATAAGCTATCACAACAAAACCCTCTTATTGCCAAGAAAATTTTTCTTCAAAACAAGATTAAAACACAATTTTTAAAATTTTTTAGGCTCAAAATTTTGCAAAATCCAACATTAAAACATAAAAACTAACATAAATATGTTAATTTTTATATTTTTACCACTCTTAAAATTATCACTTTTGGCCTAAAAATACAAAGACACTAAAAAAAAAAAAAAAAAAAAAAAAAAAAAAAAAAAAAAAAAAAAAAATTGCTCGGACCAAAAATTCTATCGCAGTGCTAAAAGAATTTTTGTTCGTATCTAAAACTTTCGCAAAACAAAATATGTGGCAAAAACTCTTTTAATTCCTTTCTGATGTAGACATGTTTGTATATCAATATTATATTTTTTGGAGTAAATTACATGGTTCGTCCATGTGGTTTAGGCAAAATCCTTAATTGAATCCTTATCTTTTCAATTGCACCTAATCGATCCTTATAATGTAACTAGTGCACACCGTTCACCCTTATACCCAAATTCATTTAAGTCTCCCTCTTATCTCACACAACCCCAAGGGTATTTCCGTCTTTGCCTGTTTATTTGTCCTTCCATGTTCTCTCTACCACTACCTTTTCTTTTTTACTGTATTTGATACCCCAGTACATCTATCACCAAAAATCAATATATTTTAACTCTAGATCTACAAAAGACACACCAAAATTAATAACTACAAACAACAACCCAAATAGAGATATAAACCCAACAATTCATTAACTTAGGATGGAGTAAGAGTGGTGGTTCGTTTTGGTAGGGAAGACACGAAGAGGATGGTGAGATGAATGTTTAAGCACATTTAATGGCTTTGTAAATCGATGGGTGGAAATTTTTGAGGTTTCAATTTGTAAGGTTTATGGGTGACGGCGGAGTGATGGTGATGTGGTTGGTGGGTGGCTGACTCGGCGGAATGATGGTGATGTGGGTTTCATGTTAATGGTGGTTTAGTGATTTATAAATGGTGGTTTACTGATTGATAAATAGTGACTGTTAAATGATGGTGATGTGGGCTTCTGGCGTTGGGTATCCAAAAAAATGATGGAGATCGATGTAATTAAATCTTTTGCTTGAAGATCTGGGAATTTGTGTGAAATGCCTGATAGATAGATGGGGAATTTATGGTGGTGGTCAGCGTGTTTCTTGATGGTGTTGGTGGATTGTGGTAGTTGGTGGGGTCGTAGAGGATGGGGATATGGTAGTATTGGTGGGGTTTAATGGAGGTTAAAGTGGGTGGTGTGGATGAGGCCATAGTGGTGGTGGTGGCCGAAGATAAAGAGTTGCGGGGTGGTGGTGAATGGTGACAGATGGGTGATGGTAGGTTTGGTTTGAACATTCATTTTTATTGTGACTTGTGAGTTTGGTTGATAAATTTGTTTATGTGATAATTAGGAATCTGCTACTCCATAGCATTTAAACTTGTAAAATGACTTTTGGGACTTGAGAACATGAAATCATAGTGTTTATAACTTTATATTAATTTTGTATTAATGTATTGTTCTGGATGGGAATTTGCTTAGTACATTCCTCAAAGATGAGAATTTGTTATTTAATTTTACTAAAAAGAAAATATTATTTCATTTAATTATTAAGTGATAAATATCGACAGTGCACACCGTCCACCCTTATACCCAAATCCAATTAACTCTCTACATTATCTCATCCAACCCCAAGGGTATCAAGTGATAAATATGGAAAGACGGAAATACCTTTGGGGTTGGGTGAGATAATATAGAGAGTTAATTGGATTTGGGTATAATGGTGGACAGTGTGCACTAGTTTCATTATAAGAATCGATTAGGTGCAATTGAAAAAATAAGGACTCAATTAAGGATTTTGTCTAAACCACAAGAACGAACCATGTAATTTACTCTATTTTTTGAAACCAATAAGATTCTTGCAACCTCATACTACACATGTGATACTAACAGAGAAGGAATCTTAAATATTTATATTTTGAACAGATGCGAAAGAAAAAAAGAACACGAGCAATTTTTTATTGTTTTCTAAATAAGATTTTTAACATCGTATTTAGAATTAGCTTAGCCCAATTCATAACTTATAACCTATTAGCTTAGCCCAATCCATAACTTATAACATATTTAGGACTAGCTTAATACATAACTTATAGCCTATTAGCTTAGCCCAATCCACTAGCCCTTTGACTATTCTATTGTATTTTACGACACATTACAAGGTTATAAATGAGAATGACCATCACTTTTCTATACATATTTTTAATGCTAACAGTTATACCAAATGTAACAATATTAATAATTAGATTAACAATGTAATAGTACTAGCAACAAGAAAGTGTTGGTGGATGGTGGTGGTGGGAATGAGTTGGTGGACGGTGGTGGTGGTGGTGGTGATTGATAGTGGTAGTGGTGAGGGTGGTGGGTGAAGAAGAAAAGAGTATAATTAATGAAGGTGAGTCTCACATGAAGGTTGTAATAAAAAGGACAAACATAAAATTCTTTAAAAGGCAAAAACAATAAAATGACCAACCTATCCTAATGTGTCAAACATGTGACTGGAGATAATGACCAAACACAAATGGCGTTAGCAAATTTGGACCATTTGCCTTTTTTTTTTTTTTTTTTTTTTTTTTTGATATTTCTGACTTGTTTGGAAAATTTTCGCGAATTTCGACTATTCACAAAATCTGGCCAAACCACAGGCACTAATGGTGTAATTTACTCTAGTTATTATGTACTTATTTCTTTTCATATCACAGTATTAACATTACATATAATAGCTAAGTAAAGAAAAAAGAAAATGATGTCAATAAGTGTAAAATGATTATGAGGTTGTTCATCTTTTTTCTAGTTAGGCATGCACTAAATAGGGAAGGTTGTATTCTTAGGCTACATCATAACTTGAAAAGCTCTAATTAAAAGGGTAAAACTTATCTAAATTTTTGTTCTTATTGTTTGGAATACCCGTGAGGTAATCTTTAATATAATGTTGTGTTTTGATCATATAGCACACATTTCATCACAACACTTTCATACCAAACCTGTTTGGTTTTAAAGTGTTGTGACGAAAGACTAAAAAATGATACTTTTTACATAGTTTTATAACTTGTGATGATAAATGTAATTGAATGCAATTTTTCAAAAAACAATTGTATGTAATCTTTTCGGGTCATCAAAAATAAAAGATGTTGCTACTTATTACTAGACTAACCCAAAGCTTTGCTCTTTTATTTTTAACTAAAATTTAGTTTAGTGGAGTCGCAAACTATTCTTCGTTGCAGCCTTTGTTAAGATGTTTATTGTTTCATGTGTTTGGACTATCTTTTACTTAAACACTTTATTTTTAATCTTTCAATATTGTCAAAGTCAACCTTGATCATGAGGTCTTATGTTTGATTACACCTGTAGTAGAACTAGAAGGGTACTTATGCAATTCGGCGGTGGATACTCGATAACAATTTTTGTAAAGAACAAGTATTTTTCTTTTTTTTAGATCTTTCTTATTTAGCTTGTCTCAAATGCTTAATATCGTAGTAGATATATCTTTTTCAAAAATAAAACGTATAAATTATTAATAGTGTAAATAGTTAGCAATTTATATTTTTTAAATTTTAGCATGAAATTGATAGTTATAAGTTTAGTGTGATTTTCTTATAAACTATTCTATTAAAATATATGATTATTAGAGGAGGTTAATATACGGTTTAAATGAGACTTAAAATTTTAAATTTTACATTAATTTTCTAATATTTCTTTTTACAGTAATGTTTTTTGTCTTAATATTTTAAAATTTCCTTTTATAAAAAGTCTCAAATGATTTATAATTTAGTATAGATATTGATAAGAAAAATAATTTGCTTTTCAAGTCTATCAAATTTGAAGTCAACGATGCGTGGACATTTATTAAACACAATTGTTTATCGAATCAGTTACTTATTACTCATTATTTATTTATAAAAATAATAGAACTTGTTTATGTTCGTTGTTGTTTTTTACTTTATTCACACACTTAACTTCTTAATACATAATTTCTTTAAAATTTCTCGTGATTCCACGGCTCTATATAAGCTACTAAAACAATATAGTATCAATCGTGAAATATAACTATATAAGATCCAAAAGATAATATTAAAATGAAATTTGTGTGCATATGAAGTTATCATCAACATATCATTTTTCTTTTCAATTTTATTACAAACTAATGACGAGTATAGAAGAAAGCGAAAGCATTGGCTACACATTATCCATGACGTTGCATTTTCGAGTTCGAGGAGATACTTCTTCACATAAATTGTTAACTCTTTCAGTACAACTTCACCCGAAATACATAGGGGTATGCAAACCTAGGAAATTTAGGAAATTGTGAACGATAGTTGTGAGAAAAAGATATACTCAAATCTTCTGTAATTAATAATCAAATATTTTATAAAAATAAAGTTATTTTAGAAATTTTGAAATTTAATAAAGGCGGGGCGGAACTGTTTTTCGGTCTGGTTTTTCATATAATGCAACAAAAAATAACAAAAACATTGTTTTTTTTCCAAAATCAAAACCGCACCTATCGGGTTTTTAATCTTTTTTTTTTTTTTTTTTTTTTTTTTTTTTTTGTGCTCACCTCTAGTTCCTAGTTATGTGTATGAAACGTTTTCCTTTGCCTTAAAAAAGGAGAAAAAGAAAGAAAATGTGGTGTCATTCAGAATTCAAAGTCAATAAAACATATCTCTGAGTGATGTTACAAGATTGTTAATTAAGTAACATCGGGCTGGTAAAGTGTAAAATGAAGGCAGTCACCTCTATATATTAGAGGTGACATTTTCTAGGTAAACAAGTTTTCTATCTCTATTTCTTTTCGTTTCTTTTAGTAGCCTTTTTATCTTCTGCTTTTGTTTCTTTTGGTTGCTTTGACTTCTTAGTAGCACTTTTTCCAAAACCCTTTTTTGGAGCTCCCTTACCACGACGCTTCAACTTTTCGACTTTTGCTAAACGTCTGCAGCATTAAAACAAATTAAATCAGAATTATACGACTATATAACAATGAAAGTATGAGAATGTCATCAGCAGAGACTTTTTATAAAACAAAGTACATCAGTGTTTTCAACAACGTATATAGTCGAGTGTATGAATGGAATAAATTCGAAAATACAGTGACAGCTTTAATTTAATTTAAGGGATAATTATCAAAATAGACCGGGCAACCATGGTCAACATGGTTCCTGCCCCAGATATAAAAATGTCTTTTTTAAACCGGGCAACTGGCAACTCGACCCGTATGATGACAAGTGTCCCCAGTTGCCCAAAAAATGAGGTTGTTGCCCAAAAAATTCACAAGTTGCATAAAAAACTGACAGACAAGTGACACTTGTCACTTGCAGAAAAGTGACAACTCGTTAGTTGTCCAATTGTACAAGTTGCCACGATAAAAAAAAAAAAAAAAAAAAAAAAAAAAAAAAAAAAAAAAAAGACATTTTTAGATCTAGGGACATGAACCGAATTGACCATCGTTGCCCGGTCTATTTTGGTAATTATCTCTTACTTTAATGACCCATATATGAATAAAGGATTTTGCTACATCCATATAAAATTCCCACAAAAAACTCCCACTCGCTGACGTGTCAGCGGGTGATTGGTAATAAATGCAGCCATTAGCATTATATGTTATTCAATTAACATAACACAACAAACAATTTAATCATCTAGTAAGCCTAAACCCTAAACATCTCGATCTCTCGTATGAAAGTTAATTACTATACGTACCCGAATGATAATATTCGTTTACTTAGTTGCGCAACAAAGCTAACAACCAAGATGACGCTACACGAAGGATACATGCATGCATTCAGTATCAAATATATATAACTTCTAAACGCTAGATCATAAAAGTGGAATCCTCAACTATTTCCTAGCAAAGGTGCGTTTATAAAAACCTCATAGTAACTTGGGAAATCTATAAAGATGTGGGAAGAAGATTACTCTTTTTCTTTGCGTTGGAAGGCTTCAGGATCTTCCTTGATGAAATCGGGTGGATACCATGATGCAACTTTGTCACCGACTAGCGGCTTGCGTAAAATCTTGTGAGCTGATCTATGACCAGTTGGGTTAAGCACATGACCGAATATTCTTGCTCTTGCTTCCGCTACTCCTCTAACAGCTGCTAATGCCAATATACTTTTTAACCCCATGGTAACAAAATGAAAACTAAACACAAAATTAATGGATTAAGACATGAAACTAAAATGATCGATTAATACGTGAATTTTAGATTATTTATATTGTAATAGAAGCCCTAGTTGGGAACGGTTAATGGTTGGTTTGGGCCTTTGGGCCGTTACTTAATACACAGTTCATGACTTGATGCTCAATAAAAATATGCTACTTCCATCAAAAAAATGAATGTAATTTACGTTATGTGTTAACATTTACTAGATGAATCGCACAACGACGGTGTATTTCGACAAAATGATTGTCTGCAAAATTATGGTTTTGGTGTGATTTTTGCTGGTTCAATTTGTAGTCACTGAAAGAAAGAAAAGTTTATGAGTTAAAAAAAAATACTACCTCCGTCCCATAATTATAGTCCACTGTTGACTTTTTAAGTCTTCGTTGTGCAACTTTGACTATATATATTTTTATTTGTGTTATATAATACTTGATAAAAATTATATAAATGGAAAATACATTTAAAACCTAATCCATTTATATGTTTTGCTTCATGTAATATATAACACAAATAAAGATATTTAAGGTCAAAGTTGAAAACTAAAGACTTTAAAAGTCAACAGTAGACTATAATTATGGGACGGAGGGAGTATAAAACTTGAAAATTAAACAATATTTAAAATATTAAATTATTGATAAATAATGTTAACATTGTTAATTAATCTTTTATATAATAAAATAATTACATCATTTCGGAGTGTTTTTGCAAATCCCTTCTTATTGAAAAAAAACTTAGACCAATAGTAGAGCTCGATTTTGCCACGTAAGCGAAATCGAGCAATGTAATTGGTCAATAAAAGTCAAAATTAAATTGATTTTGGTCAAACTTAATAAATTTGGTGGAGAAATTTGGTTAAGAAAAAAATTGCAAAAAAATATAGGTGTCAAATTTATAAAAACAAAAACTTAAAAAGAGAGGAAGTAATTAATAAAACTTTAGTTGTTGAATTTTACAAAAAATATATGGAGCTAAGTGTAAAATTACAAGTTCCATGTTTTTTAATAACTTTAGAAAAAATACAAATAACCCCTTACACTTTATACCCCTTATATTTTATATTTTATATTTTATAATATGTACTTTGTTTAAAATGACATGAGTATTAGTATTAGTTTCAGACTTTCATCTATTTAAATTACAAAATTTTGTAAATTTGCAAATTAATTTTAATATTGTTAGTTGTACACTTTCATCCATTAGAATATTTTTTTTAAATAAGGACTCATGTTATTTTATTTAAAAGTTTAATTTATGCGTACACGAGTTTGAATATTAATACTGCTAAATTATTAGTAACGGGAATATAAATATCAAATGGTAAGCACGAGTTACTGTGATATTAAAATAAATATACGCGATTCTACTTATAACAATGATTTTAACTTCATTAACGCACATTTATGTGCTACTAAACTCACACATTTTGTACAACATGATATTAATAGTTAAAGTTAAACAATAACATCAACATCAACCTCAGCATGTCTGCCAGTTAAAAACATTATACAAAGCTAATTATTAAAAAATAAAAAAAAAAAAAAAAAAAAAAAAAAAAAAAAAAAAGTTGGATAGTCATTGTTTAAGTTAGAATGTGTTTTCTTTAAATTATATAAAATAAAAATAATGCACGCATCACAATCCTTATTTGATAACAATCACCGTCTAAATCAAAAAAAGAAAAACTATGTAGGTGATAACCTAACTTTATTCATTGACGCGATGTTTCAAAATAAAAAAAAAAAACTAAATAAATAAATTAAAAAAAAAAAAAAAAAAAAAAAAAAAAAAAAAAAAACGAAGTAATAGTTGGCCGTTGTAAAGGAATTAAAGTATGTACATGAGAATTATTAAGCAAGCATATATAGTTTTTAATCGGGTTATTACGTTACTATACTACGATAATATTATTGAGTTGGTAATCACGGATGTGAGATACCATTCTTTTATACTTATGATTTATGTGTTAACCTTTTTTTGCTTCTCGATAGAATCTGAAAAAGACCTCAACAGAACTTTGGCTTATGTCTTATCTAGCTGATAGTTTTTAGTAACTTTTTTGTGGTTTAACTTTTTTGTTATACACACCAAAGCTAATCATTTCTTAATCGATAATAATACATAATAACACTAACTTATATTACTGAATATAAGAATATCCAATTACAAGTGGCATGCAGGTAAACGGGCCACAAGCTGCGCCGCTACCCCTTTTTGTATTGCAAAGCCTACTCTATTAAAAATAAAACATTGGCCCTTAGCAGCCGGAGAGTTACTTTGCACAACTTTCTTCACGCGATCGAGGAGCTTGATTGCTTGGGGGGCTATCGCCCCAAAGGTATCAAAAGCGATGGGCACAAACACATGTTGGTTCTCTAGACAAGCCGCTTCATGTTTATCCACTTTTTTGCTCTCGGCTTTCAAAAGTGCCTGCCCCGCCACAAAAACAGAATCCCGGAGTCCCACCAACGGGGATACCCCAGTAAGGTCAATGCACGCATGCTTACCTTGCTCCCATCCAAACAAAAGAATGTTTGCTGGCCTCAAGGTGGACCGCCCGTCCAATGGGTCCGTCAAGAAATTCACGGGAGCCTCTTTTTTAGCTGAAATCCCTGCCCTTCGTAGCACATCCCATAGAACATCTCTAACCAGGTCATGTCTGTATTTAAAGCCTGGCAGCTCCTTACAATGTAGGGCGTGTTCTCCAAACTTGTCCAAGCATGCTTTTTTACAAATCGGACACGGTTCGTCGACGGGAAACATGGGAATCATAAGCCGGTATTTGAGGACAGTCTGATATTCGATAGCCGACATGTGTTGCCCGAGTCCGTCAATTGGGAGGGCACTGAGGAAATCTTGAGCATGGGCCCCTTTGAGGCATTCAAACACCGCTTTCTGGCGCGAAGACATGTTAAACTCCTCCATAGTCTGCATGGCTTTACAGTTAAACGCACTCGCCAAGATTTTTTGAGGTTTTTTTGGGGCGGTGTCTTTATCCATAAAACCGCCCAGCTCTACATTGGGGAGAGAGCTGCGAATGTTGTCCAGTGCGAGCTTGTAATCATCGTCCATCCCAACCACACCGCTGTTCCTTAGAATGTGTTCTTGTAGCTTTCAGGACTGCGCCCTAGAAGCCACATAAGCATATGCGGACACATCTTCTGCTGAGCACAGGCCCAACCCTCCCGAGCTAATCGATAGGGAAGCCAGTCGCCATTGAAGATCCCAAAAAAAAGGCCCCCCATGAACAACAATATCCTCAACTGCACCTTGGAGACCCTTGTCAAAAATGGATACAGCTTCCCCGACGAAGGTCGGTTGGCACGTTCGAAGCCCAAACAACAATTTTGCCACACCCATATATGAGCGAAGCAATAAGAGCTCACTTTGGGGGTCCCGTAACTTCTGCAAAATGCCCATCAGGTCAACCGCGCGCTAAGCCCTCTTGACTGCCATAGAGCTAATGTAATCCCCATCACGGCTAACAGCCCCCCCTAGAAGTTTTACCCCTGTCTGTGGTCTTCCAATCTCATCAGGAAAAATGCCAGGCTTCACTTTCATACCATTGCATGTTGGCCAAAAGATCTCCGACTTCTTAATATTTAACATAAGCCCAAACTGGGGGCCTTCCGCTCGAATTATGTCAAGGGCCTTCGCTACTTCTTCGGCCCTGCCTATAATCGTGCCATCATCCAAATACCACGTATGAAAGGGTACAGAGCAGTGTTCTTCCACCTGTAGCACCAACGGATGCAAGAAAAGTGCAAAAAGAAGTGGTCCTAAAGGATCCCCTTGCTGGACCCCTGTGTAGGCCCCGATACAGGTGTCTCCAACGTAGAGCCTGGCAGGCTGGGCTTACAAGAACTGAACCCATTGGTAGATAGATGGGCAGCGGATACTTACTTCGCGTAGAAGGATTGTGCGGTCAACCATGTTGAAAGCGTTCGAAAAATCCACAGTGAGCATGGCCAGTGATCCGTCGTCACGGAACGCATTCAAGAATCTATTCGCACTATGGAGGATAACCTCTGCTCCATAATCAAAACGAAGTTTTAAAAACCTTGTGCGTGCACAGGTATTATAACTAGTTGTATGTAAAGCAATTTGAAATTAAAAAATATATTATGACTATAACATATTATTTATTTTTTAGTTTTAAAATAAAATTATTCATACTTTATATAATTTATACATAGTATAGTTATAGATAATTCAAGATTTCTTTGAATACTATTTGACCATTAAAAACCATTCATGTGTCGCCATATTAAATTAAGCTATTTAAAATAAAAAATACTGTTAAGACTTTGGACTTGCTTATTTATGTTAGATAGTATGAATATGAAATTTCAAACATTCAAACTTATCAAAGAAGTTACTTTAGAAACTTTAAGGGTGCGTTTAGTTGGGGGAAAACATCATTTTTTTTTCATAAATGTTTTGTGAAAAATAAGGAAAATAGAGACCCCGTTCAAATTAACGTTTTCCAACAAAATGTTTTACAAAACACAAAATCCCTTATTTTCTAACTTAACAAGAAAAATTACAAAATAATTTTTAATTGTTTTGACACATAGATCCACGAATATACTTTTCAAAATAGTTAGCTTTGCAATCCAAAAAGGGTTAGCGGCGCAACTTGTTGCTCATTTACCGTCAATCACTATGTAAGTTCTATTTTGTTGAAATAAATAACATATATTAACTAACTTAAAAAAATAATAAAATAAATAAAATAAAAGAAAAGAAAAAAAAATCCTTGTTTTTCTTTGTAACCCCGAACCCTTCCTCAAATTCTTCAAAATAGAAAATACAAACAACAAATAAATGCGTTTTTTATATTTTCAAGTGTTTTGTGAAGATAAATTTTCCATCCAATTTTTTACAAAACTAGAGATAGAAAACTAGAGAATTTTTTTCTTCAACTAAACGCACCTTAAAATATTCTTGGAAACTATTATCACATTGGCTTTACTATGTGAGATAATAAGAGTATTTAGAGAAATGATATTTGGTTCATTTAGGTGCCGTTTAGTTGTAGAAAATTTTTCTTGTTTTTCTGTTTCTAAAATCCTTGAGAAGAGAATGATTTTTCTTCTCTAGTGTTGGGATATAAAGTCAAAGTACTTCTGAAGATCAAAGTACTGCTGAAAGTCAAAGTACTGCTCAAGTGTATGAAGGTCAAAGTACTGCTCAAGAGAAGAAAGTCAAAGTACTTATATTATTAAGGACTATTATGCAAAATCGTTTAAAGGACTGTTATGTAAATGATATGATTAGAATATTCTAGAATTAGTTTACTTGTCGTTCAAGTATTGTAATCCGACTTAAGGTTTTCCTTATGCCTATAAAAGGAGCCTTAGGATGGTATTAGAAGCTATCTAGATACACGTACAATATTAGAGAGTTGTTTAGCGATTAGGGTTGTAAGTGAATCTGTATAATAAGCACGTTCAAAGTTTGGTTTTGATATAATCATTAAAGTTCTTCTTAGCTTTGTTGAAGTAGATTCCACATACTTAACAGAGTTATATCAGTGTTTCATTATTAATAGTTTTGGAGTTATTAAATATTGTTAAACCTTTACAAGCTACATAGTTAGTTTGATCAGAGTACATCGATCCAACAAGTGGTATGATACGTGGGAATCGCACCAGGCTTTACCTCTCGAGGGATCTCGAGAAGCTTACAACCCCCACCAGGCAGTGTACCTGATCGTTGTAGTATAGTATAGTGACAAGTACCGGGGGATTGATCGTTCAGCTAGGAATAGTGTCGCTAGGATTAGAAAATCTAATTACTAGTGCTAAAGATGATGGAAGATTATTTTTGTATTTTTATATTGTTTTGAAAGCAAGTTAAAATCTCGGGTTTGAAGGATTTGGGCGGAATTAGTTGCTAGTCAACTAACCCAATACTAAAGATGCAAACAAATTAAAATGCTAGAAATGAAAATAAAACTAAATTATACTAAGGTTGTGCAATATGTGGAGAAAATGTGTTTACTTAGATTTCACTACTCCCTAGACATTTTTTACACGTTAATTACTTGTTATAGTTGCGTGGATGACGGATTGTATTCCTTAATACCATTCATGGGGTGGCGCACTTACTTCCCCAATCCTATGAGTGCCTACTTCACTCCTATGTCGAGCCGTTAAAAACTCCAAACATGGGATCATTAGAAATTACTCATGCAGTAAATACAACCAATAAAACCTAGTGCACATCGGTTCATGTTTCTTAAGACGTTCAAGCATGTTACCAATTGGAGATCTGCCAGTTTTCTTAAGCCTAACATCGAAATCATTCATCCAATACAACCATAAACAAGTAATCAACACATAATTAACATCTAGGTTTCATTAGATCCAAGCAAACACAAGATAGATCCAGCCTAGCATGATGGAATCAAGACAAGAACAAGATATAGACAACCAACACATAGACATATTGATTGAATTAAAAGAATACTTATCTTAATTACACATGAAAGGGATCAAGGGCAAAGAACCCTTGAAAAACCTGTAAAATTCGTACCAAGTTCGTACTTAGGGTTTCTCCAAAACTTCTCTCTTTTTAATGTGAAAATTAGAAAACTATATATAGGAAATAGGGTCTGACGGCGTCAAGACAAATCTTGTGACGCCGTCATCTCGCCGCCAAAATACTTCTCGGACTGCCTTGATCCACTTCTGACGCCGTCATGTGTTAGCATTTTCCAGGCCGTCATGCATTTTACTCTTGACGCCTTACCTTGTGATGCCGTCAAATCTGTACTGGGTCGTCATGGAATTTACTCTTGACGCCGTCAAAAATTCCTTCTTGACGCCGTCACCTACTGTTCCCAGCTTGGAAAATTGAGACTTTGCTGTTTTCTTCACTTTTATGCTCCAGAAACGTCCAAAATGCATTCTTTTCCAGATTTCACTCCCAAAGTACCTAAACTCACAAAAGGAACGATTTAGGGCAATATTTGATAAAATAAATTCAATTCTGGGCTTAAATGACCCCCTAAAAGTTGTTCATTTTTCGCCTCATCATATACCCTTACACTTGAGATTTGCTTGTCCTCAAGCAAATGCGCTTTTATTCTAGTCAAAATACAAGTTAGGGGTCATTTAACACTAATATAAAAGTAATTACAACAAATAATCGTTCCACTAATGACCAATAGACAAGCACGGAGGTCATACACAAGCACCTCACAAATAGTGTTTAGATACTCACATCTCTCGGGTGTAACGTTAGGTGTAGGGATATGAAATACACGGTTTTGTTGGATAAAGGCAGTCTTTACTGGTGGCGAGTTAACAATCTTAGTTAATTACATGTACAATAAGGCGTTGCTAAGCCAAGACTAGACTCGACTTAAGCTAATAAATGAAAAATAATAAAAACATAAAAAGAACATGGAATGAAACGGGATGGTAGTCCGTATGTTTTTTCTCTTTTCTTTTTCTATTTTTTTTTCTTTTTCTTGATTTTTTCGATTTTTTTATTTATTTTTTTTATTTTTTTTGCATACACTCTTACCCTACCATCCAAAATAATACATCATAGGGAATGGAAATTCCCCTTACACTTGAATCTTTACATACTTTACAATAAACTAATCTAATGACTCGAGTTAAGATAATCAAAACACTTGGAGCACTTTTAAGATTAACGTACGTATGGGGGTAATAAATGATGTTCTTCCCCATTACTCCATAAAATAAGTACTTTACCCATGAGTCCCAATCGCCCCAAAACAATATGTACAAGGATATGACTCGACTTAGCAACCATGTAATCAATTAGATAGTTAACTTAGGGTTTAACAAATAACAATAATGCACTAAAAATGAGCGCATACACGGAAGGCTAAGGCGATTTGGTTGTACATTTAAGTGGGGTGTAACAAATTCTTCCTTTAAGTAAGATGCTTAAAGTTATAAACGAAAAGATAGGCTCGGAGGGGTGTACTAGGGGTTTCGTGTACTAAAAATGAGTACAACGCTAAGGGTGTGGGAAAAATTAGTTGACTTAAGTAGTCAAGTAATATGACTTAAGTGGTCAAATAATTGTAATACGGGTTTAACACAAGGGTGATCCTAATGCCTCTTATCATGTAGTAAATCCTACCACACGAATGTAGTCTCACTAGCGGTCTCGGGATGCATCACTAACGCAAGTTCTAGAATCTAAATGCTACCGGTACACTCATAAGCACTAATAGTAAATGCTTTTCCTATCAAATCTAAAGGCGAACCTCACATATTTGGGTGGAAAATTTTTCTGAAAGTACGGTTATGTGCTAGTCATACAATCTCCTATCCATGAGACGCTTGCTATGGCTAAAGTTTCACTCCTAAATGTTGTAAAAAATTTTAAATTTGGCGTTAAAATTGCACTAACAAGTATTTCTCATAGTTTTATTACACACCTACCATTAAACAAAGCAAACTCAAGCGAAAGTACATATGTAAGGTATCATCATTTTACCCTCCCCTTACACTTAAGATGAACATTGTCCCCAATGTTCAAGTAAAGAATGTAAAAGTGAAATAGTAAAACAAATGAAATCAAATACTCCCCTGATTCGCTCGGTATGGATAACAGGGTGGCCGGGTTCAATCTTCCTCCAAGAAAATGAACAATCAAAGCTTCCCTTCCAGAATATAAATCATCTTCTTCTCATACATAACCTGTAAATCCTAAGAAAATAGACAAGACAACCTCGCATAAAATCGGTGGCATCCTATATAAGTTTCTAAATCCTAGAAAACAAAGTAAGATATAATGCTTGTGGAATGAAGTTTGCAGACTTCCTGGAGATTATAAAACTTAATAATTCACAAAAACCATAAGACTCCGTTAGAAAAACAAAACTGGTAAAATTTCCAGATTTTTTTACCCGTGACGCCGTCAAGAGTAAACTCATGACGCCGTCAGGATTGACCTACAGAAATTCTTATGTTAAGTTTCCGGAAAATTTCTAGAAAAACTTGGTTCTACTTCCTGGAAAATCCTGCAAAACTTCATTATGACTCAATACAAGCATTTGACTCTAACAAATACGAATATACATGTTCATTTAATATTGTGGAGAATCATGATCGAGTTGTTTCTTAAAAACATATTTGGGGTTTTCCCTTACACTTATCTTTTGCAAAAATACCTTTAGGTGGAGTTAAGACTAGGCCAAAACAACAAAGTAAAGTATTTCCACTTTTTAATTGAGAAACATGATCTACCAACAATAAAAATAAAGCATGCATACGGAAGCAAATGACAAACAAACAAACAAATAAAATGAAAATCACACAAAGCATGGGTTGCCTCCCAAGAAGCGCTTGTTTTTGTTCGAGTCACGAGCTTGACTCTACCCTTATTTAATGGAAATAGGGGAGGTTCTCCCTACACTTAGGATTAAGTGCGGGTGATAGTAGCGATACACACCATCTTGGTGGAAGTATGCCACGTGAGGAAAGAGTGGTGGATGAATTATATGCTCAAAGGGCTGTGCTCCTATCATCATAACCTTACCTAATTCAATCGGGTTAATGGGTGGATTAAGATTTTCTCCTAGAAAGGGATCATTTTCTATCAGCTTCGAGAGACTCCTAGTTGGGGATCCATCTTGACCTAATAAACCCGGTTTAAACCCATAATGTTTCTTGTGATCAATCATAAATGGGTGATGTAAGCATGTAAGGTCATTTTCCACTCCTATATTGGCTTCCTCTCTACAAGGCTTAGAGTCCACTACCTTTATCCTAATACTACCCGGACTACATGGGTTGATGGGTGGGTCGGCTCCTCTTTTGTCTCCTCGATGTATATCTAAGGATGGAAAGTTATGTGAAGATTGAGGTTCCGGTTCATCAACACTAGGTAATTCCCTAGAACTAAGAGTAAGGTTATCACTAGAAGTATTCAAACCTATATCCTCTAGTGGTTTTTGGTACAAGGGCTCTACCTCTATTGGGGCTCCTATAGTCTCTTCTACTTCATCCGAATAAGTCACGGGCGGTGTATATGCCTCAAATGATGGTAGGACTTGTGGGGTACTTGGTGGGTTTAAATTTTCAACTCTATCCTCCATCTTATCAGGATTACCAATGTGCTCAGCTTGTATTGTGGTGAAATCAAACCACCCCGTGTGCCCAGTTATCTCATCTATACGCTTATCCCCAAACAATCTTCTTGCCTGTTCCTTTAAACTTGCTATCAATTGATCCGTAACAATGTTTGTTGAGTTGTCCATTTTTTTGGCAAGTCTGGCACAATTCTCTATGGTTTCCCATGCTTCATCAACACTTAATCCCCAAAGGTCCCCATCTGCGGCATGGTCAATGTCCATTTTGGTATAGTGGTCGACACGATGGTAAAATATTTCAATTTGGGACCACAGATCGAAATTATGATGAGGAACTTTTCGGAGTAAATGTTTAAAACGAGCCCATGCATTATAGATAGGTTCATCCTCATGTTGTTTAAACATCAAGATGTCATTTGGAGTGGGTGAATTTCGTGGTTGGTAGTATGGTGGATTCGCGTTCTCCATAATGGCTAACGGAATAGTCAATGGAAAGGTTTTTTTTTTTCTTTTTTTTTTTTTTTTTTTTTTTTTTTTTTTTTTTTTTTTCTTTACAAACAAAGACACAAAGAAAAGATAGACTAAAGAAAACCTAAAAATAAAAATAAAATCTTATTAGAAAGGAATCTAGCAAGTAGACCTAATAAAAAGAAATGCTAACCTAGACAATAACTATTCCCCAGGCTGCGGCGCCAAAAACTTGATACGTGGGAATCGCACCAGGCTTTACCTCTCGAGGGATCTCGAGAAGCTTACAACCCCAACCAGGAAGTGTACCTGATCGTTGTAGTATAGTATATTGACAAGTACCGGGGGATTGATCGTTCAGCTAGGAATAGTGTCGCTAGGATTAGAAAACCTAATTACTAGTGCTAAAGATGATGGAAGATTATTTTTGTATTTTTATATTTTTTTGAAAGCAAGTTAAAATCTCGGGTTTGAAGGATTTGGACGGAATTAGTTGCTAGTCAACTAACCCAATACTAAAGATGCAAACAAATTAAAATGCTAGAAATGAAAATAAAACTAAATTATACTAAGGTTGTGAGCAATATGTGGAGAAAATGTGTTTACTTAGATTTCACTACTCCCTAAACATATTTTACACGTTAATTACTTGTTATAGTTGCGTGGATGACGGATTGTATTCCTTAATACCATTCATGGGGTGGCGCACTTACTTCCCCAATTCTATGTGTGCCTACTTCACTCCTATGTCGAGCCGTTAAAAACTCCTAACATGGGATCATTAGAAATTGCTCATGCAGTAAATACAACCAATAAAACCTAGTGCACATCGGTTCATGTTTCTTAAGACGTTCAAGCATGTTACCAATTGGAGATCTGCCAGTTTTCTTAAGTCTAACATCGAAATCATTCATCCAATACAACCATAAACAAGTAATCAACACATAATTAACATCTAGGTTTCATTAGATCTAAGCAAACACAAGATAGATCTAGCCTAGCATGATGGAATCAAGACAAGAACAAGATATAGACAACCAACACATAGACATATTGATTGAATTAAAAGAATACTTATCTTAATTACACATGAAAGGGATCAAGGGCAAAGAACCCTTGAAAAACCTGTAAAATTCGTACCAAGTTTGTACTTAGAGTTTCTCCAAAACTTCTCTCTTTTTAATGTGAAAATTAGAAAACTATATATAGGAAATAGGATCTGACGGCGTCAAGACAAATCTTGTGACGCCGTCATCTCGCCGCCAAAATACTTCTCGGACTGCCTTGATCTACTTCTGACGCCATCATGTGTTAGCATTTTCCAGGCCGTCATGCATTTTACTCTTGACGCCCTACCTTGTGACGCCGTCAAATCTGTACTGGGTCGTCATGGAAAGTCATGGAATTTACTCTTGACGCCGTCAGAAATTCCTTCTTGACGCCGTCACCTACTGTTCCCAGCTTGGAAAATTGAGACTTTGCCGTTTTCTTCACTTTTATGCTCCAAAAATGTCCAAAATGCCTTCTTTTCCAGATTTCACTCCCAAAGTACCTAAAATCACAAAAGGAATGATTTAGGGCAATATTTGATCAAATAAATTCAATTCTGGGCTTAAATGACCCCCTAAAAGTGGTTCATTTTTCGCCTCATCATGGTATCAGAGCTTGTGTGGAAACTCTGATTAAGAAGAAACCCTTAAAACCGATTTTACAACAAACCTTAAAAGATGACGACTGAAGTTGCACCAGTTCCATCCATCACCTCAATCAGAATTCCTATTGTCAAGAAGGGAGAATATGATCTCTGGAGCATGAAGATGAGGCTGTACATTGCTATCACAGACCATGCTCTATGGGATGTGATTGTCAATGGTAATGTTGTTCTTGAAGAACCAGAAGAAATCCCAGGACAACCTAAACCACCTAAGCCAACCCTGCCAGCAGTTACAAAAAGAAATCAAGATAAGGCTCTCAACATACTGCTGGCTGCTATTCTTGATGGTCACCTACTAAAGTTTCATGATGCTAAGGATGCAAAACAACTATGGGCTGCTATTAAGACAAGATTTGGAGGTAATGATGCTTCCAAGAAGATGCATAGAAATTTATTGAAGCAACAATTTGAAACATTCTCTGTTGGTGAACAAGAAGGTCTTGATTCTGCCTATGACATATTCCAAAATCTTCTTAGTATGCTGGAGCTATATGGTGCAGAAGCATCTGTTGAAGATGCAAACTTGAAGTTCTTAAGAAGTTTGCCATCAGCATGGCATGTAGTGGCTACTATGATTAGAGGACAACCTGGTTTGGATTATGGACTTTGATGATCTCTACAACAATTTAAAGGTGTATGAGCATGAGATGAATGGTAACATAAGTTCAAGTTCTCATCAGAAATCTCACAACATTGCTTTCTTGTCTTCTGAAAATAGGAGCAGTACTTCCACTAAAAGTACTGCTTATCCTGTTCAAAGTACTGTGGGTGATAAATAGCACACTTGTACAACCATGACTACTACCACTTCATCACCAACAAACAACACCAACTCTGATGATGTTATATGTTCTTTCTTTGCTCAACAAGCCACTTTACCTATTACATATCAAGAAGACGTGTTGCAAATTGATGATGATGCTCTAGAAGAAATTGACATAAGATGGCAAGTTGATATGATCACTGCAAGGATCAAGAAGTTCATGAACAAAATAGGAAGAGGTATTGACTTCAAAGCCAAACAGGGTATAACATTTGATAAATCTAAGATTGAGTGCTTTAATTGTCAAAGGTCTGGACACTTTGCAAGGGAATGCAAGTTTGCAAAATATCAGGCAAATAGAATGATTGAAAAACCCAAGGTTGAAAGAAAGGAATTTCCTATTGCTGAACCAAAATCACAAGCTTTGGTGGCTTAAGAAAATCTATCAGAGGTTGACTGGAGTAATGAATTTGACGATGAACCAGTAACCTACTCTATGGTTGCATTGGAAGAGTTTGATTGGAGCACAGCTTTTGATGAGGAACCAGGATTTGCTGCTTTGGAATCAAGAGATGGTCTTGGAAGCTTTGATTGGAGCATGGAATGTGAAGAAGAACATGTTCTGTGTGCTATGGTAGCTACTGCACCAAGTTCATCCACTATCTCTGAGGTATGCTCTAAATGTAGTAATTCTTATCAAAAATTGCTTAAAGAATGTGAGATTGAAAGAGATAATTGTAGAAAGGCTAGGTCTGAGGTAGCTGGCTATCAATTGACTTTAGAGTCATTGACTTTAGAGTCAATGGAAGCCAAAATAATCACTCATGGAAATAATGAAATAGCTTGGGCAGAAAAATATGAGTAACAAGACTATCAATTAAAACTGAGTGAATGGAAGTTAGGATGTAAGGTTTCTGAACTTGAAAAGATCACTAAAGAAAGGGATGTTCTGTTAGCAAAACTTGCTAGTTGGAAAGAATCTGGTCTGTCACGTGTTAATTTTGTTAAGAAACAAAGAACAACAAACATTAAAACTGGCCTAGGTTATGATGTTGAGTATAATAGTTCAGAAAAGATCCCAACTAGTGATAAGGAACTAATTAATTCAGAGGAAATCTCAACTAGTGATGAAGAATTCATTAGCTTAGAAGAGAACACATCTAGTGATGAGGAATCACTTAGTCCAACACCTCCTGGATTTAAGAAAGAAAAGGGATACAATGAAGTTCCTCCACCCACTAGTAGTTTTCAACCACCTAGGACAGATGTTTCTTGTTTTGGAGTGGACAATTTGAAGTTTAGGAAGAAGCTTACATGTCAATCTAATTCAAGTCCTTCTATTTCTGAATCCTTAAGAGAGATAGTTGAGAAACCTAGGGATGATAACAAGGGTTCAGGGAGTGATAAAGTTTTTTCAAAACAAGCAGTAGTTCCAAAAACTTCTCAAAGTACTGATGGACAACCAGCAACACCTTTAAGAAAAAAATTTCAAAATACTCCTAACTTTAGAAAACCTTTTAATAATTCACCAAAAAGTCAAGCTAGTTTTGGTTACAGAACTAAAGGAAGAGGATTTGGGGATAAAAAGTTATGTTTTGTTTGCTATAGTCCTGATTATTTGATTAAGGACTGTGGCTTTCACTCAGAATATTTAAGTAAATTCCCGAAGTCCACATCTACTAACCATAATCCTAGGGAGACTAAACCAGTTTGGAATTACTCAAATATGGTTAACCATAGTAATTTCTCAAAAGACTATAGGTACCCTCACCAGAAAAGACCTTTTTCCAAAACACCAGTACCCTCAAGAGATATTTTTCAAAGTACTGGTAAGTCAAAAGTCTCTCAACCAGTACCTTCTCAAAGTATCGCTAAGTATTCACCCAATCAAGGTACTGCTAGCACTTTTTCGAATGTAAGATCAAGGGGATTCAATAACTCTCACCCTAGAAGGCCTTACACCTCAAAAGGAGTACCTAGATCAAAGAACCCAACACACACTGTTAAAACTAAATGGGTTAAGAAGAAAGTACTGATGGGGGACAAACAATACTTTCAGCAAGTTAGGGTGAAAAAGGGAGTGTTGATGAGAATTCAAAACAAGTTTTGAAATCAAAGACACTAATTCTTGATAATGTTTTCAAAAACAATGGTGATTACATACTCAAAGAATTTGAGTATGTCACTCAACAAGGGGAATACAAGTCAATAATGGCTTGGGTTCCTAAAAGAAACTAACCTTTTTCATCTTTATGCAGGGCAACCCAGAAGAGGAGCTTAAGGATCATATAATCATTAATAGTAGTTGCTCTGGCAGCTTGACAGGAGACAAGGAGCTTTTGTTAGACTTTAAGGCATATTTTGGAGGAAGAGTTGCTTTTAGGAATGATCCCAATGGAGGGAGAATTACTGGCAAAGGAACCATCAAGACTGGATGTATTGATTTTGAGAATGTTTGTTATGTGGAGGAGCATAAATTCAATCTTTTGTCAGTATCTCAAATCTGTGACAAGAAATATCCTATTTTATTCCTTGACACATAATGTCTTATTCTCTCCCCTGAGTTCAAGTTAGTTGATGATAACTTGGTAATATTGAGAGTACCAAGAACCAATGATGTGTACAGCTTAGATTTGAAGAATATCAACTCTAATGAGAGAGCAACATGTTTATTAGCAAGGGAAACAATGGAAGAAGCATATCTATAGCATAGAAGATTAGGACATGTGAATTTCAAGAATATCAACAAGTTGGTAAAAGGAAATTTAGTTAGAGGTTTACCTTCTAAAACATACAAGACTGATCATTCATGTTTGGCTTGCAAGAAGGGTAAACAACACAAAGCTTCATGCAAAAAGATTGAAGAAAGAACTATTAGAGAACCTTTGGAGTTGTTGCACATGGATCTATTTGGACCTGTTTCTATTGAAATCTTAAACAAGAAGAAGTACTGCTTAGTTATAACAGATGATTGTAGTAGATTTAGTTGGGTCTTTTTCTTGGGATTTAAAGATGAAACCTTTGATGCTATTCATGATCTTATAATAGCCCTTGAAAATCAGTTGAGACTCAAAGTAAGATCCATTGGATGTGATAATGGGACTAAATTCAGAAACAAGCATATGGATGAATTTTGTGCCAAGAAAGGAATTAAGAGGGAGTTTAGCATTGCTAGAACTCCACAGCAGAATGGTGTTGCAGAAAGGAAGAATAGAACATTGATAGAAGCAGCAAGAACAATGCTTGCAGATTCTTTATTACCCATTCAATTTTGGGCTGAAGCTGTAAGTGCTGCTTGCTATGTGTTAAATAGAGTATCAGTCACTATACCTCAGATGAAGACACCTTATGAGTTGCTTATGGGAAAGAAACCAAACATTCGTTTTATGAAACTTTTTGGATGTCCTCTGACTATTCTGAATACTATTGATTCTCTGGGAAAATTTGATGGCAAATCAGATGAAGGATATCTATTGGGTTAGTGTACTAATAGCAAAGGATTTAGAGTGTACAACAAGGTTACCAAAAAGGTTCAAGAATGTCTTCATGTTGATTTTCTTGAAGATCAAGAAAGTCAAAAAGGTAAAGGTCCTAATTGGATGTTTGATCTTGATATTTTGACTCCTTCTATGAACTATGTGCCTGTCAGAGAAGAAAATCAAGTTGTTCACAAAGAAGAAGATTCCCAGTACATTGTTCATGGAATCAATGTTAGACCTGAAGATATTCCTGATGAAGAACCCATAACTATTGAGAAGGAGAAAAGTACTATTCAACCAACTTCCTTAGTATCTGATGAAGATCAAGCTATTTAAGATGAACTTAATAGGCTGCTTCTTCAAGAAACCATTGCAAAATCATATGAAGATAATCAAAGGAGAGCTTATGAAGCAAAAAAGAAGAAGGCTAAAGTCACAGATAACTCTGACAGTACTTTGAATCAAAGTACTCCTGAACCAGCTAAAAGTACTTCTAATGTCTTAGACACATCAAATTGGATCAATACTGATGATTTGAATGATCCAAACATGCCTGATTTAGAAGACATTGATGATGAGCTTACTGAGGAAGGCATTTTCTCAAATTCCAATGAAGATCCAGACTACACAAATTTGGAAGATGATCTTGAAGTTCCACCAACTCCTACATTAAGAGTTCATAAAGATCATCCCGCTAGTAAAATCATTGGACCTTCCACTTCAGGAGTGCTCACAAGAACAAAAGCTAAAAGTCTCTCTAAGCAACATAGTGCTTTACTTAGCTTTGTCTATAAACAAAACAGGGTGAATCATAAGGATACAAATGTGCCTATTTGCTTGCTTTCTATCTCAAGTAGAACCCAAGAAGGTATCTCAAGCATTAGTAGAAGAGAGTTGGGTTGAAGCCATGCAAGAAGAACTTCTACAATTCAAACTTCAAGAGGTTTGGGTATTATGTGATTTACCAGACGGAAAGAGATTAATTGGTACAAAATGGGTTTTCAGGATTAAGAGAGATGAGAGAGGGAATGTCATCAAGTACAAAGCAATATTGGTTGCACAAGGATATAGACAAGAAGAAGGAGTGGACTATGATGAAGTGTTTGCTCCTGTAGCAAGAATTGAAGCTATAAGGTTATTTCTTGCTTTTGCATCATATATGGGCTTTCCTGTTTACCAAATAGATGTCAAAAGTGCCTTTCTTTATGGCACAATTTTAGAGGAAGTGTATGTTAAACAACCTCCTGGTTTTGAAGATCCTCCACATCCAAACAAAGTCTATAAAGTTATTAAGGCTCTGTATGGCCTCCATCAAGCTCCTAGAGCTTGGTATGAAAGACTCTCCACTTTTCTATTGCAACATGGTTATAGGAGAGGTGCAATTGATAAGGCTTTGTTTATCAAAAGAGACAAAAAGGATATTATGCTTGTTCAAGTCTATGTAGATGATATCATTTTTGGAGCTACAAAACAGTCAATGGTGAAAGAATTTGAAGAGCTCATGCAACAAGAGTTTCAAATGAGTTCCATGGGTGAATTAACTTTCTTTTTGGGACTTCAAGTTAAACAATCCAGTAGTGGAATCTTCATTAGTCAAGATAAGTATGTCACTGACATTCTTAAAAGGTTTAACTTCACCACTGTCAAGCCAGCCTCCACACCTATTGATGCTAATAAACCCTTAGGAAATGATGAAGATGGAGATGACGTGGATGTTAAACCTTACAAATCTATGATTGGTTGTCTTATGTACTTAACTGCATCTAGACCTGACATCACCTTTGCTGTATGTTTATGTGCAAGATATCAGGTCTCACCCAAAGTTTCTCATATGAATGCAGTCAAGAGGATTTTTAGGTATCTCAAGTATCAACCTAAGTTAGGGTTGTGGTATCCTAGAGATTCACCTTTTAACTTGTAAGCTTTTTCAGACAGTGATTATGTAGGGGACAATTATGATAGAAGATCAACCACTGGAGGATGTCAATATCTTGGAACGAGATTAGTCTCATGGCAATGTAAGAAACAAACAATTGCAGCAACATCATCCACTGAAGTAGAATATGTTGCAGCTACAAGTTGTTGTGGACAAGTACTTTGGTTGCAGAATCAGCTCTTGGATTATGGATTCAATTTTAAGTATACTCCCATCAACATTGACAATGAGAGTACCATTTGCATTGTGAAGAATCCTGTCTATCATTCCAAAACCAAGCACATTCAGATTAGGCACACTTTATTTGAGATTGCTATGAGCACAGGCTTAGTAATGTGATTTAAAGTTCACACAGATGATAATGTAGCTGACTTACTCAGAAAAGGATTTAATGTTTCAAGATTCAACCATTTAGTGGCGAGTGTTAGGATGATTGATTATTAAGCTACATTTGAGGGGAGGACTTAGTTTAGTTTAGAATACTTTCTTAAAGATTTTTGAAAGTATTGGTTTTGTTAAGGTAATTAGTACCTATGTATTATTTGAGGGGAGGCAGCACAGTTGTATTTTTGAAGATCTTGTGTATCTGTTTGTCGGAATGAGATGGAAAAGAAAAGTACTTCTTAGTATTAGTTTGAAAGTACTGCTTGGCACTTAGTGGAAAGCACTGCTCTTTTTTCAGATAGAAAGTACTTATCAACGGTCAAAAGACGGGGGAAACAACTTTGCAAAAGATATGGAGGAGATAAATGCCAAAAATAACGGTAAAATAATTTATTGGGCGGTGATTTTTTGAATATTACCCATTTCAGCACTACTCTTTTCCATTCAAAATTACTCTTATCGTTATTCCCTTCCATCCATTCAATTCTTCAACAATTCAACCGCTGACACACATATTCTTCCACACAAACAACCAATGGCCAATCGTACAATTGTTAGTAAGCGTAATATGATCGCCAATTTGGACAAGGCGCAGTTGAATGTCTATTTTCATGCTATCATTGATTTCCTAACTGGGTCTTCAATTAATTATGCTTTATTGGTCAATCCTAATATAATTGGACCATGGATTTAAGAATTTTGGGCTACTGCTACATCTAATTTGCAAGATGATGAATCCTTCATTCAAGCTATGGTTGCTGGAAGACAAATTCGCATCACTGAGGCAACAATCAGAGAAGATTTATTGTTTCAAGATGAAGAAGGTACTGCTCTGTTTGATAGACAAATCCTATGGGATACACTCAGAGATATAGGGTATGAAGGTGATCTCACTAAGCTTACTTTTCAGAAGCCCTTATTTAGTCCTCATTGGAAATATCTTGTTCATGTTTTACTTCACTATTTGAGTTCAAAGAGTACTGCATGGGATCAATTTGGTCAAGCCATTGTGTTGGGTTACTGGATTCCCTAATCTTCCTCTAACTAGGATTTGAACATAAAATCACCTAAGTGTTTAATATCCGTAAACAAGTCACTGAGTGAACAGTAACTCAGTGAGTCATCTTCAGGATGCTTAGAACGAGCCTATGAAGAAAGGTTCACCATTCAGTGAGGTGGATCTCAGCGAGTGGCATCTAAGCCAAGAGGAAGGTGATGGGTTCAGTGAGGATGACAATAACTCACTGAACCCCCAAGACTCCCCAAAAACGATTAAGGTACTAAAGACTGATGACTGAAGATTTGGCGGGACTAGGCGGGAAAGTTTGAACTGGTTCACTAAAGTGCTTTATCACTTTAAGGTCAAAGTTACCCCAAATGGCTAAATCCAGTCTGTCATCAGAAAGCACCTTTTGGACATAACCCAAAGAAGATTCCCTTGCCAGAGAATAAAATCTATCAAGATTTTATTAAGGAAGTCTTATGTCCATTGTGTATTATAGTTGTTCATGCTTGTATATAAATAGGTAACATAAGTGAGGAGTAAAAGTTGACAAGTTTGTGCATTTAATGCTAAGCATTCACAAACCACTTTTACTCCTCCAAAGACCAACACTATCCCTGAGATAGCTCAGTGTGACCTATTGTTGTCACTCAACTGTTGTTTGAGTTTAGTGAGGAGTTCATACCATACTTGTCATTTCAATCCCAAGTGTTATTCCGCAAACACTTGGGTATAATTATTTGGTTAACTTCTAATAAGAATTAAACGTTGAAAATTACTCTCTTTTCTCTACGTTTATATTTGTTGTTAATCTATGTTACATTTGAGTTAAAAGTCATATATCTTGGTTAGATTAACTCTTTAGTTATTGTTAACCAAGTAAAAGGGACCAACAAGGGGTATCAGAGCCTCTGGTTTGTAAAACTTTTCTTAATCTGTTTTTCAAAATAAAAGAGTGCTCAAAAGTTTTTAAAATCAAGATCCCACCATGGCTGACTCAGATGTTCCCCAACTTGTCGACAAAAAGGGTGGAAGTTATTCAGCAACTGCCCCTCGACTTGAAGTTGGAAAATTTAACAAGTGGAAGAAGCGCATGCTCTTCTACTTGACTGGGATGGAACCATATTACATTAAGTTAATTAATGATGGTCCATATTTCCCAACAACTGCTCAAGGTTTAGTCAAACCTGAAGCTCAGTGGACCAACGCCTGAAAAGCATCAGAATATCATGTCTTCCTGACGATATAATGGAATCAGTGATTAACTGTCCTACTGCCAAGCAGACCTGGACTGACCTGGTTCATAGCTATGAAGGGCCTTCTGATACCAAGGAGAATAGAATCATGGACCTGAAGCTTGAATACAATACCTTCAGGGCCAAAGATTCTGAAAGTCTCTCAGAGACTTATACTCGGTATAAGACCCTCCTGAATGAACTGACCAATGATGGTGTAATTCTGTCAAAGCATGAAATCAATGTTAGCTTTGTCAACAGTCTCCCTAAGAAGTGGTTAAACTTCTCTCAGGGGTTGAGAAATGCTAACCATATCCAGAACCTTGAGCTCCCTGCAATTTATGGGAAGTTTGTCTATGAAGACAACTTAATCACCAGGAGATACCCTGGTAAAGCTCAAGAGACCAAAAAGGCCTTGACAATTTCACCCATATCAACTGCTTTCTACTCCAATGGTGTTGTGCAGGATTTCCAAGATGAGTCTAATGATGAGGTTGATCAAAGAACCAGTGAGGAGTTCCTGAATGATTTACAAATTGAATTTCATGAAAGGGCACTCCTTGCAAACTCAAGAAGGTAAGAAACAAAAAAATTTCTAACTCAAAAGCAAATGATAACTCTGAGTGTTTTAAATGTGGTAAAAAAAAGTCATTTTGCAAAAGATTGTTTCTCAAAAACAACCTCTGAACCATCTTACAAATTTTCGGGAAACAACTCTTTTTCAGGAACAAACAAGTTTCAACCTAAAATGCTTCAATCTAGCTAGTCTTTTCAAAATAAAATTGAAAAAGCTCCTCAAATATATTTTGAAGCCAAATACAGGAAGGCTAAGGCCAAACTTGCTCTTCTTGAGTCACCCTCCACAGTCAGTCAGTTACCTCAGGCTCCAAAACCTTCTCAGGCAAAGAACAAGGGGCTTGTAGCTGAAACATTTGACTGTGATGAGGTTGAAGTGTCCTCTGCTGATGATGAAGAAGTTCACATCAGTGCCCTGATGGCTCTCCAGAGGATAACAAGCTTGCTGTTGGAATATGTCATGCCAGGAATGGTGAATGGGTGAACATCACATTGAGAAAGGTAAACATCTTACTTTCTATGTATGATGATGCTGATTGGAAATCTTACTTAGATTATATTAATGTTGATCTTAAGTATGTTGAAGGGCAAAGACTTAATTTGTTTTCCAAATTTAACAAACTGAGTTTTGAATTAAATCAATGTAGAGATGAACTACTTGCTTTAAAACAAGCTTCGCTTGAAAGTGTAACACTTCAAATTCAAAATTCTGAACTTGTAAAACAAAATCAAGCTCTTCATGAAGAACTTAAGAAAGAGAAGGCTGTAATTTGGAAATGGACTCAAAAGAACCCCGAACTTTTTGACACACTGAGTCTCAAACCCAGCACCAAAAAGGCTGCCCTGGGTGAAGATCAACTCACTGAAATGTCTGGGGAGAGTAGCCATTCAACAGCCTTTCTGTCAGCAAACATACTCTCTAGCAAAGAACTTGCTCCTCAACCCAGTGATTGGATTGAAAGAGTCAATCCTGATAGTAAACTGCCAAACTTTAACACTTGAAGAATTCTAGAGCCTGAATGTCAGGCTATTAAGGAGTTGCTAGGAGTCACTGATGAACCCAGTCATACTGAGTTCATCATTGAGTCTAAGTCAGATCCACAATCACCACTCCCTCCACTGAAACATCTTCAGGGAGCAGCACCTAGTTCAGACCTTGCACCACCAGTTTATCAACCTCACTCTCCTAAGGAGAAAACAAATCCAGGAATAACCATCCTGAAGAGACCTACCTCAGTACCTCCTGAAAACCACACACCTTCAGTATCTACTGAAGTGAAACCTGATAACACTGATTCAAAAGTTGATCAGCTAGCTGAACTTGTCAAGATGCTAAGTGAAAAAATTGAGTCCACTGAAAAGCCCTCTGGCTCAAAATTAAAACAACCATCAGCATCCTCAAGTTCCTCCAAACCAAAAATCTCATCCAGACCTTTAGTGAGATGTGAGCTGTGCAATTATCCAAATCACACCACTGATAAATGCTACAGAGTCCTGTTTTGCATGATATGCAAACAAGAGGACCACAGAACTTGTGATCACATCTCTCACTGTCACACCCCCAAAATACCTGAATGACAGCGGAATGGAATACCTGAGGGTGTAACGGATCATAGCACACAACCAGGATATATCGAACGACCTAAAGTGTCGTTTATAAAATACATCGTTTGATTCATTCAAAATATTCAGAGTTATAAAACATAGGTCCCAAAAGTTGGAAAAGGTTTAAGGAAATAATTTAGTACAATCAAACGATAGTTCAAAAGTGCATGAATTCCAAAAGAGACGCATCATCCTTGATACACAAAGTGACTCCATGCATGCCATGAGAATATGCCTTAGTTACCTGAGAAATACATTGCGAAAACGGTCAACATAAAGTTGGTGAATAATCATAGGTTTGTAAGTAAATCGTAAGTACATAAGCCGCAAGTAATAAGTAAACCGAAAAAATGTCAAAAAAAGCTACATTGGCTCTTAAGCTCATGACCCCGAAGCTAGACTTTGTAATGGCCCCACCAGAGTGTTTACTAGACACTCAATTATGATAAGACATGAAATGCATTCGTCCCGTTGGAGCAACCCAAACACGAATGGAGGCGTCACCCTCGATAGATCTATCCACTCACTCTCGCTTAGTACTAAAATTAACGGTCCATGATAATAAAGGGGACTTGTCAAGACATGGTAATAAGGCAACTTAAGCAATGTATGGAATTTGTAATACTTGGGCATGTACAAAAATAATTGTGCAATGTATTCTCCCCCGTGGGATTTAAAATCAAATAAGTAATTAAAACGGGGCTATGAAGACTCACCTCGAAAGGATGGTACAACGATGGTAAAGAAATCGGGACAATGAGGCGCGAACACTAGCCGCAACCTAAATGAATAATCGCGATCTAATTAAGATCAAGCCGTAATGAAATGAATGCACATGCACATGATACCCATACCACTCGTAATTTGGAAATACTAGTTATCGTCATAGTAAAATAGTTTCCATACTTAAGAAAAATAAGTCCATATATAGAAGTATATAACTTGTCGTATTATCTCGTATAAAAATGTTAGCGTTAAATTCCTTGTATCGAAAACCTTGAAATAACGTCGTTAAGTTGTATAAATATTCCCTTGAGTCATACGTATTAATTTGATAAGAAAATAGTCCTTAGTAACATTTCTAGAAAATATACCGTTTAGCGCGTAAGTTATTATTTTTATTTGTGACCATATATATGTATATAGTTTGACGATGTTAAAACGGGTATAACTTGGTCGTTTTAAGCTCATTTTCCTTGTTCTTTATGTCCACGGATTCGTTTTTGTATATACTAATATATTTTTGATAACTCGGTTCCTCTAGGTTACGTTTAATGCCTCTATTTGTACGTCGAAATCTGCCAAACAGCAAGCAGTTTTTATAAGAAATAGTTTTCGTCGTTAAATTTGCAAAAATCATATCTCCTTCGTTATAAGCTCGTTTTAATCCATTCTTTCGCCTAAAGTTTCGTTTTTGAAATTATTTTCTAAATCTTTGGTCAAAACTTAACCACCATCTACTGATTTTCCCACGAAATAAAAATAGGGACAGTAGGTCAATATGTAGTTTCAAAAACCATTTTCCTAGTTTCAAATTTGTTCCAACTTCAACCAAACCACTTTCAATCACCACAAAACTAGTCTAATCCTACCATACACCTTCTTAGGGTGTCATGGGTCCTTAAACATCATCAATCCACTAGGTCTAACAAGGGTTTCTCATGTTTTCATTTCTAGGGTTCAAAGTTAAATATGTACAAAATAGAGTGGTATAAATCATTATATGCATGAGTTCTTGTAAGAAAAGTATATAACCATAGTAATAACTTGTAAAAATTATAAAAATGAGTTTGTTAACTTACTTGAAGGTTTAGGGAGTTTGGATGATGAAAAACCTACTAATCCTTGAGTTTCTATTTCAAAACTCCAACAAGGATGACTAAGTGAACAAGTTTACACCTAGATCTTGGAAAATTTGTTGTTCTTGCTTCTTGACCACCCTAGGTCGATTATACCATAAGAGAAAATGAGAGAAAGAGTTCTTACTTACACTTGTAAAAATGATTTGTGATAAAATGGGATGAAAAGGTGTATTTTATACTTAGGAGACAAATGTTTGGTAAGCATTAAAGTGAGTTGGTGAGATTAGCTCATTAGGACCAAGGGGGGGTTGGCCGGCGCAAAAAGGAGGGAAAGGGGGGGGGGGGGGGGGGTTGTCTTGGGTTTTTATTAAAAAGTTAGTGGTAATGTGCTGTAGTGATAGTTTTAGGTTTTATCGGGTACCGGGTTTGTTAGAAATAAATTTTATTGAAGTTATTCGGGACATAATAAAGTCGTAACAATTGTAAAAATGTGTCAGGTACAAGTACGGAGAGTTCGGGTGATTATTGTTTAATTTTTGTGAAAACCGTCGTTATTAAGTTAGACGTACAATACGTAATAAATAAATTTCCAAAATACCGGGTAAATTGATATTATAATTTTTATATTATAAAAATGAGTATAAAAATATATTGGGATAATAGTCGGGAGTGTCGGACATGTTAGTCACGTTTATAGTTCGCGTATTAGTGTTTATTTAAAATAAACATACGTAAATCGTTAATTGTACCAAAAGTATAAATTTAATTATCCTACGAGTGGAATAGTATGCAAGTGCCCTAATGATGATATGCAGACTATTTCTAGTCCGTATGAAATGTCCCTGATAATAATGCATGAATTCGCCCCTGAACCAATACGGTTACGCGAATTTGAACACTCGTAAACTAAATTTACGACGACATGAGTAATGCACGTGAATAGTGGTTTTCTCTCGGAAATGAATAGTGTCAAGTGAATAGTAAAATTTCTGAATGTGTCTCGGAATGTCAAATTGACCTCAAAAACGATGAATAGTGATCGATGAATAGTAATTGGTGAATAGTAGAATGTCGAAGTTTGGAAAAATGACCTGAAATTGTGGGTTGTGACACTCACGCTGCCTCTTCAAAGGAACAAGGTCTTTACAAAACACAAGGCTTTCAGTATGCCTCATCTTCCAAACAGAGACTGAAGGCTAAGCCTTACTTGCCATGTCCTCACTGTGGTTTCAACGATCATCTTCCTGATGACTGTATGATGAAAACCTACTGTGACATCTGTGGAGATCCCTCCCATGAAACCAAAGGGCATGAAAAAATCATTCAGTCCAGAAGAAAAACCCTAACAAACACTTCTCAATCTACTGAATCATCAACTACACAAAGTGTAAAACATGTGGTAGCTCAGTACACTCAACTTCAGATCATGATTCATTAGCTAAGTTCAAAAAGTCCTTGAGGACTAAGCCCACTAGGAGGTGGGGTAACAAGAAAACTAACCCAGTTTACTATTTGTGCAAAAACACATCAGGGATCCTACTTGGCACCTCGACAGTGGATGCTCAAGGAGTATAACTAGTGTGAAGAGTTACGTGCACAAATATGTGGAAGAACCAGGACCCAAGGTAGTATTTGGTGATAACTCATCAGCTCCCACTGAAGGTTATGGTTCAGTAAACTGCAATGGTATAGTTTTTACAAGAATAGCTTATGTCAATGGTCTCAAGTACAATATGATAAGTGTAAATCAACTATGTGATGCAAAATACATAGTTTAGTTTGATGACAAGAGAGGGACCATCTTTAATGCCAACAAGGAAGTAGTGTTGATTGCCCCTGGGAGGGATGACGTTTATGTCCTAGACATGTCATCCCTTACTAAAAATGGTACTTGTCTATTCACAAAGGCAAGTGAGACAATCAACTGGCTCTGGCATAAGAGACTCTCTCATCTCAATTTCAAGAGCATCAAAAACCTGGCCAAACAGAACAAAGTTCTAGGCCTTCCATCCCTGGTGTATACCAAAGACAAGCCTTGTTCTGCTTGTGAAAAAGGAAAACACCACAGGGCATCATTCAAAACCAAACAATCATTCTCTATCAAAAGCTGCCTGCATCTTCTCCACATGGACTTGTTTGGACCTGTCAGTCCCATGTCCATTAATCATGAGAAGTATACTCTGGTCATTGTGGATGAATACTCAAGATACAATTGGGTTTACTTCCTGACCAAAAAGTGTCAGGCAGCTGATACAATCATGTCATTTGTCAGGAACATTGAAAATCAAAATGATGTCAATGTTAAACAAATTAGAACTGACAATGGAACTGAATTCAAAAACCATGTCCTTGAGTGTTTCTATGATGAGAAAGGGGTTTCTCAGAATTTCACTTCTCCCTATACTCCTAAAAAAATGGAGTAGCAGAAAGGAGAAATAGAACACTAATTGAGGCAGCAAGGACAATGTTAAATGGCTCAGTCCTCTCAAAACACTTTTGGACTGAGGCAGTCAATACAGCCTGCTACACTCAAAATAGGTCCATCATTGTGAAAAGGCACAATAAGACTCCTTATGAGATATTCAAAGGAAGGATCCCTGACATCAGCTACTTTCATGTATTTGGGTGTCCTGTGTTTATTCATAATCACACGGATCACTTGGGTAAATTTAATGCCAAAGCTGATGATGGATACTTCCTGGGATATTCTCTGGTTTCCAAAGCCTTCAGGGTATTTAACACAAGGAGACAAAAAACTGAGGAAACTTATCATATAACTGTTGATGAGAGCACTGAATCCATCAGGTTCTCCAGTTCCTCAGTTGAAGAAATTGGTATTGATGATTCTTCAAGGTATCCTTCTGATGAGTATCTCCCTGAGAATCACCCTTTAACTCAATATCAAGCTGATGCTGATGTCTCTTACTACATCATCCCTCACAATCTACCCCAACCAACCACCAGTGAGTTCATTGAAACTCAACAAGTCTCAAATGAGACAGCAACCACTGAACCAATTGTTCAGGAACCCTCGAAACAAACTGTTCCCACTAATGTCACTGAAGTACATAATCTTGAGTTACCTCAGGTTCTTGTAACTGAACCCACTCCTCAAGTAAATCAGGCTTCTACAAGCTCTAACTACTATCCTAGACCTCATGATAGCTGGACCAGATCCAAAGTTATTGAGCTTGTGAACATTATTGGTGAACCCACTGAAGGCATGCTTACCAGAAGCATGGCTGCTAAACTCAAGGCAGCCTCAGCCAATATATGTCTTTATGCTGACTATCTCTCTGAAATAGAGCCTAAAAATATCAAAGAAGCCCTGACATATGAAAGTTGGGTTCAGGCCATGAGAGATGAACTGGAACAGTTTGACAGAAATGATGTCATGACCCTTGTCGAATGCCCAAATGATGTTTTAGTCATTGATATGAAATGGGTCTTCAAAAACAAGACTGATGAGAATGGAACAGTCATCAAAAACAAAGCAAGGCTTGTTGCCAAAGGATATAACCAACAAGAAGGTATAGAATATAAGGAAACCTTTGCACTTGTTGCTAGAATGGAAGCCATCAGGATCTTCCTAGCCTATGCAACCTACATGAACTTTAAAGTTTACCAAATGGATGTCAAAAGCGCCTTCCTGAATGGTAACATCGAAGAAGATGTCTATGTGCAACAACCTCCTAGTTTTGAAAGTAGTGAATTTCCCAACCATGTCTGCAAGCTTAACAAGGCCCTTTATGGACTGAAACAAGCTCCCAGGGCATGGTATGAAACACTTTCAGCCTTTCTAATCCAAAACAAGTTTGCTAGAGGAAAGATTGACAACACTCTATTCATCTACAGAACAAAAAGTGATGTCATCCTGGTTCAAGTGTATGTTGATGACATCATCTTTGGTTCAACAAGTTACAAACTTTGCAAACAGTTTGAAAAACTGATGACCACAAAGTTTGAAATGAGCGTGATGGGTGAACTCACTTACTTTCTTGGACTACAAATCAAACAAACTGACAGAAGAATATCCATTTGTCAAGAAAAATACCTGAGGAACCTGCTGAAGAAGTATGAGCTCACTGACTGTTCTTCAGTAAAGACTCCTATGGTTCCTCCAAACAACCTTGGCCCTGACCTCACTGGCAAATCAGTGAACCAAACCTAATACAGGGGAATGATAGGCTCCCTGATGTACCTACTTGCCTCAAGGCCTGATATCCAATTCTCAGTCTGTCTGTGTGCCAGATATAAGGCTGATCCAAAAGAGTCTCATCTGACTGCTGTCAAAAGAATCATCAGGTACCTAAAGGGTACTCCAAACCTTGGTTTGTATTACCTAAAATGCTCAGGATTTGATCTCAAAGGGTACACTGACTCTGACTATGCAGGATATAATATGGATAGAAAAAGTACTTCAGGATCCTGCCAATTCCTTGGTGGTAAACTTGTGTGTTGGAGTACAAAGAAACAACAGTCAGTGGCCATGTCCTCAGCTGAAGCTGAATATGTGGCTGTTGCAGGGTGTTGCGCAAATGTACATTGGATGAAGAGCCAACTGAGTGACTATGGCATTCAGTATAAGATGGTATCCATCTTCTGTGATAATACAAGTGCCATAGCCATCTCCAACAACCCTGTACTTCATCAAAGAACCAAACACATTGACATTAGATACCATTTCATCAGGGAACACATCATGAATGGAGAAATTAAATTACATTTCATCCCCACTGAATATCAGTTAGCTGATATCTTTACCAAATCCTTGGATGAACCCACTTTCACCAGACTGAAAGCTGAATTGGGCATGCTAGACATAGAATCAGGCAACTGATTTAAAATGTTCCACCCTGATGTAAATTCTCTAGGTCCCTGAACAAACCCACTCCTGAATGATAAATCATTCAGGGGGGCTCAAGATGTCAAATGGCATTGAATACCCTAACTAAATGCTCTAAGTACTTAGTTAGTAAATGTCCCAGGTAGGTAACTGATTCCTATTAAATATAGGAATATATGTCGCTTACACAACTGGCATCCACATCTTGGGCCCCCACACCTACCTCACCAATACCAATGAGCATTAAATGCTCCCTCACACACAATTATTAGTGATGACATCTGTAACACCCTGAATTTACCTGAATGGCAGCGGAATGGAATACCCGGGTGTAACGTCCATAGCATCACATACAAGGTTATATTGAACGAACTAAAGTGTCATTTTGAAAATACATCGTTTGATCATTAAAAACATTCAGAGTTTACGAGATAAGGTCCCAAAAGGTGTTGCAAGTTTATGAAAAACAAGTTCATACAAGATCAAATGTTACATAAGTGCATGAAATAAAAGGTGAGACGCGTCGACCTCGCGACTCTGTGTAGGTCCATATGCATGCCAACATGAGCTACTTTAATTACCTGAAAATACATTGCTAAAACGGTCAACAATAATGTTGGTGAGATCCATAGGTTTGTAAAAATGAAATGTTATACGGCAACCTCAAGTATAAGGTGCATGACCAATGTCACATGAAAAATAATACAATAGCCTTAAGCTCATGACCTCGAAGCTAAACTGAATGAAATGCCCCTCCAGAGTGTTTACCAGACACTCTAATGATGAGAAAAATGAAATGCATCCATTTGACTGTTGGTCTAACCAGTGCGGATGGAGGCGTCACTATCAATAGATCTATCCACTCACTCTCGCTTACTCGTAATTAACGGTCCATGATAACAGGGGAACTTTAATAATGGTAATGTGGAAACTTAAGCATTGTACTTGAATTTGATACTTAGGTCCGTACTGAAAATGAGGCAATGTATTCTCCCCCGTGGGATTTGAAAACAAATAATAAAATGTAAACGGGGCTATGAAAACTCACCTGATATGTATGATAGTATGACAAGTGAATGAAATGAACACAAGGCGCGATCTCTATCCGCAATCAATATGAATGAATATAATCTAATTTAGATTATATAATGATGTCACGAATGCAAGTGCATATGTTATTTATACCACTCGTAATTTGAAAATAATTGTTATTGTTGAAATTTAATGTTTTCCATAACTTGGTAAAATATGTCCAACTAGCGGCGCAAAACTAGTCATGTAATATTGTGCATAAAAATGTTGGTGTTAGAATTCGGCGTTTTGATAACTTTGAAATAATATCTAATAATAGTATTAATAAACCTTTGATCGTACGTGCTTCGAAGGGTAAGAAATACGGCTCTCCATTGTCGTTACTTGAAAATATAGTTTTTAGTACGTAGAATATATATTTCTAATAGAGGCTGTCAAAAATATATAGAGTTATCGGGTTATAAATGCGAATATCTCGGTCGTTATAAACTCATTTTCTACGTTCTATATATCCATGGTTTCGTATTATAGTGAACTAGTGAATTTTTAATAAGTTAGTGTATTTTATTAATGACTAGTGTCCCATTTTATCCGATAAAAATCGTGCATCAGCACACTATTTTCAGAAAATGTCTATTAGATATACAATCTTGTTTTTGGCAAAACTTTTTCGTCGTAAGTCCGTTTTTATCCGTTCAAGCGGCCATGGTTTTGTTTTTGAAAGTATTTGCTATTTCTTTCGTAAAAGATTAGTCCATACCTATTGAGTTTTCCATATTTTACAAATAGGGACAGTAGCACATTTATAGTGTTAAAAATGGTTTTCCTAGTTTGTAACTTGTCCAAGTCCATCACCAACAACTTCACAAATTCCCTTAAACTACCATACACCTTCTTAGGGTGTCATGGGGTCCCTAATATCATCAAACAAGCCTTTTCACCAATAATCTCTTAATATTAATTTTTAACTCATAAAAATTATAAAAACTTATATATAGTGGTATAAATTACAAAATCATTTGCGTGAGGAAATAAAAAGATATGAAGATTGTAAAAACATTGTAATATTATGAAAAATAGTTTGGTTCACTTACTTGGATGATAAGGAGATTTTTAGTGACAAAACCCTATTACTTCTTGAGTTTTTATTTCAAAACTCTAACAAGAAGCACTAATAATGTATGATAAACACTTGATCTTGTAAAAAAAATGTGATGGTTCCTTTGTTTGATCCTTGGCCGAGCACTCCAAGAGAAAGAAGAAGAGAAAACTTGGATTTTGATCTAAAATGTTTGCATGTAGTTAGAATGTTAGGTAACTATGGGGTTTTATAGTGGGATTTTGGCTAAGACATGTGTCTTAGACACATGCCAAAACCGGCCACCTAGGGGTGGTGGTTGGTTTTGTGTAACTTTTGTGCAATATTTTGTTTACGGGATACCGTTTAGTGTATAGTTTTTGTTGTTTTTGTGTTTTCGGGTACCGGGTTAATTAAGAATACTTTTTAATGAAACCATTGTGACAAAATAAAATTGTAAAAATTATAAAAATATAATTTTTGTAGATAGTGGGTGTTTCAATAACTTTTGCTTTGTTATTACGAATACCGTCGTAATTATATATATTTAATATTTTAAAGTAAATAAATTCCCAAAACATTGAGAAAGTAACTTTTAAAACTTTTGTAACATTATAATGAGTGTAGAAATATATTAGGACCATTGTGGGAAGTGTCGAATGTATTGTTTATAATTATTGATCGCGCGTTATCATTTAATTAATAAAAATAAATATATGTAAATTGAGATCATATAAATCCTACGAGTGAGATAGTATGCAAATGATGTAGTGATGAAATGTAGACTAACTATAGTCTAGGAAATGTATTGTTTTGTAATAAAAGGGTCCATTTGGCTTAGTAAATATCACAAGGACCATAAGTGTAAAAACTGAAACCGGAGGGACTGAATTTGCAATTTTCACAAAGTTATCAAAAGGGGTCATACTTGCCAAGTTTTCATAGTCCAAGGATAAAAATTGATATTTTTCACTTTTTGTTCTTTGGGGACTAAATTTGTCAATTGTTGAAACTTGAGGGACCAATTATGCAAATTCTTCAAACTTTCCACCAAGGGATTATTTGTGATATTTTGTGAACTCCAAAGGACCAATAATGACTTTTTCTTCCAAAACATTCCACCACGGACCAAATCTGCCAAATTATGAAGTTCAAGGACCAAACTTGTAAATTCTCAAAACTTTTGAAAATTTTTCACCAAAGGGCTAAATATGGCAACTTATGATTTTAAAAGGACCTTTGGTGACTTTTCTTTTAAAATAAGTGATCAGGGACTATTTTAGCCAAAATTTGAAAGATGAGGGACTGAAACTGCCAATAGTGCAAACTTTGTTTGTCTTTCATCTGTTTTTACTCATTTTGCATCTAAAATACATAAAACACAATTTTGGAATATTTTCAGTATTTTTGATGCATTTTTTAGTGTTTTTAAATGTTTGCAGCTCAGAATTGACCAAAAATGATGAGTGTTTGAGCACTCATCAATCCCCCACACTAAACTATTGCTAGTCCCTAGCAATCTTTTGAGAAAACTTAATGGATTTGAATCTCTTTACCAAAAGCCATTACTTCTGGAGTAGCGAAATTTTTCAGTTCAAGTAAGAACTATGGTACACTGATAACCATGTGATTTTGAGCAAACCACCAGCTGTCAACGGATTTTATTTGTCTTTACCAGAAGCCGTTTGCTTCTGGACTAGCCAACTCTTGATGGAACATAGTCAACATCTTGGTGAGTTGATTACCAATTATGGTTTTCCACTGCCTTAACCACAAGCCATAATCTTGCGGGCTAGCCAACTTTTTACTTTTTAGGATATGGTGAGTTGAATACCATACAATTTTGGGCAAATTGTCAGCCATAAACGGATTTGATATATCTTTACCAAGAGCCGTTTGCTCCTGGATTAGCCAATCCCTTTGTCGGTTAGACATGGTGGACTGATAACCACAAATTTTTTTGAAATAAAGTGAATTTTTTTTTTTTTAAATTTTGGTCAAAAACGGGGGTACTAGAAGGTAAAATGTGATCAAATTCGCTAGAATTCCCCCCCCCCCCCCCACACACACACACACTTAGAATTGAATATTGTCCTCAATATTCAAAGTCCCGGCTATTATGCCGAATCTTTGAACGTAAAAAGGCAATATTATAAGCTAAATATGGAAACACCATTTTTCATGTTATTTTATTTATTATATATACATGGTAACAACAGCAGGGGCACTCCCCTACACTTAGGGTGAAAACCCCATATACATGCTACTTTTTGTTTATCGAGTCGCTAGCTTGACTTGACCCCGAATTCATTTGTTCTTGGGGAAACAAGATGTGGAAGAAACAATCTCCATCGGACTTTCATTCAGCATGTTTGGACAAACATTTGAAGCACGTGAAAGTTCCACACCAATGAGATAAGTACCCGGCTTTAAATAGTATAAACTATAAGTGGTGATGCCAGGGTCAAAGATAATGTCTTCATTCCCGAATGAGTGAAGAACAGGAGAAGTCACCCGGTAGGTGAAGAAAAGAAAGAAAAACATGATGATAATCATGATAAGATCTTCTTCCTCGAGATCAAGCTCAGTTGCCTGAATTTGGATTTCAAGGGTTAAGCTCATTGGGTTTAAAAACATCCCGGGTTGGAGGGTGGGAATTTGCAAATCCTCATGATTGAGTGCATCTCCCCCCGGGCTATCATACTCCGGAGGAGTAATGATATGAGTGGTTCACCGGAGAACTCTTCATGAAGAGAATCATTCACATGGTTGACTCTGTGAACTCTTGTTCCCTTGTGGACTCATCACTATCCTCGTTTTGAGTACCAAAGATTGGATTATCAGAAATCAAAGTGAATTCAGATTCGAATTCAAAAAGAGGATTAGTGAGAGTGGTTTTGAATGCTTCGGGAACAAAGTGATTAATATTCTCTATTGGACTGTTTGGATCAGAAGTGAGTGACGAATCATGATATAAGAGACTTTCAATCTCTCCCAGATCGGTTTCAAAGTCAAAGAGATCATCGTCACTTCCCGTTGGAAGTGGATTGATGTGAGTGAGTTCATCGGCGAACTCCTCAAGAAGATGATCAGAATTAGAATGTGGAACTGATGCCTCAACATACTCGATGTCTCCATAAGATGCACAATCTTCGCTATAATCAGAGAAAGTCTCAAATTGATCTTTTGGACACTCAAGAGGGGAAGGTAAATCGCACATATGATCAAAAGTTCCTTGTGACTCTCCTGGGATTGGGACAAGGTTCTCAGCACTATAATTTATGAATTCGTCCGATTCCTTTTCAGGAACAGTGCTAAGATGCTCATCCCCCGTGTTCAGAGAGTGAGTGTGAACTTCGAGTGTGATAGCAATTGTTTGAGATGGAATCTCAACTACTGGGATATCCATTGATGAACTTGATGAAGCTTTGTAAAATTGAAGGATATCAAGTGTATCTTCATCATCACTGTCATCAGGAATAAAACGGAACTGAGAGCTAGATCTGGCTGTTTTTTCTTTTGCAATTGATTCCCTAATAGATTTTTCATAGGCATCTTGGGAATTTATTCTATCAGACTGCTCTTCAGCTAGCAATTCTTCCATGGATTTTTTATGAGTGTCTTTTTGGGCAAAGTCTTTAACTAAACCCTTAAGCTCATCAAGTATTTCCAGTACATTTTGAATTTCTGGAAGAATTTCTTGATTCATATGCTACTGTGGAGGTTGGTCATAATATGATGTGTCAAGATTGTTACAGGGAATTAGATTCCCTGTTTAACAATCTGAGCTGAAGTGTGGACCTCCACAGTAATCACAACAGTAAAACTGATGTGGCTGGTTTGGTGAATCGTATGGATATTGGTCATAACCAAAATTCTGAGCATCACCGGAGAACTGTTCATAGACAAACGTGTTTCCGGATTGACACTCAAATCCTTGGTGAGGACCTCCACAAAAATCACACAGATATGTTTGTATCTCATGATGTAGTGGCTGGTAGAATGTATCAGATGTGTCATGGTAAGGATAAGGAGCTTGGTTATAGACAGACCCATATCCTGACTCTACCATGCTACAGCCAGGACAATTCCCACAATTATGAGGACCACCATTCCATTGGCAACCAAAATGGTGTGGATACGACATAGGAAAGAATCAAAAGTTCATAGAGGGGTAGGGATGAAGAATCAAAGATGTGAGAGGGTAAAGGTGAATATTTTTGGAGTTTTTGGAAAACATTTTGTTAGAAAGAAAATCTTTTTTGGTTTTTTGTGTTCGTTGAAAACTGATTTTAAAATGTTTTCGTGAACCGTTTTGTTTTTATATGATAATATACACAAGGATGGTAAATTTACAAAGAAGTGAATTCCAAAATCACTAATCTGCAAAACCGTTTAGAGAATAACGCGCACAACCTCCCCGGCAGCGTCGTCAAAATTTGATTGGCTCCAAACGGTCAACCTAAATCAACCAATGTGAGTGGTCAACAAGGTCAGACAGCCTGGTGCCAATTCTCCGTGGAATATAGTGTTTCCCCGGGTCGTTATGTCCCGACGAGGTGTGGATGGTATCAAAACGGGTTTGTGATTGGGTGAATTTGGACAGAAAGGGGTTGTGAATGATTATACTACTGATTTATACAAGGAAATATCTTAAATAAGCTATATTAACATATACGTGAATTTAGAAAAACCAGAAACGTGTAAAACCTAAAAACGCGTACGTTCAGTTTAAAGTTACGTGAACGTACAAAATAAAACGCGAGTTTTGGTGAAATAAAATACTTACAGTTATGAAAATTATATTTTTACAATCCTAATAATAAAAGAAAATTTTTAGAAAAATAAAATTAATTTTTTACACTATTTAACTATTTATTATTAATTAATTACTAATTTCCTATTAATTAATTAATTAATTAAACTAATTTAAATTACTAAAATACTAAAATGACTTAGATTATTAAGAAACTTTTTATAAATATAATTAACCATCACAGGAATCCTAAAAAATTATAAAAGTTTGTTTTATATGTTTTTAACCTATTTTACTAATTATTAAACTAAATATTAATTAATTACTAATTAAACTAATTAAATTATAAAAATTAGAAGGTGGACAGTAAAAATTCTAGAAAAATTCCTAAAATTATTTTATAACATATAAAAGCTAGGAAAAATATAAAAACTAGGGTGTGCTTAATAACAACTAATTATGCTATTTAACACTTAATTATTATTTAATAAGTAATAAAACTAATATTAAATCTAATAAATACTAAATTATAATATAAAATTATAGGAAAATTATTAAAAATACTTTAATATAAAAGGAAATTAAGAAAAATATAAAAATGCAAGTTACATAATAAAAAGCTAAAAAGGAAAATTAAAGAGATAATTAATATTAAATAGAAACTATTACTTAATTTTAAATTGGATTTTTCTTGTTTTTCTTTTAGAAATCTATTTTAATACTAAAAATAGGAAACTTTTGTGAAGAAAACTTTTTTCTAGCTTAAAATTAAGCAATTTGGACACTAAAAGGTAAAATAGTTGACTTTCTTTGACTTTTGGTGGAAATCAGCCTTTGTGGGGTCCACATGGGTGGATTTTGGTTCTAATAAGTAAAGTGGACTGATAAGAAGTCAAAACAACTAAAGGGTACCACTGATAAGCCAATAAGCACTCAAATAAGCACTTAGTATCTTGGTTTCAACATAGAAATGGGACAGATTTGGAGGGTCCAATTATGTTGGTAACAGGATGAGTTTTGTGAATTCTTAGAGTAGGAGTTGGTGAGACTCTAAGATTATCTTCCAAATTTGTTAAATCAGGATCTTCATTAGAATCTGAGAAAATGCCTTCTTGATCCAATTCATCATCAGTGTCTTCTAAAGTAATCTTGTTTGGATCATTCAAATCATCAGTATCTTCCAAGTCAGGCATATTAGAATCATTCACAACATCAGTATTTATCCAATTTGAAGTACCTAAAGGTTGAAAAGTACTTTCAAATGGATTAGCAGCACTTTGGGGTAAAGTACTGTCAGTGCCTTTTGTCTTCTTCTTTTCTGCTTCATAAGCTCTCATTTGTTCATCTTCATAGGACTTAGCCATTGTTTCTTGAAAGAGCATTCTACTAAGTTCATCTTGAATGGCTTGATCTTCATCAGACACTGGTATTTGTGGTGGAACAGTACTTTGAGGATCAACAGTACTGTTAGGTTCAGCAGTACCTTGAGGCTCAGAAGTACCTTCTCATCATTGACATTATCATTTGGCTCATCTTCAGATCTTAAATTAACATCATGAACAATGTACTGAGCTTCTTCTTCGGTGGGAGTTGCTTGATTTTCTTCCCTTACAGGTACATAATTCATTGATGAAGACATTAAATCAAGATCAAACATCCAATCAGGACCTTTACCTTTAGAATTTTCTTGCTCTTTTAGAAAATCAACATGAAGACATTCTTGAACCTTTTTGGTAGCCCTGTTGTACACTCTGAATCCTTTGCTGTTGGTACAATATCCCAATAAATATCCTTCATCTGACTTCCCATCAAATTTGCCCAAATTATCAGCAGTGTTTAAAATGGTTAGGGGACATCCAAAAGGTTTCATAAACTTAATGCTAGGCTTCTTTCCCATGAGTAACTCATAAGGTGTCTTCATTTGAGGTTTTGTCACTGATACTCTATTCAACACATAACAAGCAGCACTTACAGCCTCAGCCCATAATGAGACAGGTAATTGAGAGTCTGCAAGCATTGTCCTTGCTGCTTTTATAAGAGTTCTATTCTTTCTTTCTGCAACTCCATTTTGCTGAGGAGTTCTAGCAATACTGAACTCTCTTTTAATTCCTTTCTTGGCACAAAAGTCATCCATTAGCTGATTCTTGAACTCAGTCCCATTATCACATCTAATGCCTCTAACCTTGAGTCTTAACTGATTTTCAAGTGCTATTATAAGATCATGAATAGCATCAAAAGTTTCATCTTTGAAGCATAAGAAAAAGACCCAACTAAATCTGCTACAGTCATCTGTTACAACCAAGCAGTACTTCTTCTTGTTCAGACTAACAACTGAAACAGGTCCAAACAGATCCATGTGCAGCAATTCCAAAGGCTCTCTAATGGTTTTCTCATCAATCTTCTTACAGGAAGCCTTGTGTTGTTTACCCTTCTTACAAGCAAGACATGAGTGATCATTCTTGAATGTTTTAGAAGGTAAACCTCTAACTAAATTTCCTTTGACCAGCTTATTGATGTTCTTGAAATTTACATGCCCCAATCTTCTGTGCCATTGATGTACTTCTTCCATTGTTGCTCTTGCAATCGAACATGTTGCTCATTCAGCATAATTGACATTCTTTAAGTCTATGCTATACACATCATTAGTTCTTGGTGCTCTCAGCATCACCAAGTTTCTATCTTCAAACTTAAAATCAGGAGAAAGTATAAGACATTCTGTGTCAAAGAATAACAAGGGTACTTCTTATCACAAATCTGAGAGACTGACAAAAGATTGAATTTGAGCTCCTTCACATATCTAACATCCTCAAAATCAATGTTTCCTGCCTTGATAGTTCCTTTGCCAGTTATTCTTCCTCCATCAGGATCATTCCCAAATGCAACTTTCCCTCCAAAATAAGCTTTAAAATCTGACAAGAGCTCCTTTTCTCCTATCATACTTCCAGAGCAACCACTATCTACAATAAGATGATCTTTAAGCTCTTCTTCTGGGTTGCCCTGCATACACATGAAAAAGGTTAGTTATTTTTAGGAACCCAAGCCATTACTGACTTGTGTTCCCCTTGTGGAGTGACATACTCAAATTCTTTGAGTATGTAATCACCACTGTCTTTGAAAACATGATCAAGAATTAAGGTTCTTGTTTCCAAAACTGTTGGTTTATCATGATCAATTTTCCCCTTTTCACCCTTAACCTCTGAAAGTACTGGTTCTTCCCTAGCTGTACTTTCTTTCTTAACCCATTTAGTTGTAACTTTAGGAGTTGGGCTTTGTGTTCTAGCATCTTTTCTTGTGTTGTAAGGCCTTCTAGCTTTGTAGTGGTTGAACCTCCTAGGTCTTACACTTGAGTGTTTGCTAGAAGCATCTTGGTTAGGGAACTTTTTATCAGTACTTTGTGAAGGTACTGAGGGTTTGGAGTATGATCTTTTCTATAAGGGTACCTATAGTCTTTTGAGAAATTACTATGGTTAACCCTATTTGTATAATTCCAAACTAGTTTGTTGTCCCTTGGCTTATTCTCCCTATGACTTGGTTGTGCAGTTCTGGTCTTTGGATATTTACTTAAGTATTCTGAATGATAATCACAGTCTTTAATCAAATGATAAGGACTATAACATACATAACAGACCTTTGGACCAATATCCCCAAATCCCTTTCCATAAGGTTTTCTAAAATTAGCAGTATTTTGAAAGTATTTTCTTGGAGGTACTGCTGAGTGATCAGCAGTACTTTGAAAAGTGTTTGAAGGTACTGCTTGTTTTGAAAACTTGTTCTCATCAACCTTAGGTGCTTCAACAGATTTTTCTAAAGTTTCAGGGTTAGATTTACTTTTAAGCTTTTTCCTAAACTCTAGATTATCTACCCCATAACAAGAAACATCTTTTCTAGGTGGTTGAAAGCTACCTGGTGGATTAGGAACCGCATTATATCCCTTTTCTTTCTTAAATTCAGGAGGTGTTGGACTAGGGTATTCCTCATCACTAGAAGTGTTTTCATCTAAACTTGTGAACTCTTCATCACTAGTGGAGGTATCTACTGTAAGATTTAGTTCCTTACTCTTAAATGGAATGCCTTCATTGCTATCATTATCATAACCTAGGCCAGTTTTAATGTTTGATGTTCTTTGCTTTTCAACAAATTGAACATGTGACAGACCTGATTCATTCCAAACTGCAAGTTTTGCTAATAACTTATCTCTCTCAGCAGTAACTTTCTCTAGTTCAGACACCTTACATCCTAGTTTCCATTCACTCAACTTAACTAGGTATTCCTGTTGTTTATATGTTTCAGCCCATGCTACTTCATTGTTTTCATGTGTAATTATTTTGGCCTCCATTGACTCTAAAGTCAATTGATAACCAGTTATCTCAGCCCTAGCCTTTTGAAATTTTTCTCTTTCAGCTACATATTCACTAAGTAACTTTTGATACATATCATTTCACTTAGAGCATACCTCAGAGCTAGTGGATGAACTTGGTGAAGTAGCTACCATTGCAAGCTGAACAGGTGCTTCTTCAAACTCCATGCTCCAATCAAAGCTTCCTAGACCATCTCTTGACTCCAAAGCAGCATATCCAGGCTCTTCATCAAATGTTGTGCTCCAGTCTTCCAATGCAACCATTGAATAGGTTACTGGTTCATCATCAAATTCATTGGACCAATCAATCTCTGACAGATTCTCTTTAGCAACCAAAGCTTTTGGTTTTGGTTCAGTAATAGGAATCTCTTTTCTTTCAGGCTTGGGTGGTTCAATCATCTTGTTTGCTTGATACTTTGCAAATTTGCATTCCTTTGCAAAGTGACCAGTCCTTTGACAATTGAAGCACTCAATTTTGGACTTATCAAAAGTTATTCCCTGTTTAGCTCTGAAATTGATGCCTTTTCCTGTCTTATTCACATACTTCTTGATCCTTGCAGTGAGCATGGAAACTTGCCATCTGATATCAATTTCTTCCAAAGCATCATCATCTATTTGCAATACATCCTCTTGATAGGTTACAGGTAGAGATGCTTGTTGAGCAAAGAATGAACATAGAACATCATCTGAGGAGGGGGTAATTGATTGTGATGAAGTGGTAGTGACCATTGTTGTACATGGAACCTGAGTTTCAGTCACAGTACTTTGGACAGGATAAGCAGTACCTTTGTTGGAAGTACTGCTTCTGTTTTCAGAAGAGACAAAAGCAATGTTTTGGGGTTTCTGACGTGTGCTTGAACCTGTAGTACCATTCATCTCATGCTCATATACCTTCAGATTGTTGTAGAGATCATCAAAGTCCATTGTATCCAGCCCTGGTTGTCCTCTGATCATAGTAGCAACTACATGCCATGCTGATGGCAAACTTCTCAAGAACTTCAAATTAGCATCTTCAACTAATGCCTCAGCATCATATAGTTCTAGCATACTCAGAAGATTTTGGAATCGTTCATAAGCAGAATCAAGACCTTCTCTTTCACCAACAGTGAAAGTTTCAAATTGTTGCTTCAGCAAATTCCTGTGCATCTTTTTGGAAGCATCATTACCTCCAAACTTCTTCTTAATTGCATCCCATAGTTGTTTGGCATCCTTGGCATCATGAAACTTTAATAAGTGACCATCAGGAATAGCAGAGAGCAGTATGTTGAGAGCTTTGTCTTGATTTCTTTTAGTAGTAGCTGGTATGGTTGGTTTAGGTGGTGTTGGTTGTCCAGGAATCTCCACTGGTTCTTCAAGTTGCATATTACCATTGACAATCACATCCCATAGAGCATGGTCTGTGATGGAAATGTACTGGCTCATCTTCATGGCCCATAAGTCATATTCTCCCTTCTTAATAGTTGGAATTCTAACAGCAGTGATTGATAGAGCAGGTGCAGCCTCTGTCGACATCTTGAAGGGTTTGTAGTAAAATCAGTTTAAAGGTTTTTCTTCTTAATCAGAGTTTCCAACACAAGCTCTGATACCACTTGTTGGATCGATGTACTCGGATCAAACTACTTTGTAGCTTGTAAAGGTTTAATAATATTAAGTAAACTTAACACTATTAATATTGAAACACTGTTTAACCTTGTAAAGTATGCGGAATCTACTAACACAAAGCTTAAGAAGAAATTTTATATTAACCAAACTTTGAACCTGCTTTGTTACACAGATTCACTAATAATCCCTAACTATTTATCGACTTTGAACAACTCTAAAAACGTATATCGACTAATACCTCTTAAGGCTCTTTATATAGATAACCTTAAGTCGGTTTACAACAAATAACTTGAACGATAAGTCATTATCCCTAACTAATTCTAGAATATTCGTTCAATATTACACATTAATCCTTTAACTAATATTGCACATAAGTCCTTGTTTCCTTCGAAGTACTTTGAACATTCTTCAGTAAACAGCAGTACTTTGACTTTTATCTTCAGCAGTACTTTGACTTTATTCTTCACGCATCAGTACTTTGACATACAGAAGTACCTTGATCTTTTATATCCCAACATTATGAGTGGAAATGAGGGAATTAGATCTCTCAAATCCTGACAGTTAACACTTGAGGGTGAATCAAGGAGACTTTTGACTTTTTGTGAAACAACAACCGATTTTTATGACTAAACTATGCTATATTATCCTAATACAACCTGTTTGAACTGATAACAACAACAATAACAGGGCTAAACCCAATGAAACAGACTAAACCAAACAGTCCTTAACTTGACTGATTTTGAGCTTTTCAAAGCAACGGCCTATTTTAAACCATGAGATTGATTCATAATGTTATATAAAGATGTATTAAGCTGTTTTGAACACAAATATACTAGTGACAACATCTAGATCTCATGAATCATTATAGGTCTAATTTGACAGTGAAATCCACAATTTAAGCAACTATAGATTCTAATAAACAAGCTAGCTATTTTAAACCATAATATTACTAACATATGCCAAAGAAACATGGAAAAAACACAGTTAAGCAGTTAATAAGCATAACTATAGTAAAAGGCATAAAATGGACAAATGAGCTTACAAGTTAAACCAAGTTTAGACCTGATGAACAAAGGACAATAACCACCTCCTATACCTCCCCTGGGGTAACTAATACCACAGTTATCCACTCTTTGCCCTTCATTCTGCTTCAATCAATCTCCATAGTGATTTTTAAATTTATGGATTATTTTTTAGCTAATTTTGGTGTTTTTGAGATTCTTGAACAAAAGTAATTGTAATGCAAAAGAAAGCTTATAGAAGCTTATAAGTGACTTATGTGAGCTTGAAGAACCAGAAAACAATAACATTTACACCATAAAAGCTAAATTAAGATTTCAAATGGAAAAATTACCAAAATGGAAATTTAACTGGAGTTACTTGGAATTGATATTAAAGTTCACTTATAATACCCTGAAAACACTGATTACAATGTTTGTTAACTAAAAATTACAATTGAAATTGGAAATTATATTAAATCGACATCTAATTTACTCTAATTAACTACTACTACCTACTAACTCCTCTTCATTTCCTTTTTCTTCACTTTTATAGACCCATGTGTGATTCTGAGACTTTCCCAACAATTTCTAGCCATTGGATTGGCTAGAAATGTTCTCAGCCTTCAAAAGTGATTTTTGGCGCCAAATTCTCTTTTTGCAACTTGTGGTTAACTTTGAGCAGGGGTGAAGCAATAAATGGTCCTTGGATTTAGTGGAGGCTAGGGGGAACAAGGTATTGGGGTGGTAGCAGAGGAGGTGGAGTTGGAGTGTTGGCAGGCTATTTGCAGGCCAAGTGGGGAAGGAGGTGGAGGTGTTTGACTTTGAGTTTGACCCTGGGTATAATAAACCGGGTGGGAGTAATATTATTTGTGGAATTTAGGCTGTGGGTGGTGTTGGGCCAAGTTTGGTGGTGGGCTGGAGATATAAGGTGGGCTGGTATTTGTTTGGTTTGGGATTGGTTTTGGTTTTGTAATAAAAGGGGGGTCCATTTGGCTTAGTAAATATCACAAGGACCATAAGTGTAAAAACTGAAACCGGAGGGACCGAATTTGAAATTTTCACAAAGTTATCAAAAGGGGTCATACTTTCCAAGTTTTCATAGTCCAAGGATAAAAATTGATATTTTTCACTTTAGGTCCTTCGGGGACTAAATTTGTCAATTATTGAAACTTGAGGGACCAATTATGCAAATTCTTCAAACTTTCCACCAAGGGATTATTTGTGATATTTTGTGAACTCCAAAGGACTAATAATGACTTTTTCTTCCAAAACATTCCACCAGGAACCAAATCTGCCAAATTATGAAGTTTAGGGACCAAACTTGTAAATTCTCAAAACTTTTGAAATTTTTCACCAAAGGGCTAAATATGACAACTTATGATTTCAAAAGGACCTTTGGTGACTTTTCTTTTAAAATAAGTGCTCAGGGACTATTTTTGCCAAATTTTGAAAGTTGAGGGACTGAAACTGCAAATAGTGCAAACTTTGTTCGTTTTTCATCTGTTTTTACTCATTTTGCATCTAAAACATATAAAACACAATTTTGGAATATTTTCAGTATTTTGATGCATTTTTGAGTGTTTTTAAATGTTTTACAGCTCAGAATTGACCAAAAATGATGAGTGTTTGAGCACTCATCACTAAGCATTAAGTGCACAAACGTAATCTTTACCTCTCCCACTTATTCTCTATTTATACACAAGTAGATTCTAACACATACCTAATAGACAAATTATATCAGCCTATATTGGACAAAATACATAGGTATTTTGTCCCTGTTACAAATGACTATAAGTAGCAAAGTGCAGGGATGCTTTCTGGTCTTCAGTGTTGACACATGTCTTGGTATTATACTCATTCAGGAAAAGTTGACATTTGCATGATAAGGACCATCCCTTATCCATTCAAACTTAGCCTGCCTAGTCCCGCCTTTACTTCAGTCTTTGTGCACTCAGTGTTCTTAGTTGGTGAGGAGTCATGGGACTCAGTGAGTTATTGTCATCCCTCACTGAGTCCATCATCTTCTTCTTTGGCTTAGGTATCACTCACTAAGAACCGCCTCACTGAATGGTGAACCTTTCTTCATAGATTCGCCCTGAGTAACTCGAGGATGACTTACTGAACAACTATGCATTCAGTGACTTGTTTGGTGTTCTCGGTTATCAAACACTTAGGATATTTTATGTTCAAATCCTAGATTAAGGAGTTTGGGTTTTAACAGACCCAACAGTTTTAATCAGATAAGATTCATAGGTATTTGGGGCCGGACTAAAACCATGTAATCTGAGGCTTACACTAGCATTTTCAAATCAAGAAACTCATGATTTTATTTGGTTCATGGTCTAGTTTGGGATTAACTGTAGCCGCGGTTTAAGGTCATTTTATGTTTTAGTGTTGCCATGCTTAAGACAATCCAGTTAGGCCTGGCAAAAAAGAATCATCTCAAATGTCAAAGATTTACTGCTTACTTTATTCACATGTGTCACATGACAATTAACTGTGCAAAGCCAAACTTCTAACTATTCACATTTACAACCCATAATGATGGTTAAAAGACAGACTACCCAATCAATATTTCTTAAAATAAACTTAAACTGCATCATGATTTTGAACAATTGGTGTACCATAAACTCAAACAAGAACACCATTCAGTTTAAGTAATATCAAACACCTGCTACTTAGCAAGTGTCTATGACAGTTCAGAATTAAGCAGCCAAAGGGCCATGTTCAAACTACAACCAGTGCCACCTGAAAGTTGTGAAAGCTGCAATTCTATGAAGCTATCTCTTCTTTCTTCCACCCTTGCCAGATTTCGAAGGTGCAGCAGCATCATTTGATGTAGGTGATGGAGCTTCTAGTTTCTTCACTCTACCAGGGTGTCGAGGAACCAATTCGACAATATGTTCAGCAACATTTTTCCAAAAGCACTACATAGGTTAAGGTAGAATCTCAAAACTTGAGAAATCAAATTGAATTCTGATTCTTCATTCTATGACTAGAATATTGTCTACTAATGCAAGTTATTAGGTCAGCTGTAAAACGAACAGGCTCTCACGTCTATACTTGGCATCATTGCTACTGGGCGGTACCAGAAAAACTTTCAGGAGGGGGCAAAAGTTAAAAGTGGATGCTAGGTCGGGTGTTGACCTTTGTTGCTATTATAAATTCAATTTTACTTTGAATGAAAGTGATTTTTTTGGGTATTTGTTTGCATGCGAGAACCAAAACTAAGAATTGGTGATGAACTGATGATATGCTAAATATTTAGCACATATTTACAATTTTTTTAATCCATATTAACACAAGTAGTTAAAGCAAAAATAAAAAGTTGGATGACAATAATTCACAAAAATCTATGGTAGCACAGGAATCGAACATTGTATCTCCAAGAAAGTGCAAATATTCTTAACAACTTGAGTATAATGTAGCTATTGGTTAAATTTTCTCCGTTATACTATTCACCCATTTTATGGGGGCAAAGTGAAAATCACTGATCATCTTTATAAAATCGACATTACTCAAGTGAATTTTGCGGGGACACTTGCCCACACTGCCCTCATTGTAGGACCACCCATGGTAGTATGCCATCATTGCAGTATGGTGTGATAAAATTTTCATGACTGAGATCTTCTTGCCTTTTTTGTTTGACATTACAAATGTTATTAGTACATTTCTTTCATTAATCCTAAACATTTCAGTTTTGACGCACCCTACCTTAAACCCGGGTTGTCTATGTTGTGTTCGGGTTACATGGTCAGAAAGAAGTTATAATTATCCTAATTCTGCTCTAACAAATAAACTCTTGATCATCTCGACTCAGACTATCCACCAAAGAGACATATATGCTGATGTACCCAAATCCTCATTGGATTCATACGAAAAGCCTGCATTCTCATATAAGTCATGCCAAAAACGGACCTTTGAACACTCATCTTGTCACTTTTAAATAAACATTACTGAATTGAATAAATTCACTATAAAGGACACGAGAATTCAATTAACAATGTATCACATAGTCATAACGTGTTGTTTCAAACTTAGTTACTACATAGAAAGAGAGAATAAAATGACGTCTATTTATGAGACAAGCCAGAGTGTTACTGCTGTTTAAATCTTACAATACAACAAACATGGTTCACGGAACGACCAGTCCTGCTTATTAATGTCACAAACAAGGACCAGTGCCACCTTTCTTATTAACATCTGGAACACTGGAGTAGCTGTATAGATGGTTTGACATCTTCCATCCCCAATTTCGTTTCCTTGAGATGGACATGCGTGGCCACCGATTGATTCTTACATAATGCTCCCTCATCTTCCCATCTGCCAATAAACTTGTAACAATGGAGTAACAATACTCATGTCCTCCCCAAACCTTATCACCAAGGTCAGCAGTTTGACTCCCATCTGGGTGGAAGTAACGTCTCATGGGTGGGCCTGTACCTATCCAGTGTGGATCCATGTTGCGCCAGTATGCTGGTGCTGACTGAGGGCAATACGATAATTTTACTTAATCATTTAGTTGTACCAAAAGATGGTAAATAAAACACAAGGAAGTAAACAAGACCTGCCTTTTTAAAGTGGAACTCCCAAGCGTGATCCCACAGATCTTCCTTCATGATTCGGCTCTGAAGATGACAAATTTTCAGTAAAAAGAAATGGGTGTTCAAGTGATTAAAAAAAGGGAAGGGGCACGTACACGTTTGCCATCCATGACTGACAGGGAGTAAGCATCCAGCTTTGACAACCCCTTCATTTGGGACACACGAGGTATATGTGCTTTTCCCGCCCATAGTTCTTCACACTGTCAAAAAGAAACTAGATTTTTTACTCACTCATTGCAATACTCATTTTCACAGATGGTCAGCTGTAAGCCTGTAACCAATTGTTCATACATTTTAGCTTTGTAATTTTTGATATTAGAGTCACAAAACTATGTGCAAGGATTTAAAGACTAATGGTCTGAGGAGGTATACAACTATCCAACGGCATAAAAGACAGAGCTAATGGCCCTCTGCATCTGAGAAATGTGCAGTTATTATATCAAGAAAGTTCAACCACAAGATAATAGGTGAAAGGCTATGAGGCACTCCTACCAAGCCGATGGCCAGTATGCGTTAACTTTCCAATGAAATCTGACATTTATTGCTCCACATCAAACGAGCGTGAAGATTCAGAAGACAAAAATTGTGTAAGCGTTAACTACTACACTACCATATAATATGTACCTTGACAAAGTTATGATTTCTGCCCTGCATCCAATATTAGGTGTAGTAATATTTACAAAATAACCTATTTAGCTGCCCCTCTCACTGCCCCTTGCTATTTAGACAGAAGCCCCTCCTATGAACCGTATTCCCCAAAGTACCAGATCAAGATGAGCCTTGGAGTATCATGTAGACGTGATACTTGGTGTAAACAAAGGATCTTAGCAATCAAATCAAAATTTGATGGATTAATTATATACAAGGCAGTGCATCGTTCAAGTTTTCTTTTCAACAGCAAATTTGATGGATTAATTACCCATTAAGTGCGACTCGGCAACAATTCAAGTTTTCTTTTCAACAGCAAACTTGAATTCTTCATCTTGTACTATTCCGGTTTCTAAATGTATTGTATAACATCGATAAGAACTATTGAGTATCTTGATATAGGGCTTCATTGTCTGTACCACAAGAATAAGAATCAGAATATATAGATTACATTAAGCAAATTTTATAAACCCTTCCAACTTTTCTTTTAACCTATGCAGAAAAATTGCAACCTGCAGAAAACAGTTCTGAACTTCATTCACTCAAATCATTTGTTTCACAAAGTTAACCATGGAGTTATCTACATGAACAAGGGCATATTTGTTGAACAGGACGCAGCATCATGTGTCATCTTTGTGTTACTGTCCGTGCATCAGCAGTTTGAAGAGCATAATAAATATAACTTTTTTCGTAACAAAAACAGAGGCGCATGGTTGACGAGACACACTCTTGGGTCTGTTGATTATCCGAAATAATCTAATTCTTACTATTCATAATTCCAAGCTTCAGTAATTTTGAAAGTAGAGGAGTATCCAGACTCCGTTAATTCTTAATTTTCATAGTTCCACATGTCAGCGAGTGAGAATGTAATCTATTGCAAAGTAAGCAAGATGCTATACGAAACCGATAACAGATCAGGCGTAGCTACATGAAGGCCTTGGTGGGCCATGGCCCACCCAATAAAAATTGCAATAGTGTATATTAGTTTGCGCATTAAATGTAAAAATTAACCACTAGTGAGATTTATCTTTTAAGTCTATGGAAAAACAAAAAATAACGACTATTATTGTTTTGTGATACATCTTGGCCTACCCATAAGTAAATTTCTGGCTACGCCACCCTAATCATTCAAAAGGTAAAAATTGACTATGGCAGGTACTAATAATACTCTTTCGCTGCCAAAGGTATTGAAGTTACAGATGAACCATTTAGTGCTGTGTTCATTGTAAGTGTTCAACGTTGAATGATGAATAGTTGAATACCCGGCCAGGTGTTATACTTTATACATGGATATATATAATACATAGAAACACTAATGACCTAACCGACGAGCGGGCTTGGGCCAAACATAATACTAGCTAATACTCTCCACAGTTCGAGCGAATAAAACTAAAATTAAAAATAAAACTAAACATAAAAACAAATCTAAAGATAACTTTGACAGGTACCCACTCGTGTAACTCAAAACTGATTTTGTTTTCTTCGCAGGAGCGTCCGGTGGACCCAACAATTCCGATATGATTTTCTTCGGAATTTAATTCCGAATCCACAGCCGGCCGCCAGACGTTAGCTAACTCTAAGTAACTGTAAGTGGTTTGAGAGTTATAAGCAAACAACGAGTGATTGTTTATGAATACAACTACTTGTTCCGGCACGTGACGACGCCTCATTGTGGTTACAGTTACGATTCTGGTATGCTTTTCTTCGGAATTTAAATAAGCCATGGCCGTTGACCTCGATAGTTAACTCTTCGGAATTTTTAGTACGATAAACGGCGATGGCTAAGGTTTGACACGTGGCATTGAGGCGGCCGCTCAAGGTGACCGACCAGGCTAAGGATGAGACCTAGAGCTCCGACGCCATGTTGAATACCCTAATGCCCTAACCCACAAGTGGGCTCGGGCAAGAGCTAGCCAAAGACCAATAACAAGTCCTAATAATGATCAGAGCAGCAACAAAGATTCCAAATCCTTCCAAATCTACAGCTAGCAGTATTAAGCTCAGAACAAGATATAATATCATCAAGCTTAATCAAGTACAATAAACCAGAACAAAATAAAATAAAATCATAAGTTGATATGTACCTTTTAGACCAGATGGCATCACTAGAAGCAACTCCATGCCATCCACGAGAGACCATAAGTGATAGTGCCACGCTGCGTGCGTCGAGATGGTTGAGTATCATTAACATAATATCCCAACCAAATACGACTAATGGGTCTTGCAAATTCTCTTCTGTCTTATATTCCAAACTTGTTTTCTTGATCATCTTCCTTTTCTTCGTAACATTTTTCAATACCCCATCATCCTCATCTTCAGATGGTCCATAACCATCTTCCACAATCTTTTGCTTCTTCATAGCTTTAAGAAACAATCTTTTGGTCCACATTTACATGATATATAACCATTCTTTATATATAGTGAGTGTTTTTGTTTGAAGTGGATATGGAGGTGGAGGTGGAGGTGGATGAGGAGGTGGAGAGTAATTGGGACCTGGAATGTTCTGACTGACCAGTTATACTGCATTACTGCGTCTACTCAATCTGAAAAATATCTTTGGGACGTTACCTTGATGTGAAGTCATGAATCAGGGGCGGAACTAGGAGCCAAGCTTAGGGGTAGCGAAATACGAAAATTTATTTAGGGGTAGCGAAAATTTGTTTTAGGGGTCGCGAAATCGCAAAAAAATGACCAAAAATCGCTAAAAATGGCCAAAAATCGCCACAAATTCCACTACCGGGTAAAAGTTCAGGGGTAGCGACCGCTACCCCTGGCTTACATGTACATCCGCCCCTGGTCATGTCAGGGGCGGAACTAGGAGCCAAGCTTAGGGGTAGCGAAATACGAAAATTTGTTTAGGGGTAGCGAAAATTTGGTTCAGGGGTCGCGAAATCGCAAAAAAATGGCCAAAAATCGCCAAAAATAGCCAAAAATCGCCAAAAATTCCACTACCGGGTAAAAGTTCAGGGGTAGCGACCGCTACCCCTGGCTTACATGTACATCCGCCCCTGAGTCATGTAATGCATTGGATCTATTGGTCGTTCGTTAAGTACGATGTCACGCGGTTAATTTATAGCGGTGGTCAACTTTGTCATCGAGTGGTTAAATAATTGAACTTCTAGTTGTTTGAGCCGAGTTATTTTAGATCATTTATTTTCATCATCTTACTATCTATACTAGTTATAATACTTGTGAGGGTTTTTAAAATTCTGTTTTAATTATGTATTATTGATTAAGAAATGAACCACTTAACATGTTTCAAATGGTTTTACATGGTGAACTAAAAATAAAAAATCATATGTATATGTTATAACCTACCTATTATTTTAGGGGAATGCTTTTGGATTAAAAATTATATTTTATTATTAAATCAGAATCACATGATAATGTTAGTGATATATGCTTTTAGTTTTGCAAATCCGTGCTATACATTTACGATGTGTTTTGTAATTGTGGTATTTCTTTTACTTATATTTTCGTTAAAATATGTAGCATATTTAGATAGCCTTGAAGATTGATTTATTTCCTTAATTATAAATAACCATCATATCATTTTTGCTAATGTACCTTTCGTTCGAAAAGTTGTATTTTCATAAGTTTGTGTTATTTACTTCTCATGTTTGATTATAAAATTACCAAATTAACATAGATGCTTACACTATAGTTTCTTTTTTACATAAAGAGAAACGAAAAAGATGTAATGGGTAGAACTCAAATTTAATCTTATATGTATAATGCGTAAGAATAATTTCTCTAAGCCCGAACTATATAAGGAAATTATTATTACTTGTATAAGTAATTTATAAATGCATGAAAAAAATGACAAAGAGTATATTCGCAAATCTTTTAGGATTGTCTGAATCCTTACCGATCTTTCACTTTAATGCAACTTTTTTCACAATTGGCCTAAATCATCAAGGTAAAAGACACCCATATTTTAGACCGTTGGTTGATACCCATAGTGCTATCAATGACAGCAACCACCTGCTAAGTTTCATTAACTCATTCAAAGACAAATTACACTCCGAAAAGAATTTCTACCATAAAATTCCCCATATAGGCACTAAAACACATATTTGGTACATTAAAATACATTCATAGCTTGAGCAGGTGTAGAAAATCCTTCCACGACAATCATGTGTTGATACTAAATCTTCCTCTAAAAAAATGCACACAACAAATTGCATTACACTTTAGTGTGTGCGATAATATAATAAAACCGCAAAGACCACTAACATGTTGCATAATAGTGAGGATAACAACAAAGTTAGTCATAACATCAAATAAGAAAACTTTATATTAGAACTAAAGGTGTGTTTGGTTATGCTTATTAAAGGTGCTTATTGGCTTATTCAATTACCGTAACACAATAAGTGTGTGATAAAGCTATAAGCTTTTTTTAAAAGCTTAATGAAAAACCCCTGAACTCAAAACTAATTCTATTATAGCTTAGTGTGCTTATAGTAAAAACACAAATATTAAGTGTAGAAATTTTCAATAAAACATAAAAAAAAAAGTTACTAAAAGTTGGTGTGTATAACAAAAAAGTTAAACCATAAAAAAGGTTACTAAATACTATCAGCTAGATAAGACATAAACTAAAGTTCTATTGATGTCTCTTTCGGATTCTATTCAGAAGCAAAAAGAGGTTTACACATAAATCATAAGTATAAAATAATGGTTGTATCTCACATCCATGATTTCCAACTCAATAACATTGTCGCTGTATAGTAACGTAATAACCCGATTAAAACTATATATTCTTGCTAAATAATTCTCATGTATATACTTTTAATTCGTTGTACATTTTTTTTTCTTTTTTTTTTTCTTTTTTTTAGGTGATGATTGTTATCAAATAAAGATTGTGATGCGTGCATTTTTTTATATAATTTAAGAAAAATACCTTCTATATTAAATAAAGACTATCTAACCCATGTTTTTTTTTTCTTTTTTTAATAATTAGCTTTGTATAGCGTTTTTAACTTACAGACATGTTGAGGTTGAAGTTTATTTTGTTGTTTAAGTTTAACTATTGATATCATATTGTACAAAATGTGTGAATTTAATAGTGCATAATGAGCGTTGATGAAGTTAAAACATGTTCCGTAAAGTTTTTAAAATATTTTTATGGATATCCATATACAAATTTTAAATAACCATTCCATTGGTCGTTGTTATAAGTAGAATCGCGTATATTTATTTTCATATCATAGTATTGTGCTTACCATTTGATATTTATATTCCCGTTACTAATAATTTAGCCGTATTTCAAACCCGTGTAGGCATAAATTAAACTTTTAAATAGTAACATGAGTCCTTATTTAAAAAAATATTCTCATATATGAAAGTTTGAAACTAACATTATTTAAAAAAATATTTAACGTATATTAAAACTAATTTGCATATTTACTAAATTTTGTAATTTTAATGAATGAAAGTCTAAAAACTAATACTAATACTTACGTAAATTTTAAACAAAGTTAATATTATAAAGTATAAGGGGTATAAAGTGTAAGGGGTTATTTGTGTTTATTATAAAGTTATTAAATAACATGAAAACTTATAATTTTACACTTTACTCTATATAAATTATTTAAAATTCAATCACTAAAGTTTTATTAATTACTTTCCCCTTTTTTAAGTTTTTGTTTTCATAAATTTGACACCTATATTTTTATGCATTTTTTTTCTTAACCAAATTTCTCCACCAAATTTATTAAGTTTGACCAAAATTAATTTAATTTTGACTTTTTATTAACCAATCACGTTGCTCGATTTCGCCTACGTGGCAAAATCGAGCTCTCCTATTGGTCCAATTTGGTTTCAATAAGAAGGGATTTGCAAAAACACTCCGAAATGATTTAATTCTTTTATTATATAAAAGATTACTGTATAAAATATTTAGTTCATTCTCTAAATAAAAAAAAAAAAAAAAACATAAAAATTCAGTTTACACGCTTGCTAATAAATAAATTTCAATATTTAATCCCCAGAAATAAACATTACATCTAGAAAAATTAAGTATATTAAATTAATAAATTTGTGACAGCCCTTTAAATTAATCCGGCCTATAAAAACTTGTACATCCCATTTGAAAAATCATCTATACACCACAAAAATATCAAATGAAAAACTTAAATATCAATATTTTCATCCCATCTCATCTCACATAACCTCCACAACACATCATCAAACCACCATCTAGCCACCATAAGCGGAGCACCACCAATAGCCAACCACTGCCACCACGAGCAGACCACCATGCACGCCATACGACCACCGCAACCACGAGCCAACCACTACGGTTTTTGAGGTTTTGTGTGAAGTAATTGTTAGAAAAAACATAGAAACATATGCTCGCCAAAAATTTAGACACATGGTATTGGCCGCCGCATTGCGCGAGTATCATGCTATCTTATAAAAACATAAAGACTTTTTTGGGCATTTAATTTCTTAAAATTCAGCATTACAATTAACAAAACAAAATGTACAACTATATTAAACACAACTTTGAAATATTAAATACCTCAAAAACTTATATTTCAGCATTACATATTACAAAGCTATGTTTATAACCATTTAATGCACAAATATATTAATTCAATACATATAATTAATACTCTTATTAAAAACATCATTTCACTTAAAAGTACAGCTTTATTAACACAGGACGTAATCTAAGAAACATACTTTTGGAAAACTAGAAGGGGGGTTGAATATTTTTACCTCTTATTCGTCTTATAAAAAGGTTAATTTCACAATCTTCAATTAAAGTTTTCCTTTTTAAAATATTAAAAATATTTTGTATCAAATTATCGATTAAGTTAAACTCAACATGAGAAGTGTGAATAATGCATCTAAGTCCATTTCATATAGCACAATCACAATATTAACTTGTAACTAAAACACAATCAATCATCAGGACAATATAAGCAACAATCAACACATATTTGCAAGCATGGATATAAAGCGATAAATGCAAGAATAAATGTAAAGAGATAAGTGAAAGAAAATGCAAACCGGACACGATGATTTATAGTGGTTCGGCTATAAGGACACCTTCCTTGCCCTACTCCACTCCCCGAGTCACCTACTCGAGAGTTCACAACACTACTCAACAAGCTCCCTTTTGGCGGAGAAAACCGTACATACTTTTGCTTACACCAATTTAACGACACAAAGCTAAATGTCGAGTTTTAATCCTAGCTAGAACCAAACTCACACCACTAGTCACTACACAACTTCTTCACTACTTAGCACTACTTATTAACGCCACTACTTTTTCATGACTACACTACTTCTTCACGCCACTACTTCTTCATGACTACACTACTTCTTCATGCCACTACTAATATGATGAAATAATCAATGTGTGTGTTTTTTGATGCTTGCAAAATCGCGCCCAAGAAGTGGAGAAATGCCTTCTATTTATAGGCTCATGAGATATTGGAATATGCCAAAGAATATTCCAAATCATAAGGAGTATGCCAAAGAATATTCCAAAGCATAAGAAATATGCCAAAGAATATTCTAAAAGAATATTCTAGAGCATAAGGAATATGCCGAAGAATATTCCAAAGCATAAGGAATATGCCAAAAAATATTCCATCCATTCCCTCCTAAATTCAAATTTTGAATTTTGAATTTTCCATTTTCCCTCCATGTTCTAGAGGCTTCTAGAAGCATTGTTGGGTCTTGATGGGCCTTGTTGGGCTGGTTACTATTAGGCCCCGAATGGGCTTGTTTGTTTGCTTGGCCCGTTCCATTTAGCTAAGTTCATATGCATGCTTGGTCGGATCCAATTAACTAAATCCATATGTAAAAGTCTTGTATGCTTGGCCTATCTAATTATCCAAGTCTATAAGAGCCTTGAGATGATGATTCGTAGTTACGAGTGACTTGTGCATTTTAAGTTTTGTACTTAAGTGATTGTTGATGCATACTTGAGACGTTGAGATGTCGAGAGATGTTGATGTATGAATGAATAGATGATTTGTGATCACAAGTAACTTAAGCACTTTACATTATGTGTTGTAGCTTACATCTTTGTCATCATCAAAACATGAAGAGGATGTTTAGATTAAATATCGTAATATTTATGCCAACAATCTCCCCCTTTTTGATGATGACAAACTATGTAAACTATAACTCATAGTAAAATGTATAAGTTACTTGTTTGCACTTCTTCTCCCCCTTTTGTCGAAGCAAAAAAGTGGACTCCAAGATGAGAATTCCACTACACTTGAACCTTTGAGATAGAATGTATAAGGCGAGCTTGCATCATCGTAAGTGAAGCCTTGATAAGGATGAAATACACATAGCCAATGCAACCCTTGGTGTATGCTCCCCCTTGGTGTACACTCCCCCTTGGTGTATGCTCAAAACTTATTTTGGCTACCAAAGAATCGAGCGATGAAGTCATCCTACAAAACAAAGTTAGTAGACAAGTGCACATATATATAATGATGATGATAGATATATGCATGACACTAATAGGGGAACAATATATGGACGTATTAGGTATATGCACTAAAAAATATGACATATGCAATGATTGTTTTAAAAACAACAACCTAAATACCAAAAAAAAAAATAACATGACCAATGCTTAAGACATGACAATGATTAGGACCTAATGCAAAGATTCAGCCGATTTATGCAAAAGAAAAATGAAGATAAAAATGGTACGTTCTTTTAAAAACGTAGAAAAATGGAGAAGGATAACCATGAATGGAAAGGGAAGGTGATGACACAAGGTTGGCAAATATGGTTTAGATTAATATATCGTTTATCAAAGGTGGATGAGTAGGAATTATGGAAATTTTTAGGTGTTTTGTTGGTTGACGACTAAAGGTGGATATGTGAAATGAGGCGGTTGAGTGAGGGTAAGGATGTTGGATTAATGGAGGTATATTTTTGGGTGCATGGATGTTGGAGAGTTTGTGGTGGAGAGTTTGGAGCGGAGGAGGTTGATTGAGGGTTAGAGTGTTGTGCTAGTGCAGGTTTTGGATGAGATCTAGTGAGAAGGTGCTCAATCCAAGAGAAATGCTCATTTAAGGCAATGGTTTGTTTTTAGAGAAAGATACAACAAGGATAATTGTTGATATGTGATGAGGCGAAAAATGAACCATTTTTAGGGGGTCATTTAAGCCCGAATTCGAATTTATTTGATCAAATATTGCCCTAAATCGTTCCTTTTGTTATTTTAGGTACTTTTGGAGTGAAATCTTGAAAAGGAAGCATTTTGGACGTTTTTGGAGCATAAAAGTGAAGAAAACGACAAAGTCTTAATTTTCCTTGCTGAGAACAGTACCTGACGGCGTTACATATTCCTTAATGACGGCGTCAAGAGTAATATAAGAGGTGGAAGTGGATGATACATGTGACGATCCAGAAAGTTTTGTACATAGGAGATGACGGCGTCACCCAAGGCCGTCATGGTCCAAGTATTAGTGACGGCCCAGAACAAAATTACACATGACGGCGTCAAAAGTGGATCTAGGCAATCCGATTTCATTATTGGTGGCGAGTTGACGGCGTCACATGTTTACACATGACGCCGTCACCCTGTATAATCTATATATAGTTTTCCAAATTTCATTCATTAGGGTGCAACTTTAAGGGAGAAACCCTAGGTCGAATTTTTCCAGCTTTTTCAAGGGTTTCAACCCTTTGAACTTTCATGTCAATTTGAGATAAGTACTCTTTCAATTCAATCAATATGTCTATGTGTTGCTTGAATATATCTTACACTTGTCTTAATTTAACATGCTCGGCTAGATCTCTTTTGTGTTTGCTTAGATGTAGTGAAACCTAGATGTTAATTATGGGTTGATTGTTTGTTTATAGTTGTTACGGATGATTGTATTCGATGTTAGGCTTAAGAAAACTGGCAGACTTCCATTGGTAACATGCTTGAACGTCTTAAGAAACAAGATCAGAGGTGTACTACGATTTTTGGTTGTATTTAATGCATAGGTGAATTCTAATGATCCCATGTTAGGAGCTTCTAACGGCTCGACATAGGAGTGAAGTAGGATCCTATAGAGTTAGGGAATATTGTACACGGCCCTACGACTAGTATTAAATAATACGACCCGTCATCCATGCAATTGTAACAAACTATCAACCTGTAAAAGATATCTAGGGAGTAATGAAACCTAAGTAAACACAACTTTCCCTATCATTGTTTACACCACTAGTATAATTAGATTTATTTTCATTTCTGTTATTTTATTTTAATTGCATTTGTAGTAATTTGGGTTAGTTGGCTAGCAACTAATTCCACCCACTTTTCCAAAAACCGATATTTTTATTGCTTTCATTAAATATAAAAATACAACAAGAATCATCCCTCACCCTTAGACTTAATTTAGGAGACTTTCTAATCTTAGCGACACTATTCCTGAGTTGAACGATCAATCCCCCGGTACTTGTCACTATACTGTACTACAACGATCAGGTACACTGCCTGGTGGGGGTTGTAAGCTTCTCGAGATCCCTCAAGAGGTAAAGCCTGGTACGATTCCCACATATCAAGTTTTTGGCGCCGCAGCCCGGGGAATAGTTATTGTCTAGGTTAGAATTTCTTTTTATTAGGTCTACTTGCTAGATTCCTTTCTAGTAAGATTTTATTTTTATTTTTAGGTTTTCTTTAGTCTATCTTATTTCTTTGTTTCCTTTGTTCGTAAACTATCTCGATGGATAACAATAGCATTGATCGTTTGATTCCTGTTATTCGTGTTTTTCGTTGTAGGATTTTCCAAATGCCCGCCCCAATCCCATTAGTGGAAAATGAGAATCCACCTAATCTTTCACCTAACCATCACTTTGACAATAACTCTGAGATGGAGGAGTTCAACCATGATGATGACCATAGGGCTAGTCCTTTTTACTATTCGGACTCCGATGAGGACCTAGATGATGGTGATGTGATTAATAAGGATAGGATGGATGATGAAGTGGACCCTCTTAGGTATGTCAACCCTAGAACAAGGATTGAGAATGATAATCCATTTAATATGCAATTTCCTTGTAAAATTGGATTTAGGAGCTTTGATGCCTACCTTAACTCATCTCTACCAATGAACATAATCTCGCGTAGTGAATACAATAAAATCATGGTAGATGAGTTAGAATACAAAAGAGATAATATTATTGCTAGGGCAATGTCATTGCATGTGTTTGTAGAAAGCTTTGTTTATCTTGTTGAGTTCATGGTTATGGAGAATCTAGGAGAATTTATCGATAGTAAGTTAACCCAAGTTGTGTTTGGGAAACCCTTCAAAAGGTTAACCAACCTTGATGAAAAACTTATGGAAGGGTTAATTACATTCTCGGATGGGGATGAGGATTTTGTTTACCAAATGCCACGTGCACACCCTAGGTTCAAGGATTTTTCCATGGAGAAATGTAGTAGGTATACGCGCCTAGAAATGCTAAGTGAGAATAATAAAAGAAAAGGTCTTAAATATCCTCATGAAAAGAATAAAAGGTATTATCGCGGATGTTTAGAGTTAAGTGATGACTATAATAAAGATGAGGAGACTATTAGATGGCTCACCCTAGGGTTTGTGAGCATAATCGACACACGATAGCCCATGACCTTGAGTCTAGCTACAAGACTCGTAAATAAAGAAAAGCGCTTCTTGGGAGGCAACCCATGCTTTGTGTGATTTTTATTTGTTTGATTGTTATTTGCTTCCGTATGCATGCTTTATTTTTATTGTTGGTAGATCATGTTTCAAAATTAAATTGTGAAAATGCTTTATTTTGTCGTTTAACTTCGTCTTAACTTCATATAAAGGTATTTTGCAAAAGCTAAGTGTAAGGGGAAACCCCAAATTTGTTTTTAAGAATGAAATTGATCTTGATTCGCCACAATATTAAATGAACATGTGTATTAGTATTTGTTAGAGTCAAATGCTTGTATTGAGTCATAATGATGTTTTGAAGGATTTTCCAGGAAGTACGACATAAGTTTTTCCAGAAATTTTCAGGAAACTTAACGAAAAGATTTCTGCAGGTCACTTCTGATGGCGTAAGGAGTTAACTCCTGACGGCGTCATATGTAAAATTCTGGAAATTTTGCGAGTTTTGTTTTTCTAATGGAGTCTTAAAGTTTTTGTTGATTCTTTAGTTTTATAAACTCCAGGAAATCTGCAAACATTCATTCCATAAGCATTATATCTTACATTGTTTTCTAGGACTTGTTAATATATATAGATTGCCGCCGATTTTACGCGAGGTTGCCTTGTTTGTTTTCTCAGGTTTAACAGGTTATATATGACAAGAAGATGATTTATTTTTTTGGAAGGGAAGCTTTGAATGTTCATTTTCTTGGAGGAAGATCTAACCTTGTTAACACACTATCCACACCGAACGAATCAGGGGAGTATTTGCTTTCATTCTTTTACCTATTTCACTTTTACATTCTTTAATTGAACATTGGGGACAATGTTCATCCTAAGTGTAAGGGGAGGGTAAATGATGATACCTTATAGGATACTATTGCACTTGAGTTTGTTTGTTTGATGGTAGGTGTGTAATAAAACTAAGAGAAATACTTGTTAGTGTAATTTTAGCGCCAAATTTAATTTTTTTTACAACATTTAGGAGTGAAACTTTAGCCTTAGCAAGCATCTCATGGATAGGAGTTGTATGACTAGCACAAAACCGTACCATTCAGAAAAATTTTCCACCCAAATATGTGAGGTTTGCCTTTAGATTTGATAGGAAAAACATTCACTATTAGTGCTTATGAGTGTACCGGCAACATTTAGATTCTAGAACTTGCGTTAGTGATGCATCCCGAGACCGCTAGTGAGACTACATTCGTGTAGTAGGATTTACTACATGATAAGAGGCATTAGGATCACCCTTGTGTTAAACCCGTATCATAATTACTTGACCATTTAAGTCATATTACTTGGCTAGTAAAGTCAATTGATTTTTCCCACACCTTAGCGTTGCACTCATTTTTAGTACACAAAACCCCTAGTACACCCCTCCGTGCGTATCCTTTCGTTTCTAACTTTAAGCATCTTACTTAAAGGAAGAATTTGTTACAACCCACTTAAATGTACAACTAAATCGCCTTAGCCTTCTGTGTATGCACTCATCTTTAGTGCATTATTGTTATTTGTTTAAACCCTTAGTTAATTATCTAATTGATTACATGGTTGCTAAGTCAAGTCATATCTTGTACATATTGTTTTGGGAAGATTGGGACTCATGGGTAAAGTACTAATGTTATGGAGTAATGGGGAAGAACATCATATATTACCCCCATATGTGCGTTAATCTTAAAAGTACTCCAAGTGTTTTGATTATCTTGATTCGAGTTATTAGATTAGTTCATTGTAAAGTATGTAAAAATTCAAGTGTAAGGGGAATGTACATTCCCTATGATGTATTATTTTGGATGGTAGGGTAAGAGTGTATGAAAAAAAAATCGAAAAAATTAAGAAAAGAGAAAAAAAAAAGAAAAAGAAGAGAGAAAAAACATACGGACTACCATCCCGTTTCATTTTATGTTTGTTTGATGTTTTTGTTATTTTTCATTTATTAGCTTAAGTCGAGTCTAGTCTTGGCTTAGCAACGCCATATTGTACATGTAATTAACCAAGACGATTAACTCGCCACCAGTAAATATTGCCTTTATCCAACAAAACCATGTATTCCATATCCGTACACCTAACGTTATAACCCTTTGAAAGACCTCTTTGATAGTTTATCCTAGGTGCTTACGCCAAGTGGTGGAGGTTTGATCCTTTCCCAAGCATATGGTAATCTATTTTGTTATGACAGGTAGTGAGAGATGTTTTCCATTTTCATATTGTGATATATACTTTATTACACCCGAGAGATGTGAGTATCTAAACACTATTTGTGAGGTGCTAGTGTATGACCTCCGTGCTTGTCTTTGGTCTTTAGTGGAATGATTATTTGTTGTAATTACTTTTATATTAGTGTTAAATGACCCATAACTTGTATTTTGATTAGAATAAAAGCGCATTTGCTTGAGGGCAAGCAAATCTCAAGTGTAAGGGTATTTGATGAGGCGAAAAATAAACAATTTTTAGGGGGTCATTTCAGCCCGAATTCGAATTTATTTGATCAAATATTGCCTTAAATCGCTCCTTTTGTTATTTTAGGTACTTTTGGAGTGAAATCTGGAAAAGGAAGCATTTTGGACGTTTTTGGAGCATAAAAGTGAAGAAAACGGCAAAGTCTTAATTTTCCTTGCTGGGAACAGTACTTGACGGCGTCACATATTCCTTAATGACGGCGTCAAGACTAATACAAGAGGTGGAAGTGGATGATACACATGACGATCCAGAAATTTTTGTACATAGGAGAAGACGGCGTCACCCAAGGCTGTCATGTTCCAAGTATTAGTGACGGCCCAAATCAAAATTACACATGACGGCGTCAAAAGTGGATCAGGCAATCCGTTTTCATTATGGGCGGCTAGTTGACGGCGTCACATGTTTACACATGACGCCATCACCCTGTATAATCTATATATAGTTTTCCAAATTTCATTCATTAGGGTGCAACTTTGAGGGAGAAACCCTAGGTCGAATTTTTCCAACTTTTTCAAGGGTTTCAACCCTTTGAACTTTTCATGTCAATTTGAGATAAGTTCTCTTTCAATTCAATCAATATGTCTATGTGTTGCTTGAATATATCTCACACTTGTCTTCAATTTAACATGCTCGGCTAGATCTCTTTTGTGTTTGCTTAGATGTAGTGAAACCTGGATGTTAATTATGGGTTGATTGTTAGTTTATAGTTGTTACGGATGATTGTATTTGATGTTAGGCTTAAGAAAACTGGCAGACTTCCATTGGTAACATGCTTGAACGTCTTAAGAAACATGATCAGAGGTGTACTATGATTTTTGGTTGTATTTAATGCGTAGGAGAATTCTAATGATCCCATGTTAGGAGCTTCTAACGGCTCGACATAAGAGTGAATTAGGATCCTATAGAGTTAGGGAATATTGTACACGGCCCTACGACTAGTATTAAGGAATTCGACCCGTCATCCATGCAATTGTAACAAACTATCAACCTGTAAAAGATATCTAGGGAGTAATGAAACCTAAGTAAACACAACTTTCCCTATCATTGTTTACACCACTAGTATAATTAGATTTATTTTCATTTCTGTTATTTTATTTTAATTGCATTTGTAGTTGTTGGGTCACTGAATTCCCGAATCTTCTTCTAACAAGGATTTGAATGTAAAATAACCTAAGTGTAAACAAGTCACTAAGTGAACAGTAACTCAGTGAGTCATCTTCAGGATGCCTAGACCGAGCCTAAGAAGAAAGGTTCTCCCTTCAGTGAGGCGGAACTCAGTGAGTGTGATCTAAGCCAAGAAGAAGGTGATAGGTTCAGTGAGGATGACAATAACTCACTGAACCCCAAGACTCCTCAACAACTATCATGGTACTGAAGACTGATGACTTGAAGACTGAAGTTTTGGCGGGACTGGGCGGGAAAGTTTGATCTGTTTCACAAAAGTGCTTTATCACTTTAAGGTCAAACTTTCCCCAAATGGTTAAAACCAGGCTGTCATCAGAAAGTGCCTTTTGGACTTAACCCAAAGAAGTTTCCCAAGTCAGAGAATAAAATCTATCAAGATTTTATTGAGAAACACTTAGGTCCATTGTATAATAGGGTTGTTCATATTTGTGTATAAATAGGTAGCATAAGTGAGGAGTAAAAGTTGACAAGTTTGTGCAATTAATGCAAAGCATTCACAAACCACTTTTACTCCTCCAAAGAACAACATAACCCCTGAGATAGCTCAGTGGGTCCTGAAAGTTGTCACTCAACATTGTTTGAGTTTAGTGAGGAGTCAATACCACACTTGTCATTTTCAATCCCAAGTGTTATTCCGCAAACACTTGGGTATAATTCTTTTTGATTAACTTCTAATAAAGAATTAAACGTTGAAAAATATTGTCTCTTATGTTTACGTTGCTTTATTGTTAATCATATATACATCTTTGTTAAAAGTCATATAACTTGGTTACTTTAGCTTTTTAGTTACTGTTAACCAAGTAAAAAGGACCAACAAGTGGTATCAGAGCCTCTGATTTGTAAAACTTAAACCTGTTTTTCAAAACTTAAGAGTGCTCAAGTTTTTAAAATCAAGATCCCACTATGACTGACATAGATGTTCCCCAACTTGTCGACAAAAAGGGTGGAAGTTATTTAGCAACCGCCCCTCGACTAGAAGTTGGCAAATTTAATAAGTAGAAAAAGCGAATGCTTTGCTACTTAACTGGGAGGGAACCATATTACATAAGTTGATTAATGATGGTTCATATGTCCCAACAACTGCCCATGGTTTAATCAAACCTGAAGCTCAGTGGACCCCAGATGAAAGGAGGGTGGTCAATCAAGACCAGCGCCTGAAAAGCATCATTATATCATGCCTTCCTGATGATATAATGGAATCAGTGATCAACTGTCCCACTGCCCAGTAGACATGGACTGACCTGGTTCATAGCTATGAAGGGCCTTCTGATACCAAAGAGAATAGAATCATGGACCTGAAGCTTGAATTCAATACCTTCAGGGCCAAGGATTCTGAAAGTCTCTCTAAAACTTATACTCGGTATAAGACCCTCCTGAATGAGCTGACCAATGATGGTGTTTGTGGAAAACTAGAAGGGGGGGTTGAATAGTTTTCCCTTCTTTTTCGTTTTATAAAAACTTTGTTTCAAAATGTTGATTAGAATTTATTCAATTGTTTGTTTGAAAAACCTTCAATTAGATTTTAGTATGAAAGCAACATATAATCAATATGATCAATTATATATGTGAACTTTTAGATTAGTTTTCAAAACTTAGTTTTATGAATGAAGCATAGATCAAACTTAATGTGAATACGTTTTCCTTTTAAAATCTTAAAACGTTTTGTATCAAATTATCGATTAAGTTAAGATCAACATGAGAAGTGTTAATAATATATATAAGTCCATTTGACCATATCATACAATTATATGTCCTATCACAATATTAACTTCTATGTACAACACATTCAATCATCACAACTATATAAGCGACAATTAAGACATATAGGCAAGCATAGATATAAAGCGATAAATGCAAGAATGAATGAAAAGAGATAAGAGAAAGAAAAAGCAAACCGGACACGATGATTTATAGTGGTTCGGCTACAAGGACACCTTCCTTGTTCCTACTCCACTCCCCGAGTCACATACTCGAGAGTTTTCTTCACTACTCAACAAGTTCCCTTTTGGCGGAGAAAACCGTACACAACTTTTGCTTACACCATTTAACGACACTAAGCTAAATGTCGAGTTCTAATAGTAGCTAGAACCAATCTCACAACACAACTTCGATCACTACACAACTTCTACACAACTTCACGACTTCTTCATGACTTCACTACTTCTTCACGACTTCATCACAACTTCTTCTAAACTTCTTCACGGCTTCACGAATTCTTCACGACTTCATCACAACTTCTTCTAAACTCCACTACTTATTCACACACCTACATCTTCACAACTACATGTCTTCTCCACACTACTACTTCCTCCCACTACTTCTTACTCACTTATTAAATCACTACTAAGTAAGATCATCTTGATCTACTTATTACATATACACAACTCACAACTTCACATAAGTACTAACTAGATCCTAATACATCTTTGGGTTTATGATAGGGAGGATTCTTCTCTTGCACTTTGAGTGATGAGAGATTGGATCACTTGAAACAAAGATTAATAATCTTATGATCAAAGGGTTTTAGAATGATGTTTAGAGAGAATTGGATCTGAAAATTTTTATGCAAAAGGTGAGAAAAATTCCAGGTTTGAGGTGGTATTTATAGGGAAAAATTTCTGACCAAATCTGATAGGGGAGCGTGGCCGGTCCCCTTAATTGTGTGCCGGTCCCCTTAAAATTAAGGGGGCCGCCCATTATAATTAAGGGGGCCGCCATACTAAAACGGCCAGATTTTCTGTCTTTTAGTGGGGAAAGTTTATTTGGTGAAAAACTAACTAAGTTTGGTTAAAAGTTTGAAATCATATATTTAGTATGATTAAAACATTTTTCTTTATTACCAAAAGTGTTTTTCAAAAATATATAATATGTTTATATCATTTTATAAACTTTGTAATGTTTAAATAAAATCCCTTTGATCATAAAATGTATTAGACATTTGTTTGTACATACCTTACGTGATTGTTGAGGCAAACTCGAGACGTTGAGATGTCGAGGCTTGTTGACGTAATAATGCAAAGATGAATTGTGATCACAAGTAACTTAAGCGCTTTACGTTATATGTTGTAGTTTACATCTTTGTCATTATCAAAACATGAAGAGGATGTTTAGATTAAATATCGTAATATTCATGCCAACAATCTCCCCCTTTTTGATGATGACAAACTATGTAAACTATAACTTATAGTAAAGTGTATAAGTTACTTGTTTACACTTCTTCTCCCCCTTTTGTCGAAGCAAAAAGGTGGACTCTAAGATGAGACTTCTACTACGCTTGAACTCTTGAGATAGAATGTAAAAGGCGAGCTTGCATCATCGTAAGTGAAGCCTTGATCCTATCAACCTCAATGCTCCCCCTTGGTGTATGCTCCCCCTTGGTGTATGCTCAAAACTTGTTTTGGCTACCAAAGAATCGAGCGGTGAAGTAATCCTTCTAAACAAAGTTAGTAGACAAGTGCACATATATATAATGATGATAATAGATATATGCATGAAACTAATAGGGGAACAATATATGGACATATTAGGTATATGCACTAAAAGTATGACACATGCAATTATTGTTTTAAAAACAACAACCTAAATTAAAAAAAATTAGAACCTAATGCAAAGATTAGAACCTAGGAAAATGTAGGAGAACGAGGAGGGATGATCGTGAATGTAAAGGGAAGGTGGTAACAAACGGTTGACAATTATGGTTTAGATTAATATATCGTTCGACAAGGGTGGATGATAGTGAATCATGGGATTTTTAGGTGTTTTGTTGATGGTGGTGGAGGTGTTGTGTTTGTTGTTGGTGGTAGAGGATGCAACAAGTTTTCAATGTGAGAAAACATGTATTGTATCTCATCTCTTAGTCCGAACACAATTGTTCGGTTGTGGATGCAACAAAGGCAAGTGTCTCCATGAGCTTCAAGTAAGCTCCATGGGACAGGGTTATAGGTTGGTGGATTGATAGGAGATGATGAGAATGGTATGGAGGAGGTAGAGGTTCCTTGAGTTGATGGTGTTTTGGATGGTGCATTGGGAGCACTAGGAGATGAACATAGAAGTGGTGGTGATGGAGTGTTGGTGTAATCTTGAGTCGTCCTAGTGAGTAGATACTCAATCCAATTGAGATGTTCATTGAGAACAAAGGTTTGTTTTTCAAGGTAGGTGCAACAAATGCAATTTATGATATGGTTTTCAAGATGGATCAAATTGTTTGATGGAGATGAGTTGGTGGAGGTAGGTTGTTGATCCAAATTGCAATGAATAAGATGCAACGCAAGAAGAGGATTAAGCTCATGAGCTTCTTTGAGCTCTTCAACGAACTTTTCATGTTCGGAGGAAGGTGATGATGGTAGAGTTGGATTGTGATTAGGGATTGAGGTTTGGTCATGAAACTTATGATTCATGTTTGGATGAGATTGATGGTTATTGTTTTGATATTGAGTATGATCCTCAAAAGGGTCATTTGGTAGAATTGAGTGAGATGAATGTGGAAGTTTATTAGTGAGGGTGATAGTTAGGTTGTCTTGTTGAGCTAAAAGAATGGTTTCATTTGGGTGATCATGAAAGCATGATGAAGGTATGGATGAAAGTGATTCTTCATGTGTGGATGGTAGTTTGGATGTTGTATGTGGGGTGATAACAATGATGTTAGGTTTGTTGGGAGATGACATGATGGGTTGAATGATGATTTTGATTATGTGTTTATGGAAGGATAGTAGGTGTTGGATTGGTTAGACAAAAAGTGTTGGTTTAGGAGGTATTAATAAGGAGTGATTTAGGAGGTATGATATTGATTCTTGGTTTCTTTGAGGACATGGAAATGGTGGATGACTCAAGATTGGTAGTATAAAGGATGACTCGGTTTTGGGTGTGAGGTAGAAGGATATATGTGAGTGAGTGTGATTTCCCTTCCCATTAAATTCATGCTCATCCGGATATATTATGAGACTAATATGACCTATCGGATTATGACACTAAGGTTCTTATGAAATGAGGGTGTAGGATCTTAAAGGTAAGAAAAGTATACCTAGATAAATGATACATATATAGTAAACCATGTAAAGGCATACAATCAAATCATATAGGAACAAATAATCTTCTAGAAATAACATATATGCGATATGCCATAAATCTAGGAATGAAAGCATCTAATGAGAAACAAAGTTCATAAAAGTAAACTAGCGTTAGGTATATTTAGGAAAAGCAATTTAATCAAGTTGGAGAATGAGTATGAGACTATTACTAGTGGTGCTCAATTCAGGCTAAACACGACCATTTTTACGGGTTACACACACCCAACTTCTCACATAGAAGCAATTCAACCGTTAGGTTAAATTGAATTTCTAGTCAATAGATTCTCTAGTAGTCATTCTCTTTTAGAAGAAATTGAGTTCCTATATTTACCAATCGAAGATTACCAAATATGAAGTTTGCTTGATTCATTAATACTTGGCTTAATGTGACTCAAACATCATGTTTTAATGAAGGTAAATCTAGATGATATATTTTATTCACGATCCTAATAGAGACGTGTTGAATGTTTAGATAAGAGTAAACAAAAAGTTTTAATCTTTTCTTCATGATTTACCGGTTGTTTGGTTTTGATGACATATTACTTGATTTAATAACTGTGCTAAACTTAAGAGTGCACCTTATCATCTCTTGTGAAATGAATCTCATTAAGATTATTTATCTTAAATGAGTTTGTGATTCTCAAATGATATCAAAACTAGACATTAATATATTTTTAAACAAATATTATTTTCTATGATTTTTGCCAATGTTATATATCATACTTTAACAAGTATTTAAAAATAAATAAATTTTACTTGTTTATGGATTGTGACAAGTTATTATTCAATTCTAATAACTTATATTATAAAAAAAAATGTAGTGCATTATCTTGTAGCACAACCATTCATGCTACAAAGAAAATGAAATACATAGAATATATAGTGTGTATTATTCTTAAATATGTATTTTATCTTGAAGTGATAATTTTAAGTAGTGTGAGCAAAGTTTACATATGTTGTTAGTTTGCTCATGTTTGGTTTTTCGGATATGACACATTTATCCATTGCATTGCAATGTAAATTTCTTGAATATTTCGGACGAAACATCCAAGTCATCAATCCTACTTCATTGTATATTTTATGAATGTGTTTAAACTGTTATTCTAATATTTGGAACACAATTATTGGACAAGTAGATTCAATATGACATTATCAACACAAGTGTGAGTTATGATCCAATACATACTCTTTTCATCTACAAAGGATGTAACTATTTTCATATCAATCTAGTGTGATTGAGTATGTAGATTCAAGACAATATCTTTTGTTGTAATTTAATATAATCTTGAAGCTAAACAAATAGCAATCCAATTTCTTGTCCACACTAAAAAACACGTCAATTAGATTTGAAGAATATATCAACCATAATTTGAATAATGAATTGATATAATATCAAGATCTTTCTTGACCCTCACGGACACTCATTTGAAATAAATAAATATTTTGATAGTGTGTTCCATTAATCCTAAGATTATTTATTAGTGAATGATTGGAAGTTGACTTATTATTTCATGATTGTTATATGTTTTGTTTTTGTGAAAGACTCTTTATTTTTACATATTATGAGCACACTTAGATTTTGAAAATACTTTTTCTTTTATATAACTATTAATGTTTTACAATGATTCAATTTCTCTTATTAAACATATTAAGGTAAAACAGGCTATTTTGTAGAAAATGTTTGAGTGTGTTGTGAAGAATAGATTAAATTGTTTGAAATGTTTAGGTGACTAGATTGAACTCATTTACATGATGTTTGAGTAATATTAAGCCATCTATACTTATATGCAATGCAAGCATATAATAACAATCCTAACGCAAGAAATCTAGCATAAGATCTAGTTAATTATAAAACAAAACACTAGCTATAAACTAACATGGCACATATACATAGATATACACATAGCTAAACTTCAAATAACAACAATCATTAAATATATTCAATTAAGAAAATAAAATCACAAAGAAGTTCACATAACACATAAAACACTTGTCGTCGTTTTGTGTATTATATACACCAATGTTTACTTAGCTCGAATTTATTTGAAAATGAAATAGTTTCCTTCCCATTCTATAATTTAATTAAGATCAATATTTTGAAAACATAAATACTTAATTTTTCAAAAGTATATCAACTAGGAATGCCCGACTTGAAGGAAAAAGTAAAACAAAAGTTTTACGTTAAAACGAAACACAAATTTTTGACCACTGTATAGTATTTTAGCTTTCTTACTTATTTAAGTTTGTAATGGTTATTTGTAAGTATTTTTAAATGAAAGTAGACTCAATTACCTTTAAAACGCCGGGTGGCACGACTTCTACGAAGTTACGGTTAATTTTATATGATTTTTCAAAGTTTTCGAGAAACTGTCGAACAGACAGGCGGACCCCTTAAATAATTAAGGGGACCGCCCAGTATTTAAGGGGGCTGCCCAGACAATTAAGGGGGCCGCCCATCTGGTACTCAAAATGTCTTTTTTTGTAAAAAATTGTTTTCTGACTTTTCGGAAAGGTGTGTAACTTTCTGATTTTGATACCGAACATATAACACTTATTTTAAGCATAATATTATTTCGAGCTAGTATAATTAGTGTATATATCATCAAAACTAATACAAGTTAATCAACAAAACACTTTTCATATTTAATCCTCCTTAATGGGTAATTTGATACATGGATCGTACTCAATTTTTAAAACCATTTGTTTTGAAAATTTGAGCGACGTGGCTCTAGTACCAATTGTGGAAAACTAGAAGGGGGGGGGGGGGGGTTGAATAGTTTTCCCTTCTTTTTCGTTTTATAAAAACTTTGTTTCAAAATGTTGATTAGAATTTATTCAATTGTTTGTTTGAAAAACCTTCAATTAGATTTTAGTATGAAAGCAACATATAATCAATATGATCAATTATATATGTGAACTTTTAGATTAGTTTTCAAAACTTAGTTTTATGAATGAAGCATAGATCAAACTTAATGTGAATACGTTTTCCTTTTAAAATCTTAAAACGTTTTGTATCAAATTATCGATTAAGTTAAGATCAACATGAGAAGTGTTAATAATATATATAAGTCCATTTGACCATATCATACAATTATATGTCCTATCACAATATTAACTTCTATGTACAACACATTCAATCATCACAACTATATAAGCGACAATTAAGACATATAGGCAAGCATAGATGTAAAGCGATAAATGCAAGAATGAATGAAAAGAGATAAGAGAAAGAAAAAGCAAACCGGACACGATGATTTATAGTGGCTCGGCTACAAGGACACCTTCCTTGTTCCTACTCCACTCCCCGAGTCACCTACTCGAGAGTTTTCTTCACTACTCAACAAGCTCCCTTTTGGCGGAGAAAACCGTACACAACTTTTGCTTACACCATTTAACGACACTAAGCTAAATGTCGAGTTCTAATAGTAGCTAGAACCAATCTCACAAGACAACTTCGATCACTACACAACTTCTACACAACTTCACGACTTCTTCATGACTTCACTACTTCTTCACGACTTCACGACTTCATCACAACTTCTTCTAAACTTCTTCACGGCTTCACGAATTCTTCACGACTTCATCACAACTTCTTCTAAACTCCACTACTTATTCACACACCTACATCTTCACAACTACATGTCTTCTCCACACGACTACTTCCTCCCACTACTTCTTACTCACTCATTAAATCACTACTAAGTAAGATCATCTTGATCTACTTATTACATATACACAACTCACAACTTCACATAAGCACTAACTAGATCCTAATACATCTTTGGGTTTATGATAGGGAGGATTCTTCTCTTGCACTTTGAGTGATGAGAGATTGGATCACTTGAAACAAAGATTAATAATCTTATGATCAAAGGGTTTTAGAATGATGTTTAGAGAGAATTGGATCTGAAAATTTTTATGCAAAAGGTGAGAAAAATTCCAGGTTTGAGGTGGTATTTATAGGGAAAAATTTCTGACCAAATCTGACAGGGGAGCGTGGCCGGTCCCCTTAAAATTAAGGGGGCCGCCCATTATAATTAAGGGGGCCGCCCTACTGAAACGGCCAGATTTTCTGTCTTTTAGTGGGGAAAGTTTATTTGGTGAAAAACTAACTAATTTTGGTGAAAAGTTTGAAATCATATATTTAGTATGATTAAAACATTTTTCTTTATTACCAAAAGTGTTTTTCAAAAATATATAATATGTTTATATCATTTTATAAACTTTGTAATGTTTAAATAAAATCCCTTTGATCATAAAATGTATTAGACATTTGTTTGTACATACCTTAAGTGATTGTTGAGGCAAACTCAAGACGTTGAGATGTCGAGGCTTGTTGACGTAAGAATGCAAAGATGAATTGTGATCACAAGTAACTTAAGCACTTTACGTTATATGTTGTAGTTTACATCTTTGTCATTATCAAAACATGAAGAGGATGTTTAGATTAAATATCGTAATATTCATGCCAACAGTGTTATACTGTCAAAACATGAGATCAATGTTGGTTTTGTCAATAGTCTCCCTGAGAAGTGGTTAAACTTCTCTCAGGGATTGAGAAATGCAAATCACATTCAGAATCTTGAGCTCCCTGCCATCTATGGGAAGTTTGTCTATGAAGACAATCTTATTACCAGGAGATACTCTGGTAAAGCTCAGGAGACCAAAAAGGCCTTGACAATTTCACCCATATCAACTGCTTTCTATTCAAAAGGTGTTGTGCAGGATTTTCAGGATGGATCTGATGATGAGGTTGACCAAAGAACCAGTGAGGAGTACCTAAAGGATCTTCAAATTGAATTTCATGAAAGGGCACTCCTTGCTAATTCAAAAAGGTTCTTTAAGAAAAACAAATTCCCTTCAAAAGCAAATGAAAACATTGAATGTTTGAAATGTGGCAAAATGGGCCATTTTGCTAAAGAATGTTTTTCAAAAACAACCTCAGAACCATCTTTCAAATTTTTAGGAAATAACTCTTTTTCAGGCCCCAGCAAATTTTAACCAAAAATGCTTCAGTCTAGTCAAAGATTTGAAAAAGTCCCTCAAATTGACTTTGAAGCCAAGTACAGAAAGGCAAAAGGTAAACTTGCCCTTCTTGAATCATCCTCAACAATCTCTCAGCCTCCTCAGGCCCCAAAGCCTTCTCAAGCCAAGAACAAAGGGCTTGTTGCTGAAACATATGACTGGGATGAGGTTGAAGTGTCCTCTGATGATGATGAAGTTCACATCAGTGCCCTGATGGCTCTATCAGATGACAACAAGCTTGTTGTGGGGAAGAGTCATGCAAGAAATGGTGAATGGGTTAACATCACTATGAGGAAGGTAAACCTTTTACTTTCTATGGATGATAATGATGATTGGAAATTTTACTTAGATTATATTAATGTTGATCTTAAGTATGTTGAAGAGCAAAGACTTAATTTGTTTTCAAAATTTAACAAACTGAGTTTTGAATTAAATCAGAGTAGAGATGAACTACTTGCTTTGAAACAAGCCAAGCTTGAAAGTGTTACACTTCAAATTCAAAACTCTGAACTAGTAAAACAAAATCAAGCTCTTCAGGAAGAACTTAAGAAAGAATAGGAGGTTATTTGGAAATGGACTCAGAAAAACCTCAAACTTTATGAAACACTGAGTCTCACACCCAGCTCCAAAAAGGCTAGTATGGGTGATGATCAACTCACTGAAGTTTCCGCGGAAAGTAGCCATTCAACAACTTTTCTGTCAGCTAACATACTTTCTAACAAAGAACTTGCTCCTAAACCCAGTGATTGGATTGAAAGAAACAATCCTGACAGTAAAATGCCAAATTTTAATACTGGAAGAATCCTGGAGCCTGAAAGTCAGGCTATCAAGGAGCTGCTAGGAGTCACTGATGAACTTAGTCCTACTGAGTCCATCACTGAGTATAAGTCTGATTCACCACTCCCTCCACTGAAACAACTTCAGGGAGCTGAACCCAATTCTGACCTTGCACCATTAGTCTATCAACCCCATTCTCCCAAAGAGAAATCAGGGTTAGGAAAGACTATTCTGAAAAGACCTACTCCTGCACCCACTGAACACCAAAAACCTTCAGTACCCACTGAAGTGAAGCATGAAAGCACTGATTCAAAGGTTGATCAGCTTGCTGAACTTGTCAGGATGCTGAGTGAGAAAATTGAGTCTACTGAAAAATTCTCAGACTCTAAATCTAATAGGCCCTCAGTATCCTCAAGTTCTTCAAAACAAAAAACCACACCCAGACCTTCAGAGAGATGTGAACTGTGTAATTATCCAAATCACAACACTGATAAATGTTACAGAGTCCTGTTTTGTATGATATGCAAACAAGAGGACCACAGAACTTGTGATCACATCCCCCACACTGCTTCTTTAAAAGCAAGAGGTCTATACAAAAACCAAGGCTATCAGTATGCCACACCTTCCAAACAAAGACTGAAGGCTAAGCCTTTCTTGCCATGTCCTCACTGTGGTTTCAATGATCATCTTCCTGATGATTGTATGATGAATAATTGTTGTGACATCTGTGGAGATCCCTCCCATGAAACCAAGGGACATGACAAAGTTATTCAGTCCAGAAGGAAAAACCAGACCAACACTTCTCAGTCACCTGAGGCATCAACCTCCACAAAATGTAAAACATGTGGAAGCTTAGGTCACACAACTTCAGACCATGATTCATTAACTGAGTTCAAAAAGTCCTTGAGGACTAAGCCCACTAGAAAGTGGGTCAAAAAGAAAAACTAACCCAGTTTACTGTTTGTGCAGAAACATATCAAGGATCCTACTTAGCATCTAGACAGTGGATGCTCCAGAAGTATGACTGGTGTGAAAAGTTTTTTGCATAAATATGTGGAAGAACCAGGACCCAAAGTAGTATTTGGTGATAACTCATCTGCTTCCACTGAAGGTTATGGTTCAGTAAACTGCAATGGTATAGTTTTTACAAGAATAGCTTATGTTAATGGTCTCAAGTACAACCTGATAAGTGTTTCCCAAATATGTGACGCCATATACATAGTTCAGTTTGATGATAAGAGAGGGACCATCTTTAATGCCAATAAGGAAGTTCTGTTGATTGCCCCTAGGAGGGATGATGTATATGTCCTTGACATGTCATCCCTGACTCATAATGGGACTTTTCTATTCTCAAAGGCAAGTGAGACAATCAACTGGCTATGGCATAGGAGACTCTCTCATCTCAACTTCAAGAGCATCAACAACCTAGCCAAACAGAACAAAGTTCTGGGCCTACCATCCCTGGTGTATACCAAAGACAAGCCTTGTTCTGCTTGTGAAAAAGGAAAACACCATAGGGCATCATTCAAAACCAAACAAACCTTTTCCATCAAAAGCTACCTACATCTTCTTCATATGGACCTTTTTGGACCTGTCAGTCCAATGTCCATTCACCATGAGAAGTATACTCTGGTCATAGTGGATGAATACTCAAGATATACTTGGGTTTAATTCCTGACCAAAAAGAGTCAGGCAGCTGAAACCATCATGTCATTTGTCAGGAACATTGAAAATCAAAATGATGTCAAAGTTAAACAGATCAGGACTGACAATGGCACTGAGTTCAAAAACCAAGACCTTGAGTGTTTCTGTGATGAGAAAGGAATTTCTCAAAATTTCACTTCTCCCTATACTCCTGAACAAAATGGAGTAGCTGAAAGGAGAAATAGAACACTCATTGAGGCATCAAGAACAATGTTAAATGGCTAAGTCCTCTCAAAACATTTTTGGACTGAGGCAGTTAAAACAGCTTGCTACACTCAAAATAGGTTAATCATTGTGAAATGGCACAATAAGACTCCTTATGAGATATTCAAAAGAAGAATCCCTAACATCAGCTACTTTCATGTATTTGGGTGTCGTGTGTTTATTCATAATCACAAGGATCATTTGGGTAAATTTGATGCCAAAGCTGATGATGGATACTTCCTGGGATATTCTCTGGTTTGATTCACTGATTTTCCAGTGAGATCAGAGCCAATCATTCCTCTGTATTGGAACAATTTGACAGAAATGATGTCATGACCCTTGTTGAATGCCCCCAGGGTGTTTTAATCATTGGTATGAAATGGGTCTTTAAAAACAAGACCGATGAAAATGGCACAGTCATCAGAAATAAAGCAAGACTGGTTGCCAAAGGATATAATCAATAGGAAGGTATAGACTATGAGGAAACCTTTGCACCTGTTGCTAGAATGGAAGCCATCAGGATTTTCCTTGCCTATGCAACTTACATGAACTTTAAAGTTTACCAAATGGATGTTAAAAGTGCATTACTGAATGGTAACATCAAAGAAGATGTTTATGTGCAACAGCCTCCTGGTTTTGAAAGTAGTAATACCCCAACCATGTCTAAAAGCTTAACAAAGCCCTTTATGGACTGAAACAAGCACCCAGGGCATGGTATGAAACTCTTTCAGCCTTCCTGATCCAAAACAAGTTTGTTAGAGGAAAGATTGACAACACACTGTTCATCTACAAAACAAAGAGTGATGTCATTCTTGTCCAAGTATATGTTGATGACATCATCTTCGGCTCAACAAGTTACAAACTTTGCAAACAGTTTGAGAAACTGATGACTACAAAGTTTGAAATGAGCATGATGGGTGAACTCACATACTTTCTTGGACTCCAAATTAAACAAACTGAAAAGGGAATATCCATTTGCCAAGAAAAATACCTCAGGAACCTACTGAAGAAGTATGAGCTCACTGACTGCTCCTCAGTTAAGACTCCTATGGTTCCTCCTAACAACCTTGGCCCTGATCTCACTGGAAAATCAGTGAATCAAACCCAATACAGAGGAATGATTGGCTCCCTGATGTACTTACTTGCCTCAAGGTCTGATATCCAATTCTGAGTCTGCTTGTGTGCAAGATACCAGGCTGACCCTAAAGAATCACATCTCACTGCTGTCAAGAGAATCATCAGGTACCTGAAGGGTACTCCAAACCTTGGTTTGTATTACCCAAAATGTTTAGGATTTGATCTCAAAGGGTACACTGACTTTGACTATGCAGGATGTAATATGGATAGGAAAAGTACTTCAGGATCTTGCCAATTTCTTGGTGGTAAACTTGTATGTTGGAGTACAAAGAAACAACAGTCAGTGGCCATGTCCTTAGCTGAAGCTGAATATATGGCTGCTGCAGGATGTTGTACAAATGTACTATGGATGAAGAGCCAACTGAGTGACTATGGCATTCAGTATAAGATGGTACCTCATCTTTTGTGATAATACAAGTGCCATAGCCATCTCAAACAATCCAATACTTCATCAAAGAACCAAACACATTGACATCAGATACCACTTCATCAGGGACCACATCACTAATGGAGAAATTGAACTACATTTCATCCCCACTGAGTATCAGCTAGCTGATATCTTCACTAAACCTTTGGATGAACCCACTTTCACAAGATTGAAAGCTGAATTGGGCATGTTGGACATAGAATCAGGAAACTGATCAAAAGTGTTCCAACCTGATGTAAATTCTCTAGGTCCCTGATCACACCCTTCCTGAAAACCCATTTTTATTGAATGAAAATTCATTCAGGGGGCTCAGGATGAAAAATGACATTGAATACCCTAACTAAATGCTCTAAGTACTTAGTTAGTTAATGTCCCAGGTAGGTAACTGAATCCTATTAAATATAAGAATATATGTCACTTACACAATTGGCATGCACTCCTTGGGCCCCCACATCTCTCTCATCAAACACCACTGAGCATTAAATGCTCCCTCACACACAAAAGTTGTGATGATTTTTTCTCTGCAAAAGTGCATTATTTGCAGAACCTCACAACTGTTCACCCATGATGTGAGAGAAAATAGGGGTAATGGGAATCGTGATATTTAATGCGGATATCAAACCAACATTATTATGCCGCTTCGGTTGAATAACATAAACCTTTGGTAACCGCAACATCACTACCCTAATTCCCAACCTATAAATACCTCTACAAAGAAGAACACACACACGCTTTAAAATCTTAACAAAACTCTTGCAAAAATCCTTTTGCTTTCAAAATCTTTGTGTGCTTCTTCTTTGTTAAAAACTAGACCTTTTGTCAAACTAAAATGGCATCTTCAAAGGTCATAAAATACGCACCCAATGTGGAATTCCAAATCGAAAGCGTAGATCTCACCAAAAATAATGTGGTGGGGAACTTTGCCTACCCTGAAGGGTTTCCTGAATACAGGAATGTGGTAAAGTTCCTACAAAACTGTTTTCTCACCACCACATTCACAAAGACCCCCTCAGTCATCTATCATGACTATTTGAGTGAATTTTGGTGCACAGCGGTGGTTGAAAACCCTGATGCACCAAAGGAGGCCAAAATCAGGTTCTCAGTGAAGAATGAAACTAAGTTCCTAACTCTTGACTACAATACCTTTGTCAAAGCCACTGGCCTTGACTATACTAAGACCTTTGTAGCCCCACCAACTGAAGAGGATGTTAAACAACTCCTTTTGGAACTTGGGCCCTATGATAAACATCATCCTGATGTTACTCCAAGGGCCCTACTGAACAAAGCCCCCATTATCAAAACATGGTTCCCTGCCCCTTGGAGGATCCTGATGACATTTGTAATTCAGGTCATTGGGGGGAATAAATCCTCAACTGAGCAACTAAACACTACTCAATCAATGATAGTGTACTGTCTCATTGAGGGTAAAAAGATTGACCTTGGAGAAATTATCTTCAGGGACCTCATAGGCAAATTGGGTGGGAAGTCTAGGCAAAAACACATGTCTTACCCTAGATTCATTTCCTGTGCCCTGAATGACCTATTAGGGTCTGAGTATATCAAGCCTGACAGTGTCGGCTTTGAACCTGATGTCTTACATAAGGTAAATTACTCACGTGACCCTAATGAGGTAACACCTGTCGCCCTGACCACATACATGCTGACTGCTATCCAGGGTGACAACATCATTTCACCAATTCCCTCTCTTGTGTTGATCATTTTGATATACAACAAGTGTTATAGTCTTGTTCAAGTCTTCTTGTGTTGATCATTTTGATCTTGTTGAGATCTTAGAGATCTCTTGTAGCTTGTGTGATAGAGAGTTGATCAAGTGGATCAAGGGTAGATGGTGTTGATTGTATGGATCGTGTAAAGATTGTGTAGATTATGTAAGGATCGGGTAGATCATGTAAGGATTGTGTAGATTGTGTAAGGATCATGTGGATCGTGTGAGAAATAAGGATCATGTGGATCGTGGTAGATTGGTACGAGCTAAGATTAGTACTCGACATTTAGCTTAGTTTCAGAAAACAACGTAAGCAACATTGTATGGTTTTTCTCCACCTCAAGGGAGTTTGTTGACATAGTGCTTAGAACTCTCGAGTTAGGTACTCGGGGAGTGGAGTAGGGCAAAGAAGAGCTTCATGACCGAACCACTATAAATCGCTTTGTCTCGGTTTGATCTTTCCATCTCATCTCTTTACATTTAATATTTATATTAGTTAGTGTAATGTAAAGTTCATATTAGTGTAATGTAAACTTTCTTAATAAAGAAAAATAAATCGGTAAAACTATTCAACCTCCCCTTCTAGCTTTCCCACAATTGGTACCAGAGCCACGTCAGGCAAGATTTTAAAGTAAATTGTATTTTAAAACTTGAATCGATCAATGGATTTCGACAAATATCAAGAAGGCCAATCTATGCAAAGACCACCACTTTCTGAAACCGATTGTTTTATATATTGGAAAATAAGATTCGAAACGTACGTTAAATCAAAAGACATTGATCTTTGGCATGTTATTACCGATGGTGACTTTAAACCTATTGAAAAGGATCCAATAACTAAAAAGGATCATATTGTTCCTTATGAGCAACAAAGTGACAATCTTAAAAGAAAACTAGCCAAAAATGATAAGTGTCACACCCCCAAAATACCTGAATGGCAGCGGAATAGAATACCTGGGGGTGACTGCCATCGCATCACAGTTACAGTCATATTGAACGACCTAAAGTGTCGTTTAGAAAATACAGCATTTGATCGTTAAAACATTCAGAGTTTACAAAACATAGGTCCCAAAAGATGTTGCCAATTTAGGTAAAATAAGTTCAAACAAGATCAAACGTTTCATAAGTGCAAAAATATAAGGTGAGACGCGTCGACTCCGCGACTCCATGAAGGTCCAAATGTATGCAACATGAGCTACCTTAATAACCTGAAAATACATTGCTAAAATGGTCAACATAAAGTTGGTGAGAAATCATAGGTTTATAAGTTAAATCGGATGTACATTAGCCATAAGTAAAAAGTAAAGTAATAAGATTTCAGTCATAAAATTTACATTGGCTCTTAAGCTCATGACCCCGAAGCTAGACGTTACTTGGCTCCAAATGAGTGTTTACCAGACACTCTAAATATATTAGACATGAAATGCATCCGTAATCCCGTTGGAGCAACCCAAACACGGGTGAAGGAGTCACCCTCAATAGATCTATTCACTCACTCTCGCTCGTACTTTAATTAACGGTCCATGATAATAAAGGGGACTTGTTAAGACGTGGTAATAAGGCAACTTAAGCAATGTAAGGAATTTAATACTTTGGCATGTACAAAAATAAGTGATGCAATGTATTCTCCCCCGTGGGATTTGGAATCAAAGTATTGAATTAAAAACGTGGCTATGAAAACTCACCTCGAAGTGATGATACAATGAGATGAAATGATAGGGACAACAAGGAACGAAATCAACCGCAACCTATGATGAATGATAATGATCTAATTTAGATCATGAAATGATGTAGAGAATATGCATGCACATGATACCTATACCACTCATAACTTGAAAATACTAGTTATAGTCATAGTAAAATATATTCCATACTTAAGAAAAATAAGTCTTAACTAGACTTGTAAAAACTAGTCGTAGTATATCGTATATAGAATGTTAGTGTTATATTCCTTGCTTTGAAAACCTTGAAATAACGTCTAATAGTCGTAAAAATAAGTCTTGGGTCATAAGTACTTCATTAGTTAAGAATATAACTCTCGAACAAGAAATCTAGAAAATATAGTATTTAGTACGTAGATTTATTATTTCTATTAGTGACTATATATATATATATATATATATATATATATATATATATATATATATATATATATATATATATATATATAGTTTTTGACGATTTTAAAACGTGTATAACTTTGTCGTTATAAGTTCATTTTTTTCGTTTTTTATATCCACGGATTCGTCTTAGTATGTACTAATATATTTTTGATAGCTCGGCTTCTCTAGGTTACGTCTAATGCCTCAGTTTGTCCCACGAAAATCATCCAACAGCATGAAATTTTCAGAAAAATAGTTTTCATCAATAAACTTGCAAAAATCATATCTCCTTCGTTATAAACCCGTTTTAGTCCGTTCTTTCGTCAAAAGTTTCATTTTTGAAAGTATTTTCTAAATCTTTGGTTGAAAATCTCCCTTGAGTTCCTGAGTTTTCCAGAATTTGCATTTTGGGACAGTAGGTTCTTGGACAAGTTCTAAACTCATTTCCAATGTTCCAAACTAGTTTCTAATCCACCCAAATCACTTCCAATCACCACAAATCTAGTCTATTCCTACCATACACCTTCTTAAGGTGTCATAGGTTCTTAAACAACATCAATCAACTAGATCTAACAAGGGTTTCCATTTCTAGGGTTTCAAAGACATAAGTATATATTATGAGTGGTATAAGCTAACATATGCATGAAATCATGTGTAGAAATCACATGATCATAAAGATAACTTGAAGAAATGATGAAAATAAATTTTGTAAACTTACTTTGAATGATTATGAAGCTTGGATGATGAAAACCTAAGGATCCTTGAGTTTATATTGCAAAACCCTAACAAGGATAACTATAAGGACAAGATTTGAGCTTGATCTTGGAAAAAATGGTGGATCTTGGTGTTGTTTGTGTTTGGCCGTGGGTTTAGAGAGGAGAGGAAGAGAGAACTTTTTGATTTTTATAAAAATGTATAAGTGTGAAAAGGTGTTTATAAGTTTAGATATTTTCTTGTAATGTTTAGGAAAGGTTAAAAGGAATTTAATGCTAGGGGTTAAGGGGGGGGGGTTGTGGCCGGTTTTTCAAAGGAAGGAAAAAGGGGAAAACTAGTTTTGATTTAATTAGGATAGGTAATGGAGGTTTATGTAAGTATTAGTTGTTAAATTTAGGTAGTTTTAGTTAGTTTTTAGTTATAATCGGGTGCCGGGTTTGCGAGAAATAAATTTTAATGAAGTTAACTGGGACTTAATAAAGTCATAAAAATGTTAAAAATATGTTGGGTACTGATGCGTAGGGATTGCACCAGGCTTTACCTCTCGAGGGATCTCGAGAAGCTTACAACCCCCACCAGGCAGTGTACCTGATCGTTGTAGTATAGTATAGTGACAAGTACCGGGGGATTGATCGTTCAACTCAGGAATAGTGTCGTTAGGATTAAAATTAATCTAACTAGGTCTAAAGGTGAAGGATGATTCTTTTTTGTATTTTTATATTTTATGAAAAGCAAGTAAAAATCTCGGGTATTGAAAGGAGGGGCGGAATTAGTTGCTAATCAACTAACCCAAAAGCTACTAATCAAACTAATGTGCAAGAAAAATAAACTTGGGTTCTACAAGATAAGTGAAGCATGTCTACCTATGATATGTTACTCCTTGCTAGCTATCCAATTCTACCTATTGAATTGTTACACCTTGTTTTAATTGACGGGTTGTATTCCTTAATACCATTCATGGGGTGGCGTACTTACTTCCCTAATCCTATAAGCTCCTACTTCACTCCTATGTCGAGCCGGCTAAGAAGCTCCTAACATGGGATCACAAGAATTTGCTCGTACACATCGGTTCATGTTTCTTAAGACATTGAAGCAAGTTACACAATGGAGATCTGCCAGTTTTCTTAAGCCTAACATCGAATTCATTCAATTAAACAAGCGACAATAGGAAACAAGAATTATAAGCTAAACCAATTAGACCTATCGAAGTGTCACACCCTAATTGATGAAGATAGACACAAACATCAACAAGGAATCAATAAGATCTAATCAATTATATACAAGTTTCACATAAACATAAGTAGACACAAGATGAATTAGCAAAACATAATCAAAGAAGGACAATCAACAATAATAATGAAAGACATAATTGAGATAGAATCATCAAACCAATACATGATGTTTATGGAGTGATTGAAATCCTCTAAGTTGCTGGAAAAACACCTACCTAAACCCAGGAATCGACCTTAGGGTTTAGGGCTTACAAAAAGTGAAGTTATGATGTTATATTTATAGGCATGTTTTCTGTCGGCAAGGCTTGATGGCGTCAGCCCATTACACATGACGGCCTCATGACCAACATTTCTTCACCAAATTGTAGATTTCTTCGTCCTCTTTGCGTGGGCTTTTGAATCACCTAAATCCGAGTTCGTATGCAAAAGTTATGACCAAAACAATATCAGCTACTCCGCGCGCAAGTTTTGATTAGTTAACACGTGACGGCCTTGGGTGACGCCGTCACGTTTCTTCTGGATCGTCACCACTTTTACTCTTGACGGCGTCATCAAAATGCTCTTGACGACGTCAGGTACTGTTCCCAGCGAGAAAAATTAAGACTTTGCCGTTTTCTTCACTTTTATGCTCAAAAAATGTCCAAAATGCTTCCTTTTCCAGAATTCACTCCCAAATACCTAAAATCACAAAAGGAACAATTTAGGGAAATATTTGATCAAATACATTCAATTCCGGGCTTAAATGACCCCCTAAAAACGGTTCATTTTTCGCCTCATCATATACCCTTACACTTGAGATTTGCTTGCCCTTAAGCAAATGCACTTTTATTCTAGTCAAAATACAAGTTAGGGGTCATTTAACACTAATATAAAAGTAATTACAACAAATAATCGTTCCACTAAAGACCAAAGACAAGCACGGAGGTCATACACTAGCACCTCACAAATAGTGTTTAGATACTCACATCTCTCGGGTGCAATAAAGTATATATCACAATATGGAAATGGAAAACATCTCTCACTACCTGTCATAGCAAAATAGATTACCATAGGCTTGGGAAAGGATCAAACCTCCACCACATGGCGTAAGCACCTAGGATAAACCATCAAAGAGGTCTTTTAAAGGGTTGTAACGTTAGGTGTAGGGATATGGAATACACGGTTTTGTTGGATATAGGCAGTTTTTACTGGTGGCGAGTTAACAATCTTGGTTAATTACATGTACAGTGTGGCGTTGCTAAGCCAAGACTAGACTCGACTTAAGCTAATAAATGAAAAATAACAAAAACATAAAACAAACATAAAATAAAACGGGATGGTAGTCCGTACTGTTTAGCATACTGTAGCTCGTAGTAATTATCATTTTAGTTAGTATGTAGAGTAGTATTAGTAGTATTTGTGGAGTCGGGTCGGGTCTCTTACCCACTGTCAGCCCGCTCTACAGCCCGTTTCAAGGGGCGTTTACATTGTAACTATATATACCCTTTCCCTCATATGGGAAAGGGTTGGACCTTCATTTGCAATCTAACATTCAACAAGTTTTCTCATATGTCACACCCCCAATTTACCTGACTTTCAGTGGAATGGAATGCCTGGGGGTGTAACTGTCATAACACCATAACAAGGATATATTGAATGACCTAAAGTGTCGTTTGGAAAACACATCGTTTGATTTATTTAAAAACATCCAGTGTTACAAAACATAGGTCCCAAAGGTTGAAACGTTTACAGAAAACAAGTCCAGGAAATGTCAAATGATAATTTACACAAGTGCATGAAAAATCCAAAATGTAGTGCGTCATCCCTGGCACACCCTAATGTGACTCCATGCATGTAATATGATAATGCCTTAGTTACCTGAAAATACATTGCGAAAACGGTCAACATAAAGTTGATGAATAATCATAGGTTTATGAAATGTAATGTTGTACGGCCACCACAAGTATAAGTGCATGACAAAAGTCACGTAAAATAGTACAATAGACCTTAAGCTCATGACACCGAAGCTAGACTGATGAAATTTATGCCCCTCCTGAATGTTCTGCCAAAACACTCAAATGTAACAGACATGAAATGCATCCGCTTACTGTTGGTAAATACTACCACGGATGGAGACGTCACCATCAATAGATCTATCCACTCACTCTCGCTTAATAGGCAAATTAACGGTTCATGATGATACTAGGGGACTTATCACATGGCAGACTAGCTACTTAAGCAATGTACATAAGTTTTGATACTTGGGCTCGTACTAAAATGGTGCAATGTATTCTCCCCCGTGGGATTTGAAAACAATCATAAAATGTATACGGGGCTATGAAAACTCACCTTAACTGATGATACTGTGATGAAGTGAAATGAACAACAATGAACGGTTAGCTGCCTCAACCTAATATGAATGATGAACGATCTAATTTAGATCACCAAATGATGTTATGAATGTCCATGCACATGTTCCTATACCACTCTACTCTTTGGAAAAATACTTGTTGTTATCAAAAATATATATTTTCCAAGACTTAGGAAAATATGGCTATTAGAAAAATAAAACTAGTTGAAGTATATATATATATATATATATATATATATATATATATATATATATATATATATATATATATATATATATATATATATCGTATGTATCAATGTTAGTATTGAAATCCTCGGTTTGAAATCTTGAAATATCGCCTTGTAGTGATAAAAATATACTTGTAATCACTAATACTTCGTTAGTTATGAATTTGGGTACTTGGTATTATTTCTAGAAATCTAGAGTTACTACGTAGTTTTAGCGTTATTATTTCTAAAAGCTGTCAAAATAATATTAGTTTGATATTGAAACGTGAATATCTTTGTCGTTATAAGTCCGTTTTACTTGTTCTTTATATCCACGGTTACGTCTTAGTATGTAGTAATATATTTTGGAAAGCTTGGCTCCTCCGGGTTACGTCTAAAGCCTCTTTTTGTCCGACGAAAAACGTCCAACAGCATGTATTTTCAGAAAATATACTTTTCGTCAATAAACTTGCAAAAATCATAACTTCTTCGTTATAAACTCTTTTTAATCCATTCTTTCGCCTACGGATTCGTTTTTTAAAGTATTTTCTAAAAATTTTGCCAAAGTTTCCTTTATGTTTACTGATTTTCCTGGATTTACAAAAATGGGACAGAATGTTTATATACTTGTTACAAACCCATTTTTCATGTTCAAAACTAGTTTCAACTTTAACCAAAACTCTTGCAAACTCCACAAAGCTATACTAATCCTACCATACACCTTCTTAGGGTGCCATGGGTTCCTAATGATCACTAAAGAAGTTAATTTAACAAGGGAGTACCTAAAACAAATTCTAGGGTTTGTATGTTCAAAAAGTCTACAAAAATAAAGTGGTATAACTAGCTTGTGCATGAAATTAAGCATGAAAACCATAAGATACAATTGTTAATTAGATGAAAACATGAAAATAAATTTGATAACTCACTTTGAAATAATAGGTGATTAGATGATGAGAAACCTTGTGTTACTTGTTTTATTGTTTTAAGATTCTTGATAAGGAAGGTAAAATGAACAACTTCTATGCTTTAACTCTTGGAAAATTATCACTTGATCTAGGATTTTGGGTTTGGTCGTGGCTTATGAGATGGAAAAGATGAGATGAGAGCTTTTTGATTCATAAATTTATGTATGTTTATGTTTAGGAGGTTTTTGTAAATATGTATAACAAGTATAATGTATAATATGTATACTTAAATGCATGAGGTTAAGAAAAAATGTAAAAATTGCCTTGGTGAGGACTTTAGGGGCCGGCTCATGTGGATGAGGGGGGGGGGGGGGTTAGGGTAGTTTTGATTTAATTAGGATTTTAGTGTAGGATTTAGTGTATATTTGTGTTATTAGTTAAAATCGGGTACCGGGTTTGATAGAAATAAATTTTAACAAAGTTAACCGGGACAAAATAAAGTCATAAGAATATTAAAAATATGTTGGGTACAAATACTGAGTGTTCGGGTGATTATTGTTTAGTTTTCACGAAAACCGTCGTAATAATTATAAACTTACGTTATAAATAAAATAAATTTCCAAAATACTGGGTAAATGAATATTATAACTTTTATGATGATAAAATGGATATAAAAATATGTCGGGACCATTGTGGGAATATTTAGATATATTCGTCGTATATATTAACCGTGTGTTAACGTTTATTATAAATACTTATAAGAAAAACATTAAATGTATCAAATATATAAATTTGAAAATCCTAAGAGTGGTATAACATGAAAATGCTGTTATGATGATATGCAGACTGTCTCTAGTCCGTATGCAGTGTCCTTAGCACTAATGAAATGAATTCGCACCTAAACCAATCCGGTTACGCGAATTTGAATACCCGTAAACTAAATTTACGATGAAATGAGTAATGTAAGTGAATAGTGAAAACTTTTCCAGCAATGAATAGTGTTCAGTGAATTGTAAATTTTCCAAATGTTTATCAAAATATCAAATTGACCTCGGAAATAATGAATAGTAAAACGATGAATAGTGTTTTGATGAATAGTGATTTATGAATAGTAAAATGTCGAAGTTCGGGAAATGACCTGAAATGGTGAGTTGTGACAGTCGCCCACCCAAAAAGGAATTCAGTCCTTGAATTCAGCTAGTGTTGGTCTTGGTAATAGGTTTGGTGAAAAGGTGTGGATACTTGCGTTGCATTTGATCTTCTCGTTCCCAAGTAAACTCGGGTCCTCTTCGAGAATTCCAGCGAACCTTAACGATCGGAATTCGACTCTGCTTCAACTGTTTGACCTCTCGGTCCATGATTTCAACTGGTTCCTCCACAAAGTTAAGCTTGTCATCTAGCTGAATCTCTTCTAATGGTATAACGGATGACTCATCTGAAAGGCATTTTTTGAGGTTTGAGACATGAAATGTATTATGTACGTTGCTGAGTTCTGATGGAAGTTCAAGCTTGTAAGCTACTGGACCAACCCTTTCCAGTATCTTAAATGGACCAATGTATCTCGGGATCAACTTCCCGCATATTTCAAATCGTATCACACCTTTCCAGGGCGAGACTTTCAACATGACCTTGTCTCCAACCTGGAATTCCAATGGTTTGCGTCTAACATCTGCGTAACTCTTCTGTCGGCTTCTAGCTGTTTCAAGCCTATCTCAAATCTGTATTATCTTTTCATTTGTTTCCCTAACCATCTCTGGACCTGTGCATTGTACCTCTCCAACTTCTGCCCAACAAACTGGGGAACGACACTTACGACCATAAAGTGCCTCAAATGGTGCTGCTTTAATACTTGAATGGTAACTGTTGTTATAAGAGAACTCGATTAATGGCAAATGGTTAGCCCAACCATTCCCAAAGTCAATCACACATGCTCGCAGCATGTCCTCCAGTGTCTGAATAGTTCTCTCACTCTGACCATCAGTCTGTGGATGGTAAGCAGTGCTCATGTCTAACTTGGATCCAAAGGAATCTTGTAATGACTTCCAAATGTTTGAAGTAAAGCGACTATCTCTGTCAGAAATAATGGAGATTGGTGCTCCATGTCTCGAGACTATTTCCTTGACATAAAGTCTGGCAAGCTGTTCCATGGAATAAGTCTCACTTATAGGGATGAAATGTGCTGATTTAGTAAGACGATCAACAATTACCCAAATAGCATCGTAACCTCCTGACGTCTTGGGTAGTTTAGTGACAAAATCCATTGTAATACGCTCCCACTCCATTGTGGAAATTCTGGTTGTTGAAGTAGTCCTGATAGTTTCTGGTACTCGGCTTTCACTTTAGCACAAGTAAGGCATTTGCTGACGTACGTAGCTATTTCTGCTTTCATGTTCGGCCACCAATACAGCTTTTTGAGATCCTGATACATCTTGTCAGAACCTGGGTGAATAGAGTACTTCGACTTGTTTGATTCATGCAAAATCAATTCTCGTACTCCACCATAGAGTGGTATCCAACTTCGGTCCTTGAAGCATAACACTCCATCTGCTCTCTTTACAAAGCCATTCTTGTTTTCTGGCATACCATAAAGTTTTTCCTGTGGCCGATTTTCCTCCTTGAGAGCCTCAATCTGAGCTTCTAGAATTTTTGATGGTAATGGTGAAATAATAGTCATTCCTAATGACCTAACCCACAAAGGTTTGAGTCGTTCTTTTCGGCTAAGTGCATCTGCTACGACATTTGCTTTTCCTGGGTGATATTGGATTTCACAATCGTAATCACTCAACAATTCTAGCCAACGACGTTGTCTCATGTTAAGTTCCTTCTGATCAAGTATATGCTGTAAGCTCTTGTGGTCGGTAAAAACTACACATTTAGTACCATAAAGGTAGTGTCTCCAAATCTTAAGTGCAAAAAAAACAGCACCCAACTCCAAGTCGTGTGTAGTGTAATTCTTCTCGTGTGTCTTAAACTGTCTAGATGCATAAGCTATCACCTTCTCGTTTTGCATTAGCACAGCTCCAAGCCCTTTATGCGAAGCATCACAATATACCACAAAGTTCTCAATACCTTCTGGTAGTGACAAAATCGGTGCACTACAAAGCTTCTGCTTCAATAACTAAAATGCAGATTCTTGCTTCTCTCCCCACTCGTACTTTTGATTCTTTTGTGTCAGCTTAGTCAGCGACTTCGCTATCTTGGAAAACCCTTCAATAAACCTTCTGTAATATCCTGCAAGTCCTAAGAATTGACGAATTTTTGTAGGAGACTTGGGCGTAGCCCAATCCTTTACTGCCTCGATCTTTGCTGGGTCCACTTGTAATCCTTGGCTATCAATGACATGGCCAAGAAATTGAACTCTTTGTATCCAAAAGTCACACTTTGAAAATTTGGCATACAATTGCTCCTTCTTGAGTAGTTCCAATATTGTTCTGAGGTGTGCTTCATGCTCTTTCTTACTCTTGGAATAAATCTGGATATCGTCAATGAATATAATCACATACTTATCAATATATGGTTTGCACACTCTGTACATGAGATCCATGAATACCGCAGGTGCATTCGTTAATCCAAAAGGCATCACTTGAAACTCATAATGACCATAACGTGTTCTGAATGCCGTCTTCGGGATATCTTCTTCCCGAACTCTGAGTTGATGGTAGCCTGATCTTAAATCAATCTTGGAATAAAAACAAGAACCTTGTAACTGATCGAACAAGTCATCAATCCTAGGGAGTGGATAATGATTCTTCACCGTTAACTTGTTCAGCTCACGATAGTCTATGCACATTCTGAAAGATCCATCCTTCTTCTTCACAAACAAAACCGGTGCTCCCCAAGGCGAGGAACTCGGTCTAATGAATCCTTTGTCCAAAAGTTCTTGTAATTGGTTAGACAATTCTTGCATCTCAGAAGGTGCAAGTCTATATGGTGCTCGTGCAATTGGTGCAGCTCCTAGCACCAACTCAATCTGAAACTCAACCTGACGTGTAGGCAGAAGTCCTGGCAATTCTTCTGGAAAAACTTCTGGAAATTCCTTAACAATAGGCACATCTTCAAGTCATTTCTCATGCGACTTCTTCTCCGTGATGTTAGCCAACAATGCATAACAACCCTTCTTTATGTACTTCTCGGTTTTAATGCATGATATGATACTGAGTCTAGTTCCACTTCGCTCTCCGCGAACAACTAAAGTTTCACCTCCATAAGAAAGATGAACAACTTTTTCATCACAAATGATTCTTGCACGATGTCGAGACAACCAATCCATACCGATAACAACGTCAAAACTTCCACGTTCCACGGGCATAAGGTCTATATTGAATGGGTGATTTAGGAAATTGATGGTGCAACCACGGATAACGGTGTTGGTGTTAACTAAAGACCCATCGGCTAATTCAACAATATAGGGAATGTCTAAGGTAGTTGGTTCTATGTTAAGTAAAGGTGCAAATGCAATAGAAACAAAACTTCTATCCGCTCCTGAATCAAACAAAATAGATGCATAACGATTATTAACGAGGAACGTACCCGCAACAACATTCGGGTCCTCACGGGCATCTTCTCCTCCCATAACATAAGCCCTTCCTCGAGCTACTCCACCCTAATTTCCAGCTCCTTGATCCTTCCTCTTTGGGCAATTGTTCTTGAAATGACCCAACTCTCCACAACCATAACATGCTCCTGGTTGGTTCTGATTAATTACCCCTCGTGGAGCTCTGCATCCCCTAGTCGAATGACCGACTTTTCCACAGTTCTCACAAGCTCTAGGACAATTCCCAGGGTTATGATGAGTTTGACATTTGTTACACTTGGGTAGTTTTCCAGTATATCCTTTTCCTTCTGTTGGTCCTGCAGCATAGGCCTTTGCCACTTCCTGTCTCTTAGGTGCTGGTTGGATAGCATTTCCACCTTGGTTATTATCAAACCTCCTCTTGTTGTTATTGTTGTTTTGGTTATTGGGGTAGTTGCGGTTTCGGTTATTGTTATAGTTGGTCTTGTTTGAACGGTTATTGTTGTTGTTTGCAGCAGATTTCCCTTTTAACACTTGGACCATAAGTTTCTGAGTTACACGAATGGCCTCTTCCATTGATTGTGGGTCGAAAGACATCACATCCCCTCGGATGCTTTCGGGTAGTCCTCAAGTAAAATTCTCCATCTTTTTCTCATCGTCCGGAACCATAGTTGGACATATTGCAGCCAATTCCTGAAACTTCCTGATATAAGTCTCAATGTCATCACCTTTTGTTACCAGCTCATAGAATTCGGTTTCCAACTTTTGCACCTCAGTACGAGGGCAAAATTTCTTAGTCATCAGCTTCTTGAATTGATCCCAAGTGAGCTTGTAGGCATTCTCCATACCAATAGGCTGAGCATAAGAATTCCACCAAGACATATCTTCATCAATAAGCATATCAGTAGCAAATTTTACCTTGTAAACCTCCTGGCAACCGCACATGAGAAATACATTCTCAGTCTTCTCAAACCAGCGGATCAAAGCAACCGCTCCCTCAGTGCCCTTATACTTGACGGGATCACTAATCTTGAAATCCTTCCAAGTACATTCACGCCTAGTAGTAGGTTGAACCACTTCAGTATTAGGCGGAACCTCAGCAGCCCTAGCAGCAACCTCAGCTCTCTCAGTCTCCAGAGCTTCTGCTATACTATCCCTGACCAACTTGCGGATAGCGGCTTGAGTCATAGCGGGTGTTTCTGACGTAGCCTTTGCTTTCTTTGGTGCAATACTTCTGATAAATAATAATCGACAACAACCATGAGAAAACTATAATAGAAATAGTCATCGTACAAAAAGTATACGCCCACAAGATGTATAAATACAACCACAACAAGTATAGATACAACCACGACATGTACGAGTACAACCACAACCTGTAATAATACAACCACGACACGTATAGATACAACCACAACAAGTATAAATACGTTAACAATACAGAGCAACCACGAAACATCATAAATATAATCACAACACATGAATATAATACATAAAATTTCGGCCTACATGGACCGATATATATATATATATATATATATATATATATATATATATATATATATATATATATATATATATATATATATATATATATATATATATATATATATATATATATATATATATATATATATAGCACAACATTTCCAACATAGTAGAGTCGCACTTGATATATTTGTTTGTACAACAACCAAAAGACTACAAGTTCTTGAACTATGTCCCACACCTCGAGACTAGGAAAATAGTAAAAGCTAATACAATACTAGTCTATGTCTAGGCTCCTCCAGGTGCTCTAGATGGTCCAGGAGCTCCAGATGCTCCAGGTGCACTCCTCAGATGACGAATCTCCCTGTCCATCATAACTGCAATCTCCTCTAGATGCTGAACTCGAAGCTGAAGAACAGCATCTCTACCCTCCATCATAGCCAACCTCTCCTGTGCTACTGCCAACTGATGTGTCTGCTCTCCCTGAGCCTCCTGTGTAGTCTGAGCTCTATCCTGTATCTCTGGTAGCTCATCCCTAAGCTGGTCAATCAGCTCCCCGATGTCCCTCCTGCCGTGCCTCAAGTCCATGATACGACACGTCGATACTAACTCTGCCTAAAAGCAAACCCTCGACCTGCTCCTCAACCGCCTCAAGTCGAGTAGTGATAACCTCATCAACCCTATAACCCAAACTATTAACCTGCTCCTGCTGAGCCCCTAACAGATCCTCTAAAGTAACATCTGTAGGCTCCCTAGCATCTGTAGGCTCCCTAGCAGCAGCTGCTCTCGAACTCTCACCTACATGGTATACTGGTGGTGGTTCTGATTCTGACTCTGTAGTAGGTGAAGCTGGTGTAGTAAACCTCGCACGCTTCCTAAGCGGCAATAGTGAAGTAGATATGGATGTAGTAGCGGGTATGGCTGGTGGTGGTGTGGGTAACATAGGAATAGCAAGAATCTTGAAGGTAGATGTAGCAGTGCAAACTCTCTTACTAGGACCTATAGTCGTCTTCCTACGGGGAAACATGAGTCTAGGTTCTGATGGAATAGTGGTAACAGAGGATGATGTGTCAGTGGGTGCACGTGTAATCTCAGGTGGTGCAATAGGGGAAACATGAGGAGTAGGAGTGTAACACCCCCAAAATACCGCAGCGGAAGACTGTGTCACAGGGGTGCTACTTCATAATACAAAGTACAAGTTATAGAAAACGAACTCTAAATGAGACGTTTTGAAAAGTTACCATTCGATTAATGAATTCAAAGTTACAAACATGAGATTCCAAAGTATGATACATAAATGTATACAAAGTTTTGAATGGTAAATGATAAAAGCGTAAGTCTTCAGAATATGCAGCTTGACTCTAAGTTCCACGCACTAGCTATCGCCTTATAGACCTGAGATAACATGCTAAAGTGTCAACACAATGGTTGGTGAGTTCATAGAGTTTGTCTTAAAACAGTTGAAAAAGCCTTAAAGAATGATCACACAGCAAAGGCATCGTGAATCCACTCAGTTACAAGTCCCGCCATAAGAGACTTGTAACCTGTGTGTTCACAACCCACTGCTAACATATATAGTATGAATAAGACATGTATAAGTTCGTCAAGACAATTTAAGCAATTAGAAGTGAGTCTATACTTCATCTCCGAAGACCTCACTTTGATGATGTATCCAAACATTCGCAAATGTTAGGATGTATCAAAGACAACTGGGAGTCAATTCCCAAAGACAACTGGGAGCCACTTCCCAAAGACAACTGGGAGTCAATTCCCAAAGACAACTACTAGTCAATAAATAGAATAACGCAATTAAGTATAACGCAGTCATGTATGTAAGCAATCAAGTATAATGCCATCAAGTATAAGACAATCAAGTATAACACAGTCACGTATAAACGTTTTGAGTATTTGTACAAGTAAGCAAGTAGTTGAGCATGTATCCCCCCCAAGAGTTTAAACAAGTACGAAAAGAGTAGGGGCTATGACTCACCTTAAGTCTATGTAATGAGAAATGAAAGTGGTAGTCGAATCGCGAAAGTCTCTAAGAGCAGCCTATAATAGAACGTTGCGACTTAGGTTTGGAGTAACGTCTAAGAATACGACGAATTGCCTATATATGTCTTGCATAATGTTCATGATGTAGTACTTAGTATATAGTGTAAGTCTTTGAATATAAATGGTCTATGAAACATGTATAGGTTGTAAATCTCTTACTACCGTTCGGGCCGACATAATTCAGAAGTCATGGAGTAAACGTTCGAGGAGCCAGGACACTTTAACTCGTAAATCCACAACTCGTCTCGACGGCTTACTCAATGAACTCCTCACATGAGGCTCCCTACTATTGTAGTATTTGATAACATATATATATATAAGCTTTTTGATCTTTAATAGTTATATGGTCTTTAGCCGTGGCTTTGCCGTGACCTTGGTCATTGTTACCATGGTCTTGAGACTCAACCTTGGCTTTAGCCATGGTTGTGGTCTTGGCTTTAGGTCATTTAGACCTCTTGGTCTCATCTAAATATAATCATTATATAGTAACTTTGGTCTAAAAATGGGCTGTTAAGAATTTGAAGAAATTTATCACTCAGCAAGTGTTTTCAGGGCTCGAGCTTCTTTGTTCCTGAACGAAAACGTCGTTCCGGACAACTTTCGTGTTTTAACTTTTTGATGAATCGGAACAGAAGTGGGACTTTCAAATTGGCAGAATGCAAACAGGAGGTTATGGGCAGTTTCGGCGTTTTGGTGTCGCTAACTTCTTATGGTCATAACTTTTGACTCGTGTACTCGTTTTGGGTGATTCAAATTGCTATGTTTTCCTTGTTAAGTCCTCTTTAACAGTAAGTAAGTGTCAAATATCAAAGTTATACTATTGTGGTCGTGGTTTTCCATAAAAATCACTAGTTTGCTTGTTTACTTGTCATAAGTTAACATATGTATACCAATACTTGTTTTATCCATTTTTAAACATCATGAACACAATACAAAGACCATATATAGCATGAAAGAAACATAATAAGCATGAAATGATATTGAGCAAGAAAGTGTATAAGGGTTTGCTTACAACTTTTGGCTTTCTAAAGAAAGGAAGTCAAGTATAGAACTAGGACACTAAACCTAAGCTTGTAAACCCTTCACCATAACTCTTGTAACCCTCGCTAGCCTTGATCTAACCCTTGTAAAAACCATTTAAATTCAGCCCTAGTAACCTTGTGTAGCTCTTAATTCAACCATGGAATCACCAAACAAACTTAAGAACTAGGTAGAGAATACTAAGACCTTGAACTTTGTAGTGTAACTTGTAGTTTGAAGATCAAAGGATCATGGAGCTAGGGATTGTGTTGTGGCGTTTTATTTATGAAGAAAGGATGGAATGAGCTCTCTATTTATAGCATGAAGAGGAGGTTAGGAAGCTTACTAGGAAACTTACAACACTTGGAGACCAAGTTGTAATTAAATATGATCTAATGGTTAAAAACTAAACACATCTATGCATACTTGGTTGTTCTTAGACCACATACTTTCCTAGGCTTATTATCAAGCCACCAAGGCCACCATATACACGTTCATGGACAAGGGGAAGGGACTAGGTGGATGAATCTTGGCCTTATATAAGTTACGTAGTGAGTTTTGGTCCCGTTAATCGCTAACCGTAAGTTGTTAAGTCATGAAACGTAAAACCGAGTATCCTAAAAATATGAAACTTATAAATATGGTTAAACATGTCAATATAGTCCATAATAAAATATAAAATGAGTGGTAGGTTCTATCGGGTGCGAAAACCCTGCTAAAAACTGGAAACACGGGTCTAAAACGCGCAATTCGCGTAAAACGCTGAACTGAAAAACGTAAAATTCCGAAACTTTTGGAATTGTCCTAAAATGAGAGAAAATCATATTTCTATTATTTATAATGTTTTATGGACATATCGGGATGCTAGAAGGACGTTTAAACCTAAAAGTAAATCTCGGACACGGCTTTGTGATTTTTGCAGAAATGATCCGACGAGCGTCAAACTCTCGGATTATCGTTAAAATAGTTTAACTTACGAGAATATGAAATAAAAATTTCTGAGATGAATAGTGAAAAGTGAATAGTAAAAAGTGAATAGTAAAGTGAATAGTAAAAAGTGAATAGTGAAATTTTCGGGAATAAAAGTTAACCTGAAATTGCGAATTGTTACAGTCTGTACCCCTTAAGGAGAACTTCGTCCCGAAGTTCAGTTGATGTTAACTACTTATGATGTGTCTAAGAGAATTTGGGATTTCAGGATCTCTAAAATAATGGTGTTCACTCTGATTTGTCTAAGGTTCTGGTTAAGGAGTTGTATCGGCTACAGTTAAGCCCACTTATTTATAACACATTACTTACATAAAGAAGCGTCCAAATTTATGTAAGTAAGGGATCATAAACTCATGGTTCGGTGATTTACAATTTCTTTATTTAACTGAAGAGGCGTCCCAATCCATTTAAATAAGGAGATTCTAAAACATCCTACTTAAGAATTTCCGACACAAAATCCGCCTTCTGAGGCAGATGGTAAGATAATCCAGTCATCAAATCCCTAAAGCTAAGCAATAATATTATTTAACTCAAATCTTGTGTCTCATCAAACACAAGATTAAGTTAACTAATTAGTTATTACTGAGCTCCATGTTTTTAATGACTCGACGAATCTCTGGGGCTCCTTATAATACTAAAGTCACATCATCTAACAGCGTGGAACTAAGCAAACCTCTAACCAAAAAGCATATGTGTATGTATTGTGTGTAAGGCAAATAAAGAGGAAGGTCCCAACGTATATAGCAGTTATAGTCTAGGCACTAAATGCAACCTAGTTCTCTATAACCAAGGCTCTGGTACCAATCTGTAACACCCCCAAAATACCGCAGCGGAAGACTGTGTCACAGGGGTGCTACTTCATAATACAAAGTACAAGTTATAGAAAACGAACTCTAAATGAGACGTTTTGAAAAGTTACCATTCGATTAATGAATTCAAAGTTACAAACATGAGATTCCAAAGTATGATACATAAATGTATACAAAGTTTTGAATGGTAAATGATAAAAGCGTAAGTCTTCAGAATATGCAGCTTGACTCTAAGTTCCACGCACTAGCTATCGCCTTATAGACCTGAGATAACATGCTAAAGTGTCAACACAATGGTTGGTGAGTTCATAGAGTTTGTCTTAAAACAGTTGAAAAAGCCTTAAAGAATGATCACACAGCAAAGGCATCGTGAATCCACTCAGTTACAAGTCCCGCCATAAGAGACTTGTAACCTGTGTGTTCACAACCCACTGCTAACATATATAGTATGAATAAGACATGTATAAGTTCGTCAAGACAATTTAAGCAATTAGAAGTGAGTCTATACTTCATCTCCGAAGACCTCACTTTGATGATGTATCCAAACATTCGCAAATGTTAGGATGTATCAAAGACAACTGGGAGTCAATTCCCAAAGACAACTGGGAGCCACTTCCCAAAGACAACTGGGAGTCAATTCCCAAAGACAACTACTAGTCAATAAATAGAATAACGCAATTAAGTATAACGCAGTCATGTATGTAAGCAATCAAGTATAATGCCATCAAGTATAAGACAATCAAGTATAACACAGTCACGTATAAACGTTTTGAGTATTTGTACAAGTAAGCAAGTAGTTGAGCATGTATCCCCCCCAAGAGTTTAAACAAGTACGAAAAGAGTAGGGGCTATGACTCACCTTAAGTCTATGTAATGAGAAATGAAAGTGGTAGTCGAATCGCGAAAGTCTCTAAGAGCAGCCTATAATAGAACGTTGCGACTTAGGTTTGGAGTAACGTCTAAGAATACGACGAATTGCCTATATATGTCTTGCATAATGTTCATGATGTAGTACTTAGTATATAGTGTAAGTCTTTGAATATAAATGGTCTATGAAACATGTATAGGTTGTAAATCTCTTACTACCGTTCGGGCCGACATAATTCAGAAGTCATGGAGTAAACGTTCGAGGAGCCAGGACACTTTAACTCGTAAATCCACAACTCGTCTCGACGGCTTACTCAATGAACTCCTCACATGAGGCTCCCTACTATTGTAGTATTTGATAACATATATATATATAAGCTTTTTGATCTTTAATAGTTATATGGTCTTTAGCCGTGGCTTTGCCGTGACCTTGGTCATTGTTACCATGGTCTTGAGACTCAACCTTGGCTTTAGCCATGGTTGTGGTCTTGGCTTTAGGTCATTTAGACCTCTTGGTCTCATCTAAATATAATCATTATATAGTAACTTTGGTCTAAAAATGGGCTGTTAAGAATTTGAAGAAATTTATCACTCAGCAAGTGTTTTCAGGGCTCGAGCTTCTTTGTTCCTGAACGAAAACGTCGTTCCGGACAACTTTCGTGTTTTAACTTTTTGATGAATCGGAACAGAAGTGGGACTTTCAAATTGGCAGAATGCAAACAGGAGGTTATGGGCAGTTTCGGCGTTTTGGTGTCGCTAACTTCTTATGGTCATAACTTTTGACTCGTGTACTCGTTTTGGGTGATTCAAATTGCTATGTTTTCCTTGTTAAGTCCTCTTTAACAGTAAGTAAGTGTCAAATATCAAAGTTATACTATTGTGGTCGTGGTTTTCCATAAAAATCACTAGTTTGCTTGTTTACTTGTCATAAGTTAACATATGTATACCAATACTTGTTTTATCCATTTTTAAACATCATGAACACAATACAAAGACCATATATAGCATGAAAGAAACATAATAAGCATGAAATGATATTGAGCAAGAAAGTGTATAAGGGTTTGCTTACAACTTTTGGCTTTCTAAAGAAAGGAAGTCAAGTATAGAACTAGGACACTAAACCTAAGCTTGTAAACCCTTCACCATAACTCTTGTAACCCTCGCTAGCCTTGATCTAACCCTTGTAAAAACCATTTAAATTCAGCCCTAGTAACCTTGTGTAGCTCTTAATTCAACCATGGAATCACCAAACAAACTTAAGAACTAGGTAGAGAATACTAAGACCTTGAACTTTGTAGTGTAACTTGTAGTTTGAAGATCAAAGGATCATGGAGCTAGGGATTGTGTTGTGGCGTTTTATTTATGAAGAAAGGATGGAATGAGCTCTCTATTTATAGCATGAAGAGGAGGTTAGGAAGCTTACTAGGAAACTTACAACACTTGGAGACCAAGTTGTAATTAAATATGATCTAATGGTTAAAAACTAAACACATCTATGCATACTTGGTTGTTCTTAGACCACATACTTTCCTAGGCTTATTATCAAGCCACCAAGGCCACCATATACACGTTCATGGACAAGGGGAAGGGACTAGGTGGATGAATCTTGGCCTTATATAAGTTACGTAGTGAGTTTTGGTCCCGTTAATCGCTAACCGTAAGTTGTTAAGTCATGAAACGTAAAACCGAGTATCCTAAAAATATGAAACTTATAAATATGGTTAAACATGTCAATATAGTCCATAATAAAATATAAAATGAGTGGTAGGTTCTATCGGGTGCGAAAACCCTGCTAAAAACTGGAAACACGGGTCTAAAACGCGCAATTCGCGTAAAACGCTGAACTGAAAAACGTAAAATTCCGAAACTTTTGGAATTGTCCTAAAATGAGAGAAAATCATATTTCTATTATTTATAATGTTTTATGGACATATCGGGATGCTAGAAGGACGTTTAAACCTAAAAGTAAATCTCGGACACGGCTTTGTGATTTTTGCAGAAATGATCCGACGAGCGTCAAACTCTCGGATTATCGTTAAAATAGTTTAACTTACGAGAATATGAAATAAAAATTTCTGAGATGAATAGTGAAAAGTGAATAGTAAAAAGTGAATAGTAAAGTGAATAGTAAAAAGTGAATAGTGAAATTTTCGGGAATAAAAGTTAACCTGAAATTGCGAATTGTTACAAGGAGTAGTCACATCCTCCTCAAAAGGCTCGGTTTCCTCACCTGATGCCGAGAGTGGCAACACAGGTACAAGAGGAATGGGTGGTGGTGAAAAGGCAGTGGAAGACATAGAGCCTTCAACATCGGAGTCTGTGATAGAGTACAGTATGACAACGTTTGGGTCTGAAGACATGGTTCTGTGATAATCAAGGTGAAATAAAATAAATAACTCGTATAATGGAATCACCTAAAACAATGAACATGCACTTATGATGAAATGATGAGATGCTATGATAATGTGGTTATAGTCTAGGGATCGTATACATCATAAACCCTATCATGATGCATCCTAGTTCGCTATAACCTTGGCTCTGATACCAATCTGTCACACCCCCAATTTACCTAACTTGCAGCGGAATGGAATGCCTGGGGGTGTAACTGTCATAGCACCATAACAAGGATATATTGAACGACCTAAAGTGTCGTTTGGAAAACACATCATTTGATTTATTTAAAAACATCCAATGTTAAAAAACATAGGTCCCAAAGGTTGAAACGTTTACAGAAAACAAGTCCAGGAAATGTCAAACGATAATTTACACAAGTGCATGAAAAATCCAAAATGTAGTGCGTCATCCCTGGCACACCCTAATGTGATTCCATGCATGTAATATGATAATGCCTTAGTTACCTGAAAATACATTGCGAAAACGGTCAACATAAAGTTGGTGAATAATCATAGGTTTATGAAATGTAATGTTGTACGGCCACCACAAGTATAAGTTGTAACAATTCACATTTTCAGGATAATTACTATTCCTGGAAAATTTCACTATTCACTTTTACTATTCATTTTTCCCGAAATTTTCCCGAAAGTTGATTTTTATTTGATATTCTCGAGTGATAAATCATTTCCACGGCAAATTAAAAGTTTGACATTCATAAGCTCATTTTCGTGAAAGTTATTAAGGAATTACACGTTTTATGGTAAAACGTCATTCAGAAATTCTACGCACAACAAAACTCGACCGCGTTAAGTGACCCCGCATCAGAAAAATGTTTGACACACTCATGATTTATTTGAGAATTAATCATGACTGAGAAAAACATGACAAAAATAAGCCTCGGTGTAACACCCCCAAAAGTCGTTAATAACAACGGAAGACTTAACATGTCAGCGGAAGACTTTCGGGGTATTACTTCGAGGATCTTTGTCACAATCATAGAAAACGACACAAAGGTGACGCTTTAAAGTTTAATTTATTTAAAATACCAATTATTCGAGATATCAAGATGTTTCATAATTTAAACAACAAGTTTAGTTGACATATGTCAAAGTGTTTATTATGGTTCTTGTCATGCTTTTGCCCACTCCGTGCCATCCAGATCCGTCTTGTTTAGTTACCTGAGATAAACATGCTAAAGTCAACATAAAGTTGAGTGATATTCATAGGTTTGAATTTAAGAGTTTGAATCACAAGTTAAGAATGTATTGTATTCACATACAATCAATATGTTAAAAAATCAATGTTCCTGTTATTGCCTTAAGCTCATGATACTCAACGATTAACAGCCAATCATAATCTCAAGTTATGACGGTAAGTAGTAGGCCCTCAAGATAGGTATTTGCCAATAACCTATAATAAGAACAATAAAGTGCGCCTGGTGTTTTCTCTAACAACCAAACGAGGATTGTCAATCACTAATAGTACTATCCACATTTATTTACGTTCACCCTTCAAGTGATTAAGGTTCATGATCGAGGGACTTTTGGCAATAGTAACTTAAGCAAATAACATTGGCCTGACGGTATTTCAATACCCGGTAAAAAGACTTGTGTTCGAGTTTTAAGCATGTATCTCCCCCACGGGAAAATAGTTAAAGAGTGGGCTATGAAATCACCTTAGTAGTACAGTGGTATCGTAGTCTCAACAAAGCAAGGAAACGGCTTCACACAACACAACCTAAAAGATAATGCAAGTTTCAGTTGATAGTCTAAATCTGGTTTTATCGCGAATATTAGTCATTCAGTTTGTTATTAAAACTCGTGTTCGTTTAAATGTTTAAAGTTCAAAAACAAAGTTATATATAACTTGTAAGTAAAAATGATTGATGATTGATATAAAGTTTATAACGGAAATAAAATAAACGTATCGTTTACAAGAAATAAATAATGTATCGTTGTATCGTTTAATTATAATTACGAATATATATCGTATATATATATATATATATATATATATATATATATATATATATATATATATATATATATATAAGTTTATGTTTATATAAGTCTTATATATGTTTATATGTAAAAGGTTAATATTAGTTTGTAAAGTAATATTTACAGAAAATTCCTTTAAGTTTCCAAAATTTACATTTTTAACCCTAACGATATATATTTTACACCGTTAGTCCAAAAAAATATATAATTTACATTTTAGGTCAAAAAGTATCAATATTTACATTTCTCAACTCCAAGTTTTATTATTTACAGTTTCTAACCCAGAAAACTCAGATTTACAGTTTTTACCCAAAGTTTACAAAGTTTACACTTTTAGTCCCCGGTTATGAAAATTTTGCAAAGTTAGTCCCAATTTTACCAAATTCAAAACTTAGCATTTTTACTTCTTAAATAAGCTCAAAATATTCAGATAAGCTTAATTCCACTGCTTATTTTCTTAAAAAGCACTTATTTCGCTTAAATGGGCTTAACGAGTTTATTTAAAGGCCCGTTAACGTTTTGTGATCCAAAGGACTTACGAGCGGTTTGGGCTTGGTCTCGGGCTTGTTTTTATGTTACAAAAACATTACAATTAAGCTTATACGATCAACTTATGCAATAAGCTTAAAAACAGCTTATTGGACCTTTATGGCCCAAAGTTAAGTTATAAAGTTTTAAAGAAAGGCCATTTTGGTTAATCAAAATGGCCTAAGAATTCAGTTCATAAATGCTTATTATGTTGAACAAAAAGTGTCTCCTGGTTGCTTGTAGTCTTGACAATGAGGTCGAACAATAATATTACTAGGTCATGTTTCTAGATTTCGAATAATAAGGTCAAATGAAACGTTACTTGTCAATTTTGAAAACAGTTTCTTAGTTCAAAAATATTCTAAGTGTTTTAGAAAATTTGAAATGGTCATGGTGACTTGTAAACGTGTCAAGTTTATTAAATAAACGTTATATTTAGTATCAATTTTCTTTGCCACTTGATTACTAGTATAATAGACATCTAGGAGAACCAATAAAATATATCTGTCGTGTTTAATAATTACAAGATAAATGATCAAAGTAGTCGTGCAAAAACTGAAATACAAGAAAGTGTATATATATAAAAAGGGAAAATATGTGTCTTATCTCGTCACAAAAGGATGGGGTAAAATTGGACGTAGAGGTCGAGCTGGGGCAAGAGGGCTATGTCGTTCGATTCTCAACCCACCAAGGATCTAGGATGAGCTAAACTTGGTACTTGAACTTGTTTCTAACCCTTCGAACTAGATGCAAACTTTCTGTCCCGTTTCATGGTATGTTTCGACTTATATTTGGTTATTGGGTGCGTTTGGGTGTGTTTGGGTGTGTGTTACCAACTGAGGTTGGAAGGTAAGTTTTATAGGAGGTTGTAGAGTGTATAAACACTGCCAAGTTCACATGAGAATGGAGAGTTCGATTGAAAGATTTCATGTTGCCTCCTTTTCTACCCAATCGAAGCGTTACAAAGCGAATAATGACAAGAAAGGTGTGAGACATGTAACTGAATGTTCCTGACATTTCTGACAGTTATATTACGTGTATGGGTGGTTTGTAGGGATTGGGGATCAAGGGTGGCTCGTAAGAATGCTCATGACATGTTTGGGTGAAATTTCCAAAGGGTTTGTTTCAAGGTTTGCTTGGGTCGTTTCTAAGGCAGTAAACGAGTGAGGGAGGGTACATCTTTTACCATTCGTGATTCTCGGGTACTAGGTGGAACGAAACATGTGAAAATATATAGGTGTTATATGTCGAATTTGCAAGAAAATGAAGTGTTTTGGAGCTTGGTCGCGACAGGAACAAAATAAAACAATAATTATTAAGGGTGCGTTTGGACTGACAGCTGGGCTTGTTGGTTTGGGCTTCGTGGATCAGGCCCAAAGCAAAAGAAGGAAAGAAAAAACAAAGATACAAGTAATCCGTTTGGGTTTGCTGTTGATTTAATTTAGGCCCGAAGGGCGTGTTTCGGGTATCGTGTCGGGGTTTCAAAAATATTAGTAAGCAATCTCGGGAATTTTTGTAGGCTTCGGAAATATATAAATATGGTACGGTAAATAAACGAAACGTATAATTTTATTTATAAATGTTTTAGATATGTAAATATTGTATGGTAAATATATGAAACGTATATTTATGAAATATAAACGTTTTAAGTTTATGTGATGTTAATAGATTATCGAGGTTGTGTGTAAGCATTGTTCCTAGGTAAGTGGTTAATCATAAATGTCGTAGTGGTTCGCATAATATGCCATGCATAAAAAAAATTTTGTTCTCCGCAAAAATGGTTAATCTGTGTTATGGTAACGTGTTAATCGTAGGAAAATTTTACGAGGTGTTATATTACCTATCCGTTAAACGGAATCCCGTCCCGGGATTCTAAGATAAGGTAGCTGTAAAGGTGAGTGGGAAAGGTGAACAAATAACGTATTTATTATTAGCTTCCTAATTGTACTTTCCAGCTTAATGTATCTACTACTACATTAGCTTTTTAATTGATGATAATCAATCTTAGTATGATTGTGAAAGAAAACTTGGGGAAACTTTAGTCCAAAATTATAGTTGTTACTTGGCAGTATTATTTAAGGTGTAAACAGTATTTTATCACAGTGGTGTACAGTACCCAACTCTTATTCTCTTTAAATAACCCACTATTACACTCCTTTTTACCTAACTTTTCTTTCACTTTATCATTTTCGTCGATATGCCGCACTTCATCACCAATCTTGCAATCATGTATGCCATTGTTACTGCTATCTACCTAGTGTATGTTCCGAACGAAGATCGTGCTATGTTGGTTGGGATCTTAATGTTTCTTGCACCATTCGTGGTTTTAGCGATCTTCATTGACAAGTTTTGGAAGTGAGAAATAGTGTCGTAGTGTAGTGGTTGGAATGTTGAAATAAGGTTTGTTGTGTTTCCATGTAATTTCGAACGTATGAATGAAATTTTTATTTCGCTTTATGCTGTCTTTGCTTGTTTTTACCGCTTATGAATCGTTATATTATAAGATCATTATGTATCAAAAACATTGGTTTGTTTGATTGTAGTTAAGTTTACAACGGTGGGTTTTCAATAAATTATGACTAAAACTATATGTGGAGTTTATATGGCTTCGAATACTTAAATAAATATGATTTTGAGTGTAGCAATTTGGTTGAGCTTTGATGAAAATTTGACCATCGAAGGATCGAAAGATTCGACACCCTTGTTTCTTGGGATTATGATAAATTGAGATGTGCAAAAATATTGACGGGGTGTGTAGAAATGTTACGGAAAAATGGTTCGAAATTATAGGTACGAGTCGTTCGGAAGTAATGTTTATGTTTCAGATTTGAGCAACGCCGGGCTCAAGTTAGTGGTCAGCCCAATGGTGCGTTGGGTTATTGTGATTTCGAGGCCCAAATGTGTGTCGGTGTATAGAGGTAGTGGGTTAAAGCCCAAGTTAAGAAGGTTTTTGCGGGTATGTTTTATTAATGTACGTTTTATTCTAATATACATGAGGTAATGAGTTGAATTGAAATTTGTTAAGGTATCGTATAATGTTTGAGAGTTTGTAAAGATTATTTGATAAGTTCATAATTTCTTAGAGATTGAGGGGTCCAATCATGTGAGAGTGTATTACTTATACGTGGCGTGTTTATGATTTAAGTTATGGTGTTATGTGTTTAATGTGATCTGTTCCTTGCCACTTGTGTTGAAAATGCGAAATCCAAGATAGAATTTTTTTTTACCACGTATTTCCAAAAAAATAAAAAATAAAAAAAATAAAAAATAAAAAATAAAAAAAAATTTTGTTGCTAGTTTTAATAGATACAGACTTTTTTGAAAAAATTTTACCGTTTGAAAAACAAACGGTCACATTTAATACAATAATTGAGAATTATTTTTCCAATTCTTTATAAATACCATTGGTACGTGTTGGGTTATCCACATACACACACACACATACACACAAAACAATCAATGGCTTGCAAGCTGCCACATACCGCTGAACAATTTCAACAATATATCAAAGCAGAGGCCGAAAATAGTGATGTGGATCGCAAAAATGCTATTTTGAGGGTCATCCTGGAGTTGGAGGTGGCGAAACAATTGAAGCAACGGCTTAGAGAACGTTATGCAAAGTGCACAGATATATCGGAGGATCGAAAACATGTGATTGATACTTTCTTGCATGACGGATATCGTAAGGATGCGGCTATTATTGAATCGTTATGGGTTTGTGTTCATCAGATAGAGGACCATAGTTCCAGCAAGATCTGTTGGAGTTTTAAAGAGAATGTTGAAGCTGCTAGGATTGAACAACAATATCAACAGCAGCAATGGAAACAGCAACAACAACAGCAACAACAGCAACAGCAACAACAGCAACAGCAACAACAACAGCAACAACAGCAACAGCAACAACAGCAACAACCAAATCCACTACCACCACCACAACAACCACAACAGCAATCACTTCAACAAGGTGCATCGAGTTCTTCTGCACCAAGAGTGACTGTGCAACAACAACAATTGCCTCATCTGGATCAATTCCAGCCAAGTTTTGAGGAAAATGTGGCGGTCGATGATGGTGGTTGGACTTCTGACATGGAGCGGGAGCTGAGTAGGTTGGAGGCTCAAATAGAAGAAGAGAGGTTGGCAAGCTTCGACCCTTATGATGATGGATATGATTCTAACAATTCTCAGACTTGGGATCACCCAGACTACCGCTGAAGTGTGATGTTTAATTTTTAGTATCGTTTGTAATGTTTTTATGTGTTTCAGTCAAGTTTAATAATAATATGTCGTTTGAATAAAATTCATTGTGAGCAAAATGAGGATGATAATTTATTTATTCTTCATGTTTTAAAATTACAAAAATCTGTGCGGGTAACCTATCCGTTAAACAAAAAAGTTTTGTTGATACAAATTTTTACAAAGAGAATAGTGTGGAGATAATTCTCGAATTATTTAGTTCTTGTGGATATATGTTAACTTGGGGAAAAGTGAATGCACATGGCAAGAATAGTGATTCATGGCAACATGTCTATATATTTCCTGATTTTTCTCTTTATCGTTCATTTTGTCTTCAAATAACCATTTTTAACATGTCTTATACTTATATTGTTCTCATAGTTGCGTATTTTGTTGTAATTTTCTTCCCGAAAGAAGATCTGGAGTCCTTGGATTGGATCATAGCATTTCTTATGCTAATCGTGGTTTTAGTCATTAGTGTGGATGAAATATGGGGGTAAGAAGTATTAAGAGTGTTGTTTTTGAATTTGTAGCTTCATGCACTAGGCATTAACGTTTCATTGTGTGGTTTTTGTCATACAGGGTATTCGACGTATTACATCCAGTTGTGGTCCTTGCACTCGTAGGAGTGGTGGCATTCTTCATCAGCTTGGTGGATCAATCGTTTAGTGACGTTAAGGTTTTCTTAGTGATCTTTGTGATGATAGCATTACCGATGCTAGTTATATCGTTGTGTATTAATATTCGCGGTTTCTAATGAGATTTAGGTTTTCTTGGTTTCATATGTCTGTTAACTCAGAAGTAATTAAACCTATTTATCTATATTTCGTTATTTACATAGAGAAGCGTCCCAAACTATGTAATTAAGGAAATATAAACTCATGGTTCAATGATTTACAATTTCTTGATTTGAACAAAAGGGTGTCCCAATCTATTCAAATTAAGACGTTGTAAATCATTTTAAGATTCTGACTTAACCATCTGACAAAATAATTTATGTGCGGATATGTCGTAAGCATCTATAAAGATAAAAGTGAGACAATTAAAGAGGATTTGCATAGTACTTAAAATAGTTGGGGGAGCATATAAATATATATATTAATATACTAGAGTGTAGTTGTACCATAAACTATTTAAAGGTCACATAATAGTCTAGCGGATGGAAATATAAAGACACGGTATTTGTAATAATCCCGATTAATAATTGTAAGTCATTAGCATAATCATAACATGTAAGCATATATCAAGTTATATAAGTAAGAAATAATGAGAAGTAACTTTTCTACCAGATGTTGGAATGTAGGCACGGAGGGCATGAAGTGGTATTTTGTAAAAATGGTCCAGTTAAAGTGTGGTTATAGTCCAATGTTTAAAAACATCTGGTTCTCTATAACCGTGGCTCTGAATACCAATCTGTAACACCCCCAAAAGTCGTTAATAACAGCGGAAGACTTAACATGTCAGCGGAAGACTTTCGGGGTATTACTTCGAGGATCTTTGTCACAATCATAGAAAACGACACAAAGGTGACGCTTTAAAGTTTAATTTATTTAAAATACCAATTATTCGAGATATCAAGATGTTTCATAATTTAAACAACAAGTTTAGTTGACATATGTCAAAGTGTTTATTATGGTTCTTGTCATGCTTTTGCCCACTCCGTGCCATCCAGATCCGTCTTGTTTAGTTACCTGAGATAAACATGCTAAAGTCAACATAAAGTTGAGTGATATTCATAGGTTTGAATTTAAGAGTTTGAATCACAAGTTAAGAATGTATTGTATTCACATACAATCAATATGTTAAAAAATCAATGTTCCTGTTATTGCCTTAAGCTCATGATACTCAACGATTAACAGCCAATCATAATCTCAAGTTATGACGGTAAGTAGTAGGCCCTCAAGATAGGTATTTGCCAATAACCTATAATAAGAACAATAAAGTGCGCCTGGTGTTTTCTCTAACAACCAAACGAGGATTGTCAATCACTAATAGTACTATCCACATTTATTTACGTTCACCCTTCAAGTGATTAAGGTTCATGATCGAGGGACTTTTGGCAATAGTAACTTAAGCAAATAACATTGGCCTGACGGTATTTCAATACCCGGTAAAAAGACTTGTGTTCGAGTTTTAAGCATGTATCTCCCCCACGGGAAAATAGTTAAAGAGTGGGCTATGAAATCACCTTAGTAGTACAGTGGTATCGTAGTCTCAACAAAGCAAGGAAACGGCTTCACACAACACAACCTAAAAGATAATGCAAGTTTCAGTTGATAGTCTAAATCTGGTTTTATCGCGAATATTAGTCATTCAGTTTGTTATTAAAACTCGTGTTCGTTTAAATGTTTAAAGTTCAAAAACAAAGTTATATATAACTTGTAAGTAAAAATGATTGATGATTGATATAAAGTTTATAACGGAAATAAAATAAACGTATCGTTTTACAAGAAATAAATAATGTATCGTTATATAGTTTAATTATAATTACGAATATATATCGTATATATATATATATATATATATATATATATATATATATATATATATATATATATATATATATATATAAGTTTATGTTTATATAAGTCTTATATATGTTTATATGTAAAAGGTTAATATTATTTTGTAAAGTAATATTTACAGAAAATTCCTTTAAGTTTCCAAAATTTACATTTTTAACCCTAACGATATATATTTTACACCATTAGTCCAAAAATATATATAATTTACATTTTAGGTCAAAAAGTATCAATATTTACATTTCTCAACTCCAAGTTTTATTATTTACAGTTTCTAACCCAGAAAACTCAGATTTACAGTTTTTACCCAAAGTTTACAAAGTTTACACTTTTAGTCCCCGGTTATGAAAATTTTGCAAAGTTAGTCCCAATTTTACCAAATTCAAAACTTAGCATTTTTACTTCTTAAATAAGCTCAAAATATTCAGATAAGCTTAATTCCACTGCTTATTTTCTTAAAAAGCACTTATTTCGTTTAAATGGGCTTAACGAGTTTATTTAAAGGCCCGTTAACGTTTTGTGATCCAAAGGACTTACGAGCGGTTTGGGCTTGGTCTCGGGCTTGTTTTTATGTAACAAAAACATTACAATTAAGCTTATACGATCAGCTTATGCAATAAGCTTAAAAATAGCTTATTGGACCTTTATGGCCCAAAGTTAAGTTATAAAGTTTTAAAGAAAACAGATTTTGGTTAATCAAAATGGCCTAAGAATTCAGTTCATAAATGCTTATTATGTTGAACAAAAAGTGTCTCCTGGTTGCTTGTAGTCTTGACAATGAGGTCGAACAATAATATTACTAGGTCATGTTTCTAGATTTCGAATAATAAGGTCAAATGAAACGTTACTTGTCAATTTTGAAAACAGTTTCTTAGTTCAAAAATATTCTAAGTGTTTTAGAAAATTTGAAATGGTCATGGTGACTTGTAAACGTGTCAAGTTTATTAAATAAACGTTATATTTAGTATCAATTTTCTTTGCCACTTGATTACTAGTATAATAGACATCTAGGAGAACCAATAAAATATATCTGTCGTGTTTAATAATTACAAGATAAATGATCAAAGTAGTCGTGCAAAAACTGAAATACAAGAAAGTGTATATATATAAAAAGGGAAAATATGTGTCTTATCTCGTCACAAAAGGATGGGGTAAAATTGGACGTAGAGGTCGAGCTAGGGCAAGAGGGCTATGTGGTTCGATTCTCAACCCACCAAGGATCTAGGATGAGCTAAACTTGGTACTTGAACTTGTTTCTAACCCTTCGAACTAGATGCAAACTTTCTGTCCCGTTTCATGGTATGTTTCGACTTATATTTGGTTATTGGGTGCGTTTGGGTGTGTTTGGGTGTGTGTTACCAACTGAGGTTGGAAGGTAAGTTTTATAGGAGGTTGTAGAGTGTATAAACACTGCCAAGTTCACATGAGAATGGAGAGTTCGATTGAAAGATTTCATGTTGCCTCCTTTTCTACCCAATCGAAGCGTTACAAAGCGAATAATGACAAGAAAGGTGTGAGACATGTAACTGAATGTTCCTGACATTTCTGACAGTTATATTACGTGTATGGGTGGTTTGTAGGGATTGGGGATCAAGGGTGGCTCGTAAGAATGCTCATGACATGTTTGGGTGAAATTTCCAAAGGGTTTGTTTCAAGGTTTGCTTGGGTCGTTTCTAAGGCAGTAAACGAGTGAGGGAGGGTACATCTTTTACCATTCGTGATTCTCGGGTACTAGGTGGAACGAAACATGTGAAAATATATAGGTGTTATATGTCGAATTTGCAAGAAAATGAAGTGTTTTGGAGCTTGGTCGCGACAGGAACAAAAGAAAACAATAATTATTAAGGGTGCGTTTGGACTGACAGCTGGGCTTGTTGGTTTGGGCTTCGTGGATCAGGCCCAAAGCAAAAGAAGGAAAGAAAAAAAAAAGATACAAGTAATCCGTTTGGGTTTGCTGTTGATTTAATTTAGGCCCGAAGGGCGTGTTTCGGGTATCGTGTCGGGGTTTCAAAAATATTAGTAAGCAATCTCGGGAATTTTTGTAGGCTTCGGAAATATATAAATATGGTACGGTAAATAAACGAAACGTATAATTTTAATTATAAATGTTTTAGATATGTAAATATTGTATGGTAAATATATGAAACGTATATTTATGAAACATAAACGTTTTAAGTTTATGTGATATTAATAGATTATCGAGGTTGTGTGTAAGCATTGTTCCTAGGTAAGTGGTTAATCATAAATGTCGTAGTGGTTCGCATAATATGCCATGCATAAAAAAAATTTTGTTCTCCGCAAAAATGGTTAGTCTATGTTATGGTAATGTGTTAATCGTAGGAAAATTTTACGAGGTGTTATACTCGGCCGTGAAAAACTGGAATTTTCAGTTTTTAAGCAATTTTACTCAGCCGTAACCTTAGCCTATACCTGCACCGCATTTCTAAGACGATTTAAGTTTTCAACTTATTAGAAAAAGTCAACATATTTTTCCCTCCTCCTTTGACCAAAAATCATTCCTTGATTTTATAAGTCATTCCTTGATTTTTAGGCTTACGGTTTGATGACTAAAAGACATTTAATACCAACCGACACTAGACTGAGCCCAGTCTAGACATTATAAGTCATTTTGAATCATTTTTATCACATTAGAAAAGTAACATTTTACTTTTCTCAATTTTACGCAATATTCGTACGTTTTACGTATTACGTGTTTTGGACCCGTGTTTCCAGTTTTAGCAGGGTTTTAGCACCCCAATGGAACCTACCACTCATTTTATATTTTATTATGGAGTATTTTGACAAGTTTAACCATTCTTCCAAGTTTCGTATTTTTACGATACCCGGTTTTACGTTTTGTGACGTAACAACTTACGGTTAGCATTTCACGGAGTCAAAACTTACTACATAAGCTAGGATAATATCTTCCAAAGTCAAAACCTTCCTCCCCAAGCTTGCAAACCGCCACTAGGGGGGGGGGATTCACACTAGGTGGCTTGATCTTGTGCTTAAGGCCTTAAGATGACACCAAGTGTCCAAACTTGGTCACCAAGTGTTGACAAGTCAACTTCCTAACCTCTTCCAAGGCATATAAAGCCTCCCCTTGCTCCTTGAACGTCCCATATCACACACACACCAACACCCTTTCATTTTCTAATCTTCTTCCAAGTTTCATCCAAGAATCAAGTGCTTAAACAACATAGAAACCCTATTTTGGTTTTGATTCGTCAAACACTTCCATAACTTCATATACTTGGTGATTTCTCTTGAGTTTGAATCCACTCAAGTCACCTCAACCTTCATCATCTCTCTTTCAAGATTACAAGAGTAGAAAGATTGCTTGAAGTGAAGTGGGTTGAAGCAAAAGTCTATCAAAGTCCTATCCTTACATGTTAACTTTCCTTTCTTTATTTGAAAGCCAAAAGTTGTAAGCCAAAACCTAACATGCTTCTTGTTAATTAATCATGTTCATGTTATTTTCATATTATTCTTGCTATATTATGTTTTGTATGCATGTCCATGATGTATAAAAGTGAGTAAAACAAGTTATTGTACATGATTGATAAGACAAGTTAATAAAACAAGTAAACTAGTGACTTTCTTGGTATAACCTGATCAAAATGGAAAAATTATGATATTGGATTATTACATATTAAATTAGAGGACTTAACAAGGAAACCATAGCAATTTAAACCACCTAAAAAGAGTAAACGAGTCAAAAGTTATGGCCATAAGAAGTTAGCGAAACCAAAACGCCGAAACTGCCAAAGCCTACTGTTTTTGCATTCTGCCATTTTGAAAGTCACCCTTCTGGTCCGATTCATCAAAAAGTTAAAACACGAAAGTTGTCCGGAACGACGTTTTCGTTCAGGAACAAAGAAGCTCGAGCCCTGAAAACGCTTTCCGAGTGATAATTTTCTTCAAATTCTTAACAGCCCATTTTAGATCAAAGTCACAATATTATAGTTATGAGTTACTAAGACCAAGAGGTCTTATGACCTATAATCAAGACCACAACCATGGCTAGAGCCAAGGTTGTGTCTCATGACCTTGGAACAAGGACCAAAGGTCATGGCTAGGCCATGACGAAATGACCAAGTAAACTTACATAGGCGTAAACATGAAACAAGGAATTGGCGATATATTGAACAAACAATTTGGATCTACTTCACTTAAAAGGAACCATGAGATATTACAAAGAGAAAATGGTCATACAAGACTTATGAAACTACCCCTAATAACAATCTTCATGTACTAATAAACTTTCCTAAGTTTATCCAAATATCGGACATGTAACTTTTCAGATCAAAACTTATATCTATATATTTTATCAACTACTACAATAGTAGGGAGCCTCATGTGAGGAGTTCATTATGTAAGCCGTCGAGATGAGTTGTGGATTTACGAGTTAAAGTGTCCTGGCTCCTCGAACACTTACTAACATGACTTCTGAATTATGTCGGCCCGAATGGTAGTAAACGATATACCAAAACATACATGTTTCATGAATCTTTCTTTCAAAGACTTATACTATACATCATACCACATCATGGAATAAATGCAAGATATATATATAAGCACTACTTCATATTCATTACTCAAATCCTAAGTCGCGACATTCTATTATAGGTTGCTCGTAGAAACCTACACGATCTGACCATTACCTTCATTACTTGCTATCTTACTTAAGGTGTGTTCGTAGCCCCACTTTCTATTGTTTAACTATTTTACAAACCCATGGGGGGAATACATGCTATTATTTTTCTACTCGAACACAATGCTTTCTACTGTATGCTACCCGACTATGTTTTATTGTCACTAAGTAACGATTGCCATGTTCGAAGTCCCTATATCATGAACCATTAGTCACTACCTATAGTGAGCGCGAATATTGTGAATAGATCTATTGGGATTGACGGATCCCATTTGTGTTGAACAACGATGAGTTCACACAAATGCACTATATTTGAGATTTAGCGGTATAATGGCAAAAGTACCTTGATAGGGCTTCTATAATGCCAATTTTGTTGGTTCGATGTTAATGTTTTGGTTGCATGAGCTTAGCGAAATAAATAACGATTTTGTTTTCTAACTATGAGTGTGAGTCTATAGCTCACACTACGACATATTGTGTTCAAACGATTTAACTAAACTCTACGAATTCCACTCAACCTTAGTGTTGACCTCTCAAGCATGTATTTCAGGTTCATGATGATCAAGGATGGCACGGAAGGACACGGATACTCAAGAGGGCTATAAATTTTATTATCATTCAAAACTCAATTAATGTAATTTGTAAACATGGAACCATCTGGGACCTCATTTTGTAATCTCTGATATTTATACAATTTGAATGATAAATCTTTTAAAACGACTCAATTGGAGTTCGTTTTCTATTATTGTGACTATTGTGCCGTCAAGTAACACCCAGTTCGAATTCCGCTGCAACCATGAATTGGGGGTGTTACATAAGTGCATGACAAAAGTCACGTAAAATAGTACAATAGACCTTAAGCTCATGACACCGAAGCTAGACTGATGAAATTTATGCCCCTCCTGAATGTTCTGCCAAAACACTCAAATGTAACAGACATGAAATGCATCCGCTTACTGTTGGTAAATACTACCACGGATGGAGGCGTCACCCTCAATAGATCTATCCACTCACTCTCGCTTAATAGGCAAATTAACGGTTCATGATGATACTAGGGGACTTATCACATGGCAGACTAGCTACTTAAGCAATGTACATAAGTTTTGATACTTGGGCTCGTATTAAAATGGTGCAATGTATTCTCCCCCGTGGGATTTGAAAACAATCATAAAATGTATACGGGGCTATGAAAACTCACCTAAACTGATGATACTGTGATGAAGTGAAATGAACAACAATGAACGGTTAGCTGCCTCAACCTAATATGAATGATGAACGATCTAATTTAGTTCACCAAATGATGTTATGAATGTCCATGCACATGTTCCTATACCACTCTACTCTTTGGAAAAATACTTCTTGTTATCAAAAATATATATTTTCCAAGACTTAGGAAAATATGGCTATTAGAAAAATATAACTAGTTGAAGTATATATATATATATATATATATATATATATATATATATATATATATATATATATATATATATATCGTATGTATCAATGTTAGTGTTGAAATCCTCGGTTTGAAATCCTTGAAATATCGCCTTGTAGTGATAAAAATATACTTGTAATCACTAATACTTCATTAGTTATGAATTTGGGTACTTGGTATTATTTCTTGAAATATAGAGTTACTAAGTAGTTTTAGCGTTATTATTTCTAAAAGCTGTCAAAATAATATTAGTTTTGCCGATATTGAAACGTGAATATCTTTGTCGTTATAAGTCCGTTTTACTTGTTCTTTATATCCACGGTTACGTCTTAGTATGTAGTAATATATTTTGGAAAGCTTGGCTCCTCCGGGTTATGTCTAAAGCCTCTTTTTGTCTGACGAAAAACGTCCAACAGCATGTATTTTCAGAAAATATACTTTTCGTCAATAAACTTGCAAAAATCATAACTTCTTCGTTATAAACTCTTTTTAATCCGTTCTTTCGCCTACGGATTCGTTTTTTAAAGTATTTTCTAAAAATTTTGCCAAAGTTTCCTTTATGTTTACTGATTTTCCTGGATTTACAAAAATGGGACAGAATGTTTATATACTTGTTACAAACCCATTTTTCATGTTCAAAACTAGTTTCAACTTCAACCAAAACTCTTGCAAACTCCACAAAGCTATACTAATCCTACCATACACCTTCTTAGGGTGCCATGGGTTCCTAATGATAACTAAACAAGTTAATTTAACAAGGGAGTACCTAAAACAAATTCTAGGGTTTGTATGTTCAAAAATTCTACAAAAATAAAGTGGTATAACTAGCTTGTGCATGAAATTAAGCATGAAAACCATAAGATACAAGTGTTAATTAGATGAAAACATGAAAATAAATTTGATAACTCACTTTGAAATAATAGGTGATTAGATGATGAGAAACCTTGTGTTACTTGTGTTATTGTTTTAAGATTCTTGATAAGAAAGGTAAAATGAACAACTTCTATGCTTTAACTCTTGGAAAATTATCACTTGATCTAGGATTTTGGGTTTGGTCGTGGCTTATGAGATGGAAAAGATGAGATGAGAGCTTTTTGATTCATAAATTTATGTATGTTTATGTTTCGGAGGTTTTTGTAAATATGTATAACAAGTATAATGTATAATATGTATACTTAAATGCATGAGGTTAAGAAAAAATGTAAAAATTGCCTTGGTGAGGACTTTAGGGGCTGGCTCATGTGATTGAGGGGGGGGGGGGGGGGGTGGGTTGGGGTAGTTTTGATTTAATTAGGATTTTAGTGTATATTTGTGTTATTAGTTAAAATCGGGTACCGGGTTTGATAGAAATAAATTTTAACAAAGTTAACCGGGACAAAATAAAGTCATAAGAATGATAAAAATATGTTGGGTACAAATACTGAGTGTTCGGGTGATTATTGTTTAGTTTTCACGAAAATCGTCGTAATATTTATAAACTTACGTTATAAATAAAAAAAAATTTCCAAAATACTGGGTAAATGAATATTATAACTTTTATGATGATAAAATGGATATAGAAATATGTCGGGACCATTGTGGGAATATTTAGATATATTCGTCGTATATATTAACCGTGTGTTAATGTTTATTATAAATACTTATAAGGAAAACGTTAAATGTATCAAATATATAAATTTGAAAATCCTAAGAGTGGTATAACATGAAAATGCTGTTATGATGATATGCAGACTGTCTCTAATCCGTATGCAGTGTCCTTAGCACTAATGAAATGAATTCGTACCTAAACCAATCCGGTTACGCAAATTTGAATACCCGTAAAATAAATTTATGATGAAATGAGTAATGTAAGTGAATAGTGAAAACTTTTCCGGCAATGAATAGTGTTTAGTGAATAGTAAATTTTCCAAATGTTTCTCAGAATATCAAATTGACCTCGGAAATGATGAATAGTAAAAAGATGAATAGTGTTTTGATGAATAGTGATTTATGAATAGTAAAATGTCGAAGTTTGGGAAATGACCTGAAATAGTGAGTTGTGACATCATACAAGGCTCCCAATTCTCTCATCTCATTCTCTCTCTAACTTCTCACTAGAAACTACATCTTTAATCATCCTAAATCACATAACCATCCATGTTCTTTTATTAGAGTATATTACAATTGGTATCAGAGCCATGGTTCTATCCTAGGATTCATGGTATGCTCGAATGTATAGTATGGTTTGTGGTTTTAGGTTGGTTCGATTTTTTCTAGTGGTTTTCACACGAGTTTGATCTCGTTAGGGGTTTATATTGGTTAGTTTCTTGTACTTTCTTGATTAGTAGTGTAGTAGACATCTCAGGTTACTCTTAGTTTTATCATTTCATCACTTTTGTGGACGTGGGAGGAATTTTGTTTGGTATTTCTTTGCAGCGAGTTGGTGTCTTCTTGGTAGAGGGTTGGCAGGAATCACTAGCGAGTTGATGTTAGAGTTTTGGCTCTTTACTACTTTGGGACATAAGGATAAATCGCTACGAAAGGGACACTTTTGTCTCATTATTAGCGAGTTGTCAGATTTTGGAGTTTTGTGGATTTGGCGAGTTGTTTATTTGCGAGTTGTGTATTAGTGAGTTGGCATTGGCGAGTTGTACAGTTAGCGTATTGTCAGATAGCGTGTTGGCATTAGCGAGTTGTCAGGTTTGGTAATAGCGAATTGATTCTTGTCTAGCGAATTAGTGCAGGTTTGTAGCGAGTTGGTACTAGCGAGTTGATAATCAGTGAATTGATTCTTGTCTAGCAAGTTAGTGCAGATTTGTAGCGAGTTGAGTTATTGCAGCGACTTGGTACTTGTAGCGAGTTAAAGCCTTAGCGAGTTGTTATTATCTTAGCGTGTTAACATTTGTGAAATTTGTGAGCTGTAGCGGCTTAAGTTGTTACATCTACTCCTTCAGTAACTTGACGTTGTGAGACTATTCCTACAACTTGACTTGTTATTTCAATAGTAACTTGACGTTGTGAGTTTAATCTTACGATTTGACTTGTTTTCTGAGAAGTGATTGTAATTCGACTTGTTGCAACAAAACACGAATCTCACGTGTGTTTAACAGCTTGATACGTGCAACTACTCAGTCTTCAAAGCATGGCAAGCACTGCATCGGATGACATTCAGGCAGCAGGAACTGATACTCGTCCTCCTATGCTGGACAGGACCGACTATGAGTCATGGGCACAAAGGATTCGTCTATACTGCTTGGGTAAGGAAAATGGTGTGAACATCCTGAAATCCATTGATGATGGACCTTTCATCATGGGGACAACCAGAGACACTATCGCAGCTACTGATGATAATCCTGCGGCAGTTGGTCCAGAAAGACCTCGTACCTACAATGATCTTTCTGATGAAGAAAAGAAACGCTATGATTGTTAGGTCACCATATTGATTTCACACAAACAAGAATGAGATAGATATAAGGATGTGATGAGTATTTGAATAAGAGAATGATAAGAGCAAGAGTTTCCTTATGATTTCAGATAAACAACCAAGTTTTACATTAGCCTAAGACATCTATTTATAGGTGAGGAGCTAGGGCAACACTCCTAGTCCTCCCTTCTTGGAATTCGTATGGGCTTTAAGGCCCATGGACTCATTGTCTTAAGCCTAGTAAACTAATAACATAACATAAATGAAAGTAACTAGTAACTTAAGCAACCTATTATTACAAATGACCGAGACTTGATAAAATAGTAAAAACTATGATCCCAACAATCTCCCCCTAAGGGTCGGTCATCACGGTTGCTTGACGTCTTTGTCATTTCTTCATCTTTGACTTTCATAGCTTGAGACGTCTTTCAATAATCATGAGATAAGAATCATTCATCGTTCTTCGTTCTTTGTTCTTTGTTGTTGTGATAGTGATCAAATAATGAAGTTGTCTGCCTTTCGTCACTTCCGAGTCTGTGGTGGTAGTCCGCCATTCCAACATGCTCATACATCTTTGAATTCTGACTTATACATGCACGTAGTCCCTTTCTTTCACATAATATCTTTAGTCTTTATACTTTGTAGATTCTTCTTTTTGGCGTAGAATCTTTCTTTGAACTTTGTGTTGCTTTGATCTTTGAGGGAGCTTTTGATGACTTCAAGATGCATGTATGAGCATGTGGAATCTGTCGCCATGGAGATGATGTAACCCTGCATGTAAACAGTTAGCAATAAAACATCTGGTACTTACAAATAAGGAATTAGAGATCGTCAACAGCATATTGTGAAGATTCCTTCTAACCCTTATCAAGGCCCTTCCCATGTCAGATACTCCCGAAGGAGCTTACAAGACCTACTAAGTAGCTCAATGACTGGGTGAGTCGCTGGGGATCACTCCACGACTGTAGACCGCTAAGAAACTACCGCAAACACTAAGCATAACCCGCAAGGAGTTACCGAAGTGACCTGCTGTCAGGGCTGTTTGATGTTGTCCCTGGCAGGATTTCCGTTCAATCATTGAGAAATACTTGTGTAAATTCTCTCATAAACGTTCTCCGCAGATTGCTAAGATCTGCGAAGGACTCGATAATTTACAGCTGGTGTCCATTGATGTAGAACACCAGTTGTAGAAATACTAAGTGTTCCTAAGAGATCTTTGATGTATCTCATGGCTCTAGACTCGAAAAGTGCACACTTAGGTTTCCTATGCGGAGACTAGGGAGGGGTCTCCTGCTTCAATATCAACCATCTCTAAGAGATTAGTCGATAGATTACATCGGTTCCCCGTGAGAATGAAACAAGCTCTTTTAAGAGAACTTGAGTGGTTAAGAAGGTTTAATGCATTGCGTCACTGGGTCCATGACGACTTTATCTTCAATACCGGCGTCGCCTTAGCAACAACCAGTAGCATATGAATTGAACCCGGTGTCTGCCCTAAGTTTGAACATATGGAGGGCTATTTCTTTTCACCCTTTTCTTTACTTTTCTTTTTAATTCTTCAACTCCTTCTTTCCCTTTCATTCTTTTCTCCTTTTATCGTATCATACCTAAGGACTTCTAATTCAAACTATTGGTGATGTCCTTGGGTAGATCCCTCCGGCTCTGGCGGATCATAGGACTGAATTTCCTATCTTAATCACCTTATAACTCCATGATTATCCGACAATAGCCAAGAAACCTTTGATTGAAAATCTCTCAAAGTGTTTGTGAATATCAAACATTTTGTTTAACACTTTGAGAGTTTTGTGTTTACTTTTGAAAGGGCTCCCCCTTCACATGTGCTCATAAGTATTTTAATTAATTTGCACATACGGGAGGAGCAATCGCTTTTGAATTGATCTACTTTCAGTGAACCTGACCGATTCGAGACACGCTTACGTCACTAGTTAGACTAGCTTGAAGTTATTACCCGGCCTGGTCAAATCCACAGAAAGTTTCTCGAAACGGTACATTTCTACTAAGACAAATCCTTTTCGAGACACACTTACGTGGTTAGTTAAAGAGTTCCATTATCAGCTTTTAGGTGACAACTAGCTCTAGTAACTAACTTGATGTTATTACCCGTCGAGGATAAGTCTTTTCGAGATTACTAACTTTTATGTTTTGTCAATTCCTGGGTCAATTCTGAGTCTAGCTCGCATGAGATTTGACATTTAAGCAACTTTGAACTTTCATATTTTAATCACTTTCAGTTTTCTCCCCCTCAAAAATAGCATATGAGATGTTGTTTTTGATAAAATTTTGATTAAAATATGCTTTTTGAGTCTTACGGGGAGATATCAACAAGAACTTTTTTTTTTTCAAACGATGAGTTTTTTAAGTGCTCCCCCTCAACAAGTGAATACTCATTGAGGTGAAATACTTGTCTTTGATTAATTCTACTCAAAAGTAAGAAGCCTTCGCTCCTTATATAAGGATGGAGGCACTGATGCGTACCTCAGGGTCCTTTCTTTATAAGAACGGGTTGTACACTGTTATGTGTGCACAAGCCATAATGAAAATAATTCAATCAAATGAAACAATTTATAGTGAAAAATGAATGACCAAATGTACCAAGTTAATCTTCGTCAGGAAGTGGAGCATCAAAGTCAGTGAACTTAGGTTCTGGTCTTTCGAAGAGTCTGATAGGAAACGATGGTCTGACACCGATATAGCTTTCCAGGCGTCTGATCTGTTCCCGTCGAAATAACCTTTCTTCAATCTCTAAGACAAAGTTACGAACTTGTCTTCTTGAGCTAGATTTCCATCTAGGTTGTTCCCTCTTTGCTATCTTTCGGCGATCATCATTCAACCTTTTGACAAGCCCATCACGAACGGATTTGAGTGTAACATCACAGAATTTGTGTATCTCATCGAACCTCATGAAGCTTTGTAGCTTTTTTCTGTTGATGTAGGTGAAACCAAAACGTTCTTGGTTGAGAGTAAACTGTGACGTTTGATAGATTCCATCAATTATGAATTGCGGCTTTGTCAAATTGATCTTCTGTTGGTAACTTTCCACACCAAGCTGAAGATCTTCCACTCTTTCTTGAACTATCAATCGTCTGATGAATAGAAGTAGTGATGCCATGAAGTTGTACTGAACTTCTCTATCGAATCCACGCATTCTTCCTTGAACCTTTTCGAGATACATATCTTCAATGTCAATAAGATTAAGGTCTGGAAAGTCGGCTTCGGAGAATTTGTACTTCTTTTCATCTTGTCGTTTAACAACAATTTCACGCATGAATATGTAGTTAAACCGTTGTGACTCTTGAATCTCCAAGATAGCGATGATCTTAGATTTCTGCTTCACATTTTCCAATGATTTCTCTCCTAATCTGCTGATATAACTGAGATGACGACGTTCTGGCCAGTGTTGAATCCTGTGTAGAGCATCTCTGTCGTAAGCTACGATGGAGTTGCTGAAAATACGAGTGGTCTCTTCAATGGCAGGAATTTCGTATCTTGCGGCTGGTACTGAGATTGTGAGTGAGGAAGCATATTTCGTCTTGGATGTCTCATGGGTGAGTTGGATGTTACGAAGATCTTTGTTGAAGAAGAAGCTGTAAGGTATCTTGGGTTTATCTGGAAATCCTTTCAAAGGTAATGGTTTAGTCCAGTCAGTGAAGTAAGGCTTTTCATGGTTTTTAGAACTGAGGTCGATGTTCACTTCAGGATTTAGCCAGTCAAAGTCGGCAGACATTGCACTAGCTATATTCTGCATATGATACTCGTATTCCACTTTGTTTCTGGATCTGGACTTAAGGAATTCTTGTGCATCCCTATTGATTCTTCTGAGCTCCGTCTTTGTGAGTTTGTTAATCTGAAGATCCTTCATTATGACTTGAGTGAATTGTAGAGTATTACCAGGAAGGGGTTCTTCTTCTTCGAGAGGAGGTTGAGCTTGAACCATTTCTATCAACCAATCATTCTGAGGAGTGTAATCATTGTCGAGCCATGAATGACGTCTTTTCTTCTTTGATTTCTTAGACTTAGATGTAGCATCCTTATCTTTAGCCTTGGATGGTGACGATGGTCCAGCACGAGAATCGGGAATAGGTGAGGCACGGTAATCGGTGTCTGGTTGACCCTAGTAGTCATCAGTAGGTTCCATGAAAGTTTCTTCCTCTTCAGTTGGACCTTGACCGGTAGCTGAGGGGTGTTGTTGATTTCCAGGAGGAGTGGGGTCCTTTTGTGGTTGTAGAGAAGATGAGGGACCGGTTCCAGACTTACGTTTCTTGCCTTTTTAGTTTCGGTCAGGGTCGTCATGTTTTCTTGACCTTTTCAGGTTCCTCTTCTTCAGATTCCGTGTCGAACTTTGATTCGCTGTCAGAAGGTGGAGGTGTAGGTTCATCATGAAGAATGTACTCAGGAGTTACCTTCTGCTTTGGCTTGGTTGCAGGTTTGGGTTTGGATGTTGGTTTAGGTTTGGTGGAAGTCTTGGGTTTAGCTGATGATTTTGTCTTGGGAGCAGCCTGAGACTTAGTCTGAGGTGAACCAGTTGTGCTTGTAGTACTCCCAGACTTCACATTACCTTTGCTACGAGTCTGAATAGTAGCTTCTTCCTGTACCCCTTTGTAAGCATTATCATAGTATTTGTAGTTCAGACTTTTCTTGATTTTGTCATCAAGAAGGTATTCGGGAAGCCTCATTCCTTTGATCTTGGTAGAGGAAGTGGTCGTCTTGATGAATGAGGTGGTGAAGTCGTCCTCGAAGAGGTGCTTCGGCTCATTAGGATCTGCTATCCTCTTGATAAATTCCGGAGTGTCTTTGCAGAAATGTTCTATGAGAGGCTTGGTGAATCTTGTGAACGAGATCATAGTCTTAACATGTTCGGTTTGAATGCTGTAGACTATATCGTTCATGATTGAAACTGCAAAGTCAATAGGTGTCAAAGTCACCATTCCCCAAAATGTTTGCAAATGTTCAAGCCTAGGATGTTCATGACCACTCTTTCTTCCTGATATTGATCTTACTACCAACAGACAGAATGTTCTCCAAGGCTGAGGGATATTCTTGGCATTGAATCGGGAATGTTTGACTAGAGGTACGTCATCATCAACATCATATCCTAACTCAACAAAGAAGTCAAGAAGGTCTAGTTCAGGTAGTATTGGAGCAAATTCGTTGTCAATTTGAGGCAGGAGAAGGACTGTACGAAGAACGTCGTGATCTACAGTGTAGACTTGGCGATCCAATGTAACAGTAAAAGACTCATCATCCAAATTTGCCTTAGCTGTAAGCCAGAACTGATGAAGGTAAAACAGAGGTATTGAAGTAGAACAGATGAGTAGATGTTTTCATGGATGTGCAAGTAGAATATCTTTGACAATCCTGCACGAGTTCTCAGTAATTCTCAATTTGTCGAAATCAACTCGTGGATTGTTGTTGCCAATCGTAACATTGTAGTTAGCGGGAGTGATATCATCCATGGTGAGTAATGGAAGAGCTTGTTCAGGGACATTCTCGTTGTGTTCAGCCATGTTATTCTGAAAAACATGATCATAAACCAAACATCGAGATTTGTTACAAGTTAGCATGATAGCGAAGTTTGGTTAAAGATAAGCATTAAGAATCATGTAAGCACATATGGTATGATTACTGCATGTATAGTGATTGATTGAACTAAGATAAATATAAGTCATGAAGTACTTATTTTGTCACATGAGCACAAAGTTCATACAATATTACATTATACATTCATAATCACGTAGTACCAATATTCGAAGTTACAATGATCACAAATAGTACATAGTGCAACTTTATCGAGAACACATAAGTATGTAACACAATTTCGAAAACTTGTAACAAATTTTTTTTTTCGAGAAACAGACAAGTTAAGACAATTTTCGCAAACATGCAAGTTGGGTATTTTTCGAGAAATATTTCAGATTGTGTTTTCGATAAATTTTATCGAGAACAGCCCCAGTGAAATAAATTTCGAGAATACTTATTAAGCCTAATTGCGAAAAATGTTGTCTTAATAATGATCTCGAAAATTTGATCACAGAAGAAAGATTTTTCGCAAACACATATTTTCGAAAGGATATCATAGTGATTATTTTCGAAAAAACACATCACTATAATATTTTCGAAAATAATGTGTTTTCGAAAAAATTTCAACAGTGCAGGTATTTGCGAAAAAATTGTTTTCTCGAAAAATTCTTATACAAGAATTTCGAGAACATCCAACGTACGTTCTTGTGAGAATAAATAGTGTTCCAAATGATAAGACCTGTTGGAAATGATGGTATTCAATGATTAGAAACAAGGTACACTATCATATTCAGTGATTTCGATAAAATGCAAGAACATATTCTCGATAAGGATTCAAAATATGGTTCTACTGAGGATGTCATGTTCAAATGTATATAAATATACAATAGAAGCATATAAGCACAGTAAAATAGCTCATACCAACACAGAACGAGAGTACCTATTAAGAACGAAACTCTACTTTTCAAGAATCATGCATTTATGGAAATTATTCAAATTAATGGGCACAAGGATGACACATACACTCAAGATACCATATCCCACTAAGAAAAACACAAAAACAAACAACAACTCAAGAAAACCCAATTCGTACCAACCCCTAGGTTTCGAAAATCACACAATCGTGTGTTAAAATAAGATTAAACGTGATAGAAAGGATAGAAACATGTTATAGCACCAAAGCCCTATCATTAATTAATCTTTTAAACACATATTGCTTGATTTCGAAATTACATAAACCCTAACATTTTAAATCGAAAATACGTGAAATCTAGCCATTAACTTTGTGATTAAACAAAAACCAATGTTAGAAATCATCTAAGAATCATGTAGAAACTTACGGTTTGAATTTTGATAGCACGGATTGTTCGATTGAATTGTGGCCGTGGATTAAGGAGAAAGGGTTTAAGGGTTTATGGTTTTATGAGTTATAAAGAAAAGAAAAGAGAAATGGGGGGGGGGGGGGGTGTTTGTTTGTGTTATTATTAAAACTTTTGAAACTTGACACTATTAGTCCCCTAACTATCCATTTTGCAACATAATTCCTAATGTTAAAACAAAATAAGGACACAAAGAGATTCTAACTTACAAGACCGTATATAGAAAAGGAAATACGAGATACGAGATATCTTATGAAATCCCGAAACAACTTAACTTACCGCATCAAAGGTAATATGCAAGTATATCATTTTTTGGAAAAAATTTATAAAATTTTAGGCGAATCTCCCCCTCAACACTTGTAAATTGACAAGGTGTTGAAAAAGAGCGATATACTTGCAGTTTTTTTTTTTTTTTTTTTTTTTTTTTTTTTTTTTTTTTTTTAAGCAAGAGAAAAATATTTTTTGTGTTTTTGGGGTTTAATAAAAAATAAAGAAAAAACATTTGTTTTACTAAAAATAGTAAAATAGTTATGTTTGACACTTTACTTTTGTTTTAAAAACTTTTGTAAGTCAAATGGTGTCAAACATCGCATACCAATTTGGTGAACTAAACTTGCAAACCTTGATGGAGCTAAGGGTTTTGTAAGTAAGTCCGCTAATTGGTACTCAGTGCCCACAAAATATAACTCAGCTGTACCCTTCTCGACATGCTCTTTGATGAAATGGTATCGGAGATCAATGTGTTTTGATTTGCAATGATGAACTGTGTTGCAGGAGATTGCAATGGCACTCTTAGAATCGCAGTAGATCGGAATCTTGTTGAATAGGTAGCCATAGTCTTTAAGTTGTGATCTCATCCAAATGACTTGAGCGCAACAAGCGGACATAGCTACGTATTCAGATTCGGTAGATGATAGTGATGTGCAATCCTACTTCTTTGATTGCCAAGACACAAGTTTATCTCCAAGAAACTGTAAGCCACCTGATGTACTTTTTCGCGAGTCTAAGCATCCTGCATGGTTAGCATCTGAAAAAGCTATTAGTTCAAAACCAGAATCCTTCGGATATCAGATCCCCAAGTGGATGGTTCCCTTTATGTATCGAAGGATTCTTTTTGCCTCATTGAGGTGTTTTTCAGTTGGATTAGCCTGATAGCGAGAACACATAAACACAGCAAATACAATATCAGGTCTAGTGGATGTGAGATACATGAGGGACCCAAAAATACTTCGGTATTTGGTAGGGTTAACTGGAGTCCCATGTAAATCAGCATCTAGTTTAGTAGAGTTGGCCATCGGTGTATTCATAGTATCACTACTTTGCATTCCATGTTTCTTTAAAATCTCAAGAGCATATTTGGACTGATTTAGAAAAATTCCACGAGGTGATTGATGAACTTGTAGTCCTAGAAAGAACGTAAGTTCACCCATCATGGACATTTCAAAATTATCGGTCATTAATTTTGCAAAATCCATTGAGTAATTTTTGTTGGTTGAAGCAAAAATAATGTCGTCGACATAAACTTGAACAATTAATAAGTCCATCCCGTAGGTTTTTGTAAACAGTGTTGGATCCACCGAGCCTAGAGTAAAATCATTAGCCAATAGAAATTTTGAAAGCTTGTCATACCACGCCCTGGGGGATTGCTTAAGACCGTAGAGAGACTTCTTAAGCTTGTAGACATGATTGGGACGTTCTGGATCAATGAATCCTTCAGGTTGACTGACATAAACCACTTCTCGGAGTTGACCATTCAGAAAAGCTGTTTTCACGTCCATTTGGTAAACAATCATATTCCGATGAGCAGCAAATGCTAAGAACATCCGTACAGCTTCAAGTCTAGCCACAGGAGCAAATGATTCTTCAAAATCGATACCTTCTTCTTGAGAATAACTTTTTGCTACCAAGCGTGATTTGTTGCATATGACTGTGCCTTTTGCATCCAGTTTGTTTTTCCAGATCCATTTTAAACCAATGACGATGATGCCTTCAGGTTTTTCAACCAATTCCCATACTTCTAATCTTTGAAAGGTTTCGAATTCTTCTTGCATTGACTTAATCCAGTTTTCATAAGTCATTGCTTCTTTGACATTTTTGGGTACGGTTTCACAAACTGTGAGTGCATAAATGCAAGTTTCACCGTTTGTGTGAAGGCGTTGTCTTGTCATGATAGGTGCATCTGGATGGCCAATAATTTGAACTAAGGGGTGATCTCTGGTCCATTTATGTGTCGAAGGATGAAGTTGATAAGTATCTCGCAAGTGAGCAGGACCCAAATTGCGTATGGATGACTCAGCAATGTCAGGGACAGGTTGAGCATTTGCAAATGGATTAATGAATGGTTCTGGGTCATGCTCTGCGGGTTGTGGAACTGATAAAGGTATGGAATCTCCAGCTGATTGTCGTGAGTTGGACCCGGTTCGTTCGGTTGTTGTAGGTGATATGACTGGAGAACCGTCTCTTCCAACAGTAGTAGTTGTTTGTTGAGGTGTATCAGGTACTTGATGTTGATCAAGGTTTGCAGCGGAATTTGGTGTGGCCTCAGATGGACGGTTAACAAGCGTATCATCAAACAATGGAGCAAACAAGGTTTCCACTTCTTTACGAGAAAGTGACAATGGTTCAGCCGAAGAGACCGGAAAATTAAGACGGTTGGTTGCGGGTCCTAAGCCGTGTTGCTCAGAAGCCATTTGAGTGAGTTCATCGAAATTAGCATGAATAGTTTCTTGAATTTCACGAGTACGACGATTCCAGATCCGATAGCCTTTAGAATTTTCACAGTAACCTATGAATACTCCAATGTCAGCCTTTGCTTTAAGTTTACCTAGATCATCACGATCATTGACTGGGTAGCATAAAGCACCGAATACATGAAAGTGACTGATGTTTGGTTTCCTTTTGTGAACAATCTGATATGGGGTTTTGTTGTGGCGTTTTGTGATCATGCACCGGTTTTGAGTGTAACAGGCGGTTGAAACAGCTTCTGCCCATAAGTAATCTGGTAATTGAGCGTTGATTAACATCGTTCGAGCAGCCTCCACTAACGTTCTGTTGCGTCTTTCGACAACTCCATTCTGTTTGGGTGTGCGTGGAATAGATGTTTGATGTTCAATTCCCACTTTCTCAAAATACGACCTTGGAGTCGGATTCTTAAATTCTGTGCCATTGTCAGTTCGAACAATTCTGACAGTGTTTCGAAGCTGAAATTGTATTTTGGTGAGAAAGGTGATGATCATTTGAGGAGCTTGATCTTTACTTCGAAGAAAATAAACCCAAGTCCAGCGAGAGTAATCATCCACAATTACTAGAATGTAGCGTTTACCGTTGATTGTTTGAACACGCATCGGACCACACAAATCCATATGAAGCAATTGTAAAACATGACTAGTACTGTGTTCAGGTTTTGAGGGAAAATGAGCACGAGTACTTTTTCCTTGTTCACAGGCTGGACATAGATGATCTTTGGCATAACGGAATCTTGGAAAGCCTTCAACTAATTTGTGACGAGCGAGATCAGTCATCGTTTTGAAATTCAAATGAGAAAGGCGTTTGTGCCATAACCAAGATTTAGTCATTTCAGCTTTGGATAGAAGACAGATTGGAGATGAAGCGATCATGTCAGACATTGAAATTGTATAAAGGTTAGTGCCACGTTTGCCAGACATCAAATCATTTCCTTGTAGATCATGAACAAAACAGGTTTTCTCGCGAAATGCTAGTTCTAAATCTCCATCACAAAATTGACCGACTAAGAAGAGGTTGTGACCCAAGCCTTCAACATAATAAACTCTGCTAATTTCAATGTTCCCATGCATGTAGTCTCTGTAACCCATGATTAAAGCGTATTGATCATTCCCGAATCTGACAGTTCCAATAAACTTTGAAATAAAGTTCTTTAACAGTTTGAGATTGCCTGTCATATGTCGGGTGCAACCGCTATCAACAATCCAGAGAACGATCTGAACCACCTGCATCAAAAGAAGACGACAGAGATGGAACAGAAGTAAGGGTGGAACCCGAGGAAATAGTGGGTTCCTGTTGGTTAGAAATGCAAGTATTTAAGAATTTAGGAATCCATTTAAAATTTGGTTTGTATTGTAACCAACGTTGCCAATTCCAACTAGTTTTTGCTTTGTTCTTAGTGAATGCACTAGCTTTGGGCGGGTTCCTAGGATTGTTGATTGCAGCTTGTGGGTTGACTACAACATCATTAGAAACTGTAGTAGGCGTTTTTCTTAAGGTAGACTTAGAAGCATTAGTGGACCTAGAAAAAGAGCCGGATCTACGTTTCTTTTTGCGGTTTAAGAGAGTATTAGCTACACATTTGGTATGATTACCAGATAACACACTTTTACGACAAAACACACAGGATGCATTAATATTCAAAACATTTAAAGGTTCAGCATTCGTTACATTAAGATTTGGATTACAATTTGCCAGATTAAAATCTAAATCAGATGCAACATTAGTTTTATTCGAGTTCCTAAGGTGATCTTCTACTTCTTGCACTTCTAGTGTTCCACTTTTACGTTGCGAGAGCCTACTCTTTTTAGTCTTCTTAACTCTTTTTGGCTTTGGGCTTCTAACGCTCTTAGGGGAAACTAGACCTGTGGAAGTGGAAGAGCTAACATTAGAACGCGTAGCATGCTTACCCTTATCTGTTATGTCTATTTGAAATATTCCTGGTGCAATCACAGTGGTGTCAATGAATTTTCCTTTTTGAAGCAGCTTAATTTTCTCTTTCAAATCAATGATGATGTGTTTTTTGTCCTGAATATCAGACTCAAGTAAACCATTGCAATAACGAATGTCATCGCGGTTTTGTTGCCATTCGGCGTTTTCAATCTTTAACTCCGCAATTTCATTTTTACGTTGACGACATTTGTTTTTACGAGACTCATGCATGTTACACAGTTGCAATTCAGTTTCAATACTTTGAGCTTGACACCAATCAATCTTATTTTTAAGTTGACAAATTTCATTTGAAAGTTTGTTTATCACATCATCACTGTTTTGACGCAATGTTTAATTTTGATATTTCAATGATTCATTTTGTGACCTCAACGAAACAAGTTCAGCACAGTACTCGGCAAATAATTCAGTATTGCTGGAAAAATGGAGTTCATTCATGAGAGAACTATGAAAATCAGCCTGAAGAAGTTGTTCCAAGAGTCAATCAGTATCTTCTTTCAAAAATCGGTTTTTGCTTTGTTGAACCAAAATTGCATTTTCATTAAGAGCGAAAATTTCTTTCATATCTTTAACTTCCTTTTGGAGTTCCTGTTCCCAACGAGTAGCACAATAACGCAAATTTTGAACTAAAGGCAGAATTTGTTTTTGAAAAATATCTCGCTTTTCCCGCTCGTAAGCTGATTGAAAAGTATGAACTGTAATTTCTGAATGTTGTTCAATGACGTTTTCCAAAGTATCAATGCCTTTCATGAATGTTTGAAAATTGTCTAAAACTTTACAGCGTGTTGGTAATGGTGTCACATGACCAGAAGAAGGTAATGGACCATTTACTTGTGCCACGGGTTTGACAGGAGCTCCATTGGAAGATGAAACATAAGACTCAGTAACATACCTTGAATTCTCAGGTATTTCTCTTGATGGAACAAAAGATTTTGAAATGTGAGGAGCTTTTGAGTAATCATATGGTTTGCAAAATTCAACATGACTCATTTTTGATCGACTCTGCTCTTCAAGTTCGTATTCTTCCTCAGTATCATGTTCAATAACACGCACAACATTATTATCCATCAATTGGTCCATACTGTACAGCTTAGGATTTGTTTTGAACATAGTGCGAAGAAAAGAGGATCTGTAATCGCCGAGGCCAAAACCTTTACCTGGTCTTGGTTTTAACGAAAACTTTTGAATTGTCGTTACAGATTCCCCATGTTTATAAACGATGTTTTGAAAAGCTTTGATTTGACTTTCGAGAGCGATGTTATCATCAAGTAAAGAGCTTTCTTTTTCACGTTTTTTGCACTTTATGTTCATAAAATTCCTGTTTGCAAGTTATCACCTCTTTACGTGTTTTTGAAAGTTCCTGTTGGAGTTGAACGACTTGTATTTGAAGATCATGTTTTTCATTTTCCAGTTTGGAAACGATTTTACCGTTTGACTCAACAATGTCATACATTTGCTTTTGAAGATTTTGTTCTTTGACATATGATTCTTGAAATGACTTTTCAAAACTTTGTTCATGATGAACGGCGTATTGAAAGCTTGAAAGTTGCTTTTTATAACATTCAATGTCCTTTTTTAACTTGGCATTTTTTTTCAAAACTTCAGTTTGCACGTCCGTTATGTGATTAGAAAGAAGTTGATTATTAAGTTGTATGGCCGTAACTGTACAGTCAGGAGCTGGATCAGAAGGAGGTTCATGTTGTTCACTAAAGTCATTTTCGTCTTGCGCAATAGGATCATCAAATGAGACGACAGTGTCATCATCAAATAGTTCATCCTCTTGAGAAGAGAAAAATGTTTCAGAAGGAACAACTTGCGCCTGATCTGATTCAGAAACATAGGGTGATGCATTAATATGTATGGAGCTTATGGTTAGGTCATTTACCTGAGACAAGCCATCAGTGGAGAACACTGGGCCTGAATCATTCAACTGATGTTCCTGCATGTTGGCCATAAGCATCACAGCTGCATTGGCTTCAAGATCTTCCATTTCATCATCATTGTAAGCATTAGCAAAGAAACTGTTCTCTTGAGCATTGAAAGTTCCTTCCTTTTCATCTTTGAGAGCCATAAGTAATGCCTGCTTGTGAAACTGACTACCTTTTCTTGGGTGAGGGCATGCAGTTGCAATATGACCTTTTTCGTTGCAGTTGTAGCACCATATCGCATTCCTAGAGACTGTGTTGTTACTAGCAGTATTGTCATTACTTCGCTGAGGAGCACCTGGATTGTTTCTGAATCCCCCATTGTTGTTAACTCTTTGTCCATATCCAGAATTTCCAGTATAACCACCTGAACGTCCTGAATTACGATTTTGAATCTCAACTCGACCATCTTGAATGACAGCTTGGTTTCTTGTATTTGATGAAGAACGAAGACGGTTGTTGGTTTTGTTGGAGAATTTGCTAAAAGCACGAGCAACAAGAGCAAGTCCTTGATTCAACGTATTGACGTCATCATCATCATCTTCAAACTGATTAGAGTAATACATGCTATCATTGTTGTCATATGGAGCAAATTGATTAGAAGCGTGTTGAGAAGCAGGAGGATGCTGGTGACTGAAATAATTCTGTTCCTGATTAGACATCGGAGGATGTGAAGCAGGAGTTTGAGCAACGAGTGCAAGGGGATTAGAGGTAGGTGGTGATGTGTATCCTCCTCGGGCGAGTTTGTCTTTTTCAACTTTAGATTCATAGTGCTTGAGATAGTCGTACAACAATCCATATGGATCCCTGTGAAGATTCTTGGCTTGTCTCACAAATGTCACATACTTTTGCCACTCAGGACCCAGACTACTAACAAACTTTGTATTGACAGCGATTCTTGGAAGAGTTATATCATGTCTCTCTAAATCATTGACGACATTAGTGAAACGATGAAAGTAAGACTCAAGAGATTCCCCTGGTTCGATCACGATGTTAGTGTATTCCAAGTAAAGTTTAGATTTCATGTCTTCCTTGTTCAGTTGTGTGCCTTGCATCAGTAGATGGACGTGTTCCCACATAGCTTTTGCAGTTGTTTGAGCATCAACACTTCTGAATATGATATTTGGTATTCCTTGAAGTATGTAAGACATAGCAATTTCATCTGCTTCACGATGGTGTTTTTGTTCCTCAGTAAGTTGAGACTCAGGAACACGCACAGCAGTTGGAGCTACCGGAGGATCAGCCTGTAGGTCACCGCCAACGTAGTTAACAGGCCAAGGAAATGGTCCTTCAAGGATAACTTGTTTCATGTACTTACCATTGGGTTTCTAGAGCTCAATAAACCTTAAGAATCGACTTGCCCATTGAACATAATTACCCGGTGTTAGCATTGGTGGGGTGTCTGGAGAGCCTGCTTCGTGTCTGGATTGTTGAGTTGAAATGACTTCACACATCCTGTCAAACCAGTGAGTAGGTTTTGGTGGAAGTTGGCTTTGTTGTTGTGACATCGGATAAGATTGTTGTATTGGAACCATTTGTTGCATGAAGTTATGGTGTTGTGAGTAAACCGGTTGATGATAATATTGTGGTGATTGTTGATACTGTTGTTGTTGCTGATGTTGCTGATGATACTATTGATACTGATGTTGCTGAGGATTGTTAAAGTTGTAATACGGTGGTTGAGACATTATGAAACACTTGTGTGAAAAGATGGATATTGTAGAAGGTATAGTTTTGCCAAATCTCGAAAAGTATGCCCAAGTAGATGTTTTCGAAACTTTGTCACAGAACTGGAGATTGCGAAAACTTGACTTATGAGGATTGCGAAAAAATTGCTGCTCAAGGATTTCGAAATATGTAGTTTTCGAAAGTTTTGAGATTTCAAAATAAAGTTTCTCGAAACTTAGAAATATTTTCGAAAAACTTAGATATTTCGAAAAACCAAAGAAGTTTTCGAAAAACTATGGTGATTTCGAAAATTTGTGAACTTTTCGAGAACACCAATAACACTTTTCGAAATTATACAATTTCGAAAATTAACCAAAAGTGGAAGTACTTTTCTTCCTTATACAAGAGAGAAAAGACTGAGTACACAATCCGTAAGTCGAAAGATAGCAAAATCACACGTTCTCGAAAATAAGGCAAAGATGGATTTCGAAAGTTAGCACTACTTTGTTTTTCAATGAAAGCGATCCAAAAAAGAGTTTTTAGTGCAAGATTTTTGTACTACAAGTTAAAAAATGATGAAATATTGAAGAAAGTAATAAACTTGACAATAATTTTCCAAAAATAAACAAATTTCGAAAAATAGTACAAAAATACAAAACGTTATTTTGAAGAAAAAATTGAAACTTTAGTGTTTGAAATGATTTGTAGCACAAATTTGTAAGCAAATATGTGATAAAAACCAAAAGAACAAACAAAAAAAATACAATTTTTAAGAAAAAATAACGACTAAAAAGGCTTTTATGGAACAAATTTTAAGGAGAAACAAAGCAACACCTTCATATGGCGAATGATACCACTTGTTAGGTCACCATATTGATTTCACACAAACAAGAATGAGATAGATATAAGGATGGGATGAGTATTTGAATAAGAGAATGATAAGAGCAAGAGTTTCCTTATGATTTCAAATAAACAACCAAGTTTTACATTAGCCTAAGACATCTATTTATAGGTGAGGAGCTAGGGCAACACTCCTAGTCCTCCCTTCTTGGAATTTGTATGGCCTTTAAGGCCCATGGACTCATTGTCTTAAGCCTAGTAAACTAATAACATAACATAAATGAAAGTAACTAGTAACTTAAGCAACCTATTATTACAAATGACCGAGACTTGATAAAATAGTAAAAACTATGATCCCAACAATGATGCTGACATCAGAGCTTCGAATATTGTCATTTAAGGGCTTCCTAAAGATGTCTACAAACTCATCAACTTTAACACAGAAGCGAAAGCAGTTTGGGATAATGTGAAGATGCTTCTTGCAGGGTCTGAGTTAACCAAAGAAGATAGGGAGTCTCAGCTGTATGATGAATTCGAGCACTTCAAAATGAATCCAGGTGAAAGAATCACTGACTACTACGTCAGATTTCACAAGCTAGTTAATGACATGAGAGCCATCAAGATGACAATGCCCAACATTCAGCTCAATTCAAAATTCGTGAATAACGTGGCACCTGAATGGGATAGGTTTGTTACCGCTGTCAAACTCAACAAAGGTCTCAGGCATACTAATCATGAACAACTTTAAGCATATCTCCAACAACATGAGAAACATGCAGCTTATGATCGGGTAATGCGAGAAAAGCTCAGTCCTACAACAACAAATGAGTCTCTTGCCTTTGTGTCTAATGTTCAACAACTTACTCAGTCTTCAAATGATCAATCTCAACCACCTTCATCCAGATCTACCTCAACTAGTGGAAAATCATCAACTCCCTCACCACTAGCCTTAAACACCCATCTTGACTCTGGTTATTCTCATACCGACATGATGATTGATAACCTCTCCAACCAAGTCTCCTTATTAGTCCAACAGTTCAGAGCTGTACTTCCACCAACTAACAACCAACTCAGGACTTCGTCTAACCCACGTAATCAGGCAGTCATTGAAGATGGAAGAGTGGTGGTGCATAATGTGCAAGGAAGACAAAATGTCAATCCAAGAAATGCTGGTAGAGATAATGGGCAGTATAGAGTCGGGAATGCGCTTCAAGTGCAAGCTAGGCAGCCTAAGTGCTATAACTGTGGAGGGTTGGGCCACATAGCTAGGAATTGCACTCTTCCAAAGCGTCCTCAAAACTCTGAGTACTTCAAGGACAAGATGTTGCTAATGCAGGCGCAAGAGAATGGTATTGCTCTGGATGAAGAAGCTTTGCTCTTTCTAGCTGGTGATGACAAGAATACGTTTGATGCTGATGTGGATGATCAACCTGTTCTGGACATGGCACTCAATGATCCGAACATCTTCCAAGTTGAAGACTGTGATGCTTTTGATTCGGACGTTGATGAAGAACCCATAGCTCAAACCATCTTCATGGCTAATCTGTCCGCAGCTTCATCATCTCCACAACAATCTGGCTCCTCCATCACTTCTGCTATCTCTGAGGTACCCAAGCCACAAAATTCTAATCTGAATTGCTCTATCAATCCACAGGGGACATGTGACTCGGTACAACCCACGAATATTGACAACACAGATATCACTAATATGGGAAATACCAATAATGTCCCATATGAACGGTATGTAAATGACAATAAAATGAATGTTGTACCAAGTGACATGCCGTCGGTTGATGCTAGAGAACTTGAGTTACATGAGCACACTATATACAACCCTGATGACTCCTTGATCACTAGAGTTAACATCCTTAAGGAACAGGTGGCCTTATACGAGCAGCGTGCTAAATTTGAACTTAATGAACGTGAGCAGAAAATGGAATGGCAATTGCGTACTTACATATCTGAAAACAATGCCAAACAAGAAACATTGAAAAAGGAGTTAGTTTCTTTAAAAAAACAATTGGATCAGACTGTCAAGCAAAGACAGGAAATTCAAAAGGGGTTGACTTCAATCAAACTCGACTACCAAGAAAAAGAAACCAAATTTCTAAATGATTTTTCAAAACTTAAAACGTTGAAAAAAAAATTGGAAGATAAGTTGTACATGCAAGGCCAAACCATTCAATCTGCTCAAATGATGCAAAACCATAGGAAACTAAGAGATGAATTTAGTGAACTCGATGCCTCTAAGACTAAAGCCAAATTTCTTGGAATTGGTATAGGTGCTCAACCTGCGCTTTATGATGCACACACTATGCTTGACCCTAACCATGCCCCTCCTGATGTGAAATCATATGATGAGATTGATAAGGCTGAGGATAGAACTAGGGAAAAACTTGCTGAGCGACTTAAGGATCCACTATGAGTTGCTAAAAATATTGTGTTTCACCATGATTATACTAATGACAATCACTCAGCTGTTTTTGTCCCTCAAAAGAAAATCCTTCCTGAAAAAGTGTTTTGGAATATTGACATGGAAAAAATGAAAGCTGAAAGAATCATTGGTAACACACGTACCATCTTTAGGATTGCTGACCCAACCATCTATCCCCTGCACACACCCCAACATCTAGTACCATATACCTTACCCACACAGTGTAATACCCTAATTGCGTTATATGTTCTAGGCCAATTGTTTAAACATTTTGAAAAAACATGTAAAACTAGAATTACACCAACGGGGATTACAGAAGGGGAAAGGGGTTTTGAGCAAACAAAGCAGTGTTACCTAACTGAAGTCATGCCACTTTTCGACCTTCTTAAAGAACACTTTGAAGGCCTTAAAACTACCATCAATAATGATGTGAATCAAATGAAAAAAGTTTTTAAAGAGGTGGAAAATGAGGGTAACCAATTGGCAATCGATCTCAAATACAGTGAAATTGACAGAAAAAACATCCTCATCATGAATGAGGACTTGATTGCTAATTGCATTGCACAAGATATCTTTTACACTGTTACTGGCTTTGCCCCTATCTACTAAGCAATTTCATGAAATGTCCATTACTTTAAATGTATTTCAGAATCGTGTGATTGAGCTTGAGGGGGAGAATTACAAACTAAACTACAAAATTCAAAACGACGACCATGATAACATGGTCAGGAGTTTTTCAAAACTAGAAGTTGATAATTTTAACTTGCAACTAAAATACCAACATCTGAAAGAAAACATAAAAGTATCAAATGCCATGACATCTTCGGATGCTCCTGAATTTGATACATGTTTTGAATTAGCCAAAAAGGATGATGTAATTCAAGCTCACTTAAACACGATTCGGAAGTTGAGGGCCCAAATTGCACAATTAAAATTGAACAAAAGCAATGTGACCAATACCAATTACCAGGAGTCGATAGATTCTCAAAACTCTCAGAAACAGGGCATGATCAATGAATTATAACATGAAAATGAGTGGCTTCGTGCTGAAATGTCAAACGCTAAACAACGTTACAAAGAATTGTTTGAGTCTATTAAAATAACACGTGACCAAAACAATGAAAGAGTTACTTCTTTGTTAAATGAAATTGAGAATCTAAAGACTATGGTAAAGGGTAAAATGCCCGTCATTTCATGTGATCATGCAATTTCCAATGTACATGCTTGTAAGAAATATGCGTGCGATGCTGTCAATGTCTCTCTTCCCCTTAGGAACAATAAGTTAGTTCACAACAACTATCTTAAGAATCTTAAGGATTGTCTGGCCATGCTTAGAGAAACCATTGAAGATGAGAGGATATCTAAACCAAATGATGATGTTGTTATTGGTGCTTGCTTCCTCACTAATAAAGCCCAGGAACTATTAGAATATGCCATAGGATCATGCCTCAAGAATGATAACAAGTCGGAAAGGTCATTTGCATCGCACCCTAACAGTGTCAACAAACATGTTACATTAGATCATCCCCAAACCATGTCATAATCCACCATCATGATCACCGGTAAACAAGTAGCAACTAATCATACTAATGTTCCCGTCATTGCTTCTACAGGAGTAAAAGGTGTATCTAATGCTAGCAAGTCACAGCCTAGGGGCAATACAAAGAATGATAGGACCTTGCCGGCTAAGAGAACACTTATGAAGGAAGTAGAAGAATCATCTAGGAACAATAAAGTTATGCTTAATGAAAGGAATCGAGTTGATTCAAACATTTGTGTTAACAATGATGTAATTAATTCGAATTCTGGTGCTATTTGTAAGACTTGTAACAAATGCTTATTTTATGGTAATCATGATGCTTGTGTTGTGTCCTTTCTTAAATCCACTATGAAATCTCCAGTTATGAATGTCTCGAGTGTTAAACGGGTAAAACAAGTATGGAATAAAATAGGAAAAGTATTTACTAACGTTGGTTATCAATGGAGACCTACTGGAAGGAAATTCACACAAAGGGAAAAGTGCCCAATGACTAGGATCACTCACTCCAAAGTTGTGACTATTAAGAAGTGGAGACCTACTGGTAGAATGTTCCCATTAGAAGAACTTAGTACCACTCCTAGTTCTAGTGCATCAAAATGTGAAAGTTCCAGTAAGATATCTGGGACATATGTTAATCCAATGTTTGTGTGTGCTAACCAAACGGACCCCATCTGTTTGTGGGGCTCCAGCTTTTTCAGTTATCCAAGATCGTCTGGTTTCAAATGCAGGTCGTACAAATTGTCCTTTGGTATTTGGACTCAGGCTGCTCAAAACATATGACTGGAGATCGCTCGCAGCTCAAGAATTTCATGGAAAAGTTTATTGGTACGGTTAGATTTGGAAATGACCATTTTGGATCTATAATGGGTTATGGTGATTACGTCTTTGGGTACAGTGTGATATCCAGAGTTTACTATGTGGAAGGACTTGGGCACAATCTATTTTCTGTTGGTCAATTCTGTGACTCTGATCTTGAAGTTGCTTTCAGAAAACACACCTGTTTTGTTAGAGAATTAGATGGTGTTGATCTCCTCAAGGGGAGTCGGGGCACTAATCTTTATACCATCTCTATCGAAGACATGCTACGGTCGTCACCAATTTGCTTGCTTTCTAAAGCCTCCAAGAATAAATCATGGTTATGGCATCGTCGTTTAAACAACTTGAACTTCGGTACCATCAATGAACTCTCACGTAAAGATCTTGTTCGAGGCTTGCCCAGACTTAACTATGAAAAAGACCATTTGTGTTCCGCATGTCAAATGGGCAAAAGCAAAAAGCACACACATAAACCCAAGACTGTCAATTCCATCATGGAAGTCCTACACACTCTCCACATGGATCTCTGTGGACCAATGAGGATTCAAAGTATCAATGGAAAGAAATATGTGCTGGTTATTGTTGATGATTTCTCTCGATTCACGTGGGTAAAGTTTCTACGCTCAAAAGACGAGACTCCGGAAACCATCATCAAACTCATAAAAATGTTGCAAGTTCGTCTCAACAAAACAATTAGATTCATTCGAGCTGATAACGGAACGGAGTTTTTGAACAAACAACTTACTCAATTTTATGAAGGTGTAGGAATTAGTCATCAAAAGAGCATTCCATGTACTCCTCAACAAAATGGAGTTGTTGAAAGACGCAACTGCACATTAGTTGAAGCCGCACGGACTATGCTCATCTTCTCCAAAGCTCCTATGTTTCTTTGGGCTGAGGCAATTGCAACAGCATGTTACACACAGAATAGATCCTTGATACATCCTCTCCATTGCAAGACTCCATATGAACTAGTCCATGGCAGAAAACCGGATCTTTCGTTTCTTCGTGTATTTGGTGCACTGTGTTATCCAACAAATGACAGTGAAGACCTGGGGAAACTCAAGGCCAAGGCTGACATTGGTTTCTTTGTTGGCTATGCTCCAGAACGAAGGGGATACCGTATCTACAACAAACGTACCAGAGACATAATGGAAACAATCCACGTCACTTTAGATGAGCTAACAGAGTAACTGGTTCCTGGACAATCAAGTTCTGGACCCGTACCTAACCTCTTGTCTCTTGGACCTATAAGCTCCAGGCTTGTATAGAATCCCACTCCTGCTACTCCCTTCGTACCTCCTACAAGTGATGATTAGAAAAAGTTATTTGACCCCATGTTTGATGAATACTTTGAACCTCAAAATGTGGATGCTCCAGAAGTCACTGTCATTCCACAACCAGCTGGGGTAGCTGATGTCCCAATTGTTAATTCTGGTCCATCCACTTCGATGTCATGGGATCCTGAAGCTCCCACCATCAGTCATTCAATCACCACATCTAATGGTCAATCATCATCTGTACAACGAGTTGCAGCTGTAAATAACTCTTTTGGTGAGAATCCCTTCGCTCCACCCGATAATGAGCCGTTTGTTAATATCTTTGCACCTGAACCGTCAAATGATGCTACATCCTCAGATGAATCAAACACGGCTACCTCAGTTCCCTACTCTCAACCTCATGAACACCTTAGGAAATGGACAAACGACCACCCAATTGACAACATTATTGGAAACCCCTCACGCCCGGTATCAACCCGTAAGCAACTTGCTACCGACGCTTTGTAGTGCTTCTTCAATTCTGTCCACTCTAAAGTTGAGCCTAAAGATTTCAAGGATGCAATGTCTAAACATTCATGGTTCACTGCTATGGTGGATGAAATTCATGAGTTTGATCGACTTGACATGTGGGAATTAGTACCGCCTCCTGAGAGTGCTATGATAATTGCTCTCAAATGGATATTTAAAGTGAAGCTTGATGAGCATGGAGATGTATTAAAGAACAAGGCAAGACTTGTGGCAAAAGGATATCGTCAAGAAGAAGGTATTGACTTTGAAGAATCCTTCGCACCAGTTGCTAGAATTGAAGCCATAAGAATATTTCTAGCAAATGCTGCTAGTCAAAATATGGTGGTGTATCAGATGGATGTTAAGACCGCATTTTTAAATGGCGATCTTAAAGAAGTGGTGTATGTAAGTCAATCTGAAGGATTCGTGGATCCTGAACGCCCTAACCATGTGTATCGCTTGAAGAAGGCCCTTTATGGTATTAAACAAGCTCCCAGGGCGTGGTATGACACTTTGTCAAAATTCCTTCTTGCCAACAAGTTCTCCAAAGGGACTGTTGATCCTACACTCTTTACCAGAAAGAAGGGCAAAACCTTTCTTCATGTGCAAATATACGTAGATGATATAATATTTGCCTCTTCTGATCCCAAAGAGTGTGATCGCTTCTCCCATGAGATGAGTTCTGAATTCCAGATGTCCATGATGGGTTAAATGTCCTTCTTTCTAGGCCTGCAAATATCTCAGAATCCCAATGGGATCTTCATCAATCAAACCAAGTAAGCTAATGAAATCTTGAAGAAATTCGGATTTGATTCATGCGACGCAGTTGATACCCCGATGATGGAAAGATCAAAACTTGATGAAGATAATATTGGGATCCCTGTTGAACAAACCAAGTATCGAAGCATGATTGGTTCCTTAATGTATCTTACTGCTAGTCGATCGGATCTTCTTTTTGCAGTCTGCATGTGTGCTCGGTATCAATCCAAACCTACCAAGAAACACCTGGAAGCTGTAAAGAGGGTCTTTCGGTATCTTAAAGGAACAATCCACTTGGGCCTATGGTATCCAAAGGATACTTCTATGGCCTTCACCGCCTATTCGGATGCTGACCATGCGGGATGTCAGGATACTCGTCGAAGTACGTCTGGGGGTGCTCAGTTCTTGGGTAACAAGCTAGTTAGTTGGTCTTCAAAGAAACAAATGAGTACTTCAATATCCTCTACAGAGGCTGAATACATTGCCATGTCCTCGTACTGTGCTCAGATTCTATGGATGAGGTCTCAACTTTCGGACTATGGAGTAGTATACAACAAGATTCCCATGTATTGTGACAATAAAAGTGCGATTGCGCTTTGCTGCAACAATGTCCAGCATTCAAGAACTAAGCACATTGACATTCGACATCACTTCGTCAGGGAGCAAGTTGAGAAAAGAATTGTGGAACTCTACTTTGTGAGGACTGAGTTCCAGCTTGCTGATATCTTTACCAAAGCACTTTCTAGGGATCGATTTCTATTTATCCTCCCTCGCCTTGGTATGAAGAGTCTCACTCCTGAGGATCTCATAAGTCTTTAGGAAGATCAGGAGGAGTAAAGGGGTTGTTTCATGTATCCTTTGTACATAGTTTAAAACAAAAAGAAAATAGAAAAGTATTAAACCTATAAAAACCATAAATATTAAACCTATAAAAACCATAAAAATCTGAAGAATCTTAAAATCCAAAAATATTCTTCTTTCGACATGTCTCTTGTGTAATCAATATTATGTACGTTTCTAGAAATGTCATTCAATAATGACACGGAAACATACATATGCTTGAGCAAGAGTTTTTCTTTTTAATAATGTTTTTCTAAAACATGTCGTTTCTAAAAATATTTTTTCAAATGGTTTGCTATTACTTCAGATAGCAACCCGATCTTTATATTGGGGAAAGTTCGTCGCCAAAAAGACGACTGTTCCTAACAAAGGCATGAATTACTTTATATTTATGCCTTTTCTGATCTGATGTACGCTTAAGTGCATCATTTCTGGTAAAAGACGAGAAGTCTTCTTTGCATCTCAAATATTTTTCCTTCAATGATTCTTCGGGAAAATATTTGCTCCAAACTTGGTGGTACCATGGTTTTTGAAGATCAAACAAACCTGAAGAGTTGTTTAAAATTTACCTCTCAATCGATGCTATAAAAATTAATACTTTATGCAAAATGTTTAATTTTAAAGTGTGTCATCGATTGAGGGGGAGAACGATTTCAAAAACTATACATCATCAAAACAATGATTTTTGTGCATAACTTCAAGTGGATTAAGTGCAATTGTTACGTGTTAGTATCTGAATTTTTCATGAGTTTCTTGCTAAACTCTAAATCAATTTTAAACTCATCATCTCTAACACATAACATACTCCCTCAAGGTTTGAGGGGGAGCTTAAATGTCGTCTCAAAATCAGTCATACTTAAAAATGTCACATCCTTTTCCAAAACTTTATAGTTATTTAAATCACTTGGGATCACAAATCTCAAATTGATTTGAAATTTTTGATCGGGGGAGAAGATGTGATTTAAATATGAAAAACTGATTCAAAAGTGATGTTTTTGAACATGAAAACAAAAATCTGCTCTTTCCTATGTGCCAAACTCTTTCGCATATCAATGCACATATTGAGGGGGAGCAAAATGATTTGTGTAAAAGGATCCTTACATCTCATATGAGTGCATCTCATTCTTGACTCATGAATTGACGAAACACAAATGTCCTGAATCGAAAGGACTAGTCCTGGACGGGTAATAACTTCAAGCTGGTTTAACCAGTGATGTAAGCGTGTCTCGGAGATGACTAGTTTAAGTAGAATGTACCGTTTCGAGAAACCTTGGGTGAATCTGATCAAGCCGGGTAATAACTTCAAGCTAGTATATCTAGTGATGTAAGCGTGTCTCGAATGCCCGGTCATGTTCACTCAAGGTAGATCAATTCAAAAGTGCAACTCTTCCCGACATGTGCAAATTTTCAAATCAATACTTATGAGCACATGTTAAGGGGGAGCAATTGAAAATGACAAAACTCTCAATGTGTTAACAAAATGTGTTTCTCAATCATAAACACATTGAGAGAATTTTCAATGATTTGGTAAATGGCAACTTAGGACAGTCATGCAGTTATAAGGTGGCTAAGGCTAAGAAAACCGTCCTATGACCCGCCAGAGCCGGAGGGATCTACCTATGGACAATACCAAATAGATAGTATTTAGAAGTCCGTAGGTATGATTGTGAAAAAAGGAGAAATGTGAGAATGGGGAAAGAAGGGGTTGAAGAATTAAAAAGAAATGAAATGAGAAAAGGTGAAAAGAAATAGCCCTCTAATTATTCAACCTTAGGGCAGAAACCGGGTTCAATTCATAATCTATTGATTGTTTCTAAGGCGACATCGGTATTGAAGACAAGATGTCATGGACCCAGTGACGCAATGCACTAAACCTTCTAGCCACTCAAGTTCTCTTAAAAGAACTTGTTTCATTCTCACGGGGAACCGGTGTAATCTATCGACTTATCTCTTAGAGATAGTTGATATTGTAGCAGGAGACCTCTCCCTAATCTCCGCATAGGAAAACCAAATGCACTTATTGAGTCTAGAGCCTTGAGATGCATAAAAAGATCTCATAGGAACACGTGTTACCTCTACCCTGGTTGTTCAACATTAAGGACACCAGTGGTAAACTATGAGTCCTACGCAGATCTTAGCAATCTGCCAGAACATTTATGAGGGTTGTTGCTTTAGTAACTCCCAGTGATTGAATGGAAATTCCTGCCAGGGTCAACATCAAGCAGCCCTGAAAGCAGGTCACTTAGGTAATTCCTTGTGAATTACACTTAGTGGCCACGATGGTTACTAACGGTCAACAGTCGTGGAGTGATCTCCAGCGACTCACCCAATCGTTGATCTACTTTGGTAGTTCATGTAAATCCTTTCAGGGTTTGCCGATTGGGAACGGTCTTGGAAAGGATTAGAAGGAGTCTTCACACTATGATGTTGACGATCTCTAATTCCAAACCTATAAGCACCGGATGATTTGTTGCTAACTGTCTACTTGCAGGAATTTCTAAAGGTTGCGGGTGATTGCTGATAAGATGCTAATCAATCAACACATGCTCACACTTCAACTTCACAACTCAAAAGATATCATGATCATTGAATGGGCTTCAACCGTGCTTCCTTAACTCTGATGAAGAAGATCATGATCCTGAAAAGTGTGAGCATGCCTACACAAAGAGGTTCATATCACATGGAGACGTTACTACTCATCGATGACCCTCTGACATTCAATTGGATGATGAAGATGTTACAACTTCCAAAGATCATCCATCATATTGAAGGAGTCATCTAGAGTCTACCACTTAAAGCACAAAGATCTCAACAATGAAGAATCAAAAGGCTACGAGCTACAAAGATGTCGTCAAAGATCTAAATGCTATGATTCAACATTTATTTTCCGGGGTGACCTCCCTTAGGGGGAGATTGTTAGGAATACGATTATTCATATGAAGACTCGGTCACCCCTAGTATTGTTTAGCATACTGTAGCTCGTAGTAATTATCATTTTAGTTAGTATGTAGAGTAGTATTAGTAGTATTTGTGGAGTCGGGTCGGGTCTCTTACCCACTGTCAGCCCGCTCTACAGCCCGTTTCAAGGGGCGTTTACATTGTAACTATACATACCCTTTCCCTCCCATGGGAAAGGGTTGGACCTTCATTTGCAATCTAACATTCAACAAGTTTTCTCATACAAGGCTCCCAATTCTCTCATCTCATTCTCTCTCTAACTTCTTACTAGAAACTACATCTTTAATCATCCTAAATCACATAACCATCCATGTTCTTATATTAGAGTATATTACATGTTTTTTTCTCTTTTCTTTTTCTATTTTTTTTTCTTGATTTTTTCGATTTTTTTTTTTTTTTTTTTTTTTTTTTTTTTTTTTGCATACACTCTTACCCTACTATCCAAAATAATACATCATAGGGAATGAACATTCCCCTTACACTTGAATTCTTACATACTTTACAATAAACTAATCTAATGACTCGAATTAAGATAATCAAAACATTTGGAGTACTTTTAAGATTAACGCACATATGGGGGTAATAATATGATGTTCTTCTCCATTACTCCATAAAATAAGTACTTTACCCATGAGTCCCAATCGTCCCAAAACAATATGTACAAGGATATGACTCGACTTAGCAACCATGTAATCAATTAGATAATTAACTTAGGGTTTAACAAATAACAATAATGCACTAAAGATGAGTGCATACACGGAAGGCTAAGGCGATTTGGTTGTACATTTAAGTGGGGTGTAACAAATTCTTCCTTTAAGTAAGATGCTTAAAGTTAGAAACGAAAAGATAGGCTCGGAGGGGTGTACTAGGGGTTTCGTGTACTAAAAATGAGTACAACGCTAAGGGTGTGGGAAAAATTAATTGACTTAACTAGCCAAATAATATGACTTAAATGGTCAAGTAATTATGATACGGGTTTAACACAAGGGTGATCCTAATGCCTCTTATCATGTAGTAAATCCTACTATACGAATGTAGTCTCACTAGCGGTCTTGGGATGCATCACTAACGCAAGTTCTAGAATCTAAATGCTACCGGTACACTCATAAGCACTAACAGTAAATGCTTTTCCTATCAAATCTAAAGGCGAACCTCACATATTTGGGTGGAAAATTTTTCTGAATGATACGGTTTTGTGCTAGTCATACAATCTCCTATCCATGAGACGCTTGCTATGGATAAAGTTTCACTCCTAAATGTTGTAAAAAAATTTAAATTTGGCGCTAAAATTGCACTAACAAGTATTTCTCATAGTTTTATTACACATCTACCATCAAAAAAACAAACTCAAGCGAAAGTGTATCTGTAAGGTATCATCATTTTACCCTCCCCTTACACTTAGGATGAACATTGTCCCCAATGTTCAAGTAAAGAATGTAAAAGTGAAATAAGTAAAAAGAATGAAATCAAATACTCCCCTGATTCGCTCGGTATGGATAATAAGGTGGCCAGGTTAGATCTTCCTCCAAGAAAATGACCAATCAAAGCTTCCCTTCCAGAATATAAATCATCTTCTTGTCATACATAACCTGTAAAACCTGAGAAAACAGACAAGGCAACCTCGCATAAAATCGGCGGCAATCTACATATGCTAATAGAACCTAGAAAACAAAATAAGATATAATGCTTGTGGAATGATGTTTGCAGATTTCCTGGAGATTATAAAACTAATAATTCAACAAAAACTTTAAGACTCCGTTAGAAAAACAAAACTGGTAAAATTTCCAGAATTTTACATGTGACGCCGTCAGAAGTGATCTGCAGAAATTCTTATGTTAAGTTTCTGGAAAATTTCTGGAAAAACTTCGTCCTACTTCCTGGAAAATCCTGCAAAACATCATTATGACTCGATACAAGCATTTGACTCTAACAAATATGAATATACATGTTCACTAAACATTGTGGAGAATCATGATCGGTTTTGTTTCTTAAAAACATATTTGGGGTTTCCCCTTACACTTATCTTTTGCAAAAATACCTTTGCATGAAGTTAAGACTAGGCCAAACGACAAAATAAAGTATTTTCACTATTTTAGTTTTGAAACATGATCTACCAACAATAAAAATAAAGCATGCATACGGAAGCAAATAACAAACAAACAAAATAAAAATCACACAAAACATGGGTTGCCTCCCAAGAAGCGCTTTTCTTTATTTACGAGTCTTGTAGCTAGACTCAAGGTCATGGGTTACTACGTGATACGGGTGAGTTCCTCATTAAGGACATCTTTGGGATCAAATTTGGGTTTTAACTTCCTATCGGTTTTCTTAGTACGGTATGACCTTTCAAACTTCTCTCCATCCGGATCATACAAAATCATCTTCATATGCCATGATCCGTCACCTTCCTTAGGTGGCTTGTCCCACCTCCATTTACACTTATCTCCCTCTCTTTTCCACTTGTTCATCTCTATATTAATAGGCATTACGCTTAAGAACTCAATCATCCTTCTAAAGACTAAGGGGTCCTCAAAAGGGTGTAGCTCTTCATCTCTAGCTATGAGTTGCTCCACCGAATGTGTCTTATCGATGAAATCTTTTTCTAGATAGAATGGGCGTTGAGGTCCTATAAAGTTCCTTTCTATCCAAGGTCCATATCTAGATGGTCTCCTATTCATCTCAACCCAATGTGGTGTCGGTTCATCCTCACAATCGTAGCTATGTTTCTTAACATCATATACCGACCAAGTATCGCCTTCACCTACCGCTATCTTAGACTCCTTACAATCTATCATGGCGCTAGTGGTTGCTAAAAATCCTCTTCCTACCAACAATGGGCATGTAGTGTCACTAACCATATCTAGGATGTGAAAGTCCGCTAACATAGTTAACTTCCCTATGTGAACAACTACATCCTTAATCATTCCAACCGGGTGGGCAATACTCCCATCCGCTAGACCAATCAATACCTCCGTCTCCTCTAAATTTCCTAGCTTGAGAGTGGTGGAAAGAGATAAGGGAATCAAGTTGAGGCTTCACCCTAAATCGGCTAGTGTGTCGAAAGCTTCGGATCTTCCATTCTTACAAGGCAAAACAAATATACCCGGATCATCAAGCTTTTTAGGCAACTTATTTTGAACGAAGGCGGTCCCATTTTTACCTAGTTTAAACTTCCCATATTTTTCTAGGAGGGCACTATAGTAGGGAGCACGGGCTAAGACATCAATAACGGGGCGTTCAAGGTGAAGCTCCTTGAATTCATCGTCAAGGTCTTGCGTAGGAGGTGTTTCAACTATGTTTTTGACCGATTTTATATCGGGTGTTTTAGTTGATTGGTCCTTTTGAAGAATTTGGTTTTGCTTGAAACATGTGCTCGTTGATTTAACCGAGTAGTATTGCGGACAAGAAGTGGGTGACGAAACTGATGATATGGAATTAACGTTTAGTTTTGGGTTCTTGACCGTGTCGCTTGGGAGTGCTCCCATTTCTCGGTCATTGAGAACTTTCAACAATGTGTCAATTTTGGTGGTCATCTCGCTTTGCTTTTGTTTGAAATTGGCTTCAAACTTAGATATGCGAGCTTCTTGAGATGCCATAAACTTAGACATCAATCCTTCAAGATTGTTGGTACTACCATAGTTGTTAGAAGGATTATTGTTGAAAGTACGGTTGGAGGGTGGACCGTTTGGTTGGTAACGATTAGGCGGATTGGAAGAATTGGCCTGATTTTGTTTCCACCTAAGGTTTGGGTGATTTTTCCAAGAGGGGTTGTAGGAATCACTGTAAGGGTTTGGCTCGGGTTTGAAAGTGTACCACTTATCTCCCGCTTCGTCGGTACGCGAGGATGCGTAGTCCACACAATCACGAGTGTCATGGGGACCACTACATAATTCGCATGAAGAAGTGATTTTGTTCACTTGGCTTGAAGGCTTAGGAGCTTCGTAAGATTTCATGAGAAACTTGACTTGGTCCTCAAGTTCCATGATCCTACGGTCGGGAGTGCTAGAATTGTTCGAAGGCAAAGATATTGCCTTGACCGTTTTGTTCAAATCACGGGGATCATTCCAACTTTCGTTGTCATAGAGAGCAAGATCTTCTATGAGTTCCCATGATTGTTCCGCACTTAGATCACGTAGCTTACCACCGGCCGATTGGTCAATGGCTCGCCTTGTGGAGAGATCGATATGGTCATAGAAGATTTGGACTTGGAGCCAAAGATCTATGCCATGATGACGGACTTTTTAGAGTAAGTCCTTGAATCGAGTCCATGCTTCATATAGAGTTTCACCTTGACATTGTTGGAACATCAAGATATCATTTCTAAGCTTGGTAGTTCTCCCCGGTGGGAAAAATTGAGCAAGGAAACGAGTGGTGAGATCATCCCATGAGGTGATGGATCCCGCGGGTAAACGCTCAAGCCATTGACTAGCTTGATCACGTAGAGAGAATTGGAATAGGCGTAATCGGGTTGACTCTCTAGTTGTAACATCAAGGTCTATAGAATCTACGATTTTAAGGAAGTCCTTGAGATGTTGGTTTGGATCTTCGGAACGAAGTCCATGGAATGCACATCCGCTTTGCACCAACCGGATGGTGTCGGATCGCAAGGGGGTCACATTGGCTCCTTGGGTGAGCTCAATGGTGTTTCGATAGCCTTGGTGGCTAGGTCGGGAGTACTCTCCTATGGTTCGGGGCCTAAGAGGTTGGTTATCTAGTGGTGGGTTTTGTTGTGGTGGGATGACGGGTTCAAAGATGTTACCATTGTCCATGATGTCGGATGGCGAAGAGTTACGAACAAAAACATGAAGAAATAAGATAGACTAAAGAGAACCTAAAAATAAAAATAGAATCCTACTAGAAAGGAATCTAGCAAGTAGACCTAATGAAAAGAAATTCTAACCTAGACAATAACTATTCCCCGGGCTGCGGCGCCAAAAACTTGATGCGTAGGGATTGCACCAGGCTTTACCTCTCGAGGGATCTCGAGAAGCTTACAACCCCCACCAGGCAGTGTACCTGATCGTTGTAGTATAGTATAGTGACAAGTACCGGGGGATTGATCGTTCAACTCAGGAATAGTGTCGTTAGGATTGAAATTAATCTAACTAGGTCTAAAGGTGAAGGATGATTCTTTTTTGTATTTTTATATTTTATGAAAAGCAAGTAAAAATCTCGGGTATTGAAAGGAGGGGCAGAATTAGTTGCTAATCAAATAACCCAAAAGCTACTAATCAAACTAATGTGCAAGAAAAATAAACTAGGGTTCTACAAGATAAGTGAAGCATGTCTACATATGATATGTTACTCCTTGCTAGCTATCCAATTCTACGTATTGAATTGTCACACCTTGTTTTAATTGACGGGTTGTATTCCTTAATACCATTCATGGGGTGGCGTACTTACTTCCCCAATCCTATAAGCTCCTACTTCACTCCTATGTCGAGCCGGCTAAGAAGCTCCTAACATGGGATCACTAGAATTTGCTCATGCATTAAATACAACCATAAAAACCTAGTACACATCGGTTCATATTTCTTAAGACGTTCAAGGAAGTTACACAATGGAGATCTGCCAGTTTTCTTAAGCCTAACATCGAATTCATTCAATTAAACAAGAGACAATAGGAAACAAGAATTATAAGCTAAACCAATTAGACCTATCGAAGTGTCACACCCTAATTGATGAAGATAGACACAAACATCAACAAGGAATCAATAAGATCTAATCAATTATATACAAGTTTCACATAAACATAAGTAGACACAAGATGAATTAGCAAAACATAATCAAAGAAGGACAATCAACAATAATAATGAAAGACATAATTGAGATAGAATCATCAAACCAATACATGATGTTTATGGAGTGAATGAAACCCTCTAAGTTGCTGGAAAAACACCTACCTAAACGTAGGAATCGACCTTAGGGTTTAGGGCTTACAAAAAGTGAAGTTATGATGTTATATTTATAGGCATGTTTTCTATCAGCAAGGCTTGACGGCGACAGCCTGTTTACACATGACGACGTCATGACCAACATTTCTTCACCAAATTGTAGATTTTTTCGTCCTCTTCGCGTGGGCTTTTGAATCACCTAAATCCGAGTTCGTATGCAAAAGTTATGACCAAAACAATATCAGCTACTCCGCACGCAAGTTTTGATTAGTTAACACGTGACGGCCTTGGGTGACGCCGTCACGTTTCTTCTGGATCGTCACCACTTTTACTCTTGACGGCGTCATCAAAATGCTCTTGACACCGTCAGGTACTATTCCCAGCGAGGAAAATTAAGAGTTTGCCGTTTTCTTCACTTTTATGCTCCAAAAACGTCCAAAATGCTTCCTTTTTCAGAATTCACTTCCAAAGTACCTAAAATCACAAAAGGAACGATTTAGGGCAATATTTGATCAAATAAATTCAATTCCGGGCTTAAATGACCCCCTAAAAATGGTTCATTTTTCGCCTCATCAGGTACAAAAATTGAGCGTTTGGATAATTATCGTTTAATTTTCACGAAAATCGTCGTAATTATATTAAACTTACGTTATAAATTAACTAAATTCCCAAAATACCGGGTAAATGAATTTTATAATTTTTATGATGTTGTAAGGAGTTTAAAAATATATCGGAACCATTGTGGAAATTTTTAGATATGTTAGTTATATTTATTAATCGTATATTAACATTTATTTAGAAATAATTATACGTAAAACGTTAAATATATCAAAAATACTAATATGAATATTCTACGAGTGGTATAGTATGCAAATGCTATTATGATGATATGTAGACTATTTCTAGTCCGTATGAAATGTCCCTAATGATAAAGCATGAATTCGCACCTGAACCAATACGGTTACGCGAATTTAAGTACCCGTAAACTAAATTTACGATGAAATGAGCAATGCACGTAAATAGTGTTTTCTTTCCGGAAATGAATAGTATTTGGTGAATAGTAAAATTTTTGAACGCTTCTTAGAATATCAAACTGACATAAAAAACGATGAATAGTAAAATGATGAATAGTGTTTTGATGAATAGTAATTTATGAATAGTAAATTGTCGAAGTTTGGAAATGACCTGAAATAGTAATTTATGAATAGTAATAGTGTTTTCTTTCCGCACGTGATCCTCACATATATATATATATATATATATATATATATATATATATATATATATATATATATGTCTTTGGAAAAAGGGAATTCAAGAAGATTATTGCTTAAACAAAAATGAGTTTTAATCCAACCATTGAAAATCAATAATTTGTCGTACTTCGTAAGGTTTGCAAGAAATCTTTTTATTTGTACAAAAAATTAATTTAGCTTTGACTTACTTGAATTGTTATTATCTCCGAAACACGAAAACTAGAGGAGTCACTTTTATCTTGGTCAACATGACCATTTATTTGTAAAGACACCTTCGTCTTTATTAATCTTTTAGTCTTACTCGCATCTTCCTAAAATTGTAATTATATGTCAAATCTACTAATGTGACCACATTGGTCGGTGGAGTGTTGCTAGAGCGACTAATGATGTAATTATCGAGTTAGAACGTGGTGTAATCAAACTTGATAATGAAGGGAGAGTCGTGATGAGTTCCATTATGATGGTATAATACCGTTCAAAGCATCTTGTTGGTCTATTGTGTTATGGAGGTATGAGTCGATCATATGTAAGATAATATAAAGTCCTTGTGATAGATGCCACCCTTGGGTGATTGGTTGCAATTCTTATTTTGTCTGTGAGGCTTGTGGTATTATTCAGAGTGTATCGTCCAAACACTCGTGGGTAATCTCAAATAATTAGAGATCATTGTCTAACGATGAAGAGTAGTAGGTTGTCAAACAGTAGAGGCTCTCAAACTCTCACCAACCTCAAACCCATAAGGTGGTGTAACGTGTGGTAGATGGTAATGGTATGTCAAATAGTGGTTTCTTCTCAAGCGGCCCGTCTTATATGGGTGTAGGGTCTCTGAGATGTGATGGTGATAATAGTGAATGGAATACTACCCTCTTTTGCGCTATCTCGCGACACCTAAGAGGTAAAACTGAGGTACGCACTATGGGACGACCAATAGTGAAATAAGTAGCTGACGGTGGTGGTAGTACCTAAGTAGTAATCGCCCTACTAGTGAAGGAAAGAAAACATACTATCTCCCTTGCAATAAGCATCCTAATAGGTCCATTAAGATTAAGTCTGAATACTCTGCCAAACGGCAATCTAAGTATGGGCTGAGTGATAGGAAAACCCCGTTCCTATAACAAATCAATGGTGCGAATGGTGGTGTAAGTGCACTGATAGTATAATGGTAGTGGAAGATGACAAGGCATCTTCAATGTCGGAATCCAACGAAAGGATGACAGGGTGTGTATCTGAAGACATGTCACTTGTGAACCAGGTCAATATAATTATATATGAATATGGGTATAAATAACTCGCACAGTGTGTGCATGAAATAACATATGTAGTAAATATGCACTTATGATGAAATGATGAAATGCTATGATGATGTGGTTATAGTCTAGGGTCCAAGATACATCCTAGTTCGCTATAACCTTAGCTCTGATGCCAATCTGTCACACCCCCAAAATACCTAAATGGCAGGGGAATGGAATACCTGGGGGTGACTGCCATCGCATCACAGTTACAGTCATATTGAACGACCTAAAGTGTCGTTTAAAAAATACAGCGTTTGATCATTAAAACATTCAGAGTTTACAAAACATAGGTCCCAAAAGATGTTGCCAATTTAGGTAAAATAAGTTCAAACAAGATCAAACGTTTCATAAGTGAAGAAATATAAGGGGAGACGCGTCGACTCCGCGACTCCATGAAGGTCCAAATGTATGCAACATGAGCTACCTTAATAACCTGAAAATACATTGCTAAAACGGTCAACATAAAGTTGGTGAGAAATCATAGGTTTATAAGTTAAATCGGATGTACATTAGCCATAAGTAAAAAGTAAAGTAATAAGATTTCAGTCATAAAATTTACATTGGCTCTTAAGCTCATGACCCCGAAGCTAGACATTACTTGGCCCCAAATAAGTGTTTACCAGACACTCTAAATATATTAGACATGAAATGCATCCGTAATCCCGTTGGAGCAACCTAAACACGGATGGAGGAGTCACCCTCAATAGATCTATTCACTCACTCTCGCTCGTACTTTAATTAACGGTCCATGATAATAAAAGGGGACTTGTCAAGACGTGGTAATAAGGCAACTTAAGCAATGTAAGGAATTTAATACTTTGGCATGTACAAAAATAAGTGATGCAATGTATTCTCCCTCGTGGGATTTGGAATCAAAGTATTGAATTAAAAACGGGGCTATGAAAACTCACCTCGAAGTGATGATACAATGAGATGAAATGATAGGGACAACAAGGAACGAAATCAACCGCAACCTATGATGTATGATAATGATCTAATTTAGATCATGAAATGATGTAGAGAATATGCATGCACATGATACCTATACCACTCATAACTTGAAAATACTAGTTATAGTCATAGTAAAATATATTCCATACTTAAGAAAAATAAGTCTTAACTAGACTTGTAAAAACTAGTCGTAGTATATCGTATATAGAATGTTAGTGTTATATTCCTTGCTTTGAAAACCTTGAAATAACGTCTAATAGTCGTAAAAATAAGTCTTGGGTCAAAAGTACTTCATTAGTTAAGAATATAACTCTCGAACAAGAAATCTAGAAAATATAGTATTTAGATCGTAGTTTTATTATTTCTATTAGTGACTATATATATATATATATATATATATATATATATATATATATATATATATATATATATATATATAGTTTTTGACGATTTTAAAACGTGTATAACTTTGTCGTTATAAGTTCATTTTCTTCGTTCTTTATATCCACAGATTCGTCTTAGTATGTACTAATATATTTTTGATAGCTCGGCTTCTCTAGGTTATGTCTAATGCCTCGGTTTGTCCCACGAAAATCGTCCAACAGCATGAAATTTTCAGAAAAATAGTTTTCGTCAATAAACTTCCAAAAACTATATCTCCTTCGTTATAAACCCGTTTTAGTCCGTTCTTTCGCCAAAAGTTTCGTTTTTGAAAGTATTTTCTAAATATTTAGTTGAAAATCTCCCCTGAGTTCCTGAGTTTTCCAGAATTTGCATTTTGGGACAGTAGGTTCTTAGACAAGTTCTAAACTCATTTCCAATGTTCCAAACTAGTTTCTAATCCACCCAAATCACTTCCAATCACCACAAATCTAGTCTATTCCTACCATACACCTTCTTAAGGTGTCATGGGTTCTTAAACAACATCAATCAACTAGATCTAACAAGGGTTTCCATTTCTAGGGTTTCAAAGACATAAGTATATATAATGAGTGGTATAAGCTAACATATGCATGAAATCATGTATAGAAATCACATGATCATAAAGATAACTTGAAGAAATGATGAAAATAAATTTTGTAAACTTACTTTGAATGATTATGAAGCTTGGATGATGAAAACCTAAGGATCCTTGAGTTTATATTGCAAAACCCTAACAAGGATAACTATAAGGACTAGATTTGAGCTTGATCTTGGAAAAAATGGTGGATCTTGGTGTTGTTTGTGTTTGGCCATGGGTTTGGAGAGGAGAGGAAGAGAGAACTTTTTGATTTTGATAAAAATGTATAAGTGTGAAAAGGTGTTTATAAGTTTAGATATTTTGTTGTAATGTTTAGGAAAGGTTAAAAGGAATTTAATGCTAGGGGTTAAGGGGGGGGGGGGGGGGGTTGTGGCCAGTTTTTCAAAGGAAGGAAAAAGGGGAAAACAAGTTTTGATTTAATTAGGATAGAGGTTTATGTAAGTATTAGTCGTTAAATTTAGGTAGTTTTAGTTAGTTTTTAGTTATAATCGGGTGCCGGGTTTGTGAGAAATAAATTTTAACGAAGTTAACCGGGACTTAATAAAGTCATAAAAATGTTAAAAATATGTTTGGTACAAAAATTGAGCGTTTGGATAATTATCGTTTAGTTTTCACGAAAACCGTCGTAATTATATTAAACTTACGTTATAAATTAACTAAATTCCCAAAATACCGGGTAAATGAATTTTATAATTTTTATGATGTTGTAAGGAGTTTAAAAATATATCGGAACCATTGTGAAATTTTTAGATATGTTAGTTATATTTATTAATCGTATATTAATGTTTATTTAGAAATAATTATACGTAAAATGTTAAATATATCAAAAATACTAATATGAATATTTTACGAGTGGTATAGTATGCAAATGCTATTATGATGATATGTAGACTATTTCTAGTCCGTATGAAGTGTCCCTAATGATAAAGCATTAATTAGCACCTGAACCAATACGGTTACGTGAATTTAAGTACCTGTAAACTAAATTTACGATGAAATGAGCAATGCACGTGAATAGTATTTTCTTTCCGGAAATGAATAGTATTTGGTGAATAGTAAAATTTTTGAACGCTTCTCAGAATATCAAACTGATATAAAAAATGATGAATAGTAAAATGATGAATAGTGTTTTGATGAATAGTAATTTATAAATAGTAAATTATCGAAGTTTGGAAATGACCTGAAATGATGAGTTGTGACAATAAGGCTAAAATGGTAATTTACAATGCTTTTCCAAAAAAGAAATTTGAAAGAATTTTTATGTGTAATATGGAAAAAGAGATTTGGAAAACTTTATTAGTCACTCATCAAGGTAATAATCAAGTCAGAGAGAACAAGATTGATCTTCTTCTTCAACAATATGAAGAATTTTCCACTCCGGAAGATGAATATATTGATAATGCTTTTGCTGGATTTAATACTAGTATTACTAGTCTTAAAGCTCTTGATGAAGGTTACTATAGCAAGAACTACGTTAGGAAGTTTCTTAGGGCTCTACATCCCAAATGGAGAGCAAAAGTCACCGCTATTGAAGAATCAAAGAACTTGATAATGTTATCACTTGATGAACTTATAGGAAACTTGAAAGTTCATGAAATGACATTCAAGAAAGATTCCGACATTGTAAAAGGCAAAAGTGAGAAAGTTAGATCTTTAGCTTTGAAAGCCAAGAAGGAATCTAGTGATGAGGAATGCTCGGATTGTGATAGTGATGATGAAGAGTATGCATTAGCGGTTAGAGATTTTAAGAAGTTCTTTAGAAGAAGAAGTAGATTTGTGAGACAACCTCGTGATGATAAGAAGTCATTTACAAAGTATCGTGATGACAAGAAAGGAAAAAGTGATAGGAAGTGCTTTAGATATGGAGATCCAAATCACCTCATTAGAGAATGTCCTAAACCACCAAAAACCAACAACCAAAGAGCATTTTTAGGAGGTTCTTGGAGTCATAGTGGTGAAGAAGAAAAGGAAGAGAAGCCCAACGACGAAACGTGTCTTATGGCTCAAGCTTCAAATGAGGTACATTCCGATTCTTCTTACTATGGTGATGATAATTCTTCAACAAATGACAACTTACTATATGAAGAATACAATAAATTATTTGAAGTAAGTTCTAAAATCATCACTAGAAATAAAACACTAAAAGAAAAATTACACAAGCTTGAAATGGAAATCATAGGATTAAAGGATCAAGTTAAAAGACTTGAGATAAGAAATGAATGTGATGTTGATTGTGAATCATGTCACAAACTCATAATAGAAAATGTAAAGCTTTGGAAAAACTGACTTAGGATTATTAAATTTGAAAAAGGAACCAAAGCTCTAGATGATATGTTAGAAAACACTAGATGTAGTAAACATGTCGACATAAGTCTAGGTTTTAACTCAAATGAAGCTTCGACGAGTAAAACAAAACAAGTGAAATTTGATAAACCTATAAGCTCATTCATAACTATGGATGGTACCTCTAAAGGTACAAACGGCACCACTAAATTTTGTGGTACCGTGGTACCGTCTATTGCAGAAAACAGAACTGAGTCAAGTCTAAAGAACAACTCAATTTCTAAACCAAGTCACACAGTAGTTAACAAAGTTAAAGTACCTTTTGTTAGTAAAAAGGAGGTCAAAAGTATTTATAAACCTTTGTCAACCCTTGGACTTGGGTTTGTAAAACCAAATACTAGATCAAAGACTCCTCCACCTAGAAAAACAAATGTTCCTAAACCTCGGTCAAGGACTCCTCAACCAAGAAGTAACTTTGTAAGAGAAAGTTATCCAAGTAACTATCCCGTAACTTGGAATAATCTTCAACAACAAAGTTACTTACCTTAGGAGATATGTCCTCCGTTCCAACATCATAACCAAATGCAACTAATGCATATGATGTTTAACACTAACAACTTTGGACCCGTGAGATATTGGGGACCAAATGTTTGAATCCTTATTTTATTCAATAGAGATATGCTTGAGAATTGACTTGGAGCCTGAAGAATGGGTCAAGGATAGTAGATGTACAAATCACATGACGGGGAACCGGAGTCTATTCTCATCATACAAGGCTTACAATGGAGGTAATGTCACTTTTGGTAGCAAACTTAAGGGCAATATCATTGGTAAAGGTACGATTACTTAAGACTCCCTTACTATTAGAAATGTTGAGCACGTAGATAACTTAGGATTTAACTTTCTTAGGATTAGTCAAATGGTTGACAATAAGTGTAGAGTCATATTTTCCAAAGAGGGTAGTGAGACCACTAAAAATGGTAAGACCATAGGCAAAGGAGTTAGGAAGAATGGCTTATTTGTTATGAAAATAAGAAATAAGCCTCAGGATAAGATTTGCCTTGCAACCGTAGATTACAATTCCACTCTATGGCATAGAAGGTTAGGTCATGCCAATATGCGTTTGATACAATCATTGGCGACTAAGGAATTAGTGATAAATCTACCTAAGCTTAAGTTTGATAAACATTTTTGTGATGCTTGTAAGGCTGGAAACAAGCTCACCCTAGTCACAAAGCTAAGAACATTGTCTCAACCTCTAGATGCCTAGAACTACTACACATGGACTTATTCGGTCCATCTGCCGTACGGAGCTACGGAGGAAATTACTACACCTTAGTGATAGTAGATGATTACTCTAGGTATACTTAGACTAGATTTCTTAAGAATAAGACACAAGCTTTCGATGAATTCAAAATCTTTAGTAAGAAAGTCCAAAACCAACTAGGGTGTACAATAGTCTCAATTAGGACAGCTCATGGTTGGGACTTTGATAACAAAGCGCAATTTGAGTGTATTGTGATGCTAATGGTATTACACACAATTTCTCAGCTCCGCGTACTCCACAATCAAATGGGGCAATTGAGCAGAAAAATCGTACTCCCCAAGAGATGATTAGAATGATGTTTAATGAGCAATCAATCCCACAAAAGTTTTGGTGTAATGCGGTGGACACCTCAACTTACATACTTATAGGATCTTGATTAGACCAATCTTAGGAAAAACACTATATGAGATCTTAAAAGGTAGAAAACCTCGATTACTTTAGAGTGTTTAGAAGCAAATGCTTCATATTAAACACAAAAGAATACCTCACCAAGTTTGACCCAAAGTCTTACGAAGGTGTATTCCTAGGTTACTCCGAAAATAGTAATACCTATATTGTTCTAAACAAAGAAACAATGAAAGTCGAAGAGTCACTTAACATGACATTCGATGAAAGTCCTCCACCAACTAAGACATCACTACTGGTAGATGATGACTTATACGAGGAAGAAGCCATTAAGGTCAATGGCAAGAAAACCTTAGATAATGACATTGAGGATGAAATAGTTGAAGTTGATGAAGTTGTCAACATTAAGGAATCCAAGAACCATCCAATAGAAAATGTCATAGGAAACCTAAACCAAAGAACCCTTAGGTCACAAGCACAAAGTAAAAGTAATTTCTTTTGTTTTATATCAACTGTAGAACCTAAGAGTATCGGTGAAGCGATAAAGGATGAAAGCTGGGTAGTTGCCATGCAAGAAGAGTTAAATCAATTCACCGCAAACCAAGTTTGGGATTTAGTACCTCCTCCTAAGAATCAAACCATCATAGGAACTAAATGGGTGTTTAGAAACAAACTAGACAAAAATGGCATCGTAACTAAGAATAAGGCTAGATTGGTTGCACAAGGCTATAACCAACAAAAGGGAATAGATTATGATGAAACGTATGCACCCGTGGCTAGATTAGAGTCTATTAGAATACTCCTTGCCTAAGCTTTCACATAAGACTTTAATTTATATCAAATGGATGTGAAAAGTGCATTCCTAAATGGTTTTATCAATGAGGAGGTATACGTTGCACAACCTACGGGATTCGTTGATTTCAAAAATTCAAATCATGTTTATAAACTCAAGAAAGCACTCTATGGTCTTAAACAAGCCCCTAAAGCTTGGTATGATAGACTAAAGGAATTCTTGCTTAAACATGAATATACCATGGGAATGGTTGATAACACACTTTTCACAAAGAAACGAGATTCACATCTCATCATTGTTCAAATATATGTCCACGACATCATATTCGGCTCAAGTTGTCCTGAACTATGCAATGACTTTTCTAAGATCATGCATGATGAGTTTGAGATGAGCATGATGGGTGAATTAAATTTCTTCCTAGGTCTAAAAATAAAACAAATAGAAGATGGTTCTTCTTTAATCAATCTAAATATATTAAAGAAATGCTTAAGAAATTTAGTTTAGAAGAGTCTAAGCCCTTGAAAACTCCGATGTCCACGGAAAAGAAACTCACAAAAGATGAAGAAGGTGAGTCTGTGGAAAACACTAAGTATAGGGGCATGATAGGTAGTTTATTATACTTAACGGCAAGTAGGCCAAATATCATGTTTAGTGTCTGCCTTTGTGCCCGCTTCCAAGAGGATCATAAAACCTTTCATCTTGAAGCGGTTAAGCACATCTTCCGATACATTAAAGGAACTATACACTTGGGATATTTCTATCCGAAGGGGACCAGTGTAGAAACTATTGTCTAGGCCAACTCTGATCATGCGAGAGTTATGTGGATAAAAAAAGTACAAGTGGCGTTTGTACCATCATGGGTTGTTTTTTGACTTCTTGGTTCTCCAAGAAACAAACGGCTCTTGCTATCTCCACGACTGAAGCCGAATACGTAAGCACTGGATAGGCATGTCAACAAGCAATATGGATGAAACAAGCTCTTATAGACTATGATATCCATCTAGACGACATCCCTATTATGTGGGATAACAAAGGTGCTATTGACTTGAGTAAAAACTACGTTCAACACTCTCGTACTAAACACATCAAAATTCGTCACCACTTCCTTCGCGATAACGTCCAAAAGGGCAACGTTTCTATTGAGAAAGTTCCCTCACAAGACAATATCGCCGACATCTAACTAAACCTCTCAAATGAGAATCCTTCAATTATCTTCGTCTAGGTCTAGGAATGATGGAACAGATCACGTAAATCTAATGACTATTTAAATATTTCTTTGGAAATATTAAGGTCATCCCTAGTCTTATCCCTCTAATGACTATTTACATATTTCCTTGGAAATATTGAAGTCATCTCGTCTCCTCTCGTCTCATTCATTCCGTAACAAGAATTTATTAGGTATAAATTCTTTCCTCGTGTCAAAAAAGTCTCACCAAATAAGCGAGATTTGTTCGTCAAAAATCAAAATGGGACAAAATTTTGTCCCTGCAGATCACGGCACCACTAAATTTAGTGGTACCATGGAACCGTCTGTCTGGTACAACCCATATTTCAGCCTTCTTTTCCCACATAATTCATTTTTAAACTTTCCCAATTTCTGCAATTTCTCTTTAGACCAAACCTCACAACCCAAGATTCAATCAGACCCTTTCAAAATCATTTCAAGGCATTAGGTTTCTAAGGATTATCAATCACTGCTACTTCCTCAACATCAATTGTAAGTTAGTTAACTCAAACTTTTTATTAATCTTGAGTGTAGGATTGATTTATGCACAAAAATTGAATTGGGGCTTTTCAATTTTGATTGAGTTTTTATGCAATTAAGACTAGAATTAGACAATCTAGAACATGTATGATTCCTAGAAGCTTAGGATTTACATAAACCCACTTAGATTCATATCTTAATCTAGATCTTATCTTTATGGGTTATACTAGGATAATTAAATATGAGTGAAATTGTGCCTGGAGTAATTGAAACTAAATTAAGGGTTATTAACACTCATGTTTTTTCAAAGTGTTGAAATCTTGATAACCAAGCTATTGAAGTTTCCAAGAAAACCCCAATTCCATTATTTTTGAAAACTCACACATAACTAGGATCATGTAAAATCTTTCATACATTGTTGATACAAACTAAAAACGTTTTCATGAATACATGACCTCACAAATATTAGCTGAAGTACATAACCAGTATGTATCTATTGACATATTCACATGAGATAAAGTAGAATTAGGAGCATTTGGGTAATCTTATTAGGTTTGTTTTTAGAGTTAAGATTACTGCATCTCCACATAGTTTGCATATAGGCACACACTTCACACATGAAATTAAAACTAGTATCATCAAATTTTGACTTTCATTAAATTCTCTATAGGTTACAAACATGTCTCATGAATATGACTTTGATCACCTCTCAACCGAAAATTACATTCTCGATATCTCTCATGGACCAACAACACCCGGAAATCACATTCGTGCCTATGTCAATCTTGAAACACATCGGTTTCATAAAGGTCGAGTTGTTGATCCTTCCCAAATTTATCATAGGGATATCAACATGTCATTTAGAGCTATAGGTTTTGATTGCTTACTACACATTAACGAGCACATTTGTCCTTGGCTTGTGTTAGAATTCTTTTGACAAATTGAACTCGTACGTAACAAGGATCAATATTTGTCACTTTGGTTTTGGATTCGCAACTTCAAGTTTGTCCTAACTCTTGAGCAATTTGCTCAAATACTTCGAATTCCCAATCATGGGCAATGTGCCTATACTGAAGATTGGTGTCTTGAGTCACTCTTCAACTATAGAAAAGAGAGTATTCCTTATTGTTCCTACATACCCCCTCCAAGTGAACTCACCAAACTTCTCTGTACTCATAAGTACATTCCTTTCCTCGATCCAATGAAAATTCATTTGGCAAAGGTTCGTCAAGAACTGCTTTCCCGAGCAGTCATCCTTAAGGAAAACGTTCTCAGTCTGCAAGGTGTCCGTGAGCAACTTCCCGCGTGTTGTGCTCACATGATGTATTGTGTCCTCACTCAACAACCATACAACCTTGCCTACTTCTTCGCTAGGCGAATTGTACATCTCAAGGGAAACACAACTAAATTGATACCTTATGGGATGTTTCTAACTCGTCTCTATCACTACATCATGAACTTTCATCCATACCTTCGCAGTCCTCAGTACTCACTCTTGAATCCTATCATGGAACCCATTAATGAGTCTCAAATCTCTTCCATATTCATTTCTGCGTCCTTCGTTGACTATGATGTTTATGATGACCCTACGGATGTGTGAGTGGTGCGAGCTCAACTCGAGAGTGTGATGGAACCAGAGGAAGTTGAACTTTTCCGTAAGAAGCAAGGCCTTGTATAGTTAGAATAGTATTAGTAATCTGATCTCATATTAGGATTAATCTATGATATTCTCATTCTTCCTTGACTATATTGCATGAATTATCTATGCTTGACTTTCTTTTCGACATTGTATGATTGGAAGTTTGTGCTCTCTTGAGTGATAGCTTATCTTGTCTCTATATTGCATCCTTAGTCCTATTTAGAGATGTGCTTGACTATCTTTGATTGCTAGGAGTAGCTTTTTTGTAGGATATACTTGGCAAATTAATCTTTAGTGGTTTGGAGCACTAACATTTCCTGTAACTAGTCCCCTAGGAAACTCCTCCTAGCTAACCAGAAATAGGTGTCACAAAAAATTATGGTTTCCATATCACGGTACCATTAAACATTCTACGGCACCGTTAAATTTAATGGTACCGTATGGTATTTAGTGGTATCGTCCCCTTGTGGACGAATTTTCACGATTTTCACTAGATTACAACATCCCTATTCTCCAAACCTGCAATATTTTGCAAACTTTCATGCACCTTAAGATTCTTATAGACCACCATAGGACATCCCCACTAACTTTAATTCAAACCACATCACTCTTGCCTATATAAAGATTCACCCTTGCAAACATTTCTTGGAACTCATCCTCATCATCATACATCTCATTCACCATGGCTTCCACACAAGGATCCACAACTCACATTTCCAAGAAACCTAGAATTACCATTAAGCCACCATCCAAACATGTCTTGTTGATCTCACCAAAGATGATGAAGTCACAACACCACCTTCCCAAAGCACCCCAAAATCTCCATATCCACCAAATGCTCCTTCTGAATCATCATCCACTAGGACAACATCATCATCATCTTCCTCCTTTAACACCATGCCATCATCCATGGACTACACACCTTCACCTATCATTCCATTGGATTTTGCTATGCCAACTCCATCACCAACATACTCACCACCACCTCCATCACCAATCATGGGACCTCCTATTAAACTCAACCTGGTTGATTGTCTATGTTGCCTTCACAACTGTAACCTCATCTCTTCTTTAAGAGATGAATTTTACTACATGTTCTCCTATGTTGAACATCTCTTGACACCTCCACCACCACCAATCATATCACCATCACCATCCTATAGCCCATTCAATTAAACCTTTTCATTTTTAATAGTCAAGAATAAATGATTAGGATCCCCTCTTGGACTAGAAGCAAATCTTAGGGCCTCTCAAGTCACTAAAGATTAATATGTGTTTCTTGTAGTTTTTATCTTATAGTTTTGTTGTTTAGTTGATGTACTCACACCTTATGTGTGATTATCTTTCACTGGTACAAAAATTGGTATTCGTCACACATGGTCGATTTTGAACTGTCACACTGTAACATATTTACATGACTAAATGTACGAGAATAAAATAAACAACCACACTCGATCCAACTTGAGTGACCATTTCGGAAGATATATGTCACACATTTGTGTATTTATGTGACTAGAGGGTAACTGGTAAATATTTTTCAATTATTTAGTCACTTTTAATTCGGGATGTGTGAAAAATACAAATCAGCTTTAAACATTAGTCACACTATAGATATACATATGTGACAAATATATGTCACATAGTTGAAGAGTGTGACCAAAATAGATATATGGTCACATGAAGTAATTGTGTATGTGGCTAAATTATATAGTCAAGTTTGTCACACATTATTTAAACGTGACTGCTATTCTTTGCAGAATATTTAGCCACATATGAATTTGAAGTGTGTGACAACTAAAAAGTAAGTTTGAAGCGTTAGTCACGATATGCATTTAAAAGTGACAAATATATGTCACACACTTGAATAGTGTGACCAAATGTCATATATGGTCACACTAAACCATAGACATACATGATTAAGTGTAACGAAAATTCGATACATATGGTCACGTAAGTTAATATGTGTGTCTAAAGTTTAGTGTGTGTTTGCTTGCCAAATCCTAATCTGTATAGTCACATTAAATTGAAGCACGATCATGTGACTATAGGATTTACAATAGTCACACCATATCAAAAATGCATATCTAAATTATGTTTATTGCCACAATATAAGGGTATTATATGTGACCAAATAGTCACATTGTGAAATATTTATGTGACTATTATTTATAGCAAAATGTGAATTCATCTATCATTAACCTTGATATTAGTTACATTGAGTGTTTATGTGACTAAATTCAAGATGTTATATATGGTCACATAAAGTATTTATTTAGGTGTCCAAATCATAGTGTCATATTTTATCACATTATTTAAGTGTAGTCACAATTCAATACATATGTTATGGCTTGTGTTTTCGTGGTTTCTAGATTAACATTTTGCAGGAAAGGCAAAGAAAAAGCTGTTTGGATTGGAATTTGGGTGAATGCTAGTAACTCAGAACTTAATGCTACTTGGCATAACTTAATGCTGCTAGGCATAAATTAATATTGCTAGGCATAAATCAAGCTTAATAAATAGATGAAAGATAGTGTTTGTCACACAGAAACCGCTAACAACATAGCACATGCTGTAACAACCCACTAACTTCCCTTCAGGTTAGAAATGCCTTACTAACTTAACTTAGGCCCTCACTAAGCACAATAGGATTAGAAATGCCTTACTAACTTAACTTAGGCCCTCACTAAGCACAATCTAGGATTAGAAATGCCAATAGGATTTTCCCGAGCTAAATTTTTGCTTTATTATATCCTTATGACCTAACTAACCTCTAGACAAGCTCACGTATCCACCCATGCCAACCATGTGAAGTTTGTTAGACTCCATGGATCATTTTGAGCACTAGGGTTAAACAATAACAAAGACAATAAGATGCACAGCGGAATAAGTAAACATCTTTATTATTGAAACAAGGTTTCTTCGTCATGATCTCTAACAACTACTATTACAAACCCTAGGCGTCCATTGTAGGAACTTGACGCCTAGACACACACACACACACACACACACTTTTAATGGAGTTACATCTTGACTCCTGTACAAAACCTATTCCCTGTATTCTGTTTATATAACACAGAATTAGGGTTACAAAAATACTATGAAGGACTATATTGTAAAAACTTCTTTGTAAAGAAAGTCCCTTGTATTTTGCATTGTCTTCATTCTTCACTAGTAGTTTTGTATTTATCAACTTAATTATAAAACCCAACAATCCTCCACTAGTTGATAATTACAAAACCTTCGTCTTGATCTTCATGAATAAAACAATCTTCCCTTTAAGTTCACCTCGTGAACTTAAATAACATGTACCACCAAGGATCTTCAAGTTGCAAATCTTCAAGTAAACTCTTCTTCCCCTTTTTGTCATTATCCACTAGGGGAAACTAAGTAGAAGCAACTTTGATCTTCACAACCACGAACCAATATTACACTTCCAATCCAGCCTTCCAAAGTCTCGAATTACTCTCCATGAAGTATACCACAATGCTTACTAAAAATGAACTCAAGATAATAGAAACTTAAACCAGCAGTAGTAATATCAACTCATAATAGCAAAAACCTTCCCCTCGAATTATGAATGTAAATGATTAAACACTATAGAAAATGCTTCCACTGAAATCCAAGTGTTACCCATCCTCGTGATTCTTCAAATCTGTAGGCTCTATGTAATGATCACATGTGAAGAAAACCAAATATATAACGAATTTTTTTGAAGAAGTACAATATCCCAAACATGTGTCTTATGTCTTGTACTATCCACGTGACTTTGAACTTATACCCAAAACCAAATATATAAGTAGACCTAAATCTCTTGAAAAACTCCTCATCTTCAATGAGACATTGAGCACAATAACGTAACTCCTTCAAGTGATAGTTAACTAGGTCTTCGTCCATCCTCCACTTGACCTATGAAAACTAGATTTGACAAGTCTTCGTCACCACAGTATAAAACAAACAAGTTATCTTCAAAGTGTAACACCCACTTTGAGATATGATAAGAACACAAACTTGTGAAACTCAACTACAACATCAAATAAATGATAATCAATCTTCTTCATAATCAATTAATCTAATAAGAACGAGCCTTTAATCTATCAAGAACATATACCAAAATCTTCCTGTGTGTGTGAACCAATAATCCATGTGTGAGTAAATAATCTCCAAATCTGTCATAGCCAAATCCATGTACTGTCCAACAATGAATAATACTAGCAGTAGAAAAATCTTTCAGCAGCAGAAAAATATAGCTAGCAGTAGTATCGAGCAGCAGAAACATTTTACTAGCAGCAGAAAATGTTAAACGCAGCAGCAATATAAAAATTCTCAACAGCAGAATATTAGCGTAGCAGTAGTATCAAGCAAACAGCAGCAGCAGAAAATTTCCTTGCTAACGTCAGTTACCATGCGAATACTAGAGAATGAGTAAACAATTCTTTTTCTCCTTTTTGTGCTCCACCAAACGCAGCCCCATAAACAAAAGCGAATCTTGAACATTATCATATTATAATAATCGAATAAATCACCTCCTTGATTGTACCATTATACAAACCACAACAATCACATTAGTAATTATTAATTCCCTTCACACAGACCAAGAAAGCACGAATCCATGATCATAAAACCAATAATATAATGCGACCAAAAGCAATTTAACCCAAGAATAAATATACCACATGCACTTTTTCTTGACATCCATATCAGTCACATCTTTTTCTCATTCCCATAAAACAATACCAGATCAAGATCAGTCAATAACTGACATAATAAGACAAATGAGATAAATAATCCAATATCACTATCCAACTTGCGAAAGATGACAAGCAGTTGCACAATACGAATTAATTCAATTCGTCCCTTAATTAAATATTGTACCCACCCATGAACTATTACCCTCATAAATATTGCAATAAATCCCACATGAAGATTATTAAAAACCAATCACCAACATAGTACGAAGTTATGGAATATATTGTTGATGCAAAGGAAGATAAACCAGAGAAACAATATATTCTATGTAATATTTGATAAAAGTCGACACCTTAAAATCTTATCACAAATCGAATCTGCATCTTCTATGATAGTAACAACCTTGTAGAATCCCTCGGTAGAGCTAACCTGTCTCTGATGTCAATTGTAGAGTTTGTTAGAATCCTTGGATTGTTTTGAGCATCTAGGGTTGAACAATAACAATGAAAATATAATGCACAGTGGAATAAGAACAAATTAAAGTTATTAAAAACAAGGTTTCTTCGTCATCATCTCTAACAACTACTATTACAAACCCTAGGCGTCCATTGTAGGAACTTGATGCCTAGACACACACACACTTTTAATGGAGTTACATCTTGACTCCTGTACAAAACCTATTCCCTGTATTCTATTTATATAACACAGAATTAGGGTTACAAAAATACTACAAAGGACTATATTGTAAAAATTTCTTTGTAAAGCAAGTCCCTTGTATTTTACATTGTCTTCATTCTTTACTGGTAGTTTTATATTTATCAACTCAATTATAAAACCCAACAAACCACTACCATGTTTACTTGATGTAAACATCCCGGTATGTCAAGTCAAGGTTACAAACATATTTTCACTAAGAAAACTATCACTCTAATACACCATACTTGCTAGAAAACCCTAAATGCACATATGTGTTCATGGTTAGCTTTAAAACTCTAATTGCTTATCTGAACTAACTTAAAAGTATTTAAGACTTAGGTATGACTTACATTAGTTACTTTAGGATATATTAAACTCCTTAGATCATAGTACAACTCCCTAGAACTTAGGTACAAGTCATATAAGCACAAAACCCTAATTAGGTCATAACTTCCTGAAACTAGGTCTAAACTATCCCTAATCTTTACCATAAGTATCCCCACTTAGTATAAGCCACTTAGGACCCAGAATAAAGCACTAAACCCTAGGTAAAACTTTAAACTCTCACTAAACAAAACTATGTTAAAATTTGACCTAAACACCTAAACTAAGTTAGTTAAGCACCTTAAAACTACCAAGAAACCACCCTAGCACCTCCCTAATACTAAGCACACACCCTAGCACCTCTAACCACCCAAGCAAGTAGGTGGATCACCTACTTGTCACCACCTTGCTCCAAACCGCCTCCCTCGGCTTCCCCTCACCACAACCGGCCTATCTCAGCCACCTAGCTACTCCATAGCCTCTCCTCATCACCACCTAGACCTGCCACAATACCCCATAGCCTTGCTTACTCCACCTACCCCTTCCTTGACACCTAGCAGCACCATGCATGCTCGCTACTCCTTACGCACCTATAAATACCCCTCCCCTCCCCTCCATTTCATTCCACACCTCTTCTCCTCTTTACCTCACATACATTCTGTATTATAAGACCCATAGAAGTGAAGTAGAAAGGCCTTGGTAGTGTCGAGTTGTGGTTTGAGCTGAGAGAAGCCCTAGAAACCCTAGTTGCCTCGTTACACCTTATACGACCTAGGTAAGCCTTAACTTTTGATCTAGTAACCTTACAATAGACCTAGGACACTTAGAACATGCATTAGAACCCTTAGGCTAGCCTTGATCACGTAGTTTTAGAAGTTTTCATTTTGAAACCCTAGATTTAGAAAATTATATGTTTATGTGCTAAATTGCTCTATTACATGCTATAATATGAGTTAGGTGACTTATTTAAACATATATTAGCTAAACATAAGCTTATAAACTTAGTTGCTATGTTAAAATATAATTTACATGCATTTAGGACTAGTTTTGCAAAACTTTACATGCATAGGGGTATATATCATAAATTCCTGAAACTATAAAGTCTAGGGACTGTTTTTGACATTTCCTAGAAGTTATAAGTGTAAGGACTCATTTTGCAAAGTATTGAAACCTTAGGATAGAAATTAAAACAAGTTATAAACTAAAAAGGACAAATTTTGAAAATATTATAAAGTTATGGGTAAAAAGGGTAAATAATGAAAGTTAGTATAGTTTAGGAACCATTTTTATCATTTCTCTAAAGTATATAAGTATAGGGATTAAATGTGCAAAAGTTAGAAAGTTATATGCTTCATCGTTATAAGTTTATAAGTATAGGGTAGAAAATGTAAATATATATACTTAAAGGATAAAAATGGACTGTTTTCATATAAATATAAAACCTATTTAAATTATAAGCATAACACAATACTAGCGAGCTTCATGCCAGGAGTACTATGTGGATATTTCATTTTGACGAGTTCGTTGGGTTTACGAATTAAAGTAACCTGGCTCATCAAACGATTATTGCATATACTTCTAAGTTATGATGGCCCGAACGGTATTATGTCATAACTAAACCTTAGTAACAACATAACTCAATAGTAGGGAGCTTCGTGTGAGGAGTATTAACTTCTGAATTATAATGGCTCGAATGGTATTATGTTGAAAACATAATACAATAGTAGGGAGCTTCATGTAAAGAGTCATATACTTATGAATTACGATGGCCCGAACAGTGCTATGTTATATATAAAAACCTTAAGAGTGATTAGTTAAAGAAAACCTAGACTAAGACTTGACATACACACACCTACACTACCCCCATGATACATGAGTGAGTTGTCTAAACCCCTACTTTACTTACCTTAAGACCTAAGTGAGTTTTCATAGCCTCACTTTTAAATGTTTTACAACTCTATGAGGGGGATACATGCTTTAAACCGAATACAAGTCTTTTTCATTGGTTATTGCACGAGTAAACTAACTGCCACTACTACATAACTAAAATTCATGAATCTAATCGTTTGGGATATTTTACCCACGCGAACGTGAATATAGTTGATAGATCTATTGAAGTTTGACAACTGCTATTGGTATTAACATCTCTTTGGATGGTTCCAATAAATACTATATTTGAACCTACTAAAGGATTAACTTTGGAAAGTTATCCTTCCCGTTCCCTCATGGTTTGGTCTGAAGACCCCATGACCCGGACTGTAAACGTGTGGTTCATGAGCTTAGTGCAATATACCTTCTATCACTCAAACCTTTCCACACATAGGGTTTAAGCTGAACCCTGTGGAACTTGTATTAATACTCTATCTACTTAAACCTATGACTCTCACTCAACATTCGTGTTGACTTTTAAGCATGTTATCTTAGGTAATTAGGCACTATATGGTCCCTGGCACGGAGAAGTACTGGACATGAGGACGTCCAAAATAGTTATCATTCATCAGTTTTGTGTCATAAAACGTATCTTATGGACCTCTCTTTTAGTAAAAGTACATCTTTTACTGTAAAAACTCTGATGAATAAATGAATGATAACTTCTTTTTCAAAAACGTCTATTTTTCGAGTCATTTTCTATTATCTTGTCTTTGTTTTCATGAGTAATACCCCAAACACTTAATCCGCTGCGATCAGTGAAAAATGGGGGTGTTACACATGCCCTTTTGAAATGCTTCATCATATTTGTGCATATCACTCTTCCTAATGATGCATTAGATGCGGTTTGCCTAGTGGAAACTGAGTATTGCAAAAACATAATACAATGAGATAAAAATAAAATGCCACAAAATTAAAAATATTCATATTCAGTTCATAACTTACATTAAATAAAAAAAAGATAAACATAACAATAGAAATAACAAAATAATCTAAAAGCTAAACTTATGATCCTTCTCTTGATCATAAGCAAGATGAAGATTGTTTTCGAGTTATTGAAACCGATTCATTGAAGTGTTGGTGGTTACAACTGTAGAAAGCCCAACAGCATTAAGGTAGGGTTTGGGACGTTTTAGGGACCTTTTTTGCAACAAAATCCCTAAATATTAAAACATTGACATTGTGAGTCTTGGGAAACGTTGTGACTGTTAAATACTTATTGTAAACCGGTGTAACTGTAAAAAAGTTATTGTAAACCGTTGTGACTCTTAAATACTTAGTTGTAAACCGTTGTGACACATAAACGTTGTACCATTGTGTAACACCCCCAAAATACCGCAGCGGAAGACTGTGTCACTGAGGGTGCTACTTCATAATACAAAGTACAAGTTATAGAAAACGAACTCTAAATGAGACGTTTTGAAAAGTTACCATTCGATTAATGAATTCAAAGTTACAAACATGAGATTCCAAAGTATGATACATAAATGTATACAAAATGTTTTGAATGGTAAATGATAAAAGCATAAGTCTTCAGAATATGCAGCTTGACTCTAAGTTCCACGCACTAGCTATCGCCTTACTAACCTGAGATAAACATGCTAAAGTGTCAACACAATGGTTGGTGAGTTCATAGAGTTTGTCTAACAAATAAAGCCTATAAAAATGATCACACAGCAAAGGCATAGTGAATCCACTCAGTTGCAAGTCCCGCCATAAGAGACTTGTAACCTGTGTGTTCACAACCCACTGCTACAATATAGCATGATTAAGACATGTATAAGTTCATCAAAACAATTAAGCAATTAGTCGTGAGTCTACACTTCATCTCCGAAGACCTCACGTTTGTTGTATGTCTCAATGGTCATCCAGCAACTTAATCTGGAGCCACTGGCAGTCTCAATGGTCATCCAGCAACTTAATCTGGAGCCACTGGCAGTCTCAATGGTCATCCAGCAACTTAATCTGGAGCCACTAGAAGTCTCACAATCAAGTATAACGCAGTTAAGTATAACACAATCATGTATGTACGAAATCAAGTATAATGCAATCAAGTATAAGACAATCAAGTATAAAACAATCAAGTATAAATGTTTTGAGTATTTGTACAAGTAAGCAAGTAGTTGAGCATGTATCTCCCCCAAAGAGTTAAAACAAGTATGAAAAATTAGGGGCAATGACTCACCTTAAGCTTATGTAATGAGAAATGATAGTGGTAGTCGAATCGCGAAAGTCTCTAAGAGCAGCCTATAATAGAACGTTGCGACTTAGGTTTGGAGTAACGTCTAAGAATATGAAGAATTGCCTATATATGTCTTGCATAATGTTCATGATGTAGTACTTAGTATATAGTGTAAGTCTTTGAATATAAATCGTTTATGAAACATGTATAGGTTGTATATCTCTTACTACCGTTCGGGCCGACATAATTCAGAAGTCATGGAGTAAACGTTCGAGGAGCCAGGACACTTTAATTCGTAAATCCACAACTCATCTCGACGGCTTACTTAACGAACTCCTCACATGAGGCTCCCTACTATTGTAGTATTTGATAACATATATATATATATATATATATATATATATATATATATATATATGTTTTGATCTTTAAAAGTTATATGGTCTTTAGCCGTGGCTTTGCCGTGACCTTGGTCATTGTTACCATGGTCTTGAGACTCAACCTTGGCCTTAGCCATGGTTGTGGTCTTGGCTTTAGGTCATTAGACCTCTTGGTCTCATCTAATTATAATCATTATATCGTTACTTTGGTCTAAAAATGGTGTAACACCCCCAATTCATGGTTGCAGCGGAATTCGAACTGGGTGTTACTTGACGGCACAATAGTCACTATAATAGAAAATGAACTCCAATTGAGTCGTTTTAAAAGATTTATCATTCAAATTGTATAAATATCAGAGATTACAAAATGAGGTCCCAGATGGTTCCATGTTTACAAATTAAATGAGTTTTGAATGATAATAAAATTTATAGCCCTCTTGAGTATCCGTGCCCTTCCGTGCCATCCTTGATCGTCATGAACCTGAAATACATGCTTGAGAGGTCAACACAAAGGTTGAGTGATATTCATAGAGTTTATTAAATCGTTTGAGCACAATATGTTGGTAGTGTGAGTTATAGGCTCACACCAATGTTTGGAAAACAAAACAGGTAGGCTACGTTATTATACGCCCGGAACATGTATTATACACTAAGCTTATGACACCATAACGTTAACGTGTACCAATATTGATCGGCAGATTTATCCCGGTAGGTACTTTGCTAACATACCTAAATCTCAAATATTAATGCATTTGTTTGAACTTAGTCAATACAAATGGGATTCGTCAATCCCAATAGGCCTATTATTAATATTCGCGCTCACTATTGCTAGTGACTAAATGGTTCATAATAAAGGATCTCGGTTTAGCAAGGTTGGTACTTAGTGATAATAAAACAATCAGGCAAGCATACAATTTAAAAGCATTGTATTCGATTTAGAAATAGCATGTATTCCCCCCAAGGATTTGTAAAACAATTAAGTAATGGAAAGTGGGGCTATGAACTCACCTTAAGTAAAATAGCAAGTAATGAATGTAACGGTTGAATCGTGAAGGTTCTATGAGCAACCTATAATAGAATGTCGCGACTTAGGATTGGAGTAAAGAATATGAAGTAGTGCCTATATATATATATCTTGCATCTAGTCCATGATGTGGTATGATGTATAATGTAAGTCTTTGAAAGAAATGATTAATGAAACATGTATGTTTTGTATATCGTTTACTACCGTTCGGGCCGACATAATTCAGAAGTCATGTTAGTAAGCATTCGAGGAGCCAGGACACTTTAACTCGTAAATCCACAACTCATCTCGAAGGCTTACATAATGAACTCCTCACATGAGGCTCCCTACTATTGTAGTAGTTGATGAAATATATAGATATAAGTTTTGATCAGAAAGGTTACATGTCCGATATTTGAATAAACTTAGGAAAGTTTATTTGTACATGAAGATTGTTATTAGGGGTAGTTTCATAAGTTTTGAATGACCATTATCTCTTGGTAATATCTCATGGTTTCCTTTTAGGTGAAGTAGATCCAAATTGCTTGTTCATGTTATCGCCTAATTCATTGTTTCATGTTTACGCCTATGTAAGTTGGTATGGTCATTTCGTCATAGCCTAGCCATGACCTTTGGTCATTGTTTCATGGTCTTGAGACTCAACCTTGGCTCTAGCCATGGTTGTGGTCTTGATTCTAGGTCATAAGACCCCTTTTGTCTTCATAAACCATAACCTATATGTAATGACTTTGTCTAAAAATGGGCTGTTTAGAATTTGAAGAAATTTATCACTCGGAAAGCATTTTCAGGGCTCGAGCTTCTTTGTTCCTGAACGAAAACGTCGTTCCGGACAACTTTCGTGTTTTAACTTTTTGATGAATCGGACCAGAAGTGGGACTTTCAAAACCCAAATTTGATCAGAATGGTATTTGGCAGTTTGCTGAAAAGTTTTGGTAACTTCAAATGGGCGTAACTTTTGACTCGTATACTCGTTTTAGGTGGTTCAAATTGCTATGGTTTCCTTGTTAAGTCCTCTACTGTAATATGTAATGATCCAATATCATAATTTTACCATTTTGGTCGTGGTTTTCCAAGAAAGTCACTAGTTTACTTGTTTTAGTAACTTGTTGTAACAATCAATAACAATAACTTGTTTTGCTCACTTTTATACATCATGGACATGAATACAAGACATAATATAGCACAAATGATATGTAAATAACATGAATATGATTATTTAACAAGAATCAAGTTAGGGTTTGGCTCACAACTTTTGGCTTTCAAAGATGAAAGGAAGTTAACATGTAAGGATAGGACTTTGATAGACTTGCTTCAACCCTTTTTCACTTCATGCAATCTTTCTACCCTTGGTATTCTTGTAAGAGATGTAATGAAAGTTGAGGTGAATTGAGTGGATTTAAACTCAAGAGAAATCACCAAGTATATTAGGGATTGGAAGAGTTTTCGTGAATGATATTCTAACTAGGGTTTCTACCTTGAAGAATCACTTGAACCTTGCTAGAAATTAGAAGGAATTAAGCTAAGAATGGGATGGTTATGGGGTTGGGGATGCACGGCACAAAGAAGGGATGGGGAGGGAGTATTTATAGTCCAAAATGAGGAGGTTAGGAAAGTGCTAGGAAATTACTAAAACTTGGTGACCAAGTTGTAAATAAGTGTTGATTTAAGGGTAAATTCATGAAATTGAGCCACATAGTGTGAATCCCCCCTCCTAGGGTGGTTCACATGGATAAGGGGGGGTGAGGTGTGCCTTGGATGATATTATCCAAGTTACTAGATGAGTTTTGACTCCGGGAAATGCCAATCGTAAATGATTAAGCCTCAAAACGTAAAACCGGGTGTCGTAAAATTATGGAACTTGAAAGTTTTGATAAACATGTCCATATGTTCCATAATAAAATATAAAATGAATGGTAGGTTCCATTTGGGTGTAAAACCCTGCTAAAAGCTGGAAACACGGGTCTAAAACGCGTAATACGTAAAACGTACGAATATTGCGTAAAATTGAGAAAAGTAAAATGTTACTTTTCTAATGTGATAAAAATGATTTAAAATGACTTATAATGTCTAGACTGGGCTCAGTCTAGTGTCGGTTGGTATTATATGTTTTTTAGACATCAAACCGTAAGCCTAAAAATCAAGGAATGACTTATAACATCAAGGGATGATTTTTGGTTAATGGAGGAGGGAAAAATATGTTGACTTTTTCTAATAATTTGAAAACTCAAATTGTCTTAGAAACGCGTTTCGTGGTCTAACGGTTAATCGCCCATACGGTTAAGCGTGCTCATGCGAGAGTAGTACGGCTTGGGTGACCTGCCGGGAAGTCTTTGGTCATGTTTTTCTCAGTCACGATTAATTCTCAAATAAATTATGAGTGTGTCAAACATTTTTCCGATGTGGGGTCACCTGACGGGATCCGTGTAATTCCTTAATAACTTTCACGAAAATGATCTGACGAATGTCAAACATTTAATTTGCCATGGAAATGATTTTTCACTCGATAATATCAAATAAAAATCAACTTTCGGGAAAGTTTCGGGAAAAACGAATAGTAAAATGAATAGTAAATGTGAATAGTGAATTTTCCGGGAATAGTAATTAACCTGAAAATGTGAATTGTTACAGTCTCCACCCCATATGAGAGCTCCGTCCCGGAGATCAATTTGCGTTGGGAGTAGAAACTTTGTTGGTAAAAAATGTGGGTATGTCTTACGTATCTGGTCCTCTCGTTCCCATGTGTATTCAGGACCACGTCGTGAGTTCCAACGAACTTTGACAATTGGAATACGGCTTCGCTTGAGTTGTTTGACCTCTCGGTCCATGATTTCTACGGGTTCCTCAATAAATTGAAGATCGTCATTGAGTTGAATTTCATCGAGTGGAATCACGAGTGATTCATCTGACAAGCATTTCTTTAGGTTAGATACATGGAAAGTGGGGTGTACACTACTGAGTTCTGATGGAAGCTCAAGTCTGTACACCACAGGGCCAACCCTGGCTAGGATTTTGAATGGTCCGATGTATCTTGGGTTTAGTTTTCCTCGTTTACCGAATCGTATCAAGCCTTTCCAAGGCGATACCTTTAGCATAACCCTATCTCCGATATGGAATTCTAGGGGTCTGCGTCGTGTGTCGATGAACAGGTGTGGTTACTTATGAGGACTAAAGTCTGGGATTACCGGTGATGTAATTTGATTTGTCATTTCAGTGTATGGTGTAGGATGAGGCTTACTTTTATGTAGGAAAGGTATGGTAATAGTCGAATATCAAAGGAAATTGATATAGCAATCGAATATTAATAGGAATTGAGATAGTAATTGCAATCATAGCCTAGTAGGTAATCGGTTGTTGACTTCATACTTATGTTATTTCGGATACAAATAAGCCCACTTGTTTATAATTCTTTATTTACATAGAGAGGCATCCCAAACAATGTAAATAAGGAAATATAAACTTATGGTTTGGTGATTTACAATGTCTTTATTTAAATGAAAAGGCATCCCAATCCATTCAAATAATTACAAATCATCCTACACAACATTCATACTTAGTCGGTGAGTTACAAGGTAGGGTATTACGAGATGATACTGGTGTTCCAAAAGTACAAGATGAATATTCAATCTTGTAAAGCTTATGAAGGTGCTTGTGATGTAACTAAGGATGATTTGAGCTTTAAAAGTGCATCAAGATCTGTTAATGAGCTTGTGTTTGCCACGGTTGTGAAGGTAATGTTGTGATATGTTGATGAACAAAAGTGCTTAGTGTATGCTTAACATTAATACTCTTAGGTATAGATGTTGAGTTTGCTTTTAAAAATCTTAAGAGATTTTAAAAGTTTATGATGAAATGGTATCCTTAAGACCTAAACAGGATAGTACTTCTACAGGATGAAGAGAATAATTGATAACTATCCCAAGATAGTAGTTCGGATTAACTCATAAATGAAAAATTTCAAGAATGAATTTAGATCATACTAATAAGGTGTTAAGATCTTGCTGAGTGGTAAGGCACTATCGTGTCTCTAGATTGTTTTAATGTATTCTGGTGGTTTATCGTGTTCATGTAGGAAATCAACCTAAACATAACCCTAGTACAACTATTCTCAGTATTGGAAAATTTTAAGTCGAATATAGTTAGTCAGACTATATTCCACTGTCCCAAGGTTAAATATAGGTGACTAGTCTATATTTGGCCGAGGTTCGATAAAATTTTCAAATACCTAAATTAGGTATACTTGTGATATGTCCATTGCTTTCGGGAAACTGTCCAATAAACAAAGGCAATGTCAAACCCTTCAGTTGCAAGTCCCGCCATAAGAGACTTGTAACGCATGTTTTCACATTCCATTGCATAGAAGATAGTACGGGTAGATATGTGTGGAAAGGAAGTTGAAGTAATTCTAAAACAGTCTATACTGGGCTAGAATTACAAACTTTTAACAATGAAGGTTTCATAAGAAAACTTTGATGGATGTAGAGAAAGTTCAGCTTTTGTCGATGATGGATTAGTTTGTCCTTTAGAAATTCATATTTCTTGTTTGGAAATCGATAGATTGTGATGGGTTTTTGATATCATATGAAATGATATTGATGAGGTGGTGGAATAATTCGAGAGACCATTGCACAAATCACAATGTCTCGGAAGTAGATTAGACCATTGTGTCATACAATGTTCGGGAAATAGAAAAGACCATCGTAATTCGTTACAATATCTTGGATATAAAATGTTGGAGTAGGAACATGGTTGGGAGAATGTAGTTGTGTCGAAATGCCATAGAATAGGCATGTGTAGATATGTTTAGATAAAATGATTGAAAATAACTCGAATGTATATATAAATATACTTATATGTTCATGTTGCATAAAATGCTTAATAAGTCCATAATCGTCTGGAGGATGGAAGACACGGAGAGCGGAAGGCTATAAAAATGGTTTTGCTTGTAGTGTGGTTATAGTTTAGGTCTCAATTTGACCCGTTTCTCTATAACCATGGCTCTGGTACCAATCTGTAACACCCCCAATTCATGGTTGCAGCGGAATTCGAACTGGGTGTTACTTGACGGCACAATAGTCACAATAATAGAAAACGAACTCCAATTGAGTCGTTTTAAAAGATTTATCATTCAAATTGTATAAATATCAGAGATTACAAAATGAGGTCCCAGATGGTTCCATGTTTACAAATTAAATGAGTTTTGAATGATAATAAAATTTATAGCCCTCTTGAGTATCCGTGCCCTTCCGTGCCATCCTTGATCGTCATGAACCTGAAATACATGCTTGAGAGGTCAACACAAAGGTTGAGTGATATTCATAGAGTTTATTAAATCGTTTGAGCACAATATGTTGGTAGTGTGAGTTATAGGCTCACACCAATGTTTGGAAAACAAAACAGGTAGGCTACGTTATTATACGCCCGGAACATGTATTATACACTAAGCTTATGACACCATAACGTTAACGTGTACCAATATTGATCGGCAGATTTATCCCGGTAGGTACTTTGCTAACATACCTAAATCTCAAATATTAATGCATTTGTTTGAACTTAGTCAATACAAATGGGATTCGTCAATCCCAATAGGCCTATTATTAATATTCGCGCTCACTATTGCTAGTGACTAAATGGTTCATAATAAAGGATCTCGGTTTAGCAAGGTTGGTACTTAGTGATAATAAAACAATCAGGCAAGCATACAATTTAAAAGCATTGTATTCGATTTAGAAATAGCATGTATTCCCCCCAAGGATTTGTAAAACAATTAAGTAATGGAAAGTGGGGCTATGAACTCACCTTAAGTAAAATAGCAAGTAATGAATGTAACGGTTGAATCGTGAAGGTTCTATGAGCAACCTATAATAGAATGTCGCGACTTAGGATTGGAGTAAAGAATATGAAGTAGTGCCTATATATATATCTTGCATCTAGTCCATGATGTGGTATGATGTATAATGTAAGTCTTTGAAAGAAATGATTCATGAAACATGTATGTTTTGTATATCGTTTACTACCGTTCGGGCCGACATAATTCAGAAGTCATGTTAGTAAGCGTTCGAGGAGCCAGGACACTTTAACTCGTAAATCCACAACTCATCTCGAAGGCTTACATAATGAACTCCTCACATGAGGCTCCCTACTATTGTAGTAGTTGATGAAATATATAGATATAAGTTTTGATCCGAAAGGTTACATATCCGATATTTGAATAAACTTAGGAAAGTTTATTTGTACATGAAGATTGTTATTAGGGGTAGTTTCATAAGTTTTGAATGACCATTATCTCTTGGTAATATCTCATGGTTTCCTTTTAGGTGAAGTAGATCCAAATTGCTTGTTCATGTTATCGCCTAATTCATTGTTTCATGTTTACGCCTATGTAAGTTGGTATGGTCATTTCGTCATAGCCTAGCCATGACCTTTGGTCATTGTTCCATCGTCTTGAGACTCAACCTTGGCTCTAGCCATGGTTGTGGTCTTGATTCTAGGTCATAAGACCCCTTTTGTCTTCATAAACCATAACCTATATGTAATGACTTTGTCTAAAAATGGGCTGTTTAGAATTTGAAGAAATTTATCACTCGGAAAGCGTTTTCAGGGCTTGAGCTTCTTCATTCTTGAACGAAAACGTCGTTCCGGACAACTTTCGTGTTTTAACTTTTTGATGAATCGGACCAGAAATGGGACTTTCAAAACCTAAATTTGATCAGAATGGTATTTGGCAGTTTGCCGAAAAGTTTTGGTAACTTCAAATGGGCGTAACTTTTGACTCGTATACTCGTTTTAGGTGGTTCAAATTGCTATGCTTCCTTGTTAAGTCCTCTACTGTAATATGTAATGATCCAATATCATAATTTTACCATTTTTGTCGTGGTTTTCCAAGAAAGTCACTAGTTTACTTGTTTTAGTAACTTGTTGTAACAATCAATAACAATAACTTGTTTTGCTCACTTTTATACATCATGGACATGAATACAAGACATAATATAGCACAAATAATATGTAAATAACATGAATATGATTATTTAACTAGAATCAAGTTAGGGTTTGGCTCACAACTTTTGGCTTTCAAAGATGAAAGGAAGTTAACATGTAAGGATAGGACTTTGATAGACTTGCTTCAACCCTTTTTCACTTCATGCAATCTTTCTACCCTTGGTATTCTTGAAAGAGATGTAATGAAAGTTGAGGTGAATTGAGTGGATTTAAACTCAAGAGAAATCACCAAGTATATTAGGGATTGGAAGAGTTTTGGTGAATGATATTCTAACTAGGGTTTCTACCTTGAAGAATCACTTGAACCTTGCTAGAAATTAGAAGGAATTAAGCTAAGAATGGGATGGTTATGGGGTTGGGGATGCACGGCACAAAGAAGGGATGGGGAGGGAGTATTTATAGTCCAAAATGAGGAGGTTAGGAAAGTGCTAGGAAATTACTAAAACTTGGTGACCAAGTTGTAAATAAGTGTTGATTTAAGGGTAAATTCATGAAATTGAGCCACATAGTGTGAATCCCCCCTCCTAGGGCGGTTCACATGGATAAGGGGGGGGGGGGGTGAGGTGTGCCTTGGATGATATTATCCAAGTTACTAGATGAGTTTTGACTCCGGGAAATGCCAATCGTAAATGATTAAGCCTCAAAACATAAAACCGGGTGTCGTAAAATTATGGAACTTGAAAGTTTTGATAAACATGTCCATATGTTCCATAATAAAATATAAAATGAGTGGTAGGTTCCATTTGGGTGTAAAACCCTGCTAAAAGCTGAAAACACGGGTCTAAAACGCGTAATACGTAAAACGTACGAATATTGCGTAAAATTGAGAAAAGTAAAATGTTACTTTTCTAATGTGATAAAAATGATTTAAAATGACTTATAATGTCTAGACTGGGCTCAGTCTAGTGTCGGTTGGTATTATATGTTTTTTAGACATCAAACCGTAAGCCTAAAAATCAAGGAATGACTTATAACATCAAGGGATGATTTTTGGTTAATGGAGGAGGGAAAAATATGTTGACTTTTTCTAATAATTTGAAAACTCAAATTGTCTTAGAAACGCGTTTCGTGGTCTAACGGTTAATCGCCCATACGGTTAAGCGTGCTCATGCGAGAGTAGTACGGCTTGGGTGACCTGCCGGGAAGTCTTTGGTCATGTTTTTCTCAGTCACGATTAATTCTCAAATAAATCATGAGTGTGTCAAACATTTTTCCGATGTGGGGTCACCTGACGGGATCGAATTTCGTTGTGCGTAGAATTTCTGATGGACGTTTTACCCTAAAACGTGTAATTCCGTGTAATTCCTTAATAACTTTCACGAAAATGATCTGACGAATGTCAAACATTTAATTTGCCATGGAAATGATTTTTCACTCGATAATATCAAATAAAAATCAACTTTCGGGAAAGTTTCGGGAAAAACGAATAGTAAAATGAATAGTAAATGTGAATAGTGAATTTTCCGGGAATAGTAATTAACCTGAAAATGTGAATTGTTACAAATGGGCTGTTAAGAATTTGAAGAAAATATCACTCGGAAAGCGTTTTCAGGGCTCGAGCTTCTTTATGCCTGAACGAAAACGGCGTTCCTGACAACTTTCGTGTTTTAACTTTTTGATGAATCGGACCAGAAGGACCACTTTCAAAATGGCAGAATGCAAAACAGTAGGGTATAGGCAGTTTCGGCGTTTTGGTTTCGCTAACTTCTTATGGCCGTATCTTTTGACTCGTGTACTCGTTTTAGGTGATTCAAATTGCTATGTTTTCCTTTCAAAACCCTCTTTAACAGTATGTAAGTGTTTCATATCATAGTTATACTATTTTGGTCGTGGTTCTCCATAAAAGTCACTAGTTTACTTGATTAAATAACATAAGTTAACATATATATACCATAACTTGTTTTACTTGTTTTTATACATCATGAACATAATACAAAGACCATATATAGCATGAAAGAAACATAATAAGCATGAAAATGATATTGAGCAAGAAAGTGTAATAGGATTTCTTACAACTTTTGGCTTTCACTTAAGAAAGGGAAACTAGGACAAGAACTAGGAACTAGGACTTTGATTGAATAAGCTTTCCTCCACTTTAGTAACCCTTCTACCCTTGTATTCTTGAATGATTTGTGATGAAGGTTTAGGTGACTTGAGTGGATCTAAACTCAAGACAATCACCAAAGTCTCTAGGGTTTGGAAGTATTTTTGTTGAATCAAAACTAAACTAGGGTTTCTATGTTGTTATAGCTCTTGAATCTTGTATATAACTTGGAGTAAATTAGCTAGGGTTATGGTGTTGGTGTGGTGTGAAGATGAACGAAATAGGAGGGCAATGAGAGGCTTTATATGGCCTTGAGGAGGTTATGGAAGTAACTAGGAAGTTTCCTAAACTTGGTGACCAAGTTGTAAATAAGTAATGATCTAATGGCTAAAGTCATGAGATGAATCCACCTATGGGATGACTCCCCCCCCCCTAAGTCGGTTGCATAGGATAAGAAAGGATGAGTTGGTTTGTGATGATATTATCCTAAGTATGTAGCTAGTTTTGACTCCGTAAATTGCTAACCGTAAGTTGTTAAGTCACGAAACGTAAAACCGGGTATCCTAAAAATATGAAACTTGAAAGTATGGTTAAACATGTCAATATACTCCATAATAAAATATAAAATGAGTGGTAGGTTCTATTGGGGTGCTCAAACCCTGCTAAAACTGGAAACACGGGTCTAAAACGCGTAATACGTAAAACGTACGAAAGTTGCGTAAAATTGAGAAAAGTAAAATGTAACTTTTCTAATAGGATACTAATGACTTAAAATGACTTATAATGTCTAGGCTGGGCTCAGTCTAGTGTCGGTTGGTATTTAACGTCTCTAAACTTAAAACCGTAAGCCTAAAAATCAAGGAATGATTTATATAATCAAGGAATGATTTTTGGTCAAAGGAGGAGGGAAAAATATGTTGACTTATTCTAATAAGTTGAAAAATCAAATTGTCTTAGAAACGCGGTGCAGGTATAGGCTAAGGTTACGGCTGAGTAAAAACGCTTAAAACTGAAAATTCCAGTTTTTCACGACCGAGGCTTATTTTGGTCATGTTTTTCTCAGTCATGATAAATTCTCTAATTAATCATGAGAGTACTAAACATTTTTCTGATGCGGGGTCACTTAACGCGGTCGAGTTTCGTTGTGCGTAGAATTTTTGAATGACGTTTTACCCTAAAACGTGTAATTCCTTATTAACTTTCGCGAAAATGATCTGATGAATGTCAAACTTTTAATTTGCTATGGAAATGATTTATCACTCGAGGCCAAGAAACAAAAATCAAATTTTGAGAAAATTTCGGGAAAAATGAATAGTAAAAGTAAATAGTGAAATTTTCCGGGAATAGAAGTTAACCTGAAAATGTGAATTGTTACACATTGCGACTCTTGTGTGCCTATAAGTACAAAGGAATTACAACCAACTTCTTTCATCTTTTCATTACATATTTACCAAAACGTTCAAGGGATACTTCTCCTCCTCCTCCAATGCCAGAAAAATATAAAATCCGCGGCCTAACCCAAGAGTGTTGGGACAAATGCCATTCTGCAGGCCAATATGGTACTGAACAACGGTTGGTTGAACTTTACAACAAACGAATCAATCGGTTGGAAGAATAGAACACAAAAGACCAAGAGATCATACTGGCACATTAGAACAAAGTTGATCTTCGGAATCAAGAAATAGAAGAAATCCGTGGAAACATTGTTGATATTTACAAAGGCATTCAAAATAGTTTGTATAATTTTCATTGAATTTAACCTGATGTAAGATGATATTAATCATTATTATGTTATTTTAATGTTTTAATCATTCAGTATGAACCACTATGCTACCATTAATGTATCTGTATAATTGCTATTTACATCGGTGCTTGGGTATGTTAACATACATAATTAATGCTGCTAGCAGATAGTTTACGCTGCTAGCACCTTTAGTGTTGAGGGACGTTTTAGGGACCTTTTTTGCAACAAACTCCCTGTATATTAAATGGAGGAACCAGATCCCCAAATCCCCTCACCAAACTTATTTATTACTAAATTCGACTTTCAAGCACACATTTGATAAAGGACTTTAGAAGTATCTTTTGAATTTGAATGTTTTTTTTATCAATTATGTTATGTTTCTTTGAAGTTTAATGTTTTTGTGTTCAAAGAAAACTTATGTTATGTTTCTTTGTTAATCAAGTTATCAATTACTATATGATCAAGTTATCTTTTTGTTGATTAATTATGTTATGTTGCTTTGTTGACTATGTTATGATGCTTTGTTAAAAGTCAAACAAAGATTGTCAAACTTGATTGTCATTTGCAAAAGTCAAAGAGTCTCCAAGTGAATTCGGGCAATTACGGGTTTGGATTGGAATTTGGGTGAATACTAGTAACTCAGAACTTAATGGTGCTTAGCATAACTTACTGTTGCTAGGCATAACTTAATGTTACTAGGCATACATCAAGTTTAATGAATAGATGAAAGATAGTGTTTGTCACAAAGAAACCGCTAACAACATCCCACATGCCCTCTTGAAGTGCTTCATCGTATTTGTACATATCACTCTTCCTAATGATGCATTGGATGCGGTTTGCCTAGTGGAAACTGAGTATTGCAAAAACAAAATACTATACATTGAGATAAAAATAAAATGACACAAAAATTAAACGATTCATATTCAGTTACTTGCATTAAATAAAAAAAATATATAAACATAACAATAGAAATAACAAAACAATCTAAAAGCTAAACTTATGATCCTTCTTTTGATCATAAGCAAGATGAAGATTGTCGTAGTCAATGTGATCCAAAGGATCATCATGGCTGACAGTTTCATCTACTTCAAGTTTAGCTTTCTTCTTTCTTCTTATTGCAGCCTTGAGCTTGTTTACTGTGTACTTCTTCCTTTGCTTCTTTTCATTCTTCTCCCAAGCCTTCATCTTCTTCTCCCTCATTTGGTCCATTTTTGCAATATACCAAACTGCAGGATATTGTGGTGTGGATGATGCCATTGTAAAGCATAAAGCAATAAAACGATTAGAAATGAACCAAAGAAAATGATGTTACATATATCTAAATACAGATGTTTGTAGAGATTTTATAAAACTGGTAAATATGTGTAAGAAACAAAAACCACAAACCTGCTTGATCCATTTGCAGATTAGAAAGTATGTGTTAGTTAGAAATTGATTCAGAATGATGAAATGCATCAAAAAGGTAAAAGTTTTATAGGCCTAGTAATTCGACAGAAATTAATTGTGGAATTTTGAAGGTTAAAATTTGAACTTTGACCATTAACCATATACACATTTGTCCTTGTAACATAAATGAAGTTGTTGTAATCTACTTTAATTATGTTAATCATTACTTAAATAGATTAAGTTAGTTGAAAAATGAATTAGGATAGGATTGATTTTTTTTTTTTTAAATTTACAAAGATTTGCTCGCTGTTTTAATACAAATTGTAGTTTTAAATGTTTGTAACAATCATTTAAAACTATAATGTAAAAGTTATCGATTTAATTGGGGATTTAAACCCTTATGTGTAAATGTTACCAATCCACCCCTGCACTCTCATATCTAGCAGTACAAACCCAGCTGCAGTAACGTTTTCTTTGCAACAGAAAATTTTGATTAACATAATAAAAAATATATCCCAAGTTCTTCTTAATGAACACAACAATAAAAAATATTGTAACAATTAATGAGAAAATTGAGCAATGACAACATGTTTATTCATAAAGTCAAATAAAGTAATACAAAAGGATTATACAGGTTTATTCAAATTACTTCCTAACTCAACTAATACATTTTCTTTTTATCCTTCCCTTTTGAACAAACTTTTTGCATTTTTGGTTCCCATGATTTTATACCCTTGTCTTCACAAGTCTTAGCATTGGGATGGCCTAGCACCTGAAATCTCTCATCAAAAAGCTCTTTGGCAGTCTTTTTTGGAGTTTCAACCTTCCTAGCATATTCCTTTTTTGTGCCTGATCTAGAATATCACTTTGGAAAGTAGTCTGCCCATGTATTTGGAGGACCTTCAGAACTTCTTGATATGTGAAATGAACTTGAGTCACTTGAGTCAATGCTGTCAATGTTAATGATTTCTGCAAAAATAATAATAATAATAATAATAATAATAATAATAATAATAATAATAATAATAATAATAATAATAATAATAATAATAATAATAATAATAATATATTAAAATTAACAAAAATAATAGTGTAAATGAAATAAATGATAATGTTGCAATTCAGGGTGTTTTTGAAACAACCTTTGTTCTTGGAACTCATTGTTTCAGTAGGTAGAATGGGGTTGTGGGAGCTTAGTTGGTCTGTTTGGTTTTTATAGAGAAAAATGTATGCTTGGTTTGTGTTTCAAAACTGCAAAAGTAGTCAATTGACAGTGAAAAAAAATAGTGTTTCTTACCCTTCTTGCAGGCATGAAATTGTGCAGTGTAACACCCCCAAAATACCACAGCGGAAGACTGTGTCATTGGAATGCTACTTCAGGGCACAAAGTACAAGATATAGAAAACGAACTCTAAATGAGACGTTTTTGAAAAGTTACCATTCGAATAGATAAAAGTCATAGTTTACAAAACAAAGATCCCAAAGTAGAATAATACATAAGTTTTTAAAGTGTATCGAATGGTAAACGATAAAAGTGAAAGTCTCCAAAAGCATGCCCTAAGACTCTCAGCTCCACATACCTGCTATCGCCTTTCTAACCTGAGATAAGCATGCTTAAAGTGTCAACACAAAGGTTGGTGAGTTCATAGAGTTTGTCTATATACAGTTGAAAAGCCTATAAAGAATGTTCACACAGCAAAGGCATCGTAAATCCACTCAGTTGCAAGTCCCGCCATAAGAGACTTGTAACCTGTGTGTTCACAACCCACTGCTACAAAATAATATGATTAAGATATGTATAAGTTCATAACAACAGTTAAGCAATTAGTAGTGAGTCTACACTTCATCTCCGAAGACCCCACGTTTGTATGTATGTCTCCATGGTTGTGCCCAGCAACTTAATCTGGGGCCATTGGAAGTATGTATATCTCCATGGTTATGCCCAGCAACTTAATCTGGGGCCATTGGAAGTCTCAGTAGCTCAAGAATACACATCATAGTTTAGTATAACACAGTTAAGTATATCACAATCACGTATGTATGAGATCAAGTATAAGTGTTTTGAGTATCTGTACAAGTAAGCAAGTAGTTGAGCATGTATCTCCCCCAAAAAGTTAAAACAAGTATAGAAAGAGTAGGGGCTATGACTCACCTCGAAGTGATGATACTTGAAATGAAATGAAGTGAACAACAATGATCGGTTAACTGCCGCAACCTAATATGAATGATGAACGATCTAATTTAGATCGTGAAAAGATGTTATGAATGTCCATGCTCATGTTCCTATACCACTCTACTCTTTGGAAAAACACTTGTGTTATCAAAAATATATAATCCAAGAATTTGGAAAAATATTGCTATTAGAAAATAAAATAAGCTAGTAGCAATATATATACTTATATATATATCGTATGTTTCCTTGTTAGTGTTGAAATCCTCGGGTTGTAATCCTTGAAATATCGCCTTGAAATGATGAAAATATACTTGTAATAACTAATACTTCATTAGTTATAAAATTTGGTACTTGATATTATTTCTAGCTTATAAAAGTACTACGTAGTTTTAGTGCCAATTTTTATTAAAAGCTGTCAAAATAAAAATGGGTTTAGCCGATATTCAAACGTGAATATCTTTGTCGTTATATGTCCGTTTTACTTGTTCTTTATATACACGGTTACGTTTTAGTATGTAGTAATATATTTTGGAAAGCTTGGCTCCTCCGGGTTACGTCTAAAGTCTCTTTTTGTCCGACGAAAAACGTCCAACAGCAACTATTTTCCAGAAAATACTTTTCGTCAACAATCTTGCAAAAATCATAACTTCTTCGTTATAAACTCTTTTTAATCCGTTCTTTCGCCTACGGATTCGTTTTTGAAAGTATTTTCTAAAAATTTTGCCAAAGTTTACTTTGTATTTATTGATTTTCCTGGATTTCACAAAATGGGACAGCATGTCTAAAACATGCTCCAAATCAAGTTTTCAAGGTTTATAACTAATTTCTAACATCACCAAACCTCTTGTAATCACCACATAGCTAATCTAATCCTACCATACACCTTCTTAGGGTGCCATGGGCTCCTAACCAAGTTATTATAGCAAGGGAATTCATAAATAAAAAGTTAGGGTTTGTATGTTCCATTTTTGACAAAATAAATGGTGGTATAGCTAGTTGTACATGGTTTTTAGCATGGAACTCATGCAATACAAGTAAATATAAGATGATTCATGTAAAAATAAAGTTGATAACTTACTTGATAAAATGAGATGATTGAATGACTAGAAACCTTGGATTACTTGTGTATTTCTTGTTTGATTCTTGATTAGGCAAGTATAATGAACAACTTTGTAGCTTTAACTTATCAAAAACCTTCACTTGATCTATGTTTTTGGGTTTGGTCGTGGGTTTGAAAGAGAGAAAGAGATGAGAAGTTTTTCTTTCTTATCTAAAAAGTGTAGGAAATGATTCTTGGTTTTTGTTTAAGTATTTGTTTTAGAGGTTTATTAGTATAATACTAGGAAGTTAATGTATTAGGTTAAGGGGTGTTCATGTGGCCAGTTATGGTGAGCCAAGGGGGGGGGGGGGGGGGGGTTTGGGGTACTTGTGATTTAATTAGAAATCATATGTAGTTTAAGTGTTAGATTACGTTATTTGTTAAAATCGGGGTACCGGGTTTAATAGAAATAAATGTTCACGAAGTTAACCGGGACAAAATAAAGTCATAATAATGATAAAAATATGTTGAAAATATGTTGGGTACATTTACTGAGTGATCGGGTGATTATTGTTTAGTTTTCACAAAAACCGTCGTTATATTCATAAACGTACGTTATAAATAAAATAAATTTCCAAAATACTGGGTAACTGAATGTTATAATTTTTATGATGTTAAAATGGATATAAAAATATGTCGGGACCATTGTGGGAATGTTTAGATATATTCGTCATGTATAAACCGGGTGTTAACGTTTACTATAAATACTTATACGTAAAAACGTTAAATGTATCAAATATATAAATTTGAAAATCCTGAGAGTGGTATAACCTGAAAATGCTGTTATGATGATATGCAGACTGTCTCCAGTCCGTATGCAGTGTCCTTAGCACTAATGAAATGAATTCGCACCTAAACCAATCCGGTTACGCGAATTTGAATACCCGTAAACTAAATTTACGATGAAATAAGTAATGCAAGTGAATGATGAAAACTTTTCCGGAAATGAATAGTGTTTAGTGAATAGTAAATTTCCCAAATGTTTCTCAGAATATCAAAATGACCTCAAAAATGATGAATAGTAAAACGATGAATAGTGTTTTATGAATAGTGTTTTCCAAAGTTCGGGAAAAGACCTGAAATGATGAGTTGTGACAGTCTTCCCCTCTAAAAGGAACTTCGTCCCGAAGTTCAGTTAATGTTAATCAGTTAAGTGTGTGTTTAAGAAAATGTGTCAAAGCGTATGTATGTGGGTTTCCTATCCAACTAGGTACGTTCTCGTGGTCAGTCTTGATGAGGCAAACCTTCCCAATCCCGAGCATAGTCCTCAAAAGACCTCCTTTAGGTTAATCATTTAGGTAACCGATTTTCACTTAATCCCACAACCCAATCAAACAAGAACAGTCATGAGATTAGGCTAAATCGGTTTGAGTGATGACTTTAACTTTTAGCTTGATTTTCGCAACCCAATCAAACAAGAACAGTCACTAGTACCAAGCTAAAAATCAAGGTCTGGATTCAACATCCTTGAAAAAGATCTTTTGAAAGATTGGCTCGACTTTGGAATTGCTTACACTAATCAAATTACTAATGTTAGTATGACTAAGGTTAATGCTGCTAGGTCTCAGATTAGTCAATGTTGTGTATAGGTCCTATATTAAGACTTAAGTGCTACTAAAATACGATAGTTGTTCAAGAGAATGTACCCGTTGTGCTATCGCGGACATGTTGGGTGATAGGATTTCCTAGGAAGTAAGCTCTGCCAAGTGCGGGTGGAATCTCATTGGCCTCATCTCGTGGCCCTTCAATTGCTGCTGCTAAGTTTGGACGATTGCCTCCTTGGTTAAAATTCCTTTTCAACTTAGGACAGGTGTTCCGAAAGTGATCCGGGCTGTTACACTCATAGCATGTCCTTTGGTTGTTCGTCACATTGCCCACATTTACTGGTTCTCTACACTGGTTTGTAAAATGACTAGACTGTCTGCAATTTGCACACACACGGCAGGGCGCAATCTTTTGATGATGAAAGTTACATTTCGTACATTTAGGATGCGGGCCTAAATACTCTTTCTGACCAGAACTAGTCGCCGCAAAGGTCCTTGCCCTTTTGTTGTCAGCTATTGTGCCCATTTGCTTGTTTGACTCGCTTGTTCCCTTCCTTTTATCACTGTTCCTCAAGCTCCCATTTCTAACCATCTCATCTATCAGAGTCCCTGCTCTCAATATTGCACTCTGAATTGTAGAAGGCTCAGTTGTTTTTACAGTCCCACGAATTTCTGGGACAAGGCCATATATGTACCTCTCGATCCTCTTGGACTCAGAGGTAACTAGGTGTGGAACTAGTCTGGCTAATTCATGGAATCGATCTGTATAGGCTGCATGACCAGCCCCAATCATAGAGTGATGATAGAGTTCATCCTCCAGCTTTTGCATCTCGTTGTCCGGGCAGTATTCCTCCTTCAGTAATGCCTTAAAATCATCCCATGTCATACCTACAGCTGCCGCTCTACCCCTAGCTTGAATCTGCGTATTCCACCATGTCAATGCCTTTCCTGATAGTAAGCACATGGAATACTTCACCATTTGATGTGCTGCACAGTTACTAATGTCGATCACCGACTCCATCTTTTCAACCCATCGAGTATACACCAACGCGCCTCCTACACCATCGAAATCAATTGGCTTACATGACGTAAATTCCTTATACGTGCATCCGGTCCTAATGTTGTTGTTGCCATTACCATTCTGGCCTATGCCATTGGTGTTGTTAATTCCGCTTTCGTAGTTTGCCAAGTTATTCATATGATCGCCAACTTGAGTGACAATAGTGGGGAGAAAGTTTTCAAGTTGTCGAGCGATGATGGCTTCAAAATCAGTATTTCCACCGTCGTTGTTATCATTGTTTTCAACGCCGTGACCACCTCCTCTACCTCCACGTCCACCAGTTCTTCCACCATCGTTACTTGGGTTGCTAGTGTCATGAGCAGCTCCTCTACCTCCTCTACCTCCACGTCCACCAGTCCTTCCACCCCTTGGTGTTGCGCCTCCTCGACCAGAGCTACGAGTCACTTTCTTTGGTGCCATGATTTCCTGAGAGGAAGGACATTTAGTGAACGTCAGAGATGAGGGAAAACCGTTGATTATCCAAAGTCTATACTTAACATCCTCGTATATAATACCGTGCTACCAGTTGTTTCCTAAGTTGTGCCAACACCGATCTACATCTGCATAGTCATATGTCCACGTGTGTCGTGAAGCACTTATAATTATGTTGGCCACCACAATTATAAATGTTTCCTTTCACAAGTGTACATATCACCAGGCACACATATCTCAGTGGTAGACGTTGCTTAAATGGGCATCTAGGGAACGTCACACTTAGTACTAAGGAACAAAGGATTCTCCCTTAAGTGTTAAAGTCACCGGGAAGTCTAGTTTCTAACGGTTTCTACAAAGTATCTAATAGCGTAGGTCTAAAAAAATTACCAGAAAGCGTATGTGTATGTAAAGTGCAAGGCGATAGGGAGGAGAGTCTATATGTATGTAGTTATAGTCTAGACTCTAAAACAACCTAGTTCTCTATAACCAAGGCTCTGGTACCAATCTGTAACACCCCCAAAATACCGCAGCGGAAGACTGTGTCATTGGGATGCTACTTCAGGGCACAAAGTACAAGATATAGAAAACGAACTCTAAATGAGACGTTTTTGAAAAGTTACCATTCGAATAGATAAAAGTCATAGTTTACAAAACAAAGATCCCAAAGTAGAATAATACATAAGTTTTTAAAGTGTATCGAATGGTAAACGATAAAAGTGAAAGTCTCCAAAAGCATGCCCTAAGACTCTCAGCTCCACATACCTGCTATCGCCTTTCTAACCTGAGATAAGCATGCTTAAAGTGTCAACACAAAGGTTGGTGAGTTCATAGAGTTTGTCTATATACAGTTGAAAAGCCTATAAAGAATGTTCACACAGCAAAGGCATCGTAAATCCACTCAGTTGCAAGTCCCGCCATAAGAGACTTGTAACCTGTGTGTTCACAACCCACTGCTACAAAATAATATGATTAAGATATGTATAAGTTCATAACAACAGTTAAGCAATTAGTAGTGAGTCTACACTTCATCTCCGAAGACCCCACGTTTGTATGTATGTCTCCATGGTTGTGCCCAGCAACTTAATCTGGGGCCATTGGAAGTATGTATATCTCCATGGTTATGCCCAGCAACTTAATCTGGGGCCATTGGAAGTCTCAGTAGCTCAAGAATACACATCATAGTTTAGTATAACACAGTTAAGTATATCACAATCACGTATGTATGAGATCAAGTATAAGTGTTTTGAGTATCTGTACAAGTAAGCAAGTAGTTGAGCATGTATCTCCCCCAAAAAGTTAAAACAAGTATAGAAAGAGTAGGGGCTATGACTCACCTCGAAGTGATGATACTTGAAATGAAATGAAGTGAACAACAATGATCGGTTAACTGCCGCAACCTAATATGAATGATGAACGATCTAATTTAGATCGTGAAAAGATGTTATGAATGTCCATGCTCATGTTCCTATACCACTCTACTCTTTGGAAAAACACTTGTGTTATCAAAAATATATAATCCAAGAATTTGGAAAAATATTGCTATTAGAAAATAAAATAAGCTAGTAGCAATATATATACTTATATATATATCGTATGTTTCCTTGTTAGTGTTGAAATCCTCGGGTTGTAATAACTAATACGTAGTTTTAGTGTTGAAATCCTCGCCTTGAAATGATGAAAATATACTTGTAATAACTAATACTTCATTAGTTATAAAATTTGGTACTTGATATTATTTCTAGCTTATAAAAGTACTACGTAGTTTTAGTGCCAATTTTTATTAAAAGCTGTCAAAATAAAAATGGGTTTAGCCGATATTCAAACGTGAATATCTTTGTCGTTATATGTCCGTTTTACTTGTTCTTTATATCCACGGTTACGTTTTAGTATGTAGTAATATATTTTGGAAAGCTCGGCTCCTCCGGGTTACGTCTAAAGTCTCTTTTTGTCCGACGAAAAACGTCCAACAGCAACTATTTTCCAGAAAATACTTTTCGTCAACAATCTTGCAAAAATCATAACTTCTTCGTTATAAACTCTTTTTAATCCGTTCTTTCGCCTACGGATTCGTTTTTGAAAGTATTTTCTAAAAATTTTGCCAAAGTTTACTTTGTATTTATTGATTTTCCTGGATTTCACAAAATGGGACAGCATGTCTAAAACATGCTCCGAATCAAGTTTTCAAGGTTTATAACTAATTTCTAACATCACCAAACCTCTTGTAATCACCACATAGCTAATCTAATCCTACCATACACCTTCTTAGGGTGCCATGGGCTCCTAACCAAGTTATTATAGCAAGGAAATTCATAAATAAAAAGTTAGGGTTTGTATGTTCCATTTTTGACAAAATAAATGGTGGTATAGCTAGTTGTACATGGTTTTTAGCATGGAACTCATGCAATACAAGTAAATATAAGATGATTCATGTAAAAATAAATTTGATAACTTACTTGATAAAATGAGATGATTGAATGACTAGAAACCTTGGATTACTTGTGTATTTCTTGTTTGATTCTTGATTAGGCAAGTATAATGAACAACTTTGTAGCTTTAACTTATCAAAAACCTTCACTTGATCTATGTTTTTGGGTTTGGTCGTGGGTTTGAAAGAGAGAAAGAGATGAGAAGTTTTTCTTTCTTATCTAAAAAGTGTAGGAAATGATTCTTGGTTTTTGTTTAAGTATTTGTTTTAGAGGTTTATTAGTATAATACTAGGAAGTTAATGTATTAGGTTAAGGGGTGTTCATGTGGCCGGTTATGGTGAGCCAAGGGGGGGGGGGGGGGGGGGGTTTGGGGTGCTTGTGATTTAATTAGAAATCATATGTAGTTTAAGTGTTAGTTTACGTTATTTGTTAAAATCGGGGTACCGGGTTTAATAGAAATAAATGTTCACGAAGTTAACCGGGACAAAATAAAGTCATAATAATGATAAAAATATGTTGAAAATATGTTGGGTACATTTACTGAGTGATCGGGTGATTATTGTTTAGTTTTCACGAAAACCGTCGTTATATTCATAAACGTACGTTATAAATAAAATAAATTTCCAAAATACTGGGTAACTGAATGTTATAATTTTTATGATGTTAAAATGGATATAAAAATATGTCGGGACCATTGTGGGAATGTTTAGATATATTCGTCATGTATAAACCGGGTGTTAACGTTTACTATAAATACTTATACGTAAAAACGTTAAATGTATCAAATATATAAATTTGAAAATCCTGAGAGTGGTATAACCTGAAAATGCTGTTATGATGATATGCAGACTGTCTCCAGTCCGTATGCAGTGTCCTTAGCACTAATGAAATGAATTCGCACCTAAACCAATCCGATTACGCGAATTTGAATACCCGTAAACTAAATTTACGATAAAATGAGTAATGCAAGTGAATGATGAAAACTTTTCCGGAAATGAATAGTGTTTAGTGAATAGTAAATTTCCCAAATGTTTCTCAGAATATCAAAATGACCTCGAAAATGATGAATAGTAAAACGATGAATAGTGTTTTATGAATAGTGTTTTATGAAGTTCGGGAAAAGACCTGAAATGACCTGAAATGATAAGTTGTGACATGCAGTCATGACATTACTTTTTCATGTGTGAAAACATGAGAAAAAAAAATAGTATTTGCAGTACCAAGGCCAAAAAGGCAGGTGTGCAAAGACTATGGCCAAAATAGTCAACTAATGTAGACAAAAATAGTCAATGTTGCAATTCAGGGTGTGTTTGAAACAACCTTTGTTCTTGGAACTCCAATGGCCACATTACTTGGTGGATGGCTGGTTTTAGATCATAAAAAAGAATGGAATGCAACATACCAACATACGTAACCCTTCTGAGTACCCGCTACAGCTCATTTTTTCGTTTCAACTCCCTTTGAGCAAAGGCCTGCACCAGGCGCATTGCTAGATTGTTGAAAAAACAAAAGGAACTATATGGGCACTCAGAATGGAAAGGTATGTTGAAAATTCCAGACTCATTTAGATCATAAAAAAGAATGGAATGCAAACAGAGTGATACCAACAATCTAGAAATGTTGAGTAAAGAATAGAGTCTAAGTAACATCACTCATCTTGAATACGATAATGAAGGAGTGTGACCTGTCATGAAGAAATACACAGTATATCATCATCGCATTGAAGACGTCTCAATGATCATGACAGATCTATCTAACATTGCAAAAAGGTTCCATTGCTTTATTTTTTGAACACCTTCTAATAACGTTTGTGTGCGCTTGATCACTAGCTTTGGCACTTTCAAGAATGTATCTTCATTTTTGGGACACAAGTTTTAATCAAGGTACATTATTGAAAGAGCCAAAGCTTGTGATCAAGATCAACCACACAAACGGTAGTAGACGTTTTCCAAATTAAGCAACGGAACCATCTAAAACGCTAGATAGATCTGCCCTAATTATTGAGCTTTAAGTTATTAGAAAACAGATTCTTACTATTATTTATATTGCTCCCTTAGATGTGATGAACATACATATTAATTATGTAGATTCTACGACATTAGAGAGCTAATCGTGCATGAATGAAATCATATTAAATTTATATTAACAATGCAATGAACTACCATCCTTTCTACCCTAGCCAACAACATATTATTCAGCCTTGAAACTCTAACCTACCAACATGCTGGAATACGAAGACACTAAATTCAAGCATCGAACCTACAAATTATACTTGATTATTGTTTCTGTATTTTGACAAAGAGCAAAGATGAATCAACAATGGATGAACAACATGAAAACAAGTTTATGTTCATACTTGAAAGTGGTATATGTTCACCCATCGTTGATACTTCTTCCATCTTTGATACTTGGATGTTTTAGCCTAAATATTCGCACACACATCTGCCACTTTTCTTCCTTATTCTCTCAAAACAAATGCAACAAAATTCTTATAGCAGATAGTCAACCTAAGCCAAAGATAAAATAAGCTAATCCAAGCAAACCTTAATATCTATTTTGCTCTAATTATTCGCAAAAACAACACAACACGTTCTTCCTTATTCTATCAATACAAATGCAACATACTTCTTATAACGGATAATCAACTTAAGCCTAAGAATAAATATCTCTAAGGGGGTATTTGGATTATATTAATTTATGATCTTATCAGCTTTTTGAGATTTGGGGATACCAATAAGCCTATGTTATTTTAAGTGGATAAGCTAATAAGCCAAAAAACAGTGAGCTTATCAACTTTCCCAAAACTCAATAAGCCAATAACCACACAAAATAAGCTAATCCAAACATACCTTAATATCTCTTTTGCTCTAAATATTCACAAAAATAACACAACATAAATCTAATACATAAAGTAACAAGTCTCTAACAAATGTAAGACAAAATTGAGAATAAAGGATCAAAACCCTAGATCCGTTTACTTGGTCAATTGTAACGGAGTGAGATATAACTGTGAGAGAGAAAGAGAGGATTATGTGGAAGTAGGGGTGGAAACGAGCCGAGCCGCTCGTAAAAAGCTCGGGATCGGATCGGTAAAAAGCTCGAACGAGCCGAGCTTAAACGAGCTCGAGCCCGAGCCCGAGCCTAAATTAAGGCTCGTTTAATAAACGAGCCCGAGCCCGAGCTTTATATACAGAGCTCGATTAGGCTCGCGAGCCTAAACGAGCTCTAGTATATTTTTTGTATATATACATGTATAATACAATATAAACGTATATTTATACATATATAGTATCTAACAAGCTCATTTAGTCATTTATATAACCATTTCACCCTAATCTGACTCACAGTATTAGGCCCCATCTCTCTATCTTTATTACACACTCTCCCACCAAACAAACTTCTTAAACCCAGTCTACCACAGTTAATATCAACCATAAAAAATCTCAACTTGAATCTTTCCTAGTGCTTAAGATCTAACCGAAAACAAACAAACTCCTTGCTTCTTGTTATTATACGATTGAGAAAAAAGACTCAAGAAGATCAGTAAGATCACGATAAGACCTTTGATAGGTCTCGGGTAGGTATAATTATTGTTCGTGGTTTGTTCGTTTAGATCTATGATGATTTTCTCTCGAGCTATTAAGATCTTGAAAAATCTTAAAGCTATCTATGATATGAAAGAAAAACTGAGATCTAGTTTTCTTTCTTTTTAAGTTTGAGTCTCGGTTGTTTATTGTAGTTGACTGATCAAATGGGGAGTGTTGTGAGGTTGTTGTGATGTTGGCTGTTGTAGTTGATTGAGATGAGATAGGATATATTAAGGTTGATGGTTGGTTATGATCTTTACTGCTCTTTCTTGTTCTCCTTTTTATTTTCCGTTATGCTCTCTGTTTTGGACTAAGGACGACCAAGAAAAAACGAGCTTAAAACAACAAACGAGCTCAAAACACGAGCCGAGCTTTATATAACCGTATCATAAACGAGCCGAGCCCGAGCCGAGCTCGAGCTTTATATATAATACCACGAGCCGAGCTCGAGCTCAAATCTTAAGGCTCGAACCGAGCCGAGCTCGAGCTCGAGCTTTTTAAAATATAATCGAGCCGAGCTCGAGCTCTGGCAGGCTCGGGCTCGGCTCGGCTCGTTTCCACCCCTATGTGGAAGTGTGTGAAGTGTGTTTGATAAACTTTGTATACTGTATATTATAAGTTTAAAAGTGAAGTGTGTTTGATACTCTTTGTATATATTATAAGTTTAAAAGTGAAGTGTGTTTGATACTCTTTTATATATTATAAGTTTAAAAATTATTAAAAGTATAAAAACTAAAAGTAAAAAGTACTAAAAGTTTTAAAACTAATAAGTATTAAAGCTACATTTGTATTTTAGGGCATGCTTGGTAGGGGTGTTCACGGGGCGGTTCGGTTCGGTTAGTTGGAAGATTTTAACTATCCATCGCGGGGTGGGTAATTTATTTATATTATATATGGTTCATTCGGTTAACCACGGATATCTAAAAGTAAAAACCGAATCCGAACCGTGATAAGCGGTTTTTCCGGTTTCGGTTTTTTTCGATTTTGGTTTCTTCGGTTTTGGGTTTTTTTCTGTTTCGGATTGAGCGGTTTCTCGGTTTCTCGGGTTTTTTAAACACCACTAATGCTTGGTAGGGAGTTATACGGGGTGAATTGAAGAATGAGAAAGGTAATGAAACAATATGCTTGGTAAAACATAATGCAATGACCCATTACCCAATAAATTGGGGGGATTGATTTTCTTTACCTTTCCCTTTCCCGACCATTATCTTACACTTTCCCTTTCCCTTTCCCTTTCCTAAGTTTGAACCAAGTACACCCTTTAGTGTATTTTGTATTTAAAAAGTCGCCTATGTGAATTAGCCATTATCACCGGTCATGCATAGTTTCCATTACACTATAAGCGACTACAACCCAATGCACATGACCCATGACCCATTTTAATTACCCATTGTCGATCACGAGTAATGTATTGGTCGATAACATGACACTATAAGCCATTATAAACCAATGCACATGACCCATTACCCATGTTAATTACCCATTGTCGATCACCAGGAATGTATTGGTCGATAACATGGCACGTACTATAAGCCACTACAACCCAATGCACATGACCCATTACCCGTGTTAATTACCAATTGTCAACAGTCATGGATGTATCGTAATATGACACTCTAAGCAACTATAACCCAATGCATATTACCCATATGATGTCAAATACCCATATTAATGAATGTGACCAGTGATAACCTAATGCACATGACCCATGACCCATGTGAATTAGCCATTATCATCGGTCATGCATGGGTTGCACCGGCTTGGTAGGTGTATACCATTTGTCACAGACACTAAGAAGCAAGTATCCGGGGACCTCTCGATCATGTTATCCGGGATCGAGAAAGTTTGAGCTCGGCTTGAGCTTGACTCGAAAAGATTAATTTATCTGTAAAGACGTGTTTTCTTACAAAAATTAAAATTTAAATGTAACCTTAAAAATTGAATTCGGTTCGACTTCAACTCGAAAAGCTTCATGCATTCATAAATAGGTATTTACACTTAGTACACTTACATATTTAAAAAAAAATTATATCACCTACAAGTTCGAGAACTCAACAATAACTCGAATCCAACTTATATAAGGTTGAGCTCAACTCATTAAACATTTGGAGCTCACCTTTTTCCCCAAAATTTCAATCTCCCGCTCAAGATCCCGCCCGTTTTCCCCCTAAATTTCAATCTCCGACTCAAGATCCCGCCCCTTTTTTTCCCCAAAATCAAAACCCAAACACTAGTCAGATCTATCTTTTCTCTATTCATCTCTTCTCCTTCTCTCTAGAACTGACTAACATCGCTGCCACACTTCATCGCCTTATCTTGCCGTCGTTCCACCAACTATCGCTCCTCCACGCCATCACCGTCATCAAGACAAGGGAGGCAATGGGTGAGTTTGTTTGCTTCGGTTGTTTGGTTTGAGATAACCACCACATCCACGACCATCACAGTCAAGCCACCATCACCCTCTCGATCATGTTATCCGGGATCGAGAAAGTTTGAGCTCAGCTTGAGCTTGACTCGAAAAGCTTAATTTATCTGTAAAGACGTGTTTTCTTACAAAATTAAAACTGAAATATAACCTAAGAATTGAATTCAGTACGACTTCAGATCGAAAAGCTTGATGCATTCATAAATAACTATTTACACTTAGTTCACTTACATATTAAAAAAAAACATATTTTATATCCCTTACAAGCTCGAGAACTCATCAATAACTCGAATCCAACTTATATAAGGTTGAGCTCAACTCATTAAACATTTGGAGCTCACCTTTTACCTCAAAATTTCAATCTCTAGCTCAAGAGCCTGCCCTTTTTTCCCCCAAAATTTCAATCTCTGGCTCAAGATCCCGCCCCTTTTTCACCCAACAAGGAAGGCATATCCCGGTAAATTACCTAGGCAACACTGGCTGACCAAGTTGGAGTCCGGATTCGAACCCCCGCCTTTAAGCTTTGACTTGGTCAACTGCGCGCTTTTGCGGTAGTTGGTGGCCAACTGCCCTAAGGCAGCTGGTTATTTTCTTGAATGTGTAATCGAATATAAAACGATTTATATTGATTTTCATGGATTAAAACTAGCCTAAAACATGTTTTTGATTATAAATTCGCGTGGTGTAATCGTTGCAGGTAGACTTATTAAGACGACATAGTTTTCCTGTTTATTAGAATGGAAACAATCGACATGTTCTAAGAGGACACTGTTTTGCTCGTAAAGGGAGTCTTACTTGGTTTCCACTCGGGGAGGATGTTGCTGAACAGTTAGAGATCGCTTATCGCAGTCGCGTAAGTTATCTATCAAAAGATTAACATAACATCTGTTATATAGGAAATTAACTCAAATATGGTTGCTTTTTGTGAAATTGTTTCATTTGTACCAAATGTGAGTGATTTGCTTGCTTGGTAATATGTTTGACATTTATTCGTTCCAGGTTTGGCACTGCAGAATATTTCAACCAATTGTATATTATTCGTTGCCCGAGTTGATATGTAACCCGTATGTTTGTTTTTTATGCTAAACATATATTTGGGACATCCAATTTTGTCATCTTTTATGTTAGCATTAATCACGTTACTTGTTTCTTGCAGGGGGTACACGCTATTTTCACGACTGAGAATGATACATGGGATGCCTGGCTAAAAATTCTCTCATCTGGATTTTCTAGCACAGTTCATTTTCTAGGGACTTGAATTAAATTGTGGCGTGGGTATGCTCCATCTTAGTCACCAAAGCCAACCCATGTATATTTTTACTGTTTCATGGTTTGCACATCTTATATTATGCAGCATTATTAGTGCCTTGGTTTCTTACATTTCTCATATTTTTTTTGCAGAAAGAAACTGCCATTAGACTCAGATGTAAGCCATTTTTTATGTTGTTAACAATTTCATTTTCTAATGCTAACACCATTGTATTTCTTAATTTATATTGCAGGTGACGACTCCAATGGCCATTGAAACTTTAGAAAACGTACCAGTAATGGAAACAGTGGTAAGTTATAAAACATCCGCCTTTGATTTTTTTTAGTTTTACATACATGACTAATATACCGTGTTTTATATATACATATAGGAACTTGTTAAAACTATCGGACATATGAAAACGCTTAAGCCACGATAAACAGGTTCTACAGGTTACACCACCAACTACGCTACCAAATATTAGTGAACAAAATCCGAAAACATTTGGTCTCTAGTGAAACCTTGCAAAAGCAAGCTAAGGCGGCGAAGAGTCAACAGGTTTTAACTTATGATAGTTGAGAATTTGATTATATACGATATTTATTATTGTATATATATGGTTCATTTATATACATTCGAGTTTTATTCAATTTGAAATACAATTATATATATATTTGCTTCATTTATATACATTCTATTTTATATATATACTAGCAGTAGTAACTCTGCTCCAGCAGTACTAACGTAGTACTAGTAGTAACTTTCCTATCATGTTTGTGTAGATAGTTGAACCAGTGCCGCATCAAGTGACTCAAAACCACCAAAGCAGATAGTTGAATCAGTGGTGAATCAAGCGACTCAAAACCACCAAAACAACAGATAGTTGAACTAGTGGCGCCTAACAAACTAGATGCACCTGACAAAAGACAAGGAAATAATGTCTCTATGTCAAATATCAAGAAATAGATTATAGATACACCCGTCAACAATATATATAGCACATACTTTTTAGAGAGGAAGGTTTTCTAGCCTCTAATCAAGAACTTTATTCTAGTATGCTTATCTAGTTCTGTTATGTTGTGAGCTTTGACATGTTTTAGTTTTGCTCTCATCCTGATGTGGTTATTGTTGATATGCAGCAGCCTACATTTTCAAGGCTTTTATATCCAGATGATGAGATTAGATCAATGGGAGAAAAACTTGTAAGTTTAACTGCAAATTTTATTATTATGTTCATTGTTTTGGATTAAAAGTCTTCATACTGTTGTTTGAATTACTGCTGATCATGTTTGTGTTAATATTGCTTAGATGGATTTAATGCTGCTCATGAACTCGAAGTTGCTAGTTGCCTATGGAAAAGATTATAGATACTTAGGAAACTATTGTAAGCCGACTAAGACTCCTTGGTGTATAAAAGGATGTCTAATTTTATATTTGGTTCAGTTATATACATTCCAATTTTATCGTATTTGAATTTGTTTTGATATATATTTGAATTGTTTTGATATATATATATATATATATATATATATATATATATATATATATATATATATATATATATATATATATATATATATATATATTGATTTTTTAAATGTGACTAAAAGATGCATATTGTCACACTTATTCACACTGTTGGTCACTGTTTGCTTAATTCCTTGTAAGACTAAATATTACAAAAGGCCACACAAACATAAAATTAATGTGGCCATTGGATGATCAATAGTCACACAAAATACACATTTCTTCATTTTAAACAGCATATGGCAACACTTATTAACACTTTTGGCCACTTGATGCTTAATTGTATGTGACTAAATAACCAAAACAAAGATGTTTTGTGTGACTAAATATTTCAAAAGGCCACACAAACATAAAATTAATGTGGCCATTGGATGATCAATAGTCACACAAAATATACATTTCTTCACTTTAAACAACATATGGTTACACTTATTAACATTTTTGGCCACTTGATGCTTAATTGTATGTGACTAAATACCAAAAACAAAGATGCTTTGTGTGACTAAATATTACAAAATGCTACACAAACATAAAATTCAAGTGGCCATTGGATGAACAATAATCACATAAAATACACATTTCTTCACTTTAAACACCAAATGGTTACACTTATTCACACTTTTGGCCACCTTTTTTTAAAATTTTATGTGACTAACTCAAAAAAAAAAACAATACCTGTTGTGTGACTAAATCATCACAAATGTCACATTTATTATATATTCATGTAGCCATAGGACGGGAAATAGTCACACATAATACACATTTACTTGAATAAATCATCTTAAATGTCACATATATTATATATTTATGTGCCCAAAGAACGAACAATAGTTACTCTCAAAAAACATTCGTGTGACTATAAAGTGTTTACGGTCACTCATACTGACTATTCCAACAAAACTTATGCATAATTTGTCACACATATTCGGGGTTTGGTCACTCTTTTTCGATGAAAAAGGCTGCACACTCAACAATGTGACCATATGCTATCTAATGTGGCGGGACCTTTGGTGACACACAACGAAAAAAACGTGTGTGACTATATGCATATCGTGACACATTTCTTGCGTGACCAATACAACTTTTTGTACGAGTGTTTCTTTTTTATTAATACATGGGCTTACTTTATGTTTGGCTTGTCATTAGTAGAATTATGGTTGGATATTTGTCTTGGATGCTACATGTTAGATATTGTATTTGTGTCATCTAACCTTGTTTTGTAGCAACAACCATTACTCAATTCCTTGGTATGCTCCAAATGAGGGGGGAGTATACATCAAAGGGTAGCCTTAGTAGTCTTTTTGCTTCAAAAAAAAGGGGAGAAATGGGATATAAACTCAAATTAAAAACTTGTCAAAATTAATTTTTCACCTAAAATGAGTTTATGTTTTGTCATCATCAAAAAGGGGAGATTGTTGATGCAAATAATGTCTGAAAATGTTATTTCTATCTTTCGATATCTCTACGTTTTGATGATAATAAAATGTGAAAACACTTTACATAAAAATTAACGTAAAAAAGTTTTTAGTCGAAATATCCCGTTTCTACATAAATCACTCTAGGTAAGAACAAACAAACTTACAACTTGACATATGATCAAAGAAGTGCTTTTATGTTTTAAACTTCACATTTTTAATGTGACAAAACTTTCTTTTTATAAATACACCTTACAAATTATTTTTGAATTATAAAGAAATGTTTTAATGAGAAAATAAGTTCAAAATTCATAAAAGCTAATTTCCCCCCTAAATCAGCTCCAAACTTCCCCAAATAAACATTCACCACTAAAAACAAAAAGAGGAGCATTTTTGCTTGGCACGGTACCACGATACCACTAAATTTACTGGTACCGTGTGAACTTTAGTGATACCGTCTGTAGGATCATAGTAATAGGTTGATATTGTGATTCGGGAGGTCGGGTACAATAGAAGAACGTAAGATCCATGGTTTGAGAGAGAGAAGGAAAACTAGGTGTTTTATTGAATGAAAGGAAATAGTAAAATTACACACTAAGTCTCACCCTCCTAGTGAAGTCTAGGAGGGCTTATATAGCCTAACACAAACATACTATTGCAATATTACATAATAAGTCCTTGCATTTTAGCTCAATTAAGATACCTAATGTAATCCCGTAAATGTCGTTCCATTTACGTGTTAGGAGCATTCCCAAAAATCTTCCCCCAATGGGACGACATAAGGGATTACTTACAACATATCCTATAAGTAAAATAATAAGTAAAATAAAGTCTTCATAAGCTCTTCAAATGCTGAGGATGACTGTAGTTGACGCTCTTTGTTTTCATCTTGTACCTCGGCTTGAGAACTTTTCTTCACTTGTAGGCAAATGATGCAATATGCATGAAATGGATTAACTTCCCCCCAATTCATGTTGCATGTCTTTAGCAGCTTCTTTGTACGCTTCTTTTTGATGAAGTTTTTGAATCAACTTCTCCCCAAACTAACAACCGTCTTAAGCATATTCGAAGCTTTGATGTAGTTAACATGTCTTCTAATTTTTGAAGTTTTAAGTACGCAGCAGAATTTGTAGAAAACACCATAAACCACACCAAGCAAATCTGACTAGTCACTTAATCACATTTATGCTCAATGTAGAAACTCTGTTTGGGGGTAACATGCAAGAAATCAGCAAGATCTAACTAGTCACTTAATCACTTAATCACGTATGTAGTAATAAAATTACAAAACTGAACCACGGATCATCTCTGCGGACGTCTCTCTGCTAGTAATAAAATTGTAAGCTTGATCACGTGAGTCTATTATGCGTCCCTGATGTACACATTTCTTCCCTTTAACTGTAGATCCTCGTGGAAAATAAGTCTTTTCGCAAAGAAATCAAGAAAAGTCAAAGAAAGCAAAAGAACATCCACTCTATCTTCCCCCACGATGTATTTTCCGAATCGGAAGCATACACACTATGTTTACGATGGAAAACGGAGGCAGCGTAACCCCGTATATCCAATTAACTGAATGTGTGTGAAGTATCATAAGTAGCCCGTGAGAATCAACTACTGATAAACATCTTTACTCTTTTATACTCCTCTCAGCTAACTCTTTACTGACCTCATTATCATTCTGACGTCTCTTTGTAGTGACTACAGATGGAGAAAATCCAGTATGACAAACTTGAGACTGAAGTAAAATAACCCAAACTTGTGACTTAAACTTGCACTAATGTATGACTAAGATCCAATACTATGAATTTCAATAAAGGTAGGAAATCATATACCCATCCAACCATCCTTAAATGTATATGAACGTCTCTTGAATCATCCACATCTTTTTGTGATACTTTAGTACCACAACGTAACTCCTTTAAAGTGATAGTTATACTCTGTGAGCACAACAACGTAACACCTTACATCAGGTATAACTAGACAACTCAAGTCTTTGTCATTCGTATGGATAATAGCTCGAACAAGGATCTCGAAGAATCGTCATCCACCCGTGAAATTCTACTTCATCCTCAAATAAATAATAAAGAATAAACCCCGTAGTCACATCTTGCGGTTAAATGCCCAAAACTAGCCTTTTTGACGGTTTAATGAATTTGATAATGGTTCCCGATCTTGTCAAAAATATATCCCCGTGAAAATTTGTAATACCAAAAAATACCACTCTTTTTGGCAATAATTTTACCAAAAATTAACACTTTGTATTTTAAGAAATACATTTGAATAACTACAATTCAGCCCAATGTGTCATTTTCGGATACAACGATATAAGACTCATCCTGAATTTAGTATTAACTAAACAAAGTTTTTTCCCTTTTTATTATATGGCTTACATAAAATCAATAACAAACTATCCCTTTTTATTATATGGCTAACATAAAATTAATAACAAACAATCACCAGCCCATTTGAAGCAACAACTCATTGCCTACTTCATATTGAATGATAATAATCAACTCAAGGTTATCCAAACAGAATTCGGCCCCAGTGATTGTTTAACCCAAAGATAATGTTGATATAAATAAATGACTAAAAACGTTATTCATATCTTTTGATATCTCTATGTTTTGATAATCACAAAACGAAAACTCATCAAACCAAAGATCATGACATAAACAAGTATTTAGTAGTAAATACTCACCTTTACCATCTAATCACTTAAGGTATGAATAAACAAAGTGTCTAATGCATTATAAAATCAAAGGAACACTTTTGTTAATCACTAGATATTTATAAAATGTCACAAAGCCTTTTATATCTTTTATAAAACATATTTGGCATTAAAAGAATATGTTTAATTCATTACAAGTTTATGAATTCAAATTTTCAACCAAAAATGGCAAATCTAATACAGAAATATTTCCCTCACAAAAGGACAAGAAAATCCAACGTTCAGGAGGGCGGCCCCCTTAATCATTAAGGGGACCGGTACGCTCCAGAACAATATTTTCTGGCCCTTTAAATACTGGATCATTCCACATATTTTTCTCACCTTTTTGCACTAAAAACTTTCTAATCTAAACATCCATTTCCATCCTCTAAAAATCCTTTGATCATACATACATTAATCTTTGTTTCAAAGTGATTCAAGCCTCAACACTCAAGTGCAAAGAGAATAATACTTCTATTAGAAGTATTACAACTTAGTATCATCTTGCTATCTAAGTTGCTTATTTATCTCTTCTTGTAAATCCTTCATATTTTGGTGAATAAGGTGTATGTATTAGTTAGCTAGATTTAGTTATAAAATCTAGAATTGTTGTAAGTGTGAAGAGGAACTTGAAGTGAAGAAGTAGTGTTGGATAGTAGTGGTAATAGGAGATAGTATCAATAGTGACTAGTAGTGAAGAAATTGAAGCTTCCAAGTGGAGAAGACTAGAAGACATTAGTGGCTTGATGTTGTGAAGACGTTAGTGCCTTGAAGTTGTGACGTTGCAAGACATTGAAGTTGTGAAGTATTTGTGAAGGCGTGAAGATACTTGTGGTGTGAAGAAGTATAGAAGAAGTGAAAAGGTGTGAAGAAGGTGTGGTGTGATATTTGTTGTGAGATTGGTTCTAGCTACGATTAGAACTCGACATTTTGCTTTGTGTTGTAAATTGGTGTAAGCTTTTGGTGTGTACGGTTTTCTCCGCCATAAGGGAGGTTATTGACTTAGTGAAGAAAACTCTCGAGTTCGGTGCTCGGGGAGTGGAGTAGGGCAAGGAAGGTGTCCTTGTAGCCGAACCACTATAAATCCTTTGTCTCTCGGTTTGATCTTTTCATCTCTCACTCTTTGCTTGCTTACTTATTAGCTTTTCATACATTGTTATAATTGTGTGTTGTGCATATATTGATTTCACATAAAGATCAAACTAGATTCCATTTACAACATTAATTGTACATTAGTAAAATACAAGTATATACAATTATTAAAACACATATACATATATAAATACAAACTTATATTTAAGTGAGACATATGAAATTATAATTTCTACTCAACACTTTAAATAAGTAGTGTCTATGTGATGTACGTGAATTAATTTGTATCTATATTTTAGCTTCAATGGTTTTTACAATTAGCATCAATTCTTTAAAAGCAAACTTTTGTTAAATGAAAAAGACGTAAAACTATTCAACCCCCCCCCCCCTTCTAGTTTTCCACAATTGGTATCAGGAGCCACGTCTAGCAAGATTTTTAAAACAGATTGTATTTTAAAACTTTTAACGATCTACGGAATTTGGAAAATATTTAGAAGGGGAATTTACGCAACAACCACCATTATTTGAAAATGATCATTTTCTTGAATGGAAAAATAAATTTGAAAATTATGTGAAATCAATAGATCTTGATCTTTGGCATATCATTTCAATTGGTGATCTTAAACCAACCAAAATGGATTTTAAAAATCAATATAATAATCTTCAAACCAAAATGGATAAAAATACTAAAGCCAAATTACTTATCTGCAAAACTCTACCAAGAGTTGAATATGAAAGATTACTTCTTTGTAAAACGGCAAATGATATTTGGAAATATCTTTTAAAGTTTCACCAAGAGAAATGTAAAACCAAAGATGATAAACTTGATATTGCACAAGAAATAGTTACTCTAAAAAATTTAATAGATAAATATTTAGTTGAAATAAATACATGTACTACTAGTTCAAATGTGATCATTGAAGGTATCAATAACGAAGAATACATGAGCCAAAATCCGAAGAAAGAATGTTAATAAATCATGGTGCAACAAGTACAAAGAAGACGATGATAATACGGCTTGTGAGAATATTCAAACAAATGGGAATACAAGTATTGATGGCAACGACTACATGCCTCTCGATCTAAGCGAAACTAGAAGTAAAACATGGAGCGACATGGACGATGGAATTGATCAACATATAGCATGTGAAGATTACACAACTACTAATAAGGTACAATCCGAAACCGAACATTTTTGCTATGGTCAATTTATATTAGAATTTTCAAAATTGGAAAACAACTTCAAACATTTTTGCAACATTGACTCAAAAATGATTCCTAAAAATAAATCTTCAATATTCATTGAAAACAATTTTGAAAAGGAAATAATTTTAGAAGATAAAATGTCTAGACTTGAAAGCAATAGTGAAATTGATCTTAAATGTAAATATTGTCAAGACTATAAACATGAAATTAAAATAGAAAATGAAAAAGCAAAAATATTAGCAAAATTTGAAAATAGCTCTAGATCTTTAAAATATGTACTTAACATACAAAAGTCATTTTATGATAAAACCGGCTTAGGATTTACCGTAAATGATCCTTCAACAAATGCATCAAAACAAATAAAATTTGTTAAACCTAGTGGAGAAATTTAGAACTAATATTACTTAAGCTCACTATTTTTCTCTCTAGTCAAGAAAGTCATTGTTTGTTGATTAAAACAAACTATTGATGAATTCTTGTACTTCTCGACGACATCCTCATCATGTGCATTTAAATGCAATGGATGTTCTCAAATAACCAATTCGGACCCATGAGAATCTGGGTACCAAGCTCTTTATCATGTTTAGGTAATTAACGAACGAAGAGACTTTTGTAACACCCCCAATTCATGGTTGCAGCGGAATTCGAACTGGGTGTTACTCGACGGCACAATAGTCACAATAATAGAAAACGAACTCCAATTGAGTCATTTTGAAAGATGTATCATTCAAATTATATAAATATCAGAGATTCCAAAATGAGGTCCCAATTGGTTCCATGTTTACAATGTATAATAAATGAGTTTTGAATGATAATAAAATTTATAGCCCTCTTGAGTATCCGTGCCATTCCGTGCCATCCTTGATCGTCATGAACCTGAAATACATGCTTGAGAGGTCAACACAAAGGTTGAGTGATATTCATAGAGTTTGTTAAATCGATTGAACACAATATGTTGGTAGTGTGAGTTATAGGCTCACACCAATGTTTGGAAAACAAAACAGGTAGGCTACGTTATTATACGCCCGGAACATGTATTATACACTAAGCTTATGAAACCATAACGTTAACGTGTACCAATATCGATTGGCAGATTTATCCCGGTAGGTACTTTGCTAACATACCTAAATCTCAAATATTAATGCATTTGTTTGCACTTAGTCAAAACAAATGGGATTCGTCAATCCCAATAGGCCTATTATTAATATTCGCGCTCACTATTGCTAGTGACTAAATGGTTCATAATAAAGGATTTCGGTTTAGCAAGGTTGGTACTTAGTGATAATAAAACAATCAGGTAAGCATACAATTTAAAAACATTGTGCTCGGTTAAAATAGCATGTATTCCCCCCAAGGGTTTGTAAAACATTGTAATAATGTAAAGTGGGGCTATGAACTCACCTTAAGTAAGATAGCAAGTAATGAATGTAACGGTCGAATCGTGAAGGTTTCTACGAGCAACCTATAATAGAATGTCGCGACTTAGGATTGGAGTAAAGAATATGAAGTAGTGCCTATATATATATCTTGCATTTAGTCCATGATGTGGTATGATGTATATTGTAAGTCTTTGAAAGTAATGATTCATGAAACATGTATGTTTTGTATATCGTTTACTACCGTTCGGGCCGACATAATTCAGAAGTCATGTTAGTAAGCGTTCGAGGAGCCAGGACACTTTAACTCGTAAATCCACAACTCATCTCGACGGCTTACATAATGAACTCCTCACATGAGGCTCCCTACTATTGTAGTAGTTGATAAAATATATAGATATAACTTTTGATCCGAAAAGTTATATGTCCGATATTTGAATAAACTTAGGAAAGTTTATTAGTACATGAAGATTGTTATTAGGGATAGTTTCATAAGTCTTGAATGACCATTTTCTCTTGGTAATATCTCATGGTTTCCTTTTAAGTGAAGTAGATCCAAATTGCTTGTTCATGTTATCGCCTAATTCATTGTTTCATGTTTACGCCTATGTAAGTTGTTATGGTCATTTCGTCATGGCCTAGCCATGACCTTTAGTCCTTGTTCCAAGGTCATGAGACACCACCTTGGCTCTAGTCATGGTGGTGGTCTTGATTATTGGTCATAAGACCCCTTTGGTCTTCATAAACCATAACCTATACGTAATGACTTTGTCTAAAAATGGGCTGTTTAGAATTTGAAGAAATTTATCACTCGGAAAGCGTTTTCAGGGCTCGAGCTTCTTTGTTCCTGAACGAAAACGTCGTTCCGGAAAACTTTCGTGTTTTAACTTTTTGATGAATCGGACCAGAAGTGGGACTTTCAAAACCTAAATTTGATCAGGAAGCTATTTGGCAGTTTTGCCGGAAATCTTTGGTAATTTCAAATCGCCATAACTTTTGACTCGTATACTCGTTTTGGGTGGTTCAAATTGCTATGGTTTCCTTGTTAAGTCCTCTACTGTAATTTGTAATGATCCAATATCATAATTTTACCATTTTGGTCGTGGTTTTCCAAGAAAGTCACTAGTTTACTTGTTTTAGTAACTTATCTTGTCAATCAATAACAATAACTTGTTTTGCTCACTTTTATACATCATGGACATGATAACAAGACAATATATAGCACAAATAATATGTAAATAACATGAACATGATTATTTAACAAGAATCAAGTTAGGGTTTGGCTCACAACTTTTGGCTTTCTACAAGAAAGGTAAGTAACATGTAAGGTACGGACTTTGATTGAACTAGGATCTCTAGCTTCCAACTTCTCTAATCTCTTGACACCAACTTGTGACTACTTGAGAAGGCACTTGAAGTCTCTACAAGACACTTCTTGTGTGGATGGAAGATCACCAAAGGATGGAAGAAACAAGGACTTTGGATCAATCAAAGCTTTACTAGAGCTTTGGAATTGATATGGAACTTGTATTCTTGAATAATACTTGAAGTAGAGAGAAAATCATGAATGTGTTTGTGTTTGTGATGGTATGAACGACCAAAAAGGGGAGGGGAGGGTTTTATAGTGTGTTGAGGAGGTTAGTTTACTTAGGAAATGTGGCTAAAAAGGTTACACATGATGCCTAATGGCTTAAATGGCTAAGAAAGCTACACATGATGCATAGTTGGTTGTTTTTAGGCCATATACTTTCCAAGGCTCATCACCAAGCCAACAAGGCCTTGGTGATTCACTTATACACGTTCATGCACAAGGGAGGGGGGCTAGGTGGATGATTCTTGACCTTATATAAGTTACGGAGTGAGTTTAGTCCCGAGAATCGCTAACGGTAAGCTGTTAAGTCACAAAACGTAAACCGGGTATCGTAAAAATACGAAACTTTAAAGTATTGTTAGACATATCCATAAGTTCCATAATAAAATATAAAATGAGTTGTAGGTTCCATTTGGGTGTAAAACCCTGCTAAAAACTGAAAATACGGGTCTAAAACGCGTAATACGTAAAACGTACGAATATTGCGTAAATTTGAGAAAAGTAAAATATTACTTTTCTAATAGGTTATAAATTATTTAAAATGACTTATAATGTCTAGACTGGGCTCAGTCTAGTGTCGGTTGGTATTAAATGTCTTTTAGACATCAAACCGTAAGCCTAAAAATCAAGGAATGACTTATAAAATCAAGGGATGATTTTTGGTCAATGGAGGAGGGAAAAATATGTTGACTTTTTCTAAAAAGTTGAAAACTCAAATCGTCTTAGAAACGCGGTGCAGGTATAGGCTAAGGTTACGGCTGAGTAAAAACGCTTAAAACTGAAAATTCCAGTTTTTCACGGCCGAAGTTTATTTTGGTCATGTTTTTCTCAGTCATGATTTATTCTCAAATAAATCATGAGTGTGTCAAACATTTTTCTGATACGGGGAAAATTAACGCGACCGAATTTCGTTGTGCGTAGAATTTTTGAATGACGTTTTACCCTAAAACGTGTAATTCCGTGTAATTCCTTAATAACTTTCACGAAAATGAGCTTATGAATGTCAAACTTTTAATTTGTCATGGAAATGATTTATCACTTTAGCCCAAGAAATAAAAATCAAATTTCGGGAAAATTTTCGGGAAAAATGAATAGTAAAAGTGAATAGTGAAATTTTCCGGGAATAGTAATTATCCTGAAAAATGCGAATTGTTACAGTCTCTACCCCTTACGGGGAACTTCGTCCCGAAGTTCTATGTGTGTCATATGTTGGAGTGGTGTCGATAAAGATGTGTGGTTACTTATGAGGACCAAAGTCTGGGATTTCCGGTAATGTAATTTGATTTGTCATTTCAGTGTATGGTGTAGGATGAGGCTTCCTTTTATGTAGGAAAGGTATGGTAATAGTCGAATATCAAAGGAAATTGATATAGCAGTCGAATATTAATAGGAATCGATATAGTAGTTGAATATCAAATAGAACTTGATATAGTTAAATATCAAAATGGAAATTGATATAGTTGTCAAGTATCAATAGCAATTGATATAACAGTTGAACAACAATAGCAATTTACATAGGAATCCAATAAATGGAAATTGATATAAGAATCGAATCATGGAATAAGCGTTGAACATGCGGTTGGACCAAGTCCTGTTTGAATTGTACGGCTGCCCATGCATATGGCTACATGGCTTCACAATAAGTTTGGTATGACTGCCCATGCATATGGTTACATGGCCTCGCAATGAGTTTGTTTGTTATTGCACTATCATTATGAAAACCAAAGTGTAAACCTCGTACTAATGGAAATTGGGATAGTCGTTGCAATCATAGCCTAGTAGGTAATCGGTTGTTGTACCTAGTGTTTATGTCATGGTTTGAAGCGATGTCGGTGAAAAGATAGGATTTCTTGTGGCGAATAAAATGTAGGTATCATGCCATACCCGAGCAATGTAATGTAGGTATCAAGCCATACCCGAGCAATGTAATGTAGGTATCAAGCCATACCCAAGCAATGTAATGTAGGTATCAAGCCATACCTGAGCAGTGTAATGTAGGTTGACTTCATACTTATGTTATTTCGGATATAATTAAGCCCACTTGTTTATAATTCTTTATTTACATAGAGAGGCATCCCAAACAATGTAACTAAAGGAATATAAACGTATGGTTCGATGATTTATAATTTCTTTATTTAAATGAAAAGGCATCCCAATCCATTCAAATAAGGATATTATAAATCATCCTACTCAAGAATTCCCGACACAACATTCATACTTAGCCGGTGAGTTACAAGGTAGTGTATCACGAGATGATACTGGTGTTCCAAAGGTACAAGATGAATATTCAAACTTGTAAAGCTGATGAGGGTACTTGTGGTGTAACTAAGGATGATTTGAGCTTTACAAGTGCATCAAGATCTGTTAATGAGCTTGTGTTTGTAACGGTTGTGAAGATAACGATGTGATATGTTAATGAACAAAAGTGTGTAGTGTATGCTTAACATTAATACTCTTAGGTATCGATGTTGAGTTTGCTTTAAAAATCTTAAGAGATTTTTAAAAGTTTATGACGGAATGGTATCCTAAATAGGATGGTACTTCTACGGGATGAAGAGAAGAATTGATAACTATCCAAAGATAGTCGTTCGGATTATCTCATAAATGAAAAATTTCAAGAATGAAATTAGGTAACACAAATAAGGTGTTAAGATTTCGCTGAGTGGTAAGACATTATCGTGTCTCTAGATTGTTTTAATGTATTCTGGTGGTTTTATCGAGTTCATGTAGGAAATCAACCTAAACATAACCCTAGTACAACTATTCTCAGTATTTGAAAATTCTAAGTCGAATATAGTTAGTCAGACTATATTCCACTGTCCCTAGGTTAAATATAGGTGACTAGTCTATATTTAGCCAAGGTTCGATAAAATTTTCAAATACCTAAATTAGGTATACTTTTGATATGTCCATTGGTTTTGGGAAACTGTTCACTAAACAAAGGCGATGTCAACCCTTAAGTTGCAAGTCCCGTCCATACAAGACTTGTAACGTATGTTTTCATATTCCATTGAATAGAAGATAGTACGGGTAGATATGTGTGGAAAAGAAGTTTTAAGTAGTTCTAAAATAGAACATACTTGGCCAGGATCACGAACTTTTAATAATGAAGGTTTCATCAGAAAACTTTGATGAATGTAGAGAAAGTTCAGCTTTTGTAGGTGATGGATTTGTTTGTCCTTTAGAAATCTCATATTTCTTGTTTTGAAATCGATAGATTGTGACGGGTTTTTGATATCATAAGAAATGATATTGATGATGTGATGGAATAATTCTAGAGACCATTTGCACAAAACACAATGTCTCGGAAGTAGGTTAGACCATTGTGCAATTCACAATGTCTGGGAAGTAGGTTAGGCCATTGTGTGACTCAAAACATTTGAGAAATGATTAAGACCATTGTATCATACAATGTCTTGGAAAATGAATGAGACCATTGTATCTCACAATGTCTTGGAAAATGAATGAGACCATTGTATCTCACAATGTCTTGAAAAATGAATGAGACCATTGCAATCAGTTACAATGTCTTGGACATATAATGTTGGAGTAGGAACATGATTGGGAGAGTGTGGCTGTGTCGAAATGCCTTAGAATAGGCATACACAGATATGTTTAGTCCATTGTTTAGATAAATGATTGAAAATAAACCGAGTTTATATATCAATATACTAATATGTTCATGTAGCATAAAATGCCTAGTGTGTATATATCAATATACTTATATGTGTTTATGTAGCATAAAATGCTTAGTGTGTATATATCAATATACTAATATGTGTTCATGTAGCATAAAGTGCTTAGTGTGTATATATCAATATACTAATATGTGTTCATGTAGCATAAAATGCTTAGTGTGTATATATCAATATACTAATATGTTTGTGTAGCATAACATGCTTACTAAGTCCATAATCGTCTGGAGGATGGAAGACACGGAGAGCGGAAGGCTATAAAAATGATTTTGCTTGTAGTTGTAGTTATAGTTTAGGTCTCAATTAGACCCGTTTCTCTATAACCATGGCTCTGATACCAATCTGTAACACCCCCAATTCATGGTTGCAGCGGAATTCGAACTGGGTGTTACTCGACGGCACAATAGTCACAATAATAGAAAACGAACTCCAATTGAGTCGTTTTGAAAGATGTATCATTCAAATTATATAAATATCAGAGATTCCAAAATGAGGTCCCAATTGGTTCCATGTTTACAATGTATAATAAATGAGTTTTGAATGATAATAAAATTTATAGCCCTCTTGAGTATCCGTGCCATTCCGTGCCATCCTTGATCGTCATGAACCTGAAATACATGCTTGAGAGGTCAACACAAAGGTTGAGTGATATTCATAGAGTTTGTTAAATCGATTGAACACAATATGTTGGTAGTGTGAGTTATAGGCTCACACCAATGTTTGGAAAACAAAACAGGTAGGCTACGTTATTATACGCCCGGAACATGTATTATACACTAAGCTTATGAAACCATAACGTTAACGTGTACCAATATCGATTGGCAGATTTATCCCGGTAGGTACTTTGCTAACATACCTAAATCTCAAATATTAATGCATTTGTTTGCACTTAGTCAAAACAAATGGGATTCGTCAATCCCAATAGGCCTATTATTAATATTCGCGCTCACTATTGCTAGTGACTAAATGGTTCATAATAAAGGATTTCGGTTTAGCAAGGTTGGTACTTAGTGATAATAAAACAATCAGGTAAGCATACAATTTAAAAACATTGTGCTCGGTTAAAATAGCATGTATTCCCCCCAAGGGTTTGTAAAACATTGTAATAATGTAAAGTGGGGCTATGAACTCACCTTAAGTAAGATAGCAAGTAATGAATGTAACGGTCGAATCGTGAAGGTTTCTACGAGCAACCTATAATAGAATGTCGCGACTTAGGATTGGAGTAAAGAATATGAAGTAGTGCCTATATATATATCTTGCATTTAGTCCATGATGTGGTATGATGTATATTGTAAGTCTTTGAAAGTAATGATTCATGAAACATGTATGTTTTGTATATCGTTTACTACCGTTTGGGCCGACATAATTCAGAAGTCATGTTAGTAAGCGTTCGAGGAGCCAGGACACTTTAACTCGTAAATCCACAACTCATCTCGACGGCTTACATAATGAACTCCTCACATGAGGCTCCCTACTATTGTAGTAGTTGATAAAATATATAGATATAACTTTTGATCCGAAAAGTTATATGTCCGATATTTGAATAAACTTAGGAAAGTTTATTAGTACATGAAGATTGTTATTAGGGATAGTTTCATAAGTCTTGAATGACCATTTTCTCTTGGTAATATCTCATGGTTTCCTTTTAAGTGAAGTAGATCCAAATTGCTTGTTCATGTTATCGCCTAATTCATTGTTTCATGTTTACGCCTATGTAAGTTGTTATGGTCATTTCGTCATGGCCTAGCCATGACCTTTAGTCCTTGTTCCAAGGTCATGAGACACCACCTTGGCTCTAGTCATGGTGGTGGTCTTGATTATTGGTCATAAGACCCCTTTGGTCTTCATAAACCATAACCTATACGTAATGACTTTGTCTAAAAATGGGCTGTTTAGAATTTGAAGAAATTTATCACTCGGAAAGCGTTTTCAGGGCTCGAGCTTCTTTGTTCCTGAACGAAAACGTCGTTCCGGACAACTTTCGTGTTTTAACTTTTTGATGAATCGGACCAGAAGTGGGACTTTCAAAACCTAAATTTGATCAGGAAGCTATTTGGCAGTTTTGCCGGAAATCTTTGGTAATTTCAAATCGCCATAACTTTTGACTCGTATACTCGTTTTGGGTGGTTCAAATTGCTATGGTTTCCTTGTTAAGTCCTCTACTGTAATTTGTAATGATCCAATATCATAATTTTACCATTTTGGTCGTGGTTTTCCAAGAAAGTCACTAGTTTACTTGTTTTAGTAACTTATCTTGTCAATCAATAACAATAACTTGTTTTGCTCACTTTTATACATCATGGACATGATAACAAGACAATATATAGCACAAATAATATGTAAATAACATGAACATGATTATTTAACAAGAATCAAGTTAGGGTTTGGCTCACAACTTTTGGCTTTCTACAAGAAAGGTAAGTAACATGTAAGGTACGGACTTTGATTGAACTAGGATCTCTAGCTTCCAACTTCTCTAATCTCTTGACACCAACTTGTGACTACTTGAGAAGGCACTTGAAGTCTCTACAAGACACTTCTTGTGTGGATGGAAGATCACCAAAGGATGGAAGAAACAAGGACTTTGGATCAATCAAAGCTTTACTAGAGCTTTGGAATTGATATGGAACTTGTATTCTTGAATAATACTTGAAGTAGAGAGAAAATCATGAATGTGTTTGTGTTTGTGATGGTATGAACGACCAAAAAGGGGAGGGGAGGGTTTTATAGTGTGTTGAGGAGGTTAGTTTACTTAGGAAATGTGGCTAAAAAGGTTACACATGATGCCTAATGGCTTAAATGGCTAAGAAAGCTACACATGATGCATAGTTGGTTGTTTTTAGGCCATATACTTTCCAAGGCTCATCACCAAGCCAACAAGGCCTTGGTGATTCACTTATACACGTTCATGCACAAGGGAGGGGGGCTAGGTGGATGATTCTTGACCTTATATAAGTTACGGAGTGAGTTTAGTCCCGAGAATCGCTAACGGTAAGCTGTTAAGTCACAAAACGTAAACCGGGTATCGTAAAAATACGAAACTTTAAAGTATTGTTAGACATGTCCATAAGTTCCATAATAAAATATAAAATGAGTGGTAGGTTCCATTTGGGTGTAAAACCCTGCTAAAAACTGAAAATACGGGTCTAAAACGCATAATACGTAAAACGTACGAATATTGCGTAAATTTGAGAAAAGTAAAATATTACTTTTCTAATAGGTTATAAATTATTTAAAATGACTTATAATGTCTAGACTGGGCTCAGTCTAGTGTCGGTTGGTATTAAATGTCTTTTAGACATCAAACCGTAAGCCTAAAAATCAAGGAATGACTTATAAAATCAAGGGATGATTTTTGGTCAATGGAGGAGGGAAAAATATGTTGACTTTTTCTAAAAAGTTGAAAACTCAAATCGTCTTAGAAACGCGGTGCAGGTATAGGCTAAGGTTACGGCTGAGTAAAAACGCTTAAAACTGAAAATTCCAGTTTTTCACGGCCGAGGTTTATTTTGGTCATGTTTTTCTCAGTCATGATTTATTCTCAAATAAATCATGAGTGTGTCAAACATTTTTCTGATACGGGGAAAATTAACGCGACCGAATTTCGTTGTGCGTAGAATTTTTGAATGACGTTTTACCCTAAAACGTGTAATTCCGTGTAATTCCTTAATAACTTTCACGAAAATGAGCTTATGAATGTCAAACTTTTAATTTGTCATGGAAATGATTTATCACTTTAGCCCAAGAAATAAAAATCAAATTTCGGGAAAATTTTCAGGAAAAATGAATAGTAAAAGTGAATAGTGAAATTTTTCGGGAATAGTAATTATCCTGAAAAATGCGAATTGTTACAACTTTTACGTTGTGGATTGCTCACCTTGCTCACTTACTTTTGACGACTATTGGTTCATATCACTATGGTTCACATTCTGCGCATGTTTTGCCTATGACGCTGTTGCGGTCATTTATTGTCTCGGCATTTTGTTCTTCACTTTTGGAGTATTGGTTTTATGGTGTGTCCTTTACTATTTCAAGACGAAGGCTTCAAAGTACTACTTTTCTTAGTTTTCACGACTTGTGATGATTGGTGTGATCGATTAAGCATTTCGGATCAAGCTCCCTTGATTTCTATTGCGTTGGAATTTTACTTTGCTACTTCGACATGTTTTGGGCAAACTTTTAAGATGTCTTCCATTACTCTCATGCCCACTCTTAAAGAAAAGCTGGACCTGAGGTAAGTTTTCTTTTCAAAAACTTGCGAATATTACATTATATTAAAGTATGCTTTAATTAGTATATGAATATGATTTAATTTATAAGTTGCCATGCTTTTAGATCTTTAATACTAATATATGCATATATGATATTAGGACAATTAACCCTCTTGTTGTTTAGTCTATCATCATTTTCCTTGGTCTTCATTTATATTGAAGACCTTCTATGATCTATAGTAGAATACTTACCATTTAAGCTATATGATCTTACTAGTTGCATTAATAGATGTATTATAATTAAGACTTGTTAGTATCTTAATATTATGATGTTCTTTGTATACATACATATATATATATATATATATATATATATATATATATATATATATATATATATATATATATATATATATATATATATATATATATATATATATATATATATATATATACATGTCTATCTTGTATCCATAGATGATTTACTTTGTTTCTTTTTATCTTATTGCATTTAGATCATAAATATCTACCATCTCTCTCCCATATCTTTAGTTGCAAATAGAGATATTTATATGTGACAATGGGCTTAATTGATTCTCTTGAGTATGATAAGTTTTCATTTCAAATCCTTTACTTGCAATTTCTTGATTATCAATATCAAAACATCATGTTTAAAACCTCTCTCTTTGAATAAAAAAAAAATCTTTCAAATATCTATATTAGTTTCTTTTAAAACAACATGTTTAACTACAAGCTATCATAACTTTATTTTAATCAAAATCAAGATTGAATTTTTTTTTATGTTATGAAACAAAACTCAATTTATTTTACTGAAATACACACTTGAATTTATTTCTAAACATTGTTGAATAAAACTAAAAACGTTTTACTTAAAACATATTTGATTATCTCACATGTGTCATACACTTCTGTGGAAATGACATTCACAATTTAATCAAATCGTTTCATAAGAATCATGATTTGCCCATATGGATCTTGTTTGTAACAAGTCTTGATGTCCATATAATCATATCTTCCTACTTGTTACTTGTAAGCAACTCTTAATATGTTTGCACTAGCCTATATGTTATCATCTTCATATAGTTGAATATTTAACTAATTTGTTTTATTGCTTCCTTTATTGCATATCTTAATTGATAAATTAGTAGATAGCATGATTATTAGAAATTAATTATCTAATTTAATTATCTCTATATCACTCTCTACATTCATGAATAGTATGCCCTATATTGCCTCAAAGAGTTGAACTTACTTGAATCCAAATCCAAAAACACAACCTTTTTGAAAATTTTCTGCCAAAAACCCATTTCTGGCATTCTGGGAATCACCAGATGGGCGGCCCCCTTAATTATATAAGGCGGCCCCCTTAATTTTAAGGGGACCGGCCCCTAATTAAGGGGACCGGCCATCTGATGGTCGGAGATACTGTTTTCTTTATCACTTTTTGACCCATTTCAGCCTATACTTCCCAAAATTCACAAATATATTTTGTTCCATACTATCCCTCAAAATTTACCTTCCTAAACCACATTTCCCATACACTATAAATACCCTCTTCCCATCATTAATGCCATCACACCCAAACATGTCATCTCCCAACAACCAAAAACCAAAGATTTCAAGAACCGCAAGGATCTCCGTCAAACCCATTTGGAGGAGGAAACTTGACTCTTGTCATAACTCAAGTGATGTTGTTCCAAGTCAACCAACAACTAAACCTCAAACCCACACTAATGACTCATCTCACAACCTATCATCCACTCATGCCTTCATTAATGCTTCTTCTTATGATGAGCATGCTCAATACCAAAACAACAATCTCAATCTCTCAATCAATACTCCACATGTTGCTCATTCAACAAAAACACCACCCACTCATGAAGAACCTCATCCACCCATTTCATGTTTTCATGACTACCCAAGCTCAACCATGTCTCCACCACCAAGAGTACCACCACCACATCCTACAACTTCACATGCCATTCCTATGTTGCATGTTCAAACCTTCACCCAAGACAACTATCATGTTCCACCACCATCACCTTCCTCCGAACACTTGAAGTTCGTTGAGGAGCTAAAAGAGGCTCATGAGCTTAGTGCTCTTTTAGCATTACATCTTGCTCAACGCAATTTGGATCCACCCCAATCAAGCTCACCATCATCACCACACAACATCAACCAAATTGAGAAGCATGTTAACAATTGTCCTTGTTGCATCTTCCTTCAACAACAAACCATTTCATTGAATGAGCACTTCACTTGGATTGAGTATCTTCTTACTAGATCTCAACAAACATCATCATTTGAACAACATCAAAATCCTCAAACAACAAACCCAACTTCAAACCCACCACCTACAAGCTCCACATCTCCAAACTCACCAACAACCATGCAACCAAAAGTTTATCTCCACTAAACCACCAAGCATTTTATATGCTTATGTTTCTCATTTTCAAATAAAACTCCTCAATCATTTTGGGATTCAAGAAAGTTTAGTGACACTCCTTGTTGGCACATTAGGATGCTCTACTTAGTTTAGTATTCTATATTTATGGCCTTTGTAACAATGATTATGGGTTGACATAATCATTTTCTATTAATGAATGACTTAATATGTGTTTCTAATTCTCTTTTGCCATGCTTATTATTTGTTGGTATTATGACATATGTGTTTGCTTGTGCCATGCTTGTGCTTCTAATATTTTTCTTGCAAGAATTCTATTACTCGAACCCTTGGTGCCCTCAAACGAGGGGGAGCATACATCAAGGAAGAGTTTTCATCTTTTCGGCTTAAACCTTTTTGATTCTACATAAAGGGGGAGAAGTGAATATAAACTCACTAAATACTTTGTCTAAAAATTAGTTTTTGGATTTAATGAGTTTAGGTTTTGTAATCATCAAAAAGGGGGAGATTGTTGATATAAATAAATGACTAAAAACGTTATTCATATCTTTCAATATCTCTATGTTTTGATAATCACAAAATGAAAACTCATCAAACCAAAGATCATGACATAAACAAGTATTTAGTAGTAAATACTCACCTTTACCATCTAATCACTTAAGGTATGAATAAACAAAGTGTCTAATGCATTATAAAATCAAAGGAACACTTTTGTTAATCACTAGATATTTATAAAATGTCACAAAACATTTTATATCTTTTACAAAACATTTTTGGCATTAAAAGAATATGTTTAATTCATTACAAATTTATGAATTCAAATTTTCAACCAAAAATGGCAAATCTAATCAAAAAATATTTCCCTCACAAAAGGACAAGAAAATCCAACGTTCAGGAGGGCAGGCCCCTTAATCATTAAGGGGACCACCCCCTAATTAAGGGGACCAGCACACTCCAGAACAGTATTTTCTGGCCCTTTAAATACTGGGTCATTCCACATATTTTTCTCACCTTTTTGCACTAAAAACTTTCTGATCTAAACATCCATTTCCATCCTCTAAAAATCCTTTGATCATACATACATTAATCTTTGTTTCAAAGTGATTCAAGCCTCAACACTCAAGTGCAAAGAGAAGAATACTTCTATTAGAAGTATTACAACTTCGTATCATCTTGCTATCTAAGTTGCTTGTTTATCTCTTCTTGTAAATCCTTCATATTTTGCTGAATAAGGTGTATGTATTAGTTAGCTAGATTTAGTTATAAAATCTAGAATTGTTGTAAGTGTGAAGAGGAACTTGAAGTGAAGAAGTAGTGTTGGATAGTAGTGTTAATAGGAGATAGTAGCAATAGTGACTAGTAGTGAAGAAATTGAAGCTTCCAAGTGGAGAAGACTAGAAGACATTAGTGGCTTGATGTTGTGAAGACGTTAGTACCTTGAAGTTGTGACGTTGCAAGACATTGAAGTTGTGAAGTATTTGTGAAGGCGTGAAGATACTTGTGGTGTGAAGAAGTATAGAAGAAGTGAAAAGGTGTGAAGAAGGTGTGGTGTGATATTTGTTGTGAGATTGGTTCTAGCTACGATTAGAACTCGACATTTTGCTTTGTGTCGTAAATTAGTGTAAGCTTTTGGTGTGTACGGTTTTCTCCGCCATAAGGGAGGTTATTGACTTTGTGAAAAAAACTCTCGAGTTCGGTGCTCGGGGAGTGGAGTAGGGCAAGGAAGGTGTCCTTGTAGCCGAACCACTATAAATCCTTTGTCTCTCGGTTTGATCTTTCCATCTCTTACTCTTTGCTTGCTTACTTATTAGCTTTTCGTACATTGTTATAATTGTGTGTTTCGCATATATTGATTTCACATAAAGATCAAACTAGATTCAATTTACAACATTAATTGTACATTAGTAAAATACAAGTATATACAATTATTAAAACACATATACATATATAAATACAAACTTATATTTAAGTGAGACATATGAAATTATAATTTCTACTCAACACTTTAAATAAGTAGTGTCTATGTGGTGTATGTGAATTAATTTGTGTCTATACTTTAGCTTCAAGGGTTTTTACAATTAGCATCAATTCTTTAAAAGCAAACTTTTGTTAAACGAAAAAGACGTAAAACTATTCAAACCCCCCCCCCCTTCTAGTTTTCCACAGATAAATAACCGGTCCAACACCTATCGACCCTAAGCTTTTAGGTTATTTAACTACATTCTAACCCTAAGTTCACATTTGATAACCCTAAGTATTATAACACACCTCAAACAATCCGCCCCCTCCTCTCATCTTTGTTTAATCTGCTCCCAAGAAACTCATTTTGTCTCACTGATCAATCAATCATCACTCCACAAAACCACACCAAACCTTTTGCCACTTATTTCGTTGTTCTTCTAAACGCTAAAGTACAAGACAATATTGAGAATGATTGTTTAGATCTTAAAACCCACTAAGAGATCAAGCATTAAACAGCTTCAAGATCCTCTAAATAGGGTCTTAGGTAAGGTGGTTTGATGTTGATTGCATTTTCTACTTTTATGAACAAGACAAAGAAAAGAGAGAAACATGATTGTTAGTTCTCTCATCCTTTTAGTTTCAGATATGAAATGAAGCTATGCTTCAACAAAGATCAATGATGGTTATAGTTCACTCACAAGAATCACTTAACAAATCTGAAAAAGCTGAGATCCTTTTTGAGGTTTTTTTTTTTCTTTTTCTTTTTTTTTCTTTTTTTTTTGTACGAATCTTGTTGTGAGTTGGAATAATGCGGTTGTGGTTTTGAGGTGTATGGGAATAAGTTAGTGATGGATTTGATTGTTGGTTATGCGTTGTTCACGAGACATTATGACGGGTATTAGGATAGATGGTATTGGATTGGACTTGGTTATGTTGTATACTGGTTATTTGATGTTTCTAGTCTATTACTCTTCATCTACCTTCCTTTGCTAAAATTTTCGAAACTATGAATAATCTGTAAATTTTCGAAACTTTTTTGCAACTTCTGGAATTTTCAAAACTTTTGATAAATACTGAAATTTGGAAACTTTTGAAAAACAAATTTTTGAAATTTTTGAATACTTCAGATATTTTCAAAACTTTTCTCACTTTCAAAATTCTTATACAAGAATTCGAAACTTAGGATTTTGACTTTTTGACCTTCAGTTCCGGCGAGAAATTCCAACTAGTTTCTGGCATTTTTCCGACAATAGATTCCGAGCATGTTTCTTACCACCATTTTTAGCCAAATTATGACCATAAAACTTCACGGGTAATGGAACCAAAACAGTCACGAAAATGATATGGGTGAACTATTAACATGACACCTAAAAGTACCACAAGAAACAGATAAATGATGTGAAAGTTGATGACTTTTAGACCATTTGATACATAAAGATCTGTCAACAACTGTTAAAACAAAAAAAATGATAAAAAAATAGTACGGACCCTTGGCTAAATAGCTTAAAGAGAACAACTTTGACAAGGTAAAAACCACAAATCAACAATAACTAAAACCTTGGCTCTGATGCCACTTGTAGGATCGTAGTAATAGGTTGATATTGTGATTCGGGAGGTCGGGTACAATGGAAGAACATAAGATCCATGGTTAAAGAGAGAGAGAGTAGAGAGAAGGAAAACTAGGTGTTTTATTGAATGAAAGGAAAGAGTAAAATGACATACTAAGTCTCACCCTCCTAGTGAAGTCTAGGAGGGCTTATATAGCCTAACACAAACATACTATTGCAATATTACATAATAAGTCCTTGTGTTTTGGCTCAATCAAGATAGCTAATGTAATCCCATAAATGTCGTTCCATTTATGTGTTAGGAGCATTCCCAACACCGTCCCCTCCAAACGGCTAATTTTTTCACTGCCTGTAAATACCCATCCATTCCACAGATTTTAGGCATCCTTTACACATACAACTCTCTATGATTAAACCTCTTATCACCTAAACCTTTCTTGATCATTTTAGTTAGTTTATTTTTGTTTCAAAGAGTGATCTTTTCATCCAACCAATCAAGAGATCACCATCATTCCTCTACTTGTCAAGAGAAGAGCACCAAGTATCAAGAAGATACAAGGTATTAAGAGTCTTTGTAGTGCACTTTCATTACATGTTAGTCAACTTGATTTTATCTTGATATACAACAAGAGTTATAGTCTTGTTCAAGTCTTCTTGTGTTGATCATTGTGATCTTGTTGATATCTTAGAGATCTCGTGTAGCTTGTGTGATAGAGAGTTGATCAAGTGGATCAAGGGTAGATTGTTTTGATCGTGTGGATCGTGTAGATCGTGTAAGGATTGTGTAGATTGTGTAAGGATCGTGTAGATCGTGTATATTGTGTAAGGATCGTGTGAGAAGTAAGGATCGTGTGGATCGTGGTAGATTGGTACTAGCTAAGATTAGTACTCGACATTTAGCTTAGTGTCGGAAAATAACGTAAGCAACGTTGTACGGTTTTTCTCCACCTCAAGGGAGTTTGTTGACATAGTGCTTAGAACTCTCGAGTCGGGTACTCGGGGAGTGGAGTAGAGTGAAGAAGAGCTTTGTGACCGAACCACTATAAATCTGTTTGTCTCGGTTTGATCTTTCCATCTCATCTCTATACATTTAATACTTATATTAGTTAGTGTAGTGTAAACTTCATATTGGTGTTGATTGATTTCACAAAAGAGTTGAATCAAAGTTTTTCAAAGAAACTTTCTTAATAAAGAAAAATAAATCGGTAAAACTATTCAAACCCCCCCCCCCCCACCCCACATAGTTTTACCACATAGGGATCTTATCCTGGTTTTCTCTTTATGCACGATTCTTGACCAAAGGTGCACCATTTTATATTTACTATTACACCATTAACAATAGCTTTAATAATTAAGAACCTATTATTAATCAATTACAAACAAGCTTTATTAAGTGTTCAATGATAGTGTAATGCATAAATAATGATAAATTACACCGTCATAAATTACAACTTTAATTTAAGACATTAAACAAGTTTCTATGATTACAATTTTGCAATCTTAACAAAGATTAAAAAAAATAATAAATAAATAAATATTAGGGAAAGATGTTTTTGTTATGCAAATACTAACATAATACTATATATTAATATAGATATATATGTATATACATATATATTATTTTGGTGGGGTGGGGCGGGGTGGGGATATTATTCTCCACTCCCCGCCCCAAACCCAACAAAAATCCTCGTTTAAGCCCCAAACTTACCGTATAATCCGATAAGCATGCCTTGCCCTAGTTTTTCGGATTTCGGATGTCCCTGTAGTTTTTATGCCATCCCTAAATGCGTCACTGAACTGACCCATGCCAACAAGATCTTATAAGCTGGTCCTTAACCTCAGCTACAAGCTCCAAATACAAATAATTTGACCAAACATATATCTATACTACATTATAATGCACTTGAGACTATTCTATAATTAGAAAGGCTTAAAATTTCATATGAGACTATTCTATAATTAAAAAGGCTTAAAATTCAGACTTTTTTCTTGCTTGTTATGGAAAGATTTCAAAATTAATTTGTTAGGAAGCAAGTTGGTTAGGAAGCGGTTGGTTGTTCAAACTAAAATCATTTGGCTTGACCATCTCTAATATCTCTACTTATAAAGCATGAAGACAACTAAACGTGTAACCAAATAATGCAAAATATAATCACACGGCACCCGCCGCCGCATTAGGTGGGTACTGTTCTAGTATTGTTAAAAACACACAAGTAAATGAACTGTCATAGTTATGGCCTTCCTACGAATAGGCAATTCTACTTCTTTTGATAAACAAAGAATGATAATTTTAGATTGTTCAAACCCAGCAACCTCTCTCTAAAATGGTGACCAGCCACTCTAAACCCTAATTTCAAATTTTTTGATCTGGTTTCCTTGAATCTGAATTCATGTTAATCTTTGTAGTGATTTAAACACTTTCGTTTATCATTCAAATATCATTTAACGTCTTATTTTGCAAGGATCCATTGATTATTTTTCATTTTTTTAGGGTTTTTTGTATCTGGTTGTTTTTAATCCCTAGTTTCAATTCGTTTTTGGGTTTCATTGATCTTCTGTGGTTAATTGTTTCCCTTAATCATGATATTAGGGTTATTTTTAGGGTTTCACACTATTCTGCTCTCTATGAAAGACTGCTAGAGTTTTGTGTATACCTGTTATAAACCCTAACTCTTTAGTTAGGGTTTTTATTGCTCTTAATTTCTGCTTGTCTCTATGCTGCTGATTGGTTTTGGTTGGGGTATTCTTGGGTTATTGGTTTGGATTCGTTGGTGATTGGTTATGGAGAGTAGTATTTTGGGTGCTAACGGGAGTGGTAATGCGAAAAGGGAGAGGAAAATGCCGATTTGTTGAAAAATGTGATTATGAGAATACATAAGAAGTCTCGACTTAAGGGTGTTACAAGTGTAGCGACGCAGTCTACACTTGACTCGTCATCTCCTCCTGTTGAGGTTGATGATAAAATTCGTGAAGAGTATGTGGAGTCGGTTCCACATGCTGAAAATGAGGTAACTAATACGGAATCTTTAATCAAGATGAAGCATGACAATATTGTTGCTCTATTTGGTGTCTCGCTTAGTACACTAGATGACATTAATGAGTTCACTTTGAGTTGTGAGGCAGGTAAATATCCGGTATGGGTTGAATTAGATAGTAATGCTCGCACAATGGTTACAGATGCTCTTGAAGATTTGTGCAATGCTTTTGTGGCTGAAATAAAAGCTAAATCTACGACTCCAAAACCTACTGATGAGTCTCCTATTGTCCAAGTTGTGGACATCAATACTAAGGGTACATCCTATGTTGGAGCTGCAAGTTTGAGGGATGCTCAACCTAATATTGATACTTCATTTCGTCCACTGGTTGCTGAACCAGTTTTTGAAGGTGTTAACATATCTATCCCGCAGAGTGGTTGAAAAAGTTAGTATACGATTGGAACACATGTTGTATGGTTATTTTATTGGAAATAGGATGGCATTTCCTGTTGTTGAATATTATGCTAGGAATAACTGGGGAAACATGGGTTGAAAAGGATTATGATGAATTCCAAAGGTTTCTTTTTCTTTAAATTTGATACATTAGCTGGGTTAGAAGCTGTTTTGGAAGGTGGTCCGTGGATAATACGCAAATCGCCAATAGTCCTTAAGAAATATTCTATTGATACTTGTCTGCATAAGGAAGAATTGACTTATATTCCGGTATGGGTTAAATTGCATGATGTTCCTCTTCAAGTGTTTGAAGATGATGGTATTAGTTTGATTGCTAAGTTTATTGGAAAAATCAGTGGATGTTGTTAATTCATGGGGAAGAAGTAGCTTTGCTAGGTGTCTTATTGAGATCAACTCTGAAGCTAATCTTGTGGATGTTGTTACTATTGGTTTTCCTTCACTTTCTAGGGAGGGTTTTACTAAAGCTACTATCCGTGTTGTGTATGAATGGAGACCTCCTAGATGTAATGTATGCATGATTTTTGGTCATACTCATGATCAATGTCCTAAAAAGGTGGTGAGTCCTACTGTTCGGTTTCCAAATGGCAGGTAAGAATAAAAAGAAGGGTAAAACCAAGTCTACTAATGGTAATCGGTTTGTTGGTCAATCGATTAAACAGAATGTCAAATATGTCCCAAAGGCGGCAACGAGTGAACCTAAGAAGGGTAATACTTCTGTGGGTAAAGCTTCTAATTCGTCGTCTATGTTGAAGTCTACTGGCACTACCTCAAAGGAAGGTAATATTACTACATCTAATCTGTATGGTGCATTGGTGATGGATGAAAAAGATGATGAAGAACTTGTTGAAAATGTGCATGATGAATCGGCTAACTTATTTAATAATCCACATACCGGTGAAACTTCATCTTTCACGGTAGCTGCTTGTTAGCTTGTTTCAGTTGATTGTTTGTCTTAGGTTCATCTTTTGTTCCGAGAGTTGTAAGTGCTTATGGCATGTCATAAGCACTAGTATTAGATGTTTATCAAGCTGTTTAGTTTGAGGTAAATATGGTATCTTAGCCATATACCATTTGTACTTAAATTTTTTCGGTTTTAATATTATTTACCGGGGTAACCCTTTAGCCAAAAAAAAAAAAAAAAAAAAAAAAAAAAAATAATAAAAAATGAACATAGTTGTTAAAAAAAAAAAGAACTTTCATAGACTACTTGAGTAAATTTTTAGGTAATCTATTACTTTTTGTCATTTCTTTTTAAATACAGTAAAACCTCTATAAATTAATACTCGATAAATTAATAACCTCGATAAAATTAATAACTTGTCCAGTCCCAACTTGGGACCAGTACAAATTTGGACCCCAATCGATAAAATAATAAGATAATAATTTTTTTGAAACCCCAGTGTATATATATTGGTCCCAATGAAACTATAAATTAATAATTACTAAAAAATTTAATAATATACATGTGATAATTTATTTTTCATTTCTAATTAGTATACATTGTAATTTATTTTTCATATCTAACTAGTATATAGTGGAACTTGTTTTTTTAATTTATTTTTCATCTCTAACTAATATACATTGTAACTAGTACATATTGGACTTGAAAATTTAAAAGCCATGCGTAAAACCTCTTTAAATTTATAAATTATTAATTTATCGATATAATAATACATCGCTAAATTAATAAAATATCCCGGTCCCAACACTATTAATTTATAGAGGTTTTACTGTATAAGCTATAGCTTAGTCATTGTTTTAGTAGAACTAATTAAGTATAAGCTTCTTCAAAAAGGTCTTAACAAGTGCGCCTCTGATCAATAGCTTAATTAAAATACACTCCTTAAATATGATGTTAATTTTCTTAAAGATTTCATCATATAAATAAAACAAGCAAAATCACTATTTCACAAGTCATATTACTGCGTTTACACTGATCAAACAAGCTAAAAATTCGAAAATGATATTTGGAGAAATACGAAATGGGAATAAGTCATATGTTGTCCTTGTCGACAACAACATGTCTGACCATACAGAAAAAAAAAACTACGACAAAAACCCTTGTTTATACCTTCAAAGGAAAAGAAATTTATTTTATCTGCAGCTTCTTTTAAAGAAAGCTCCAGCCAACACAACCGCTTTGTGGCCCATCGCTGCTTAGGTCTCCCACTATCGCACCTCCAAGTCCAAGAAAATCTCGAGTAACTGGTACACCTCTGGATTGTTGAAAACTTATTTTGCTACCAGTGTTTTGTGACTGGTCTTGGTAGCTAGCCTCTTGTTCGTAAGTTGCGCCAGCATACTGAGTGAAAATTGAGGACCCATTTCCATTGCTGCTAAAAGAGTTGAGAAGTTCATCCATTTTGTCATAACTTTTGCTGCCAACAGGAATTTTTGCACTTTCAAATGTAGTACCACCAATAGGACTGCTTAAAGAAGAACTTGCATACCCTCGTGAAAAGTTGGTAGCACTTGTGTTGCTAGATGTTGAACCAATCAGTCCAGCCTTCTGAAGCAGTGCAGTTGCACTAAGTTGTGGCATCACAGCTGTATGTGATCTTGACAAATAAATTGGGGCAGAGTGATCTGACAAACTTCCACCACTAGAGAACAAACTTGGCCCCTCGCCATTTTCATAGTTCTTGACATTTCCAGTTAAGCTGAAATTGTTTTTGTTGCACGAAGTAGTAGTGTTGGTCAGGAGATTGGTAAAAAACTTTGTGTTAACGTTTCCCTGATTTTTGTGTTTGTTTTCTTGTTGTGATGGGACTGTCACGAAAGCTTGAGAGGGCTTGTAACAGTCTAAGTCAATAGAAGGTCTGTTCATGAGGCTGTTAAGACTTATTTGGTTTAACCAAGACTCACCATGTGTAATTCCTGGTCTGTTGCTTGTCAGATTTTGGATTGAGGAATTCTGGGAACCAGCTGAATGAGTTACAGGGACGCTCAGGCTGGGATTGTTTCTGTTGGTGGTGCTTTTGGATGAGCTACCCATGGCACTTGAAGTTTGGGAATACTTGACCTGCCCAAGGGCATCACAGAATGCCCTATGCGTGATGAAACGATCACGCCTGAAAATAGTGTAGTTTAATCTTAAGTACGATAAATTGGATAACTCCAATATCAAAACATAAGAAATGAAATAATATCAATATGAATATTAGGTGTTTCACTTGAAAAGTTTATTCAGAACCTTTATTATTAAAAATATTAAATCAGCTTGAGATAGAGGAGGATCCTAACTCAAGCTCAAAACAAGGTTGTACTTGAAAAAGAAAAGGCACTAACGTGTGTCTTTTATTCTTAATATGTATGCGACAAGAAGTTCTATTGATAATAATTCCCAAAGTTTTACATAACAAATATGCAACTATACAACCCTTTCTTCAATTCGCTGATTTGAACACTGAATAAATCATCTTTTTGTAACAACTTGTTATACATTAGAAATTAAATGTGCCAATACCAACTTAAAGATACTGTTTAACGGTGATTTCAGGTTATTAATTACAACTAACACAGAATAAGTGACTTACTAAGTACTGCTATAAACCCGACTCCTGGGTTGATTATTATGTGAAGCTAACCTTAAAGGATCGATGATATGAACACAATTAATAATGTAAAATTGTAATAACAAAAATTCAAAACAGTTAATAATCGATGGAAACTGTTGGATCACTTTGAGTAAGCTGCCTATTTTTATTAGCTATTGTGGATTACATGCATCAAATATGTAACAAGTATAACACTGAATATTAGATATTGTGGTCAATATACACATTATATGTAACTGCAAATTTTCGAATGTAAAACTATTTAGATTAGATAATTAATTTCTCAATACCAACATATATCAGAAAAACCCAATCTTATAATAAGATATAATAGGATATATATGGTAATCAATATTTCACTATGCAATAAAAGTAATGGCGACGAATTAAAAAATAAAAACAAAATAAAATTATATACCTTGAGAAGAAAGTGCCGCAATAGCATTGATACTCTTTAGTGCTGCAAGTCTTTACATGCACTTTCAAGTCGGAATCGACAGCATACATCTTCATGCACTTTTTGCACTTGTATTTCTTTTCACCGTGCTTTCTGGAGTAGTGTTTCTTGATGCCAGTGAGGTTTCCAAGTGCATTAGATGGGTCGTGGTGGACGCAAGAGGGCACAGGGCACAAATACACCTTTCTTTTTACTTCATCCTCTGAACTCTTTTGTTTAAGTTGCCAAGGCAGATTGTGTCCTCTTTTGTGAAGTTGCAAGTTCTGCTCCCTTGGAAAACCTTTAAAACAAACCTGTTTTTCGCCGTTAAGGTGGTCGGAGATAGTGCTATAACTTCAGCATCCGCATCTATCAAAATTTTACAAGAATGGCCATAAATATAATTAGTTTTTCTAATTCTAAACTAACATACAATAAAGTAATGGTAGATTACACACGAAATTCATCAAAAAATGAACCATCTGTTCTTTTTGTCTTTATTATCAAAAGTTCCCATATAGGATTTCGTACTTCTATTTCAAGAAAATACAAGAAATAAGACGAGTGAAAAAATCCATGTTTTTCTTTATTCTTTTTCGAAAGAGACAAATGAGTATATTCGGAAAAAGTAAAAAGGAATTAATTAAAAGATTGGAGGTCTTGCAAAGAGTACCGGGATGGTTCCTTCTCTTCTTAGGAGGAACAACCGGTGGTTGTGTTTGGTTCATTTGATCTTCTTCGTCCCTCTTGACCAAGAGCCGCATTCTCGATCTGGAATCCATCTCTTTTAATCTCTTCTTGACAACTCTTACGTGCTAGCAAATGTGGATGAATGTAATAATTTACTATTTTACAAAAATGATGAAGAAGACAGTACTACAAATATGAACCTATGGTTTTTTCGTAATAAATAAAACCCAAATTGCCAGGTAAGTCGATAGCAGGGAAACACTTACAAATAGACGGAGAGCCTTAATTAAACTCCTTTTTTTAATTTTCGAACTGATACCTACTAATGGAACTTGCTATTGAGATGCATAAACATTTTCGAAATTCTTTTATATGACCAGAGAGAAAGACACATATATGTTGCGTGAGCCAAGTGAGAAGAGAAACCACCGTCCTCGCCAACTTTTTCACTCTCATGACATCATGCCCAGTTATATATACAAGGTGATACAACATGTTTTATGCCATGTTGATCACGATATTAATACTTTTTGACTTTCAAGATTTCAATACATTCACTTACTATTTATAGAGTCTAACATGGTATCCGCGCGTTACAGCAGCGGGTACTCAATCTGTAATCAAAACTTTTGATGAACAATATTATTCGATTATACATTTTTCTTGATAATAACTTTACGCATAACGAAATAACTTTATCGTTCACTGTCACATATGAACATGGTAGAGTACCCGTGCATCACGAAGCAATGGCTATATAAAAACATTAGTTAGTAGTATTACGAAGTTCTGACGATTGAAAGTAAAAGGTATTTGCTAGTCAATAAATATTGTGTAATATTCGTTACAATATTATTTAACATGTAAACATATATTAGTATACGTTAGTTTGTGCAAATATGTGATTAGTAAATGTGTGTGTGTGTATATATATATATATATATATATATATATATATATACACACACCTCGGAAAAAAGTGTTTTCTTTTAATTTCATCACAACATTACTTAAGTTGGGTTCACGTTGATACATGCATTTTCTACATCATATTCTTAGGTGATTGAATTAACTAACAAATTAGCTAAAGATTCAACAACGGTTTGATTTAATTCACAATTAAAATGCATTTCACTATGCTTATATTAGTTCCCCTACTCAAATTTTGAAAAAATAATAATCAAAATGACGTATTTTTTATTGATTTTTGATAGTTTCGCATATAAGCTTAGATGTGAGACAGCCCTATATATATATATATATATATATATATATATATATATATATATATATATATATATATATATATATATATATATATATATATAATTGAGATCAAATGAGAACTTTCTTAAAATTGTAAAAATGAGAACCAACCAAAATCTCATAAATGACACTCAACTTAAAAGAAAATTAAAAAAATAATTAATTACAACTAAAATTGTTAAAGATTTGATGGGATTGCTTATGAAAATTGACGTAAATAAGTGATACACTTTGATTCAATGTGTAATGTGTATCAAGGTTTAGTATTGTGTATCAAGTTTTTAGTGGTTGTTGTGTACTAGGTGTATCAATTTATGTATAAGAAATTAGTTTTTTGAGATTTTAATGTATATGTATCAAAAATTTAATTGTGTATCAGTAATCCGTTTCTCATGTATGAGTTGGTTATTAGTCGATTTAATGTTAACTTGTATTAATATATAATATTTTGGTGCATCTTTGCTAAAATGGTTATGTATCAATGTTTTAATGGTATTTTAGAATAGTTTTCAATTTTACAACTTTAAGAAAGTTCTCACATTAAGCTTCCCATATATATATATATATATATATATATATATATATATATATATATATATATATATATATATATATATATGACATTATTTAACAAAATATGAATTACAGTATTCAAAAGCTATACATTTTTTATACCTTATAAATCACCTGATACTTTTCATACATTGATATGTATGATTCTTTTCAAACGAATTTAAGTGCTTGGGTTATGATGACCACGTTACTTACTTGTTTAGTTTGTACCTTGTGGTATAGTACTTGTAATTTTGAATGATGGGTATTTTAAGGCTAACATTAATATAATATATGTGTTGTATAGATGCATTAATGCATTAAATAATATGTTGTACCTTTAGTTTTGTTATTTGTGTTTTTAAATTTTTTGTTTTTGTGTTTGTATGATTTGTACAATATGCTTTATTATATGTATTGCTTAATTTAAGTTGAAGATATATTTTAATGACATTAATAGAGGAAATGGAGTTATTGCATTATATGTTATTAAGATATTACTTTTGACAGAAAAAAATTCAATGCACTATATAGATCTTTTTAGTGTGGGTTTTATTTTACCCTATACAAAAGAATAATTATTGTATTTTTTTGTACATAAAAGGTTCTAATGTTTGATTGACTTTAAATACTAAAGTATATAAACATTACAACAACAACAACAACAACAACAACAACAACAACAACAGCAACAACAAAATAAAATGGAGCGGACATATTTTGGCACAAATATATTGCCCAAAAAAAAAAGAAGAATGATACATTCACACAATATTTAGGATTAAGCATTAAGTATGGTAGTGAACTTTTTGTAAAAATTTAGAAAGTGGGCGTAAAATTTGTGCCAGTATTTTGGACTTCGTACATTTTTGGATTGATATTACATTAGGCTGGATTAAGTTGTGTTATAATTCAAGTATTTCGTGTCAGATACAGTTTTTGAGTCAGATATAACTGTGGTCTTGTTTGAATTTTAAGTTATTGACTATGTTTGTGGGTTGAATCACGTGTATTGGGTTATTTGATGGATTTATGATAATGAAGACTTAGTGCTACAAAATCCTTTGTATCCGTACAATGTTTGTAAGCCTAAGGTTCTTTCATTTACGTTCGAGTTTCGTTTATTTATTGGTAATGTTGGTTTACGTGCAGGATATAACATAATAATTAACACTGCCATTAATATATGAGGCCATAGGGTCATACACATATAACACGAGACTTCTTGTGTGTGTGTCTATATATATATATATATATATGTGTGTGTGTGTGTGTGTGTGTGTGTGTGTGTGTGTGTGTGTGTGTGTTGTACATATATTAGTGATTACAATATTAAAACTAACAATTCCTTTCTCCCTCGCAGCTGACAGTGAACCAGCAGCAACAAAATCATTAAAAGCCACATGGTAATGCATATATATATATATATATATATATATATATATATATATATATATATATATATAGGGAAGAGATCAAGTAAGAAGAATAATTAAAATATGAAGGGTAAGAAGTAATTCTAGCCACATATTTCAAATTAGGAGGGAAATTTTGAAAGAAGATGCATCCACTTTCGTAGGTGCATCTGAAATGTGAGGTTGTGGTTACTTCTTATCATTCCTATTTTAATTATTCTTCTTATTTGATCCTAACTCTCTCTCTCTCTCTCTCTCTCTATATATATATATATATATATATATATATATATATATATATATATATATATATATATAGAGAGAGAGAGAGAGAGAGAGAGAGAGTTAGGATCAAATAAGAAGAATAATAAAAATAAGAAGAATAAGAAGTAATTATAACCACATATACTAGATACACCTACAAAAATAGATGCATCTTCATTCAAATTTTCCCTCTCAAATTAAAATATGTGGTTAGAATTACTTCTTACCCTTCTTATTTTAATTATTCTTCTTATTGGATCCCTTCCCTATATAGGGAAGGGATCAAGTAAGAATAATAATCAAAATAAGAAGAGTAAGAAGTAATTCTAGCCACACTGATACGTGAGAATCGCACCAGGCTTTACCTCTCAAGGGATCTTGAGAAGCTTACAACCCCCACCAGGCAGTGTACCTGATCGTTGTAGTATAGTATAGTGACAAGTACCGAGGGATTGATCGTTCAGCTAGGAATAGTGTCGCTAGGATTAGAAAACCTAATTACTAGTGCTAAAGATGATGGAAGATTATTTTTGTATTTTTATATTTTTTAGAAAGCAAGTAAATATCTCGGGTTTGAAGGATTTGGGCGGAATTAGTTGCTAGTCAACTAACCAAATACTAAAGATGCAATCAAAATAAAATACTAAAAATGAAAATTAACTAAATTATACTAAGTTTGTGAGTAATAAGTGGAGAAAATGTGTTTACTTAGATTTCACTACTCCATATACATCTTTTACACGTTAATTACTTGTTATAGTTGCGTGAATGACGGATTGTATTCCTTAATACCATTCATGGGGTGGCGCACTTACTTCCCCAATCCTATGAGTGCCTACTTCACTCCTATGTCAAGCCGGCTAGGAAGCTCCTAACATGGGATCATTAGAATTTACTCATGCATTAAATACAACTAATAAAACCTAGTGCACATCGGTTCATGTTTCTTAAGACGTTCAAGCATGTTACCATTTGGAGATCTGCCAGTTTTCTTAAGCCTAACATCGAAATCATTCATCCAATACAACCATAAACAAGTAATCAACACATAATTAACATCTAGGTTTCATTAGATCTAAGCAAACACAAGATAGATCTAGCCTAGCATGGTGGAATCAAGACAAGAACAAGATATAGACAACCAACACATAGATATATTGATTGAATTAAAAGAATATTTATCTCAATTACACTTGCAAGGTTTCAAGGGCTGAAAACCCTTGAAAAACCTGTGAAAATCGTATTAAGTTCGGCCTTAGGGTTTCTCAAAAACTTCCTCTTTTTAATGTGTAAAAATTAGAAAACTATATATAGGAAATAGGGTCTGACGGCGTCAAGAACAAATTTGTGACGCCGTCACCTCGCCGCCAAAATACTTCTCGGACTGCCTTGATCTACATCTGACGCCGTCTTGTGTTATGGTCTTCCAGGCCGTCACGTCTTTTACTCTTGACGCTCTACTTGTGACGCCGTCATGTTTGTACTGGGCCGTCATGCAAGTCACTCTTGACGCCGTCAAGATTTTCTTCTTGACGCCGTCACCTACTGTTTCCAGCTTGGAAAATTGAGACTTTGCCGTTTTCTTCACTTTTATGCTCCAAAAATGTCCAAAATGCCTTCTTTTCCAGATTTCACTCCCAAAGTACCTAAAATCACAAAAGGAACGATTTAGGGCAATATTTGATCAAATAAATTCAATTCCGGGCTTAAATGACCCCCTAAAAGTGGTTCATTTTTCGCCTCATCATATACCCTTACACTTGAGATTTGCTTGTCCTCAAGTAAATGCGCTCTTATTCTACTCAAAATACAAGTTAGGGGTCATTTAACACTAATATAAAAGTAATTACAACAAATAATCGTTCCACTAAAGACCAATAGACAAGCACGGAGGTCATACACTAGCACCTCACAAATAGTGTTTAGATATTCACATCTCTCGGGTGTAATATAGTATAAATTACAATATGGAAACGGAAGATATCTCTCACTACCTGTCATAGCAAAATAGATTACCATATGCTTGGGAAAGGATCAAACCTCCACCACATGGCGTAAGCACCTAGGATAAACTATCAAAGAGGTCTTTTAATGGGTTGTAACGTTAGGTGTAGGGATATGAAATACACGGTTTTGTTGGATAAAGGCAGTCTTTACTGGTGGCGAGTTAACAATCTTGGTCAATTACATGTACAACATGGCGTTGCTAAGCCAAGACTAGACTCGACTTAAGCTAATAAATGAAAAATAATAAAAACATAAAATGAACAAAGAATGAAAAGGGACGGTAGTCCGTATGTTTTTTTTTTTCTTTTTCTATTTTTTTTTTATTTTATTTTTCTTTTTCTTGATTTTTTTTTTTTTTTTTTTTTTTTTTTTTTTTTTTTTGCATACACTCTAACCCTACCATCCAAAATAATACATCATAGGGGATGAAAATTCCCCTTACACTTGAATCTTTACATACTTTACAATAAACTAATCTAATGACTCGAATTAAGAAAATCAAAACACTTTCCCATTACTCCATAAAATAAGTACTTTACCCATGAGTCCCAATCGTCCCAAAACAATATGTACAAAGATATGACTCGACTTAGCAACCATGTAATCAATTAGATAGTTAACTTAGGGTTTAACAAATAACAATAATGCACTAAAAATGAGCGCATACACGGAAGGCTAAGGCGATTTGGGTGTAGATTTAAGTGGGGTGTAACAAATTCTTCCTTTAAGTAAGATGCTTAAAGTTAGAAACGAAAAGATAGGGTCGGAGGGGTGTACTAGGGGGTTTCGTGTACTAAAAATGAGTACAACGCTAATGGTGTGGGAAAAATTAGTTGACTTAAGTAGTCAAGTAATATGACTTAAGTGGTCAAGTAATTATAATATGGGTTTAACACAAGGGTGATCCTAATGCCTCTTATCATGTAGTAAATCCTACCACACGAATGTAGTCTCACTAGCGGTCTCGGGATGCATCACTAACGCAAGTTCTAGAATCTAAATGCTACCGGTACACTCATAAGCACTAATAGTAAATGCTTTTCCTATCAAATCTAAAGGCGAACCTCACATATTTGGGTGGAAAATTTTTCTGAATATACGGTTATGTGCTAGTCATACAATCTCCTATCCATGAGACGCTTGCTATGGCTAAAGTTTCACTCCTAAATGTTGTAAAAAATTTTAAATTTGGCGCTAAAATTGCACTAACAAGTATTTCTCGTAGTTTTATTACACATCTACCATTAAACAAAGCAAACTCGAGTGGAAGTGTACATGTAAAGTATCATCATTTTACCCTCCCCTTACACTTAGGATGAACATTGTCCCCAATGTTCAAGTAAAGAATGTAAAAGTGAAAAAGTAAAAAGAATGAAATCAAATACTCCCCTGATTCGCTCGGTATGGATAATAAGGTGGCCAGGTTAAATCTTCCTCCAAGAAAATGAACAATCAAAGCTTCCCTTCCAGAAAATAAATCATCTTCTTGTCATACATAACTTGTAAATCCTGAGAAAATAGACAAGACAACCTCGCATAAAATCGGCAGCCTCCTACATAAGTTACTAAATCCTAGAAAACAAAATAAGATATAATGCTTGTGGAATGAAGTTTGCAGATTTCCTGGAGATTATAAAACTTAATAATTCACAAAAACCATAAGACTCCGTTCGAAAAACAAAACCGGTAAAATTTCCAGATTTTTACCCGTGACGCCGTCAAGAATTAACTCATGACGCCGTCAGGATTGACCTGCAGAAATTCTTATGTTAAGTTTCCGGAAAATTTCTGGAAAAACTTGGTTCTACTTCCTGGAAAATCCTGCAAAACTTCATTATGACTCAATACAAGCATTTGACTCTAACAAATACGAATACACATGTCCATTTAATATTGTGGAGAATCATGATCGGCTTGTTTCTTAAAAACATATTTGGGGTTTCCCCTTACACTTATCTTTTGCAAAAATACCTTTAAGTGGAGTTAAGACTAGGCCAAAACAACAAAGTAAAGTATTTCCACTTTTTAGTTTAGAAACATGATCTACCAACAATAAAAATAAAGCATGCATACGGAAGCAAATAACAAACAAACAAATAAAATCACACAAAGCATGGGTTGCCTCCGAAGAAGCGCTTTTCTTTATTTACGAGTCTGGTAGCTAGACTCAAGGTCATGGGTTACTACGTGACCTCATCCAGTGAGATGATGTATCCCATATAGTTGTGATCATTACTATTGTGGTGGTAGTGCCGTAACCTGTCGACACCTGCAATCACCTCTCCACCTACTTTACTTCTTTGGTTAGCCATCCCATCTTGGCTCACGCCTTCAATCGTGAAAGGCCCATACCACCAAGGACTTGGTTTATCGGGTGGTATTGTTATTTCCGAGTGTCTTAGGAGTACCAAGTTACCTTCCTCAAATGGTATATGATTTTCTGCTGGTTGAGTATGTTCGAATTCGACCTGAACCTTATCGCTTTTGCTTCTTTCATACTTAGCCTCCTTGTAGCTTTTGATTCTTGCCTCCCATGCAAGAATTTTATTCTGAACACGTATAGGTGTCGTGTCAATGTTGTTTTTGAGCTTTCTCCAACTCACATTCTCATGCCCATTTCGTGGGATCATGGGGAAGCTAATCTTTCTTTTCCCAAATTTAAGCTCAATTTTCCTCCCTTCATACTTAATGACAGCTCTAGCGGTGGCAAGGAATGGTGCCCCGAGGATTATTGGCATGCATCCATCTCCCTTATCATCGATGATCATAAAATCAACAGGGTACATAAACCCTGCGACATTAACTAATACATCTTCTGCGATTCCTAGGGGATATACATATGAGTGTCCAGTGAGGGACAACCTAACACGAGTGGGGGCCGGCATTTTTGATGTTAGTTGGATATAAATAGTGAGGGGCATAAGATTTACTTCCGATCCTTGGTCGGCGAAAGCATTAAGATATTTCAAATCCCCGATGCTAGCTGGTATCTCAAAGTTCCCACACGCTACCTGCTTAGTAGCCACCTTTTGTACCAATAGTTTCTCGAATATTGGCCCCCCAGGTAACGTATCATACTCATCCTTTCCTCCTTCCTCGTTCTCCGAACCTTGTTTGGTAGGTTGGTTACGCCCGTCACCCTTTATCCAATTTGTTATGGTGTTTTCGTTTATATCATGTTTTAGGTAGTGACTCAAGGGTTAGGATTTTGGTGGCTCTTCTAAGGTCTGTTTAGTAGAGGCTTCTACCTTCTCGTCATCCTTGTGGACAATTATGATGGAATTAACAAATTGGGTAGTGGGGGTGACGCTTTCTTTCCTTAGTAGCATTCTTTCGGGGGTTTTCTGCTTGGCATACTCCTCCAATAGACTCATCATCTCATTCATCTTCTCTTGAATCTCCTCTTTTTGCTTATACACTGCTTCCTCGAATCTAGCAAGTCGATCAGAATGAGCTGCCATGTATTCTCTCATCCTAGCTTCAAACTCCGAGCTAAGCTCCTCGGGTGGGGGATAAGGTGGAGCATAGTTTTGAAAAGTTTCGATGTTTTCTCTAGAGGGTGATTCTGATAGCGGTTTTGAGGTCGGTTTCGAGACAGAATTGACAGTAGCTCGTCTAAGACTAAAAGGTTTCCGTTGCCTTTCCTCAAAATAGTCAACTTTTGCCTCGAGTTTGCATAGGATTTTATCGGGTAGCTCGGTGGGTCCTCCCGGTGTTGAGACTGCATTGATGGCCGCGTTAATTGCTTGCTTAAATTCCCATACCTCTTGATTATCGGCGGCGAGCTCCTCAATAATTACCTAGGACTCCTCGGCGTTCTTATCACGTAGTTTCCCTCCTGCGGTCCTATTGATTGTAGGTTTAGTGTGATAGTCAACATGGTCGTAGAAAATCTGAACTAATAGCCAAAGGTTTATACCATGATGAGGGACCTTATGGAGGAGATCCTTAAAGCGGGCCCATACTTCATAGAAAGTTTCACCCCGATGTTGTTCAAACATCAAAATGTCCCTTCTAAGCATTGCAGTCTTTTTCGGTGGGAAGAATTGGGTAAGGAAGCGATTGGCGAGATCATCCCATGTGGTGATGGATCCCGCGGGTAAATGCTCAAGCCATTGACTAGCTTGATCCCGTAGAGAGAATTGGAATAGGCGTAATCGGGTAGTCTCTCTAGTTTCAACACTTAGGTCTATAGAATCTACGATTTTAAGGAAGTCCTTAAGATGTTGATTTGGATCTTCGGAACGAAGTCCATGGAATGCACATCCGCTTTGCACTAACCGGATGGTGTCGGATCGCAAGGGGGTCACGTTGGCTCCGGTGAGCTCAATGGTGTTTCGGTAGCCTTGGTGGATAGGTCGGGAATACTCTCCTAAGGTTCGGGGCCTAAGGGGTTCTACTGGTGGGTTTTGTTGTGGTTGGATGACGGGTTCAAAGATGTTCCCGTTGTCCATGATGTCGGGTGGTGACGAGTTACGAACAAAGACACAAAGAATTAAGATAGACTAAAGAAACCTAAAAATAAAAATAAAATCTTACTAGAAAGGAATCTAGCAAGTAGACCTAATAAAAAGAAATTCTAACCTAGACAATAACTATTCCCCGGCAACGGCGCCAAAAACTTGATACGTGGGAATCGCACCAGGCTTTACCTCTCAAGGGATCTTGAGAAGCTTACAACCCCCACCAGGGAGTGTACCTGATCGTTGTAGTATAGTATAGTGACAAGTACCGGGGGATTGATCCGTCACCTAGGAATAGTGTCGCTAGGATTAGAAAACCTAATTACTAGTGCTAAAGATGATGGAAGATTATTTTTGTATTTTTATATTTTTTAGAAAGCAAGTAAATATCTCGGGTTTGAAGGATTTGGGCGGAATTAGTTGCTAGTCAACTAACCAAATACTAAAGATGCAATCAAAATAAAATACTAAAAATGAAAATTAACTAAATTATACTAAGGTTGTGAGTAATTAGTGGAGAAAATGTGTTTACTTAGATTTCACTACTCCATAGACATCTTTTACACGTTAATTACTTGTTATAGTTGCGTTGATGACGGATTGTATTCCTTAATACCATTCATGGGGTGGCGCACTTACTTCTACAATCCTATGAGTGCCTACTTCACTCCTATGTCAAGCCGGCTAAGAAACTCCTAACATGGGATCTTTAGAATTTACTCATGCATTAAATACAACCAATAAAACCTAGTGCACATCGGTTCATGTTTCTTAAGACGTTCAAGCATGTTACCATTTGGAGATCTGCCAGTTTTCTTAAGCCTAACATCGAAATCATTCATCCAATACAACCATAAACAAGTAATCAACACATAATTAACATCTAGGTTTCATTAGATCTAAGCAAACACAAGATAGATCTAGCCTAGCATGGTGGAATCAAGACAAGAACAAGATATAGACAACCAACACATAGACATATTGGTTGAATTAAAAGAATACTTATCTCAATTACACTTGCAAGGTTTCAAGGGCTGAAAACCCTTGAAAAACCTGTGAAAATCGTATTAAGTTCGACCTTAGGGTTTCTCAAAAACTTCCTGTTTTTAATGTGTAAAAATTAGAAAACTATATATAGGAAATAGGGTCTAACGGCGTCAAGAACAAATTTGTGACGCCGTCACCTCGCCGCCAAAATACTTCTCGAACTGCCTTGATCTACATCTGACGCCGTCATGTGTTATGGTCTTCCAGGCCGTCACGTCTTTTACTCTTGACGCTCTACTTGTGACGCCGTCATGTTTGTACTGGGCCGTCATGCAAATCACTCTTGACGCCGTCAAGATTTTCTTCTTGACGCCGTCACCTACTGTTTCCAACTTGGAAAATTGAGACTTTGCCGTTTTCTTCACTTTTATGCTCCAAAAACGTCCAAAATGCCTTCTTTTCCAGATTTCACTCCCAAAGTACCTAAAATCACAAAAGGAACGATTTAGGGCAATATTTGATCAAATAAATTCAATTCCGGGGCTTAAATGACCCCCTAAAAGTGGTTTATTTTTCGCCTCATCACACACATTTCAAATTAGGAGGGAAAATTTAAAGGAAGATACATCCACTTTTGTAGGTGCATCTAAAATGTGTGATTGTGGTTACTTCTTATCATTCATACTTTAATTATTCTTCCTATTTGATCCTAACTCTCTCTCTCTCTCTCTCTCTCTCTATATATATATATATATATATATATATATATATATATATATATATATATATATATATAATATATATATATATATATATATATATATATATATATATAATTGTCTTACCGTAACCACCATTGATACAAAATTACACAACATTCAAAATTTGGATGGCAATCAAAATGTTTTCCAGTAAACTCACTGTTTCTACTCGAACGAAACCTTTCTCAAAGTCAAAATGGATAACTCTGGTAGCTTGGGGTGCAGTCATTCCTAACGGGTCAAATGGTAATGACATTGGTAAATTTATGTGGCATGTTACTATAATACCAACATTGTAACACCCCCAACCCGACAAGGGCTAAGATATCACATTCATGGTGCCAAACAGAACATACACAAGCATAAGACTTCAATAATACAATCAGATACAAAGGTTACAAAGGAATTCTAAGGCCAAGAATTAAAAAATAAAACTAAGGTACAAAATATCTAATACAAAACGTCTTCAAATAAACTCTAGTCCCTGATAGCTAGCAAAGATAAAGTCTTCACTAAAACTCCTACTTGCACTCTTCACCCATAACCCAACTTCCTTCTAAAACCTGCCGTGGAAAAACAAATGCGGCTGAGCTTAAAAAGCTCAGTGAACATATATAACAACAAAGTAATATGAAACAGAAAAGAGATAACAGAATATATTTTGCATTTGAGTAATATCAAAATGTATAAACAAAGGTAAGAGAAGTAAAGGGTAAAGTAAGATAAGGTTAGGTCAAACAAGGTTTGGTCAGGTAATGTTTGGTCAGTTATCTACCAACGAGCCCAGAACAGAAATATCATGTCATATTCTTCAAACATAACCTGCAGCATAATAGTAACCATGGAGTAGCTAGCTCCCAGAAATGAGAAGGACGCATATTGCACATACGCCACATTCACCAGACCAAATAATAATATAATATATTACAGATAACAGAACAGATCTAGGATGCATCCATACGCCCCCGCAGAAATCATAGTGGCCATAATAACAAAATGCGTATATCATATAACAGAAAGGGGACGTGGCAGAACATCACTCTACTGCCCTAGAGTCATGCCATAGGTGCATCTATGACATGGCCATGTTACCTTCATGGCTAGGGAAATGGCTCGGGTATCTAACTGGGTAGGTCAAAACAGAAGGTCAGAGTATAAGGTCATCATAGTAGAGTTAGAATCAAGGGTCCATAATCATAATCAAAATCAGAAGGTCATCAATATAGGGTGCATAACAGAGGTTCAAGTCAAAGGTTCAGATATGGCAAAGGTTCATAATCAGAGTTTAAATCAGAGGTTCATATCATAAAGTTCATATCAAAGGTTCAGAATATCAGAAGTCATATCAAAGGTTCAGAATATCCAAGGTTCGTTCCCAAAGGTTCATTACAAAAGATTCATTATCAAGTTTCATAAGTTCACAATAAAACGTGAAAGAGTTAAGAGAAAATAGATTTAAAAACTTTACAAATCATTTATCCATTTCTATCACAAGATATCCCTTTTTAAAACATTCTTCATAAAAACTAATTAATCCTTCATTTAAAACTGGTTTCGTATCAAAATCATAGAGTGTTATTTCAAAACAGTTTCCATCCATAACATCAAGTTATATTTTCAAAAGGTTTTCATATCAAATTATCATAACAGATGAACCAAAGATATCAGATATACAAAGGTCAGAAGTCATAGTAGTGGCAAAAGAAATGGATCACGAGTCATGAGAAACCATATAAGGAAGGTTAGAATATCTGTACCTTAACCAGAAGACAAAGCGGACACAAGAAAGGATCAAACAGAAATAGGAACCAATCCTTCTTCACAAAACCTAAACGAATTAGAAGCCGAGTATTACTTAATAGTTCACTTCGAATCATATTATTCCTTTTTTGTTATCTTTCCATTTTAAGTAACTTACCAAATATAGCAACTTTCCAAAAACAGTAACTTTCCATTTATAGTAAGTTTCTACTTTAAGTAACTTAACCATTTTAAGTGACTTTCTATTTTTATCAGGTTCCCGAATTAGTGAGTTTTCTCGTTTAGTAAGTTCCCGAAATTGTAATTTAATACTTAAAGGTTACAATGGAGAATTAATAATATTTAAGGTTAAAATGACCATTATAATAGTTTAGGTTTTAAAATATCAATATTATAAGTTTAGGGTCTAAAATGTAAATCATCAAAATTAAATATTAAAAGTCAAATAAAATTATGTTAAAGTTTATTTTAATAAATTAATATTAAGATAATAATTTTGGACCCGTCATTATAATTTTATTTGATTTAGCAACATACCCACGATCTTAATATATATGCCGCGATGACCCAAGATTCTTATAAAATCATGCAAGACTCGTTTATAATCCGACATCGGTTCACTTCACTCGTATACACATGACTTATATTTATGTATACGGAACATACACATATACCTCATTGACACAAGACCAAACCAACCATCTGACCATTGACCCTCTTTTGGATTGGTATATACACGCACACCCTCTTTGTATTTTATTATATCGAATCAAAGATCACATAAACATGCATGCTCCATTCTTTACTCCAAAATTTAACCCCATACGTTACCAAGTTGTCCACAATAACTCGACACCAAAATAGATTCTACCCGTTATATATAATCATGCATATTCACCTCTTACATGTACATGCCATTCGAAACACATTTCCAAAACAGAATGAATATATATAGTAGTTTCATTACATTTACATGTTTACTAATGTTATATTATGTGTCGCCCCTTATTATATTCTTTAAGTTATAACCAGTATTTAGATGGTGCACATGTACCATATTAAAAATCTCCAATATCAGATAATGTTTTAATGAACAAATATAGGCGTGCAAAAACAGAAAGCGAAGTCGACAATTTATTTCAGAGATTCATGCCTTTATGTCACGTATAGATTTCATTCGATATTATCATATTTTACTCATATATTAAATCTGTTTTCATGTTGTAAGGTTTATATGGGATCACATGTCGAGCAGAAAACAAGGATGAATATAAGTGATACCTTGGGTCGGATATGAAGAACGAAACCAGGAACAAGGAACCCAAAACCAGAAACTGATCGATTAGAAACAACCAAAACCTTCGACCCAAAACTAGGCTTCTTAGACTCCAAATACCACACGATCAACCACAGCTCGCACACCCTCGCGATCACACCTCAATAGACCTCCTTCTAACGAAACTCTATTCTTGAATGGAATGAACCGAACCGAACATGAAAACACCACCAGGTTTACTCTCGTTAAGCAACTTGCATGATGGACGTGTAAACACAAAGCTCATGCAATATAATCACATGCTCAATATGCTTGTGAAAAGAAAGATAAGGATTTGTTTGAGTTTTAGTTTGATAACCTTAGGAGAAAGATAAGTGCATGTACAGCGTTTAAGGGTTTTGTGTGAGAGTTGAAATGTGTATACGGTTGATATGGGTGAGAAATGATGGGAGATAAGGCTGTGAATGAAGCCGAGTCTTAAGGAGATAGGGGAAGACTTGATGACTTTTTCACCTTCAATATTTGAAATGTATTATACCACTCCTAGGTAATGTTGTGCACACAAAAAAATCATTCGATCCTCACATGACACCTTAACGTGTGATAAAATTTTAAAAGTATAAACTGTGCCATGTTCAACATATTCGGCCTAATAGTTTTGTGACATATTAACGTGTAATACTTTTTGCTTTCGATTCACAAAGTTCCATATCTTAGGTTATATTCAAGCTCAATGTTTTCAGATTTTAGGGTGTTATAAACATTAACTGAGTATATAGGTTATCTCAATCTTATGCTACTGAAATTCCTGGATTCCCTTAATATGGAAAAAGCATAAAAGAGAATCCACCAATCTTCTACTATACAACAACAAAATATCAAAGAAACATGTACTTAACATGGCTAAATTTACATCAATGGTGAATGTAAATCCTTATAGTCATAAAGTAAAACACATTTCAGTCAAACATAACTTTTTTTTTTGGTAAAGGGCATTCCACCCGGTAAAATATATTACTCAAAAAAACGTTTAAGTACAATGGAATGTGGCTGAAGTACCACATTAACCGCAAGCAATCGCTTGACACAACCACTAAATCATTTATGACATGGCATAAACGATAACTAGCTACAACCAGTAAGACTAATAAACCAAACCCAGCATAAAATAAACGACATCACAAAAATTTTATGAAAAAATATAAAACAAACTAGTTAAGACAAAAGTCTTGAATTCCAGCAGCCTTTATTTGTGCAGGAGAGAGACCAAAATCATCAATATTATAACTGTTGCCGTCACCTGTATCCGCTTTCCATTGTTTATAAAGACTCTGCTCCATACCTCCACTTCCAGAATACAATTTCCCAATATTATCATCAAAAACTTCATCATCATCGCTGTCAGAAACTACCACATTGCCCACCTTAGAGAATGGGTTACTCGCCATAGCTAAGGAATCTACCTTTTTAAGAGGTTTACCATCATCATCCATAAGAGTAAATTTCCCTTCAATTATAAGCTTTTCAATCTTCCCAATTTTCTCAACAATAGGAGTAGTACTTCCATTTCCACCCTTAGAACCTCCAATTCAGCCCCATCCTTAGGAGAAACACTTGTTGCACAAGGGATACTGTTATCATCAATATCAGCCATATCAAGTGCATCAAATTGGTTCGATGTAGCAATACTTTTCCCACTCGTACTTGCCTCATTAGTGTTTTTCTCCTTAGTAGCAACCGACTTCTTCGAGACAGGACGCCAAAATTTTGGTTTAGGCTTATTAAGCTGAACACCCCCAATAGGTCGAGCAGGAGCAACCCCATTCTTTCCCTTATTCTTACAATTGTTAACGCCAAGAAAACCATCATCCGTTTTATCGAAAGTAATAGAAGCTTTAGGAGCCTGTGCCACCACATTAGTTTTACTATGACTAGCCTCCTTAACACGATTTGGGCATTGAATCAAGGCATGTCCAAAGGTTTTACATTCACCACAATGCGAAGGTTTCCATTCATATTCAATATTAATAATTTCAGTAGTAAAACCATTACCTTCTCCATTTGGAATTTCCATAGTAACCTGGCTTTTGAGTTCGGAATCTGCGCTTAATTCAACTAAAGCACGAGCAAAACTAATACGACCCCAAGATTCGACACACATAGAGCTTGTAAAAGTATCTAACATTATAGGTTTCCCTACTTGCGTAGCAATCAAGCTCAGACCATCCTCAGAGTAGGCAACCAAAGGAACCTTGTGCATTTTGATCCAAACAGGTACCTTGTTTACCTCGCTCCTATTAAGGGATAAATTGGGAGTCCATTTGTTTAGAATAATGGGCGAGTTACGTATAATCCAGGGACCTCATTCTAGAACATGATCCACATCCTCCTTGGTAGCAAACTTAAAAAGAAACACTCCATCATCATTCTTCATTAGCTTTTGCAAGCCAAATTTTCCCCATGTATTAGTAACATAATTCTGAACTAAAGGAAAAGCAATGGTCTTACCAAGAAAGTAACCAACAACGGTGTTATTATACCGACTTAAGACCTTCTTCATAGCAGCCATAGGTAACATTGTATCATGATTATCTACACGATCCTCATTGACCAATGCTCTAAAATCCACTTTCGGAACCATACGGTTAGCATTAATGATATTGGCAAAAGAAATAGGAGAATCTACCTTTGGAACCGAATCCGAACACACATGCTCATTAGATTTAACACTACTACTGGTAGTAATCTTATCATTTGTCGAAGTAGAAGCAGCCATTGGATCCGTATTACCCGAAGCAGAACACGTTACATCAGTACTCTCGACAACAACCTTATGCATGGGAGTAACATGCACGTTCCGGTCCACACGTGTAGACAAATTAACATCACCATCGTCATCAGTCCAATCAATAATAATAGGCTCAGTACCCTTGTTACCATTCTTCAAGCTAGTTTGACCGGACAAACTAGACGAGGAACTGCTAACGGCATCACCACTCCTACCCGATTTACCAACAGATTTCGAACCCTTGCAGACGCTAATAGTATTCAAAAAACCCTTTTCCATCTCTCTACACCCACAAACAATCACCACGTACAAACGACAATGACCCGGAAGACAACTAGCATGCTGCGATTACAAAAGGAAAACAAAAAAACCTTAACTCTAAGAGTTAGGGTTTAAGTACGTTAAGAACTAAAACACTAACCATCCATCATGATGATCGAACCAGCAATATAAATAAGATATCTTAGTATCACCGAATAGGAATTAAAGAGCAGTATAGACAATTCGATCAATAATAATGCATGGACACCAACCAATTGATGAAAAATAGTGGCCACCGACCCACGATCAATAGAAGATGATTAAATTGGATACCATGCAAAAGAAGACAAACTAGAAATCATGCAATACTAAATCAAATAATTAAAGTTCGAATAGAATTAAGGTTTGCCGTTTTTCAAGTATTCGCCACTTAGAGAGAGAAACGACTTATGATTTATTTTTTATTTTTTATTTTTTTATTTTTTTTAGTCAAACATAACTTCGTATACATAAAGTGACTCAAACCTGCATGTATGGTCCATGGTTTAGTTTCCTGTAAAAAGATTGAAAAAATACTTTAATATTTAAACTATACACAAATCACCCGCTAAGAAAAATTGTATGTCACACTAATAAGATTTCCAAGCCCATTCTCATCTACGCCAGGAGACGTAAAGAAATATGCTCTTTCTTCTTTTGGGAGTTCGATTAGCTCTGACTCCACCAGCAATTAGAAAACTAGTTAATTGCATCCAGAAAACACTTTTCAAGACTAAAATTGGATATATCTAATGAAATCAAATGGGGCGGATCATTATGATATGTACGCCACTCAGTATATACTTTAGGTGGTGAAAGTTACGTATTAAAAGGGGAAAAGAGAAAGCTATTGATAAAAGTTCGAAGAGCAAAAATATGTTCAGCTTGTGGAGCGTTAGACGGTCACAACAAGAGACTTGGTTCAATTAGAAATTACAACATAAATCATGCACATATTTTATTATTGAGTTTTTATATAAAAAAAATAAGAAGACTTGGTTCAATCAGAAATTAAAACATAAATCATGAACAGATTTTATTTTCTTTTTTATATTTCCTATTTTGTTTTAAATTTTTTGAATAAAAGACTTATTCCTGCTGGTTTAATTATTATTGAGTTTTTATATGAAATAGATTTTCAGTTTTTTGTATTAAATGATTTAGGTATATTTTGGTTACTGTTATGACAAAAAAAATCACCTGTGATGTTTATATTGATGATTTTTCAATTATATATTTGTAACACCCCAACCCAGCAAAGGTAGAAGCATCATATTATGGTGGCATAGCAAAGCATACATAAACAAATGCAAGCGGAAGTCTTATCATAAATATCAAAGGAAAGTAAGTCAACATGACTTAAACAATACATAAGTTCCAAAAGAAATCCAAATTAAGGAAACATCATAATCTGAGTCTCAAAACAATGAAATAACATAGTGTCAAAGCTAAGATATCTAGGGTAAGTCTGCACTCAGCTCCTACTCTAATCCCAAAAGATAGCCCCAGCTCCTAGCTTAATAACCTGCCGCGGAAAAAAGAAATGCGGTTGAGCTTAGAAAGCTCAGTGAACAGATATAGAAAGCAAAGTAATGAAATTGAAATGAGAAAACAGAATATGGTGTGTTAGGGAATAATATAAGGTATATCATAAGTGTATCAAAGGTGTAATGATTGTCCGAAATCTACCACGAGCCCCGAAACATATCATATCATAACATCATAATCGTAATCTTCATAAGTAACATAAGTAACATAATAGAGTAGCTAGCTCCCAGAGTTGTGAAGGGCATGTATTGCACACAGTACCAATCACCAGAAACATAACATATAACATAACAGATCAGATCAAGGATGCATCCATAAGATCATAGTGGCGAAACATATTTGAGCTTATAAACATATAACAGAAAAGGGACGGGATGGAATATCACTCCTCCACCCTAGAGTCATGTTATTAGTGCATCAATGACACGGACATGGAACCCTCATGACTAGTGATAGCTCAGGTATCAAACTGTAGGTCAAACAGAATGCCATAATAATCACACAGAATCTAAGGTCATCAGAAACATCATCATTATAGGGTCATATCAAAGGGTTCAGAGCAAAGGCTCAAATCAAAGGCTTATAGCATAGTGTCTTATCAGAAATGTCATATATGGAAAGGCTCGTAGCAAAGGCATCAAAATCAGAAGCTAAGCAATCAAAAGATGTGAAAGAATCATGAGAAACCTTATGAGAAAGGTCAGAATATCTGTACATTTTGAAATGTAAGTAAAAGGGCAAAAGAACACAAGAAAGATGATCACTACGACTTCACCGGATCTACACGAATCATAATCATATATTACTTATATGTTCGTTAAAGTCCTAATGGATTTTAAATACTTATTAGCTCATTCATTAATGTGTTTTAGGGTTTCACATGCGAATAGTAAGTATTCATATGTTTAAAAGTATCTTGGATTGGTGTTTCAAATGAATCAGGAGCAAAACATGTTAGGTTAAACCAAACCCTTAGCTTATGTTATAATTCATATTTTATCATGTTTAGGTCCCTTTTGTTTATAAATTTAAAACCATACTTATGTACTTACTGAGGTGCTCAAATAATTATCATAGATACTTATACATGTTTGATAATTACTGTAATTTTTCTAGATTTTATTTCTAAGGGAAAGTACCATTTCAAAAACCATCTTTCCAGACCTACCTAGAAAGTTAGCTACACATACATACAGAAAGTTTGCCTTTAATTAACCCATATATACACATCAGAAAAATCCACAAAATTTCCAAGCACTCACATTGTAACTTAAATATCTCCCCTGTAAAAGGAGAGCTCTTAACTACTTGTGATTTGAAAATTAAAAATCATAAACATCGACTAAATTTCAGACTCAGATTTTCAGACTTAACAACTTATCTCGTAAAAATCAAAAAGCATACTTCCCGAGCTCAAATAAGCATATAATTTACATTTCCAGTATGTTTAGACTCAAGAATCACCAAAAAACACGTTGGCATCATCAGTTTGGACATCCATCAATCCAACCCAAAATCTAGACAACATACTTACATAAAATCACACAAAACTCTAAACCCTTTTAAATCCAAATCGACCCTAGCAAGACCACAAACCCAATTCTAATTAAACGACATTAGAAACATGTTATTGGAATTTGTTTTAGTCACACACATGACTCACAAATCAGTACGCACATTATCAGATTTTAACAAGCCAAAACAAAACACAGTATCCACATAAAATCATAGAAATGTGGAAATAAGTAGCATCACGCTCGGAGTGATTCTTCCAAAAGAGTTTTAAGGAATGAAATGATTTTGTTTCTCATGACTCGATCCTAACAGTCCAAACTAGCCTCAGGCTCACCAACAAAACAAATCAAAATGAATCTGATCCAAAGAATACAAAACACATATGTAAAAGATAATAGTCGTAATCTCACAAAGATATACATGAAAATCAAATAAATCTGGAACAAATGCGGAAGTGATGCTAACGGCAGGAAACTTCACGAATCCAATCAGGTTCTAAACGAAAAAAGAAACTTGCTAAAAATCAAAGAAGCATATATCGAATTATCAGACGTACCAAGAGTTTCCTAAAGAGGTGGGTAACCTATTTGTACTAACGATAAACTGGGCACATATTGGAGTATCGAAACATATCAGATGGCATGATAGGATAGGTAGGATAATCGAACGGATAAGAACGATCCTAAGAACTAACGTATCGCGAACTGAATCTCTCTTAGATGCTAAAACATCTAACTTTGCTGTACGTGGACATCATACTGAACACACAATTTCTGGTCTAAATTTTCAAACTCCTCCTGTATGATGGTATCTATACCATTAGCTGTTGTATCAACTCCGGTCCTTCAACAAACAGCTCCCTGACCTAATTTGCCCAGAAAGGTGCTCTAAATCTCTTATTAATACCAAACTCTGAAAGAATCCTTATCACTTGCTAGCCATCTATCATAGTGAAAAAACACAACCCGAACTAACACTTATCAAATATCCCGCTCAACACATCTTCCAAGTTCAAATAGTTGTTCTGTTTATCATCGGTATGAAGGGGCAAAGCATTACTAAACTTGAGTCTGGTTCCTCAAGCCTTCAGTAGTTCTTCTTAGGAATGTGAAATAGAAACGGGAATCTCTGACACGATCACTGCAGGTGCGCCATGTAGCTTGAATAATCTTCTACCTAAAGAAATCTCTACCAATATTCCAAGTGAGCCGATTGAGTCAAATGATCAACTACAATCTAATTCGTATCGTCCTTCGTAAACGTGCGTGGAAATCCTATTACGAGGTCTATAAAGGTTTAATCCTCTTCCATATAAGAATATCTAAAGCTAAAGAAAAACCGCTTGTACGCTGATGCTAACTCCTAACCTATTGACATGCTAGACACTTCGCCACCAGTGTAGTCACAACCATCTTCATACCATTCCACCAAGGTTTTGCTTCAAGTCTCTATGCATAATAATACAACTAAGATGAATAGAGCAATTAGAACTGTGAGCTTCAATCTAAACCGCATCCTCCAAGTCTTCTAACAAATATGATATTCCACTGTCTTGTTCCTAAGCTTCTTCATTTCCGTCACATATCATTCCCAAGTCATGCGTCGGATAATTCACCTCCTACGGTTATAAATATATTGATGCATAACCGATAATCTTCCCGTGTTGCATAAGGACATAACTAAGTCTCTTTTTTTAGCAGAAACAAATCTCTTTTCTGCTTTGCAAAATTCTCGTCTCATTCTTCATCCTAACCAAAATTTATTCTTCTCGAATATTACATAGAGCTTCTTCTAACGTAGAAATTTCAACAAAAAAATACTAAGATGATCCCCGTGTTTCCCTTTCGTCCATGAATATACCAATATGACATACTATGACAAATTGTCCAACTATTCATGAAAGACACGATCTATGAAGTCCATTGGAACCATCTGAGCAGTAGCCAATACAATTGGCATCACTAATACTCGTGAAGACCATAACGAATACGAAAGGCAATTCTAGGAACATCTTGCTCCTTACACGAAACTGAAAGTAATCAGATCTTAAATCAATCATTGAGAAAATTCACACACAAAAGTTGATTAGACATCTCATCTATTCGAGGTAACAGATAACGGTTCAAACTGTAATATGGTTCAACTTTCAGAATTCAACACCAAACCTCATCAATGAATAAAACTAAAGCACATCAAAGAGACACACTCGGACAGATAAATCACTTCTTAGAACTGGTCCTTCAATCCTATCCCTTCAACTGATGTCGTTAAATACAGATTTTTCAGAAAGAGGCAAAGCGACGCTCTTATATGGATAAAGCTTCTGAATCAACCAACTTACTGTTCTCAGGCACTGGTCAAAATATCCTATGATCCCAATAAATTCAAGTTATATGATGTAACTATTATCATGTTGGCCAGGCGTCATAATAATTTCATCATATATACATGCGTTTATTGCAATCACATTTTACCTCAAGTCGTAACTAAACAAATTCTCATAGCCAGATCAAAACAACTTCACATTATGATGGAAATCTTGGTAGTTCATTAAGGGATACATCGCGAACATTTTAAACAACCGTTAGCTCTCAACGCGAATTTCATCAACAAAGTGTATTCATGATCGCGAGGTACGAGTTTTAAAGCAAAAGTGATCATAATTGTTTTTCAGAATGGAAAACATGGTACAAAATTTTGAGTTTCTCAAATCGCCAAAGATGACAAATCTAATATGATCGTTGTTACCATCATGATGCTCAGTCAAAAAGTCCATATTCAGAATAATATCGAATCATACATTCCCAATGGAAATAAATTAGCAGAATGAAACTTATCTTCAAATATCTTCAAAACGTACTTAACAATTCTGATACTTGTGACGGATAATCATAAGATTTCTCATAGAGATAGAAATAGGTATGGCAAAATCTAATAGTGTAGATGGAACCTTAATACGCTTAACAAAAGCAAAGGAAACTACAGAATGTGTTGAACATGTTATATTCATACATATCAAAATTCTCCAAACGAACGAAAGGCATCTAAATGATTATCAAATGAATCAAGGATTGAAGTTTGAAAGAATGTGATAACCCCATAAGTGAAACCTGTAAGGCATAACTACAAAATTCTTAATGCATTCTAAACTTATTAAATCACTAAGCTTATGTTGCATATCTAGCTAAATTTTATAGATCTCCAGAACAAATGAACTTATAAGGGCATAACTAAAAGCAAGGCACGAATCAGAGTGATGCAGAAGCAATGGTAGTTAAACAAATGTCTTATAGTCTACCCAAACCTCACCATTCATAAACTTAAGTTTCTTCAGAGTGGAAATCCTAAGGCAAATTCTCAAAGGTTGTTTCATAAACTCCAATAGTGCAAACCGAAGGACCAAATCTTTCACAGGTCATAACTTAAAGTTCTACAGGTTGAAGCCTAAGCTCTGATACCATATTTAAAACACCCCAACCCAGGAAGTGTAGAAGTATCACATTATGGTGGCATATCAAAGCATACATAAACAAACGCAAGTGGAAGTCTTATCATAAATATCAAAGGAAAGTAAGTCAACATGACTTAAATAATACATAAGTTCCAAATGAAGGAAACATCATAATCTGAGTCTCAAAACAATGAAATAACATAGTGTCAAAGCTAAGATGTCTAGCGTAAGTCTACTGATGCGTGGGAATTGCACCAGGCTTTACCTCTCGAGGGATCTCGAGAAGCTTAAAACCCCCACCAGGCAGTGTACCTGATCGCTGTAGTATAATATAGTGACAAGTACCGGGGGATTGATCGTTCAACTCAGGAATAGTGTCGCTAGGATTAGAAAGCCTAAAAACTAGGTCTAGAGGTGAGGGATGATTCTTTTTGTATTTTGATATTTTTATAAAAGCAATTAAAATCTCGGGTTTTTGGAAGAGTGGGCGGAATTTGTTGCTAATCAACTAACCTAATAACTAAGATGCAATCAAAATAAAATAACAGAAATGAAAATAAAACTAATTAAACTAGTGGTGTGAACAATAATGGGGAGAATTGTGTTTACTTAGTTTTCATTACTCCATAGATATCTTTTACAGGTTGATAGTTTGTTACAATTGCGTGGATGACGGGTTATATTCCTTAATACCATTCGTGGGGTGGCGTACGTACTTCCCCAACTCTATAAGCTCCTACTTCACTCCTATGTCGAGCCTGCAAGAAGCTCCTAACATGGGATCATTATAATTCGCTCATGCATTAAATACAACCATAATAACCTAGTACGCATTGGTTCATGTTTCCTAATACATTCAAGCATGTTACCCTATGGAAGTCTGCCAGTTTTCTTAAGCCCAACATCGAAATCATTCATCCGTAACAACTATAAACAAACAATCAACCTATAATCAACATCTAGGTTTCACTACATCTAAGCAAACACACAAGAGATCTAGCCTAGCATTTTAAATTCATGACAAGCGTAAGATATATTCAAACAACACATAGACATATTGAATGAATTGAAAGGATACTTATCTCAATTGAACATGAAAGGTTTCAAAGGGTAAAAACCCTTGTAAGAGCAGTAAAATTCGTGCTAGGGTTTCTCCAAAGTTATCCCTCTTAAGTTACATATAATGAATGAAAATTGCAAAACTATATATAGATTTTACAAGGTGACGGCGTCAAGAAGAAATGTCTGACGCCGTCAACTCGCCGCCCATAATGAGATCGGATTGCCTAGATCCAAGTTTGACGCCGTCATGTGTAATATTATTCTGGGCCGTCACCATATCTTGAACCTTGACGGCCATACGTGACGCCGTCACGTTTTCTCTGGACTGTCACCACTTCCAACTCTTGACGCCGTCATATGAAGCCTCTTGACGCCGTCAGGTACTGTTCCCAGCAAGAAAAATTAAGACTTTGCCATTTTCTTCATTTTTATGCTCCAAAAATATCCAAAATGCTTCCTTTTCCAGAATTCAATCCAAAAGTACCTAAAATCACAAAAGGAACGATTTAGGGCAATATTTGATCAAATAAATTCAATTCCGGGCTTAAATGACCCCCTAAAAATGGCTCATTTTTCGCCTCATCATATGCCCTTACACTTGAGATTTGCTTGTCCTCAAGCAAATGCGATTTTATTCTAGTCAAAATACAAGTTAGGGGTCATTTAACACTAATATGAAAGTAATAACAACAAATAATCGTTCCACTAAAGACCAAGGACAAGCACGGAGGTCATACACTAGCACCTCACAAATAGTGTTTAGATACTCACATCTCTCGGGTGTAATAAAGTATATATTACAATATGGAAATGGTAAACATATCTCACTACCTGTCATAGCAAAATAGATTACCATAGGCTTGGGAAAGGATCAAACCTCCACCACATGGCGTAAGCACCTAGGATAAACTATCAAAGAGGTATTTTAAAGGGTTATAACGTTAGGTGTAGGGATATGGAATACACGGTTTTTGTTGGATATAGGCAATCTTTACTGGTGGCGAGTTAATCATCTTGGTTAATTACATGTACAATATGGCGTTGCTAAGCCAAGACTAGACTCGACTTAAGCTAATAAATGAAAAATAACAAAAACATAAAATAAACATAGAATGAAACGGGATGGTAGTCCGTATGTTTTTTCTCTTTTCTTTTTCTATTTCTTTTTCTTTTTTTTTCTTGATTTTTTCGATTTTTTTTTTTTTTTTTTTTTTTTTTTTTTTTTTTTTTTTTTTGTGCATACACTCTTACCCTACCATCCATAATAATACATCATAGGGAATGAACATTCCCCTTACACTTGAATTTTTACATACTTTACAATAAACTAATCTAATGACTCGAATCAAGATAATCAAAACACTTGGAGTACTTTTAAGATTAACGCACATAAGGGGATAATAATATAATGTTCTTCCCCATTACTCCATAACATAAGTACTTTACCCATGAGTCCCAATCGTCCCAAAACAATATGTACAAGGATATGACTCGACTTAGCAACCATGCAATCAATTAGATAATTAACTAAGGGTTTAAACATGTAACAATAATGCACTAAAGATGAGTGCATACACGGAAGGCTAAGGCGATTTGGGTGTACATTTAAGTGGATTGTAACAAATTCTTCCTTTAAGTAAGATGCTTAAAGTTAGAAACGAAAAGATAGGCTCAGAGGGGTGTACTAGGGGTTTCGTGTACTAAAAATGAGTACAACGCTAAGGTGTGGGAAAAATTAATTGACTTTACTAGCCAAATAATATGACTTAAATGGTCAAGTATTTATGATACGGGTTTAACACAAGGGTGATCCTAATGCCTCTTATCATGTAGTAAATCCTACTACACGAATGTAGTCTCACTAGCGGTCTCGGGATGCATCACTAACGCAAGTTCTAGAATCTAAATGCTACCGGTACACTCATAAGCACCAATAATGAATGCTTTTCCTATCAAATCTAATGGCGAACCTCACATATTTGGGTGGAAAATTTTTCTGAATAGTACGGTTTTGTGCTAGTCATACAACTCCTATCCCTGAGACGCTTGCTAAGGCAAAAGTTTCACTCCTAAATGTTGTAAAAAATTTTAAATTTGGCGCTAAAATTACACTAACAAGTATTTCTCTTAGTTTTGTTACACACCTACCATCAAACAAACAAACTCAAGTGAAAGTGTATCCTATAAGGTATCATTATTTACCCTCCCCTTACACTTAGGATGAACATTGTCCCCAATGTTCAATTAAAGAATGTAAAAGTGAAATATGTAAAAGAATGAAATCAAATACTCCCCTAATTCGCTCGGTGTGGATAGTGTGTCAACAAGGTTAGATCTTTCTCCAAGAAAATGAACAATCAAAGCTTCCCTTCCAGAATATAAATCATCTTCTTGTCATATGTAACCTGTTAAACCTGAGAAAACAAACAAGGCAACCTCGCGTAAAATCGGCGGCAATCTACATATACTAACAAGTCCTAGAAAACAAATTAAGATATAATGCTTGTGGAATGAATGTTTGCAGATTTCCTGGAGTTTATAAAACTAAAGAATTAACAAAAACTTTAAGACTCCGTTAGAAAAACAAAACTAGCAAAATTTCCAGAATTTTACACATGACGCCGTCAGGAGTTGATTCATGACGCCGTCCGAAGTGATTTGTAGAAATATTTACGTTAAGTTTCCAGAAAATTTCTGTAAAAACTTATGTCCTACTTTCTGGAAAATCCTGCAAAACATCATTATGACTTGATACAAGTATTTGACTCTAACAAATACTAATACACATGTCCATTTAATATTGTGGAGAATCATGATCAATTTCGTTCTTAAAAACAAATTTGGGGTTTCCGCTTACACTTATCTTTTGCGAAATACCTTTTTATGAAGTTAGGATGAATTTAAACGACAAAATGAAGTATTTTCACCATTTTATTTTTGAAACATGATCTACCAACAATAAAAATAAAGCATGCATACGGAAACAAATAACAATCAAACAAATAAAAATCACACAAAACATGGGTTGCCTCCCAAGAAGCGCTTTCCTTTATTTACGAGTCTTGTAGCTAGACTCAAGGTCATGGGCTACGTTTTCTTATCCCGCAACATGAATGCGGTTTCAAACATCTTAATCAATTTCTCATCCTTCTTGTATTCGGGGCCTAAAGCTAAACATTTTGAGTAATGAATCTCTTTCTTTTTGTAACCACTAATGTTTCTCTCTTCATCACTCTCAACCTTAGTCACGGGGTTGTTGTCAACATCGAGATCCTCAACTTCTCTAAACCTCTCTTCTTTATGGGGCATCCTATATCTAATGTTTTTCTATTTGGTTGCGAATGTGATAGTGCCCTCATCATGGTTGTAAGTCATTTTAGAGGTTTTGACAAAAGGTTCTCCTAAAACAATCTGACACAAAGACTGATCAATAATTCCCTTAACATCTTCTAAGATCATGAAGTCGCACCTATAAACAAAATCCCTAACGAAAACATGTAACCCCCTAACCCTCTCAACAAAATTACTCATGCGATTAGGGTTGTAAGGATCCCGTCTAGGTTTCAACTTCTCGTTCATAATCCAATTATAATAAAACCTAGACAATATGTTCATTGGTGCCTTTAAATCGATATAGGTGTGTTCTCTATACATATGACCAATCATGCATGGGACCTTAAGATTCATAGAATTATGTTTCCTAATCCATGGGTGTTTTCGATGCTTTGCGGGGCAAGGGCATTTTAGAAGGAACTTATGATACCTTAATTCCTCAAGGGTTGGTGGGGAACTCCTAAATATTCTATTATCATTCCATGGCCCTTTCCTACAAGTGTTACTCACTAGCTTGGTTTCACCTTTATTCATCTCATTGACCTTTCTTACTTCATCATTTTCTGTTTTAATTTGGTTATGTCGCAAACTAACTTCCTTGGGCAAGGTGAATCTAGTTAAGAAGTAGGAAGCAAGATCGTCCCAAGAGGAGACGGATCTTTCAGGGAGTTGGCATAACCATTGAAGAGCTCGACCATGTAAAGAGAATTGAAAGAGGACTAAAAGTAACCCTTCTTGAGTATCAACACCTAATCCTACAGAATTGGTAATTTTTAGGTAGTTCTCGAGGTGTTGGATCAGGTTTTCGAAAAAGTATCCATAGAATGCACACCCGACTTACACCAATCGAATTGTGCTGGATTACAAGCGGATGGACCTTATAGGTGGATGGATTGGTTGTGGTTGGTTTTGTGGGTGGTTTTGTTGTGGTGGGTTGATGGGTTCAAGGATGTTACCACCTTCCATGATGTCGGATGGTAAAGATTACAAACAAAGACACGAAGAAATAAGATAGACTAAAGAAAACCTAAAAATAAAAATAAAATCTTACTAGAAAGGAATCTAGCAAGTAGACCTAATAAAAAGAAATTCTAACCTAGACAATAACTATTCCCCGGGCTGCGGCACCAAAAACTTGATGCGTGGGAATTGCACCAGGCTTTACCTCTCGAGGGATCTCGAGAAGCTTACAACCCCCACCAGGCAGTGTACCTGATCGTTGTAGTATAGTATAGTGACAAGTACCGGGGGATTGATCGTTCAACTCAGGAATAGTGTCGCTAGGATTAGAAAGCCTAAAAACTAGGTCTAGAGGTGAGGGACGATTCTTTTTGTATTTTTATATTTTTATAAAAGCAATTAAAATCTCGGGTTTTTGGAAGAGTGGGCGGAATTAGTTGCTAATCAACTAACCCAATAACTAAGATACAATCAAAATAAAATAACAGAAATGAAAATAAAACTAATTAAACTAGTGGTGTGAACAATAATGGGGAGAATTGTGTTTACTTAGATTTCATTACTCCCTAGATATCTTTTACAGGTTGATAGTTTGTTACAATTGCGTGGATGACAGGTTATATTCCTTAATACCATTCGTGGGGTGGCGTACGTACTTACCCAACTCTATAAGCTCCTACTTCACTCCTATGTCGAGCCTGCAAGAAGCTCCTAACATGGGATCATTAGAATTTGTTCATGCATTAAATACAACCATAATAACCTAGTACGCATTGGTTCATGTTTCTTAAGACGTTCAAGCATGTTACCCTATGGAAGTATGCCAGTTTTCTAAAGCCTAACATCGAAATCATTCATCTGTAACAACTATAAACAAACAATCAACCTATAATCAACATCTAGGTTTCACTACATCTAAGCAAACACACAAGAGATCTAGCCTAGCATGTTAAATTCAAGACAAGTGTAAGATATATTCAGACAACACATAGACATATTGAATGAATTGAAATGATACTTATCTCAATTGAACATGAAAGGTTTCGAAGGGTAAAAACCCTTGAAAGAGCAGTAAAATTTGTGCTAGGGTTTCTCCAAAGTTATCCCTCTTAAGTTACATATAATGAATGAAAATTGCAAAACTATATATAGATTTTACAAGGTGACAATGTCAAGAAGAAATGTCTGACGCCATCAACTCGCCGCCCATAATGAGATCGGATTGCCTAGATCCATGTTTGACGCCGTCATGTGTAATATTACTCTGGGCCATCACCATATCTTGAACCTTGACGGCCATACATGACGCCGTCACGTTTTCTCTGGACCGTCACCACTTCCAACTCTTGACCCCGTCATATGAAGCCTCTTGACGCCGTCAGGTACTGTTACCAGCAAGTAAAATTAAGACTTTACTGTTTTCTTCACTTTTATGCTCCAAAAACGTCCAAAATGCTTCCTTTTCCAGAATTCACTCAAAAAGTACCTAAAATCACAAAAGGAACGATTTAGGGCACTATTTGATCTAATAAATTCAATTCCGGGCTTAAATGACCCCCTAAAAATGGCTCATTTTTCACCTCATCATCTACACTTAACTCCTACTCTCATCCCAAAAGATAGCCCCAGCTCCTAGCTTAATAACCTGCAGTGGAGAAAAGAAATGCGGCTGAGCTTAAAAAGCTCAGTGAACAGATATACAAAGCAAAGTAATGAAACTAAAATGAGAAAATAGAATATGGTGCATTAGGGAATAACAGAAGGTATATCATAAGTGTATCAAAGGTGTAAATATTGCCAGAAATCTACTACGATCCCAAAAACATATCATATCATAACATCATAATCGTAATCTTCATAAGTACCATTTCAAAAACCATCTTTCCAGACCTGCCTAGAAAGTTAACTACACATACATACAAAAAGTTTGCCTTTAATTAACACATTTATACACATCATAAAAATCCACAAAATTTCCAGGAACTCACACATAACTTAGATATCTCCCCTCTAAAAAGAGAGCTCTTAACTACTTGTGATTTGAAAACTAAAAATCATAAACATCGACTAATTTTCAGACTGGACAACTTATCTCGTAAAAATAAAAAATCACACTTTCCAACCTCAAATAATCATATAATTTACATTTCTAGAAATTACACTAATTGAACTTATGTTTAGACTCAAGAATCACCCAAAAACACATAGGCATCATTAGTTTGGACATCCATCAATCCGACTAAAAATTTGGACAGCATACTCACATAAAATAATACAAAACTCTAAACCCTTTTAAACCCAAATCGACCCTAGCGAGACCACAAATCCAATTCCACTTAAACGACATTAGTAAAATGTTACTGGCCTTTGTTTTAGTCATACACATGAGTTACAAATCAGTCCACACATTATCAGATTTTAACGAGCCAAAACAAAACACAATATCCACATAAAATCATAGAACTTCTCGTTAATATAAGACCTAGGTTTCTGATTTAAAGCACCATTTAATGCTCATACTAACAGGTATGTTTAGCCGACTTAGGGCTGTAATAAGGACGTCAAAATACTCACAAAAAATGGAGACACAAAACAGTTTCCCAAGCATTTATGTTTATGATTTACAGCATGTTCTGGTTTTAAGGTGTCATAATTAGATTAGGGTCACAGGTACATATATACATATCATGTTACTCGTGTACAGGCTGCATGACAAGAAGTTAATAATTGTACCATAAACTGAATCAAAGAAAGGTCGAAAAGAAGGAATAACAACCCTCGACTCAACCACAACCGATCACCACCAGGTTTATCTCATGCACACATGAAATCATGTGTCCAGTTTTTTCATATGAACATGAAAGAGCTAGCATATGTATGTCATATGTTATTAGTGAAAAAAAGAGATGACTACAAGTACCTTCAACTGATTCAAACAGGTTGACACAAAGGGGCACAACACAGAACATAACTGGAATCAATCACCAAATTCTGTTATGAAAAGGAACCAAAGCTGCAACAAAATCGACACCAACTTGATCACCTTCGTCCTTCTTAACTTCGAGAGAAAGTAATGATTTAGGGCTTGATTTGGTATTGGTATGAGAGAGCAAAAGTAAGTTGATGTAGGTGTAAAAGAGGAGAGTAAATCGTAAGTTTTGAGAGAGAAAAGGGGAGAAACCGTGTGGTAACTAGGGTAAGTCATATAATCAGTTTAATGGAGAGGATATGTAGGATGTTATCTCAATCACAATAGACGTATGATTGCCTTGTCATGAGGATCTCAATTGAATAAATGGAAATGCTTTTATGTGTGTGATGCGTTACTTAAAAAAAACAAAGGAAGAAAACGTATGAACTTGTAGCATGGACAATTAGGGATATTTTGTTTTAGGATGAGGTTAATATTAGGATTAGGAAGATCTAGGTTAATTTGTAAGTATTATTAATATGTAATTTATTATACTATATAGTTTTAAGTGTCATTTACTTAATATTACTTAGGTTAAGTTCAAATGGCATAAAAAAATGATGGTCCAAATTTTTAGGGTTTTACAATATCACTTGTGATATTCATATAAAATCACGTATGATTTGTAACCATGTTATTACTTTTTTAACAATCACATGTGTATTTCAGAAGCTTAGTTTCTAAGTAAATATCACATTTGATTTTCATGAAAATCACATGTGACTTTACATTATCTTTAGTACATTCCTATTCATCACATGTGATTATTTATCATTTGCATGTCATTAAACTTTTCTTTATGCAATATGTTATAAAATACAGAGGCGATTAGCAACGGCTCTAAGAAAAATTATATAACTAGACATTTTGATTGTCCAAATCCTCCATCAAGGAACAAGACGGATAATTTGGAGCATCTTGTTAGAGTACCAAAGCTGCCTGAAGTTCTTGTAAACAATCCATCAGGTGCAATCCTGAAAGGATGTAAAAAGTTTCGTATTAAGGGACGGAAAGAGAGAGCTATTGAGGAAAGTATGAAGAAGAATGGTTGTTCCAAACGCGGAGAGGTAAACAGTCACAACAAGAAGACATGCCAAAAAAAGTATATGTCACAAGAAGAAGAGTTGGTCGGATGATATATGTGATCTTAAACTAAATGTAGTTGTTATTTTTCATTCATTAAATTGTTTGCTTTGTTTCATTTTTTTAGTACTTTATATATCTAGCAACTGATACTTGAATAAGAATACTTTTTATGGTTTGTTGTTTGATTTTTAATATGACGAGTGTTAGAATTTCTTGTTACTTGATTTTGATTTCATTTAATTATAGAGGAATATTAATCTGTTATATATCACATTTGACATGTTAGGGAAATCATATGTGATTTAACACGATGCGTGTTTTTAGCTTTTAAAGGAATCATATATGATATTTTGTTTTGTTTATAATATCACCTCGGATATCACATCTGATATATCATAACCTTTATTAATTTTCCACCACATTTGATTGTTAAACAATGGTAGTTCATGTAACCTTTTTTTTCCTGTAAATGTTAAAACGCATAAGAGATTACATATGATGTAATAAAACTAAAAGAACAAATCCTAGTATCCAAAATGAAATTCGTAGATGTCTCACAATTTTTATTTTTGCATAAGTTATGACATCAAATAGTCCTGATATTTAAGTGTCAATTTCCCCCTAATATGCTCTTTATTGTATCATTTTATTTGGATATATAATTTGATTTCGTTATACTTCGTTTTCAGGATACAAGTGAGCATAAGACAAAAGAGACCGGATTTGGAAAAGTACTTACAAGATTATACATTTTAGTATGCTTAAAGAAGTTACGGTGCAATTATACTCGCCACTTACACCGTAGCTAAGGATTTATAGATGAAGACTAAGTCAACGCTTATTGAAGATTATGGCGTAACACTCACATGAGGTTACGCCATAACTATTTGAAGACTTAGAAGATTTTTATGGGCGAAGAAGGTTACGCCGTAACCAACTCATGAGGTTACAATGTAGATCTTACACAGAATGGGGTTCAAGGTATTTATGAGACTATGACGTAACTAAGTATGAAGATTACGATGTAGAAGAAAACCCTAGAAAGATTACGGCGCAGCCATGCATGGAGGTTACGACGTAGTTGTTGCCGCCAAAGATTACAGTGTAACTAATCATCTAAGTTATGCCGTAACCATTATTAATGGATAAGATCGTCCAAGGATTACAGTAGCTACGGCGTAACCACAACTCAAGGTTATGTCATTGCCTTGACGGGCCTATAAATACCAGCCCTAATTCCTGCCTTTAACGCATCTTCCACCCCACAAAATAATCAGAGAACGAAAGGAGGCTTTAGGAGGACGATCTACAGCAGCATACGGAGCATTTCTGTTAGGAATACAATTATTTCTGTAAAAGTCTCGGTCACCTAATTATTGTAATAGCATTGTGTTAGCTTGTAGTTAGTTTAGTTATTAGTTAGAATTAGATTAAGTAACATCGTGGAAGAAGGACGGGTCTTTACCCACTGCATGCCTGATCCACAGCCCGGGTGTAGGCGTTTTATCATTCGTTTGTTAGGTAGTATAAATACCCCTCTCCACATGTGGAGATGGTTGGACCTTCTCATAATCTCAATCTAATATTCAAAGTTTCTCTCATCCTCTCAAGGTTCCCATATTTCTTTCTTTTTCTTCTACACCAACGAATCACAACCACCATGGAATACATGTTTGTGACTTGATATTATATCCTACAATTGGTATCAAGAGCCAAGGTTTCATCTTAGGGTCTTGGTGAATCTTATTTGGTGTGGTTTGTGTGGTTTAGTAGTGGTTTTCTTGAAAACATCTTGGTGTAAATTATCTAGTGTTAGTTGACATGTGTGAGGTGTACTTATTGATCATTTGTGGTAGGGTTACATTATTTCTCAGTTGGTTTTGCTATTTCACACGTATTTTTGAAGATTGGATTGGGTTTAGGTCGAATTTCTTAGTTGCGATTAGCTCTACTGTTTCATTGCTTATCTGCGGTTTGCTCCAGATTTCTGGGGTTAGTTGTCTGCGATTACTATTTTGAGTTAACGGACAAAACGCAAGGATAGTGACAGATTTGGACTATTGTAGACTGCGACTAGTTCCTGCGGTTAGGTGGTCTGCGGTTAGTTTCTATGGTTTGCTGACTGCGACTAGCTCCTGCAGTTAGGTGGTCTGCGTTTAGTTTATGTGGTTTTCTTTTCTTGCGGTTACCACACTTGCGGTTTTGATCATTCTGCGGTTTGCTTCTTGCTGTGGTTAGTGCCTTGCGTGTAACTCACTTTGTGGTTACCTATCCTGCGGTTAACTTTCCCTGCGATTTGCTCACCTTGCGTTTAACTCCTCCTGCGATTTGTGCATCTTGTTGCGGCTAACTCCTACGTTGCAGTTTGGTGTTTTAGGTTGCAACTTTCTTTAATTGTTTGGCAAGTTACTAACTGATGAGATTCATGTGATAGGTTAATCATTTTGCAATTCGTGAATTGTTGTAACTTTAGTTTTTTCAATTAATCTAATTGTGATCTGACGTTGTGAGTTAATCCTTACGACTTGACTAATCTCAATTGGATATATTGCAACATGACTTGTCACAACTTAACACTTGATGCAAACTGTGACTCATCTGGTATCTCTCTTTTAGTTTAATTTGCTGAATATATCTTCCGGTTTCTTTTGTTGACTTTAGTAAAATCCCTAGAAAGAATCATTTCTCGGTTTAAGTCACAAAAGCTGTAAAATCCCATTTGAAGACTTTGAGATGTCGAATGTCTCAGATGACATTCAAGCTGCTGGGTCCGACACCCGACCTCTGATGCTTGACAGGACAGATTATGAATCATGGGCACAAAGAATCAGATTGTATTGCTTGGGTAAGGAAAATGGTGAGAACATTCTGCGATCTATCGATGAAGGTCTTATGCAGATGGGTACAACCAGAGATGCTATCTCCACGACTGAGGATGGTTCTGTCGTTCAGGGAATTGATAGACCACGCACTTACAATGATCTCACTGATGTTGAAAAGAAGCGCTATGATGCTGACATTCGAGCCTCCAACATCGTGATACAAGGGTTACCCAAAGATGTGTACGAGCTTATCAACTTCAACACTGAAGCCAAAGCCGTATGGGACAATGTCAAAATGCTTCTGTCCAGATCGGAGCTGACCTAAGAAGACCATGAATCTCAATTGTATGATGAATTTGAGCATTTCAAAATGAATCCTGGTGAAAACATTACCGACTACTATGTCAGATTTCACAAGCTGGTTAATGACATGAGAATGATCAGAATGACAATGCCCAACATTCAACTCAACTCTAAGTTTTAAACAACATGTCACCTGAGTGGGATCGTTTTGTCACAGCCGTCAAGTTCAACAAAGGATTGAGAAATACGAACTATGAACAATTGTTTGCTTATCTACAACAACATGAGAAGCATGCTGCATATGACCGTCAATTGAGAGAGAAGCTCAATCCAACTGTCACCAATGACTCACTTTCATGACTAGTATGGTGCCAACCACTCAACCTGTGTCATCAACAGATTACTCATCTCTTCAGTCATCAGCTGCCATGAATACTCACCTCGATTCAGGATACTCTCATACTGATAAGATGATTGACAATCTTTCCAATCAAGTGTCTCTACTGGTTCAACATTTCAGGGCTGCACTCCCATCCTCCAACAATCAACTCAGAACTTCCTCCAATCCACGTAATCAGGCTATTGTGGTAGACGGAAAAGTAATGGTGCAAAACGTTCAGGGAAGACAGAATGTGAATCAAAGGAATGCTGTGCGGGGTAATTTTCAGTTTAGAGTTGGAAATGTTAATCAGGGACAAGGAAGGCAACCAAAATGTTACAACTATGGGAGTTTAGGTCACATTGCCAGAAACTGCACTCAACCAAAATGCCCTCAAAACTCAGATTACTGACAAAATGTTGCTCATGCCAGCTCAAGAGAATGGAGTTGTGCTTAATGAGGTAGAATTGGCATTTATTGCTGGGGATGATGGAAAGACATTCGATGATGATGTGGATGAACAACCAGTTCAGGATTTAGCTCTTAATGATCCAAACATCTTCCAAGAAGAAGATTGTGATGCTTTTGACTCAGATGTTGATGATGAACCCACTGCTCAGAAAATCTTCATGGCTAATTTATCATCTGTTGTCTCACCCACACAACAATCTGATCGATCCAAATCATCCATCATATCTGAGGTACTAAAATTATATGATATATGTGCTAACAATGATGAACAAAAGACCGTCAATGATATACGACAAAATAATGTTCGTGAATCAAATGAGGCTGAATTGGAAACCATTAATGTGTTCCCAACTGAGCAACATTCGAATCACGACAGTATTTCTGACGTATCTTGTGGAAAGTCTTCTGTTGTAAGTGATAATGATGTGATGCATGAACAAACGATATATAACGAAGTACAACAAACTGACGTTGCTGAATTAGATACTGCAAATTTGGGAAATAGCAATATTGTCCCATATGAACAATATGTAAAACACAACGTCAAGTCTGTTGTATCAAGTAATATATCCTTTGTTGATGTCGATATGTGTAAATTGGATGAGTACACTACTGTTGCACCTGAAGACACCCTAACCACTAGGGTAAATACTCTTAAGGATCAAGTAAGGTTCTATGAACAACGTGCAAAATTTGAGCTAACGGAACGTTAACAAAAAATGGAATGGCAAATGCATGCTTACATCACTGAACAAAATTTAAAGGAAATGTCCTTTAAACAAGAGATTAAATCTTTTCAAAATCAACTTGATCGTGTTCTTAAGGAAAAACAGGAAATTTAGGATAGTTTAAATCTCCTAAAATGTGAATTTCAAGAAAAGGAAAAGAAACTATTAAACGAATTTGCCAACCTTAAGCAGTTGAAAAACAATCTTGAAAACAAGTTGTATGTTCAAGGCCAAACATGTCAAATAGCTAAAATGATGGAAAAGCACATTAAACTACGGGATAAGCATAGTGATACGGATTTAGGATTGCCTAAAACAAACTTCCTTAAGAGCGTTAGAGCCTCTCAACCTGCCCTCTATGATGCTAAGGTTATGCTTACTCCCAACCCTGAACCACCAAATAGTTGGTCTGATAAAGAATTGGATGAACTTGATTCTACCGATAGAGAGAGATTTGATAAAAAAAAAATGAAGGATCCAAAGTGCATTAAACACCGAGTCATTGTCAATCCCCATGATTATTATGAACAAAACCGAGTGACTGTTTTTGCACCTCAAACTAAGTTAACACCAGAACAGGTATTTTGGCCTTTAGACGTTGAGAAAATGAAAGCTGAGGAAATTAAGGCCAAGACATCCCAAAAGTTAGTTGCCCCAACAGTGTATCCCCCCAATACACCGATGCACTTAGTTCAGTTGTCACTTCCCACGCAATGTAAAACTCTTATTAGCATTTATGTCCTGTGTCAAATGTTCACTGATTTTGATAAAACATGCGAAAAGAGAATCACACCAACGGGAATCACTGAGGGTGAACGGGGATTTGAGCTAACCAAAGAGTGTTACTTAACTGAAGTCATCCCATTGTTTAAACTAATCAAAGAACATTTTGAGGGTTTACGACAATCCCTTGATGTTGAGCTTAAGAAAATAAAAGAAGTGTTTAAAAATGTGGAAAACAAGTGTAAACAAAAAGCAATAGATCTTCAGCATAGTGAAATTGCTAGAAAGAATATTCTCATCATGAATGCCAACTTGATTGCTAAATGTATTATACAAGATGTGTTCTATACTGCTACGGATTCTTCACTTAATGCTTGTCAATTTCATGAAATGTCTATTGCTTTAAATAACCTTCACAATCGTGTTGTTGAACTTGAGGGGGAGAATTTGAAATTGCTTGAAAAAATTCAAAATGATGATCATGAAAACATGGTCAAGCATCTTTCTAAACTAGAAGTTTATAATCTTAACTTACAATTAAAATATCAACATTTAGAAGAAAAAAAATGAAAATATCAAAAGCCAAGACATCTTCTGATGCTCTGGAATTTGATGCATATTTTGAATTAGCAAAAAGAGATGAAAAAATTCAAGCTCACTCAAACACGATCCGGTTATTGAGGGCTCAAGTTGCCCAATTGAAGTCTCCCATGAATGCTGTGATCGACACCCATAAACCAATGTCTGCAGATTCTCATAACTTTCAACTTCAAAACACAATCAACTTACTTAAACATGAAAATGATTGTTTTCAAGCTAATAATTCTAAAGTTAAACAACATTACAAAGAGTTATATGATTAGATCAAGATCACTCATGATAAAACCAATGAAAAAATAACCTCTTTGCTTAATGAAATTGAGAATCTAAAGACAAAGGTGAAAGGGAAAATGCCCATTAATGAAAGTGATAACATCAATTCTGTGGTTTGTAAATGTAAAAAAATATGCATGTGAGGATGTTTTTATTCCTCTTCCCCTTAAGAACAATGAGCTAGTCCATAGGGATTACCTTAGACATCTTAAGAACTGCCTAGACATGACCCGTGAAACCATTGAAGAAGATAGAATGGTGAGACCATCTGATAACTCCTTATCAGATGTTTGCTTTCTGACTAAGCGGTCACAAGAGTTGTTAGAATATGCCATAGGTACATGTCCCATGATTCCCAACATGCGTGTTAAAAATGGCACATCCTCATCTACGAATTTGAAGAAGCATGTTACTTTTGATAAACCTTTGGCTAGTTCTGATCATAGCACATCACCACCTAGAAACCAAACAACTGTGCAACAATCTAATGTTCCCATCGTCAATTCTACAGGAGTAATCAATGTCGCTAAAGCTAGCAGGTCAAAGCCTAAAGGCAATACAAGGAATGATAGGACTTTGCCTGCTAAGAGTGATCAAGGGAAGAAAGTAGAAGACCACCTTAGGAACAATAAGATTGATTTGAAGGAAAAGAATCGTGTTGATTCTAGTATTTGTGTTAAGCGTACTGTACTTAATTCGAATTCTAATGCTACTTATAAGACTTGTAACGGTTGTTTAATTTCTGGTAATCATGATGAATGTGTTGTGTCGTTTTTGAAATCCTCTTATAAATCCCCAGTTAAATTTGTTAAGACACACAAACTGGAGAACAATACTTGGAAAGCAACAGGAAAAGTTTTTAACAATGTATTATATTAGTGGAAACCTACTGGAAGAAAATTCACTCTAGGAAACCAGTGCCCATTGACTTACATGCCCGAACCTAAGTCTTTAGAGGTTAAGAGATGGAAGGCTACTAGTATAAAATTCCCTTTAGTGACCCAATGCCTTGATAGTAAGACAGCCGCCTCCACTAGCATCGGTTCATCTGTGAGAACCAATGTAAATATTGATCATGTGTCTCTTAAGTAAGCGTGTGCTAACCTATTGGATCCCAATTACACTTGGGGATCCATGTTTTTCCGATATCCATATCTATCTGGTTTTAAATGCAGGTCGTACAAATCGTCATGTGGTATTTGGACTCAGGCTGCTTAAAACATATGACTGGGGATCGCTGATGAGTATCTAAATACTCATCATTTTATACCAATCTGAACTGCCAAAACATCCAAAACCACTCAAATATCCATCATAATACTGAAAATATCCCAGGAATGTGTTTTATATGTTTCAGATGCAAAATAATCAAAAACAGATGAAAAATGAACAAAGTTTGCATAATTGGCAGTTTCAGTCCCTCAACTTTCAAAAGTTTCAAATCTAGTCCCTGGTTGTTCTAAAAACTTAAAAAAGTCACCAAAGGTCCTTTTTAATCAAAAAGTTATACATTTAGTCCTTTGGTGCAAAGTTTCACAAAATGTCAAGTTTAGTCCCTGAAGTTTGGAAAATTGTCAAAAATGGTCCCTGGGATATTAAAACTTTGAGAAAAACAAATTTTGTCCTTGTACTTCTCATATATGACAGGATTGGCCCTTGATTGGCAAGTTTGGTGAAATTACACATTTGGTCCCTGGAGTTTGAAAGTTTGGCAGAAATAGTCCCTGGGAAATTAAAATGGAAAAATCAACTTTGGTCCTTATACTATTCATCATTGGCAGAAAATACCCTTGTGACAAACTTTGGAAGAATGCCAAATCACACCCCAAACTTTCGGCTATTTACAAAAATGGTCCTTGTGCAAAGTATTAACCAACCGGACCCTTAATAAAATTCCAATACCAAATCCAAACCCAATCCAAACTTAAAAGCCCACCCTTTATTTTTGGCCCACTCCACAACAGCCCAACACACACCCCTTTTATAATACCAGGGTCAAACTTTGACCCTGAGTCAAACCCATACCCTTTCCTTCTCCCTCACTCACCATAACCAAAACCACCATACCACCTGGTTTCACCCCACCACCACCACTTGCAATAAATTTATCATCACCTTCCCATGCCCCCTGCACCTCAAATCTCCACACATTAAATGCCACCACCCCCTTGCCTATATCAGTCCAAACTCACGTCACCATTTTTCCCACCAAAACACGTGGCAAGTGATTAGAGGGTTTTCAGTGATCCAATGGCCGATATTAATTATGGGAAATGATCAGAGATGTGGAGGAACCCTAATGGTGGCCTATAAATAGAAGAGAAGTCCAAGAAGAAAGAGTAGTAGCTTAATTTAGGAAAATTTAAATCGTATAAGTTAAATTCAAGTTCTTAGTTTGTAATTCAGTTCTCAAGTAGTGTAATTCACAATTTCAGTGTACTTCTAAGCTTTTCTGTCAATAAAAAGCAAGTTTGAATCAATATTTTAGTTGTTAAATTTTTATCTCTATTTCAAAGCTTTTAATCCTCTGTATTGTTATTAATTATAGAACTTATGGACTCTTAGGCTGATATAAGCTCCTATAAAGCTTAAATAAGCTTTTAGAAACCATAAAATACAAGTTAGTATCAAAAATCAAAAAACTACAAAAAAGTCAAAGAAAGTCAACTATTGCAGGTTTTTGATGAAGAACACTGGAGCAGGGCAAATCTTGGATGGCTCTGGGTTAGTAGTCTTGTGGAAGACTATAGGATTGATTTTGAGGTCCTTGGTTCTTGGTTTAAGCTGGAATGCACTTTGTAAGGCTTCAAAACTCATTTCTCTAATCATTACTATAGCATTGCTTAATTAGTTGTTTTAATAGCTTTTCTGTGTTTACCTAGTGCTAATTAGTGATAATCTTGCATAAATTTAGTACCTTGTTAATTGAATTTCATAGTTGCTTTAATTTGGCAGTCTAATTAGTAGTACTTGTAATCTTGTTCATTTGTTGTTAATTTTTGTGTTTAAGTACTTATTCAAGGTTTATATATCATAAAAAGTTGTTGTGAATCTGTTTCATAAGCCTTTTTAAAGGTGTGTTTGGATCAGGTAATTCTTAGGTGTTTTGGTGTGTTATTGTGGTTGTTTATTGTTCACATAAATCACTCAGGTCATAACTAGCTCAGATAAACAACAATAACCAAGGTTTATTTAGCAAAAAGTCAAAATCAAGTATTAATAGGCCTAGATTACCCTCTGTGTTGGATTAAGTGTGGCATATGCCCCAAATCCATTCACTTGTGAGTGGTTTAGCTTAATTTAATCTTATACTAGCTTAATTCATCAATTTTAATCAGAAAATCAGAATCAAAGTTCATCTTAGTCAACCTTTTACAAAATCTCAAAAAGTCAAAAATTGCCATTGTTTCAGAAATCCAAATTTTGGAGTAATTTTTGTGATTTTTGTGTTAACTTTGAGAACTTGTCCTTTTCAAAAGTTAAAGTCTATCACCTAGTGTACAAAAGCCCATAGTCAGCTTATTTTTAAGATTTTTGTACAAGCTTGTGCATTAGCTTAAAGTTACCTGCAGGGCAAACACTTGCCCTGTGCACAGGTTTTGACCGTTTTTCCCAATAGCTTTGTGACTTACCCAGTGGGACCCACCCCTAGCTTTTTAGTTTTTTAGAAACCCCACAAGCTCAGCTTTAAGTATCAGTGCTTATTTTGCCATTGTGAGCTTATTTGATAGGGCTGCAACCCTCATCAAGTTTAGCCATTCCCTGAGTGCATACTGAGTATTCAGTGTAAGATCCCAACTTCAAAGCATCACCCAAGCTTCATTAGTAAGCCATAGGACTAGCTTATTGGCTTATTTTGTAGCTTATCAGTCCCTTTTTATGTTTCAAGTTTAAGTTTGGACCCTAGATCACTTTTGTGGACCCCACAGAGGTCCAAAACCACCATTCTCAGGCATGTTTGGACTGTGAGTATCATAAGTGCTTATTTGAGGATTATAGCTTATTCAATGTGCTTAATTGTTCCATTTTGTTTATTTCTTGTTAATAATCATCTGTGAGTGCTTTATTTGCTATTTCCTAGCTTTTTCACATATGGCTTAAGTCCTAATAAGCTTAAAAGCCATCAGTTAAGCACTTGGGGGTGCACACATCTTATTTTTAAGCTAAAACAAAAGTTGTTTCACAAAAGTTTCTTGTTTTCATCTTATTTTTAGCTGTCAAAAAGAAAAACCAAGAAAAACAAACATAAAATTAGTGATAGCTTCTATTTAATAGATTCTATCTTTTTCATTTTTCATTTCAGCTTATTATTAAGCACTTTATCATTTTCATAATTTTCTTAATTTCCTTGTACCTTTAAGTATTTATAATAATTTTCTTAGATTTTTCTTAATCAGTTTACTATTTATTATAATTAAAAATAGTTTAAATAATTAAATAGGCAATATTAGTAATTAAATAGTTTTCTTTAATTTTAATTAACAACAGTAGAATTTTATATATTTCCTAGGTTTTATAAATTAGTTAAGACTTTTAGAAAATAGATTTATAAATTCCACTGTTCATTTCCTAATTTTCTTATTTAATTTAGTTAAATTAGATTTAAATTAATTAATAAGTGATTAATTAGTAAAATAGCCTAAATATAATTTTTAGTAACTTTTTATAATTTTTTAGGATTCCTGTGATGGTTAATTAGTTTTATAAATTTTTCCATAATTTGCTAAGTCATTTAGGTATTATTAGTAATTTAAAATAGTTTAATTAGTTTAATTAAGATAAATAGTTTTTAATTAATAAAAAACTCATAAAAAGACACAAATATTTATTTTTATTTTTTATACTTTCTTCAAGTTCATTTTAAGGTTTAGAAATTAGTTTTGCAAATTTTTAGGTTAATTTGTAATCCTTACCATTTTTAGTTAATTTAAATTAGGTTTAAATTAGATTTTAATAGTTTTAATTAATTAATTTGTATTTAATTATTAAAATAATCATTTTTATAATTTCATTTTCATTTTAAATTTTCTTTTAATTTTAAGTTTTAAAAAGTTTCACTTCACCCCCTGTAGTTTGTAATTTGTTAAAACCCATTTTTCTCTGTCTGTTATCTGATTTCTCAATTTGTGTTTTTGTGATTATATCTGTTATTGTTTATATCATTCCATAATTGTTCAAATACCAAGCAATCAGTAGTATAATGATTCCCCAATCATCTTGGTTACTGTCCTCAGTGCCACTTATTCCACAAACGTTCAAAATACAATTTCAATCTTGTTGGGACTTAACGACCTGGGGATTTCCCTGTACTTCCACGGATTATAAACACTTGACTTTCCTCTCCCTGGTGGGCCTATCAACTCCACCCGGTTGACTGGTTGGTTTAGGAGGAGTCAATCTCTCTCGGCTCAGAAATTTTGTGAAAAAGTTTATCGGGACAGTTAGATTCGGAAACGACCACTTTGGAGCTATTATAGGGTATGGTGATTATGTGTTTGGTGATAGCGTGATTTCAAGAGTTTACTATGTGGAAGGACGTGGGCATAACTTATTCTCTGTTGGACAATTCTGTGATTCTGATCTCGAAGTGGCCTTCAGAAAACACACATGTTTCGTTAGAGAATTGGATGGAGTTGATCTCCTCAAAGGAAGTCGTGGTACAAATTTGTATACCATCTCTATTGAAGACATGATGCGGTCCTCTCCCATTTTCTTACTTTCTAAGGCCTCAAAAAGCAAATCATGGTTATGGCACCGTCGTTTGAACCACTTGAACTTCGGCACCATAAATGAACTCTCTCGCAAAGATTTTGTTCGAGGCATGCCTAGATTGAAGTATGAAAAAGATCATCTCTGCTCATCATGTCAATTGGCTAAAAGCAAGAAACAAACTCATAAACCAAAACCCACCAACTCCAACACTGAAGTACTCCATACCCTTCACATAGATCTGTGCAGACCCATGAGAGTGCAAAGCTTAAATGGGAAACGATATATTCTTGTTATTGTGGATGATTACTCACGATTCACATGGGTGAAGTTTTTAAGATCCAAAGATGAAACTCCTGAAATCATCATCAAGATAGTCAAGCAGTTGCAAGTCAGGCTCAACAAAACCGTTAGAATCATTTGCACTGACAATGGAACTGAGTTTGTTAACCATCAACTCACTCAATTTTATGAAAGCATCGGCATCAGTCGTTAGAAGAGTATTCCTCGAACTCCTCAACAAAATGGAGTTGTGGAAAGACGAAATCGCACACTAGTTGAAGCTGCTCGCACTATATTGATATTTTCAAAGACACCAATGTTTCTATGGGCAGAAGCTATTGCTACTGCTTGCTACACTCAAAATCGGTCATTGATACATCCTCTCCACAACAAGACACCGTATGAGCTGGTGCATCTCAAAAAGCCTGATCTCTCCTTTCTTCATGTATTTGGTGCCTTGTGCTACCCAACTAACGATAGTGAAGACTTAGGGAAGCTCAAAGCTAAGGCTGATATTGGGGTATTCGTCGGATATGCGCCAGATCTAAAAGGGTACCGAATCTATAACAAAAGAACCCGACAAATCATGGAAACAATCCATGTCACGATTGATGAGCTGACAGAGCATACGGCTTCAGGACACACCAGTTCTGGACCCTCACAAAATCTTTTATCTCCTGGACAAATAATTTCAGGACTTGTACAGAACTCCAATCATGTCACTCCTTATGTTCCTCCCACGAGTGAAGAATTGAAAACCTTGTTTGATCATATGTTTGATGAGTACTTCGAGTCACAACTACCTCATGAACCGGTACAGCCGGCTGCTGAACCTAATATTATGGCTGAGAATGCACCTCATGATACAAATGGTCCATCTACCTCCATCTCTCTTGATTTGGATGCACCAGAATGTAGCAATAGTCAAAATGAATCAAATATTCAATCGTCTTCTGAACATCAAGGAGTGGCATCTGAAAACTCATGGGAAGTCAATCCTTTTGCACCAACTAAGGAAGAACCATATGAAAATGTTTTTGCACCTGAATCCTCCAACGAAGCAGCTTCTTCAGAAGAGTCAAACAATACTATGTCAGTTCACTATCCTCAACCTCATGAACATCTTAGAAAATGGACAAATGATCACCCAATGGACAACATCATAGGAAATCCCTCTCGACCTGTGTCCACCAGAAAACAACTTGCCACTGATGCCTTGTGGTGCTTCTTCAACTCATTCTTATCCAAAATCGAACCCAAAGACTTCAAGGATGCCCTTACAAAAGTATCTTGGTTCACCGCTATGCAAGAAGAAATCCATGAGTTTGATCGTCTTGATGTATGGGAATTAGTACCACCACCTGAATGCGCGATGATCATTGCTCTCAAATGGATTTTCAAAGTTAAGCTTGATGAGCATGGTGATTTGTTGAAAAACAAGGCTCGATTAGTTGCGAAAGGATACAGTCAACAAGAGGGTATTGACTTTGAAGAATCATTTGCACCTGTTGCTCGTATCGAGGTCATTAGAATCTTTCTTGCCAATGCCGCCAGTAGTAACATGATTGTTTATCAAATGGATGTTAAGACTGCCTTCCTGAATGGGGACTTAAAGGATGTGGTCTATGTTACTCAACTTGAAGGTTTCATGGACCCAGAAAGACCAAATCATGTATATCGCTTGAAGAAGGCACTCTATGGTCTCAAACAGGCTCCAAGAGCTTGGTACGACACACTTTCCAAGTTTCTCCTTGCAAATCGATTTACCAAGGTTGTAGTTGATCCTACCTTGTTCACTAGGAAGACTGGAAACAACCTACTTCACGTTCAAATCTATGTAGATGATATCATCTTTGCATCGTCTGATTCCAAGGAATGTGATCGCTTTGCTACAGAAATGAGTTCCAAGTTTCAAATGTCTATGATGGGACAAATGTCTTTCTTCTTGGGGTTACAAATCTCACAAAACCCGAGCGGCATCTTTATCAATCAAGCCAAGTATGCTAGTGACATCCTCAAGAAGTTTGGCTTTGATTCAAGTGACACAGTTGATACACCCATGGTTGAAAGATCCAAAATCGATGATGACTCAGCTGGAGTAACCATTGATCAGACCAAATATAGAAGCATGATTGGTTCACTCATGTACCTCACAGCAAGTAGGCCAGACCTTCTTTTTGCCATATGCATGTGCGCCAGATATCAATCCAAGCCCACCAAAAAGCACTTGGAAGCTGTCAAGAGAATCTTCAGATATCTCCAAGGGACAATCCATATGGGTATTTGGTACCCTAAAGACAATGCAATGGATCTCACGGCCTACTCAGATGCTGATCATGCGGGGTGTCAAGATACTCGCAGAAGTACTTCCGGAGGTGCTCAATTCTTGGGTGAGAAACTTGTCAGCTGGTCATCCAAAAAGCAGATGTGCACTTCAATTTCATCCACAAAAGCTGAATATATAGCCATGTCCTCGTGCTATGCTCAAATTTTGTGGATGAGATCACAACTATCAGATTATGGGTATGACTTTAAGAAAATCCCAATGTATTGTGATAACAAAAGTGCCATTGCCCTGTGCTGCAACAATGTCCAACATTCCAGAGCCAAGCATATAGACATTCGTCAGCACTTCATCAGAGAACAGGTGGAGAAAGGGATAGTGGAACTCTACTTTGTGAGAATGGAGTTTCAGCTGGCTGATATATTCACAAAGACTCTTTCTCGGGAAAGATTTTAGTTCATTCTTCCACATCTTGGGATGAAGAGCCTCACTCCAGAAACTCTTAAGTCTCTCCAGGGAGAAAATGATGATTGAAGGATTGGCTTCACATATCCTTTGTACATAAGATTTATCAAAAAGAAAATAGAAAAATATAAAACCTATAAAAACCATAAAAATCTGAAAAATCATAAAAAATCCAAAAATATTCTTCTCACGACATGTCTCTTGTGTAATCAATATTATGTACGTTTCTAGAAATGTCATTCAACAATGACACGGAATCATGCATATGCTTAAGCAAGAGTTTTTCGGTTTTTGAATAAAGTTTTTTTTTTCTAAAACATGTCGTATCTCAAAATATTCTTCAAAAAATTATGGCTTGTAGTCATTTCAGGCTGCAACCCGGACTTAAAATTATGTTCATCCGAGCGTGAATTAATTTATATTCATGCACCCTCGATCTAATGTAAGCCTCATTGCATTGTTACTTGATAAAAAGAGAAATCTTCTTTTTATCTCCAAATATTTTCCCTTCTATGATTTTTCCGGAAAGTATTTATGCAAAACTTGGTGGTACCATGAGATTTTGATTAAAAATCAAATTGAATTCAAAAGTTTGATAAAATTTTTCACTCAATCAATGACTTTAATATTTTATGAAAAGATTTCAGTTTTAACATCCGTCATTGATTGAGGGGGAGAGTGATTTCTCAAATTTTATGTATCATCAAAAACTCCCCACACTTTGTACAAAAACCTTGCAACAAAATGATTTGTGATGGTTATGTGTCAGAATGAGAACATTTTAAAAGAGTTTTTGTTAAAACTTCAAATCTTTTGTAAACTCATCAAATCTGACACATAACAATCTCCTTCACAGATTGAGGGGGAGCAAGAAAAAGGTTCCTTTTATCAGAAAATATTAAAACTGACCGCATTTCTCTCCCAAAAGCTTTCTAACTTATTTAAATCAATTGAGATCCAAAATCTCGAAAGATTTGAAATTTTTGATCGGGGGAAAGAATGTGATTTAAATATGAAATATGATAATCAAAAGTGATCTTTTGGACACAATAAATAGGCTCCCACATATGTGCTAAACACTTTCGAACATCGATGCACATATTGAGGGGGAGTAAAAGGCGTTTGTGGAAGTTATACCAAAGACCGACCATTTATCTTTATGCATGGAGTTATAAGGATGGATAAGGTTAGGTATGAGTTCCCATGATCCACCTGAACCGGACGGATCTTCCTAGGGACAATCCTCTAGATAGATTAGAAGTCCTTAGGAGTGATTGAAAAAAGGAGAAAAGTGAGAAAGGGATGAGTACAGACTGAGATAGAGCTAGGATTGGAACAAACCTAACAAGGTTCTAGTGATGAAGTCTCGGTAAGCACTGAAGGGTTTGAAGAATGAAAAAGAAATGAAATGTTAAAAGGGTGAAAAGAAATAGCCCTCCAAATATTCAACCTTAGGGCAGAAACCGGGTTCAACTTCATATGCTACTAGTTGTTACTAAGGTAACACTGGTATAGAAGACAAGACGTCTTGGACCCAGTGACGCACTGCACTAAACTTCCCAACCACTCAAGTTCTCTTAAAAGAACTTGTTTCATTCTCACGGGGAACCCTTTGCAATGTATCAACCGCTCATTGCGAGCTATGTTGATACCTAAAATAGGAGACGCCTCCCCAGTCTCCAAGAGCGGATCAAAACGCACTATTGAGTCTAGAGCCAAAGAGATCATCCATAAATCTCGTTAGGACACACTTCCAAATATGCTTATTATTTCACACAATGTGGAAAGTAAGATAATATATTTAGAGTCCTACGCATTATCCTTGTGGTATTGCTAGAACATCCGAGTGATATGAAAATATTCACAATGACGATGGAAATCCTTCTAGAGCAAACATCTTTCAAGCTATTGGTAGGTGACATGTGAGATCCATCTTGGATCAATGATAAAGTGACAATTGGAAAGCAACAAAGGTGCAATCCAACATTAAATGAAACTTGTTCGAGGATATGGATTGACAGATGCTTTTGCTAAAACCTTTCAATGTGCTCACAAACTAATTTCTCGAGCACATTGATTGTGTATAACCTTTCAAACAAAAGTATTTTTGATGGAAAATTTGATTCAAAGCTTAAAACTCTCGTCGTGTCTCAAACATGTTTATCATATGACACGCGAGTGATTTCTATAAATCAATTTCTCATTAATCCGTGAATATTTATTCACCGATTCACTCTATCGTGCTGTCTGCTTTGAGACGTTCCGGTATGAGAACATGCTAAGTATGAAGATTCCGAAGTGGATTCTTTGGAAAATTCATTACTACAAGCTGGAAATTCCTGTCAAGGAGAGTCTTCTTTAAAAGAGACTCTACCTGATCACAGGTCAGTTTTCACAAAACCAGAGGGTAGTCTGTCCTCGCAGAACGAATGACAAAGCCATATTCGTTCTCTATCTTTATTGCTAACTGTTTTATTTTAGGGACACATATAAAGATGGTGTTGATGGCTCCTATTTCCAGCTGAATCGGGTCAATCCATACCTTATGCTCACACATCCTCCTCACTATCAATAATGAAGAGAGACTTACTACAACGAATGTTGAGAGACTACCAACAATGTTTCCGCAACTCTGATGAAAAGTCTCCTGATCCGCAAATCTGATGTAAAGTCTCCTGATCCAGAAGGGTGTGAGCATGAAGGTCCTAAAGTCACTACATCACATGAAGGCGATACTACTGTGGATGAGCTTGGAGATTTACTGTGGCTGATGATCTCAAAGAAGCTCAAAGATCACACAACTCAAAGGAACTCCAAATCACAAGTTTGTTGCTTGAAGTACAAAGTGTGCTGCAAAGTGAAGAATCAGATCCCACGAGCTACAATGACTAATGAATGCTTGAAGATCAACGAGCATAACTTCCAAGGTGACCTCGCTTAGGGGGAGATTGTTAGGAATACAATTATTCCTGTAAAAGTCTCGGTCACCTAATTATTGTAATAGCATTATGTTAGCTCGTAGTTAGTTTAGTTATTAGTTAGAATTAGATTAACTAACATCGTGGAAGAAGGACGGGTCTTTACCCACTGCATGCCTGATCCACAGCACGGGTGTGGGCGTTTTATCATTTGTTTGTTAGGTAGTATAAATACCCCTCTCCACATGTGGAGAGGGTTGGACCTTATCTCAATCTAATATTCAAAGTTTTCTCTCATCCTCTCAAGGTTCCCATATTTCTTTCTTTTTCTTCTACACCAACGAATCACAACCACCATGGAATACATGTTTTTGACTTGATATTATATCCTACAATTTCCAAGGGAGAGATCATGACATATCATCCATAAGTTTTAGCGATTTTAATTTAGATTTAAAATTCCATGTCTTTCATTTACATGCAATACATTAAATCCGCTGTACTTTTTAATATGATCGGCTAAGCACCTTTGGTGCTAACCTAGTTACGATTCTTTTATTCTGTTGATTATGTTTTCATGCTTTTAGTATTGTTCTAGTGTATGCATGCTTAGTTATTCGATGGATCCTCTAGTTTCGGTAGTTTTGAAGATCAGTTGTACGTATTACACTAGGAGAATTCACCAAAGGTCCCTAGACTAGTAGGTGCGAGGGTTGGTAAGAATTAACCAAAGGACTACCTAATCCATTGCGTGCGAGGGTTACTAAGAATTAACCAAAGGTCCCTAGACTAGTAGGTTCGGGATGGATGATAAGGATTTATTTGATGCGTCTTTAGGGGGTCGTTTAAGCCCTAAGTCGTTAATTTATGATCAAATTTGCCTAAAATCATTTCTTTTCTCATTTTAGGTACTTGAGACGTGATTTCTGGAATATGAAGCATTTTGGACATTTTTAGGCTCAAGAATGAAGATAACAAGAAAGTCAAGAAAAAGTCAGGATTTACACCTGACGACGTCAGGATTTGGATGTTGATGTCGTCACTTGAAGATGGGAGCTGATGGAATTTAACACGTGATGCCCCATAGAGAATTTGAAGGTTAGCACCTGATGGCGTCAGGTGCAATTAAGGTGAGGCCGTCTGGTTTTAACTTATAACAAGAAGGCATACAACAGGACGACGTCATGAAGTTTTTTAGGCGATACGAAACCCTAAAAAATGGCATTCCGATGGTGTCAGGATCTATAACCTGACGTCGTCAACTTGTAATCTCTATATATAGTTTAGGCTTTTTCATTCATTAAGTGTGCAACTTTGGAGAAAAACCCTAGGGCCAACTTTTCTGAGATTCAAGGGTTCCCAGACCTTCTTTTCTCTCATGTTTCATTGAAGATAAGTAACTTTTTAATCATTCAGTGTGTATATGTGTTGTTTGATTATCTTTTATGCTTTTCTTCCTTTTAACTTGCTAGCTTAAGTTATTTAGTTTTTACTTAGATCTAATGAAACCTAGTTATTGATTGTTGGTGAGTTGTTTATTGTTTGGTTGATTGATTCGCGTTAGGCTTAACAAAACTGGCTAACCTCATTTGTGTAACAAGCTTGAACGTCTTAAGAAACATAATCGGATGTGCACTACAATTTTATTGGTTGTATTTAATGCATGAGTAGATGTTGATGATTCTCTGATAGGGTACTAAACTTGTCGTCATAAGAGGAGATAGATATTCATAGAGTTGGGGAAGGACATGCACGCCCCCACGATCAGTATTAAGGAATACAACCCTTCAACTAAACAATTGTGACATTCAACAAACCAATAAGAGATAAATAGGGAGTAGTAAAATCTAAGTAAACACGTTTGTCTCACATACGAAGTCCGCCACATTTTATCTTATTGTTATTTTATTTTCTATTTATTTAGTTTAATTTATAGTTTTGGGTTAAGGGATTAGCAACTAATTCCGCCATCTCTTCCAAAAACCCGAGATTTTTTCTGCTTTCATAAAATATAAAATATAAAAAGAATCATCCCTCACCTTTAGACCTAGTTGATCTACACTTCAATCCTAACGACAATATTCCCCTAGAGAACGATCAATCCCCCGGACATACCATATACTACACTACAACTATCAGGTACATTGCCTGGAGGATTGCAAAATCTCTCAAGATCCCTTGAGAGGTAAAACCTTTTTCGAGGCTGCAATCCATGCATCAAGTTTTTGGGGCCGTTACAGGGGAATAGTTGTTGCTTAGGTTGAGTTTTTATTTCATTTAGATCTACTCACTAGATTCCTATCTAGTGAGAATTTTATTTTCTTTTTAATTAGCTTTAATTAGTCTATCTTTTTCTTCATGTCTTTGTTTGTAATCCATATCATCCGCCATCATGGAGGGTGATAATATCCTTGAACCCATCATTCAACTGAACCACCAAAACCCACTTGAACCACCTAGAGCACGTACCTTAGGAGACTACTCCTGACCTAGCCACCAAGTGTAATACACCGTAAAATCCCAGGTCATTTATTAATGCTAATCATCGATACTATTCTAAACTAAGCCATTTTTGCGGGCTAATTTAAATTTTTATATGAGACACTGGTTATTTGGCACCCGATTGTTTTGATCACCGTTAGTTTGACACCCGATTATGTTTTGTCACCCGATATCACCCGATTGTCACTCTTGGATGTCACCCAACGAGGTTAACACCGGTAACTCCCACTTGCGACCTGACACCCCATTTGAACACCGAGAAATTATTAATATATATATATATATATATATATATATATATATATATATATATATATATATATATATATGTGATATTATGTATATATTAACTTTTACAAATTTATTATTACTATATATATATAAGTATATATATATATGACGACACCGTTTATATACATTTTTGGTCTTCACGAACCGACACCGACACCGAAATTAATTTCACCTTTTTACGAGTCACCGACACCCTAAAGTTGTTTGGGCTGCATGTCACCTAAGCCCACACGGAGTTTTCTTCCTTTGATTTATTTGGGCCGAAACACCCTCACAAGCCCACACACTTTTTTTTTTTTTTTTTTTTTTTTTTTTTTTTTTTTTTTTTTTTTTTTTTCGTTTTGGACCAAGCATTCCACATGCCCACATGGCTCATTTGATTTCTTTTCCTTTGCGTATCAAGCCACACGAAATCAGAAAGAGATCAACTCCTTCGTCCTCATAATATTACGCACGTTTTGAGTCCATGTTTCCTAATCACACAACACTAGCATGCTACCTTTTTCCATTGACTTTGAAACATGCAACAAGGAGCCACCATTGAGCCGTCGAACCCTTGGACAAACACAATACCCATCTTCGAATTGTTATCCCTTGGGTCGCATGTTTTCATTACCCCCAACATATTTGCACACATGAGCCTAATACCATTTGTTTAAGCCTCTAATAGACTAACCTATACCTAAACAACTCCAAGAAATTCATTGTTGTTTCCTTTCATCACCACTCGATTTGACAGCACCCTTGGATAGTTAGACAATGTTGTCGAGTGAAGTAGAGACCACAAGGGTTGTGTTGTGTCTCTAGGGACATTCGAACCACCCAAGAACTCTCTATATAAACCTCATTTAATGCTAGTTTTTCACACACACTCAAATTTCACCAAACTTCCAAATCACAAGCACTCTAGTGTTTTATTTCTTGTTGCTGTCGAGAAGAACCAAGGAGAACACAGGCTAAGGTTTTGGGTTTGAACGAGTTGGGTAACTCTTGTGGATAAAGGATTGTTAGACGGGAAAAGGAGTACCACGTTGCTTGTTCACTTGCCTCGTCCACACGAATTCTTCAACACTACTTTGGTGTTGTAAGTTGATCACCACTCTTTTCATTCTTTACATATACTCGTACCATGCATAACCACGACACACACCATTTTTACACTTGTTACATTTATAATATATACGTCCACATCTCGACACCCTTGAGGAAAGGACTCACCATTGTGTTTTTACACGTACAACATACATATAGTATTCGATCTACTAATTCTTTGGCGCACACATAATCGAACCAACGAAACATGCAATACTTATGCGATTTTATACCACGAGAACAAAGCCAAAACTGTGTCCTAGTCGAGCAACGATTTAAGCAAAATAAAACACATCTTTGGGCCTAACATGGGCTAACGAGCCCATCAAATTTTCAAAGGAAAGTTCGGTAAACAATTTTGGAGATAACGAGAGATACAAAAACGAGTTTTAAAGAATTTTGTAATTTATAATTACTACTTTCATTGTACCAAGGAATTTATATTTTTAACTATGATTTTGGACCACTTTTGCAAAATTTCCACGTTAAGGGACTAAACCCGTCAAAACTACAAACTTTCGAACTAAACTTGACAAGTACCAAATTTCTAATAAGGAATTGAGGGTAGAAAATGCATTTTTTAAAGTTAAAGGAATAAAGTGAAAAAGTACAAAAAGGACCAAATTGTAATTATTTTTGACCAAAGGGTAAAAAGTGTAAATTTATAAAGTTAAAGGTTATATGTGACAAGATATTTTATAATTAATATAATTTGATTTTTATATAAATACATATTATTTTTGTAACTTTAAAATACATACATATATATATATATATATATATATATATATATATATCTGACTTTACTAAAAATATTTAATCATAAATATTTTTAAATGATATTATTTTTACAACGAGTTAATATATATCGAACACCGGTTCGTAACACATTACAATTAACTACGTGAAGTTATTTTAGAATATAATAAGACACCCGAACGGATATCACCGTACACGTGACATATCACATGTCATTTACTACACGAATCTAAAACACCGATTACAATGTATTATTTAGGTTGCAAGTCGGAGGAATTTCATTGCTAGTCATAGCAATACACCATCACTTTTGAGCACCGTTGTGATTACGCACCTTTCAGGTGAGTTCATGGTCCCACATTTTTAATTGTTTTTAAACCCCGTGGGGAGATACATGCTATAAATCGAACACAAGTATTTTTCTGTATGCTGTTATCACCTGATATTGCCTAAGTTGACACCCGTGCTACAAGTCCCTCATATCACGAACCTTAATCACTTGCGAGTGAGCGCGAATATAGTTGATAGATCTATCGGAATGGCAGCCCGCCTCTGTCAAGGTGATCACTTGGCAGGAGGTGTGCTATATTCAAGGTATTATGGAAATTTGGCACATTTCCTGTGACCGAGGGCCCCTTGTCATTTACATCCGCTGTGGTGTAGATGATTGTTATTATCTTTATGATATGTCAAATCGATGTTAAGGCTTGCGTTTCGTGAGGCTTAGGAGCAATATTACACCAGTTTAGTCAAGACCTGTCTATCTTGGCTTGTTTATTTCAAATGCTTGACTTGTGTCCACACTATTACTATTTAAACTACTATGGATTCACTCAACCTTTGTGTTGACTTTTTAAGCATGTTTATCTCAGGAAATTAGCAAGCATGGTGGCACGGAGCTGGCAAAGGGCACAGGACCTCCCTTTTGATTTCAATAATATTATCATTCTTTACAAACTCGTCACTTCTTTTGCTAAACAATTAACGTTTTTGAAAAATGTTTGTAACTCTGAATATTTGAGTTTTCATGGAATGATATTGACTACCTTTTGAATTGTTTTCTATGAGTATGATTGTGTACTAAACTGTAATGACCCCGATTAGACTTCTGCTGCTTATCAAATTTCAGGGTGTTACAGATTGGCATCAGAGCCATCGTTATAGAGAACCAAATGATTTTTCAAAACATTGGACTATAACCTCACCGGATTTTTAAATAAACTATTTATCACCAAAGTACCCTCCGTGCCAGCGCTTGCCAACGTTATGTTTTAAGGTTTGATTTTTAGCACCCATTGCATTTAGCTCACTATGACACTATGATCACTATGCATGTAGCATTATGTAGACTAAATGACTTATATCACTGCTATTTTGGGATATTACAGTACCATGTCACCCCCGGTTATTATTTTGTCCGACAGTGACGACTTCGTACCAGCATCATCCACTCACCCCACTATTGACTTATCTGACTATGACACCCATGACACCCGAGACACCCATGATTCTGACCATGACACCCAACCTGTATCACCTGCTATACCATCTACTGTTCCATCTGGAGACCCATCTGCTGACACTAAGCCCTTTGAGGAGGGTGAGGTTGCTTCTACACCCATTGATTCTTTTGCTATTCAGCCTCTCTTTTGTCCTGTCTGTGGGCCTATGACACAGGGGCAGTACCTTTATGATCAGTACCTGACATCTCAGCAGTTTCTTGCGGCTGATGATCGTCCTACACCACCTGCTAGTCACCACACCAGTTCAGATGCTGATGACGAGTCTTCTAACTCCGATACTTCTGACACTGCTGCTTCTATCCCACCATCATCCCCGCCTGCACCGATTCGTCGGCGCAAGTGAGTGAGGATTCTTGAGCCCTATGAGCCTGAGCCTTTCGGTGAGTTGTTTCGATATCATGAGGGAGACTATACCCACAAATGCACTGCTCGGAAACGAGTCTGTATTTTGCCTGCTTCTACTGTTACACCACCTGTACCATCACCCATAAATGTACTACCACTTGTTTCTATGCCAGATCTGACACCTGTGGCATCACCAGCACCTTCACCATCATCCGTATCACCCCCACCTGAGCCTCATCCTTACATGTTACCTACTTACACCGCACCCCACACCTCTGAGATTTTGCCACCCATGCCACCACCTACAGTTTTCTACTCACAGACTACGACTGTACCGATACCATCACCTGCTACATCACCTATACCATCACCTGCTCCCACCGAGACCCCCACCTTACCTGGCATTCATAGATTGGTTGATGCTCGTCGATGGTCATTTTTGTTAGACTACATTCGTAGATGGAGATTGGTTGAGGGATCGCCTAGGGCTGCTGATCTTGGAGATGGCCCTTCAGCGGTGTTACCGGTCACTGGGGAGCCGATACACCATACTATCCCTCTTTTGGCTGCTAGGTTAGTGAGACATGAGGATCGTCTCGATGAGCTGTTGAGCGTTATTGAGGATATATCCTTGGAGAGGATTGAGGGTATGTAGGAGGAGGTCGAGAACCTCGTGATTCATAGGACAGCCTTAGAGATGGTATTTGAGATGATGGGGATAGAGATCGAGGAGGCACAGGCTACCATCACCGAGTTTGGTCATCGACTAGATGTTCAGAGGCATGAGATAGATGATTTGAGAGCGACTGCGGCCATTACACAGGAGATGATTGATGAGGCGAAAAATGAACCACTTTTAGGGGGTCATTTAAGCCCGGAATTGAACTTATTTGATCAAATATTGCCCTAAATCATTCCTTTTGTGATTTTAGGTACTTTGGGAGTGAAATCTGGAAAAGGAAGCAATTCGGACTTTTTTGGAGCATAAAAGTGAAGAAAACGCCAAAGTCTTAATTTTCCTTGCTGGGAACAGTAGGTGACGATGTCAAGAAGGAATTCCTGACGGCGTCAAGAGCAATTTCCATGACGACCCAGTACAGATTTGACGGCGTCACGAAGTAGGGCTTCAAGAGTAAAATGCATGACGGCCTGGAAATGCACAACACATGACGGCGTCAAAAGTAGATCAAGGCAGTCCGAGAAGAGTTTTGGCGGCGAGGTGACGGCGTCACAAACTTTGTCTTGACGCCGTCAGACCCTATTTCCTATATATAGTTTTCTAATTTTCACATTAAAAAGAGAGAAGTTTTGGAGAAACCCTAAGTATGAACTTGGTACGAATTTTACAGGTTTTTCAAGGGTTCTAAGCCCTTGATACCTTTCATGTGTAATTGAGATAAGTATTCTTTTAATTCAATCAATATGTCTATGTGTTGGTTGTCTATATCTTGTTCTTGTCTTAATTCCATCATGCTAGGCTAGATCTATCTTGTGTTTGCTTGGATCTAATGAAACCTAGATGTTAATTATATGTTGATTACTTGTTTATAGTTGTTTTGGATGAATGAATTTTATGTTAAGCAGATCTCCTAATGGTAACATGCTTGAACGTCTTAGGAAACATGAACCGATGTGCACTAGGTCTTTATTAGTTGTATTTAATGCAGGAGCCACTGTTTATAATCCCTATGGTTGTGCTGGGCATGGCATAGGAGGAGATAAGAGCTCATAGAATTGGGGAGTTAAGTGCGCCACCCCATGAATGGTATTAAGGAATACAATCCGTCATCCATGCAACTATAACAAGTAATTAACGTGTAAAAGATGTCTACGGAGTAGTGAAATCTAAGTAAACACATTTTCTCCACTTATTGCTCACAACTTTAGTATAATTTAGTTTATTTTCATTTCTAGTATTTTATTTTGATTGCATCTTTAGTATTAGGTTAGTTGACTAGCAACTAATTCCGCCCAAATCCTTCAAACCCGAGATTTTTAATTGCTTTCTAAAAAATATAAAAATACAAAAAAGAATCATCCCTCATCTTTAGAACTAGTATTTAGATTTTCTAATCCTAGCGACACTATTCCTAGCTGAACGATCAATCCACCGGTGCTTGTCACTATACTATACTACAACGATCAGGTACACTGCCTGGTGGGGGTTGTAAGCATGTCAAGATCCCTTGAGAGGTAAAGCCTGGTGCGATTCCCACGTACATCAAGTTTTTGGCGCCGCAACCCGGGGAATAGTTATTGTCTAGGTTAGAATCTCTTTTTATTAGGTCTACTTGCTAGATTCCTTTCTAGTAAGATTTTATTTTTATTTTTAGGTTTTCTTTAGTCTATCTTATTTCTTTGTGTCCTTTGTTCGTAAACTATTTCGATGGATAACAATAACATAGATCGTTTGATTCCTGTTATTCGTGTTTTTCGTCATAGGATTTTCCAAATGCCTGCCCCACTTCCTCTAGTGGAGAATGAGAACCCACCTAACCTCTCACCCAACCACCACTTTGACAATAATTCTGAGTTAGAAGAGTCTGATCATGATGATGACCGTAGGGCTAGTCCTTTTTACTATTCAGACTCCGATGAGGATCTTGATGATGGTGATGTGATTAATGAGAATAGGATGGAAGAAGAAATAAATCCTCTTAGGTATGTCGACCCTAGAACCAGGATTGAGTGTGATAGTTCGTTTAACATGCAATTTCCTTATAAGATCGGATTTAAGAGCTTTAACGCCTATCTTAACTCAACTCTCCCAATGAACATAATCTCGCGTAATGAATATAATAAAATCATGGTAGATGAGTTAGAATACAAAGGAGAAAACATTATTGCTAGGGCAATACCATTGCATGTGTTTGTAGGAAGCTTGGTCTATCTTGTTGAGTTTATTGTTATGGAGAATCTAGGAGAGTTTATTGATGATAAGTTGACCCAAGTTGTGTTTGGAAGACCTTTCAAACGGTTGACCAACCTCGATGAAAAACTCATAGAAGGGTTAATAACATTCTCGGATGGGGATGAAGATTTTGTCTATCAAATGCCCCGCACACACCCTAGGTTCAAGGATTTTTCCATGGAAAAGTGTAGTAGGTATCCACCCATAGAAATGCTAAGTGAGAATGATAAGAGAAAAGGACTAAAGTATACTCATGAAAAGAATAAAAGATACTATCGCGGATGCCTAGAGTTAGGAGATGATTATAAGAAGGATGAGGCGACTATTAGATGGCTCACACTTGGTTATGTGAGCATAAGCGATACACGTTAAACCATGACCTTGAGTCTAGCTACAAGACTCGTAAATAAAGAAAAGCGCTTCTTGGGAGGCAACCCATGTTTTGTGTGATTTTTATTTTATTTTGTTTGTTTGTTATTTGCTTCCGTATGCATGCTTAATTTTTATTGTTGGTAGATCATGTTTCTCAACTAAATAGTGGAAATACTTTACTTTGTTGTTTTGGCCTAGTCTTAACTCCACCTAAAAGTATTTTTGCAAAAGATAAGTGTAAGGGGAAACCCCAAATATGTTTTCAAGAAACAAACCGATCATGATTCTCCACAATATTAAATGAACATGTGTACTCGTATTTGTTAGAGTCAAATGCTTGTATCGAGTCGTAATGAAGTTTTGCAGGATTTTCCAGGAAATAGGACCAAGTTTTTCCAGAAATTTTCCGGAAACTTAACATAAGAATTTCTGCAGGTCAATTCTAACGGCGTCACGAGTTTACTCTTGATGGCGTCAAGTGTAAAAATCTGGAAATTTTACCGGTTTTGTTTTTCTAACGGAGTCTTATGGTTTTTGTGAATTATTAAGTTTTATAATCTCCAGGAAATCTGCAAACTTCATTCCACAAGCATTATATCTTATCTTGTTTTCTAGGATTTAGTAACTTATATAGGATGCCGCCGATTTTACGCGAGGTTGTTTTGTCTATTTTTTCAGGATTTACAGGTTATGTTTGACAAGAAGATGATTTATATTCTGGAAGGGAAGCTTTGATTGTTCATTTTCTTGGAGGAAGATTTAACCTGGCTACCTTATTATCCATACCGAGCGAATCAGGGGAGTATTTGATTTCAGTCTTTTTATTTTTTAACTTTTACATTCTTTACTTGAACATTGGGGACAATGTTCATCTTAAGTGTAAGGGGAGGGTAAAAAGATGATACCTTACATATGCACTTTCGCTTGAGTTTGTTTTGTTTAATGGTAGATGTGTAATAAAACTATGAGAAATACTTGTTAGTGCAATTTTAGCGCCAAATTTAAATTTTTTTACAACATTTAGGAGTGAAACTTTAGCCATAGCAAGCGTCTCATGGATAGGAGATTGTATGACTAGCACATAACCGTACTTTCAGAAAAATTTTCCACCCAAATATGTGAGGTTCGCCTTTAGATTTGATAGGAAAAGCATTTACTATTAGTGCTTATGAGTGTACCGGTAGCATTTAGATTCTAGAACTTGCGTTAGTGATGCATCCCGAGACCGCTAGTGAGACTACATTCGTGTAGTAGGATTTACTACATGATAAGAGGCATTAGGATCACCCTTGTGTTAAACCCGTATCATAATTACTTGACCATTTAAGTCATATTACTTGGCTAGTTAAGTCAACTAATTTTTCCCACACCCTTAGCGTTGTACTCATTTTTAGTACACGAAACCCCTAGTACACCCCTCCGAGCCTATCTTTTCGTTTCTAACTTTAAGCATTTTACTTAAAGGAAGAATTTGTTACACCCCACTTAAATGTACAACCAAATCGCCTTAGCCTTCCATGTATGCACTCATCTTTAGTGCATTATTGTTATTTGTTAAACCCTAAGTTAACTTTCTAATTGATTACATGGTTGCTAAGTCGAGTCATATCCTTGTACATATTGTTTTGGGACGATTGGGACTCATGGGTAAAGTACTTATTTATGGAGTAATGGGGAAGAACATCATATTATTACCCCCATATGTACGTTAATCTTAAAAGTGCTCCAAGTGTTTTGATTTTCTTAATTCGAGTCATTAGATTAGTTTATTGTAAAGTATGTAAAAATTCAAGTGTAAGGGGAATGTTCATTCCCTATGATGTATTATTTTGGATGGTAAGGTAAGAGTGTATGCAAAAAAAAAAAAAAAAAAAAAAAAAAAAAAAAAAAAAAAAATCAAGAAAAAAAGAAAAGAAAAAAATAATAAAAAAAGAGAAAAGAGAAAAAACATACGGACTACCATCCCGTTTCATTCTATGTTCATTTTATGTTTTTGTTATTTTTCATTTATTAGCTTAAGTCGAGTCTAGTCTTGGCTTAGCAACGCCACATTGTACATGTAATTAATCAAGATTGTTAACTCGCCACCAGTAAAAACTTCCTTTATCCAACAAAACCGTGTATTTCATATCCCTATACCTAACGTTACAACCCTTTAAAACACCTCTTTGATAGTTTATCCTAGGTGCTTACGCCATGTGGTGGAGGTTTGATCCTTTCCCAAGCCTATGGTAATCTATTTTGCTATGACAGGTAGTGAGAGATATCTTCCGTTTCCATATTGTAATTTATACTTTATTACACCCGAGAGATGTGAGTATCTAAACACTATTTGTGAGATGCTAGTGTATGACCTTCGTGCTTGTCTATTGGTCTTTAGTGGAATGATTATTTATTGTAATTAATTTTATATTAGTGTTAAATGACCCCTAACTTGTATTTTGACTAGAATAAAAGCGCATTTGCTTGAGGACAAGCAAATCTCAAGTGTAAGGGTATATGATGAGGCGAAAAATGAACCACTTTTAGGGGGTCATTTAAGCCCGGAATTGAACTTAGTTGATCAAATATTGCCCTAAATCGTTCCTTTTGTGATTTTAGGTACTTTGGGAGTGAAATCTGGAAAAGGATGCAATTCGTACGTTTTTGGAGCATAAAAGTGAAGAAAACGCCAAAGTCTTAATTTTCCTTGCTGGGAACAGTAGGTGACGGCGTCAAGGAGGAATTCCTGACGGCGTCAAGAGCAATTTCCATGACGACCCAGTACAGATTTGACGGCGTCACGAAGTAGGGCTTCAAGAGTAAAATGCATGACGGCCTGGAAATGCACAACACATGACGGCGTCAAAAGTAGATCAAGGCAGTCCGAGAAGAGTTTTGGCGGCGAGGTGACGGCGTCACAAACTTTGTCTTGACGCCATCAGACCCTATTTCCTATATATAGTTTTCTAATTTTCACATTAAAAAGAGAGAAGTTTTGGAGAAACCCTAAGTACGAACTTGGTGCGACTTTTACAGGTTTTTCAAGGGTTCTAAGCCCTTGATACCTTTCATGTGTAATTGAGATAAGTATTCTTTTAATTCAATCAATATGTCTATGTGTTGGTTGTCTATATCTTGTTCTTGTCTTAATTTCATCATGCTAGGCTAGATCTATCGTGTGTTTGCTTGGATCTAATGAAACCTAGATGTTAATTATGTGTTGATTACCTGTTTATAGTTGTTTTGGATGAATGAATTTTATGTTAGGCTTAAGAAAACTGGCAGATCTCCTAATGGTAACATGCTTGAACGTCTTAGGAAACATGAACCGATGTGCACTAGGTCTTTATTGGTTGTATTTAATGCAGGAGCCACTGTTTATAATCCCTATGGTTGTGCTGGGCATGGCATAGGAGGAGATAAGAGCTCATAGAATTGGGGAGTTAAGTGCGCCACCCCATGAATGGTATTAAGGAATACAATCCGTCATCCATGCAACTATAACAAGTAATTAACGTGTAAAAGATGTCTACGGAGTAGTGAAATCTAAGTAAACACATTTTCTCCACTTATTGCTCACAACTTTAGTATAATTTAGTTTATTTTCATTTCTAGTATTTTATTTTGATTGCATCTTTAGTATTGGGTTAGTTGACTAGCAACTAATTCCGCCCAAATCCTTTAAACCCGAGATTTTTAATTGCTTTCTAAAAAATATAAAAATACAAAAAAGAATCATCCCTCATCTTTAGAACTAGTATTTAGGTTTTCTAATCCTAGCGACACTATTCCTAGCTGAACGATCAATCCCCCGGTACTTGTCACTATACTAAAATACAACGATCAGGTACACTGCCTGGTGGGGGTTGTAAGCTTCTCAAGATCCCTTGAGAGGTAAAGCCTGGTGCGATTCCTACGTACATCAATGATGGAGCATCAGGCACAGGAGTTAGCCGCATATAGTTCTACCATCCACACACTTTCAGCTACTATTGAGGAGATTCAGGCCCGTGAGAGATCCAGGGATTTGGAGATGTTAGAGATGATCAGGATCATCAGAGAGCTGGAGAGGAGATCAGGAGGCGCACCTGGACCTTCATAGATCTATGACATGTCATTACTTACAGAGACATCTTAACTTGCCGCCTGTGGCATTAATAATTGTTGTATCTTATTGTTTTGTAACAATGAATTCAAAAATTATTAAAACTCTATGTTGGTTATGATTGTAACGTATTGATATTGATTTATGATGTTCTAGTTGTTTGATCTTTTATTATGCTCCCATATTGAGATTCATTATAATTTCCATGTGTGTTGTTACATATCGTGATGTTTATTTATGAATGATATGGTCTATGTTGATGTATGTATTTATGGTGTGGTTGTGAAATGTACTTTGTGATGATCTCGACTATTATGAGTTGGCTACATTATTTCTCTTGTTATTGATGTTTGGGATTTGTACTTATGCACTTGCGATTTTATAGAATTATGGCCCCAAGGAAAACTGCTACTGCTACCTCGTCACCCGCTATGACCCAGGCTGCAATCAGAAAGTTGGTTGCCGACAGTGTTGCTACAGCTTTAGAAGAGCAGGCTGCTGCAATGGCACGAACTAGTAGCAATAACCGAGCCACTGCTGAGAGCGAGTCCGCTGCGACTCGGAAGTGCACTTACAAGGACTTCATAGCTTGTAAACCATCTCACTTCAAAGGGACTGAAGGAGTGACAGAGCTTGCTCGATGGTTTGAGCGAACTGAGACTGTGTTTGTGAGGAGCGGTTGTGCCGCTGAAAGCAGAGTCTCGTTTGCTACTGGAACATTGTTGGAAGACGCGTTGTCTTGGTGGAATGCAACTGCTCAGAAGATAGGTGTGGAAGAGGCCTATCAGATCACCTGGGCTGACTTTAAGGAGAAGATGCTGAAGAAGTTCTGCCCTAGAGGTGAGATCAAGAAGTTAGAAGATGAGTTTCACACGTTGGTTGTGAAAGGAAATGATCTCAGGGCTTATGATAGGAGATTTTAGGAACTTGCCACACTTTGCCCTTCAAAGGTTCCCGATTTGGAAAAGTTGTTGGAAAGGTACATTGAGGGATTACCCAGGAGTATTGAGGGAAACGTCACCTTGTCTAAGCCTCAATCTTTGGATGAAGCAATGTCTATTGCCCAAAGACTGCTAGACCGGGAGATTAAGCGTAACTCTGCTCAGGGGAACAACGATCACAAAAGGAAGTTTGATGATCGAAGGACAAACAACAACAACAACAACAACAACAACAACAACAACAACAACAACAACAACAACAACAACAACAACAACAACAACAATAACAGCAACAACAACAACCGTAACCCCAACCGTAACTATCGACATGACAGGAACACCCACCACAACCAACAGAACCGACGACAGGAAGCTGTCAGAGCTTATGTCACCACACCAGTTAAGGATGCTAGGTATGCTGGACCTCTTCCATTATGTGACAAGTGTAAGATGCATCACAATGGACCCTGCTATGCTAAGTGCGGGAAGTGTTCAAGGGTTGGACATAAGACACAAGATTGCAAGGCTACAGGAGCCAACTTGCAACCCGTGGCTGTGGTATGCCATGCATGTGGAGAGAAAGGACACTACAGGCGTTAGTGCCCTAACAAGGACAACAATGCACGTGGAAGAGCATACGTGCTGGGAGATGGAAATGTCCAACAAGATCCGAATGTAGTCACGAGTACGTTCTTTCTAAACAACCGCCTCGTTAAAGTTTTATTTGATTCTGGAGCCGATCAAAGTTTCGTATCTATTTCTCTTGCACCCCTGCTTAATATTACACCCACCCATCTAGACACCACATATGAGATTGAACTAGCCAATGGAAAGCTAGTAAGCACTAACACTATACTCCGAGGTTGCACCCTACGACTATTAGACACCCCATTTGCCATTGACCTTATGCCTATTAGACTCGGTAGTTTCGACGTCGGTATAGGAATGGATTGGTTATCCCAGAACCACGCTAAGATCATTTATGACGAAAAGGTCGTTCACATCCCCCTGAATAACGAAACCCTGATTGTTCGCGGCGAGCGAAGTAAGACACGTTTAAGCATCGTTTCTTGCATCAAAGTTGTGAAGTACATCGAACGAGGATGTCAAGTCTTTTTGGCTCAAGTCACCGAGAAGAAGTCGGAAGAGAAACGACTCGAGGATGTGCCAGTAGTCAGGAACTTTCCAGAAGTTTTCCCTGAGGACTTGCCTGGCCTTCCGCCGACTCGTCAAGTGGAATTTCAAATTGACTTGATGCCAGGAGCAGCACCCGTAGTACGAGCACCCTATAGGCTAGCACCGTCGGAAATGAAGGAGTTAACAATTGGAGGAATTGTCGGATAAAGGATTTATTCGCCCTAGTTCATCACCGTGGGGAGCCCCGGTATTGTTTGTGAAGAAGAAAGAGGGAACCTTCAGGATGTGTATCGATTATCGTGAGTTGAACAAACTTACGGTGAAGAATCGATATTCGTTGCCAAGGATTGACGATTTGTTTGATCAACTGCAAGGATCAAGTGTCTACTCGAAGATTGATTTGAGATCAGGTTATCACCAACTGAGAGTTAGGGAAGAAGACATCCCTAAGACGGCTTTCAGGACAAGATACGGTCACTACGAATTCCAAGTAATGCCATTCGGTCTAACAAATGCACCTGCTGTATTTATGGACTTAATGAACCGAGTGTGCAAACCCTATTTGGATAAGTTCGTGATTGTATTCATCGATGATATCCTTATTTATTCACGTAGTAAGGAAGAGCACGCAGAACACTTGAAGGCTATACTAACACTGCTCAGAGAAGAGAAATTATACGCCAAAATTTTCAAAGTGTGAATTTTGGATTGTGAAGGTACAATTTCTTGGGCATGTTATTGACAGTAAGGGTATTCATGTTGATCCTGCCAAGATCGAAGCTGTTAAAAATTGGGCGTCACCAACGAGTCCTACTGAGATACGCCAATTTTTAGGTCTTGCCGGTTACTATCGAAGGTTTATTGAAGGTTTTTCAAGGATTGCTAAACCTTTGACTGAGTTAACACAGAAGAAGAAGAAATTTGAATGGGGAGAAGAACAAGAATCGGCATTTCAGTTTTTGAAGCAGAAGCTTTGTGAAGCACCGATATTAGCACTACCCGAAGGAAGTGAGGACTTCGTGGTATATTGTGACGCATCAATCCAAGGTTTGGGTGCTGTATTGATGCAGAGACTTAAAGTAATCGCTTACGCTTCTAGACAACTTAAACCCCACGAGGAGAACTACACTACTCATGATCTAGAATTAGGAGCGGTGGTATTCGCTCTTAAGATCTGGAGATACTACCTATATGGAACCAAGTGTACGGTTTTCACCGATCACAAGAGTCTTCAGCACATTTTGGACCAAAAGGAGTTGAACATGAGGCAACGTCGATGGCTAGAGTTGCTAACTGACTATGATTGTGAGATTCGTTATCACCCGGGGAAGGCAAACGTTGTAGCAGATGCCTTGAGTCGAAAGGAACGACTTAGACCCCTCAGAGTTAGGTCATTGGGTATGACAATTAGATCACCACTGCCGTCTCAAATTCTTGAAGTTCAAACTGAGGCCCTTAAGGAAGATAATAGACCGTACGAGAAGATTTACGGCATGCCAGAAAGCACGAATGGATTTGTCAAGAAACCATGTGGAAGGCTGTGTTTCAAGGACAGAAGTTGGATTCCATTGTATGGAGGAATACGCGACCTCATCATGCACGAGTCTCATAAGTCTAAATATTCCATTCATCCTGGTTCGGACAAGATGTATCACGATCTAAAGAAGTTGTATTGGTGGCCAAACATGAAAGCTGACATTGCAGAGTATGTCGGTAAGTGTTTGACCTGCTCAAGAGTAAAGGCTGAACATCAAAAACCATCCGGTCTTTTGATTCAACCCGAGCTACCAATGTGGAAATGGGAAAGGATTACAATGGACTTCATTACGAAATTACCCAAGACATCGAGTGGGTTGGACACTATTTGGGTTATTGTCGATCGTCTCACGAAGTCAGCGCACTTCTTGCCAATCAAAGAGACTGATGATATGGATGTTCTTGCACGTTTGTACCTTAAGGAGATAGTTTCCCGGCATGGAGTGCCGATTTCTATTATCTCCGACCGAGACAGCCGTTTCACGTCTAACTTTTGGCGATCTTTACAGAAAGCCTTGGGAACTAAGTTAGATATGAGTACAGCTTACCATCCACAGACTGATGGTCAAAGTGAAAGGACTATACAAACCCTGGAAGACATGCTTAGGGCATGTGTGATTGATTTTGGGAAAGGTTGGGATAAACACCTACCGTTAGCAGAATTCTCATATAACAACAGTTATCATGCTAGCATTAAGGCTGCACCGTTTGAAGCAATTTATGGAAGAAAGTGTAGATCACCAGTTTGTTGGGCTGAGATTGGAGATGTACAACTCTCAGGTCCCGAGTTGATTCTTGAAACCACCGAGAAAATTGTAAAAATTAGGCAACGATTACAAGCCGCCAGGGATCGGCAAAAGAGTTATGCCGATGTGCGAAGGAAACCAATAGAGTTTCAAGTTGGACACAAGGTCATGCTTAAGGTATCACCTTGGAAAGGAATGATTAGGTTTGGAAAACGTGGAAAGCTAAACCCGAGATATGTTGGACCCTTCGAAATCACTGAAAGGATCGGTCCCATGGCATACAAACTTGAACTACCTGAGGAACTTAGTAGAGTGCACAACACCTTCCACGTGTCAAATTTGAAAAAGTGTTTAACAGATGAACAACTCGTGATTCCGTTGAAAGAGATCAGAATCGATGATAAGTTGAACTTTATTGAGGAACCCGTCGAGATTATGGATAGGGAGGTCAGACGACTTAAGCATAGTCGCATTCCCATTGTTAAGGTTAGATGGAACTCTAAGAGAGGACCCGAGTTCACATGGGAGCGCGAGGATCAAATGCGTGCCAAATACCCACAACTATTTGATGAGACAACCCCGAGCACCGATTCAACTTTGGATTCCGGGACGAATCCAATCTAACGGGTGGGTACTGTAATACACCGTAAAATCCCAGGTCATTTATTAATGCTAATCATCGATACTATTCTAAACTAAGCCATTTTTGCTGGCTAATTTAAATTTTTATATGAGACACTGTTTATTTGACACCCGATTGTTTTGATCACCGTTGGTTTGACACCCAATTATGTTTTGTCATCCGATATCACCCGATTGTCACTTTTGGATGTCACCCAACGAGGTTAACACCGGTAACTCCCACTTGCGACCCGACACCCCATTTGAACACCGAGAAATTATTAATATATATATATATATATGATATTATGTATATATTAACTTTTACAAATTTATTATTACTATATATATATATATATATATATATATATATATATATATATATATATATATATATATATATATATATATATATATATATATATATATAAGTATATATATATATATATGTGACGACACCGTTTATATACATTTTTGGTCTTCACGAACCGATACCGACACTGAAATTAATTTCACCATTTTACGAGTCACCGACACCCTAAAGTTGTTTGGGCCGCATGTCACCTAAGCCCACACGGAGTTTTCTTCCTTTGATTTATTTGGGCCGAAACACCCTCACAAGCCCACAAACCTTTTTTTTTTTTTTTTTTTTTCTTTTTCATTTTGGACCAAGCATTCCACAAGCCCACATGGCTCATTTGATTTCTTTTCCTTTGCGTATCAAGCCACACGAAATCAGAAAGAGATCAACTCCTTCGTCCTCATAATATTACGCACGTTTTGAGTCCATGTTTCCTAATCACACAACACTAGCATGCTACCTTTTTTCATTGACTTTGAAACATGCAACAAGGAGCCACCATTGAGCCGTCGAACCCTTGGACAAACACAATACCCATCTTCGAATTGTTATCCCTTGGGTCGCATGTTTTCATTACCCCCAACATATTTGCACACATGAGCCTAATACCATTTGTTTAAGCCTCTAATAGACTAACCTATACATAAACAACTCCAAGAAATTCATTGTTGTTTCCTTTCATCACCACTCGATTTGACAACACCCTTGGATAGTTAGACAATGTTTTCGAGTGAAGTAGAGACCACAAGGGTTGTGTTGTGTCTCTAGGGACATTCGAACCACCCAAGAACTCCCTATATAAACCTCATTTAATGCTAGTTTTTCACACACACTCAAATTTCACCAAAATTCCAAATCACAAACACTCTAGTGTTTCATTTCTTGTTGCTGTCGAGAAGAACCAAGGAGAACACAGGCTAAGGTTTTGGGTTTGAACGAGTTGGGTAACTCTTGTGGATAAAGGATTGCTAGATGGGAAAAGGAGTACCACGTTGCTTGTTCACTTGCCTCGTACACACGAATTCTTCACCACCACTTTGGTGTTGTAAGTTGATCACCACTCTTTTCATTCTTTACATATACTCGTACCATGCATAACCACGACACACACCATTTTTACACTTGTTACATTTATAATATATACGTCCACATCTCGACACCCTTGAGGAAAGGACTCACCATTGTGTTTTTACACGTACAACATACATATAGTATTCGATCTACTAATTCGTTGGCGCACACATAATCGAACCAACGAAACATGCAATACCTATGTGATTTTATACCACGAGAACAAAGCCAAAACTGTGTCCTAGTCAAGCAACGATTTAAGCAAAATAAAACACATCTTTGGGCCTAACATGGGCTAACGAGCCCATCAAATTTTCAAAGGAATGTTCGGTTAACAATTTTGGAGATAACGAGAGATACAAAAACGGGTTTTAAAGAATTTTGTAATTTATAATTACTACTTTCATTGTACCAAGGAATTTATATTTTTAACTATGATTTTGGATCACTTTTGCAAAATTTCCACGTTAAGGGACTAAACCCGTCAAAACTACAAACTTTTGAACTAAACTTGACAAGTACCGAATTTCTAATAAGGAATTGAGGGTAGAAAATGCATTTTTTAAAGTTAAAGGAATAAAGTGAAAAAGTACAAAAAGGACCAAATTGTAATTATTTTTGACCAAAGGGTAAAAAGTGTAAATTTCTAAAGTTAAAGGTTATATGTGACAAGATATTTTATAATTAATATAATTTGATTTTTATATAAATACATATATATTTTTGTAACTTTAAAATACACATATATATATATATATATATATATATATATATATATATATATGACTTTACTAAAAATCTTTAATCATAAATATTTTTAAACGATATTATTTTTACAACGAGTTAATATATATCGAACACCGGTTCGTAACACATTACAAATAACTACATGAAGTTATTTTAGAATATAATAAGACACCCGAATGGATATCACCGTACACGTGACATATCACATGTCATTTACTAAACGAATCTAAAACACCGATTGCAATGTATTATTTAGGTCGCAAATCGGATGAATTTCATTGCTAGTCATAGCAATACACCATCACTTTTGAGCACCGTTGTGTTTACGCACCTTTCAGGTGAGTTCATGGTCCCACATTTTTAATTGTTTTTAAACCCCGTGGGAAGATACATGCTATAAATCGAACACAAGTATTTTTCTGTATGCTGTTATCACCTGATATTGCCTAAGTTGACACCCGTGCTACAAGTCCCTCATATCACGAACCTTAATCACTTGCGAGTGAGTGCGAATATAGTTGATAGATCTATCGGAATGGTAGCCCGCCTCTGTCAAGGTGATCACTTGGCAGGAGGTGTGCTATATTCGAGGTATTATGGAAATTTGGCACATTTCCTGTCACTGAGGGCCCCTTGTCATTTACATCCGCTGTGGTGTAGATGATTGTTATTATCTTTATGATATGTCAAATCGATGTTAAGGCTTGCGTTTCGTGAGGCTTAGGAGCAATATTACACCAGTTTAGTCAAGACCTGTCTATCTTGGCTTGTTTATTTCAAATGCTTGACTTGTGTTCACACTATTACTATTTAAACTACTATGGATTCACTCAACCTTTGTGTTGACTTTTTAAGCATGTTTATCTTAGGAAATTAGCAAGCATGGCGGCACGGAGCTGGCAAAGGGCACAGGACCTCCCTTTTGATTTCAATAATATTATCATTCTTTACAAACTCATCACTTCTTTTGCTAAACAATTAACATTTTGGAAAAATGTTTGTAACTCTGAATATTTGAGTTTTCATGGAATGATATTGACTACCTTTTGAATTGTTTTCTATGAGTATGATTGTGTACTAAACTGTAATGACCCCGATTAGACTTCCGCTGCTTATCAAATTTTGGGGTGTTGCACCAAGGCTATCAAAACACCATTGAGCTCATCCAAGAAGCTAATGTGTCTTGCGATCCGACATCATCCGGTTGGTGCAAAACGGACGTGCATTCCATGGACTTCGTTCCAAAGATCCAAACCAACATCTCAAGGATTTCCTTAAAATTGTTGATTCCATAGACCTTGATGTTGCCACTCGAGAGACGACCCAATTGTGTCTCTTCCAATTCTCTCTACGTGACCAAGCTAGTCAATGGCTTGAGCGTTTACCCGCGGGATCCATCACCTCTTAGGATGATCTCACCTCTCGTTTCCTTGCTCAATTTTTCCCACTAGGGAGAAATACCAAGTTAAGGAATGACATCTTGATGTTCCAACAACATCAAGGTGAAACTCTTTACGAAGCATGGACTTGTTTCAAGGACTTACCCCAAAAAGTCCCTCATCATGGCATCGATCTTTGGCTCCATGTCCAAATCTTTTATAATCATGTCAATCTCTCCACAAGGCAAACCATTGAGCAAGCGGCCGACGGTAAGCTACGTGACAAGAATGTAGAAGAATCATGGGGAATCATAGACGATCTTGCTCTCTATGACAACGAATGTTGGAATGACCCTCGTGATTTGAACAAAACATTCAAGGCAATATCTTTGCCTTCGAACAATCCAAGCATTCCCGACCGTAGGATCATGGAACTTGAAGACCAAGTCAAGTTTCTCATGAAATCCTACGAGGCTCTTAAACCTTCAAGCCAAGTGAAAAAAATCACTTCTTCATGTGAGTATTGTAGTGGTCCCCACGATACTTGTGATTGCATGAAGCTCCCTAAACATGCTTTTACAGATGACGCATCTTTGCGTACTAACGGGACGGGAGAAAAGTAGCTCACTACCAATCACGAACCTAGAAACTTCAACGAGGCTTATGAGGCATGGAAGGATAACCGAATTTCAGTTAAAGTCAGACTCAAAACATATCATTTAATGACTCTCCTCCACTCACCTGGTCTGAACATTACGCTCCCCAAAACTCTTCTCAACAACAGGGCTATAGGGAATACTGCAAGATTTTATAAACTTTCAAGAGACGCAGCTTTCCAAACATGAAAGCCAATTTAGACAACAATAAGCCAATATGGACAATAAGATTGGTAACTTGTTGAGTGTTATCAATAATCAAAATGCTAACACGTCAACTAATGGGTTGGTCTGAGAGTAAGAAGTCAAATCCGTCACCGTCACTAACCAAACACCATCTTTTGTGAAGATAAAAGATCTTAGTAAACTTTTTAAACATATATCACCAAAAGGAAAAGAGATTAGGGATTCTTCCTCTTCTTCAAGCTAAATCCATTTCGTGAACACCATTACCACAATACCTAGCCCAAAGGCAGCAAAAGATCACTCAACTGATGAAAAGAGTGAAAGTCAAGGATGAGTGATAACATCAAATTGTACCCATATTTTAGTGTTAATTTCCCCCTAGATTGCTCATATTTTACGTTAATATGTTAGGATATATACTCTTATTCGTTTATATTCTGTTTTCAGGGCAAAAATGAGCAAAGGAACAAAAAGACGCGGATTTGGAAGATTTTATACGAAAATCATTGAAGTATGCGGATTCTTCACTAACTACGGTGTAGATGTTCCATCTACCTACACCGTAGCACTCATCTATGAAGACTACAGCGTAGCCCCAGCCATAGCTACGGCCTAGTAACACATCAAAGGGTTCTACGAAGTAGCCTCTCTCCACCTACGGCGTAGACCTTAAAATCAAGCAATAGAGAACTATCAAGGCCAAAGAAGAAACTACGGCATAGTCCCAATATAACTACGCCATAGATGTGACAACTGAAGAAACTACGGCCATAGCACTTAATCAAGCTACGGCGTAAATGATATTAACAAAGGCTACGGCGTAGCCAACCATAAAGCTACGCCGTAGCAAAGTCGGGCCTATAAATACCAGCCCTAATTCCGAGCTTTAAACACAACTTTCACTACAGAGAAGTAAGGAAGAATTTAAGGAGCAAGAGGATGAAGTTCTATCAGCATACAAGTCCATTCCAAGGGAGAATTCATGCCATAATCATAAGTTTATTCATTCCTTACATTCGTATTAATTCAATGTTTACATTTGTTTTCCTCCATTTAAGAATATGAGTGGCTAAACACCTCTTGGTGTTGGCCTTATTATGAAGTTGTTATTAGTATGATTTAGTTTTCTCGCATTTTTAGTTGTGTTATTTGTATACTTTCTTGGCTAGTCTTAGGACATTCTATGCTTCAGAGGGATTGATATTTGGTAGTCCTTCGAGGGGAATGTGTGTTGTGACCATGCCATCATTTCATTAGAAGGTGTGACTTGGTAGTGGTTAAGACAAACCATAGAAGCTTCGATTGCCATACATGTATGAATTGACCATAGGATCACCTACCAAATAGATGTGCTAAAGGAGTTAGAGGGGGAGGTGTAAGTGACAACAAATCCCGCTAGACTAGTCTAAGTTAGTAGAGGTACTGATAACGCTCATTTTATCTATATTAGAGTCGCGTTATTTGTATATTTTATATATTATTTAGTAATGTTTATGAGCATTTTTACGCTTTTTTGTTATTAAGATATGTTCAAGTCTAGGTGCAAGGAAATATCCAAGGTTGACAAAGAAATGATAAAAGATGAAGAAAATATTAAAGAAAAGAATTTCGTCAAAGATATTGATTCAAGTATGATGATTTCCGTTGCATAGGTGTTATTTGAGAGGATCTCTAATGAAAGATAGAGATGTGATTTGGTGACAAAAATATTATTAAAGGATGGAGTTTTATGTTAACTTAAAGAGGAAATTATGGAGCAAAATACGTCTTAACCTATAGTTGAAAGCTGAGGTTCAAACCCGTGGTTGAAACACAAACCTAAGGTTGAGCAGTCAAGTCCGAACCTCCAGGTTCAAGTTCCAACCGGCAGGTTCACAGCAATCTGAGATGAAAAGTTGCATTAACTCAAGGATTTAAGTGTCATTAATCTTCAAGTCCGATCATTACCTCTACATTATGATTATGGGGTGTTTGTAACAGCTTTTTGTGATGAATTCAAGCATAAATAAGACCCTAAGCACCCATTATCAACACACACTACCACAAACATTCTAAGGGAATAATTAGAGGTTACTCCCAAGTTACAAGAGAAAAGCTACTTGATCCTTATTCAAGCCTTACACCCTAAGGACTTGAACACACTTTATCTAACCTGAAAGAGCTCAATAATTCCTGTCATTCCTAAGAAACCAAGAAGAGTTGGTGATACTCGTAGGAAGAGGCAGAGAATTCCCTTGTTCAATTGGAGGCCCGAGGAGTGCTATAACTCTTACATTTCTTTCTCGTTGTAATCTTGTTTTTGGGTAACTTTCTTCTTATTTTACTTATGATGTTGAATGATATGTTACGTTTGTTGATGAAACTTGTTATGGAATAATTTGTGATTAGTCGGTTAGAAAAGTGATTGTTTTCGTAAGTTTGTTTAAATACAATTCGTGTTCTAAACATGTTAATATGATATTATTGGATTTAAAGGTCGAAAGGATTTCTAATATTGTTTTATTCCAAGAAGTTGGTGCACAAATGGATTGGTACATGATAATTGACAACTATCTAGTATTCAAGTTTTAAATGAATTCGAAATATTTAATCACATGATTGGGTCGAAAGGACTCGTAAGAACTAGTATTTCTAATCATCTTTTCATACATTTGATATAACAAAGAGCTGACATAATGGGATGATGTATAGGCCGAAAGGACTCACCCATGAAACTAGTAAAAACTTGGTTTTTCTTGATATTACCCATTGACTAGAAAACCTTGTGAAAGTAGACACGTGCCTTCTACATATATGTTTCACCTAAACATATTCAACATTGTATCACGTTTGTTTACGATTCCTAAACAAGTCCTTATTTGATTGATTGCTTGAATTTAATAACCATTGTTTGTTTATTTTCGGTACTTTAGAGGTGACAATCTTAAGTGCTATTTGCTTTAAACTTCTGCTAACCTTAATAACGTATAAGTCTCTTGGGAGGATCCCTATTTGCCACAAACCATATTACATGCGGACGAGTATACTTGCTCGTATGCGTTGTCTTTATAATTGGTAAAATGGTGTTTTATAAATTTAAAATTTGAGTTAAAATTGAGTAGTATTATAATCTAGTACTCCACACACGCATAAGGTACTTAAGGACTCTTGCACTTCGCGCCAGCAAACTCTTTCAATTGATTTGGAAGAATAGGGCAAGGTGCCGGGTAGGATAGGCGATTTGACCATCTGAGTCTATTGAATTGAACCCTCAGATAAAACGATAGGATGCATAATTAGAAAACTTGTCATGTTAATAAAAAGAGTAGTAATTAGGCTAACACTACTTTCTCCGACAGATTTCCCTTTACCCGTTATTTGCTTAATTGTTATTTTGTTTTATTTAGTTTTATTATTTTAATCATTAAACCCCCTTTTATTTAGTGACATTAAAACTTAGATATTTTCCGCCCTTTAGCTCTTGGGACGACCTCGGCTTTACCATCTATCTATACCTCACACGACCGAGTACAATGCCCGATAGTGCATAAGGTAGATCTTAGGTTGACGAGACTTTATAAATTTAAAACCTGGTCGGTAAATCATGCATCAATGAGATTCTTAGGAAGGACCATAGTATATCTAAGGACCCCTTAAGATCACTCGAAAACTCAATTGATGGTAAGCTCGATGATAGGAAAGTTTTAAGGGAAAAATCCGAAAGCCCTGAAGAACCCTTAGGATTATTGGGTAGTTCCCTTATGGAGAAGCTTGAGAGAGGTACGGCCAAAATCTCCATCGGATTTAGGAATAGAATAGAGGATAATGACCCCAATGTTTTTAAGATCTCTTGCACTACTAGGGAGAAGTTTATGCCTGGTGCATATATTGATCCCGACTCCCTAATGAATGCAATCTCCCTCTTTCTGTACAACAAAATCTTCGCTGAACAGGTTACGTATAAGGGTTTCAATTTCGTTGGGATAATTAGAAAGGCACCCATTATGGTTGGGGGATTCATTTACGACATTTACCTAACCGTGATTAATGATATGGACTCCATCATTAACCCAAAGTTAACAAACTTAGTCATCAGAAAACCGTTTGTCGAAAAAATGGGAGTAACTTTTAATGTGGGTGATGGTAGTGTATTGTTCACCGATGGTGCTAGGAAAGTAATATTTCAAGATGGTAACGAGGAAGTGTATGAATATCACCCACAATTGGTCAGTAATACAAAGGAACTACAAGTTAGGAGACCCGGTAGGATAACCCTAGTAACCTTAAAATTCCTTGCATGATTGGTCACAACTATTTTTATAATGTATACATAGACGTAGGTTTACCTGTGAACGTTATGTCCTTGTTTCATTATAACAATATTTACACATGGGGGTTAATTTATAAGGTATACAATATTGTTGGTAGAGACCATGATATGCAGGTGTTTGTGGGAAATATGACATTCACAATGGGCTTTACAATCGTAGATAATATGAGGATTATGTTGACCCTAGGTTATCACAAGTTGTTTTCGGGGCACCTTTTTGCGAGGTCACTAACTTAGTGGTAGACGAACAAAATGGGATCATGACTTTCACCAACGGAGTTAAGAAGGTCTCATATCAAACACCATATAAGTCGTGGGATTTCAGAGAAGTGGATTGTGATGGGTTAGATAAATTGGGTTCATAACTTGTGGGTTCTTTAAGGACATCCTAGAACTTGAAGACCCAAAATACCTACACTATGAAAGTGATTCTGATAAAGTTGAAGAGGATGACCTAGAGAACGTGACGGAGGATGGAGTCACATAATAGGGTATGACTTTGAGTCTAGCTACAAGACTCGTAAATAAAGAAAAACGCTTCTTGGGAGGAAACCCAAGCTCTTTTCATTTTTTGTTTGTTTGTTTATTTTTAATAAATAAAAAAAATCAATAAATTTTGTTGTGAAACTATAGGTTCGAGTTTTCAACCTACAGGTTCAAACAATAAAATCGTCTCGGTAAATTTAAAATTGGTCCTAACCGACCAGTTGGGAATCCAGTCCTAGAAATGATGTTCTTTATATATATAAAAAAATGGCCAACCGGCCTGTTCAATCTTAAACCGGTCCGGTTCAACACGATTTTCGTCTCGGTAAATGTTGGGATTCAACCGAACCGCCCGGTTCATGTTTCGGACTGCCAATAACTGTTTAAAAAAAATTGTTGGCCGACCGGCCGGTTCAAACCCGGACAGGCCCGGTCCAACCTCTAGTTAAAATTTGGCAGCATTCCAAACTGGCCGGTTTGAAAACCGGTTCGGCCACAACTGTTAAATATATATATATATATATATATATATATATATATATATATATATATATATATATATATATATATATATATATGTATATATACTTTTTTTGAATTTTTCCTTGTAAAAGTTTATTTTCCTTGTTCATTTATTTTGGTATGATAGTTTATTAGTTTTAGTTTTGATTTTCTTTTTAGAATTTATAGATTTTATTTCACTAACCTCTAACATTTATTTGGATTTGTTTTTGAATATTTTTTTTTAGTATTTGTTAGTAATGGATTCTCCTAGTGAAGTGTCAGCTTACTTGGATAACTTGGAGAATGAATTGATGGATGTTGGAGATGTTGTGGTTAGGATGGAAGAAATGATTGACAAGGAGAAGTGTGAATTGATAAGGAAAGGAAAAGATGTGGAGCTCATGGAAAGAGAACCGAAAAAGACTCGAGTGGTAACTTTTACTCGAGTTAAGCTAAGAGAATAGGATGAACCAGGAATGAGGTATTCTACACCTTGTGGAATAGAAGGTCTTGGAGCATGGGATGCGGAATGTAACCTTGGGCAACATGATAGCTATGTGAACTTTGATTTCTATTAAAAGTTTGGAAATGGGAAGTATGAAGTTGATAAGTACAATAGGAGGATTGCTAGAGATGTTAAGATTGATATTCATGGGTACACTTTTACCATGGATTTGGTTGTGGAAGATTATGTGGAAACAACGGACCCTTCCGTTGTATTTGGAAGGAATTTCTTAATTGCTACCAAATGTACTATTTGTACGATAAGCAAGGCCAAATGAAACAAAATGTTCTACAGCCGGTTGTTAACGAACATTTGAAATGGGGGAAGTTGAGTAAGGAAGCAAAAGCGTGTTTTAATAGTCGGTTGGCTAAGTTGCAAAACAAAGACATTGCAAGGCCGAGGTTAGTTGATTGGAGTTTATTGAGTAGGTATAAGATTACTAAGGATCTTAGGACGTTGTTGGATGTATCTACGGAGTGTGAAGATGGATCGGTTTATCCGGATAGAAGTTTGGAGAAAATTTTGAGGATAGGAGATGATGATAGAGATAGCCATGTGGTTTACAAAGAATGGTGTCTTGAGTTCTTTTCTTCTAGATACTTTAACAAAGGGATTGATTTAAAGAATGTGATGAAAGAAAAATGCATTTGGTTTAGGTTATGTGGAAATGAACATGTTATGACTTTACTGGAGTTTGGAGTGTTGTTTGGTTTGTATGAAGAAGAGCAAAGTGAAGATTACGATTCGGGAGAATTTATTGTTCACTTTGAGAAAACGGATAGAGAACCGGTCAAGTATGAGGGAGGTAACATATGGAAAGAAATTGGAGATCCGAAAAGCAAAAGATTCACGGCAAAGGAGATTCGTTCACCTATGGCAAGGTTAGTTCACAAAATACTTGTGAGTTCTTTAGTTCACCGGGAAAGTAGTCAAGAGAAAGTGCATACACCGGATTTGTGGTTACTAGAAATGATCATGGGAAATAAGTTAAAAAGGAAATTTAGCATGAATGTTCTTTGGACTTTGGCCGTTTATTTGTCTTGAAGGGCTAATCTCATGACGGATGTTGGATTTATTAATGGAGGTCATTATGTGACTATAATTGCAAAGAGTTTGGGGTATGATACAAAGGTCGAGAAAGGTAAGGTTTTGGTGATAAAGAATTGTCACATGCTTGACAAGAAGTGTTTACAAGGTTTGCTTGATCATGATAAGATATGTTTGGTCGAAGAGATTGCAAATGTGACTCGCAACATTGAGGAACCTCCACAACAACAATGTTTTGGTGAATCGTCGGGACTTAATTCAAGTTGGGGAGATTGGCACGCTAATTTGCCACAAGTGGATAAGCGGGAAATATGGAGAGACATGTCTTTGATGAGGATTGGTCATCAAATGGATTATTGTGCACCTATTCTCACTCACCTTGGTAATCAATCTGCTCCACCTTATTCTTTTTCGATGGCTTATGCACCACCTAGTGTTCCACCATATCCATTGTCATATACACTGTACCCATTGCAACATGTTCCTTATCCTACATCATCAAGTGCGTTTCAAGGAAATGCTACTCAAGAAGGTTTTGTGGGTTATTATTCAAATGTGAATGAGGAACCACGTGTTTTTGAAGTCGGGACATCAAATGAAGATGTTGGAGATCGAGCTTTGGTGAGCCATGAAGGAGATGATTGCGAGTATATGGAAGCCGAGTGATTTTGACTATCATTCGTGGCTAATTAGGAAATTAATCTATGTTATTTCCAAACTATTCGTATGTTATTTATTTTATGTAATGTAGGATGTTTAATATGTTTTTAGGATTTATCTACTATTTAATATTTGGTTTAGGATAATTTATTATTATGGTTATTTTGTGTTTGTTTTTGTTTGTTTTCGAGTGTTTGTTTATTTTTCAGGATTTAGGAACCATGGAGTTCGCGTGGACTATATTGTTGGTACATTTGGGAGTTTGACGAGATCAACTCATGCTATAATACCAAATATGAATCATGCTTGATTCCTCGGTGATATCATTTTACTATTCTATTTTCTCTATTTCCTTTGCTTTGAAGTTAATTTTTCACATTGACGACAATGCAAAACTTAACTGTGGGAGGGGGGGGGGGGGGGGAGTAAATAGTGAAAATGGTCTTGATTTTTGGATTTTAAAATTTTTGTGCGATTATAGTAGAATTGTTTTATTGCCCTTAAGAAGAGTAGTTGTTTTTACGCTATTAAAGTTATATATATTAAAACAATGTAAACTTTTCCAATAGCATGAAAATGGCAATTTGAAATTTTTAACGTATCTCGGTTGAGTGAAGCAATCCGTTCTTAGGATTGATAGCATTACTTGTACATCTATAGCCTATTCCAAAAATATGTGAGGATTTAAGCCTATCATGTGAAGCACATCTTTATGCTTAAATTCTTATCTTGCTATGAGTGTGCTGGTGATTAATTGATTCTAGAACTTGTGCTTGTTGTGCATTACGAATTTCAGAGTAAGATCACATTCGTGTGATATAAATAAATTTTTATGATAAGAGCCAAAATAGGATTCCACCAAATGGCCTTCCATTTCCAATTTAAAAGAATATTTTAGCTAGCCTAATTGGTTGGTTAACTACATTATGGACCCATTTGTTAGCACTTAATTTTAGTGCTAGATACCATTAGTACACCCTCAAAACACCCAGAAAATACAAAAATAGTTTACACATTTCTAACCATACTTACCCTTTTTAGTCAAGTCAAATCGATGAACTACTTGTTGTTGACATGAAGGAATTTTTGATGATTATGAGCTTACACTTTGTATTTCGGATACACCTTTCCGACGAAGAAGAAGGTAGCTACTTCTTATTTGTATTTTTGAGGTATATGCTCATCCAAGGTGTGGGGGATGAAAAAAAATAAATAATAAATAAATAAATAAATAAAAGAATGTATAGCCAATGTGCTATATTTATGAAGATGGAGGAAGAAAAAGTTATGAGTTATCGAATAGCCAATGTGCTATCACGTGAAGTTTATTTATATGCAGATCGATGAGTCAAAGATAAGAGAAAGATTGATTCGGAGGCTATAATAATTTTGGGATACATGGTTCAATTTTTGCAACTAGTAATTTTGGTATTTGACTTGATTATCGTTATATTACTAATCCACTAATTCCCATGCCTTATCCTACCCTTTTTGCTTTGCAAAAATATCAACTTTTTGAATATTGTAGTGACCATCTGTCTCTTGAGTAAATTGAATATTCGCGCCAGCGATCTAAGGTAATTTACCTTAGTGACTATCCGTTATTCGAGTAAATCAGGAATTCGCGCCAGCGATCTATAAATGTTTATAAAGAAGTTATTTGAGCATAGTTTATTTTAACCCTTAGCCTAACATTTTAACCCGAATAAAAGTCCTCTTTGATTTATTTATTTATTTCTTACATAATCTGGATTAGTTTTGATACTTGTAATCATGACTGAGCTATTGCGTGAAACATTCCTCCAGCAAAAATGAGGGAGAGTGAAATTAAAAATTGTGAGGAGCTTAGTTGTGTTATCTAGCTTAACCGAGTATTTCGTTTAAAGTTCACGTATAAAGTATAAAACTCACCTTTTGAACTTTTTGCTTTGGCAATAAGGACGACTTGTGAGAACTTTTGGAAATCACAAGAAGTGGCTATTGGTAAAACGATTTTATTACTTTGCTTGAGGAGGACAAACAAAACTTAAGTGAGGGGGATTTGATAACACTCATTTTGTCTATATTAGAGTCGCGTTATTTGTATATTTTATATATTATTTAGTTATATTTATGAGCATTTTACGCTTATTTGTTATTAAGATGTGTTCAAGTCTAGGTGCAAGGAAATATCCAAGGTTGACGAAGAAATGATAAAAGATGAAGAAAATATTAAAGAAAAGAATTTCGTCAAAGATATTGATTCAAGTATGACGATTTCCGTTGCATAGGTGTTATTTGAGAGGATCTCCAATGAAAGATAGAGGTGTGATTTGGTGACAAAAAGATTATTAAAGGTTGGAGTTTTATGTTAACATAAAGAGGAAATTATGGAGCAAAATACGTCTTAACCTATGGTTGAAAGCTGAGGTTTAAACCCGTGGTTCAAACACAAACCCAAGGTTGAGCAGTCAAGTCCGAACCTCCAGGTTCAAGTTCCAACCGGCAGGTTCACAACAATCTGAGATGAAAAGTTGCATTAACTCAAGGTTTTAAGTGTCATTAATCTTCAAGTCCGATCATTATCTCTATATTATGATTATGGGGTGTTTGTAACAGCTTTTTGTGATGAATTCAAGCATAAATAAGACCCTAAGCACCCATTATCAACACACACTACCACAAACATTCTAAGGGAATAATTAGAGGTTACTCCCAAGTTACAAGAGAAAGGTTACTTGATCCTTATTCAAGCCTTACACCCTAAGGTCTTGAACACACTTTATCTAACCCGAAAGAGCTCAATAATTCCTGTCATTCCTAAGAAACCAAGAAGAGTTGGTGATACTTGTAAGAAGAGGTGGAGAATTCCCTTATTCAATTGGAGGCCCGAGAAGTGCTATAACTCTTACATTTCTTTCTTGTTGTAATATTGTTTTTGGGTAACTTTCTTCTTATTTTACTTATGATGTTGAACGATTTTATGTTTAATGATATGTTACGTTTGTTGATGAAACTTGTTATGGAATAATTTGTGATACTTGTTTGGGAATCATGTGGACTTATGTATGAATGTTGAATGATTAGTCAGTTAGAAAAGTGATTGTTTTCATAAGTTTGTTTAAATACGATTCGTGTTCTAAACTTGTTAATATGATATTATTGGATTTAAAGGTCGAAAGGATTTCTAATATTGTTTTATTCCAAGAAGTTGGTGCACAAATGGATTGGTACATGATAATTGACAACTATCTAGTATTCAAGTTTTAAATTAATTCGGAAATATTTAATCACGAGATTGGGTCGAAAGGACTCGTAAGAACTAAAGTTTCTAATCATCTTTTCATACATTTGATAAAACAAAGAGCTAACGTAATGGGATGATGTATAGGCCGAAAGGACTCACCTATGAAACTAGTAAAAACTTGATTTTTCTTGATATTACCCATTGACTATAAAACCTTGTGAAAGTACACATGTGCCTTCTACATATATGTTTCACCCAAACATGTTCAACATTCAATCACGTTTGTTTACGATTCCTAAACAAGTCCTTATTTGATTGATTGCTTGAATTTAAGAACCATTGTTTGTTTATTTTCGGTACTTTAGAGGTGACAATCTTATGTGCTATTTGCTTAAAACTTTTGCTAACCTTAATAACGTATAAGTCTCTTGGGACGATCCCTATTTACCACAAACCATATTACATGCGGGCGAGTATACTTGCTCGTATGCGTTGTCTTTATAATTGGTAAAATGGTGTTTTATAAATTTAAAATTTGAGTTAAAATTGAGTAGTATTATAATCTAGTACTCCACACACGCATCAGGTACTTTAGGACTCTTGCACTTCGCGCCAACAAACTCTTTCAATCGATTTGGAAGAATAGGGCAAGGTGTCGGGTAGGATAGGCGATTTGACCATCTGTGTCTTTTGAATTGAACCCCCAAGATAAAACGATAGGATGCATAATTAGAAAACTTGTCATGTTAATAACTAGAGTAGTAATTAGGCTAACACTACTTTCTCCAACTGATTTCCCTTTACCCGTTATTTGCTTAATTGTTATTTAGTTTAATTGTTTTAATCATTAAACCCCCTTTTATTTAGTGACATTAAAATTTAGATATTTTCCGCCCCTTAACTCTTGGGACGACCTCGACTTTACCATCTATCTATACCTCACACGACCGGGTACACTACCCCATTGTGCATAAGGTAGACCTTAGGTAGACGAGACTTTATAAATTTAAAACCTGGTCGGTAAACCCTGCATCAATGAGATTCTTAGGAAGGGCCATAGTATATCTAAGGACCCCTTAAGCTCGCTCGGAAACTCAATTGATGGTAAGCTCGATGATAGGAAAGTTTTAAGGGAAAAATCCGAAAGCCCTGAAGAACCCTTAGTATTATTGGATAGTTCCCTTATAGAGAAGCTTGAGAGAGGTACGGCGAAAATCTCCATCGGATTTAGGAATAGAATAGAGGATAATGACCCCAATGTTTTTAAGATCTCTTGAACTACTAGGAAGAAGTTTATACCTGGTGCATATATTGATCCCGACTCCCTAATGAATGCAATCTCCCTCTTTCTGTACAGCGAAATCTTCGCTGAACAGGTTACGTATAAGGGTTTCAATTTCGTTGGGATAATTAGAAAGGCACCCATTATGGTTGGGGGATTCATTTACAACATTTACCTAACCGTGATTAATGATATGGACTCCATCATTAACCCAAAGTTAACAAACTTAGTCATCAGAAAACCGTTTGTCGAAAAAATGGGAGTAACTTTTAATGTGGGTGATGGTAGTGTATTGTTCACCGATGGTGCTAGGAAAGTAATATTTCAAGATGGTAACGAGGAAGTGTATGAATATCACCCACAATTGGTCAGTAATACAAAGGAACTACAAGTTAGGAGACCCGGTAGGATAAAGCGACGTGACCCTAGTAACCTTAAAATTCCTTGCATGATTGGTCACAACTATTTTTATAATGTATACATAGACGTAGGTTTACCTGTGAACGTTATGTCCTTGTTTCATTATAACAATATTTACACATGGGGGTTAATTTATAAGGTATACAATATTGTTGGTAGAGACCATGATATGCAGGTGTTTGTGGGAAATATGACATTCACAATGGGCTTTACAATCGTACATAATATGAGGATTATGTTGACCCTAAGTTATCACAAGTTATTTTTGAGGCACCTTTTTGCGAGGTCACTAACTTAGTGGTAGACGAAAAAAACGGGATCATGATTTTCACCATATAAGTCGTGGGATTTCAGAGAAGTGGATTGTGATGGGTTAGATAAATTAGGTTCATAACTTGTGTTAAGTGATAATGACATTAGGAGAGGGTGTAAAAATACCTTTGACTTATCATGTGGATTCTTTAAGGATGTTAGTAAGCTTAGTCCAAAATATAGTAGGGACATCCTAGAACTTGAAGACCCAAAATACCTACACTATGAAAGTGATTCTGATAAAGGTGATGAGGATGACCTAGAGAACGTGACGGAGGATGGAGTCCCGTAATAGGGTATGACTTTGAGTCTAGCTACAAGACTCGTAAATAAATAAAAACGCTTCTTGGGAGGCAACCCAAACTCTTTTCATTTTTTGTTTGTTTGTTTATTTTTATTTGATTCCGTATGCATGCTTTATCTTTTTGTTTTATTGTTCATGTTTCAAATAAATTGTGAAAATGCTTTATTTTGTCTTTAACCTCGCCTTAACTACATATAAAGGTATTTTGCAAAAAGATAAGTGTAGGGAAGATCATATTTGTTTTTAAAGAACGAATTGAACATGAATGATAACAATTAGAGATTAGCATACATATTAGTATTTGTTAGAGTCAAATGCTTGTATCGAGTCATAATGCATGTTTTGTAGGACTCCATGTATTAAAACTTAGATTTTTCCAGAAATTTTCCAGAAACAAAATATAAAGAATTTTGTCAGATCATTTCTGGCGGCATCAGGGGTTATAGCCTGACAGCGTCAAGTGTTGTTCCTGAAAAAAATTCCAGGTTTTGCTTTTCTGCTAGAATTGTATAGTTTCGTAAAATCTTTAATTTTTAAACTCTATGAATTTGCAAACATTTATTTTGCAAGCATTATGTCTTAAACCGCTTTCTAGGATTTACTTTTATATAGAAATTACCACCGATTTTATGCGAGGTTTTGCGTTTGTTTTCTTTGTTATTTAGCAGGTTATATTGGACAAGATGATGATTATATTTCAGGAGTGAAGCTTTACATGTTCATTTTCTTGGAGGAAGATTTAACCATGTTACTACTATCATCCATACAGAGCAAATAAGGTAGTATTAGTTTCTTTCATTTTCATTTATCTTCACTCTTACATTTTTTATTTTGAACATTGGGGACAATGTTCGATTTAATTGTAGGGAGGGTAAATTGGGATACCTTAAAAACTATAACTTCACTTGATTTTCGTTTTGTTTAAAAGTAGATGCATAATAAAACTAAGAGAAATACTTTTTAGGGTAATTTTGGCACCAAATTTAAATTTTTTTGCAACATACAGGAGTGAAACTTTAGTCTTAATAAGCGTCTCATGGATAGGAATTGTATGACTAGCACAAAAACCGTACCACTAAAAAATTTCCACCCGAAATATGTGAATTTCTCCTTGAGATCTTTAGGAAAAAGCATTCATTGTTGGTGTTTGTGAGTGTACCGGTAGTATTTAGATTCTAGAACTTGCGTTAGTGATGCATCCCGAGACCGCTAGTGAGACTACGTTTGTGTATTTAGGATTTACTACATGATAAGAGGCATTAGGATAACCCATGTTTTAAACCTATATTATAATTACATTGACTTCATTAGTCAAGTAATTCTCCCACACCTTTGCGATGTACTCATTTTTAGTACACGATACCCCTAGTACACCCCTCAGAGCCTATCTTTTTTGTTTCTAACTTTAAGCATTTTACTTAAAGGAGGAATTTGTTTACAATCCACCCCCGAATGTACACCCAAATCGCCTTAGCCTTTCTTGTATGCACTCATCTTTAGTGCATTATTGTTACTTGTTTAAACCTTTAGTTAATTGTCTAATTGATTACATGGTTGCTAAGCCAAGTCATATCTTGTACATATTGTTGTGGGATGATTGGGTCTCATGGGTAAAGTACTAGTGTTATGGAGAGATGGGGATGAACGTCAGTTATTAACCCTTATGTGCATTAATATTTTAAAGTACTCCAAGTGTTTCGATTTTTTTAATTCAAGTCTTTATTTTTAATTATGTAAAAGTTCAAGTGTAGGGAGAAAACGAGCTCCCTTTTATGTATTATTTTGGATGGTATAGTAAAAGTGTATGCCAAAAAAAAGGGCTGCCATTCGTTTCTTTTATTTATGTTGAATAAAATAGTGTCTTGGAAAATACCAAAAAGAGTTTGTATTTAGTTTAAGTTGAGTCGATTCTTGGCTTAGCAATGCGTCATTGTATATGTAATTGACCAAGATAATTGGCTTGCTACTAATAAACTATCCCTTTATCCAAAAAACCATGTTTTTCCATACCCTTACACCTAGCATTATAACCCTTTAAAAGACCTCTTTGATAGTCTATCCTAGGTGCTTACTCCAAAGTGGTGGAGGTTTTGTTCCTTTCCCAAGCCTATGGTAATCTATTAGCTATGATAGGTAGTGAGAGATATTTTTCCATTTCCATTTGTGATATATAAACTTATAACACCCGAGAGATGAGAGTATCCAAACACTAAATGTGAGGTGCTAGTATTTCCGTGCTTAATTTGACTAAGGTAGAACAATAATTTGTTGTAATTACTTTTATGTTGATGTTAAATGACCCCTAACTTGTATTTTGATTGGTATAAAAGCTCATTTGCTTGAGGACAAGCAAATCACAGGTGTAGGGATATTTGATAAGGATTTATTTGATGCATTTTTAGGGGGTCATTTAAGACCTAAGTCATGAATATATGATCAAATATTGCCTCAAATTGTTTCTTTTCTAATTTTAGGTACTTGGGACGTGATTTCTGGAATATGGAGCATTTTGTACGTTTTTAGGCTCAAGAATGAAGAAAACAAGAAAGTCAAGAAAAATTCAGGATTTACACCTGACGGCGTCAGGCTTTGGATGTTGATGCCGTCACTTGAAGATTGGAGCTGATGTAATTTAACACGTGATGCCCCAGAAAGAATTTGAAGGTTAACACCTGACGGTGTCAGGTGCAATTAAGGTGAGGCCGTCTGGTTTTAGCTTATAACGAGACGGCCCAGAAGGCTTACAACGGGACGACGTCAGGATGTTGTTTGGGCGATACAAAACCCTAAAAATCTCCATTCTAATAGCGTCAGGATCTATAACCTGACACCGTCATCTTGTAATCTCTATATATAGTTTAGGCTTTTTCATTCATTAAGTGTGCAACTTTTGAGACAAACCCTAGGGCCGAATTTTCTAAGAATTCAAGGGTTCCCAAACCCTCTTTTCTCTCATGTTTCATTGAAGATAAGTAACTTTTTAATCATTCAATATGTCTATGTGTTGTTTGATTATCTTTTATGCTTTTCTTCCTTTTAACATGCTAGCTTAAGTTATTTAGTGTTTGCTTAGATCTAATGAAACCTAGTTATTGATTGTTGGTGAGTTGTTTATTGTTTGGTTGATTGATTCGCGTTAGGCATAAGAAAATTGGCTAACCTCCTTTGTGTAACAAGCTTGAATGTTTTAAGAAACGTAATCGGATGTGCATTATGATTTTATTGTTTGTATTTAATGCATGAGTAGATGTTGATGGTTCTATGATAGGGTACTAAACGTGTCATCATAAGAGGAGATAGATATTCATAGAGTTGGGGAAGGACGTGCATGCTCAAACGACTGGTATTAATGAAGACAACCCTTCAACTAAAAAATTGTGACATTCAACAAACCAACAAGAGATAATTAACTAGGGAGTAGTGAAATCTAAGTAAACAAGTTTGTCTCACATATGAAGTCCACCACATTTTATCTTCTTGTTATTTTATTTTCTGTTTATTTAGTTTAATTTGTAGTTTTGGGTTAGTTGATTAGCAACTAATTCCGCCCTCTCTTCCAAAAACCCGAGATTTTTACAGCTTTCATAAAATATAAATTACAAAAAGAATCATCCCTCACCTTTAGACCTAGTTGATCTACACTTCAATCCTAACGACACTATTCCCCTAGAGAATGATCAATCCCCCGAACATACCATGTACTACAATACAACGATCAGGTACACTGCCTGGAGGATTGCAAAATCTCTCAAGATCCCTTGAGAGGTAAAACCTTTTGCGAGGCTGCAATCCACGCATCAATGGATGAACTTAAGAAGTTAGATGTGTGGTCAAAGATCAGAGAGGCCAGATCACACAAAGAATTAATCTAGCATGTAGTGGCGCTTAATGACTCAGACTAGTCTACCTATAAGCTTTGACAGCCATAAGGATCCAGACCTTTGGTGTCCTAAACGGATTCTAGGAAGATAGTCTATGCGAATTGACCAAAGGAGGCTAGTGAATCTCATGCCCCACTTGAAGCAATAGGAAGCTTAATTAGATAACATAGTCATAACAATGTAGGATTAATAACTAGGCTAGTACACTTTCTCCTTACTATTTTCAAATAAATTTTATTTCCGCATTTCATTTTTGTGTATTAGTTTAATTATTCAAACAAATCATAAACCCCTTTTAAAACGTGACATAGAGTTAAGTTAGAATCCATATACACATAGCTCTTGGGACGACCTCGGCTTTACTGAATACTGCACTACACACGACCAGGTACACTGCCCGTAAGTGCATAAGGTAGACCATAGGTAGACGAGACTTAATATAAATTTAAAACCTGGTCAGAAAACCTGCATCATGTTTTTGGAGTCGCTGCCGGGGAGCTATTATAGGATTTTTATTTAAGTTTTTAATTTTTAGTTTCATTCTTGTTTTTTTAACATATCTCTTCAAGTTTAAGGAATAATGGAAGTTGTGGACATTGATACGCTTACCCTCGAGGAGTACCTAGCTATGACTCGAGAAGAGCAAGGGCCGGGGATTGTTAGGCCGGTTATTAGTGAAGATGTTCATTTCGAGATCAAGAACTAGTTCATGAGGTAGTTGCTTGAAAAACCCTTTTCTAGTCACAAGACTGAAGATGCGTATGAGAATGTGGAACATGTCTTGTATATTGATAGCCTCTTCAATATTCTAGGTGTTTCTCATGATGCTATCATGCTCCGAGTGTTTTCGATGACACTCACAGGAGATGCTAAAAGATGGGTTAACAGATTGCCCACTGACGTAATCAACACATGGGATCTCCTTAAGAGGAAGTTCATCTAACGATATTTCCCTCCTTCAAAGATGGTAAAACAACTAGAGGAGATCCATGATTTCAGTCAAGAAGCCGATGAGACATTATACCAAGCTTGGGATAGGTGTAATGATCTTCTCTACAGATGCCCGACTCATGACCTTAACAAACAGCAGAAGGTCAACATATTCTAAAAGGGTCTTAACATTGCAACAAGATAGATGCTAGATTCTCAGGGGCCAATCATGGAATGAATCCTGTTCAAGCCTTTGATGTTATTCAAGACATGACAGACTACTCGCAAAAATGGCATGATTGTATATTGATTATTACTAAAAAACTTGAAAGTCTTGGCAGGGATATGAAGAAGCTGAAGGAAAATATACATGCCATACAAGTAGGATGCGACACTTGCGAAGGAACTTACCTTGCCAAAGACTGCCCATTGGATGAAGAGGATAAGAAAGTTAATGAGGTCAAATATGGTGAACCTAATTGGCCTTTTCAAGGAAACAATGGTAATGGATATCATGTAGGACCGCCTGGGTACTACAATCGTGCTCCTTAAGGAGAAAGGAAATCTAGCCTCGAGGAGACCATCAACAAATACTTGGAAGAGTCGACCAAAAATCAAAAAGAACAAGATGAATTGTTGAAAAGCTTTCAAGAAAACACAAATAAAAGCCTCATTAGTCACGATGAGTCCCTAAAGAACCTCGAGGCAATGATTGGAAAGCTTAGTGAAGATGTACACAAAAGAAATGCATTAGGAAAACCTGAGGGTCAATGCAATAAATCTATTAGAGTCTGCAATTAAATTTTCATTGATGAAGAGGTAAATTCACCCAACAAAAACTTCCATAATTCTAACCAAATTTGTTGAATTTCCCATTTGCAGGCTTGTACTAAGCCACATGAATTTGTGCGAAGCCAGTTGCCAGATAAAGAGGAAAGCTTAGAAAGCTTTACTCTCCTTTGCGCTATTGGTAATTGTGAGTTATCTGCATTAGCCGAATTAGGGTCTAGCATAAATGTCATGGCACTTTCACTATTTCTTGTAACACCCCCAAAATTCGGGTCTAGCGGAAGCATACATGTCATTGGGGTGCTACTATAATGGCATCATAACATAAGTACAAAGAACGGTTTTTATTTCATTGAGAATAAAATGTATTAACAAAACGTTAAGTTTACATTTTATAAAAAAAGTGCGGAAATAGGCCCATAAAATAGTTGAAGTGGTACCAAATGCTTTATCAGAGTCACCTATGACCAATGCCCCTTGCCAAGCGCCTTCAAATAGTGAGCTATCACCTTATACCTGAGAATACATGCTAAAGGTCAGCTAACGCTGGTGAGTTCATAGTTTTTAAGTATAAATAAACCAGTTGTGGACCTAAAGAGTTAAGCGTTTTGTGTTACTAGAGGCAGGGATAGATTTCTCTATTCAACATCATCCAAATCAATTCACAAATGATAGATTTCTTATCTTAAGAAAGATAAGTGGTCATACTGAGCGGATCCCTCGGCGGTCACTAGCCAGGTCATCGATACAACAAGGAACCACCCGTTACTGCCCCGGGACTAGCCGTAGGTAGAAGTCTATTCTTAACTAGGTCAGCCTTAGAAAGTCACCAACTACCGCAAATCTAACCTTAACTAGTCAACACAATATAGCAAATCTAAACTAAATAACAGGTCCAGAAAATAGCCATTTCAAGTATATCAGTCAATCACTCAATCAATCAATCACATCTCAATCAAAAAGTTCACGTATTCAGATAAACAATCATTGAATTTAGTTAAAATGAGCATGTATCCTCCCCCAAAATAGTTATGAAAACTGTTTAAAAGTAAGGGGTATGAACTCACCTTAGCCATAGCAATGCAAGAATCACGACTAACACGACGGGCATCTAGAGCTAATCATTACGATAATCCCAGAAGATAGGTATCACAAATACAATGGTATAGAGATGGCGTAACCTATACGCATACGATTATCTCAGAAAATAGCTCGCGCAATAATATAGTCTGTAAAAGACAGTGTGTCATAATTTTCGTGGATTATTCAAGTTCAGAACTAATAAAAAGTTTAGTATCGACGTTTCATAAGAAAGCTTTAGTATCGACTCCAAATGTTACTCACGCCAAAGTGAGAAAGATATCGACTAACAACTCACACCAAAGAGGACTAAACATCGACATAGTCGTGAAAATGTTAACAACGATCAAACTAACCAAAGAAAACATAGATCATGACGACAATTAGCTATGTACTATAAAATAGGTCAATTGGTAAGTTTCGGTGTTTACCCATATTCCCCAAATAATTTGTAAAGAGTAAATAAAGTTTAGAATGCAAAACCAAGTTTTATAAGAAAGCTCAAATAGTATATCTCGAAATAAAAGTATATGTTAATCAAGACCATTTGGATTATTGTCGGGTTTCTATAAAGATAAGAAGGCCTTTTGAATCAAAGTGTAAGTTTATAATGTTTTATAAATTTCGGCTTTACGAGTCCATTTGTACAACATTCTCAAGTCAACACGACTTTAACTAAATCAATTTCTCAAAATGATATTTCCCGACAATTTACTATAAAATTAATAAAGTAATCATTTATTATTAAACATTATTTACTTATTGTATGTTCATCGCAAATCAAATATATTAAATACGTAATGAATCTAATATATCGTATTCACTTCGAGTCCAATAAATCTATATTGTCCAATGTCCGAGTAATATCGTTATAAATCCAATAATTATCCAAATTATAATCCAATATTCATGTGTCCGATAAGTATACATAGTCCATGTTGTAAATGTCTCCAATTTAATAATTTCAACTGCCGAAACCTTCCCAGGTATACCATTGTTAAACGAGTTAAACACGTTAGATAACCCTTTTTCAATAACCAAAAGTTTTATGTGTATAAACTAAATTAGACCCAACAAAAATAGTATCATATTTTATTTAACTCAATGTGCTGCAACCCATGTCCACCCGATCGAACTCACCCATTTGATTTGACCCAAAAGAACCAACACAAACCACACTCTAAATAAAGTGGTAAAATAAGCTTGAGCCAACGCACCCTAATTGCATCTACATGATTTTTTTCCAATCCAAGACTAACCCAAAATAACAACAAACAAATCTTCAATAATCTCAACAAAAACAATTCAAAATGAGCACCCACTTGCTGCGAAAATAAGCAGATTCAACCCAAGACCCAAAAGTGAACACTTCAATTTTTATGACAATCAAACACTAATAATCTCTTATCACATGAATCTTTATAAAAACGTTTTAGTTCATTTTTACTCACAAAACCCAACCACAACTCAAACCCTTATACGGACTTAGCATCGGATTTGAGACCGAATTAAACAATCACAACTTCAATGTCCTACTCGTATCCCAAGTAAAAATATCCAAACACAAACATATAATGAGGTTGACTCGGGTTAGTTGACTCGACTCGTAACCAAAATAACAACCAAGCCGAAGTGGACCCAACTAAAACCAAACACACAACCAACACTCTTGTGACCAAAGTTTCATCACACGAAAACTATTAAAACATTTTTAATACCGTTTGTAATCCGAGTTTTTAACTCACAAAACTTGTTTACTCATTTTACTAGTTTCGATCCACAAAACCATAACTTCAAGTAAGTATCAGTTCTTATATCCATATTTAGCCATACGACAAATCTATTAACTGTTTTTACCAAATCTTTATCCACGAAAACGTAACACAAAGAAAATAATAAAAAAAGTTTAGGGACCAAGTATACCAACAAAAAGAGTAAGGTGAAGGGGAGAGGAGTGGCTGTGAATGACGCCGAGAAGGAGGAGACGACGGTGATAGTGACTCACGGTCACAAATCGAACCAAACCAAAACCATGATCTGCAAACCCTCATGTGACTCTTACTCGATCTACACGAATCCGCAACAATGAATGCACCCTAGGTCTTGATGATGGTGACTAGCTGTGGAGATGATGGTGGTGGCATTATGGTGGTGCATTTGGTGATGGCAGTGGGTGGTGATTCGAGGGGGAATCTTGAGTAAAAACAGTGTTATGGTTGTTTATGCGGCGCGTGGTGTATCTATACTACTAGATAATGTATTTGGGACTATTCTATAATTAGAAAGGCTTAAAAATTCAGACTTTTACTTACTAATTATGGAAACAACCACCCCTAACAATCACCCCCAACAATTTATAACCACCTCAACAACCACCCCAAACAATTTATAACCACCTCAATAACCACCCCAACAACCACTTTCCACCACCCAACCTCCCTCCTCTTCACCCCAATAATCTGCCCCCGCATCGCGCGGGCACCTTTCTAGTATAAATTGAAAGAGGATGAGAAGAGGTGAATGGTGGTGGTGGCGGTGTAAGGTGACTCACGGCGGTGGTGGTTGGAGCTCGTTGGACATATGAGAGATGGGGGGAGGGTTGTGTTGTCGGCTGGAGAAAAAGGAGAGAGGCGTGGGTTTTTATGAACCCTAAAAATGAATAAGTGTGATATGATTTCCCTTTTTATATCCAACCTAAAATTTTATAACCAACTAAATACAACTTGAAAGGTTTGCAAAAGATGGGGGTCGATAGTGTAAATACCTCCACAGGGATCGGAAGCGTAGTTTATCTAATCTTTTACGAAAGAGGCTCGGAGCTCGTTTAGACAAATAAATGGTGAATACAAAACACGGGAATTATACCATTGTGTTCAGAGTATTATTTCTGATAAAATTGAATATAAATACGTCTTGTATCTCGAATTAATGCCAAATTTGAAATAGGTGATCGTTTCTCCAAACAGAACTTGTTGAGGATTTTTGCGGGTTGTTGCAGCCTCACCTCCTTAAAAGGAATCGTGTCCTCACGATTCAATTCAAGTTACCCGTTAAAGTTGAAAAGAAATGAGCACATACGTTCGAGGATTCATCTTCACATTCCCGCGTGAATTCAGGACTTATTCGTGAGTTTCAACGAACTTGATGGTAGAGATGCTATTGTGCTTGAGTCGTCTGTCCTCACGGTCCATGACTTCGACATTTTTCTCAACAAGGCTTAAACATTCATCCAGATTTCTCCCAACAGAATGATGGCTGCCTCATCGGCAAGTCATCACTTAGATTATACACATGAAAACATCGTGAACGTTGCTGAATTCTGACGGCAGCTCGAGTCGGTGAGTTATCGGATCAACTCCAGCAATGATTCGAAAGGATCGATAGAGTGAGGGTTAAGCTTTTTATGTTTACTAAACGCTTCAAGCATTTTCATGGCGAATCTTTAAGCTTAACGTAGGCTTTATCGTAGAATTCCAGAGGTTTACATTTTCAGGGTTTCTTGATCATTCGCGAGTAGCTTGCATCTCCGTTGAGGATTTTTGCGGGTTGTTACATTTCTAGACCTTAAACTAACAAGTCTAAGGAAAACCAATTTGATAATTGAAATGGCGGATATGGCCAATATTCCCAAGGAACACCTAATCTTAGGAAGGCCCTTCCTCGCTACTTCACACGCCCAAATTAAAGTCTTTGAGAAGGAAATTTCATTAGGTGTTAATAACGATAGGGTTGTATTTAAAATGAATGAAGTTTTATGTCAAGAAACTAAGGAAATAGCTAGTTTGTGCATGGCTAACATAGCGGTAGAAGATGAGCAGGGGGAAATATTTGAAATTTCCGATGACCTTTTTGCCTATGAGACTCCTTCGTGTTTAAAGTTTCAATAGAAAGTTAAGTCCTATGAAAGCGATGGATCTTTTTGGGATGATGATTCATCATTAGATGAAGGGGACGGTGAAAGAGCTTCAACAACCATAATAGGAAAACTTCATGGTTGTATGCCGATGACAATTATAAAAGATTGGTCAAAACTAACTATGCCAACATGTGACGCTCTTGTCTTCAAGTGCAATGGAGGAGGATAGATTAGGTTGAGGCAATTAAAGAAGGAAGCAAATTTTTGGTGGTGCTTTGAAGATGAAGATGTAACTAAAGAAACATGGTTCCGTAATCACTTCATAGGTGTTAACTTAAATGAGAAGGTTGAATGGATCGCCAGTTAACTTTTGTAAACTGGCTATTATGATGTATAGAGGAACGACCCAAGCTTGGCCAACATGTGATCCCTTTCTAAAGAAATGTAACAGAGGGATGTTCCCTGAAAAGAATATGCTCAAACGTAACGAATGGGCATGTTTTCATGAAGACGAGAGAGGATAAGTCAGCTACCATGGGATATCTTTTGAAAATAGGTCAAGGTAAAGTTCAGAGAAGTTCAAGTGAGTAAACAGGTCAAAATTTAATTACGCGATGAATGGGACCAATCTTATACCACTTGGGATAAGGGCAAGGCCAGACAATCCCATCCACCCACGTAATACCCATGGCTTTGAGTCTAATTTAAAGACTCTTAAAATAAACAATAGTGATCTTTTGGGATGTGGAAAACTAGAATGGCGGGTTGAATAGTTTTACGTCTTTTTAATTTGATATAAAAGATTGTTTGCATGTTTTCTTTGCTTTCAAAAATTTAAATTCGATATTATGTGAACTCAAGTCTTGCACAATATAAACACCAACAAATATGTATGATATAACAATAATAATGTAAGTAAAGAAATAAATGAGAGATGGAAAGATCAAACCGCGAGACAAGAGATTTATAGTGGTTGGCAACAAGGACACCTTCCTTGCCCTACTCCACTCCCCGAGCACCTAACTCGAGAGTTTTCTTCACTATGTCAACAAGCTCCCTTATGGCGGAGAAAACCTTACGCACCAATATACACACCAAAACTTCATCACAACTTGTTCACACCACAACTTCTTCACACCTATCTATCTTCACACCTATCAATCTTCACACCTATCTACTTCACAACTATCTTCTTCACAACTATCTACTTCTCAACTATCTACTTCCCAACAATCTTCTTCACAACTATCTAATTTCCAACTATCTACTTCACAACAATCTTCTAAACAATCACTCTATCTACACACTAAGCTAATCTATCTTCTACCAAATATTCACAACAAATAACATAAAGAAATATATGTAATGGATGATATTCTAACAACTTGGATGTGGAGGTCACAACAAGTTGTAATACTTCTTCTCTTGGAGGATAGAAGTATTCTTCTCTTGCACTTGAGAGGTTGACGTTTGGATCACTTTGAAACAAAGATTTATGTATGTATGATCAAAGGATTTAGAGAACAGGAATGGAGATCTAGAACAGAAAATTTAGGAGTGCAAAAGGTGAGAAAAATCTGTGAAATGTACCAGTATTTATAGGCAAACAAATTACTGTTCTGGAGCGTGGCCGGTCCCCTTAATCATTAAGGGGGCCGCCCCCTCCAGAACATTGGGATTGTTTGTCCTTTTTTGGGAAAAGTTTTTCTTGATTATATTTGCCATTTTTGGTTAAAAATTTGAATTCATATATTTATAATGATTTAAATATATTCTTTTAATTCCAAAAATGATTTTATAAAAGATATAAAATGTTTATGACATTTTATAAAAGTTCTAGTGATTAGAGAAAAATTTCCTTTGATCATAGATTGCAATAAACACTTTGTTTATTCATACCTCAAGTGATTTGGATGTAAAGAGAATATGTATCGCTAAATACTTGTTTACGTCATAAATTTTAGTTCAATAAGTTTATGTTTTGTAATTATCAAAACATAGAGATATTGTTAATATGTTAACAATGTTTTTAGTCATTTTTTATGTCAACAATCTCCCCCTTTTTGATGATTATAAAACCTTAAACTCAGTAGGTCTAAAATTAATTTTTAGACAAGTATTTAGAGTTTAATATTCCCTTCTCCCCATTTTTGTAAAATCAAAAAGGGTATGCCGATTAAGCTTCATGAAAGAAGTTAAACGGGTAGGAAGCTCCCCCTTGATGTATGCTCCCCCTCATTTGAGAGCACCAAAGAAACGAGCTATGGAATGCTTGGCTACAAAAAATATGTGAGGAGAACAAGACATATATATGCAAAGCAACAATAATGCAAATAAAAATAGATTCATTCATGTAACAATTCGCAATTTCAGGGTAATTACTATTCCCGGAAATTTTAACTATTCACTTTTACTATTCATTTTTCCCGAAATTTTCCCGAAATTTGATTTTTGTTTCTTGGCCTCGAGTGATAAATCATTTCCATGGCAAATTAAAAGTTTAACTTTCATAAGCTCATTTTCGTGAAAGTTATTAAGGAATTACACGTTTTAGGGTAAAACGTCATTCAAAAATTCTACGCACAACGAAACACGACCGCGTTAAGTGACCCCGCATCAGAAAAATGTTTGACACACTCATGATTTATTTGAGAATTAATCGTGACTGTGAAAAACATGACCAAAATAAGCCTCGGCCGTGAAAAACTGGAATTTTCAGTTTTTAAGCGTTTTTACTCAGCCGTAACCTTAGCCTATACCTGCACCGCGTTTCTAATACGATTTGAGTTTTTAACTTATTAGAAAAAGTCAACATATTTTTCCCTCCTCCTTTGACCAAAAATCATTCCTTGATTTTATAAGTCATTCCTTGAATTTTAGGCTTACGGTTTGATGTCTAAAAGACATTTAATACCAACCGACACTAGACTGAGCCCAGTCTAGACATTATAAGTCTTTTTAAATCATTTATATCCTATTAGAAAAGTAACATTTTTCTTTTCTCAATTTTACGCAATATTCGTACGTTTTACGTATTACGCGTTTTAGACCCGTGTTTCCAGTTTTAGCAGGGTTTTACCACCCAAATGGAACCTACCACTCATTTTATATTTTATTATGGAGTATTTTGACAAGTTTAATCATTCTTCCAAGTTTCGTATTTTTACGATACCCGGTTTTACGTTTTGTGACGTAACAACTTACGGTTTGCATTTTACGGAGTCAAAACTAACTACATAAGCTTGGATAAGATCATCACAAATCAATACTTCCTCCCCAAGCTTGGCAAACCGCCACTAGGGGGGGGGATTCACACTAGGTGGCTTGATCTCATGCTTTAGGCCTTAAGATGTTAACATGTGTTAACCTTGGTGAGCAAGTGTTGACAAGTCAATGAAATGTAACCTCCTCAAGCTCCTATAAAGCCTTTCTCCCCCTCTTGTTTCCGTGGGATATATCACACACCAACACCATATCCTTTGCTCATTCTCTTCCAAATTTCTAGCAAGATTCAAGAGCAAGTTCAAGGTAGAAACTCTAGTTAGGTTATCATTCATCAAACACTTCCATAACCTCATATACTTGGTGATTTCTCTTGAGTTTGAATCCACTCAAGTCACCTCAACTTTCATCATCTCTCTTTCAAGATTACAAGAGTAGAAAGATTGCTTGAAGTGAAGTGGGTTGAAGCAAAAGTCTATCAAAGTCCTATCCTTACATGTTAATTTCCTTTCATCTTTGAAAGCCAAAAGTTGTAAGCCAAACCCTAACATGCTTCTTGTTGAATAATCATGTTCATGTTATTTACATATTATTTATGCTATATTATGTCTTGTATTCATGTCCATGATGTATAAAAGTGAGTAAAACAAGTTGTTGTAATTGATTGACAAGATAAGTTATTAAAACAAGTAAACTAGTGACTTTCTTGGTATAACCTGATCAAAATGGTAAAATTATGATATTGGATCATTACATATTACAGTAGAGGACTTAACAAGGAAACCATAGCAATTTGAACGAGTATACGAGTCAAAAGTTACGCCCATTTGAAGTTACCAAAGATTTGCGGCAAAACTGCCTAAACCATACTGTTTTGCATTCTGACTTTTTTAAAGTCAGCCTTCTGGTCCGATTCATCAAAAACTTAAAACACGAAAGTTGTCCGGAACGACGTTTTCGTTCAGGCATTAATAAGCTCGAGTCCTGAAAACGCTTTCCGTGTGATAATTTCTTCAAATTCTTAACAGCCCATTTTTAGACCAAAATCATTACATATAGGTTATGGTTTATGAAGACCAAAGGGGTCTTATGACCTAGAATCAAGACCACAACCATGGCTAGAGCCAAGGTTGAGTCTCAAGACCATGGAACAATGACCAAAGGTCATGGCAAGGCTATGACGAAATGACCATGCAAGCTTACTTAGGCGTAAACATGAAACAAAGAGTTAACGATAACTTGAACAAACAATTTGGATCTACTTCACTTAAAGGAACCATGAGATATTACGAAGAAAAATGGTCATACAAGACTTATGAAACTTCCCCTAATAACAATCTTCATGTAATAATAAACTTTCCTAAGTTTATTCAAATATTGGACATGTAACTTTTCGGATCAAAACTTATATCTATATATTTTATCAACTACTACAATAGTAGGGAGCCTCATGTGAGGAGTTCATTATGTAAGCCGTCGAGTTGAGTTGTGGATTTATGAATTAAAGTGTCCTGGCTCCTCGAACGTTTACTAACATGACTTCTGAATTATGTCGGCCCGAACGGTAGTAAACGATGTATAAGACATACATGTTTCATGAATCATTACTTTCAAAGACTTACACTATACATCATACCACATCATGGACTAGATGCAAGATATTTATATAGGCACTTATTCATATTCTTTACTCAAATCCTAAGTCGCAACATTCTATTATAGGTTGCTCGTAGAAACCTTCACGATTCAACCGTTACATTCATTACTTGCTATCTTACTTAAGGTGAGTTCATAGCCCCACTTTACATTACTTCAATGTTTTACAAACCCTTGGGGGAAATACATGCTATTTTTAACCGAGCACAATGTTTTTAAATTGTATACTTGCCTGATGTTTTATTATCACTAAGTACCAGCCTTGCTAAACCGAGATCCCTTATTATGAACCATTTAATCACTAGCGATAGTGAGCGCAAATATTGTGAATAGGCCTATTGGGATTGACGAATCCCATTTGTATTGACTAAGTTCAAATAAATGCACTAATATTTGAGATTTAAGTATGTTAGCAAAGTACCTACCGGGATAAATCTGCCGATCGATATTGGTACACGTTAATGTTTTGGTGTCATAAGCTTAGTGTATAATACATTTTATGGGCGTATAATAACGTAGCCTGCCTGTTTTGTTTTCCAAACATTGGTGTGAGTCTATAGTTCACACTACCAACATATTGTGTTCAAACATTAAACAAACTCTATGAATATCACTCAACCTTTGTGTTGACCTCTCAAGCATGTATTTCAGGTTCATGACGATCAAGGATGGTACGGAAGGGTACGGATACTCAAGAGGGCTATAAAATTTATTATCATTCGAAAACTCACGTAATGTGATTTGTAAACATGGAACCAATTGGGACCTCATTTTGTAATCTCTGATATTTATACAATTTGAATGATAAATCTTTTAAAATGACTCAATTGGAGTTCGTTTTCTATTATTGTGACTATTGTGCCGTCGAGTAACACCCAGTTTGAATTCCGCTGCATCATGAATTGGGGGTGTTACAGATTGGTACCAGAGCCATGGTTATAGAGAAACGGGTCTAAGTGAGACCTAAACTATAACTACAATCACAAGCAAAAACATTTTTATAGCCTTCCGCTCTCCGTGTCTTCCATCCTCCAGACGATTATGGACTTAGTAAGCATGTTATACTACACAAACATATTAGTATATTCATATATACCCATTTTGAGCATTTCCCCGTAGACATTTTTATGATACACAAACATAATTGCATATTAATATATGTACCCGAAACATAATTGAGCATTTCCCGGTAAGCATTAGTATATTGATATATAAACTTGGTTTATTTTCAATCATTTATCTAAACAATGGACTAAACATATCTGCGTATGCCTATTCTAGGGCATTTTGACACAACCACATCCTCCCAATCATGTTCCTACTCCAACATTTTATGTCCAAGACATTGTAACTGATTGCAATGGTCTTTCCTATTTTCCAAGACATTGTATTATACAATGGTCTTAACCATTTCTCAAATGTTTTGAGTCACACAATGGTCTAACCTACTTCCCAGACATTGTGAATTGCACAATGGTCTAACCTACTTCCCAGACATTGTGAATTGCACAATGGTCTAACCTACTTCCGAGACATTATGTTTTTTGCAATGGTCTCTAGAATCATTCCATCACATCATCAATATCATTTCATATGATATCAAAAACCCATCACAATCTTTCGATTTCTAAATAGAAATATGAGATTTTTAAATGACAAACAAATCCATCACCTACAAAAGCTGAACTTCAGCCCTACATTCATCAAAGTTTTCTTTTGAAACCTTCATTATTAAAAGTTCGTGATCCTGGCCAAGTATGTTCTATTTTAGAACTACTTAAAACTTCCTTTCCATACGTACCTACCCTTACTATCTTCTATGCAATGGAATATGAAAACATACGTTACAAGTCTTGTATGGGCGGGACTTGCAACTTAAGGGTTTGACATCGCCTTTGTTTAGTGGACAGTTTCCCGAAAGCAACGGACATATCACAAGTATACCTAATTTAGGTATTTGAAAATTTTATCGAACCTTAGCTAAATATAGACTAGTCACCTATATTTAACCTAGGGACAGTGGAATATAGTCTGACTAACTATATTCGACTTAAAATTTCCAAATACTGAGAATAGTTGTACTAGAGTTATGTTTAGATTGATTTCCTACATGAACACGATAAACCACCAGAATACATTAAAACAATCTAGAGACACGATAGTGTCTTACCACTCAGCAAGATCTTAACACCTTAATTCATTCTTGAAAATTTTCATTTATGAGATAATCCGAACTACTATCTTGGGATAGTTTTCAATTATTCTCTTCATCCTGTAGAAGTACTATCCTGTTTAGGTCCTAAGGATACCATCCCGTCATACACCTTTAAAATTTCTTAAAATTTTAAAGCAAACTTGACATCTCTACCAATATTAACATTAAGCATACACTACGCACTTTTGTTCACCAACATATCATATCATTATCATCACAAGTCCAAATACTCCATACATCCAAGATCTGATAAGATGTATCATGATCTTAAACTACTCTATTGGTGGCCAAACATGAAAGCCGATATTGCAACATACGTTAGCAAATGTCTTACATGCTCCAATGTAAAAGCCAAACATCAAAAACCATCCGGTCCATTGCAACAACCAGAGATTCCTATGTGGAAATAGGAAAGAGTTACTATGGACTTCATTACCAAGCTCCCAAAGACATCAAGCGGTTATAACTCCATTTGGGTCATAGTTGATCGTCTCACAAAATCCGCACACTTTATACCAATCATAGAGACTTACAAAATGGAACAACTTACTCGACTGTACGTCAAAGAAATAGTCTCAAGACATGGTGCACCGATATTCATCATATCGGACCGAGATGGTAGATTTACTTCCAATTTCTGGCAGTCCCTCCAGGACACCTTTGGAACAAATCTAGACATGAGTACAGCGTATCATTCTCAGACCGATGGTCAGAGTAAACGAAACATTCAAACACTTGAAGACATGCTGCGAGCTTGTATAATAGACTTTGGAAAAGGATGGGATACTCATCTACCATTAGTCGAATTTTCCTACAGCTATCATACAAGTATTAAAGCAGCTTCATTTGAAGCACTTTGCGGTCGAAAGTGTCGTTCACCTGCTTGTTGAGCTGAAGTGGGGGAAGTTCAACTCACTGGTCCAGGACTCATCCGTGAAACAACGGATAAGATTGTACAAATCAGAAGTCGACCACAAGCCGCAAGAGATCGACAGAAAAGTTATGCCGACACACGACGCAGACCCCTAGAATTCCAAGACGGAGATAGGGTTATGCTAAAAGTATCGCCTTGGAAAGGCTTGATACCTACATTACATTGCTCGGGCATGGCATGATACCTACATTACATTGCTCGGGTATGGCCTGATACCTACATTACATTGCTCGGGTATGGCTTGATACCTACATTACATTGCTCGGGTATGGCTCGATACCTACATTACATTGCTCGGGTATGGCATGATACCTACATTACATTGCTCGGGTATGGCATGATACCTACATTATATTCGCCACAAGAATCCTACATTATATTCGCCACAAGAAATCCTATCTTTTCACCGACATCGCTTCAAATCATGACATAAACTAAACTTCGGGACGAAGTTCCCGTATGGGGTAGAGACTGTAACAATTCGCAATTTCAGGTTAATTACTATTCCCGGAAATTTTTACTATTCACTTTTACTATTCATTTTTCCCGAAATTTGATTTTTGTTTCTTGGCCTCGAGTGATAAATCATTTCCATGGCAAATTAAAAGTTTAACTTTCATAAGCTCATTTTCGTGAAAGTTATTAAGGAATTACACGTTTTAGGGTAAAACGTCATTCAAAAATTCTACGCACAACGAAACACGACCGCGTTAAGTGACCCCGCATCAGAAAAATGTTTGACACACTCATGATTTATTTGAGAATTAATCGTGACTGTGAAAAACATGACCAAAATAAGCCTCGGCCGTGAAAAACTGGAATTTTCAGTTTTTAAGCGTTTTTACTCAGCTGTAACCTTAGACTATACCTGCACCGCGTTTCTAATACGATTTGAGTTTTCAAGTTATTAGAAAAAGTCAACATATTTTTCCCTCCTCCTTTGACCAAAAATCATTCCTTGATTTTATAAGTCATTCCTTAATTTTTAGGCTTACGGTTTGATGTCTAAAAGACATTTAATACCAACCGACACTAGACTGAGCCCAGTCTAGACATTATAAGTCTTTTTAAATCATTTATATCCTATTAGAAAAGTAACATTTTTCTTTTCTCAATTTTACGCAATATTCGTACGTTTTACGTATTACGCGTTTTAGACCCGTGTTTCCAGTTTTAGCAGGGTTTTACCACCCAAATGGAACCTACCACTCATTTTATATTTTATTATGGAGTATTTTGACAAGTTTAATCATTCTTCTAAGTTTCGTATTTTTACGATACCCGGTTTTACGTTTTGTGACGTAACAACTTACGGTTTGCATTTTACGGAGTCAAAACTAACTACATAAGCTTGGATAAGATCATCACAAACCAATACTTCCTCCCCAAGCTTGGCAAACCGCCACTAGGGGGGGGGATTCACACTAGGTGGCTTGATCTCATGCTTTAGGCCATAAGATGTTAACATGTGTTAACCTTGGTGAGCAAGTGTTGACAAGTCAATGAAATGTAACCTCCTCAAGCTCCTATAAAGCCTTTCTCCCCCTCTTGTTGCCGTGGGATATATCACACACCAACACCATATCCTTTGCTCATTCTCTTCCAAATTTCTAGCAAGATTCAAGAGCAAGTTCAAGGTAGAAACTCTAGTTAGGTTATCATTCATCAAACACTTCCATAACCTCATATACTTGGTGATTTCTCTTGAGTTTGAATCCACTCAAGTCACCTCAACTTTCATCATCTCTCTTTCAAGATTACAAGAGTAGAAAGATTGCTTGAAGTGAAGTGGGTTGAAGCAAAAGTCAATCAAAGTCCTATCCTTACATGTTAACTTCCTTTCATCTTTGAAAGCCAAAAGTTGTAAGCCAAACCCTAACATGCTTCTTGTTGAATAATCATGTTCATGTTATTTACATATTATTCATGCTATATTATGTCTTGTATTCATGTCCATGATGTATAAAAGTGAGTAAAACAAGTTGTTGTAATTGATTGACAAGATAAGTTATTAAAACAAGTAAACTAGTGACTTTCTTGGTATAACCTGATCAAAATGGTAAAATTATGATATTGGATCATTACATATTACAGTATAGGACTTAACAAGGAAACCATAGCAATTTGAACCACCTAAAACGAGTATACGAGTCAAAAGTTACGCCCATTTGAAGTTACCAAAGATTTGCGGCAAAACTGCCTAAACCATACTGTTTTGCATTCTGACTTTTTGAAAGTCACCCTTCTGGTCCGATTCATCAAAAACTTAAAACACGAAAGTTGTCCGGAACGACGTTTTCGTTCAGTAACAAAGAAGCTCGAGTCATGAAAATGCTTTCTGAGTGATAATTTCTTCAAATTCTTAACAGCCCATTTTTAGACCAAAGTCATTACATATAGGTTATGGTTTATGAAGACCAAAGGGGTCTTATGACCTAGAATCAAGACCACAACCATGGCTAGAGCCAAGGTTGAGTCTCAAGACCATGGAACAATGACCAAAGGTCATGGCAAGGCCATGACAAAATGACCATGCAAGCTTACTTAGGCGTAAACATGAAACAAAGAGTTAACGATAACTTGAACAAACAATTTGGATCTACTTCACTTAAAGGAACCATGAGATATTACAAAAAAAATGGTCATACAAGACTTATGAAACTTCCCCTAATAACAATCTTCATGTGATAATAAACTTTCCTAAGTTTATTTAAATATTGGACATGTAACTTTTCAGATCAAAACTTATATCTATATATTTTATCAACTACTACAATAGTAGGGAGCCTCGTGTGAGGAGTTCATTATGTAAGCCATCGAGTTGAGTTGTGGATTTACGAATTAAAGTGTCCTGGCTCCTCGAACGTTTACTAACATGACTTCTGAATTATGTCGGCCCGAACGGTAGTAAACGATGTATAAGACTAGGGGTGTCATATGGGTCGACCCGACCCGACCCGAACCCGATAAGGCCTTATAGGGTCGGGTTGATTCGGGTCCAATATACCTTATCGGGTTATCGGGTCAACCCGATAAACCCGATAGCCTTATAGGGTCGGGTTGCGGGTCTTAATTATTTCGTTATCGGGTTATCGGGTTGACCCGATAACCCGATAAGCTATAATAACCCATTAAAAGTTTTATAATTTTTGAACTAAACCCGATAACCAGATAACCCGAACCCGATAACCCGAACCCGATAGACCCGATAACCCGATAGACCCGAACCCGATAACCCGATTCCTTATCGGATCGGGTTGCGGGTTAATTTTTATTTTTTGAAAACCCGATAGACCCGACCCGATAGAGGCTTATCGGGTCGGGTTGACCCGAATGACACCCCTATATAAGACATACATGTTTCATGAATCATTACTTTCAAAGACTTACACTATACATCATACCACGTCATGGACTAGATGCAAGATATTTATATAGGCACTTATTCATATTCTTTACTCAAATCCTAAGTCGCAACATTCTATTATAGGTTGCTCGTAGAAACCTTCACGATTCAACCGTTACATTCATTACTTGCTATCTTACTTAAGGTGAGTTCATAGCCCCACTTTACATTACTTCAATGTTTTACAAACCCTTGGGGGAAATACATGCTATTTTTAACCGAGCACAATGTTTTTAAATTGTATGCTTGCCTGATGTTTTATTATCACTAAGTACCAGCCTTGCTAAACCGAGATCCCTTATTATGAACCATTTAATCACTAGCAATAGTGAGCGCAAATATTGTGAATAGGCCAATTGGGATTGACGAATCCCATTTGTATTGACTAAGTTCAAACAAATGCACTAATATTTGAGATTTAGGTATGTTAGCAAAGTACCTACCGGGATAAATCTGCCGATCGATATTGGTACACGTTAACGTTTTGGTGTCATAAGCTTAGTGTATAATACATTTTATGGGCGTATAATAACGTAGCCTGCCTGTTTTGTTTTCCAAACATTGGTGTGAGTCTATAGTTCACACTACCAACATATTGTGTTCAAACATTAAACAAACTCTATGAATATCACTCAACCTTTGTGTTGACCTCTCAAGCATGTATTTCAGGTTCATGACGATCAAGGATGGTACGGAAGGGTACGGATACTCAAGAGGGCTATAAATTTTATTATCATTCGAAAACTCACTTAATGTGATTTGTAAACATGGAACCAATTGGGACCTCATTTTGTAATCTCTGATATTTATACAATTTGAATGATAAATCTTTTAAAATGACTCAATTGGAGTTCGTTTTCTATTATTGTGACTATTGTGCCGTCGAGTAACACCCAGTTTGAATTCCACTGCATCATGAATTGGGGGTGTTACAATTCAAGCATATATGAGATGATCATAGAAATGAACATCATTACAACATTCAATATGCTTGAAGCATATTGATTACAATAAAACAAAAGAAACAACATAGTCCTAAATTGCCAAAGAGAGCACTTGGACTTGCTTGCAACCCATGGTTGAGTGTTTTATTTGCTTGAGGGGAACATAAGCATAGAGCTTAGTTGATTGATGGAGAAGTATATGGAGTGGGGTATGGAGCGGAAGAGGTGGATCTCACGATGTTGTATCGTGTCAAGGGTGGTATTGGATGAGGACGAGTGCGAAGATATTCGATCCAAGAAATATCTTCAGTCAAGTAGAGGATTTGTTTTTGAAGGAGGATGCAACAAGGGCAAAAGTGAGTGTGGTTTGTAACTTGATCCAAGTTGAGAGAGTGAGGTAGGCAATTTGCATAGGGTGATGATGGAGGTTGCCCTTTGTTGCGTTGTGCAAGATGCATAGCAAGGAGATCACTAAGATCATGGATTTAGTTTATTTCATCACGGAACTTTTGCTTTTCCGTGGCAATGTGGAGGGAATCATTGTGTTGATGTGGATGAATTGGGGTTGTGTAGTTGAAATTGAAATTGTTGGAAGTGTAGTTTGATGGTTGATCAAACTTGTATGGATCATTATAAGTGGTTGGAGGTTGAGATATGTATTTTGGCATCAAGGTGGATGTTTGGCCAATGTTGTATGGTTTGTAAAGAGGATCAAGGGAATGTACTTGTGGGTTTGGTGTAAAGTTTGGGAAGTGAGTAGTTGGAGGTGTTAAGTGATTTCCAAGTTCATTGGTTATGATGGATTTATTTCGAGGGCTTTTTCTTCGCCAAACGAGTTTCTCTGTCATCCTTGCTAGCCTTGAGGCTTTTGGTTTTGGTTTGTTTGGAGAGGTCATGATGAGATGAATCGAGAGTTTTGAAGATTGGGATATTTATAGTGTAAGATTTGTGTGTTTATGGATGGATAAGGTTTGTTTGGGAGATTAGGACAAAATAGGTTGGTGAAAATTGGGAAATGTAGGTTGAAATGGGCAAAAAAAAGCAGAAAAGATTCTGTAAACCCGACCATCAGATGGCCAATCCCCTTAATTAGGGGCCGGTCCCATTAATCATTAAGGGGGCCGCCTTATATAATTAAGGGGGCCGCCCATCTGGTGGTTTCGAGATTGCCAGAATTGGGTTTTTGGCAGAAAATTTGTAGAAAGGTTGTGTTTTTGGGTTTGGATTGAAGCAAGTTCAACTCTTTGAGGCAATATAGCATCAAATCTAATCATAATATAGCAAGCATGCAAAAACACTTAAGTAATAGAGCAAACAAGCAATTAATAATAATCTAGAAGAGACAAGCAAAGGCAAGGGCACTCAATCTTCCTAGAGCAACTATCTTAAATCAAAGGCAAAGGCAACCAGTGAGTGAAAAACTAGTGATGGAACAAGATGACAACATTGTGAGTGATTTTGTCCTAGTGTGTGCCTATATGCAACAAATGTGGAGTTGTGATTGTTTCGACTCCTAAATGCAAATAAGTAAACTTCCTAAGAAACAATCCAAAATCTCCTTGATTCAATTTTTTCTCGATTCATGAATGTCAATGTTATATATTAGATTATATATTTTGACGATTCATGTGAGATTTTATGCATGATTTAAGAAAAAGTTTTTAGCATTTGTCAACAATGCAAGGAAAATGGTTTTCATGTATTTCCTAGATGTGAAAATAGTTTTAAAAAAAATTTGATTGGGTTTTACAAGAGAGTATATGTAATAAAAATGAGGTTTCCCAATCTTTAATTTTGTGCGAAATAGATTCCTAGACTCAGATATGAAGAGGTGGAAGAAAAATAAATTTTATGCAAGTAATAAATAGTGTAAATGCAATAAAATTTAGTCAACTTGTTCCATCATTCCTAATCCTAAATACAAGTGGTTAAATAATTCACGCTTAAGGGGTTTAGTGAATATATCCGCAATATTATCTTCCGATGCAACCTTTTCTATGGATATGTTTCCTTTTTGTACATTATCCCTAAGGAAGTGGTAGCGTATTTCTATATGTTTAGTCCTAGAGTGTTGAACCGGAGTTTTACTTAAATCTATCGCACCTTTGTTATCGTACATAATAGGAACATTTACTAACCTAATGCCATAGTATACGAGAGCTTGTTTCATCCATAGTGCTTGTTGACACGCCTTTTCAGTGCTTACATATTCGGCTTCGGTGGTAGAAATAGCAAGAGCGGTTTGCTTCTTTGAAAACCTAGATGTTAGACAACATCCCATAAAAGTGCAAATACCGCTAGTGCTCTTTTTATCTACGTAGTCTCCCACATGATCCGAATCCGCATAGACGATGGTTTCTATGCCGGATCCCTTAGGATACCATAATCCTAAGTGTATAGTGCCTTTAATGTATCGGAAGATACGCTTAACCACTTATAGGTGAGAGGTTTTGGGATCCTCTTGAAAGCGGGCACAAAGGCAGACACTAAACATGATATCGGGTCTACTTGCCGTTAAGTATAGTAAACTACCTATCATTCCTCTATACTTAGTATTATCTATGGACTCAACTTCATCATCCTTTGTGAGTTTCACTTCCGTAGACATGGGAGTTTTCATGGGTTTTGAGTCTTCTAGGCCAAATTTCTTAAGCATTTCCTTAATGTACTTAGATTGGTTAAAGAATGTTGACATAAATAATGCATAAAAATGTTATTTATATTTTTCGATATCTCTATGTTTTAACGATCACAAAATGTAAAATCATCAAACGTAAGATTACTACGTAAACAAGTATTAAGCTAGTTTATATCATTATATCCAACTTAATCACTTAAGGTATGAATAAACAAGTGCTTAATACATCTCATGATCAAAGGGATATTTAATTAATTATTACAAAGTTTATTTAATTATATAAATATATTATATATTTTTGAAAAACACTTTTGGTAATAAAGAAAAATGTTTTAATCATACTAAATATATTAATTCAAATTTTTAACCAAAATCAGTTAGTTTTTAACCAAATAAACTTTCCCCACTAAATGACAGATTTTCTGGCCGTTACAGCTGGGCGGCCCCCTTTATTATAAGGGGAGGTCCCCTTAAAATTAAAGGGACCGGCCATGAATTAAGGGGACTGGCCAGGCTCCTGTGTCAGAATCTGTCAGAATTTTCCCCTATAAATACCACCTTAAATCTGACATTTTCTCCAACCTTTTGCACGAAAATTTCAGATCTAAAACTCTCTAAACATCTTTCAAAACCCTTTGATCATTAGATTACTAATCCTTGTTTCAAGTGATTCAATCCCTTCTCATCCATTCTCATCCAAAGTGCAAAAGAAGAATATTCCTTTTACAACAAAGTTCAAGAAGTATTGTAGAGTAGTTGTGTATATTGTGTATATTATTTGTGAAGTTGTGTTGTGCTTGTAATAAGTAGTTTAGGAGAAGTAGAAGTTGTGTAGGGAGAAGAAGTTGTGTAGTAGTGAAGTAGTGTGAAGTTGTGAAGAAGGTGTGGTGTGTATAAGTAGTATAGAAGTTGTGAAGAAGTCGTGACATTGGCTCTAGCTAGGATTAGAACCCGACATCTAGCTTTGTGTCGTTAAGCCGGTCTAAGCGATAGTTGTGTAAGGTTTCTCCGCCACAAGGGAGTTTGTTGACATAGTGAAGAAAACTCTCGAGTAGGTGACTCGGGGAGTGGAGTAGGGACAAGGAAGGTGACCTTGTTGTCGAACCACTATAAATCCTTGTGTTGTGGTTTGATCTTTCCAACTCTTTTCATTACTTACGTATTTATTTATACAATATTAGCTTAGTTAGATAATAACTATATAATTGTTCATATAGTGCAAGTATTGAAATCACATAAACTAGAATCGAAGTTTTTAAAACAAACTTGTTTTTATAAATTTTAAAATGGACGTAAAACTATTCAACCCCCCCCCCCTTCTAGTTTTCCACAATTGGTATCAGAGCCACGTCTTGCAAGATCTTTAAAATATATTGTATTTTAAAACTTGTAACGATCTATGAAATCTGAAAAATATTTAGAAGGGCAATCTATGCAAAGACCACCACTATTTGAAAGTGATGGATTTTTATATTGGAAAAATCGATTCGAAACTTATGTGAAATCAAAAGATCTAGATCTTTGGCATGTTATTACCAATGGTGATTTCTTACCTATTCAAAATAATCCCGAAACAAAGAAAGATGAAATCGTATCTTTTGAAAAACAAAATGATAATTTAAAAAGAAAACTTGCTAAAAATAATGAAGCAAAAATGGTTATTTATAATGTGCTACCACCTAAAAAGTACGAAAGGACCTTTATGTGTGAAACCGCAAAAGAAATTTGGAACTCTTTACTAATAACTCACCAAGGTAATAGTCAAGTCAAAGATAATAAGATAGACCTACTTGTTCAACAATATGAACAATTCACGATTCCGGAAGAGGAATCAATTGATAATGCTTTTGCTAGATTTAACACTATCATCACAAGTTTAAAAGCACTTGATGAGAACTTTTCTAGTAAGAATTTTGTTAGGAAGTTTCTTAGGGCTCTTCACCTGAAATGGCGAGCTAAAGTGACGGCTATTGAAGAATCAAAGAACCTATCAACGTTACAACTTGATGAATTAATTGGAAACTTAAAAGTCCACGAAGTTATTATAAAGAAGGACTTCGAAATGGTCAAAGGAAAACGAGAGCAAAGCAAGTCAATCGCCTTGAAAGCTAGAAAGGAATCCAACAACGAAGATAGCTCATCTTCCGAAAGTGATGACGAAGAATATGTCATGGCCGTAAGAGATTTCAAGAAATTCTTTAAAAGGCGAGGAAGATTCGTAAGGCAACCACATGATGAAAGGAAAGCATTTCAAAAGAGTAAGGATGACAAGAATAACAAGAATGAAAGGAAATATTTCAAGTGTGGTGATCCAAATCATTTCATTGGAAAATGTCCAATGATGACAAGAGATCAAAATCAAAGAGCATTTGTTGGAGGAGCTTGGAGTGATAGCGATGAAGATGAGAAAGAAACGACAATGGAAGAAAAGTGTCTCATGGCTTAGACATCAAGTGAGGTTCGTTCCGAAACCGAATACTTTAGTGATGAAAATTTATCATTAGATGAAAAAGATTTAGATAGTGAATATAATAGATTATGCAAACTAGGACAAGTAATGGCTAAAAACAAATCACTAAAATACATAAACAACCAATTGGAAAATGAAGTACTAGAACTAAAAATTAAAATACATCAACTTGAAAAAGGTAAGGAGATTTTTGAAGAATGTAAATCATGTCAAGATCTTAAAGGTGAAAACAAAATACTCAGGGAAGAAATTCGCAAACTTGATAAATTTGAAAATAGTAGTCAATCACTTAGTAAAATAATAAGTATTCAAAGAGTATCCGGAGATAAAACCGGTTTAGGATTTAACTCAACCGAAGCTTCAACAAGCGAAATCAAAAATGTCAAATTTGAAAGTGAACTTAATGAACTAAAATCTCTAAAATCTAATCCCAAGTATATACTTATTAATGATAGAAAAATACCTCTTGCAAACAATGAAGAAGTAAAAGATTTTTATAAACCGTCTTTAAAAACCGAAGTAGGATCCTCTAATCCTAAGACAAGATCTAAAACTCCACCACCTAGAAAACCAAATAACTTTCATCCTAGGTCTAAAACACCTCAACCAAGAAGAAACCAAAATAGGCAAAACTACAATAACACTAGTAATCAAATGTGGAATTATCAACAAAGATACAATCCTTGGGGAATACTACCACCCTTCATGCATCCTAGCCAAATGTTAAACATGTTCAGATCAAATAACTTTGGTCAAATGAGACAATTGGGACCAACGTAGAATATTCGCCATTCAAACTTGGAAATTTTAGTTGTCACCTCTAGTTCGTACAATTCCTCGAAGACTTTGAAGAAAAACGCATTGAAGATGAAAGGTACACATTTCCTTTTATTTCCTTGTCAAGAAATGCATGCTTAGTTTAGTCTCTAATATTCATGTGATTTTGTTTGGCTTATAGTTTCCTCTAGATTTTATATCTATACATATATATACTTATCTATTTATATTATATCTATATATATATGTGTATACATATAAATATATATATATATATATATATATATATATATATATATATATATATATATATATATATATATATATATATACACACTTAGCTATATCTAGGATCTTATAATCTAGAAAATTCATTTGTTGACTTTCTTGAACTTCAATGTTCAACGACACTCATGTTGATGTAGAGAAACAAGTCGAAAAATCTATGGATGAAACAAACTCCCGTCTTCCGTTGCATACGTCTCCTTCTTATATTCTCGTCTTATAAGCCCATACTATATATATATATATATATATATATATATATATATATATATATATATATATATATATATATATACACACACTTATAAACCATCCACAACTCTCTCGTCCACTTGACAACTTGATAAATTTCATCTGAAATGATCAAGAAATTTTAATTGACGAAATGTCAAGTAAAAGTTTCAAGTAATTTCTTCCGTGCGAATACTCTCCAACGTATTTTTGATTAAATATAAATCTAATATATATATAAATATTTTCTTGTTCTTTCCAGAAACCAAAACCACAAAATATCAAGTTTTGGAGGGCGGCCCTCTTAATGTTTAAGGGGACCGGCAGCCAAATAAAGGGCGGCCCCCTTAATTTTTAAGGGGGCCGGCCATCTGATAGTCCCAAATCGTTTTTTCTCTTGTTTCTTTTGCCAAACATTCCACTTTTCCAACACTCCTTCCATCTGCTACTGCTGTGAATAATTTTAAACCCCAAAAACTCAATAACCAACCTTTAATTCACTTAATTCTGGTTAATTCGCAAAGGGCAAATTCATCTAACACGATCACCATTACATATTGTAAGTTTTTCATAACATAATTCATCTAATTCCATCTAATTTGGTCAAACTCAAGATTATGCATGTTTTAATAATTTTTTCAAATTCATAATTTCTTTCAAATTAGGTCTAGAATTTCCATAACTAAATGCTTCCCTTAGGATTAGGATGCTTAATTAATACTAGAAACTAATAATTACAAACCCTCTTGTCAAAAAATTTTGAAAAATTTCATACACTCCTTTTCAAAAATTTTGGTAAACACATTGTTGAATAATGCTATAAAAACTTGTTAAAACTAATCATATTATGTTTTTATAACTTGTAAAACATGAAACTATATTTTTTGACTAAGTAAAAATATTTGCGTAAACGATAAGAGGGTGTTTGGATTATGTCCAAATAATGTCAAAATTAAGTCGTTGTAATTTTTATAAAACGTTGTCAAGATTATAAACCTAAAACTAGTAATTCGGACTTGTCAAGTTATATAATTCATATATATATTGACATACTTGTAGTGTAAGTGTCTAGTTAAGGAAGCGTTTGGTTTAGTACGAAAAATGGCATTTTTGAGTCAAAACATAAACCATCCTTTTCGAAAACATATCACATGCATAAGAAACTCGCAAGAAATGGCTAGTTTTACAACGTAAAGTAAATCTAGTAAATTTCATGATATATTTAGATGTTTAAAAGGGCGTTTGGATTTGTCTATAACTACTTGCTAAACATCGTAAAATATATCTAGAACGAGTTAAAAATAAAATTAAGGAACATGGTAAACTACTTCTTTGGATTATCGTCTTAGAGTCGAAGTATGTTTACGTTCCAACATAAGTCTTAACAATATATACATTTTTATTCTTCTTTATATTTATTTTGGTCTTTTGTATTGTTGTTGTGTTTAGGTGAAAATGCCAAAAGCGACTACCGAAGATCTTTTCCTCACTAAAAACTACATTCCTAAAGTTTCCCAAATCCCAACTACATCTCCTTCCATTGGACGTATATATCGTCAAATTGAAGATAGAAACTGTAACACCTCGAAAATCGAACTGAAGCAGCGGAAGTGTAATCGGGGTAGTACTTCATAGAAACATTGCCACAATCATAGAAAACGACATAAAAGAGTCGTTTTGAGAAAATTTGTTATCATTCATCAAACATAAAATCACAGTAGCCACAACGGTTTAATGAGTTTAGTAATACACAAGGAAAATGTCTTGAATAAAAGTGAATGATAACATTTTTAAGTGAAATCCAAAGGGTGCCCTGATCCACTCCGTGCCATAGATGCAATTTAATTACCTGATATAAAACATGCTAAAAGGGTCAACATAAAGGTTGAGTGAATCCATAGTGTTTAAGTTATAATAGTTTGAACACAAGCCAAATAGTTGTAAAACAGTAACATCGTAATGTAAGATATTGCACTAAGCTTCATGACACGCAAACCTTAACACTGTTATGCTGCCATAAGAAATATATAAAAATCTTATGGGATAGAATCCTACACATAATAGTATGATGCAGGTAATAGGGCCCTCGGGTAATAGGAGTTTGCCAGTTTCCTAGTAGTTCTCAAATAAAGTGCATTTGACTATCAATCCGGCTAGCATGAAGGCTATCTATCCGGCTAGCACAAATGGCCAGTCAACCTCCAATAGATCTATTCACTATATTCGCGTTCACTCGCAAGTGATTAATGGGTCATGATATGAGGGACTTTTGGCAGAAGCGGTAACTTAAGCAATATCAATCAGGATAGTATACAGAAAAACACTTGTGTTCAGATTTATAGCATCTATCTCCACACGGGATTTGAAAACATAGTAAAAAGTGGGACTATGAACTCACCTTAGCAATAATAGCAGAAAAGTAATAGAGTCAAATGGTAGGTAATAGCTCCGACGCGTGACCTAGATTAGTATGGCATAATTTAGTTCATGGTTCTAGGTTTAAGACTTGAAGAACATAAATAAGTCTAAAAGCTTTCAAAATGTTTACGTTATTCTTGCTTGTGTGGCATCATTTAGGTTTTAAAATAGTTTGGTAGACATTGGCTCATGGAAGTGTTTAAGTACCAAGTAGGAATAGGATTTTGGTTTGACGATGACGGAGAGATGGAGTGCGAAAGGTAATGAAGGTTATATGTCGTCTAAGAATAATTTTTTTAGAAGTTTGTATGTATGTATGTATCAAAATATTTATGAGTATTTATTAGCTTATAATGAGTAGTGTGTAAATAAATATCTTTAAGTAAAAGTTTTTCTTTAAAAACGTTTGTATTTAAATTATACTTGTACAATTTTTGTAAAATTGGGCTAGGCCCGAGTTTATATATATGTTAGTTGTACTAGATGATTAAGTGTCAAAATATAAAATAAGTTATCTTAGAGTATAAGTAAATCATTATAAGTTGTCATGGTTTTATTGTTTGTGAAGAATTAAACTTTGATTATTAGTATAATTTATAATATATTTATAAAGTAGGTTTAGTTGATTTGAGTACGTCGTGAATAGAGTCATGGGCGAGTAAGGCTAGTGAGTCGGGAATAAGTGCGAGATAAATTGAGGTAAACTAGTATCGTGACACGCTTAGGATGACGATTTGAGAACACACTAAACTATTTAGTTCACACTGAAATTTTCATAGCAAAGTTGACATGTATTTGTATCATTCGAAGCAGTCCCAATGTATTAATATTTGTTTTAACTTGTGGGCCTTGGCCCAAATAAAATGCACTAGTACTGTAAGCGCACACAATGGCCTACAACCAAAATAGCAGACTTGGGCTTGAGGCCCAAATACACCTTAATGAAATCTGTTTCAGGGAAATGAGTGTTGGAGTAGTTTTGACGCGAGGAACACTAGTTAAAACACAATGTTTAATATCTAACTCGACTCTGAAATTCTACGAGACCCAAAGTAATCAAGAAAAGGACAAGATTTTGACACCATTTGATTTTGAAGTGGGTTTGAAGCCCAGGTGGGATGATATTCGGTATAGTGAAGCTTGGGAAATATTGGTGAGGAGGAGTTTGGCATCCAAACGTACCTTCAAGTGAAGGACTTTGGGGTCCTTCAAACCGAGTAACACCAACACCTAAGTATCGATACAACTCACTCTATATGAGTTGTTTGAGTCGAGACACGGTACGAACAAAAGACTACCCTTGTGGTTTCTGTTAAAAAGTGACCAAGACTACATATGGAACGAGCCAAATCTGTTTGTAATCTAAGCATATAATCTCAAACAAAATCAAATGACTTGTACATGGATTTTAACATACGGACAGGTTTTACTCCAAACCAAACAAGCGGGAATCTTAATAGATTACTAATCCTATGACTAACACCCAATGTACGTAAAATCAACCACGAGCAGAATGAAACAACACTTCCCATCATCGAGCCAATATCGTCCGATTTCTTTTATTTCTGTTTTCCCAATCTAGTTTTTAATTCTTACCACACAAAATGTTACCCCAAAGTTTTATTCAATAATACTACAAATATGTTAACCTCAAGGCTTAACTCAAAAATTTATTAATTCAATTCATCATAGAAATTCATCGAAGCAATATAATTCAGAAACCAAACATCCCATAATGAGATTGTATACATTCGAATAAAACAAGACCAAGGGAAACATAAACAAGAGACATGAACAAAAGATGCAGAATCCTTACAACAATTAGAAGGTCGATTACAAGCAGATCAATAAACACCAAAAACTCGAACCTGAATCCGCCACAAGCAAATCCACACACCCTTCGAATATCCAGAAAATCTCTCTCTCATGGCTGCTCTTATTTTGATAGTGGAAGTTGTAGGATGTGTGGAAAAACCCATGGGAATCGAGTGGAATAAATTGAACCAATACAAAGGAGGTTTGACTCCAACTTTTCTTGTGGTGGTTCGACCTTGTAGCTAAAGAGGGAAAAGATTAATCACGGCCTAGTCATCCATCGGGGCGAGAGTTTGACTCCGAGATTTGGGCAAAGGGCGAACGTCCCGTGAGTGATAGTGACAATAACTTGAAACCCTTATTGCCATCAAGTAAAGCCAAGCTGAATTTATTAGATGAGAGTGATGTTAGGTTTCATAGGAGCGGTTTGGAAGAGAGCAGAAAGGGATGAGGCGTGCAATTGGAAGGTGTGTGATATGTGTGTAGAACGGAGGAGATGGATTATCTCTTTTTGGTGCCTTGGTTTCATCGTTTAGGAGAGGCAGAGAAACAAGAGGTGTAGAGTCTAGCTAAGAGATAAGGGAGGAGTAAATATCTGCTTGTGTTTACTTATTTTCATATGTACACATATACTTTTGATTTGTTTTATTGATTTTAAATAGTTGTGTAGTAATTAAAGTGTAGAAAATAAAAGTGAGTGTTTAAAGTAAGGTGAGGTGCGGGATACAATTTGATTTTTGTAATACACGAGGGAAATTAAACGAGCCTCGGGTTTTATTGAATCCCGGTATTTAATTATACCTATGCCATACTATAATGGTGTCGGTACGCGTGCAGTTTTAGTGAAATAGAATATGAGTTCACCACATTATTTGTTCGACAATATTCGTTTGTTGCTTTACAATAATAATGAAAGTAAGAGTTTAGATGCGATAATATAATGAAACTGTTGAATGACACATTCATAAATAAATTTTTCGGTCTTACAGGAAATTAGTAACTGGGAAAATATCGGGTTATTACAGTACCTACCCCTAATTCTGAATTCCATCCCGGAATTCTAAGTCTGTGGTAGTGGTCGGGGTTGTCTCGACGAAAAGGTGTGGGTATTTAGCATGAATTTGGTCTTCACATTCCCATGTGTACTCTGGTCCTCTATTAGAGTTCCATCTAACCTTGACGATAGGAATGCGGCTTTGTTTCAGTTGTTTCACATCTCGGTCCATGATTTCTACTGGTTCCTCTGTAAAGTTGAGTTTCTTGTCGAGTCGAAGTCCTTTGAATGGGATGACAAGTGTTTCATCCGATAAACACTTCCTCAGATTGGACACGTGAAAGGTATTATGCATTCTGCTGAGCTCCTCAGGGAGTTCAAGTTTGTATGCTACTGGACCAACTCTTTCTAGGATCTTGAATGGTCCCACGTATCTAGGGTTGAGCTTTCCACGTTTCCCAAATCTGATCATTTCTTTCCAAGGGGATACCTTCAATAAAACCCTATCCCCAACTTGAAACTCCATAGGCTTTCGCCTTACATCGGCATAGCTCTTTTGCCGGTTACGGGCAGCCTGCTAGCGCTGCCTCATCTGTACAATCTTCTTGGTGGTTTCATGGATAAGTTCGGGTCCTGAGAGTTGAACATCTCCAACTTCTGCCCAACAAACTGGTGATCGGCACTTTCGTCCATAAAGTGCATCAAATGGCACAACCTTGATGCTGGCGTGGTAGCTGTTATTGTAGGAGAACTCTGCTGATGGTAAGTGCTTATCCCATCCTTTCCCAAAATCGATCACACATGCTCGTAGCATGTCCTTCAAGGTCTGGATGGTTCTCTCACTCTGCCCATCAGTCTGCGGATCATACGCGGTGCTCATATCCAACCGAGTACCCAAAGCTTTTTGCAACGAATGCCAAAAGTGCGACGTGAAACAGCTATCACAATCTGAGATGATGGAAATCAGCACTTCATGTCGCGAGACTATTTCCTTCACATATAGCCGTGCGAGGATTTCCATATCGTCAGTCTTTTTGATTGGCAAGAAGTGTGCGGATTTAGTAAGACAGTCCACAATGACCCATATGGTGTCAAATCCTCCTGATGTCTTAGGTAGTTTTGTGATAAAGTCCATTGTAATCCTCTCCCATTTCCACATTGGAAGTTCGGGTTGTATCAATAAGCCGGATGGTTTTTGGTGCTCAGCCTTTACCCTTGAGCAAGTCAGACATTTCCCCACATATTTGGCGATGTCAGCCTTCATGTTAGGCCACCAATAAAGTTTCTTGAGATCCTGGTACATCTTGTCAGAACCCGGATGAATGGAGTATTTGGACTTGTGAGATTCGTGCATGATGAGGTCACGAATCCCTCCATGGAGTGGAATCCAGCTTCGGTCCTTGAAGCACAATCTCCCATCTGGTTTCTTCACGAAACCATTCTCAGTCTCTGGCATACCATAGATCTTTTCCTTTGGCCGGTTTTCTTCTTTGAGGGCTTCAGCCTAAGCTTCCAGGATTTTTGATGGTAACGGTGACCTAATTGTCATCCCCAAGGATCGGACTCTAAGGGGTCTAATTCGCTCCTTTCGACTTAAGGCATCAGCTACGACATTTGCCTTTCCGGGGTGATAGCGAATCTGACAATCGTAGTCACTGACTAACTCCAACCATCGGCTTTGTCTCATGTTCAATTCCTTCTGATCTAGAATATGTTGGAGACTCTTGTGATATGTATACACCGTGCACTTGGAGCCATACAAGTGATGCCTCACATTTTAAGAGCAAATACCACCGCCCTCATGGATGGTGTAGTTCTTCTCGTGAGTTTTGAGCTGTCGGGAAGCATACGCGATCACTTTACTCTTTTGCATCAACACGGCGCCTAAGCCCTGGTATGATGCATCGCAGTACACTATGAAGTCTTCACTTCCTTCAGGTAGTGCTAAAATTGGAGCTTCACAAAGTTTTTGTTTCAAGAGTTAGAATGACGACTCTTGCTTCTCTCCCCAGTCAAACTTCTTCTTCTTTTGAGTCAGTTCTGTCAAGGCTTTGGCGATTTTCGAGAAACCTTCGATAAATCTCCGGTAGTATCCAGCAAGACCTAAGAATTGACGGATCTCCGTAGGACTTGTAGGAGATGCCCAATTGCTAACCGCTTCAACCTTTGCGGGGTCTACATGAATACCTTTACTGTCGATTACGTGTCCCAGAAATTGTACTTTCTCAATCCAAAAATCACACTTGGAAAATTTTGCATACAACGTCTCCTCTTTGAGCAACTCAAGAAGGGTCTTCAAGTGTTTCGCGTGCTCTTCTTTGCTTCGGGAGTAAATGAGGATATCATCGATGAATACAATTACAAACTTGTCCAAGTAGGATTTGCACACTCGGTTCATTAGGTCCATAAACACCGCCGGTGCGTTAGTTAAATCGAAGGGCATCATTTGGAATTCGTAGTGACCATATCGTGTTCTAAAAGTTGTCTTAGGGATGTCTTCTTCCCTAACCCTCAGTTGATGATAGCCTGACCTTAGATCAATCTTCGAGTAAACGCTTGATCCTTGTAGCTGGTCAAACAAGTCGTCGATCCTGGGCAATGGATATCGATTCTTCACCGTAAGTTTATTCAATTCACGGTAGTCAATGCACATCCGAAAAGATCCATCTTTTTTCTTAACGAATAACACCGGGGCTCCCCAAGGTGAAGAACTTGGGCGAATAAATCCTTTCTCCGACAACTCTTGTAATTGTTCAGATAACTCTTTCATTTCCGATGGCGCCAACCTATATGGTGCTCTTGCCACCGGTGCGGCTCCTGGTACTAAGTCAATCTGAAATTCCACTTGGCGAACTGGTGGGAGGCCAGGCAACTCCTCGGGAAATACCTCGGGAAAGTCCCTTACTACAGGCACATCTTCAGGATGTTTTTCTTCCGATTTCTTTTCTGTCACTTTTGCCAAAAAGGCGTGACATCCTCTATCGATATATTTTACCGTCTTGACGAAGGATATGATGCTAAAACGAGTCTTACTATGTTCGCCACGAACAATTAGGGTGTTACCTTGAAACGGAATGAGAACGGCCTTTTCATCACAAATGATCCTAGCATGGTTCTTGGATAGCCAATCCATTCCTATAACGACGTCGAAACTACCAAGCTTAACAGGCATAAAATCGATTTCAAAAGGTTACTCAAGTAAGAGTAAGGTACAACCTCGGACTATGGTGTTAGTGCTTTCGAGTTCCCCGTTGGCTAATTCAATTTCATAAGTGGTGTCTAACTTGGGTAGGGTGTGGTTAAGTAGAGATGCAAATGCAATGGAAACAAAACTTTTATCGGTTCCAGAATCAAATAAAACTTTAGCAAGGTGGTTGTTGAGTGGAAACGTACCCGTGACTATGTCTGGGCCTTGCTGGTCATTCCCCTCTCCCATCACATAAACTCGTCCACGATCCTTGTTGTTCTGGTTGGCAGTCTGTTTCGGACACTGGTTCTTGTAGTGCCCCTTCTCACCACATCCATGGCACACCACGGCCACTGGTTGCAAATTGGCGCCCGTGGCCTTACAGTCTCGAGTCTGGTGCCCGGTTCTCTGACATTTCCCACACTTAACGTAATAGGGTCCATTGTGATGTAGTCTGCATCAGTTACACATAGGAGCGAGTCCAGCATAGCCTTTAGCTCTAGTGGGTGTGGCAACATAAGCCCTGGCGACTTCCTGTCGGCGATTATGTTGGTTGTGGTGATGGTTTCAGTTTTGCTGGTAATTCTGATTGTTGTTGCGGTTGTAGTTGTTATTGTTATTGTCATTATGGGGAGGGTTGTTGTTGTGAGAGTTGTGGTTGTTTCTTCGGTCATCAAATTTCCGTTTATGATTGTTGTTGCCATGGGTCTGATTGTGCTTGATCTCTCTTTCCAATAATCTCTGAGCAATTTCAATAGCCTCTTCTAGTGTCTGAGATTTGGATGCAGTGACATCCCCTTCTATGCTCCTAGGCAGACCTTCCACATACTTTTCCAGCATTTTCTTAAGGTCTGGCACCTTGGTTGGGCATAGCACAGCTAGTTCCTGAAACCTTCGATCATAAGTCTTAATATCAACTCCTTTTACCACTAAGCGATCAAACTCATCTTCCAGTTTCTTGATCTCAGTGTGGGTGCAGTACTTCCTTAGCATCCTTTGCTTGAAGTCAGCCCAAGTGATTCGGTAAGCTCCCTCTATGCCCATGTTCTGTGCAGTAGTGTTCCACCAGGACAAGGCATCGTCTAGTAGCGTACCAGTAGCAAATGAGACCTTGCAGTCATTAGAGCATCCGCTCCTTGAGAATACTGTTTCAGAGCGCTCAAACTAACGAGCAAGTTCAGATACTCCTTCAGTCCCGTTAAAGTAAGTAGGTTTGTAAGCCATAAAATCCTTGTAAGTGCACTTGCGTGTCCCAGGTGTCTCGTCCTCTCTATTTAGCCTGTTTGTACTGCTGGAACGCGCCATAGCCGCCGCTTGCTCTCCTAATGCAGCCACAATACTGTCAGCAATCAACTTTTGAATAGCAACTGGAGTCATAGGGGTTGTGGGGGTTGTAGGGGTTGTTGTTGTTGCCTTCTTACGAGGAGCTAACCTTCTAAAAAGAAAGTCACAATACACACTTGAGAATATTGTTACCAAGATCAATACAATATAGTGAATCATTACAATAAAACCCATAATAATCGAGGTTATAATGCTATCCAATCATACAATGAGTACATCATCACCAACACAACCATATCAATCATAATAAGTATCACGACATGCTTGAACAATAAAATTCCACAACATACATGACATTCATAATGAGTCTCAACATGGTGGTACACGAGAGTATCATAACATAAGATCAAATACTAGAACAACATAAATCAATATCCATACAATATAATCATAACCAACACGAGGTTTTAATAATCTGATACATTGTTCAAAATAACAAGATACAACATTATTAATGCCGCATAGGGCAAGCTATATGTCTCTGCATGCAGTGATATGTCATAGATCTATGGGGCTCCAGGTGCGCCTCCTAACCTCCTCTCCAAGTCTCGAATCATCCCCAACATCTCTGCATCTCTCGCTCGCTCTCGGGCTCGCACCTCCTCAAGGGATACTCTGAGTGCATGGACTGTAGCAGTAGTAACAGCTAACTCCTGAGTCTGATGCTCCAGCATCTGCGGCGTAATCACTGAAATCTCTCTCTGATCCTGCATCTCATGGCTCTGGGCGTCCAGTCTATGGCCCATCTCAATAACAGTATCCATGGTCTCCTCCAACTCGGTGCCATCATCTGAAACACCTGCTCCAAAGCCACCCTATGAACTACGAGGTTAGTCACCTCCTCCTCCATGTTCTCTACCCGCTCAAGAGAAATCTCCTCCATAACACCTACGATATCATCGATCCGATCCTCATGTCTGACCAGTCTGGCTGCTTGTAACGGAACAGTGTGATGCACCGGCTCTCCGGTGACTGGTAGCACGGGTGTAGAACTCTCCCCAAGCTCTGATGCTCTCGGGGATCCCTCCAAAAATCTCCAGCGACGAATAGCCTCTGGCAGATATGACCAACTCTGGGCATCATCCCCCTCATGGGTATCAGGTGAGGGAACAGTCTCAGTGGCAACAGCTGGGGGTGTGCGAATAGGAGATGAAGTGGAAGGTGGTATGGGCATAGTAGTAGTCTGAGAGTAAAACACAGTAGGTGGTGGCATAGGTGGGAAAGTCTCAATGGTGAAGGTAGGTAGCATGTAAGTATGAGGCGGAGGCAATGGAGATGTCGGTGAATCTAGTGGTGATGGCGAGGGTGGTGGTGATGGAGAAAGAGGTAGGGGTGGTGCTACAGCAGCAGGTGGGGCACGTGCTCGTTTACAAGCAGTGAAACGGTAGGTAGGTCCATCTGGATGGTACTTGAACCTTTTTCCAAAAGGCTCAGGCTCAAAAGGCTCAAGGATACGCACACGCTTACGTCGGCGAGCCGGGGCAAGCGGTGGTGGTGGCGTAGTGGATGAAGCAGTATCAACAGTATCTGAGTCGGATGACTCACTGTCAGCATCTGATCCAGAATGATGACTAGGGAGTGGGGTGGGGCAATCGTCAGCTGCCATGAACTGCTGAGACTGAAGGTACTGGTCCTGGAGGTACTGATCATAGGTCATGGGTCCAATGAGGGGACGGTTAAGTGGTCCATCATCAAATGAGTCATGGGGTGTTAGAACAACTTCACCCTCCTCGAAGGGCTCCGTCTCTCCGGAAGCATTCCCGGATGGGACATCAGAGGGGACAATGGGGGAAACAGGTAGGGTAACATCGGATAGGATGATGGTAGGGACATGGGGTGATGCCAGAGGTGCGTCGTCACTGTCAGACAAGATAATGACTGGGGGTGACATGGTACTGTAACATCCCAAAAATAAAATAAGGTAAAGTAAGCCCGAAAATAAAATAAAGTAAAATGAGCCTTTTAGTATAAATAATGTTAAGAATTTACTAGTCATGATGTTTATAACTTATGCATCATCTGCTAAGCAAATCTCTATGCATCATATCTAAAATTGGTGCATCATCTGCTAAGTAAATCTCAATGCATTATATTCGTAAAGTGTGGGCACGGAGGGCATAAGGTAGTAAGATGTAAAATAGTTTATTTTGAAATGTGGTTATAGTCCAGTGTTTTGAAAATACACTTGGTTCTCTATAACCATGTCTCTGATGCCAATCTATAACACCCCGAAAATTCAACTGAAGCAGCGGAAGTCTAATCGGGGTATTACTTCAAAGAAACATTGCCATAATCATAGAAAACGACATAAAAGAGTCGTTTTGAGAAAATTTGTTATCATACATCAAACATAAAATCAGATTAGCCACAACGGTTTAATGAGTGTAGAAATACACAAGGAAAATGTCTTGAATAAAAGTGAATGATAACATTTTTAAGTGAAATCCAAAGGGTGCCCTGATCCACTCCGTGCCATAGATGCAATTTAATTACCTGAGATAAAACATGCTAAAAGGGTCAACACAAAGGTTGAGTGATGTCACACCCCCAAAATCGGGTCCAGCGGAAACATACATGTAGCTGGGGTGTAACTCAATTGGTATTACAAAACAAGTTCAAAAATGGTTTTCACTTCAATCATTTAGAATAAAATGGTTTAATCAAAAATGTTGAATTTACATTATTAAAAGTAGTGCGGAAGTAGGCCATTAAAATAATTTAGAGCGGTCCCCAAATGAATAATCAGAGTCTTCTATGACCATGCCATGCCCTGCCAAAACCTCCAGTAGCGTGCCATTGGTTAATACCTGAAAATACATGCTAAAGTGTCAACACGAGGTTGGTGAGTTCATAGAGTCTTGTGAAAAAGAATTGTAATGCATATGAATGAAGATTTCCCAGCAAAGGCATCGTAAATCCACTCAGTTACAAGTCCCGCCATAAGAGACTTGTAACCTGTGTGTTTACGACCCACTGCCAAAATATGTTATAGTCTACGTGAACAAAAGTAATACTGGTATCTAGATCCAGAGATAATTGTAGCAATACCGCTATATAAACAATTTCAGACAATGAGGCCATATGATCAATCAGTCAAGTGGGAAAATCCGTAATAAGGTTGATGCAAAGGCATCATAATTCAGTCAAGTAGGGAAACAACAATATTACGTTTGACATCACAGCCAAGTGGGGAATACCACAATACGTTTGACATCACAGCCAAGTGGGGAATACCACAATATTACAATGAACATATGAAATAAGTCTAGTAAGGAAACAGCAATATTACGTTTGACATCACAGCCAAGTGGGGAATACCACAATATTACGTTTGACATCACAGCCAAGTGGGGAATACCACAATACGTTTGACATCACAGCCAAGTGGGGAATACCACAATATTACGTTTGACATCACAGCCAAGTGGGGAATACCACAATATTACAATGAACATATAGGAACAATTGGTGACCATGAGGTCATATAAACAAGGATGACAAATCCCATGAAATGCAGGTAATCAAACATACCAACGAAATACAGGTAATCAAACATACCAATGAAATGCAGGTGATCAAACATATATTTAGGTAAAGCTGAAAATGTTTGAGTATTACCATGTAAAGCAAGTAACGCGTTTAAGTTAAACGAGCATGTATTCTCCCCCAAAGAGTTTACCAAAACAATTGAAAAAGTAGGGGCTATGACTCACCTGGTGCGATAGCTATGATGACAAAAGTGGATACACTGAAATGAGGCACGATCTCTAACCGCAACCTAATATGAACGATATGATCTAATGTAAGCAATGAAATGATGCTACACATGCAAATACGTATGTTATCGATACCACTCGTTAGTTTTGAAAATAGTGTTTATCGTCGAAAAATATATTTTTGACGTCTCGTTAGTTAATAATCACTTTCCATGTAAATATGTTGAAACGGTACTCCACGATCCTTGTTTGGAGTTCTATCGGCAAATATAAGGTTTTCGTCGCAAAATAGCATTTTCGTTACTTGAAAATATGCCCAATATGGCCTCGTAAAAATAGTCGCGAAATATTGTACGTTAAGTGTTAATGGTCAAGCTCGGCGTTTTTGAAAACCTTGTAACAATATTTTGAAGTCGTGTTATTTAACTTTTGGCTATACGGGTCTTGATTGATGAGGAAATTGACTCTCATTGTTGTTACTTGAAAGTATTATGTTCAACACTTAGAAAATTTCATTATATTAAAAGCTGTCAAAATATATGTAGTTTATCGGGTATATAGATGAGGTCGTAGTTTATTCGTTATAAGTCTATTCGACGAACGGCCAATTGATTTGAAAAGCTTATTGGAAGATCTTGATTTTATAAAACTACGGCTAGGACTCAAATTGACCCGATCATGAAGAAAAACAGCCAAGAAAGTGGTGTCTCGCAAAGACAGTTTTGCGGCAAAATAATAATAGAAAAGCTGATGGAAATTTGTAAAAATCGTCTAAGTTCAAACGCTTGTATCTTTTTCGTTATAAGCTCGTTTTCTACGTTCTTTATATCCCCGGAATCGTGGGACAACATACTAATATATTTTTGATAAGTCGGGACGGCTAGATCAACTTTTACATCTCGAAACAGTCCATGAAAACTGTTCAACAGCAAGCTATTTTTCAGAAAATAGTTTTCGTCGTTAAAATTGAAAATAGCATATCTTTTTCGTCGTAACTCGGATTTTAGTGATTCAAGCGGCCACGGTTTCGTTTTTGAAAGTATTTTCTGAATACCTAACCCAATGTTACCCGGAAACCCCTGAGTTTTCTGAAATTGGCGATTTGGGACAGAACCTATATTTGAAAGTATTTTTCGTTGTTAATATTCGGAAAATCATATCTCCTTCGTTATTAACTCGTTTTTATCCCCGTTTTCGGCCATAGTTTCGTCTCGGAATGTATTTTCTAAATCTTGGGTCCAAAGTTACACCCTAGACCCTGAGTTTCTCACGTTTTACAAGAATGGACAGATCTATATATATAGTGTTTAAAACTCATTTTTAAGGATTAAGACTTGTTCAAGGCTTAACCAATCTACTTCAAATCATCTCCACAAGTACCCAATCCTACCATACACCTTCTTAGGGTGTCATGGGTTCCTAAGCATCACCAATCTTAGTGGATCTAATGAGATTGCTAATAAAAATTATAGATCTATGTTTATAAACAAAAATAAACAATAAGTGGTATGGATCATAGTATATTTGCATGTTTTTGTTACTAGATCATGAAAATATATAAAGTAGATGTTTAAAAGAGTAGAGAAAGGTTGTTAGTAACTTACTTGAAGATTTGGTGATTTTTGAGCAAGAAAACTTAATAATCTTGAGGTTTTTATTTCCAAACCCAAACTAGATTGCTCCTAAGACTTGTTTAAGCACTTGATCTTGAAAAATTTATGTTTCTTGCTTCTTGATTTGTTGTTGGCCGAAACTTTTAGAGAGAAGGAAAGATGAGAGCATTTTTGCTAGTTTGTTTGATGTAGTAATGAAGAATTGTGGTGAAATGAGCATATATATTTAGTAGTAGATATTTTAGGCTAAAAATAAATGCATTAAGACAAGGAGGAAAACATGGGGCATGATTTAGGGAAAAGGGGGAGGGAGGTTGGCTCATTAAAGTTCTTGTCCCCAAAACACATGTATTGGTTAGATATTTTGTATTTTAGGTGTTATCGGGTACCGAGTTAACTAAAAATAAATGGTAACGTGGTGAAATAAAATACGACGAAGTTGTAAAAGTTGTAAAATAATATTCCTGGTGAGAATCGGGTGTTAAAATACTTATTGAATTGAAATAACGCAAACCGACGGAGTAATAAGCTTCGACCGTGAAATATAGTAATTGATTTCAAAACACTGGGTAAATTAATAATATAATTTTTATATTATTATAATGAGTATGAAAATATATTAGGATCGTAATCGGGAGTATTGGGTATACGTTCGTAGTAAAAACTGAGTGATAACGTTAATTACAAATTAAACATACGTATATAGAAATAATGCATATCCGTGCATTATCTAATGTGGTGATGATGTATAAACTATTCCAGTGTATATGAAATGTCATTAATGAATGATGCATGAATTTGCAGCCAAACCACATTGGTTACTCGAATTTGAAGACCCGTAAACTCAGTTTATGATGAAATGAACGGCAATCGTGAATAGTGATTTCCTTCCGGAAATGAATAGTGTCATATGAATAGTAAAATTTTTGAACGCTTTTCGAAATCACAAACTGAATCCGAAAACGATGAATAGTAAAATGATGAATAGTGACCGGTGAATAGTAAATGGTGAATAGTAACTAATGAATAGTGAATAGGAGAAATGTCCTGAAAATGCGGGTTGTTACAGTCTCACCCCCTTAAAAGGAACTTCGTCCCGAAGTTCAGTTTGTGTTGGTCTCTGAGGTTGTATTGGTGAAATATGATGATTTTTATCATATATACTACTGAGCTCTAACAAGGTTCAAGTCTGACGGCCACTAGGCCTACTCTGTCAGAAATAGTAAATGGTTCAGTGTATATCGGGATTAACTTTATGAAGTTTTCTGAATGGTATCATGCCCTTCCTAGGCAGAATTTTCAACATAATCCTGCCATGAACTTGAAATGCTAATGGTTTACAACTTATCGAACTTGTAACTGATTCTTGATTTGTAGGAAATTCCAGGTTATTTCATGAATGCTTACGGGACTAGTGAGTTGGGTTTTTCCAAATTTTGATCCGTCAATGGATGTTTGCACTTCGACCATAGAGTGCTTCGAATGGTGTAGTCTCTAAGCTCGTGTGGTAACTATGGTTGCAACTGAATTTGATTTATGGCAAATGGTTAGTCCAACCATTTCTAGTGTCAATCACACCCGATTTGGGCATATCTCCCTAGGTTTGAATCAATCTCAAATTCTGACCATTGGTCTATAGATGATAGGTGGTGTGGTTCCAAAGAGATCTTAATGAAATTGTTAGGAGTTGAGGTGAATCAAATTCCTTTATTAGGAATAATTGAAATGGGTATCATGAATCTTGTTTTGAAAGACTTACAGGGTTAAATCCGTAAAAGGGTGTTGTTGAAAATAATAGATTAGGATAAGGTTGTGATCCTCTGCAGGATGTCAGGAATTGAGTCTTTCTCCACCTACGGTGCTTAGTCTCCATTACTAAGATTTTCCCCAAGTTATAGGTCATCAACTCACAAACTCCTAAAGGTATAAGTGAGGTAATATAGTGATTGATTTTCAAAGTTTGTTTTGAGATTATGTTTTGTTCATAAACCTTCCCCGAATAAATGAATGTACAAGTTTAAGCAAACGGCTTTTTAGGTAACATCCTTCTTGATGTTTCAAAATTTAGTATTTATACAATATAGGAAAATTTTCAACATAAGGTGGATAATATGGTTTACCAAAGATCGATGTTTAAAATTTTGTAACATTCAATAGTTTTGTAAAAGATTAGCCAAAAGGAATTTGCTTGTCAAAATAAGTGCATCAGAAAAGTATTTCTTACAAGATATATGTTTTGTATAACGGTAGTTTGGAGAAATTCCATTTAAAAATGAAAGTATTAAGAGGATAAAATAGCCAAGTATGTATGTCTGCACAAATGTATAGGTGTCTAACATGTTCGAATAAAGTCTATTGGTGAGGACATGTTCAATCTATAGTCTTGGTTAAGAGGTTGGATTTATCTCTATGGTGTTGCTTAGTGAGCATTCGCATCGAAACAAATCCTCTAATTCAGTCAAGCCAATACTTTATAGATGCTGGAATTTTTGGCGATCAGGCCAGTGATAGTGGTCCGAATGGTTTCGTGATATCCTGAGATTTCTGTTGAGTTTTGAAAGGTCTTAATGTATCGAGGGATCATCCTCATAGAAGGTATGGAAAGTCTTTCCTAGGGAGGTCATTGATAATATCCACTTATCAATATAGGGAGTAGTGAGGGATGAGTGACATCGGAATCTATAGGGTGTTAGCTAATTCCTTATATATATATGGGGGTGGGGAAAGGAAATGATAGTAATTGTGAGAAGGGAAGAGACTGTGACAACTGCAACAAAATGAGATTGTGACAAAAGAAAATACTGTGATATGAGTGTATCGTGCATAAATTTGAAAGTTCATGAAATAAAATGACTAACTGACATGCTTACAATTGGTGGTTTACGAAGTGATGAAAAGTATGAAGGTTCCAACAACGAGAATATACACACACATGAATGAAACATTTGGAAATTGAGTAGGGGATTCAATCTAGACATAATCTTATTATAACCATTCTCAGTGTTGCAAAATTCATTTCTGAGTCAGACATAGGTGGTCAGCCTATATCTCACTATCCCGGATTGAATATAAATGACCAGTCTATATTCCACCGAGGTTCCATGAATTTTGAAATACTCAGTTCAGTTATACTAATACCATGTCCTTCACAAATACCAATACGTTCTGAAAGACAAAAGCAGGTGACCAAACTCGAGGTCAAATGATGAAACTATGCAAGGAAAAACATAACACGGTGACATATTTGATACGTGAACATACTTATATGAAAGACAATTATAGTAATCAACTATAATAAATGAATATAATATACCAGATAATGAGATAACAATCTCATCACCTATGTCAGCAACTAACCACAAATGAGGCTTCAGCTTGGCAGGCAGGCACGTGACGGTCATAGGGTTAAGTTTTCTTGAAAGTAGCTATAGTCTAGGTTTTAAAAACAGTTAGTTCGCTATAGCCAAAGCTCTGATACCAATCTGTCACACCCCCAAAATCGGGTCCAGCGGAAGCATACATGTAGCTGGGGTGTAACTCAATTGGTATTACAAAACAAGTTCAAAAATGGTTTTCACTTCAATCATTTAGAATAAAATGGTTTAATCAAAAATGTTGAATTTACATTGTTAAAAGTAGTGCGGAAGTAGGCCATTAAAATAATTTAGAGCGGTCCCCAAATGAATAATCAGAGTCTTCTATGACCATGCCATGCCCTGCCAAAACCTCCAGTAGCGTGCCATTGGTTAATACCTGAAAATACATGCTAAAGTGTCAACACGAGGTTGGTGAGTTCATAGAGTCTTGTGAAAAAGAATTGTAATGCATATGAATGAAGATTTCCCAGCAAAGGCATCGTAAATCCACTCAGTTACAAGTCCCGCCATAAGAGACTTGTAACCTGTGTGTTTACGACCCACTGCCAAAATATGTTATAGTCTACGTGAACAAAAGTAATACTGGTATCTAGATCCAGAGATAATTGTAGCAATACCGCTATATAAACAATTTCAGACAATGAGGCCATATGATCAATCAGTCAAGTGGGAAAATCCGTAATAAGGTTGATGCAAAGGCATCATAATTCAGTCAAGTAGGGAAACAACAATATTACGTTTGACATCACAGCCAAGTGGGGAATACCACAATACGTTTGACATCACAGCCACGTGGGGAATACCACAATATTACAATGAACATATGAAATAAGTCTAGTAAGGAAACAGCAATATTACGTTTGACATCACAGCCAAGTGGGGAATACCACAATATTACGTTTGACATCACAGCCAAGTGGGGAATACCACAATACGTTTGACATCACAGCCAAGTGGGGAATACCACAATATTACGTTTGACATCACAGCCAAGTGGGGAATACCACAATATTACAATGAACATATAGGAACAATTGGTGACCATGAGGTCATATAAACAAAGATGACAAATCCCATGAAATGCAGGTAATCAAACATACCAACGAAATACAGGTAATCAAACATACCAATGAAATGCAGGTGATCAAACATATATTTAGGTAAAGCTGAAAATGTTTGAGTATTACCATGTAAAGCAAGTAACGCGTTTAAGTTAAACGAGCATGTATTCTCCCCCAAAGAGTTTACCAAAACAATTGAAAAAGTAGGGGCTATGACTCACCTGGTGCGATAGCTATGATGACAAAAGTGGATACACTGAAATGAGGCACGATCTCTAACCGCAACCTAATATGAACGATATGATCTAATGTAAGCAATGAAATGATGCTACACATGCAAATACGTATGTTATCGATACCACTCGTTAGTTTTGAAAATAGCGTTTATCGTCGAAAAATATATTTTTGACGTCTCGTTAGTTAATAATCACTTTCCATGTAAATATGTTGAAACGGTACTCCACGATCCTTGTTTAGCGTTCTATCGGCAAATATAAGGTTTTCGTCGCAAAATAGCATTTTCGTTACTTGAAAATATGCCCAATATGGCCTCGTAAAACTAGTCGCGAAATATTGTACGTTAAGTGTTAATGGTCAAGCTCGGCGTTTTTGAAAACCTTGTAACAATATTTTGAAGTCGTGTTATTTAACTTTTGGCTATACGGGTCTTGATTGATGAGGAAATCGACTCTCATTGTTGTTACTTGAAAGTATTATGTTCAACACTTAGAAAATTTCATTATATTAAAAGCTGTCAAAATATATGTAGTTTATCGGGTATATAGATGAGGTCGTAGTTTATTCGTTATAAGTCTATTCGATGAACGGCCAATTGATTTGAAAAGCTTGTTGGAAGATCTTGATTTTATAAAACTACGGCTCGGACTCAAATTGACCCGATCATGAAGAAAAACAGCCAAGAAAGTGGTGTCTCGCAAAGACAGTTTTGCGGCAAAATAATAATAGAAAAGCTGATGGAAATTTGTAAAAATCGTCTAAGTTCAAACGCTTGTATCTTTTTCGTTATAAGCTCGTTTTCTACGTTCTTTATATCCCCGGAATCGTGGGACAACATACTAATATATTTTTGATAAGTCGGGATGGCTAGATCAACTTTTACATCTCGAAACAGTCCATCAAAACTGTTCAACAGCAAGCTATTTTTCAGAAAATAGTTTTCGTCGTTAAAATTGAAAATAGCATATCTTTTTCGTCGTAACTCGGATTTTAGTGATTCAAGCGGCCACGGTTTCGTTTTTGAAAGTATTTTCTGAATACCTAACCCAATGTTACCCGGAAACCCCTGAGTTTTCTGAAATTGGCGATTTGGGACAGAACCTATATTTGAAAGTATTTTTCGTTGTTAATATTCGGAAAATCATATCTCCTTCTATTAACTCGTTTTTATCCCCGTTTTCGGCCATAGTTTCGTCTCGGAATGTATTTTCTAAATCTTGGGTCCAAAGTTACACCCTAGACCCTGAGTTTCTCACGTTTTACAAGAATGGACAGATCTATATATATAGTGTTTAAAACTCATTTTTAAGGATTAAGACTTGTTCAAGGCTTAACCAATCTACTTCAAATCATCTCCACAAGTACCCAATCCTACCATACACCTTCTTAGGGTGTCATGGGTTCCTAAGCATCACCAATCTTAGTGGATCTAATGAGATTGCTAATAAAAATTATAGATCTATGTTTATAAACAAAAATAAACAATAAGTGGTATGGATCATAGTATATTTGCAGGTTTTTGTTACTAGATCATGAAAATATATAAAGTAGATGTTTAAAAGAGTAGAGAAAGGTTGTTAGTAACTTACTTGAAGATTTGGTGATTTTTGAGCAAGAAAACTTAATAATCTTGAGGTTTTTATTTCCAAACCCAAACTAGATTGCTCCTAAGACTTGTTTAAGCACTTGATCTTGAAAAATTTATGTTTCTTGCTTCTTGATTTGTTGTTGGCCAAAACTTTTAGAGAGAAGGAAAGATGAGAGCATTTTTGCTAGTTTGTTTGATGTAGTAATGAAGAATTGTGGTGAAATGAGCATATATATTTAGTAGTAGATATTTTAGGCTAAAAATAAATGCATTAAGACAAGGAGGAAAACATGGGGCATGATTTAGGGAAAAGGGGGAGGGAGGTTGGCTCATTAAAGTTCTTGTCCCCAAAACACATGTATTGGTTAGATATTTTGTATTTTAGGTGTTATCGGGTACCGAGTTAACTAAAAATAAATGGTAACGTGGTGAAATAAAATACGACGAAGTTGTAAAAGTTGTAAAATAATATTCCTGGTGAGAATCGGGTGTTAAAATACTTATTGAATTGAAATAACGCAAACCGACGGAGTAATAAGCTTCGACCGTGAAATATAGTAATTGATTTCAAAACACTGGGTAAATTAATAATATAATTTTTATATTATTATAATGAGTATGAAAATATATTAGGATCGTAATCGGGAGTATTGGGTATACGTTCGTAGTAAAAACTGAGTGGTAACGTTAATTACAAATTAAACATACGTATATAGAAATAATGCATATCCGTGCATTATCTAATGTGGTGATGATGTATAAACTATTCCAGTGTATATGAAATGTCATTAATGAATGATGCATGAATTTGCAGTCAAACCACATTGGTTACTCGAATTTGAAGACCCGTAAACTCAGTTTATGATGAAATGAACGGCAATCGTGAATAGTGATTTCCTTCCGGAAATGAATAGTGTCATATGAATAGTAAAATTTTTGAACGCTTCTCGGAATCACAAACTGAATCCGAAAATGATGAATAGTAAAATGATGAATAGTGACCGGTGAATAGTAAATGGTGAATAGTAACTAATGAATAGTGAATAGGAGAAATGTCCTGAAAATGCGGGTTGTTACAAGTGAATCCACAGTGTTTAAGTTATAATAGTTTGAACACAAGCCAAATAGTTGTAAAACAGTAACATCGTAATGTAAGATATTGCACTAAGCCTCATGACACGCAAACCTTAACACTGTTATGCTGCAATAAGAAATATATAAAAATCTTATGGGATAGAAGCCTACACATAATAGTTTGATGCAGGTAATAAGGCCCTCGGGTAATAGGAGTTTGCCAGTTTCCACTAGTTCTCAAATAAAGTGCATTTGACTATCAATCCGGCTAACACGAAGGCTATCTATCCGACTAGCACATAAATAAGTCTAAAAGCTTTCAAAATATTTACGTTATTATTGCTTGTGTGGCATCATTTAGGTTTTAAAATAGTTTGGTAGACATTGGCTCACGGAAGTGTTTAAGTACCAAGTAGGAATAGGATTTTGGTTTGACGATGACGGAGAGATGAAGTGCGAAAGGTAATGAAGGTTATATGTCGTCTAAGAATAATATTTTTAGAAGTTTGTATGTATGTATCTAAATATTTATGAGTATTTTTAAGCTTATAATGAGTAGTGTGTAAATAAATATCTTTAAGTAAAAGTTTTTCTTTAAAAACGTTTGTATTTAAATTATACTTGTAGGATTTTTGTAAAATTGGGCTAGGCCCGAGTTTATATATATGTTAGTTGTACTAGATGATTAAGTGTCAAAATATAAAATAAGTTATCTTAGAGTATAAGTAAATCATTAAAAGTTGTCATGGTTTTATTGTTTGTGAAGAATTAAACTTTGACTATTAGTATAATTTATAATATATTTATAAAGTAGGTTTAGTTGATTTGAGTACGTCTTGAATAGAGTCATGGGCAAGTAAGGCTAGTGAGTCAGGAATAAGTGCGAGATAAATTGAGGTAAACTAGTATCGTGACACGCTCAGGATAAAGATTTGAGAACATACTAAACTATTTAGTTCACACTGAAATTTTCATAGCAAAGTTGACATGTATTTGTGTCATTCGAAGTAGTCCCAACGTATTAATATTTGTTTTAACTTGTGGGCCTTGGCCCAAATAAAACGCACTAGTACTATAAGCGCACACAATGGCCTACAACTAAAATAGCAGACTTGGGCTTGAGGCCCAAATACACCTTAATGAAATCTGTTTCACGGAAATGAGTGTTGGAGTAGTTTTGACGCGAGGAACACTAGTTAAAACACAATGTTTAATATCTAACTCGACTTTGAAATTCTACGAGACCCAAAGTAATTAAGACAAGGACAAGCTTTTGACACCATTTGATTTTGAAGTGGGTTTGAAGCCCAGGTGGGATGATATTCGGTATAGTGAAGCTTGGGAAATATTGGTTTGGAGGAGTTTGGCATCCAAACGTACCCTCAAGTGGAGGACTTTGGGGTCCTTCAAACCGAGTAAAACCAACACCTAAGTATGGATACAACTCACTCTATATGAGTTGGTTGATTCGAGACATGGTACGAACAAAAGACCACCCTTGTGGTTTCCGTTAAAAAGTAACCAAGACTACATATGGAACGAGCCAAATCTGTTTGTAATCTAAGCATATAATCTCAAACGATATCAAATGACTTGTACATGGATCTTAACATACGGACAGGTTTTACTCCAAACCAAACAAGCAGGAATCTTAATAGATTACTAATCCTATGACTAACACCCAACGTACGCAAAATCAACCACGAGCAGAACGAAACAACACTTCTCATCATCGAGCCAATATCGTCCGATTTCTTTTATTTCTGTTTTCCCAATCTAGTTTTTAATTCTTACCACACAAAATGTTTACCAAAAGGTTTTATTCAATAATACTACAATTATGTTAGCCTTAAGGCTTAACTCAAAAACTTATTAATTCAATTCATCGCAGAAATTCATCGAAGCAATATAATTCAGAAACCAAACATCCCATAATGAGATTGTATACATTCGAATAAAACAAGACCAAGGGAAACATAAACAAGAGACATGAAGAAAAGATGCAGAATCCTTACAACAATTAGAAGGTTGATTACAAGCAGATCAACAAACACCAAAAACTCGAACCCGAATCCGCCACAAGCAAATCCACACACCCTTCGAATATCCAGAAAATCTATCCCTCAAGGCTGCTCTTATTTTGATAGTGGAAGTTGTAGGATGTGTGGAAAAACCCATGGGAATCGAGTGGCATAAATTGAACCAATACAAAGGAGGTTTGACTCCAACTTTTCTTGTGGTGGTTCGACCTTGTAGCTAAAGAGGGAAAAGATTAATTACGGCCTAGTCATCCATCGGGGCGAGAGTTTGACTCCGAGATCTGGACAAAGGGGAAACATCCCGTGAGTGATAATGACAATAAATTGAAACCCTTATTGCCATCAAGTAAAGCCAAGCTGAATTTATTAGATGAGAGTGATGTTAGGTTTCATAGGAGCGGTTTGGAAGGGAGCAGAAAGGGATGAGGCATGCAATTGGAAGGTGTGTGATATGTGTGTAGAAAAGAGGAGATGGATTATCTCTTTTTGGTGCCTTGGTTTCATCGTTTAGGAGAGGCAGAGAAACAAGAGGTGTAGAGTCTAGCTAAGAGATAAGGGAGGAGTAAATATCTGCTTGTGTTTATTTATTTTCATATGTATACATATACTTTCGATTTGTTTTATTTATTTTAAATAGTTGTGTAGTAATTAAAGTTTAGAAAATAAAAGTGAGTGTTTAAAGTAAGGTGAGGTGCGGGATACAATTTGATTTTTCTAATACATGAGGGAAATTAAACGAGCCTCGGGTTTTATTGAATCCCGGTATTTAATTATACCTATGCCATACTATCACGGTGTCGGTACGCGTGCAGTTTTAGTGAAATAGAATATGAGTTCACCACATTATTTGTTCGACAATATTCGTTTGTTGCTTTACAATAATAATGAAAGTAAGAGTTTAGATGCGATAATATAATGAAACTGCTGAATGACACATTCATAAATAAAATTTTCGGTCTTACAGGAAATTAGTAACTGGGAAAATATCGGGTTATTACAGAAACGTTCATGAGGGACGTGTAGTAGATCTAGCTTACAAGCATCAACTTCAATTGCCTCTTTGAAATCAATGAACCCATCGTTCCTCATTTCATAGTTGATTTTTATAGCTAAGTCACGGTTCAAACCAATGATCTTGGTGCCATCGCCATCTCCTTCATGATCCAAAATGAATTTATCACCTTAACTCTCGACCAATTCGGTCAAATCCTCCAAATTCCTTTTAGAGGTCAAGCCGTTTTCACAAACGAGTGGGACCTCGAATCTCTACATCGTTGATGACCAACCTTTGGTCCATATCTCTCCGACATCCCTCATCCCGACGAAATTCGTCAAGTCCTTGGTGTGGAGCGTGCTACTACAACCCGAAAAATAAAATCCAAAAATGTCCAAATCTCTTCATACCAAATTCTCCTCAAGGAATTAGGCCCCCACATGAAGCATTGGGAAGAACTCATTCGTGAGAATGCGTTCGGTACCGGAGGTCACCGGGACCATCTCTCGGCGTGCCTTGCTCACATGTTGTATTGTATCGCTGTTGAAAAGCCATACAATTTGGCCTACTTCTTTATCAAACGGATTAAGTGTGCTAGAAAAACTCCCAAAGCCAATCTTCCATATGGAATGTTTCTAACTCGTCTCTATCATCATGTTATCGAGTTCTACCCCGATCTTGACAATAGCATCTATGAGTCCATCTATCCCACCTTATGTCCTCTCGCTCTAAAACAAACTCGACAAACTCGAAGTGACAAGGGAAAATCTCGTCGTCATAGCTTTCACGGTTCATCTTCTCGACAAGACGATGACGATGAGGAGGAAAACATCCATGGTGCTAGTACCCCTTTGTTCTCCGAGTTCGTTGATAATCTAGAGGATCTCGACTATCCCGAGTATATAATCCCATCACCTAGCAATCAAACCGACGAAGTACTTCATGAACGAACAACTGAGGTGCTTAGACGACAAAAGAGTTTGCATAGAGAAGTTAGAGGTCGCTTCAAATCCATCGGGAAGACGTTGAAAGGTATCTTCGGGAAGAGAAGGAGATGATAGAGATTAGCTTATGATTGTTGAACAATATTTATTTTTATGACTTTTGATCATGGATATTTATGTGCTATTTGTCCGAATTATATTCGGAAGTACTTGTAATTCTCTTGGATAATTGTTTGGATACTTGATTAGGTTGATAACTTGCTTAATTATGTTTAATATATGCTTATGATTTAATGTCTTATCACTTAATCTATATATATGCTTGCATGCTTAGCTTATGAATATATATATATATATATATATATATATATATATATATATATATATATATATATATATATATATATATATATATATATATATATATATATATATAACATGTATGCTTTCTAATAGACCAAAACAAATGTGAAATGTCCAAACAGAGCTTGCTGCAAAAACAAAACAAAATATAACGTTTTTCCAGAAAAATTTTGAAAATTTTTTATTTCTGGGTCGTCAGATGGGCGGCCCCCTTAAATTTAAGGGGACCGGCCTGTATTTAAGGGGGCCGGCCACCCATACAGTAATTTTTACTGTTTTCTTTTGCATATTGTGACTTCTTTTGCTAATCTCAGCTACCATTTCCCTTTAATACTAAACTGCTTTTGGTATCTAACCATCTATTTTCAAATTAATTCCATTTCTAAACATGTTTTCATTCTATATAATCCCCATGCATGTTTAATTCACATTCCATCATCCACAACCTTCATCAAACCTCATCCTTTCACCATGTCATCACTAAGAACCACCTACTCAAACAATGCCAAGAAACAAAAACTTGTCATTATTCCACCAAAACAACTCTTCATTGATCTCACCAATGAAGACAACACCACTCCATGACCACCACCTTAATGCTCATCTCCTAGTGCACCAAATGCACCTTCCAAAATACCATCAACAAATGGAACCTCCACTTCTTCCATACCAAACACTTCATCCATAAATGACTACATAAACACCCACTTGTCTCCTCCACCAATAGTTCAACCACCACAACCTACCATTGAAAACACAACTCTTGCATTACCCCTCTCATTATCACCATTAACACATCTTGATGCACACTTCTCATCATCCCCTATCAATCCACCAACCTATAACCCCGTCCCATGGAGCTTACTTAAAGCTCATGGTGACACTTGCCTTTGTTGAATCCACAACCGAACAATTGTGTTTGGACTAAGAGATGAGATACAATACATGTTTTCACACATTGAAAACTTGTTGCATCAACTACCAACCACCACTACTACAACTCCACCACCACCAACAACAAACGCACCTCCTCCACCACCATCAACAAATACTTCTCCACAATTATCATCTCCATGTTCACCATCAATTCCACCCAATTAAACATGCTTGGTATTTTGCAAATAAAATTGTCTTAAACCATTTTGGATGGCAAGCTCTAGAGAGGAACTTCATGCTAGAGCTTTGGTTTATTTTAGTTATGATTGCAAGCCTTCAAGGCTTTTATTATTTGCACTACTTGTTTAATCATTTAGTTTGTTGATGTAATGCTTGTTGTAACCTTTTAATTCTATCAATGATTATGGTTATGTCTAGTTTCTATTCTTGCATGCTATATATATATATATATGTTGCTTGTCCACTAAGTATTTTTTTGCAAGAATTCCATATCTCGATTCCTTTATGACCTCAAAACGAGGGGGAGTATACATCAAGGGGGAGCTCCAATTAAATCGGGATAACCTTTTTGATGCTAACAAAAAGGGGGAGAATTGATATAAACTCACAATAATACTTGTATATATACTAATTTTCGCTTAATGAGTTTAGATTTTGTAATCATCAAAAAGGGGTAGATTGTTGACATAAATAATGCATAAAAACGTTATTTATATTTTTCGATATCTCTATGTTTTGACGATCAAAAAATGTAAAATCATCAAACGTAAGATTACTACGTAAACAAGTATTAAGCTAGTTTATATCATTATATCCAATTTAATCACTTAAGGTATGAATAAACAAGTGCTTAATACATCTCATGATCAAAGGGATATTTAATTAATTATTACAAAGTTTATTTAATTATATAAACATATTATATATTTTTGAAAAACACTTTTGGTAATAAAGAAAAATGTTTTAATCATACTAAATATATGAATTCAAATTTTTAACCAAAATCAGTTAGTTTTTCGCCAAATAAACTTTCCCCACTAAATGACAGATTTTCTAGCTGTTACAGCTGGGCGGCCCCCTTAATTATAAGGGGCGGTCACCTTAAAATTAAGGGGACCGGCCATGAATTAAGGGGACCAGCCAGGCTCCTGTGTCAGAATCTGTCAGAATTTTCTCCTATAAATACCACCTTAAATCTGGTATTTTCTCCAACCTTTTGCACAAAAAATTCAGATCTAAAACTCTCTAAACATCTTTCAAAACCCTTTGATCATTAGATTACTAATCCTTGTTTCAAGTGATTCAATCTCTCTCATCCATTCTCATCCAAAGTGCAAAAGAAGAATACTCCTTCTACAACAAAGTTCAAGAAGTATTGTATAGTAGTTGTGTATATTGTGTATATTATTTGTGAAGTTGTGTTGTGCTTGTAATAAGTAGTTTAGGAGAAGTAGAAGTTGTGTAGGGAGAAGAAGTTGTGTAGTAGTGAAGTAGTGTGAAGTTGTGAAGAAGGTGTGGTGTGTATAAGTAGTGTAGAAGTTTTGAAGAAGTCGTGAGATTGGTTCTAGCTAAGATTAGAACCCGATATCTAGCTTTGTGTCGTTAAGCCGGTCTAAGCGATAGTTGTGTAAGGTTTCTCCGCCACAAGTGAGTTTGTTGACATAGTGAAGAAAACTCTCGAGTAGGTGACTCGGGGAGTGGAGTAGGGACAAGGAAGGTGACCTTGTAGCCGAACCACTATAAATCCTTGTGTTGTGGTTTGATCTTTCCAACTCTTTTCATTACTTACGTATTTATTTATACAATATTAGCTTAGTTAGATAATAACTATATAATTGTTCATATAGTACAAGTATTGAAATCACATAAACTAGAATCAAAGTTTTTAAAACAAACTTGTTTTTATAAATTTTATAACGGGCGTAAAACTATTCAACCCCCCCTTCTAGTTTTCCACAAAGAATATTCCATCTTCTAATTGTTTTATTTGTATTCCTAGGAAGAAGTTTAGTTCACCCATCATACTCATCTCGAACTCATCAAGCATGATTTTGGCAAATTCATCACACATTTCTTGACAAGTCGATCCGAATATAATTTCGTCAACATATATTTGAACAATGATAAGATTTGGGTCTTTCTTTTTAGTGAATAGAGTGTTATCTACCATTCCCATGGAATAGTTATGTTTAATAAGAAAAGCTTTTAATCGATCATACCAAGCCTTAGGAGCTTGTTTGAGTCCATATAAAGCTTTCTTTAACTTATAAACATAATCAGGTTTTGCGAAGTCAATGAATCCTGGAGGTTGTGCCACATAAACCTCCTCATTGATAAAACCGTTGATGAATATAGTTTTTATGTCAATTTGGAATAACTTAAAGTCTAGGGCGTATGCATAGGCAAGTAATATCCTAATAAATTCTAGTCTAGCAACGGGGGCATAAGTTTCGTCATAATCAATTCCTTCTTGTTGATTATAACCTTGGGTAACTAACCTAGCTTTGTTCCTAGTTACTATTCCATTTTCATCTAACTTATTCCTATACCCATTTAGTTCCTATGATGGTCATGTTCATTGGATTTGGGACTAATTCCCAAACATCATTAGCCTTAAATTGGTTTAATTCTTCTTGCATAGCTATAACCCAACTTTCATCTTTTAATGCTTTATTAATATTCTTAGGTTCTATTGCTGAGAGGAAACAAAAGAAGTTATTTTTATCTTGGGCTTGTGACCTAAGGGTTCTTTGATTAAGATTTCCTATTATGTTATCTAATGGATGTGATTTAGATTCCTTAATATTTACGACTTCATTATTTCCTAAGTCAATGTTTTCATTATCATTTCCTATGGGTTTTGTTTTACTAACCTCAATAGCTTCATCTTCGACTAAGTCATCATCTTCTAAAGGTAATGTATTAGGAGGTGGTGGTGTTTCATCAAATGTTACATTTAATGATTCTTCTACTTTCATAGTGTGTTTGTTAAGTATTATATATGCTCTACTATTTTGTGAGTACCCTAAAAATATTCCTTCGTATGATTTTGGGTCGAACTTAGTAAGGTAATCCTTAGTGTTTAAAATATAACATTTACTTCCGAATACCCTAAAGTAGATTAAGTTAGGTTTTCTACCTCTTAGTAACTCATAAGGAGTTTTTCCTAAAATTCTCCTAATTGATACCCTATTAATAAAATATGTTGATGTATCTACAGCGTGACACCAAAATTTTTGTGGGATGGATTGTTCATTTAACATTGTTCTACTCATTCTTGTAGTGACCTATTCTTTCTTTCTACTACGCCATTTGATTGAGGAGTACAAGGAGCGGAGAAATTGTGAGATATTCTATTTAAATCACAATATTTTCCGAATTGTACTTCGTTATCAAATTCCCTAGCATGGTCCGTCCTAATGGCTACTATTGTGCATCCTAATTTATTTTGAATCATTTTACTAAATATTTGAAATTTTTCAAAGGCTTGGGTTTTGTCACTTAAGAACCTAGTCCACGTGTATCGTGAATAGTCATCAACTATTACTAAGGTATAATTGTTTCCTCCATAGCTCCGCACAGCGGATGGACCAAATAGATCCATGTGTAATAATTCTAGGCACCTAGTAGTGGATACTATATTCTTTGCTTTGTGACTAGCATGAACTTGTTTTCCAATTTTACATGCATCACAAAAGTGCTTGTCATATATTAGGTTAGGCAAGTTTCTAACTAGTTCTTTAGAGGCCAAAGATTGTATTTGTTGCATGTTCGCATGTCCTAATCTCCTATGCCATAATGTGGAGTTTTCGTCTAGGGTTGTTAGGAATATCCTATCTTCTGGTTTGTTTCCTAGTTTCATAACATATATGCCTCCTTTCCTAATTCCTCTACCTATGATCTTTCCATTCTTAACTATTTCGCTATCCCATTCGGTAAAGGTAACCCTACATTTATTATCGCATATTTGGCCTATACTAAGCAAGTTATATGTTAAATTATCTACATGCTCAACATTTCAATAGTAAGTGAGTCTTGAGAAATCGTACCTTTGCCAATGATTTTTCCACGCAAGTCACTACCGAAAATAACGTTACCTCCATTGTATGCCTTATATGTAGAAAATAGCTTGCGGTTCCCCAAAATGTGCCTCGAACATCCACTATCCTTGATCCATTCATCGGGCTCCAAGTCTATTCCTAAACATATTTCGTCGGTTGCTTTGGCCACAAAACATTTTTCGTCTCTTGGTTTTTCCTCTTCTTCTTTGTCACTATCACTCCATGTTCCACTAACAAAGGCGCCTTGATTTTCATAACCCGGTGGCTTTAGACATTCATCAATGAGATGATTTGGACTTCCACATCTAAAACACTTTCTTTTCCTGTAGTTATCACTTCTATTTCTTTGGAACGACTTTCTTTCGTCTCGTGGTAATCTAGTGAATCTTCCTCGTCTTTTGAATTTCTTGAATTCTCTTACAGCTATTGCATATTCTTCATCTTCACTCTCGTCACTTGAATCATCATCGTCACTAGGTTCCTTTTTGGCTTTTAGAGCAATGGATTTAGTTTGTTCTTTCTTGACTTTGACCGTTTCCAAATCTCTTCTTATAATTTCTTCATGGACCTTCAAGTTCCCAATAAGTTCATCAAGTGATAACGTCATCAAATTCTTTGATTCTTCAATCGCCGTGACCTTAGCTCGCCATTTTGGATGCAATGCCCTAAGGAATTTCCTAACATAATTTTTACTAGAAAATATCTCATCAAGTGCTTTTAAACTTGTGATAATAGTGTTAAATTTAGCAAAAGCATTATCAATTGATTCCTCTTTCGGAATCGTAAATTGTTCATATTGTTGTACAAGAAGATCTATTTTATTGTCTTTGACTTGACTATTACCTTGGTGAGTAATAAGTAGTGATTCCCAATTTTCTTTGGCGGGTTTATACATAAAGATTCTTTCATATTCTTTGCGCGGTAACGCATTATAAATTACCATTTTAGCTTCATTATTTTAAGCTAGTTTCTTTTTCAAATCATCATTTTGTTTTTCAAAATGTACAATTTCATCCATTTTAGTTTCCGGATTTTGTTGAGTAGGGGGGAAATCACCAAAGGTAATAACATGCCAGAGATCAAGATCTTTAGATTTCACATAAGTTTTGAATCTATTTTTCCAATATAAAAATCCATCACTTTCAAATAGTGGTGGTCTTTGCATAGATTGCCCTTCTAAATATTTTTCAGATTCCATAGATTGTTGCAAGTTTTAAAATACAATATATTTTAAAAATCTCGCTAGACGTGGCTCCTGATACCAGTTGTGGAAAACTAGAAGGGGGGTCGAATAGTTTTACGTCTTTTTAATTTGATATAAAAAGATTGTTTGTGTGTTTTCTTTGCTTTCAAAAATTTAGATTCGATATTATGTAAACTCAAGTCTTGCACAATATAAACACCAACAAATATGTATGATATAACAATAATAATGTAAGTAAAGAAATAAATGAGAGATGGAAAGATCGAACCGCGAGACAAGAGATTTATAGTGGTTCGTCTACAAGGACACCTTCCTTGCCCTACTCCACTCCCCGAGCACCTAACTCGAGAGTTTTCTTCACTATGTCAACAAGCTCCCTTATGGCGGAGAAAACCTTACGCACCAATATACACACCACAACTTCGTCACAACTTGATCACATCACAATTTCTTCACACCTATTTATCTTCACACCTATCAATCTTCACACCTATCTACTTCACAACTATCTTCTTCACAACTATCTACTTCTCAACTATCTACTTCCCAACAATCTTCTTCACAACTATCTACTTTCCATCTATCTACTTCACAACAATCTTCTAAACAATCACTCTATCTACACACTAAGCTAATCTATCTTCTACCAAATATTCACAACAAATAACACAAAGAAATATATGTAATGGATGATATTCTAACAACTTGGATGTGGAGGTCACAACAAGTTGTAATACTTCTTCTCTTGGAGGATAGAAGTATTCTTCTCTTGCACTTGAGAGGTTGATGTTTGGATCACTTTGAAACAATTATTTATATATGTATGATCAAAGGATTTAGAGAATAGGAATGGAGATCTAGAACAGAAAGTTTAGGAGTGCAAAAGGTGAGAAAAATCTGTGAAATGAACCAGTACTTATAGGCAAACAAATTACTATTCTGGAGCTTGGCCAGTCCCCTTAATTAGGGGCCGGTCCCCTTAATCATTAAGGGGGCCGCCCCCTCCAGAACGTTGGGATTGTTTGTCCTTTTGTGGGGAAGTTTTTCTGGATTATATTTGCCATTTTTGGTTAAAAATTTGAATTCATATATTTATAATGATTTAAGTATATTCTTTTAATTCCAAAAATGATTTTATAAAAGATATAAAATGTTTATGACATTTTATGAAAGTTCTAGTGATTAGAGAAAAGTTTCCTTTGATCATAGATTGTAATAAACACTTTGTTTATTCATACCTTAAGTGATTTGGATGTAAAGAGAATATTGATCGCTAAATACTTGTTTACGTCATAAATTTTAGATCAATAAGTTTATGTTTTGTAATTATCAGAATATAGAGATATTGTTAATATGTTAACAATGTTTTTAGGCATTATTTATGTCAACATGGGAGACAACCCAAATTATCCTTTATATTTTTCTTTTCCATTTTGTTATTATAGTTGGGTTTGGTATGTTTGCTTTCATATTTTACAGGAATTGGAGCAAGGAGGATGGCGTAAGGCTCACTTAAAAGGAACCAGTCTGAGAATTCCATTCTGTGAAGCATTTACGGCGTAACCCAACCCTATGGTTACGCCGTAACCACTCCTCCGATCTCAAATGACTCTCAGGTTTATCCAATTACAGCGTAACTACTAAGTGAAATTATGTCGTAACCTTTCATGTATCCATATTTAATATTTAATCTTACACACCATAACCTTGTATTGTTTTAAATGAAATTTATAGGTGTGTTCCCTATAAACCCTCACGAGACTTCACTCGCTCACTTGGGACACTAAGTGGTTTAAAAGACTTGTTGCATATGCTAAATGCAACCGTGATTCTCATGAAAGTGAGTTAGGTTTTTATTTATTTTTATTTTTCCCTTTCTATTTTAGAATTATGCTTGTGGTAGTGTTGTGATTTCACAAAATTGAAGTTTGATCATGGAGATAAGATGAAGGCATGCTTGTTCAACGTGATCGTTCTTACATTTTGGAGCAAATTTCAGGGAAGTTCTCGTTCCAATTCTACTTTTAACCTCATTGTTATTTATTATTTAGTACAAGTGGGGGGGGGGGGGGGGACGGGAGTAGAATTATAACCTGAACTTATTTGCCCTCATTTTTCTAGTTTATTTGAAAATTTGTGCCATTTTTAAATTTTTGACATGTTTTTCTTAACCTAACTAGAATATACCTTAGCCGAGCACACTATAACCCTTGATTTCCATGGTAAGATTTAGCCTTTCCATTTTCCCTTATTTACCTCAAATCCGCCAAATATTAAGTGTGCCGGTAGTATGTTGATGACATCAAATAAGTACATACTATTGTCATCATTTATCCTATATATTTGACTTGTTTTATTATATTATCTATAAGAATTGATACTTAATCGTTTACTTTTGTAATTCTAAAGTAAAAACAAGCATTTGGTGAAAGCTAATGATTTTGGATGAAATATGGAGATAAATGATCAAGATGGAAAAAGTCTACCGAACTCAAGGAGATACGCCGTATCATTCTAGACAGATATGTCGTATCAACATACTTAGATGAATTCGAAGACCATTGCCTGACTTTGAAGAATGCGCCACATCTAATTATATCATGCGCCGTATAAACTTTGGTAAATTAAGAAGAACCAACTTGTTCTACTCCAAATACGCTACATTACATTTCATACATACGGCGTATCACTCTCAATACTTCACCAAAGATAATCCAAGATATTGAAGGACATGCGTTGCATAAAAGCTGTTGTATTTCGTGTGCCAAAAGTGATAGAAGCTGCTGTATAAACCCTAAGGAGAAGAAGACCAAAGAAAAGGTAATACAAGACACACCACATTGAAGATGTTAGAGCAGTAAGAAGGTCCTGATTGTGTTTTAATTAAATTAAGTAGTTATGTTTTATTGTAATAGTAAACTTTAATCCATCAGGATTGATGGGCTTGTGACCGCCATATTCCACCCCATAAAATTGCTTTCCTATTAATTAAAGTTTACTAGCAGGGTACCCGCGCATTGCGGCGGTGGGTACCCAGTAATCATAATTTTGGGCGAGCATTGGGGTATAGTTTTTGACAAAATACAGTTGCGATGAGTTTCATGTGTTGTGTGTTTGTTAGTGCACATTTCATTTTACTGTTGGGTAGTCCAAAAATTATAATCAAATATGGATAATCTAAGCACGAAAAAAACCACAGTCCAAAATTTAACCTTATATCAATTTTAGCTCAAAAACCAAATTTATATCACCTAAAATTTAACCTTATATCAATTAGAGCCCAATTCAAAATTTTCATGTGATAATTAAGCCCGATTCAGATCCAGCCCATTCCAATAATACACGATCCACCAAATAAGTTATCTATATCTACTCCAGACAAAAAAATTAAGATTCGGTTAACAAACCTAAATAATATAATACCCATCCACAAAACACACACACTCACCACAAATCTTCTCCCTTCTCTCTCTAACCTAAAACACACACAAACCAACACCCTCTCCAAATCCGCCGCCGCCACCACCTTCTAAATCTGCTACCACTAATGGTTTCTTAAAACCACTGAAAATCAAAACCACCACAACCTCCGTAACCTACCAAAGAAACCCACATCCAAAGTCTTTTGAGCTATTTTTTGTTGAGTTATATATAAATCTATATAGTGTTTTGTTTTGCTATGGAGTTCTTTTGTAGATCTGTTGCCGCCGCCGCCCGGTCTATTGTCTCGGCCGCTGAAATTCATCGCCTCTGTTTATGAAATCTGTTAGCGTAAATTTGTTTGATTTGTTTTATAAATGTTGGTGTTAAGTTTGTTTACCAATTTTTTTACTAAATTTTGTTGTGTGTAAATTTGTTGCTAAAGTTTTAATATCTTTTTATTGTAGATCTTGTTGAAAAACTGTTAGAATCGTTGGAATATGCCACTGTTATAGCATCCAGTTACAATAATTTGGTTATTCTTTTTCATATTTTTTTATTTTTATTTTCATGTTTTTATTTTTTTGTTAGGAAGGCCAGGTTTCGAAGTAGCTTCCGGTAGATCTGTCAAAGAAACTTCTTATAAAATATAGAACTAAAAAATATACATTGATAATGTAATGGAACCACAACCCAATATCATTACTCGAGTAGCAATTTAAATTGGTTATCAACTTTTTTTTGACAAATTATATATTTTTCATCTTACATGATACTTAATGTGCTTGTTATTCATGATTTCAAAATTGGTTGAAATCTAAATGTGTTTTTACAATTTGATTACGTAGTATAATAAATTTGAGATCTTAATAAAAAAAAGAGTAAAAGTTACATATTATCGCCTTCATAAAACTGAGCAAAGTGTCAAAAAGTAAGTTTGTGATACAATGTTTGTACAATAGGCTTCATAAGTTGTATTTATCACTTAAGGGTGTTTTAAATGCTACATTAATGGTATCTGTTGACAAGTCAATTTATGTATGTATGTAGACATAGATACTTGTGTTGTAAATCATTGTGCTTTGTGTTTTATGACTTGTATTAATTGGTGATGGGGTGTAATAATTGTACATATGTAAGAGTTATGTTGACCTTAAAAAATTGTGCTTTTCATACTTGTGCTTTATGTTTTATCACTTGCATTTTACTTAAAATCTAAATATGGAAATCGTAAAAATTAAATATAAGAGAAGGTGAAATATGCTTTATAAGTAGTATAGATATGATGTTTATTTGGTTCTTGTTATATGTGAATTGATAACCTTTGTGTCTAGCCATGGCTTGCTTGGGTCTGCCATACCTCCTCCCACGATTACTTTTCTAACCTAATAAGTTAGTTAATTAATTTATAGTCATAAGTGATCATTAAGGGTTTACTCGCTTATAATTAAGATCCAACGAGACAGATAAGATTACGACAATCATCATATAAAACTAACAATAAAACAAGTGACAAGCTACTTAATCATTCGACAGGCCTTCTGATGTGTGCTTTTTCACACATCCTTTTTAGCCTTAAATCAGACCAAATACACCAAATACTAAATATGCCAAGAGAATGTATGTTTTTGTGTTTGTGTATGTGCAGGTACGGATATGTGAAAAATGAACAAAAACAAAGCCAAAACCGACAAAAACGAGCACGAGATTGGAAAAAGGTCAAAATCCGGAGCCGGGGAAGCAAAATGATCAAAGAAAGCTCATATTATCATTAGAAGTCCTCAGAGATTCAGAATGTTGCAAAATTAGTCCCTGGACAAAGTTCTGAAGAATTGGCAAGATTAGTCCCTCAACTTTCAGAGTTTGGCAAAAATTAGTTATTTGAGTAAATTTTGAAGAAAAGTCAAAGAGAGGTCCCTCAATAATCTAAAGATGGCAAGATATACCCTTGGAAATAACATTTGGAGAATTATAGCTTTGGTCCCTATGGTTTGCAATATTACAACATTGGTCCTTAAGTGAAAATACTACTCCTAATTAACCAACCGGATCCAAACTAAAAATAAACCCAAATACATCCCAAGCCCAAAATACATACCAAGCCCAACTCCCACTCTCTAATATCCTACCCAGTCCACCTAATTACCAAACCCGGTCAACCATATACTACCCGGTCAATACCCAACCAAATAATAAAACACTCCCAAACCCCAATTCCAAACATTTCTGCCCCCCTTTTTATTAAAATTACCCAGAAAACAACTGTTTCACAAACCCTAGTTTTACCATCCCTCCAATTACCTCAAATAAAAATAATTACCCAATCATTTATTCTTCTAGAAGGGGTCAGGCACATGTCAGAAGGGGTCAGAAACACGGAATGCCACGCTGGCAATCCGTGTGAGGGTACACGATCGAAGGGACTATATTCATGCTTAAAATTGAAGCTGGGATCAACGGACGCGATTGAAGCAAAGAAACACAATTCTGGAAGGATCTCAAACCCTAAGCAGGCTCTCTCCTCAAGTATATATACCCCTCTCATTTCACAGTTGGAGGGTGTAGTATCTTAGTATTGTCTGTTTAAGTTTTATTGTTATTCAGCTTTTCTGTTTTTCAATTTCTATTGTAACTCTCATTTAAAAATATTGTACTCTGCTTTCATCTTATTAATATAATTCTAGTTTTGATTTCAGATTATTGCTTTAATTTTACTTGTTTCCTTTAATTACCTGTCATTAATAGTTTAATTTAAATTTAGTTCAAAGTTTCTGTTGTTGCTTATCATTTATATATATATATATATATAAAAAAAAAAAAAAAAAAAAAAAAAAAAAAAACAGAAAATAAAAAATTATAGTTTCAATTTCAATTCCAAGTTTCATTTAGTTTACTTACTGTTTTATTTAAGCTCATATCAGCTAACTAATAGCTTTTGTGAGCTTATTTTTGTCATTTACTCTAAAAAACACATTGGTCAAATAAAGGACAACATATCAGCTTATTGTTAAGCTCAGCTTGTTTGCAATATAAGGCAGCCAAGAGGAGCCTTGGCCTGTCAAAAGACAGTCTAGCATAGTGATCCCCCTCTATTTGAGGTGAGGGGGTTTTGGTTTGTAAGTTCAGCTTATTTAAATTCCAAATTATGTATTAGTTAGTAGCTTAGTTCATTTTATTTTTCTTATTTTTGTTTTATTAGTGATTATTGCATAGTAGTTATCTTATTTTATCTATTCATAACTGTTTTTGTTGATTTGAGTTGTTACTGTTTCATTGCTACTTGTTATCTTGGATCTGTGTGATTGATGTGTTTGAGTTTATTTGCATCTGAGATATGTGGTTTTGGATTCATCATAGCATCAATGATCATTATTTGTACTGTTATTGGTGGTTTGGATTGATTTGGACTTAAGTTTAATACACAACAAGCTTAGACAGTCATTATAGGGGTGTTTGGTTTTAAGTAGTTTGCTGATTTAGTCACTTATTCAGAGGTTGGTTTTGGTTTTAATAAGTTACTTAGGCTGCATATAGCATATTTTAGTTGGTCATTTTACTAAAAGTCAAATAATTTTCAATTGGGTGTAACAGTTAGTAATATAGGGTAATATAGTTGCATAATTCAATCATTAGTTGCATATTAATATTAGATTTCCTAAAATAGTTGCACAAGTGCTTATTTCAACATAAGGAGTCATTTGAGACAGATTCAATTTCATATTTGTCAAAGTTTTACCAAAATTAAAAAGTCAAAGATACTAGTGCTCAGTTTTTGGTCCAAGCTTTGAGTGAAGCTCTAGTTTTCAAAATTAATTGGAATCACCTGTGGTTTGTTGATTTTTGAAACTTAATAGTCTGTTAATCTTAATCAAAAAGAATATTGGGGTTTGGATTACATTTGCTTATTGAAAAAGTGGATTTAAGTTGACTGTTTGAGCTGATTTGTCCCCTGCACCACAGTTTTGTCAGGTTTTGAAGGTTACTTTTAGGTCTTTTACTTGGGTTGAAAATAGATTGTGTTGGTGAATTTAGATTTTCAGTTCGTTGGATAAACTTTTGCCCCCAAAGTATCACCATAAACAGCTTATTTGAATACCTTATTTGCTTATTCTTATTGAGTCATTTGAACTAGTTTCTGTCATTCATAAATAGGGCTGCAATTGTGCATTTGAGGTTATTATCTGAGTTTGGTTGTTCATTTGAGTTCATATATTCTTGTAGTTGCTGTTTCAATTTATTTTGAGCCTCTGCTTATTCTGTTTTGCTTAATTGCTTTTAACTTGTGCTTATTACTATCTGATTTAGCCTTATCCTATGTTTCTGTGTGCTTTCTTGGTTCATTACTGTTCCTATAAGCTTATTAAAGTCATCAAATCATTTGGTAAAAGTTTGGTCAGCCTTGGTCAACACTGCTTATTAATAAGCACTTGGTTTTCAACTGTTTTCAAAGCAAGTAGTATTTTAAATGCTTATTTTTCATTTTTTATATGTTTCCTAAGTTTAGAATAATATTTTAGAATTTCCCTGAATTTTTCATATTTTTTCAAGTTGATTTGCTATTTTTCTTATTTTATTTTCATTTTTAATCAATTATTAATACTTTTTAATTACTAAAAAATCCAAAAAAATCAGAAAAATCCAAAAATATTTTAGAAATTTATTTTCATTTATATTAGAATTTTAGAAATTTATCTTGCATTTTTCCCATTTATTTTGAATTTAATTTGAATTTTTAATTAAATTTAATAGTTTTTAATTCCCAAAAATTACATAAAAAGCAAAAAAAAAAATTAGTTTTTAGTTTTAAAATTAGTTTTTAGTTATTTTATAATTTTCAAAATTTATTTTTCATTTTTCACACCTTATCTGCATTTTCTTTTAATTTTTAATTAGTTTAATAGTTTTTTAATTCATAAAAAATAAATAAAAAGTCAAAAAAATATTTTTCTTTTTCTTAAAATTTTCTTTTATCATTTTTTACTTTTCAAAATTATTTTCAAGTCCGTAGGAGTAGTGTAGTTTAAAATTCGCGTTTTATTTCGTACGTTAACGTTTAATTTACGTTTTAGCGTACGGTTTCGATTTTACGTTACGTTTGTAGTTTCCTTATTTGAAATACGTGTTTAAGTGATTATTTGTGCTTCATTTGCTATTTCATTAGTATAATCTAATCAAAATCACTTTTTACCAATTTCACGACACGTTTCACAAATCGGGAATTGAAAATTCCATTCACCCTTCACACGGACTACGACCTCGGGTTATCCGTATTTCTTTGCGGATTTCTTGAGTAATACTTATACTATATATATAACTTGATTTTCAATGAATCAGTTTTGGCGCCGCTGCCGGGGAAGGTTGAACTGAATTTTTCGTTTTCGTTTTTCGAAATTGTGTTTTGAAAACCTTCCTTGTATATATTTTCTATAAAAACAAAAAAAATCAAAAATCAAAAACACTTTTCCTAAAGTGTTTTCAAAAATTCCAAAAAAATAATAAAGTTACAGCCTCGACTCTCCCATGGAAGGGAGGGCGTTGTAAACCAAATAAGCTTCCCAATATAACAACGCGTGAAATTAGTTGCTAATCGGATGACTTTGGATTCTACGACCGAATAAGCGGAAAATACGGTAAGCTTTGACATTAAATTGCAAGCTGAAGAGAGAAACACTCTTCTCTCCTGTTCCGTCACGAGTAGATTTAAAGGAAACGGTTTACAATTAACGTAACGTTTGAAAAAGAAAAAAAACAAAAGTTTATGTTTTTGTATTTTGCTTTATAAAAATAAAAATGCAAAAAGATTTTCATTTTCAATTTGATTTTCCTTTTATTTTTCAAAAATTTGATTTTTGTGGTGTATGAACACCCGTTCATCTTCTAAACGTCTTATTTCTCCATTATCGAACCCATAAAGTTTGATACGTTACACACACAAAGTTCGTTTCCCTAACGTTATGGAAATGGAACAAAATAACCACAACAATCAACACCCTCCGGTGGGTGTTGTTCAAAATGCACCAGCTCCCGATCTCCAAACGATGGAGGAGCTGTGTCAACCGACAATACACGGTAGAGGCGGTCCGATTGCCCCTCTCAATATCGAGGCTACAGATTTTGGACTTAAGCACCACATGATTCAACAAGTCCAGAATTCATGCCAATTTCACGGATTACTGGGTGACGATGCCAACAAGCATCTCGACAAATTTTTAACCGTCACCCAAAGTATGAAACAACACGGGGTCTCCGATGACGCCCTTCATCTTTCTCTCTTCCCCTATTCTTTGACGCATCATGCCACTGCTTGGTTTGATCGTCTTCCCAAGAACTCGATTCATACCTTCGAAGAAATGGTATCGAAGTTCTTGGCGAAATATTTTCCACCATCGATGGTGACGAAACTTCGAAACGATATTAGCAATTTCCGTCAGTTTCCCGATGAATCTTTATTCGAAGCTTGGGAACGCTATAAGCTTGCTATTGATCGGTGTCCAAACCATAACATGCTTCTTGTTACGATAATCGATACGTTTTACAATGGATTGACTTTGCGACATCGGGACACGATCAATGCAGCTGCGGGTGGAACTTTTATGAAACGACGTCCTGAAGATTTTTACGAACTTATTAAGAATATGAATGCTCATTACAGTTACTGGGATTCCTCTGCTGAAAGGAATGAATCAAGAACAACCGTTGCTCACAATTCTTCTACGTCTAATTATGAAATAGCCGCCATTACTAAGAAACTCGATGATTTGTCAATTGCTGTTTTACGAATGCACCAAACGTCTCAGAATCAAAATCAAGTCAAAAACCATCAAGTCAATATGGTCAACAATGTTTGTGAGACTTGTAGTTGTCCTCATTCGTATTTTGAGTGCCCAGCCACTGGTGGCTTCACTCACGAGAATGTGTATGCTACTTCGGGAACCTACAATATGGGCGGTAACGGATACCAACCACAAGGTGACTGAAATCTTCTTAGCTACCGTTCAAACCATTATGTTGGACCACCCGGTTTCAATCAACCGAATCAAGTTAATCAAGTGAATCAAAACATGCAAAACCAAAACCATCAATTTAATCAAAATGCTAATCAAAATCGGATGAACAATGGTTTTCAAAATCAAAATCGGGGAAATTATAATCAAGGCCCGAATCAAGGGAATTTTCAAGGAAATTATGGGAATTTTCAAAATGCTAATCATGGGAATTACAATCATGGAAATCAAAATTTTCAGAATCAAGGTTTCAATAACAACAATCGTGGTCAAATTTTTCAAAATCCAGTTGTGAATCAAAATCAGTCGTCCTTGGATGAATTACTTAAGCAGTTTATGAAAATTCAAGAGGAAATGAATAAAATGTTAATTAATCAAATGTCCGAATTGAAGAAGTCTTTAAATGATCGACCCTCGGGCTCAGGAACTCTTCCAAGCAACACGAACGCTAACCCGAGGGGCGATGCTAAGGCGATCACGACTAGGAGCGGTATTACAATCGATGGACCAACGGTTCCGACTACCCCTTCGTCTTCTTCTACTAAGGTAGTCGCCCGTGAAACCGAGGTGACAACCGATACGGGAATTCCTACTAACAATGGAAGGACCGAGAACATCCAGCCTATGGTGGTCCTAACGCCTAAAGGAAAAGATGAAGTTGTTAATGAAACTGAGAAAGAAATTCCCGTCAAAACAAATTTGCCTTATCCGTCACGCTTAAATGAACAAAAGCACCGTGAGAAAGATAAAAACCAAATGGAAAAGTTTTATCAGATTTATCAAGAATTACACTTTGACATAAGTCTCGCGGATGCTATACTTTTAATGCCAAAATTTACTTCAATGTTAAAAGGTCTTTTGAATAACAAGGAAAAATTTTTTGAAATTTCACGAACCCAGATGAATGAGAATTGCTCGGCGGTTATCCTCAAAAGGCTTCCCGAAAAGCTTGAAGACCCCGGTCAATTTCTCATTCCATGCAATTTTCCTGGGATGGTTCAATGCTTCGCCTTGGCCGATCCTGGTGCTAGTATTAACCTAATGCCGTTATACATTTGGAAAAAGTTGTCTTTACCCGATTTGACTCCGACTTGCATGACCCTCGAGCTAGCCGACCGAACTACTTCCCGCCCGATGGGAATAGCCGAGGATGTCTTTGTTAATGTGGGGAAATTCCATTTCTCTGCCGATTTTGTCATTGTCGATTTTGATGCCGATCCACGGGTACCTCTCATTCTCGGAAGAGGTCTCCTAAGGACCGGCCGTGCTTTAATTGATGTTTTCGATGAAGAAATTACCATACGCGTTGGTACCAAAGCCGTAACATTTAATTTTGATCAAACCGCAAGGTACTCCTCCGATTATGACAAATATTCCGTCAACCGAATTGACGTTATTGACGAAGTTACGGAGGAGTATTCTCAAGAGTTACTTGGTTTTACCGAAAATGCTTTGAGTGGCAATCCCACTCCTACTTCTGAACCAATTATTTCCGATCCTTCCCCTTCCCTTACTCTGTTTGAGGGAAGTGATTTCATCTTGGAAGAGATCAAGGCCTTTCTTTCTAATGATTCGATTTCACCGGAAATTGATCATTCCGATTGTGACCCGGAGGGGGATGTTCTTTTGATTGAAAAAATGTTAAATGAAGATCCCAACCCGTCCCTCCCTCCGATGGACCTTAAAATGGCCGATGTTTAAGAAGTTAAGCCGTCTACTGAGAATCCTCCAGAGCCCGAGCTCAAGGATTTACCTCCTCATCTCAAATACGCATTTTTAGAAGGAACCGATAAACTACCCGTCATAATTTCTAAAGAACTTAAAGATGAGGAGAAGAACCATCTCTTAGATGTGCTCAAGAAGCATAAGAGTGCCATCGCTTGGCACATTTCCGATATCAAGGGTATCGACCCTCGTTTTTGTACGCATAAGATTTTACTTGAAGACAATTACAAACCTTCCTTTCAGCAACAACGACGGGTTAACCCGAAAATTCATGAGGTTATCAAAAAGGAAGGTATCAAACTCCTCGATGCCGGAATGATTTATCCAATCTCGGATAGCTCCTGGGTTAGCCCGGTCCACTGCGTACCGAAGAAAGGTGGAATGACTGTAGTGACAAATGAAGACAACAAATTGATTCCGACACGTCTTGTTACCGGATGGAGAGTTTGTATTGATTATCGAAAATTGAATGATGCGACTCGTAAGGACCATTTCCCACTTCCATTTATGGATCAAATGCTAAAACGTCTAGCGGGAAATGAGTTCTATTGTTTTCTTGACGGATTTTCTGGCTACATTCAAATACCGATTGACCCTCTGGACCAGGAAAAGACTACTTTCACTTGCCCTTACGGAACGTTTGCCTATCGTCGTATGCCTTTCGGCTTATGCAATGCTCCAGGCATGTTCCAAAGGTGTATGATGTCTATATTCTCGGATATGATTGAGAAAACCATGGAAGTTTTCATGGACGATTTCTCGGTTTATGGAGATTATTTCACTTCTTGCCTCTCCCATTTAGAAAGTATGCTGAAACGGTGTGAAGACACCAACTTGGTTCTAAATTGGGAGAAGTGCCATTTCATTGTTAAAGAGGGCATTGTCCTCGGCCATAAGATATCTAAATCCGGGATTGAGGTTGATAGAGCTAAAGTCGACGTGATTACAAAATTACCTCATCCCACCACCGTTAAAGGAATTAGAAGTTTTCTCGGTCATGCCGGCTTTTACCGACGTTTCATCCAAGATTTTTCAAAAATAGCCCGGCCCTTGACCTACTTGCTTGAAAAAGATGCTCCGTTTATCTTCTCAAATGAATGCATTGAAGCATTTAACATACTTAAAAAGAAGTTAACGGAGGCTCCTATCTTAGTTGCCCCCGATTGGGACTTGCCTTTTGAGCTAATGTGCGATGCTAGCGATTATGCCATTGGTGCAGTCTTGGGGCAACGCAAGTCTAAACATTTTCAGCCGATACACTATGCTAGTAAAACAATGACCGATGCTCAATACCATTATACAACTACAGAGAAAGAGATGTTAGCCGTCATTTACGCTTTTGAAAAGTTTCGACCTTATTTGCTCTTGAAGAAAAGCATAGTGTATACGGATCATTCAGCTCTTAAATACCTAATGGCAAAGCAAGATGCTATGCCACGCTTAATGCGGTGGGTTCTACTCCTTCAAGAATTCAATGTTGAAATTCGAGACAAAAAGGGAGCTGAGAACCTTGCTGCCGATCATCTTTCACGTTTAGAGAATCCCCATCAAAGTGTTTTCGAGAAAAAGGAAATTAATGAAGCAATTCCTCTCAAGACACTAGGGAGTTTATCACATTGTGATCCTAGTACCCCATGGTTCGCCAACTTTGCGAATTACCATGCGGGGAATTTTATCCGTAAAGGGATGTCGTTCCAGCAAAAGAAGAAATTCTTCAAAGATGTTAAGCATTATTTCTGGGACGACCCCTACTTGTTTAAGATTTGTGCGGATCATGTGATCTGGCGGTGCGTTCACGGCAAAGAAGCCGCTGAAATTCTTATGGCATGCCACAATGGACCCACGGGGGGACATCATGGTGCCAATTTGACCGCTAAGAAAGTACTCGATTCCGGCTTCTATTGGCCGAAGATTTACCGGGATGCTCATGAGTTGGTTAAATCATGTGATTCTTGCTAGCGTCAAGGAAAAATTTCTCAGAGAAACAAGATGCCTCAAAATGCTATCCAAGTCTGTGAAATTTTTGACGTATGGGGTATCAATTTCATGGGTCCATTCCCATCTTCTCGTGGTAACAAATATATACTCGTGGCCATCGACTACTTGTCTAAATGGGTTGAAGCGAAAGCACTTCCCACCAATGACGCCTGAGTTGTAGTAAAATTTCTCAAAGGTCTCTTCGCCCGATTTAGTGCACCTCGTGCTATTATAAGTGATCTTGGGACCCGTTTCTGTAACGACCAATTTGCAAAAGTTATGCTCAAATATGGTGTCACACATCGTCTTTCTACGGCATATCATCCACAGACAAGTGGACAAGTTGAGGTCTCCAATCGTGGCTTAAAACGAATTTTAGAAAGGACCGTAGGTGAACATCATGCTTCATGGGCTGATAAGTTAGATGATGCACTATGGGCTTTTTGTACAGCTTACAAAACACCCATTGGGTACACTCCTTACAAGCTGGTTTACAGGAAGGCCTGCTGTTAGGAATTATACTTAAGTTGATATTGATAAAATATGAAAGATAAAGGACTTATGATGACAAAGTGAAGAATGCAAAAGACAAAGGACTTGCTTTACAAAGAAGTTATTTCAATATAGTCCTTCATAGTATTTTGTAACCCTAGTTCTCTATTATATAAAGAGAATACAGGGAATAGGTTTATTTATTCATATGTGTGTCACAATGTAAACCTAGAAAGGTGTGTGTGTGTGTAGAGACGTTTTATGGGAAAACATCTAGGGTGATTAGTGATTAAGCCTCAACGATCATAGATCGCTGTTAGAGTGTAACCGTGCTACACTTGATCACGTAGCATTGGGGCTTTGGTGTATGTTAGAGTAGAGATGATGACGAGAAACCTTGTTTATAATATTGTTCTTATTCCGCTATGTTTTATCATGTCAACATTATTATTTCTATATTAAGACTTAATCAGTCTTGAGCCAAAACGGTCCTAGAAACTATCTTTATTATGGCGTTCATAGTTTCTAACATGTTGTATCAGAGCCAGGTTCTTGATATCTGGGATTTACAAGGTTTGGTTTGTCGAAGAACGAAGAAAACAAGAAAAATTCGAATTTGGTTCAATTTTCGTAACTCACTGCAGGACAGTTTTCATGACACGATATCTCCTTCGTTAACCATTGGATCGGGCTGAAATGTTTACTAGAGGTTCTCAACATGTCAAGGAAGAGTTTCACCAGAGGGATCTTCGATCTGAGCTTCCAATAAAAAGATAAAAATTCTTGAAAACTGCTGCAGAGAGAGGTATATAATTTTGAATTTTTAGGGTTTTCATGATTCAACTTCTTGATTTTTGTTCAATTCTTATTAATTCATTATGGAAGTTGGGCATAATGCTGTTAGTTATCGATTGTACGCTTTAGTGAGTAGATTTGAAGGTGCATATTAACAGCTTAGGGTTTCTTGTATTAAGATATGTCCATACTTGTTTGTGTAAGGAAACCCTAATTAAAAACCCTAACTGATCATTGTTGCTGCTGTTTGATTGAATTCGAGTAAGTTGCTTTTGGTCACTAAAAGGTTCACGCTCCTTGTTCCAAGATCTAGCAGACAGAGTGATTAAATAGCCATCATGAAATTTGGTTGAAGTGTTCATTGTATTTGCTGTGTTATAAACCCTAGCGGTGTTTAGGGTTTTCTCGATATGCTACTACTTCAATCTTGGTTAACACAACTTGCAAAAACCCTAGTTATTGAAGATGTATTGTATACTCGTTGCTGCTGATCTATGAATAATGTTACTGGTTCTTCAACAACAAGGTAACAAGGGCAATGGCGTGCATATATGTTCTTGTTAAAGCGGCAATGGAGTTTATAGGTTTGTTGTTTGGTCCGTATTACAAGGGCAGTTAGGGTTTTGGAATAAGTTTACTTGTCAATAGCAGGAGTGTAGGTACTGGTGCAACCAAGAGTAGAGTTATTGGTGAATTGGATGTTCAAAGTTTTAATGCTACATGTGGGCTACTGGTAAAATGCATAAGTCCACTGCTCATTTCAAATTTACCACTGCTCATGCAAATTGGCTTCCACTGCTAGCTTATCATTTCCACTGTTGCGTTATACATTTCCACTGCAGCTTCGATGGTTACCACTGCTACGCTTAATTTCCACTACGGGTTTAGATATTTCCACTGCTGCGATACTTGTTCCTACTGCTACCTTTATATGGTTTTTACTGCTCGTTCAAGATTTAATATTGTTAGTATTCGGTTAGTACAGCTAGCGATGTGCGATTGAATGTGGATAGAGACAACAGTTTCAAGGAATTTGTAAGTTTATGTTGTTCGAAGGGTTAATGGAGATTAATGCTACTTGTTGATTGTAACACAGATATCACGTTTTGGACAAATATTTGGTGTTACCTAGTGTTGAATGTGACATGAAGGTTTTGATTGTGATGATGATACACTGCTGTTATAGTTTTATAAAACCCTAGTTTGGATTCGTAATGGGTTTAGAAGATCGACTGAGTTTATAAGATATATTTTTAAACATCATACTCATCATTAATAATTGTCGGTGATGCTCAAAGATTGTGGATCTAAGGTACAGATTTATCATGGGTCGGTTTGGAGTTTATAGCATGTTCTTGATTATTTTATTAAGGCATCGATTATAATATTAATGAGTGCATGATGGTCTCAAAGAAGAAGTACTAAATTTGGTTTGTGGCAGTGAATTCGTGGGGCTGATTGGTTTTTCGACTGCATGATACATCATCATATTTATCTCATATCAATTAATTGTGATAGATCATGGATTTGATTCATTAATTTATTTTGCTTATGGCATATAAGTTTGTGCTGTTTGGTTATTTTTGGCACTGCTATGCATATTGTTTCTGATGCTGCTCGATATACTATTGCCAGTTATAGAATTTTTCTGCTGCTCGTTGATATTCTGCTGCTGAGAATTTTTGTTTATGTTGCTGCGCTTAAAGATATAGAGATGGTTTTACACACACATGAAGATTATTGGGAATACACACACAAGAAGTTCGGATGTTTGGTTTATTGGTGCTTAAACAGTTTCATGGCTCGGTTTTATTTGATTTAATTGATTACGAAGAAAGTTTTTTATCGCCTATTTGAAGTTGAAGTGAAATTATTCGGATTTTTGTTTTATCATATCTCAAAGTTGGTGTGACGCTTTGAAGATAACTTGTTCGTGCGTTCAGGTGACTACGAATTGACAAACACTTGAAGGAGTTACGTTATTGTGCTCAGTGATTTTTGTCAAGAGATTGCGATCTCCCTATACGTTAAGTATACGTTCGAAGTCAGTTTTAGTACAAGATATAAGATACAAGTTGGGTTGTTCTACTTCAGCATCAAGTTGGTAATACTTAGTTTTCTTCATCAGTGATCATTACATTGAGCCTACAGAATTGAAGATTCAACACATGGTTAACATATGGGTTTCATGGGAAGCTTAAGTGTTTAAATGTTTAACCATTTATTTGCTGCATCGAGGTGAAGGTTTTTACTACTGCTGGTTATTATTACTACTGCTAGTTTTGATTTCTATTGTTTCAAGTTCATTTAAAGATGCGGAGAACTTGCTTGTGGGCGATTTTGAAACATTGGAAAGATGGATTGGTCGAGTAATATTGATTCGTGGTTGTGAAGATCAAGGTGCATACATTTGTCCCCTATTTGATGATGACAAAAAGGGGAAGGAGATTTACAAGATTGCAGCTTGAAGATCCTTTAGCATGGTTTAAGGGGAAGTTCAATTATCTTTCATATATATTAGCTTCAGGGGAAGTTCGTAATTACTTGGTTTTGTCATATCAACTAGGGGAAGATTGTTAGGAATTATACTTACGTTGATATTGACAAAATATGAAAGATAAAGGACTTATGATGGCAAAGTGAAGAATGCAAAAGACAAAGGACTTGCTTTACAAAGAAGTTATTTCAATATAGTCCTTCGTAGTATTTTGTAACCCTAGTTCTCTATTATATAAAGAGAATACATGGAATAGGTTTATTTATTCATATGTGTGTCACAATGTAAACCTAGAAAGGTGTGTGTGTGTGTAGAGACGTTTTATGGGAAAACGTCTAGGGTGATTAGCGATTAAGCCTCAACGATCTTAGATCGCTGTTAGAGTGTAACCGTGCTACATTTGATCACGTAGCATTGGGGCTTTGGTGTATGTTAGAGTAGAGATGATGACGAGAAACCTTGTTTATAATATTGTTCTTATTCCGCTATGTTTTATCATGTGAACATTATTATTCCTAGATTAAGAATTAATCAGTCTTGAGCCAAAACGGTCCTAGAAACTATCTTTATTATGGCGTTCATAGTTTCTAACACCTGCCATTTGCCCTTTGAACTTGAGCACAAGGCCTAATGGGCCTTGAAACATGCTAATTTTGACCTACAAACCGCGGGTGATCATCGTAAAGTTCAATTGAATTAATTAGTCAAGCTTCGTGATTAAGCATATGAGAATTCTTTGATCTACAAAGAGAAGACAAAGAGGATTCATGATGCTAAGATTAAAGATCGCGTCTTCAATGTTGGTGTCCGAGTCCTTCTTTTCAATTCTCGATTAAAGACTTTCTCGGTCAAGTTAAAAACCCGTTGGTCTGGACAATTCACCATTACCCAAGTATTCCCTTATGGAACCGTTGAGCTAGCTCAATCTAATGGTCCCAACTTTAAGGTGAATGGTCATCGTCTCAAACTTTACTTCGGAAGGGACATACCACCCATGGTTGTCCCGGATCTCCAAACTTTCCCTAAGGATAACTATTTCGGGGATCGACTCAAGCTCATGTGACTCGGTAAACAAAAACAAGCGCTTCGTGGGAGGCACCCCATGCTTATCCATTCTCATTTTCTCTATTTTCTATTTTCTAAGTAACGTGATGTGAGGGGGGCGACCCTTTCCAAACTCGTGTTTTCATGGTTGTTTGTGGATGTTCAGGAATTTCCCTGAAGTTTGAGGACTCTCGTGCTCGTACTTTGTCGTTCTCTCCACTCGAGTCTCATTTTTCGCTGCTCTTTCGGAAATTCACCATATCCAAAATCTTATCGACTAACATTTATCTCTTGGCATACTTAATAAACGGCTTTAGATATTACGTAAGACTACCCGTACCTTTAAAACATTGAGGACAATGTTTCACTTTAGTCTGGGGGGGTGAATCTTCGATTCAATTTGACCTGTACCTTCGTCTGAGCTGTTAACTTACGTAACTCCGTTTTCCACCAAAAATTTTAAATTTTTGTCACCTCTTTACTAAAAAAAAAAAAAATAAATAAAAAAAAAATAAAAAAAAAGAAGATGATGATATATGGTATAATAATAAAGATTTGACACCTTGTTTTGACTTTCCTACCGGCGAGAGTAGAAATAAATGTTCCGACTTGACTGGGCGTGTTGAGCCCTAGCTCGTCTCCCTTAACCAATATAATCAAAAGATTATGGCTAAGCATCCGCGGATCTCATTACTTGGGATTTTAAATTTGCGGAGATCGAGGAATGATAGAGTTTATTTAGAAGTTTCGTGCTAAACGTGGAGTATTTGGATCACTTTAGAGCCCACGAAAGGTACTTGTGGCCTCCTTGTTCCCACAAGATTGCACACCAATAAAAATAGATCTCTAGGTTTAATTAAGTGTACGGGGTTTGGGCAATACTTAGTTTTTTCTCATTCTTAACAAAATCTCTGCATATGGGGGTTTGGTACACATAGGGGTACTGCCAGCATAGTTTTAAAAATCGCGCCTAAGGCGCACCTACTCCCTAAATCCCACGAGGCTCCAGCCTTTGGGATTTTTTTAGATCGAGGCTCACGACATGCATGAATCCCGTAAAAATCGTAGCGCCTTGAGGATTTTTACGCTTTAGCGCCTTGGGGATTTGTGCGCCTAGAAAATGTAACTGGGTTTTGGCCTTTTTTTCTTAATAGTAAGATACATTTTGGGCTTACATGTTATATACATTTGGCCCTTGAAGTTATAAAGTATCTAATAACCCTAATATTTTAGAAGATAACTAAAACACACAATCAACAAAGAACTATGTTTTTTTTTGTAATCTAATGTCTAAGAATACCAGCTTATTAACAGATACAAATGTTGTTTCTTTAGTGTTAAGTGGTACCAAACAAACATAGTTTTTTTGTTGTTGATAGTTGATAGTTTGATACATGGTAATTTGTTAAATTTTATAAGTCATAAACTCATATATTGTAATGTATATTAAGGAATTTAGGGTAGTTTATGGATTTTGATATGTTACCTGCTTAATATTTTGGGTTTAAATGCAATGTAATAACTATTAAGTGGCATTATGCATTAAATATTGATATTTTTGTGTTATTTAAGCAGCAAAAGTTGTCACATATATTATAAAAAAAACCTAAATGTATAATGCGCCTCATATTTATGAATCCCGCGCCTTGGTTTGCGCCTCGACTCGAGGCTCTTTGACCCCCTTTGCGTCTTAGTGCGCCTTGAGCCTTTCAGAACATTGACTGCCAGTGTTACGGTAAAATAGACTATTGCATCTTGCCGGTTCGCAACCGATGTTGTGATCTTAGTAAAGGCCGTAGGACTCGGGGTTTGGTATATGATTATGAATATCAATAATAATAATCCAAAGCCAAATAAAAGGCAGAGGAATCCAAAGCTATAAAAAGCAGCGGATATAAATCTAAGGTCATAATAAAGCTCTTACATCTTGGCGGCTCTTAAACCGTTGTTGTAAAAAAAATAAAGGACTAAGGACCAAATATTATTAAAGTGCTTATAATTATGCAAAAATGCCAAGCTTCGACTCCGGGGGTTTCCCTAATAAAAAGCTTCCGTTTCGGGTCTCAAACATTGGATGTCTCGGTTGTAAATGAAAAAGGGGACCCCCACAAATCGTGTTAAATCAGAGACCTTCATGTGGACCCGATTTCTGTATGCAGGGGTTTTCGAGGGAAAGTTTGGAAACTACTTAGCGTTCAAATTTTGTGCTCTTATCGGACTAACAAATATCAAAACAAGAAAATATGAAGCAATTCATTTCTCACAAATTAAAAATCTTGAGATACAAAACTTAGGATTTGGGAACAAGAGGTAATTACACAATTAACTTTTGTGGGTAGTGTTAGCACCTAACTTGTGGATAAACAATGATCTCGATTTTACGCTTAGTTTGGGAGCTTGTGAAAAATCAAGGATGACGATTTTTATCCGTATGGTCTCTTCTCTGTGAGAAGTGTTTCTACTCGTTGACCCTGAAAGTTATCAACAGATAAGAATTGATAATGAAAGTCAAGGCAAACCGTCACCTATATAAAAATGAAAAAGTACAAAAAGAGTAGTAGTAGTTGTTATTCATGAAAATCGGAAAACAGAGCGTTTTTGAGAATAAATGATTTTGATATCTCTTTTGAACATCATTGCTACTTTACAACGTCAGTAAAGAGAGGTTTTGAAATTATTTATCTCTTAGGCGTGAGGTGATGACATTGTGTGAGGACACGGCAATACCTTAGTCTGGGGATTTTGATGTGTGCTTTTTCACACATCCTTTTTAGCCTTAAATCAGACCAAATACACCAAATACTAAATATGCCAAGAGAATGTATGTTTTTGTATTTGTGTATGTGCAGGTACAGATATGTAAAAAATGAACAAAAACAAAGCCAAAAACGACAAAAACGAGCACGAGATTGGAAAAAGGTCAAAAGCCGGATCCGGGGAAGCAAAATGATCAAAGAAAGCTCATATTATCATTAGAAGTCCTCAGAGATTCAGAATGTTGCAAAATTAGTCCCTGGAAAAAGTTCTAAAGAATTGGCAAGATTAGTCCCTCAACTTTCAGAGTTTGGCAAAAATTAGTCCCTTGAGTAAATTTTGAAGAAAAGTCAAAGAGAGGTCCCTCAATAATCTAAAGATGGCAAGATATACCCTTGGAAATAACATTTAGAGAATTACAGCTTTGGTCCCTATGGTTTGCAATATTACAACATTGGTCCTTAAGTGAAAATACTACTCCTAACTAACCAACCGGATCCAAACTAAAAATAAACCCAAATACATCCCAAGCCCAAAATACATACCAAGCCCAACTCCCACTCTCAAATATCCTACCCAGTCCACCCAATTACCAAACCCGATCAACCATATACTACCCAGTCAATACCCAACCAAATAATAAAACACTCCCAAACCCCAATTCCAAACATTCCCGCCCCTTTTTATTAAAATTACCCAGAATACAACTATTTCACGAACCCTAGTTTTACCATCCCTCCAATTACCTCAAATAAAAATAATTACCCAATCATTTATTCTTCTAGAAGGGGTCAAAAACATGGAATGCCACGCTGGGAATCCGTGTGAGGGCACACTATCCAAGGGACTATATTCATGCTTAAAATTGAAGCTGGGATCAACGGACGCGATTGAAGCAAAGAAGCACAATTCTGGAAGGATCTCAAACCCTAAGCAGGCTCTCTCCTCAAGTATATATACCCCTCACATTTCACAGTTGGAGGGTGTAGTATCTTAGTATTGTCTGTTTAAGTTTTATTGTTATTCAACTTTTCTGTTTTTCAATTTCTATTGTTACTCTCATTTAAAAATATTGTACTCAGCTTTCATCTTATTAATATAATTCTAGTTTTCATTTCAGATTATTGCTTTAATTTTACTTGTTTCCTTTAATTACCTGTTATTAATAGTTTAATTTAAATTTAGTTCAAAGTTTCTGTTGTTGCTTATCATTTATATAAAAAAAATAGAAAATAAAAAATTATAGTTTCAATTTCAATTCCAAGTTTCATTTAGTTTACTTACAGTTTTATTTAAGCTCATATCAACTAACTAATAGCTTTTGTGAGCTTATTTTTGTCATTTACTCTCAAAAACACATTGGTCAAATAAAGGTCAACATATCAGCTTATTGTTAAGCTCAGCTTATTTGGAATATAAGGCAGCCAAGAGGAGCCTTGGCCAGTCAAAAGACAGGCTAGCATAGTGATCCCCCTCTATTTGAGCTGAGGGGGTTTTGGTTTGTAAGTTCAGCTTATTTAAATTCCAAATTCTGTATTAGTTAGTAGCTTAGTTCATTTTATTTTTCTTATTTCTGTTTTATTAGTGATTATTGCATAGTAGTTATCTTATTTTATCTATTCATAACTGTTTTTGTTGATTTGAGTTGTTACTGTTTCATTGCTACTTGTTATCTTGGATCTGTGTGATTGTTGTGTTTGAGTTTGTTTGCATCTGAGATCTGTGGTTTTGGATTCATCATAGCATCAGTGATCATTATTTGTACTGTTAGTGGTGGTTTGGATTGATTTGGACTTAAGTTTGATACACAACAAGCTTAGACAGTCATTATAGGGGTGTTTGGTTTTAAGTAGTTTGCTAATTTAGTCACTTATTCGGAGGTTGGTTTTGGTTTTAATAAGTTACTTAGGCTGCATATAGCATATTTTAGTTGGTCATTTTACTAAAAGTCAAATAATTTTCAATTGGGTATAACAGTTAGTAATATAGGGTAATATAGTTGCATAATTCAATCATTAGTTGCATATTAATATTAGATTTCTTAAAATAGTTGAACAAGTGCTTATTTCAACATAAGGAGTCATTTGAGACAGATTCAATTTCATATTTGTCAAAGTTTTACCAAAATTAAAAAGTCAAAGATACTAGTGCCCAGATTTTGGTCTAAGCTTGGAGTGAAGCTCTAGTTTTCAAAATTAATTGGAATCACCTGTGGTTTGTTGATTTTTGAAACTTAAAAGTCTGTTAATCTTAATCAAAAAGAATATTGGGGTTTGGATTACATTTGCTTATTGAAAAAGTGGATTTAAGTTGATTGTTTGAGCTAATTTGTCCCCTGCACCACAGTTTTGTCAGGTTTTGAAGGTTACTTTTATGTCTTTTACTTGGGTTGAAAATAGATTGTGTTGGTGAATTTAGATTTTCAGTTGGTTGGATAAACTTTTGCCCCCAAAGTCTCACCATAAACAACTTATTTAAATACCTTATTTGCTTATTCTTATTGAGTCATTTGAACTAGTTTCTGTCATTCATAAATAGGGCTGCAATTGTGCATTTGAGGTTATAATCTGAGTTTGGTTGTTCATTTGAGTTCATATATTCTTGTAGTTGCTGTTTCAATTTATTTTGAGCCTCTCCTTATTCTGTTTTGCTTAATTGCTTTTAACTTATGGTTATTACTATCTGATTTATCCTTATCCTGTGTTTCTGTCTGCTTTCTTGGTTCATTACTGTTCCTATAAGCTTATTAGAGTCATAAAATCATTTGGTAAAAGTTTGGCCAGCCTTGGTCAACACTGCTTATTAATAAGCACTTGGTTTTCAAATGTTTTCAAAGCAAGTTATGTTTGTATGCTTATTTTTCATTTTTTATATTTTTCCTAAGTTTAGATTAATATTTTAGAATTTCCCTGAATTTTTCATATTTTTCCAAGTTGATTTGCTATTTTTCTTATTTTATTTTCATTTTTAATCAATTATTAATACTTTTTAATTACTAAAAAATCCAAAAAAATCAGAAAAAGCCAAGAAAATCCAAAAACATTTTAGAAAATTATTTTCATTTATTTTAGAATTTTAGAAATTTATCTTGCATTTTTCCCATTTATTTTGAATTTAATTTGAATTTTTAATTAAATTTAATAGTTTTTAATTCCCAAAAATTACATAAAAAGCAAAAAAAAAATAGTTTTAGTTTTAAAATTACTTTTTAGTTATTTTATAATTTTCAAAATTTATTTTTTATTTTTCTCACCTTATTTGCATTTTCTTTTAATTTTTAATTAGTTAAATAGTATTTAATTCATAAAAAATAAATAAAAAGTCAAAAAAAAAAATCTTTTTCTTAAAATTTTCTTTTATCATTTTTTACTTTTCAAAATTATTTTCAAGTCCGTAGGAGTAGTGTAGCTTAAAATTCGCGTTTTATTTCGTACGTTAACGTTTAATTTACGTTTTAGCGTACGGTTTCGATTTTACGTTACGTTTTTAGTTTCCTTATTTGAAATACGTGTTTAAGTGATTATTTATGCTTCATTTGCTATTTCATTAGTATAATCTAATCAAAATCACTTTTTACCACTTTCACGACACGTTTCACAAATCAGGAATTGAAAATTCCATTCACCCTTCACACGGACTACGACCTCGGGTTATCTGTATTTCTTTGCGGATTTCTTGAGTAATATTTATACTATATATATAACTTGATTTTCAACGAATCACCTTCTATCTGTATCTATTATATATTTGTGTATATGTTCGCCATTCGTTGTAGTCTTTCTCATTAGTTTTATAGTTTTATTTAATCAACTCAAAACGTGTTATTCTCATAGACTAAAACCCCTTTTGCGTTAGATTAGGTAGTAAAACTAACTTAGAAATTAAAATGCTGATAGACTAACTAGATATTACATTCCACTCTTAGTGATCGACACTCTACTTACCAACTATCTACATATTGATCGGGTACACCGCTCGTTAAGTGTGTGTTATAGGATAAGTCGACAAAATATAAATATAAAACTTGATAAGGAATATAACTCGTATACAACCTGACACATGCACATCAAGTTTTTGGCGCCGCTACCGGGGAGTGAATTGTTAATATCTGTTTATCTGTTAGTATTTTAATTAGGTTCTAACTTATTTAGTTTTTAATTTTTAGATTTTAACGGCTAACTTTGTTGTGTATTAGTTTAATTGCATCCATTGTAATATTATGCATATTGTTGTATTCTTGTTTGTTTATTTTTTGTAACTTTTGTATTTTTTTTGTTTTTCTTTATTTTTTTGCATAATTGTTGTCTGCTGTATTTTGCTGATACAAACTATACGGCGCATCTCTTTCATAGATACGGCGTATTGCGTTTTAATTTTCTTTATATACAGCGCATTTTATAATCAAATACGGCGCATCTATCCCCTAGATACGGCGTATTCTGTTTTTAATCAGAAAAATTTTTAAAACCCTAAACAGCATACGACACATCTATTTTACAGATACGGCGTATTACTTATTTATTAAAAACAGTTTTCGAATTTATGAAATTTACGAGAAGCGGCGTATTGATTTTAATCGATACGGCGCATTGAAATTAAAAATCTTGTATTTGAAACATAACGAACATATGGCATATTAGCTTTTGCTCATATGGCGCATTGGTATGTGCTTATTCACATACCTTTTTCTTACCAAATTAAGACCAAAACGATCAAAAACTAACCATAAATGCCAAAGATATTGTGTTTTTGTGTTTGTGATCGTACAGTTACGGATATTTCAAAAACAAACATAATTTTAGGCTAAAAAGACAAAAACGAGCAGGAGACTTGGAAAATTGTCAAAAGCCGGAGCTTGGATGAGAAACGGAGCATAATGGAGCATTACCGGATTGACTCGACACATTTTTGAAGAAAAAAGAAGAAAAAGACAAAAAGTCAAAGATCAATAGGAGAGTGTGGAAAACCAAGCCAAAAACCCGTGATCACCCTTTACCTTTAGCATAAACCTCAAAATGACCAAAATACCCCTCAACCCGACACCAATTTATCAATTTACCATTTTTACCCCGAAAGCTTTAATGCAAAATCATTTTCAAAAACCAAAACCATTTTCAAAAATAAAATCACAAAATCATTTTTTGTCAAAACTTTTTTTTTTTATTTTGTTAAAAACTTTTTTTTTAGTTTACATTTTTATTATTATTATTATTATTATTATTATTATTATTATTATTATTATTATTATTATTATTATTACTAAAAAAAAAGCTACAAAAATATTTTCTACAAAGTCAATTTTATTAACTTTTACTAAAACTAATACTATTGTTAACTAAATATTAAAGCTAATAATAAAAACACTAATTTAATACTAATCCTAATCTATTAACCCAAAACCCACTAAGCCATTACCACCATCACCCTCTTGGCCCATTCCAACAATCAAACCCACATCCAACCCATTAATCCATACCAAACCCAGTCCACCCATTCCCGGAAATAATAAAAACCTCATTTTTACCCTTTGACCCAACCCAGTCAAACGAACACCCTTTCTTCTTCCTGTCCTGCTATTAACCGCCAAACAATCCCCAACCTCTCCATGTTTCTCCCTGCAACACGCCTTCATCTCCTCAAAATTCCCCCCCCCCCCCCTCTTCACGTGATACCAACCGTTCACCTGATGCCAAATAGCCAAGCTGGCAATCCATGACCCCATTTGAGTGCCAAAACCAATCCAAGGGCTATGATGACTCCAAGCTTTGTATCCATGGCTGAGATTAAAGTAAAGAAGCACAACAAGATACTCTTGCTGTTTATTGTCACAAGAAAAACACAACAACGAGAGGACACAAAAGAGGGACCCTTCGAATCAGTATTTAAATAGACTCATTTGTAAGCCAATTTTTGGCATTAGGACTTAGAATTAGGAGTAGGTTTTTTAGAATTAATATAGTTTTATGTTCTTTATCAAGTAATGTAACTTTTTATTCAGTAATTAAAAAAGATTTCCAAGTTTTTTTTACTGCTTCTATTTACTTTTGATGTTTGTCAACTAGTTGCTTATTTGTGAATGTATTATAGTTAATTAGTGACATCTCACCTAGTTTAGCTTATGAGATAATTGGTTTTTGGCTTGAAATAGTTTTTAGTAGGATTAAATTGCTAAACTGTTACTTTAGCTTTGAATCAGCTTATTTGTGTTCACTCATTTATAAGGCTATTTATCTGATAAAAACAGTTTCTTAAATTGTAATTTTGCTTAATGAAGTCATCCCTACCTTAATCTAGCTTGAATTCAGTTGTTCATAGTTTAAAAACCAAAACTACCCAATAAGGCCTATTAAGGGAGTGTTTGGGGTAAGGGTGGGAGTTTAGCAAAAAAGTTTAATTTGGTCAGGGTCAAAGGGTTAAACAGTCTTAAATTGTTGTTAGTTGAAGTTTGGAAGTGAGAATGTGAATTGTCTAATAGTTAACAGTAGTTTAGTAGTGTTTTCAAAAAAAAAAAATTATATCAATGATGAGTGCTCAAACACTCATCATTTTTTGTCAAATCTGAATTGCAAAACATAAAAAAACACTCTGAAATGCATCAAAATACTGAAAATATTTCAAAATTGTGTTTTATATGTTTTAGATGCAAAAAGAGTAAAAACAAATGAAAAACGTACAAAGTTTGCAAAATTGGCAGTTTCAGTCCCCAACTTTCATAAAATGTCAAAACTAGTCCCTGGTCATTCAAAATATGGAAAATTATCACCAAAGGTCCTTTTAAAATCATAAGTTGTCATAATTAGTCCTTTGGTGAAAAATCTCAAAAGTTTTGGAAATTTGTAAATTAGTCCCTAGAGTTTCAAACTTTGGCAGAATTAGTCCCTGGTGGGAAATTTTTGATAGAAAAATCATTTTTGGTCCTTGAAAATAAAAAATTATCAAAAATGGACCTTGGGAGGAAAGTTTGGGGAAATGTCATGTTTGGTCCCTGGATTTTGGCAATTTGGCAATTTTAGTCCTTGGATATTTTAAAAAATGGAAAATTGCAATAATGGTCCTTGAATTATTAATACATGGCAGGAATAGTCCTTGGAACAAGTTGGGAAGATTACATTTCAGGTCCCTCAAATTTTCAGATTTACATAATTGGTCCTTGTGAAATATACTAAACCAAACCACCCTTTGTACCATTTTAAACCAAACCAAACCCAATTCCAAAGCCTGATCCACAGTCCACCCCAAGCCCAATCCCCATGGCCCAAAACCCTTCCCCCGTTTTTAATATAACCTCGGTCAAACCCCAAGTCAAATCCCCACCCCTGGTTACTATTCATCATCCCTAAGCTTCCCCTAAATCCTGTAATCCTGCTCCCCCCTCCTCCCACTGTATCACCAACTCCACCAACCTTCAATTAATTCTCACACCAGCCCACACTAACCCCCCCCCCCTCCATTTATTACCCTTACCAAACCCAAACCTGCCCAATTGCCAAATTGGCATTTTCCCGCCAAAACTGAATTCAATGGCTGGGATCATAAGAAAGCCATCCTAGGGCTGTAATGAAGTGGGGAAAGTCAAAAGAAAGTCTCCAGGGTCTATAAGAATCAAGGAAAAAGAAAACAGACAAGTGTTAGAGTAGTATTAGTGTTAGCATTAAAAATATGTATTTAGAAGTGATGGTCATTCTCATATTGTAACTTTGTGTCGTTTGTTAAGATTAGTAATAGTTTAGTCATTGGGCCTTGGACTTGGCAAGCTAATATGTTATGTGTTATGTTTCATAAGCCTAGTTATCCAACCATGTAACCAAGTCCAAGCCCAAGCCCATAGAAAGCCCATAGGGCATCTCATGTTAAGAACTATTTAAACACCTCAAAGGCTCATTTGAGGTGTGTGCTTTTGTGTGTATTTGTGTGTGTTTTCTTTGAATAAAAGCTCCCATTTCCATCTCTCTCTCTCTCTAATACACGAATTACACTAATACATATCAAGTCACCATCTTTCAATCTCTACTTCATCTTTGCTTTTATAATGGTGTGATAAAGTTCTGTTATTTAAGGTCCTACAATTAGTTTTAGTTTAATATAGCTTAGGTCGTTTTCAATATAATCTCATTTGGAGTTGTAATTTTTAGTGCAAATCAGTTGTAATCAGTTACTTTGATGTAATGTAAACTTTCTTAACACTTAATTTCAAGTATTGTGGTTTAAAATCTGAATTTGCAATTTTCATTTGAAATCTCATTTAGTTTCAGTATTGTTTAAAGTTGCCAACTAATGATCCAGCATGTTCATTTAAGCTCACTTAAAAGCTTTTTAAGGTTTTCAAAGCATTTAAATAAGCTCTTAGTTAAAAATCTAAAATAAGCAAAAATTACTAAAAAATCTATGAAAAAACAAAAATCCGTGGAGAAGAAGATAGAAGCAAGGAGTGTTGCTGATTTTGATTGTCATGGTTTAGAGCCTTTTGGAAGGCATTAGGTTGTGGTTGGGTTCATTGGTTACTTGATTCTCAGATTAATCCCATTGTAAGCCTATTTCATCTTTTTAGTGTTTCATTGTAGCTTAGCTTATTAGTGCTTATCTGTGACACTGTGTGCTTATTTAAGGTAGTTAAGTAATATTATTGGTTTATATAACCTAATAGTTAATCAATTTTCATTGTTGCATTATTGTTCATTTCCTCTACCTTTTTAGATTAGTATTGGTTTCTGAGTTTTTGTTGTTATTATTGTTGTTTATATGATCACTTAAGATCATTTTATCATAAGGTGACATTAGGAACCAGTTTCATGAATCAATTCAGTGTAATGCCTTGATCATAACATTTTTATCATTTATAAAGCGGTGTTTGGATCAGTGGTTTTGACCACTGAGTCCTGTGTTTGGATTGTTGTTTTTGGTTGTATTAAGTCTCATTAGACTAGTTTGAGTTAAATTAGCCATAAACTTGCTTCCTTATTTGCAGAATAGTCAAAATCACCACATATCTTGCTTATCTGTTTACTGTTGGGGATTTGAGACCCACAAACCACCATATCATTGCAAAATCTTGAGTTTTAGTGTAATTTGTCCTTAGTTTAGCTTAACATAGCTTTTTCAATCATTTGTGATCAGCCAATTCTCATTTTAGTCAACATATCAAGTTTTCATAAAAAGTCAAAGTTTTAGTTTCTCAGATTTTGCAAAACTTACAAGATTTTTGTAGATTTATGTATTTAGATTCAGACCCTATGCTTTTTACTACTTGTTGTCTACCAGCTCAACTTTGAGTTCTCACCTCTCTTTGATTTTTGCAATTTTTCCTCTGGGCCCCACATTGGTCCAAAGACACTTGCAGGGCTGGGCTCTGCCCTGCTGCAGCAGCACCACAGCCACACCACTACATTTGGTGGTGGTTTCTAGCCACCACAGTAGGACCCACTACCCCATTTTTAGTCCCTTCAACCCCCCCCCCCTCCTACCCCTTTTCAAGGTTTGACCAAAGTTTGACCTCAAACCTTCTAGGACCCACCTGCATCAACTCCTCAACCTTGTCCCATTTTTAGTTCTCAAACAAGACAACAAAGTGCTTATTTTGTTTTATTTGCTTATTCTGTGGTACCCCTTTGCTTTTTCCAGCTTAAACATGTTCACACAACTCATTTGAGCCAGAATCACTCATAGTGGGTCCCACTTAAGTCCATTTGAGCTTATTTCTTGTTTTGGTCAACAAAAGTCAACTGTGGTGCTAATAAGCATCCACAGTGCTTATTTTTAAGTTCCAAAAATGTTGTTTCTACAAAAGTTAGTTGTTTTTAGTTGTAAAATAGTTTTCTAAAAAAAAAATCTAGAAAATCTAAATTTAAAATAAGTGATAGCTTCTATTTAATGTAATTTAAATTTTAATTTTCCTTTTTAGATTTTTGTTAAGCACTTAGAATTTTTATATTTTTCTTAAATTCCTTTTATATTAAAGTAATTTTAGAAATTTTCTCAGATTTTTATTTTGTCATTTAGTATTTATTAGATTTAATATTAGTTTTATTAGTAATTAATTAATATTTAAGTTTTAAATAGCATAATTAATTTTTATAAAGTAAACCCTAGTTTTTATATTTTTCCTAGCTTTTATTTAATATAATATAATTTTAGAGATTTTCTTATAATTTCTACTGTTCATTTTCTATTTTTAATAATTTAAAATAGTTTAATTAGGTAATTAATATTTAATTAGTAATCAATTAATAGAAAAATCACAAAAAGACAAAAATACATATTTTTTATTTTAAAAATTGTTTTTAGTTATTTTGTAATTTTATAAAATTAATTTTCACTTTTCTAGTATTTAATTAATATTATATTGTATTTAAGTTATTTAAATGTTAATAATTAGTATTAATTAGTAATTAATTAATAATAAATAATTAATTAGTGTAAAAATTCATTTTAATTTTCTAAAAATTTTCTTTTATCCTTTAGTTTGTAAAAAAGTCATTTTCACCCCTTGGTGGTTTTCAGATTTTAGTTTTCAAGTTTTATTTTGTACATTTACGTTATTTAAATGTAAACATACGCGTTTTAGGTTTAAATCGTTTATGGTTTTTCTGATTTCACAGTCTTATTCATATAGCTTGTTTAAGCTATTTCTTTGTAGATTCCTTAGTATAACCATTCACAAACTCCTGTCCAAATTCACCCGATCACAGATCCGTTTGATAACCATCACACCTCGTCGGGACATAACGAACCGGGGAAACGCTATACTTCCACGGAAGCATTGGCCTAAGCTGTTTGACTATTATGGTTGACCATTCACAAGTGGTTGACTAATAATTATCTGACTGTTTAGCACCAATCAAAATTTGGCGCCGCTGCCGGGGAGGTGTGCGCGCTATTCTAAACGGTTTTGCGTATTAGTGGATCGGGATATACATCCATTGTATATTTACCCACCCTTGTTCATATAATCTTCTTATTTTCATATAAAAACCAAAACTGTTCCCGAAAATATTTTAAATCAGTTTTCAACGAACACAAAAAGATTTTCTTTATCATTTGTATAAAATGTCTTTCCAAAAATCCAAAAACATTCTCCTTTACCCTCTCACATCTTTGATTCTTCATCCCTACCCCTCTATGAACTTTTGATTCTTCCTATGTCTCATCCACACCTTCTTATTTGCCATTGGTGTGGTAAACCTTATAATGGTGGCAATTGCCCAGCTGTGGCATGGTAGAGTCAGGAAACGGGTCTGTCTATAACCAGAATCCCTATTCCTACCATGACACGACTGATTCATTCCATCAGTTACCATACCATGAGACTCAGCAGTTTTACTGTTGAGAGTACTGTGGTGGTTCACACTACAGTTCTGATTGTCAATCGGGAAACACGCTTGTCTATGAGCAGTTTCCTGATAACGATTATGACTACAGCACATATGACCCACAGCCACATCAGTTTTACTGTTGTGATTACTGTGGAGGTCCACACTTCAGTTCCCATTGTCAAACAAGGAATCCATTTCCTTGTAATAATTTTGACACATCGTATTATGACGAACCTCCACCTCAGCCAATTCCTCAAAGTCTTCTCTTTGATCTTTTGGATTTAGTGAAAGATTCGAGAGGAATCACACATACCCCAGATAATCCAAATAAAAAATCGATGGAAGAATTGTTAGCTGAAGAGCAGGCTGCTAAAATAAATTCCCAAGATGCTTATGAAAGATCTATTCGGGAATCAATTGCAAAAGAAAAAGCAGCCAGATCTAGCTCTCAATTCCGTTTCAATCCTGATGATAGTGATGATGAGGATATCCTTGATATTCTTCAATTCTATAAAGATTCATCAGATGAGATACCATCAGTTGAGATTCCATCTCAACCCACTCTTATCACACCCGAGGTTCCCACTCACTATCTGAGCATGGGGGACGAGCATCTTGACACTGTTCCTGATAAGGAATCGGACGAATTCATAAAGTCTAGTGTTGAGAACCTTGTTCCAATCCCAAGAGAGTCACAGGGAATTTTTGATCATTTGTGTGATATCCCTCCTCCTCTTGTCTTCCCAACTGATCATGTTGAGATGTTCTCCGATTCTAATGATGACGATTCGTTATCTTGTGGGGACATCGTTTTTATGGAAGAATTACCTTCTAAGCTAGTTAGCTTAGAAGAAGAGAATGATGAGATTGACACTGAAATCAAGGATGAAGCACTTCGTGCAACATTATTGAATGTCGATCTCCTCATTTCTAAAATCGAGGCTTTCAATATGAAACCTATTTCATCTCCTATCCCCATAAAGGATAGTGACATTGTCTCCGATGATCCTATTCCGGAGTTTGAAGCCTTTACCTTTGGTCATATGGGAGAGAAGATTAGTGGCAGTACCACTTCTCATTCTCAAATTTCTCTCCCCGAATATGATTCATTCACCTTTGAGGAGTTCTCCAGTGAACTCACTCATATCATATCTCCACCGGAGTATGATAACTTTCACTTTGATCTAGACAAAGTTGATCTTTGTTTTCCGGAGGGAAATATTCTCAACCTTGAGAATTTGATTGATATCAAAATCCCAACCCTCCCACCCATAATCTGTCTAGATCATCCGAGCTTAAATGATGAGATTCATGATACACCAATTATGGATTCTCTTTCTGATGATGATGAATCAATCTTGATTGTCATCAAGATCTTTCTACCTTTCTTCACCTATAAGGTGACTTCTTCTCTTCTTCACTCCTTCGGGAATGAAGATACCATCTTTGATCCCGGCATTTTCATTTCCCATTATCATGATCCGGGATTATATCTCATCGGTGTGGAACTTTCACGTGCTTCAAATGTTTGTCCAAACATCTTGAATGAAAGTCCGATGGAGATTGTTTCTTCCACATCATGCTTCCCCAAGGACAATTGAATTCGGGGTCGAGTCAATCTAGCGACTCGGTAAACAAAAACAGTAGCATGCTTATAGGGTTTTAACCCTAAGTATGGGGGAGTCACCCATGCTATGGTTACAAAAATGAAAAAGCAAAAATGGTGTTTTCCACATTTAGCTTGTAATGTAGCCCTTTTACGTTCAAAGAGTCGGCATAATAGCCGGGACTTTGAATATTTAGGACAATATTCATTCTAAGTGTGTGTGTGGGGGGGGGGGGGGTATTCTAGCGAATTTTATCACATTTTACTATCTAGTACCCCCGTTTTTGGCCAAAATCTCAAAAATTTTTAAAAAAATTTCACTTGTGCTTCAAAATTTTTTGTGGTTATCAGTCCGCCTTGTCTAAACGACAAAAGGATTGGCTAATCCAGGAGCAAACGGCTCTTGGTAAAGATATATCAAATCCGTTGACGGCTTGCAATTTGCCCAAAATTGTATGGTACCTCAACTCGCCTACCTTAATCTAGCTTGAATTCAATTGTTCATAGTTTAAAAACCAAAACTACCCAATAAGGCCTATTAAGGGAGTGTTTGGGGTAAGGGTGGGAGTTTAGCAAAAAAGTTTAATTTGGTCAGGGTCAAAGGGTTAAACAGTCTTAAATTGTTGTTAGTTGAAGTTTGGAAGTGAGAATGTGAATTGTCTAATAGTTAACAGTAGTTTAGTAGTGTTTTCAAAAAAAAATTATATCAATGATGAGTGCTCAAACACTCATCATTTTTTGTCAAATCTGAATTGCAAAACATACAAAAACACTCCGAAATGCATCAAAATACTGAAAATATTTCAAAATTGTGTTTTATATGTTTTAGATGCAAAAAGAGTAAAAACAAATGAAAAACGTACAAAGTTTGCAAAATTGGCAGTTTCAGTCCCCCAACTTTCATAAAATGTCAAAACTAGTCCCTGGTCATTCAAAATATGGAAAATTATCACCAAAGGTCCTTTTAAAATCATAAGTTGTCATAATTAGTCCTTTGGTGAAAAATCTCAAAAGTTTTGGAAATTTGCAAGTTAGTCCCTGGAGTTTCAAACTTTGGCAGAATTGGTCCCTGGTGGGAAAATTTTGATAGAAAAATCATTTTTGGTCCTTGAAAATCAAAAATTATCAAAAATGGACCTTGGGAGGAAAGTTTGAGGAAATGTCATGTTTGGTCCCTGGAGTTTGGCAATTTGGCAATTTTAGTCCTTGGATATTTTAAAAAATGGAAAATTGCAATAATGGTCCTTGAATTATTAATACATGGCATGAATAGTCCTTGGAACAAGTTGGGAAGATTACATTTCAGGCCCCTCAAATTTTCAGATTTACATTATTGGTCCTTGTGAAATATACTAAACCAAACCACCCTTTGTACCATTTTAAACCAAACCAAACCCAATTCCAAAGCCTGATCCACAGTCCACCCCAAGCCCAATCCTCATGGCCCAAAACCCTTCCCCCGTTTTTAATATAACCCCGGTCAAACCCCAAGTCAAATCCCTACCCCTGGTTACTATTCATCATCCCTAAGCTTCCCCTAAATCCTGTAATCCTGCTCCCCCCTCCTCCCACTGTATCACCAACTCCACCAACCTTCAATTAATACTCACACCAACCCACACTAACCCCCCTCCATTTATTACCCTTACCAAACCCAAACCTGCCCAATTGGCATTTTCCTACCAAAACTGAATTCAATGGCTGGGATCATAAGAAGGCCATCCTAGGGCTGTAATGAAGTGGGGAAAGTCAAAAGAAAGTCTCCAGGGTCTATAAGAATAAAGGAAAAAGAAAACAGACAAGTGTTAGAGTAGTATTAGTTTTAGTTTAATATAGCTTTTAGGTCGTTTTTAATATAATCTCATTTGGAGTTGTAATTTTTAGTGCAAATCAGTTGTAATCAGTTACTTTGATGTAATGTAAACTTTCATAACACTTAATTTCAAGTATTGTGGTTTAAAATCTGAATTTGCAATTTTCATTTGAAATCTCATTTAGTTTCAATATTGTTTAAAGTTGCCAACTAATGATCCAGCATGTTCATTTAAGCTCACTTAAAAGCTTTTTAAGGTTTTCAAAGCAGTTAAATAAGCTCTTAGTTAAAAATCTGAAATAAGCAAAAATTACTAAAAAATCTATGAAAAAACAAAAATCCGTGGAGAAGAAGATAGAAGCAAGGAGTGTTGCTGATTTTGATTGTCATGGTTTAGAGACTTTTGGAAGGCATTAGGTTGTGGTTGGGTTCATTGGTTACTTGATTCTCAGATTAATCCCATTGTAAGCCTATTTCATCTTTTTAGTGTTTCTTTGTAGCTTAGCTTATTAGTGCTTATCTGTGACACTACGTGCTTATTTAAGGTAGTTAAGTAATATTATTGGTTTATATAACCTAATAGTTAATCAATTTCATTGTTGCATTGTTGTTCATTTCCTCTACCTTTTTAGATTAGTATTGGTTTTTGAGTTTTTGTTGTTATTATTGTTGTTTATGTGATCACTTAAGATCATTTTATCATAAGGTGACATTGGGAACCAGTTTCATGAATCAATTCAGTGTAATGCCTTGATCATAACATTTTTTTATCATTTTTAAAGGGGTGTTTGGATCAGTGGTTTCGACCACTGAGTCCTGTGTTTGGATTGTTGTTTTTGGTTGTATTAAGTCTCATTAGACTAGTTTGAGTTAAATTAGCCATAAACTTGCTTCCTTATTTGCAGAATAGTCAAAATCACCACATATCTTGCTTATCTGTTTACTGTTGGGGATTTGAGACCCACAAACCACCATATCATTGCATAATCTTGAGTTTTAGTGTAATTTGTCCTTAGTTTAGCTTAACATAGCTTTTTCAATCATCTGTGATCAGCCAATTCTCATTTTAGTCAACATATCAAGTTTTCATAAAAAGGCAAAGTTTTAGTTTCTCAGATTTTGCAAAACTTGCAAGATTTTTGTAGATTTATGTATTGAGATTCAGACCCTGTGCTTTTTACTACTTGTTGTCTACCAGCTCAACTTTGAGGTCTCACCTCTCTTTGATTTTTTCAATTTTTCCTCTGGGCCCCACATTGGTCCAAAGACACTTGCAGGGCTGGGCTCTGCCCTGCTGTAGCAGCACCACAGCCACACCACCACCTTTGGTGGTGGTTCCTAGCCACCACAGTGGAACCCACTACCCTATTTTTAGTCCCTTCAACCCCCCCTCCTACCCCTTTTCAAGGTTTGACCAATGTTTGACCTCAGACCTTCTAGGACCCACCTGAATCAACTCCTCAACCTTGTCCCATTTTCAGTTCTCAAACAAGACAACAAAGTGCTTATTTTGTTTTATTTGCTTATTCTGTGGTACCCCTTTGCTTTTTCTAGCTTGAACATGTTCACACAACTCATTTGAGCCAGAATCACTCATAGTGGGTCCCACTTAAGTCCATTTGAGCTTATTTCTTGTTTTGGTCAACAAAAGTCAACTATGATGCTAATAAGCATCCACTGTGCTTATTTTTAAGTTCCAAAAATGTTGTTTTTACAAAAGTTAGTTGTTTTTAGTTGTAAAATAGTTTTCTAAAAGAAAAATCCAGAAAATCTAAATTTAAAATAAGTGATAGCTTATATTTAATGTAATTTAAATTTTAATTTTCCTTTTTAGATTTTTGTTAAGCACTTAGCATTTTTATATTTTTCTTAAATTCCTTTTATATTAAAGTAATTTTAGTAATTTTCTCAGATTTTTATTTTGTCATTTAGTATTTATTAGATTTAATATTAGTTTTATTAGTAATTAATTAATATCTAAGTTTTAAATAGCATAATTAATTTTTAAAAAGTAAACCCTAGTTTTTATATTTTTCCTAGCTTTTATATAATATAATATAATTTTAGAGATTTTCTTATAATTTCTACTATTCATTTTCTATTTTAAATAATTTAAAATAGTTTAATTAGGTAATTAATATTTAATTAGTAATCAATTAATAGAAAAATCACAAAAAGACAAAAATACGTATTTTTAATTTTAAAACTTGTTTTTAGTTATTTTGTAATTTTATAAAATTAATTTTCACTTTTCTAGTATTTAATTAATATTATATTGTATTTAAGTTATTTAAATATTAATAATTAGTATTAATTAGTAATTAATAAATAATAAATAATTAATTAGTGTAAAAATTCATTTTAATTTTCTAAAAATTTTCTTTTATCCTTTAGTTTGTAAAAAAGTCATTTTCACCCCCTGGGGGTTTTCAGATTTCAGTTTTCACGTTTTATTTTGTACGTTTACGTTATTTAAATGTAAACGTACGCGTTTTAAGTTTAAATCGTTTCTGGTTTTTCTGATTTCACAGTCTTATTCATATAGCTTGTTTAAGCTATTTCTTTGTAGATTCCTTAGTATAACCATTCACAAACCCCTTTCCTGTCTAAATTCACCCGATCACAGATCCGTTTGATAACCATCACACCTCGTCGGGACATAACGACCCGGGGAAACACTATACTTCCATGGAAGCATTGGCCTAAGCTGTTTGACTCTTATGGTTGACCATTCACAAGTGGTTGACCAATAATTATCTGACTGTTTAGCACCAATCAATCAACTGTTTTTTTGAGTAACTAGGATAGACTATTGCTTTTAGCCCTATTGTTGTTTTTGTTACTTTATATTAGTTCTCATTAGGATACTCTAGGACTTTGGCACCTGGTTATTGAGTTTTAAGATCAACAAACACCATTTTAAACCCACATCCCAACCTGTCCATCAACTTACTTTTTATCTTAATTGTGCTTAAGTTAGATTTAGATTTGGATTTAGATTTTTATTGTTAGTTGATAGTATAGCCTTAATTAATTTAGCTTATCTAGATTTGAAGTAGCTTTTTGTAGCTCATTTGTCCTGCACACCCCAATGTAACCCAAACAGTGAACCTACCCCTTTTGATCCTAATTCTAGATACACTTAAGTTAGATTTAAGGTTGGATTTTGGTACTATTTATTTGTTAGCAGTATTGAGTTTATAGGTTTAAGCTTATTTTTGATTTTATAGATTATTCGTTAACTTAATTTTAGCCTAGAAACCACCTTCTTTGACCTGCTTTACAGCCTTTGATCCCATTTTAGGTTAGTTATACTAAGCTTTAGGAGTTGAACTCTGTTCTACAATCAGCTTGTATGTTGACATAAATAATGCCTAAAAACATTGTTAACATTCATCGACACCTCTATGTTTTGATAATCACAAAACCTAAATCCATTGAACTAAAAATTATGACGTAAACAAGTATTTAGCGTTAAATATTTCACTTTACATCCAAATCACTTAAGGTATGAATAAACAAAGTGTTTATTGCATTCTATAATCAAAGGAACATTTTCTCAATCACTAGATTTTTTATAAAATGTCACAAACTGTCACACCCCCAAAATCGGGTCCAGCGGAAGCATACGTGTAGCTGGGGTGTAACTCAATTGGTATTACAACACAAGTTCAAAAATGGTTTTCATTTGAATCATTTAGAATAAAGAGTTTAATCAAAAATGTTAAATTTACATTGTTAAAAGTAGTGCGGAAGTAGGCCCTCAAAAGTAGTTTAAAACGGTCCCCATATAAATTATCAAAGTCTTCTATGACCATGCCATGCCCTGCCAAAACCTCCTGTAGCGTACCATAGGTTAAAACCTGAAAATACATGCTAAAGTGTCAACACGAGGTTGGTGAGTTCATAGAGTTTGTTTAACAAGTAAAGTTTATGCATATGTATGAAGGTTTCCCAGCAAAGGCATCGTAAATCCACTCAGTTACAAGTCCCGCCATAAGAGCCTTGTAACCTGTGTGTTTACAACCCACTGCTACAATATATAGTATGAGTAAAACATATATAAGTTTATCACAACAGTTAAGCAATTAGTCGTGAGTCTACACTTCATCTCCGAAGACCTCACGTTTGTATGTATGTCTCCATGGTTGTGCCCAGCAACTTAATCTGGGGCCATTGGAAGTATGTATATCTCCATGGTTGTGCCCAGCAACTTAATCTGGGGCCATTGGAAGTATGTATGTCTCCATGGTTGTGCCCAGCAACTTAATCTGGGGCCATTGGAAGTCTCAGTAGCTCAAGAATACACATCACAGTTTAGTATAACACAGTTAAGTATATCACAATCACGTATGTATGAAATCAAGTATAAAACTATCAAGTATAAAACAATCAAGAATAAATGTTTTGAGTATCAAGAAAGTATGTTTTGAGTATTTGTACAAGTAAGTAAGTAGTTTGAGCATGTATCTCCCCCAAAGAGTTAAAACAAGTATAAAGAGTAAAAGTGGGGCTATGACTCACCTGGTGCGATAGCTACGATGACAAAAGTGGATACACAGAAATGAGGTTCGATCTCTAACCGCAACCTAATGAATGATAGTGATCTACTTAGATCATGAAAGGATGTAATGAATGCACATGCACATGAAGTCTATACCACTCGTACTTTGAAAATAATAGTTATCGTTGAAATTCAATGTTTTCCGATACTTGGTGAAAATAAGCCCAATTAGCTTCGTAAAGACTAGTCGTGTAATAATATATAAAGTGTTAGTGTTTGGTCTTGGCGTTTTGAAAACCTTGAGATGTCATCTCATTGATGGGTTAATAAACTTTTGATGGTACGTGCCTCAACGGCTAGGAAGGACGGTTCTCCATTGTTCGTTTGGTGTAAGTATATTGTTTAGTGCGCAAAATATTCTCTATTAGAAAAGCTGTCAAAAATATATATAGTTCGTCTAGTTTCAAACGTGTATATCTTAGTCGTTATAAGCCCGTTTTCTATGTTCTTTATATTCCCGGAATCGTGGGACAACATACTAACATATTTTTGATAAGTCGGGATGGCTAGATTTAGTTTTACGCCTCGAAACAGTCGTGACAACTGTTCATCAGCAAAGGATTTTCAGAAAAATAGTTTTCGTCGTTAAACTCGTTTTTAGCGTATCTCCTTCGTTATTAACTCGTTTTCATCCCCGTTTTCGGCCATAGTTCCGTCTCGGAATGTATTTTCTAAATATTTGGTCAAAAGTTACCCCAAACCCACTGAGTTGGCCACGTTTTCATTTTAAGGACAGTAGGTTTATCTATTGTTTCAAAAACCATTTCTAGTGTTCCAAACTAGTTTCTAATCCAACCAAACCACTTTCAATCACCACAAATCTAGTCTAATCTTACCATACACCTTCTTAGGGTGTCATGGGTTCCTAAACATCATAAATCAAGTGGATCTAACAAGGATCTAACTATAATCCATTTCTAGAGTTTCAAAGTTATAAAAAGTATAAATAGAGTGGTATAAACTAACATATGCATATGGATCTTGAATAAACAACATGAAACTAGAAAAATGAAAGTATGGAAAGATCAACAAGTGATCTTGAAGCTTACTTGATGATTGGATGAGAAAATGTATAATAACCTAGGGTTTTACCACAAAACCCCAACATGGAACACTAACTAAGCTTGAATAAGACTTGATCTCCAAAAATAAATGGTTTCTTCTTGTTGGTTCATCCTTGGCCGAAAATACATAAGAGAGAATGAGAGCAAAAGTTTACTTGCATATGTAAAAATGGTAATTGTGAGAAATGTGTGAAGAAAAGTTTAATATATATTTAGGGGACAAAAGTTAGGTTAGCATTAAATTGAGTTGGTGTGGTTTAGGCTTATTAGGACCAAAAGGAGGGAAAAGGGGAGTTGTGTTGGTGATTTAATTAGAGATTTAGTGGTAGTATTATGTAGTATTTGGTTAGTTTAGGTATAATCGGGTACCGGGTTTGCTAGAAATAAATTTTATCGGAGTTAACCGGGACATAATAAAGTCATAAAATTTGTAAAAATATGTTGGGTACAAGTATTGGGTGTTTGGATGATTATCGTTTAGTTTTTAAGAAAACCGTCGTAATTATATTAAACGTACGATACGAATTAAATAAATTTCCAAAATAACGGGTAATTGAATTTTATAATTTTTGTATCATTATAATGAGTGTAAAAATGTCTTAGGACCATAGTTGGGATTGTCAGATCAATTATTCAAAATAATAGTTTATAGGATACGTTTATTAGGTTGATAATCGTACGTATACAGAAATGACGCAACTCACGTATAAATGACAAATTTTCTCCGGAGGTGAATAGTGTTTTGTGAATAGTAAAATTTTAAAACGCTTCTCAGAATATCAAACTGACCTCAAAAATGATGAATAGTAAAATGATGAATAGTGATCGATGAATAGTAACCGATGAATAGTAAATGTGAAAGTTCGGGAAAAAGACCAGATTTTACGAGTTGTGACACAAACATTTTATATCTTTTACATAATCATTTTTGGAATTAAAAGAATATGTTTAAATCATTATAAATATATGAATTCAAATTTTCAACCAAAAATAGCAAAAGGACAAAAATGTCCAACGTTCTAGAGGGGGCAACCCCCTTAATTCATTAGGCGGCCCCCTTAATCATTAAGAGGACCGGCCCCTAATTAAGGGGACCGACACCCTCCAAAACAGTAACTTTTTGTACTATAAATACTGGTTCATCTCACAGATTTTTCTCACCTTTTGCACTCCAAAACTTTCTGATCTAATATCCATTTCTATTACCTAAACTCCTTTGATCATATATACATTAATCTTTGTTTCAAAGTGATCGAAGCCTCAACTTTCCAAGTGCAAGAGTATAATACTTCAATCTACCAAGACAAGAAGTATTACAACTTGTTGTGACCTCCACATCCAAGTTGTTAGAGCATCATTCATTATATCGATTTCTTTGTGTAACTAGTTGTGAATATTTGATAGAAGATAGATTAGCAAGTTTTGTTGATATTGTGAAGTAAGATAGTTGTAAAGAATAAGTAGTGTAAATCAAGTAGATAGGTGTGAAGAAGAAGTAATGAAGATTATGTAGTGACTAGGTGTGAAGAAGTAGTAGTGTGATTAAGTAGTGACTAGGTGTGAAGAAGTTGTGTAGAAGGTGTGAATAAGGTGTGATTAAGTTGTGGTGTGACAAATTGGTGTGTAAGGTTTTCTCCGCCAAAAGGGAGCTTGTTGACATAGTGAAGAAAACTCTCGAGTTAGGTGCTCGAAGAGTGGAGTAGGGCAAGGAAGGTGTCCTTGTAGCCGAAGCACTATAAATCTCTTGTCTCGCGGTTTGAACTTTCCATCTCTCACTTATTTCATTACTTACATTACTATAGCTTTAGTATTTAATTATATTTGTTTATATTGTGCAAGACTTGAATTCACATAATATTGAATCTACATTTTTGAAAAGTAAACAAAACGCGCAAACAAACTTTTTCACGATAAATAAAAAAGACGTAAAACTATTCACCCCCCCCCCCCCCTTTCTAGTTTTCCACATTATAGGTTAGGTTAGATAAGCTTGAGCTTATTTATGCATTTGAACATGATTTCCCTTGTTTAATTGAAGCCTACAATCCTGACATAAAGTTGCATACACCTGTACATTGATTGCCATCCAAGTGTCCAAAAGCTATTTTGGTTTTGATTTTTCATTACTCCAAATTAAGTCCATAATAGCTAAAATTTGGCACTCCTGCTCTTTTGTTGCTTGTTTAATTAGTTCTTATTTTTCTAAATTTTTATGTGAGTTTACGATCGGCTTTTGGATGGCATGAAAACAACCCTTGGTCTGTTTTATGTTGTTATCAGTCAGGTTTTTTTTGAAATCTTCAATTGCTTATTTGTCTTTAATCTGAGCTCCTTCTAGTATAATTTAGTTAGGTTAGTCATCTGAGTTTGTTTCTTGCTTATTGGAGCTTAACTTAGCTTATTTGGAGATTTGGTTAGCTTAATAGGTAGTAAGCAGTTAAGGGGTATTTGTTTGTTTATGTGATTCAACCAAACCTTCATCCTAGCTGTTTCATACACATTTGCTTCTGATTCTTAGTTTTTTTTTAAGTTTGTTAATTAAGTAGTTGGTAATTTGTTAGCTCATTAGGTGTTGAGATTAGCTTATTTGAGCTTTTGGTTTGAAATCAGTGAAGTTGTTAAGCCAAAACTTTGGGTTTTCTTAATTTCACTAACTGATTATGCATAAGCCCTCATTCCAGCTTATTTAATGGTTTTCAAGAAACATATTTTCACAAAAGATTGTTGTATTTCAATGTTTCTTAGTTTCCAAAAATCAGAAAACAAAAAGATAAATGTTTCATAAAAAAGAGTAGAAGCCAGGGGTCAAACCCCTGACCTCTCCTTTGGACCAAGTCAACACCACACACAACACTGCACTCTACTACACAAATGCCCTTGGGTCTTTTGTTGTAATCCCTTCCCCCTTTAATCCTTTTATAGTAATTTTTTGTTTACTTATTTCCATTTCAACTTTCTGTCTGCTTATTTTGCTTGCTTATTTTTACTGCTTATTCCATCTTTTTATTTTTCCTATGTTAGAATTAGTATTATCTAATTTCCAAAAAATTTCCAAATTTTTGAAATTAGTTTTAGTATTTTTAATTTAATTTATTTTAAATTGCTTTTAAATCATAGTAATTAATTAAAAAAGAGAAAAAATGTTTTTATTTTTTCAAAAATTTTCTATTATCATTAGAAAATAGGAAAATTAATTTCATGCCCGTAGGACTAGTGTAGCTTTAAATTCCCGTTTTATTTTGCGCGTTTACGCTTTTTTTTTTTTAAATTAACTTTCGCGTTTTTAAATTTAGATTACGTTTTAGGTTTCCCCTATTCCCGGTTATCATTCCCGTAGAATTTTAAGTAGATTTTAAGTTTTAATTTTCATTCCTTATTTGAATTCGTGTTTTAGTTTCGTTCATTTTATTTTTCGTACGTTATTTGCAATTTCTCGTAGTTCCATAATACCAAATAATCAAAATCAATCCATACAAGCATTTTAATCTCGAATATCACACGATATCGCCCATTCACACCTTGTTGGGACACGACTCGGGTAATCACTTACCCGGTATCATATATATATATATATATATATATATATATATATATATTGTATTCACGAGTTTTTGCAAGGTGGCCTTTTTACAAAGGTTGATTAGTAAATTCCACTCACGTCTACTTGTATTTATTTGATATACACCTCACACGTAATCAAATTTTGGCACTGCTGCCGGGGAGGTTGTGTTGCGACAATATCATTAAGGTTTTAACGGTTAGTAACTTGTAGAACCTTCGTCAAGGAGTTATCGTTTTCAAAAATATATAAAATACAAAAATATTTTCCTTTTCTTTTGTGTGTGTGTGTGTGTATATATATATATATATATATATATATATATATATATATATATATATATAGGGAAGGGATCGGGTGCGTTTCACATTGTTAGTGCGGATGGTACGGATGAATGTGGACCACACGATCATCCGTCCATCTCATCAAAGATTAAAAAAAACGCGGTGGCATTTTCTTAAATACTCCAAAACGTTTACACTAATAAGATAATATCGGTATAGATATTGTTTAAAAAAAACACAAAAATTCAAAAAAAAAAATCAGATTTATCGATAATGAATTTAAGGAAAGTAAGATTTGCAGAAATTAAAGAAGGTATTCTTAATTATTTCATATTGTTATTATACGATTTAACTATATGTATTTTGATAAGAGTACATCAGTATGATTGCTACTACGATACTAAGATTTTTATTATTAAAAAACGAGTAATTCTCATTATGAATTGTTAATTTAATCTTTTTTGTTTTTCAGAATTACAAATATGTTTTATGCATTTCAAAAAAGTTATTCTGAAATTAATAGTCTTTAAGATAACTACTGTGATATTGATTGCATTTCTATGATAAATATTCTGATATTAATTGCATTTCTATGATAGCTATTCTGAAATGTTATATATTCTGAAAAGATTAATATCATGCTTATTCTGATAGAAAAAATAATAATATCTATTGACGATACCTAATCCGATATTGATATAATTATGATACCTTGTGTGATATTAATTCACATTCAAGGATAGGTATTTTGATATTAATATTTTTTTCTTTAATCTGCATTTACAATGGACAATTTCATACCTATTAATTGATTATATCATTATTATGCTAGTAATCAATATGACACTTACTGTGAAATTATAACTGCCAACGAAATATAAGGTTATATATTCCGATATTAACATTTTTTCTTATTTTAAATACAGATGATGAAGATGATTATGAAAATGAATACATGTTACTTTATAAGATGCAAATGGAAAAATGTATGACTAAAGTCAAAGAAGAGACAAAGTCTGCAATATCTTTGATATCTGAGACAATTTGTTACCTAACATGTGGACCTAATTCATTTGACACAACAAATATTTGTCTCTTGTTGAACAATCTTAGAAGTTTAGAAGAAGAGATGCAAGATGTTAAAGATGCAATTATTTGGAAAACTACAATTAGATTTGATATCTTAAATGAAGATAAACAACAGGTATTGTTGAAATATATCTTTACTTTTTTGAGTAGATATGTGAATATTTGATTATTGTTGTTAATTTTTTGATTGTTATTGTTAAATATTCGATATTTAACTACATTTTTGAACAGTTACATGAAACTTGCCTCGACAAGGTTAAACAAATTGTTGATAAAGCTGCTGGAAATCTTCAAGACACTATTCGTTTTTTTGATTTGAAGCCTAAATATAGGGAACTGTATCCGAAAGTTAGCGATATTCTTTCAAAGATAAGTAACCAAATTTCTGATATTAGAGATCCATATTTCATGGCATTTGAAGAGATAGAAATACTTGACAAGGCTGCATCAGAATTCGAAGAAAGAAATAAAAAAGCTAAAATTATTTGACTGATGGAACAATTAGAAGTTATTGAAATTCAGTTATCTGTTATTAAACTATTATGTTATTTTATATATTTTTAATGTTAATGTTACTATGTTATTGTTAATTTGAAATGTTTACTATGTTATTGTTACTATTATAATGTTGCAGTTACTTTATAATTTGTTAATTTTATAATTGTTGTAAACTAACATTTTTTTCTGACATTAATAATTGATATTTGAAACTTCTGATGTATAATAAAAATTAATAAACTTATTCCGATACTAAATAATTAATAAACTTATTCCGATACTAAAAAATTAATAAACTTATGCTGACACTAAAAATTAATAAACTTATTCCGATAATAAAATATTAATAAACGTATTCCGATACTAAAAATTAATAAACTTATTCCGATACTAAAAAATTAATAAACTTATTCCGGTACTAACAATTAATAAACTTATTCCGATAATAAAATATTAATAAACTTTTTCCGATACTAAAAAATTTATACCCACATAAGGATAAGGTTCTAGTCAGATGGACATGTGTCTATTAAGAAATACTATTTTATTTAATATTATTAATATAAGTAAAACGTATAGAATAAGATAGTGCAAAGTTAGTGCGATATTAAAAAAAAATTACTGCGATATTTAATAAATAAAAAATTAACAATATATGATATAGAGCATAAACTATATTCTTACTGTCATATTTAATAAATAAAAATTAATAAACTTATTCCGATAGTAAAAAATTAATAAACTTATTCCGATACAATAAACTTATTCCGATACTAAAAAATTAATAAACTTATTTCGATACTAAAAAATGTATACCCACATAAGGATAAGCTTCTTGTCAGATTGTCAGATTGACAGGTGTCAGAAGTGAAAATAAATTAACTTTTGATTTTTTTTTCACAAGTGAAAAAAACATTAGATTTTTTTCTGTCAAATAGTTTATTGCTATTTAATGTAACGGTTGAAAAGTAATTAATTGTGTGGGAAGTGTAACCAAAAATTAACTCTACGCGTTTGGTTAACGAAAAGTTTTTTTTTTTCTTTTTATATATATATATATATGTCTGTGTAAAGCCACTTTCATAATAATTCTTATTTTCTTTCACTTCTTTTGTATTTTTCTCTCATCCAAACAACAAAGAAAGTGGAAAATTATTTTAGAACCCCTAATCTAGAGAGGTTGAAAGACTCCGCTTGTTCTGACGAGCTGCTAAAGGCTTTTAAGTTTTTTTTTTAAGCAACAGATGTTGGAGTTACAGGGTTTCATTAAAAAGCTTGAGGAAGATTGTGAACAACTGAGAAGACAGATTGAAAAGCAAGAAGAGTATCTTGGTGAATTGGAGATCTCCGATGAAGATGCTACCTTGATTATAAAAATAATCAATGATACTTTGAAAAAGGAGCGTTCTAGGCTTGACGATTTGAAAAAATTGCTGGTTAAGGCGCGTAATGATATGTTTGATAAGAAGCGAGAGGTCGCCTATATTAAGCAGGAGATGAAGGATCAGGACATGTTCCTTTAGATTTTTAATAGTTTTGTCTTATTTTAATTTTCTCAGTTTATGTATGTCCAAATTTTGAATTATAAAATATGTAATGGACTTGTATTCAAATGAAGTTAAGTTGTTATCAACTATATATTTTTAACTAATATGTTATTTTATATATTTTAATGTTAGTGTTACTATCTTATTGTTAATTTGAAATGTTAATTTTATTATTGTAGTAAACTCAGATTTTTTTCTGACATTAATAATTGTTTTTTGAAACTTCTGATGTATAATAAAAATTAAAAAACTTATTCCGATAGTAAAAAATTAGACAAATTATAAATACACAGGTTACGATACTAAAAATTAATAAACTTATTGTGATACTAAAATAATATTCTTTGACAAACATTCTGACAAATTAATAAAATTATTCCAATACTAAAATATTAATAAACTTATTCCGACTCTAAAAATTAATAAACTTATTCCGATACTAAAATATTAATAAACTTATTCCGATATTAAAAAATTTATACCCACATAAGGATAAAGTTCTTGTCAGATTGACAGGTGTTTATTAAGAAATACTAGTTTATTTAATATTATTAATATAAATAAGTAAAACGTACAAAATAAGATACTGAAAAGTTACTGCAATATTAAAAAAAATTACTGCGATATTTAATAAAATAAAAAATTAACAATATAAGATATAGAGCATAATCTATATTCTTACTGTGATATTTAATAAATAAAAATTAATGAAATTATTAAGAAAAATTAATAAAATTAATAAACTTATTAATTAATAAAAATTAATAAAATTAATAAACTTATTCCGATACTAAAAAATTAATAAACTTATTCCGATACTAAAAAATTTATACCCACATTAGGATAAGGTTCTTGTCTATTAGGAAATACTAGTTTATTTAATATTATTAATATAAATAAGTAAAACGTATAGAATAAGATACTGCAAAGTTAGTGCGATATTTAACAAATAAAAAATTAACAATATAAGATATAGAGCGTAAACTATATTCTTACTGTGAAATTTAATAAATAAAAGCTTATATTGAATGTATTCATAAAATAAAAAAATTATATATTGAATAAGTTTATATATTGCAGAATAAAAAAAATTACAATTTTAATGATTCAGCTATAATGTCTTTTTTATATTTGTTAGCATCACTTAACAAAATTTTAACAGCATATAATTTTCTCAGAGTCGCCAATTCATTCTTGCTTCCATTTTCTCTGAAAGTTGATCTCCATTGTTTGTCTTCAATTCCAGAATAGAATTCAAGATGCCTCATAGTAAAAATGCCACAATCTGTTTTATTTTTAGATGTTTGTCATTCCATTTGAAGTCGTTGAGGAGCACACTTTGATATTTGTTGAGCCTTTGGATGATTTGAAACTTTTAAATAGTGACAAAACAATTTAAACTGAAAAAATAGAAAAGAAATATATATATATATATATATATATATATATATATATATATATATATATATATATATATATATATATATATATATATATATAATAATAATATTACCAAAAAAACAAAAAAAATTAAAAAATATAGTTAAAAAAAATAAAACAAAAGAAAATGTAAAAAATAATAATAATATTACCAGATTTTCAGTTGTATTGCCATATATACCAGCACTTTCCTTCAAATTGTCGATAATTACAAACGACGGATTCAAGAGATTGAAGCAATAAACATAGAAATGGTTTTGCCTACAAACTGGGAAGAAAACCTGTAAAAAGTAAATAATAATTAAGATTTAAAAAATATTATCTTAATTTTACATAGTAATATTAACAACCATAAAATTTAAATGATTAAAAAAAAAAAAAAAAAAAAAAAAAAAAAAAAAAAAAAAAAAACTTACTAGATTAACTGACAGATAAATCATTAGAGTTCAGATATTCTTTGCAAGCAAAATTAATTGCATTCGAAAATTCTTCTTGTTTCTTCTAAGTGGAAAGTGTAATTTTTTCTCTTCGAGACGACTAAATAAAATAATAAAACAAACATTAGTATTAAATTTAATATACAAAAATTAATAATAATAGTTAAAAAATAAAAGAAAAAATAAAATAACATACCATTGCTTGGCTTGTTAAGAATAATCTTAAACCAGATCCAGGTCTTCTATATTTTTCTTGAAATTTCAAAACAATGGCCCAAATGTCTATGATGTTTGATGTTACAAGTTGTTTTTTATTTACGAGATCTTTAAAAAAGCTACGATTAGTAGCACAAAACAAATCTGAGCCAAAAAAAATGATCCCTGCAAAAAATAATAATAATAATAATAATAATAATGATAAATTAAAAAAATAATGATAATTGGATTCAATGCAAATATATTACGAAAATTTTAATAAAATTATAAAGAAGAAAACTTACGCAAGATTGCTGTTGTTCTTTTTTTTATTAACTCTAACACAAACTTTTCGATCTTATTAAATTTGGTTAGAATATCAACTTTTCGAACATTGAATGGCGACTTCAAAACATCAGTAGGATTCCTTTCTCTATTTACTCTATGCCTTAAGTCTTCATTGTTTTCTTTACAAACATTTACCAGGAAAAAAGAAATTAAAAAAAATAAAAAAAATATTTTTGAATTATTTCAAAAAGTACAACTAATTTACTAACATCTTTGCTTAAATTTTGAAGCGTTTCAGCTCCATTCCTCATCTGTAATTCAAAATAACATTTATTGTATGAAAAAAATCTGAATTAAATTGTAGAATCAAAAATTAAACTTTCATTATTTTGATAATATTATTAGTGTATGTTAATACCTTGTTTAGATCTTCTTCAGTCTCTTCTTCAATATATTGAATATCTTCTGATTCATAAGCATCGTCTTCTTCAATAACATCTTCTTCACTTGACATACTCCCAGGAACAAAATTTATAGGCTCCGAACACTGAATTAAATCCTATAAGAATAACAAATAAGATAAACTCACATATTAATTTAGAATGCTTACTAAGGATTATATTAAACACTTACTTGAGGATTACTTAATTCATTTAATGCTGCTGCTGCAAGCATTAGCTGAAAATATAGGTATAAAATTCTTATTTAGAAAAAGTTTAAACATTGTAATTAAAATTTCATACTATGTGACACAATAATTAAATACCGTTTTATTCTGGTCTTTAGGAGATTCGGCAAAATTGTTTAGATCTGCAAGCTCATCATCTATCATGTCGTTCCCATCTGTCAGATAAAGTAACTTGACATTATTCCCATCTCTTTCTGAACTTTGGTGTTTCTGAAAATTTAAAACCACGTCTGGAAAATATATTAAAAAAATAATAATAATAGAAAAAAAAAATTACCAATCGGAAAAAACATAATTACCTCCGAATTATTGATTTTATAATTCATTGCATCTCTCATAACCTTGTAAAACTCTAGATGTTTAGACAGAGCTTTTTTTTGAAAATGTAACACTCTCAAAACTCTTTCTTTGAATGGTGCATTTTGTTCGGTAACACAAAGCTTATAAAACACAACCATATCGAGTAGCCGCAGATTAGTCACATGAGAAGAAGACTGAGAACTCGGTTTTCCATCTTTTGTCAAGAAACAAAGACCTTCAGTTGGTTCTTTGCAATACTTAAGATCTTCAAAAATGACTCCATCCGGCACTTGCTCATCTCCATGTAATACCTCTTTGCAAATCTTAAAAAAAAACTTTTGGTTTTCTGGGTCTTTGAATGGCATTAAACCGATATAACTCTGGTATGCTTCATCCACTGAGATCTCGTTCATTATTTTGGCTTTTGTTAACAGTTTTTGAACTGCATTAATGGCCTTCCTCTTCATTTCAGCATTTAAACTTCTGCATTTATGAATACAAAGCATAAACTCTTTCCATTCTTCAAATCCTAAGTTTTGAAGTTCATGAGGTAAAAGTTTATGCTTCGTTCCGTCATCTAGTGTTACTAAGAATGATGTTTGTATCTGATCAACTTCTTCACAATCAACACTGCAGATTTTTTGATAAGCATACTTCCTTCGATGCTTGCATTCCTTCAAATAATGACCCATTTTCTTTATTTCTGATAAAAGCATGTTATTGTACAATTCATCCTTTTGTCTTTCTTTTATTTCTGAAACAGGAAGATTATATTTCAAAGAATCTTCTTCATAAATTCTGCTTTTTTTGGCTTCTGTACCTTCTTCTTCAAACTCATCTGGGTATTCTGAAATCCAATCTTCCGCAAACTCAAACATCTTTCGTTGGTGTTTGTTGATTTCACGAAGAAGGATCTTAGTTATGTATCTATACCTCAAAACATCCATCTGAATTCGATGACGTGGATCTTCTTCATCAAAAATTGCAATATCCTAGTTTTCATCTTCAAACTCATAAAGCTCCATATGAAGCATGGCATATAAACCACAGTTAATCTTGTCTTTCTTTGTTCTCCATTTAAAATTAAGCACTTTTGCTTCACTTTGAAGCAACCAATTTTCTGGAATTGGATAATTACGCTTGAGCAAGAAGTCACAAAACAGACATTGTTGTTCACAAAAAATTACATTAATTATAACATGATTGTTAAAAAGATATATATTATTTAAAAAATATCAAAAGATATACATAAAAAACAAAAAAACTTACCACAAAATCAAAAACTTTTTGGTATTTTCCTTCATATGGAGCACCTGATTCAAGGTTGTCCAAAATGACAGCAAAACCAGCCCTTATGTTGAAAACTATAACGTAAAAATGTTCGTACGCAAGTATTGGAAAGAACACCTATTTGATAAATATCAAGTTAGTGAAATTATAAATAGTAAAGTAATAAAATTCGGACAGAGTAGTAAATTTACCAATTCTATATATTTCAAACTAATTTCTTGTCCAAAAGCATCAAACTGATCTTTTACAGAATTAAAAAACTCTGTTTCTTTTTGGGCACGATCTTTTTCATATTCATCCATGTCTTTTGGCTGTTAAAAAAGATATATATGTATATATATATAAGTACATAAATAATAAGAAAGAATAGAATAAAAATAAAAAATAACACATATATAGATATATTAAATTATTAAAATAAATTGAAGTTTAACTTACAATAACTATAGTTTTGAAGAAATATCTAATCGCTGAGCTATCCTCCTGTGTTAATCTTTCTTCAAAATTTAGAATATTCACAAAGTTATCTATAATATCAAGCTCAATATATTTTTCAGAGGCAAGTGATTGGATATGAACATTGAGAATAGGTTTGTCTTCTCCAAATTGGAATATCTTCTCCCTAACAAGTAAAAAATGTAAAAGTATGATTAACAAAACAAAAATTGAAAATGATAAATAATTCAGGTTAATAGCAAAAAGCTATGATATCTTACATAACATTTTCTTCAGCAGCTTTTTGAAGAATGATTTTTGGAAATAAACACTCAGCTTGTGATTCATTTTCTGCTTTTGTATCCACTCGCTTGTTCATATATGGAGATTCAAAATGAATGAATGTTTTCGCTTTCCTTTTTAGCATATTTTCTTTTTGATCCTTGACAAAATCATCTTTGTTTGAATGCTGGAAAGAATTTAAATAGAAATTATAAAGAATTTAACATGAATCTTATTCCATAATTATAAAAATAAATATATGATTCAAACCTGGATCTCTGTAACATTTTCTTCTTTAACACATTCTGCAGTTTCAGATTCATCTTCAGTTAAAACTTTCTCATTTATTTGATTCGAACCCTGAAAAAACATAAACATAAGAAAATGAAAAAGTTTTATTTAATTTATTTAATTTCGCATAATGTATAAGTAGGAATACAAAAAATATACCTCAGAAATATTTTCATCTTCATTTAAATAGATTTTCTCTACTTCATTAACAGGAGAAAAATCTTTATGCTCAAATAGATACTGATATTCACAATCATTACTGATAGGTAACTGATTGTGAAAATTAACATCTTTAAATGAACAATTATCCTTTGATAGATTCCTGTCCATAACTTCTTCACAACCAGATGAGCCGGTATTATACATTGTTTCAGCAGAATCTACAGCAGCCAAATGAGTAACGCTAACAGAAGCAGGAATATATTTTACATAAGTTTCATCCTCAAGTTTCTTCTCAGATACTTCATCTTGCATATTTGAGATATCACTGCCGTCTTCATTTAGTTGAATCTTTTCAAAGCCAGTGGTTGCAGAAACTGTAGACAATTCTTCAAGAATGTTGACATTACTTTCTCTGTGATGATCTTCATCAATTTGCATATCAGACCTTTCAATAGATTGAGATTGTATTATCACATCATCAACTTTGTTACATTCTTTATCTGCAGTATCAGAAATAATATTACAGTCTTCATTTTGTTGAATTGCAACACGCGAACCATCTTGACAGACTGCAGATTCATTTCGACCTTGTTCAATTGCACATTCCATTGTCAATTTATTGACATCTGGTTCATCCACAACTTCCTTTGCAGTTTCATTTCCTCCTTGTACATCATCAACTTCCCTTGTGGGTTCATCACCTACTTTTTCCTCATCAACTTTGTTACATTCTTTATCTACAGAATCAGAGATAATGTCACAGTCTTCATTTTCTTGAATTGCAACACGCGAACCATCTTGACAGACTGCAGATTCATTTTGACCTTGTTCAATCGCACATTCCATTGTCATCTCATTGTCATCTGGTTCATCCACAACTTCCTTTGCAGTTTCATTTCCTCCTTGTACATCATCAACTTCCTTTGTGGGTTCATCACCTACTTTTTCCTCATCAACTTTGTTGCATTCTTTATCTGCAGAATCAGAGATAATGTCACAGTCTTCATTTTCTTGAATTGCAACACGCGACCCATCTTGACAGACTGCAGATTCATTTCGACCTTGTTCAATCGCACATTCCATTATCAATTCATTGACATCTGCTTCATCCACAACTACCTTTGCAGTTTCATTTCCTCCTTGTACATCATCAACTTCCTTTGTGGGTTCATCACCTACTTTTTCCTCATCCACATGTTTAAGTTTCTCATGAGACATCTCTTCAAGCTTTTCAAAAGAAGTAGCTACAGTTTGCAGTGGGGCATTTCCAGTGTTCTGAATCTTGTTTGATTCACTCTGCAAAATTATAAAAACACACAAAAAATGAACATAAAACATAAAAAGAAACAAACATAGAACAATACATTCAACGATTTTTGTATTACAAACCTGCAGAATAATTTTGACTACATTTTCTTCAACAGGTATATCTTGAGAGGGTTTAGATTCAACAATTTGAAGAATTTCTGCGTCATTCAATGTAGAATCTATTTGCTCAATCTGCAAATGCATAAATCACCGATAAATGAGCAAAAAAATATTATACCAATAATAAATACAGTAGAAAGTTACAAAAATGAAAAAACAAATAAAACATTTAAAACCTTATTTTCAGCAGAAATATTGTTTTTGGGAATCAAATTGTCTGTAGTATCCAAATCAACATTTTCTGAACCATTGCATTCAGTTGCTATATCTTTGTTCTCGTTTGCTTCATCTACAACTTCGTTTGTAAGTTCATCACCTACTTGTTCATTAAGATCTTGAGTTTTCAAAAATAATTCGGATGCCACATAACTATCATTTTGTTCCAAGGGATTCTATTTGTTATGATCCTCATTATTCATATTATCATCCATCTTTGTATCAGATCCTTCGAAATGAAATGAATTTGCTGAATCGCCAGTGTATTCAGTTGCTTTACCTTTGTACTCGTTTGCTTCATTGAGTTTTACAACTTTTTCTGCTTGCGTACTTACAGTACCACCATCTGTTGTTCCTTAAAACTATCATTTCTTTCAACAACCATCTCCACTTGAGTACTTACAGAACCATCTACTGAGCCATTATCAGAGATGATTAATACATTAACATCTTGAGTTTTCGAAAATGATTCATTTGCAACTGAACTCTCTTGAGTTTGAGAAACCTAAAACAGTAAATAAAGTCAGATGCTAAATTTGGCACAAAGATAATTTTAAAATTGATAAAACTTTAGTTTTCTAAAATTAAAGAAACCTACATGAGATTATGCTACATCTTGGGATGTAATAGGAACAACAAAATCTTCTTGATGAATTGCTGCTACATCATCTGTGACCATATAATGCTCTTTAGTGACACCTTTGTTATCATGATGTTTACTTGGAATTGTCATCAAAGTTTTTCCAGTACTACTTAATTGCAAATTGACATTTGTTTTCGGAAGTATGTCTGACGTTGCACAGACCTCATTACCTTTTGCAAACAATTCAGAACCTGTAGTCAATTCGTCATGCATTTCAACATTACCTTTTGAATTGTCATCTTCAGATAAGTGCATATGGCAAAATTGAACATTTGAAGGAGCAGCATCATCTTGAAACGCGCTAACAAGTTCTGCAATAACATCAAAGGGATTCTCTTTGTTTTGATGTTCAGAACCTTGTAAATGAAATAAATTTGCTGAATTACCATTGCATTCAGTTGCTTTACCTTTGTTCTCATTTGCTTCACTGACTTTATCAACCTTTTCCGCTTGCTTACTTAAAATAACACCATCTGTGCTAGCATCAGACTCGCATAATGCAGTAACAACTTGAGTTTTTGAAAATGAAGCAGCTGCTTCATCTAAAACTTCCTTTGTGAGTTCATTGCCTACTTGTTCTATAATATCTTGAGTAGCAACTGAACTAACTTTAGCGTCAATAACTTTCTCTTCGGAAACACTAGTACAGGACTCGCTAAAGGCAGTAAAGTCTTGAGTTTTAGAAACTTCCATTTTGGTTTCACTGGCACATACTTCGTCTGCAACTTCATTTTCTGTGTTATTGTTTGCATTCTCAGTAACTTCGTTTTCAGACAAAACACTTTCTTGAATTTCAATACAGTCATCCTTTTAAGAACCTGTAGTCAATTCATCATGCATTGTAACATTACCTTCTGCAGTCAATTCAGCATTATTAAAGTTGGAATTGTCATCCTTAGATAATCGAATACTGCAAGAACCAACATTTGAAAGAGAAGAATCACGTTGACACGGGATAACAAGTTCTGTAACATCATCATCAATCTTTGTATCAAGATCCATCTTCGTATTAGATCCTTCCAAATGAAATGAATTCGCTGAATCATCACTTGGATGTACATACGGTATGTCAGTGTCAATGTTTTCATGCTCATTAAATCCTTTTGCTGACACATCAATTTCTCGAAAGCACCCTGTATTTGGAGAAGCTACATCATTTTGAATAGACATTAAAGAATCTTGAACAATATCCTCCAATACATTAGATACAACTTTCATCACGTCATTGTCTTGGCAAACATAATTTTCTGGCTTGTGAGCTTCTTCATTAACAACTATCTCAGAAGTATCTACAGCACACGTATTAGAAACAGGATCATCTGAAACTACACAATCACTTTTCTCTACACAATCACTTTTGTCCTTCCCAATCAAAAGTGATAAAAGCTGTTTTTTAAATGCAACAACTTCTTCGTCTTTCGAAAGAATATCATCATAGGATGAGAAGTTATGTATGCATCTTTTCAAATCAGAAATTACTTCCTGCAAAATTTAATGAGATAATAAAAAATAGTTATTAATTTGTTAATTACTACAACTTGGTTTATTAATTATTTTAATTACTAAAGACGTTTACCTTAACATTAGGTGATTCAGGTTGTTTATCTTTTGAATATTCAAAGTTGTTAACCTGAAGCTGATCAACTTTATCATTACTTGTAAACAACGAATATTCAACCGCACTAACTTGATTTTCTTTTGAAATTTCATCCTAGATTAAAAAACACAAACCAGTAATTTAAAATATATATATATATATATATATATATATATATATATATATATATATATATATATATATATATATATATATATATAAAATGATAAAAATATTAATATATAAACTTTAATAAATTAAAACCTCTTGCACAGGAACATCAGCCAACTCGTTCTCATCAGATAATTCAGGCTCATCATACTGAAAATAAAAAATAAAAAATAAAAAAATATATTATTTCAAAAATCAATTATTAACTTGTAAAAATATAATAGATGTTTATAATTCATTTAATACCTCTTTTGTAGAAATAGACATCCAATTGTTGGTTTGATCATTATTTGAAAAATACTCATTCTGAGTTTCGTCAACCTGGTAATAAAAACATAAATTAGTTTTAGTAACAACTATTAAAATTTAAATATTATACTAAACATAAAAAATTAAATAACTCATCAATATGATCATCAACCAAATTGTTGTCATCAACATTAATTGAACAATCAATTGGAAGATGATCAACCAAATTGTTATCAGCAGGAGAGAAATGATTTTTTTCAGATAATAATGAATTATCAACATCATTTGAATCATTAACTCTTGAACTTTCACATATTTGATTCACTCCAGAATTCAAATATTGGCAATCATCTTCTGAAACTGTTGTGTTATGTATTAGTAAAGGTTCAGGAGATTCAAGTATCGCTTCATCTACTTCCTCATTATTTTTGGTTCTGAAGAACTGATCATCAGAAAAAAAAACTCAGCAAAATTTTTTAGACGTAAATGTTCAGAGTCCACTTTTCTCAACAACTCTGTTGAGCAATATAGCAGGACAGCTTCTTTTGATTTGCTTCTTCGGAAGAGCCATCTAATATAGAGCAACTGTGGAAAAAAGATTTAATTGTAATCAAAATAAGTATAAAATTTATTGAACTACAAAATGTTTAAAAATAGAAACATACCGTCAGAAAAGTTATAGGACCACAATACTGGTCGTTTCGAGAATTTTTCTTTACATCATGTTTGTTGAGAGCTAGAAAATCAACCACTAAACCACACCAATCAACTCTATTAATGTTATCATAATGCTGAACAAGAGATGGTAAAAATTTCATATTTGATTCTCCTCCCTTGCATGCTGATATCATTGTGCTGACCAATAAAATAATGAAATTTAACTTGAAAAGATCATTTACTTCATTAGTTGCAACAATGAAGTCCTTCAGATTTTTGGAAAAAGACCTATCTTTAGTTTTCACGATAAGTTTTCCATCTGCATCATAGTATTGTTTCCAAAAACTTTGAAGATCCAATTTCATTTTCTTGTAAGATGTCCTTTTTGCAAAATTAATTCATAAATCTCCTTTTGGAAAACCTAGAATATCATGCACTAAATCCCTTGTTATCTTAATCTCGTGTCCTTTAAACCAGTGACTGTTCTTCAACATTGTAGCACTCTAGGATTTTATACGCAAGATTTGACGGTATAAGAGAAATATTTAGATTCAAAATCTTCTCAAATCCCAATGCTCGTACATATTCTCTAAGACAAGGAACTGATACTATATGCTTAACCGCTTCGTACAAGCTAAGAGGAGCACTTCTTATCCTCAGATCTATTGAATCTAGACATTCTTCAGTTTCTAGGTAAACTTTACCCTTCTTTGTCAGTGTTTTCCTTTGTTTACGAACAACATCATTCCTAACAGAGACATTGTTATCCAGAGCTGTTGTGCTTAATTCTCCTGAAAAATTTAGAGTTATTTAATAATGATCTGATTTTGAAAATAAGGTATGTTGTTCTTTGCAGCTACAAGATAGTCAAAAGCATGAGATTAATAATGCAGAGTTCAAAGTTTCTTAGTTATGAAAATAAATAACTTTAAAATATGTGTATTTTTGGAATGTGCAAACTAAAAACAAATCTATAATAATCACTAAAGATATAAGTAGCTAAAAGTGATGGTTATAAAACACCAGTTAATTATTATGCTTTCAAAAATAATTTTTTGCCTACTTTGAGAATAAGCTCATTAAATCGGAATAAATTTGAGTCAGACTACAATCCTATTAAATGTTAAAATCTCAAATTTGAGCTAGTTATTACACAAGTGCTTTAAAAAAAATATGATGTACATAGATATTGGGGTTTAAAAGAAACTAAATAATGTTGAGGATGTGGGGTGTGTCTAGTTGTGTACATATAAAAGTAAAATAAGAAACTAAATCAGAACAATGCTAATTAAAAGTTACTTTTATTCAATAGATAATAAAAAAAAGCTTTAAAAAATAAAATCTAATTATAAATATATATGCAATGTAAAAATAACTTATTAAAACATACTCTTTTTCGATGATATCTTTTTTTTGACAACATTCACTTCCTTTTCTGTATCCAAATGAGTATTTTCAGAATCTTCATCATCACTAGACAAACTAAACTCGTCTTCTTCATCACGTTCTTCTGTATAAGAAATTAAAAATAAAAAATAATAAGTAAAAAAAAACTAAGTAATTGTAGATTACTTAATTATAATGTAATTGTAGTTTACAGTTGTTTAAATTTTAGATTACGGAAATCTAATATGTGATATGGAAAAATGCAATATATAATACACATTAAATCATTACCATACCTTCAACAGCATCATCTATCTCAGAATAGTTAACCTTTGACTTTTTTCGTCTATCCTGCTTTAATAAATATTCTTCTTCACCTAATAAAAAAATAAGTAACAATTTATTAAAAATATAAAAGTAATGATATAATGATTTAAAAAAATATATCAATGATTACCTTCATTTAGACGATCTATAAAATTTTTACGTTTTTTAGGTTTTTCAGATTGTACCATTTGAAGATAGTTCCTTCCATCTGAATTACCTTCCCCTTCCATAATACCATATAAGAATAAGATTAAATAGTAACAATAGTTGATTTAAAAAGTAAAAAGCTGACTTTATATTTTTACAGTTTTGTAACAATACATCAGTTTTAGGGATATAAATTATTTACAATAGCTTATAATTAAAAAAATACCTGTTGTTGCTCTATTTTTATAAGATAACATAATCCTTTTTGAAACTTCAGGTTGTTCTGAATTTTCAAAGTTATATACGTCTGCGTTTACTTGATTTATCACTGTATCATCTACAAAAGTAAATAAATAAATAAATAAATAAATAAATAAATAATAATAATAATAATAATAATAATAATAATAATAATAATAATAATAATAATAATAACAATAATAATAATAACAATAATAATAATAATAATAATAATAATAATAATAATAATAATAATAATAATAATAATAATAATAATAATAATAATAATAATAAAATTTAATCAACTAAAATAGTTTATATAAGAGTCAAATATAATAAAATTATAAAATAATTAAATCATCTAAACATTTATCAAGTTACTATAAGAATGATTAACTAATTATCACTTAAAAAACATTAAAATATAATTAATATCGGAGTTCAAAATATTCAAATTAAAAAAATTTGAAAAATAATATAATATCAATTTCTTATCAAATAAAGAACTCATTGCGAGTTATTTGCTTGAAATATGATCAAAACATTTTTTCAAACACTTAACATGCATTCAAATAGATAATAAGCGTAAGCAGAAAAAACATAACATCTACTTGTATATTCTAAAATAAAAATTAAAATATACTAAGCTAAAAGATATGTTAACTAAAAACTAACCTTGAGCTTTACTTTTAGTAGATCCTGAAAAAAAGATCCTAACTGAATAAAATAATAATTAAAAAAGTGTTAGAAAATAATATGAGAAGTTAACAAATAAGATGAAAAAAAACTATATAATTCACGCATTACGTTTTTTGGTTCCTTTGTTATCTGAAGAATTAAGAGAATCCACCGGATGACTCATTGTATCTAATTTGATTTTTAATTGAAGTTTATGATTTGTGATACTGCGTGTTTGGTATATGAAATGATCACAATATTTTTCAATATATTAGTCACAACGATATTGGGCTAATTTTTGGGTTTAATAACAAATGGGCTCTTATCACATATAAAAAGTTACTTTTTTAAATAGTCAAAAAGGCTAATAACTTTTTGGTCTAATAACAATTGGGCTTCTATCTTATGAAAAAAAAAAAAAAAAAAAAAAAAAAAAAAAAACTTACTTTAACTTAATTTTAAAGTTTCATATAACATATTTTTATCTAGTTTTTTTTTAAAAAAAAAATAAATAAATAAATAAAATAAAAAAAAAAAGAAAAAGCTAGAGGAATGTTTTTAAACTAATCAGATTTTGCAATCCTAATCATTGTTGAATGTTGCTGTTAGCTTGTAGCGTGTACCTTCTTTTGATGAATTGTTTCCGATTCAATCTAGTATTTGTTTGTTGGCTGGTACTTTTGATGGTAGTAGAATTAAGTTAAAATACTTTTGATGAAATGCATTTGCAAAATGTCCCTTCGGTCATATAATTTTTTGTTTCTATACATACTTGGTCTGATAGAGAATCATTCAAAATACAGTGCACCAACATACAAACATTATAAGTTTATTGAATATTTTAATACAAACATGAACCAATTAAATTGAAAACTTGCGATACTCCTCGGTTTGAACTATTACAAAATCTTGAAAAATAACTGACAAAGTTTAGCTATGTACGATTTTTGTCTTTGGCATTTCTGGTGTGATTCTTTTTCCAGTAATTTTACTCTATACTTTAGTAATTCTCTGCAACAAAAGCTATTGGTGACACCAATGGTAAAAGCTGCCTCATGTTGTGCATGTCCAACAACGTTGTAATTCGAAGCCAATGGTGAATAAATGTTAAATTCTTTGTCTAATACATGGAAAAGTAATACCTATGGAAATGTAAACCAATTATTTTCTGAGTCAAAATTGCACCTTATCCTTACTGAATGAAAAATTCAAAAAGGCAGGTAACCATATTGAGGATAGATGAGCTAGAGCTGACTAAGAAGGCACAGGAAATCCGATCTCGTGTTGCTGAGAGGGAGCTGCTACTCAGTGGTATGAAACCTGTGTTTAAAACAAAACACCCAGTGGTATGAAACCTGTGTTTAAAAACTATTAAAACAAAACACCCAGTGGTATGAAACCTGTGTTTAAAAACTTGTGTCAACTACAACATATGCTATCTATATTGACAATAGGGGCTTTTACCAGACCAATGTTTTAAGTTTTCCATTGCCTTCTGTCTAGTTTTCACTAAGACACGTTTCATAATAACAATACTTAAACACAACTTGCTTAACCCACATTCCACTCTACAAATAGAAATCAGACAAATGTTCTATCAAATAAATAACAATAAAAATTAAAAAGAAGTTGGTTTATTAAACATTTCAAAAAATAATTGAAGTTGACTATGTAAAAAAGACACAAAAGGCATGGTATACAGAGCTCACCTTTTGTCTAAGAGAAAACAACTTTCCGATTTTTCCAACTCTGACATACCAATCAATAAGCAAAGCCGGATTGCCAGAATAGTTAAATGTTCTTCCGATAACTACACGTATGTTGTTTATGAATGAGGAGGAGAGGAAATAGTTTAATTTTGTTCAATGTTAATGGCAATACATATTTATAGGGTAGATTGATCCACTATGCACCAATATCTTTGAAGTTTCATTCCTGTCTAGAAGTTCAGTAAACTTTTAACTGGGTGTAAAATGAGAATACATTATCTTTGTGTTTGTTTCTCTCAAATATTGTGGTATGTAACATAAGCGTTGTTCATTATGAATATTGATACCTATTATCAGGACTCATAGAAAATATTTTGCAGTTAAACTACTTTTAGCAAAAAACCCATTGTATTCGTCTGCACACTATATGTCAGATACCTCCCATCTGTATTGATCAATGCTAAGAATGAAGAATAATTTGTAAGATATAACATCATAGTTCTTAAACCGGGTTGTTTAACAACTATATGATAGAGAGTGAGTACGATTCTCATTGTCAAGCAAACATATCTCTAAGACTATTGTTACTCAATACTTATCGCTGCACTCTATACTCAATAAACTTTATTACAAGCATATACTACTGTAGAAGTCTTAATACTGAACACTAAGCATCAATGAAATCTAAAACAGATCAAAACAAATATCGATACATGTATTTTCCTCAAATTTGAAATGTACAGATCAGATAATGACTCATGGTGTATGCATTCTTTTCATGTGAATAGAAAGCAGGACAAAAAGATTAGGTATCTAAATAAACAAATAAAAAAAACTCATGTATTTTGTATTTCTGTGTACTTTACAACTCATATATTTGTATTTCTTTTCAAGTGACCTATATGAAATGAAATTTTTACATACAAAATCAGTCACATAACTTAAAACATTTCACCATTGATTATTCTAACAAAACTTATTAAGAAATGAATATCTCAAAAGTTGTTATCATAAAATAAAAATCTAATTATCATTTAACCTGACGGAAATAAAAGATAACACATACTTCAAAATTAAAAAGTTGTTTGGACAACCTAATTTGTAACACCAACAGGAATTTCACCTTCGTCACCTGCCACAGCCTTACCCACCATTCAAAAACACTAAAATCACATAAACAAAACAGACAATTAGATTCAAACTTTACCATAAAACACAAATCAAAAGCAAATACATACTTACCATGGTTACTTTCAGAAGAAGTCAAAAACACGCAGACCAAACTCTTAAAACTCAGTGGCCGGTAACCAAAGACGCTTCATAAACCTAATGAAACTAAAACAAACTAAAAAACAACAAAGGATGCAGGAATCTAAGTATAAAACATCATTTCAAACTCTACTACCTATGGCAAAACTCTATTATCAAAGCAAAACTCTATTATCAAGTCATCACATTGACCTGTATTATGTACATTGCATCTACAGCCATAGGTTTAACACTGATTAACGACTGCCTTTGCTTTTTAGTGCAACTATTAGCTCTCTTATCAATTATATGTTTATTATACCAAAAATTAGAACAATATAAACATTGATACATATCAGAAAAAAAGCTACGATCATTTACCATAACAAAAAGAATATACTAATAAACATAAACTTCAAATTATATTACCAACCATCAAAGTTTTTACATTCCAGTTATCATTCCCAAAAAAAAAAGTTCCATGATAACTAATACATACATAAACTGAAAATTCCAAAGGCATTCCTAACCAACATACATACTTCTAATAAAAAAGAAAAGATAACCAATATATACCACATCAAGTGGCCAGCCCATCACTCGAAATAGTAAAGATTGAACTTCTTTTCTTCTCTTCCTTCACGCGCAAGATCAATAGCCTTGATCAACCCAGCAAGCACCTTCCTCTCTCTCTGCAAAGTCTCTTTCAGTCGGTCCAAACCAATGTCACCGTGCTCGTGCAACGGCAAAAAACCCTCCCCTTCTTCCACCAAGTTCTCTAACCACTTAACCTTTACAGCTAATTGATCTCACTGCTCTCCAAGCACCATTAACAACTGATCATTCTCAGCATCATCCTGGGCAAATGCTATATGCAAGCAATCCTCAATTTCGTTAGAACCAGCAGCAAACTTTAACTTTTGGAAGTTAGGGGTGCGCGCAAGTGCATAAGCAGAGGTTCTTGGTCGTGAAGCCATGATAGAAGCAACGAATTACAGAGATGGAGATTGTAATAGAGTGGAACAATTAGAAAGGTAGAGTTTGAATTACAGATATTAGGGTTTGCGTTTGAATGAAAAGGGGGGAGAAATGCCCTTTTTTAAGCAAGCCAAAAAGACGTTGACCGGTTCTATAAAAAAAAAAGCGTTGACCGGTACATACCATTTCACACAAAACGCAAAGAGTATAAAAAATAATATTAACTTTACTATCACATTACATTTAAAAATAAAATGAAAAATACTCTAACATTTTAATATCACAGTATATTAATATATATATATATATATATATATATATATATATATATATATATATATATATATATATATATATATATATATATATATATATATATATATATATATATATATATATATTAAGTCTGTTGTGTTTTTGTGTTTGTTTAATGGGTCGGGTATCCACAATCAAATAAAAAATTATTAATTTTCTCTATCTTAGATTCAATTCAAATCCCTAAACACACATAAACCCTAAAAAAAATATTAAATTGAATAAACAATCCTGAGAAAAGTTAATCAAAATATCGTAGTGATATAAAACGAATTCTGTTCTTCAAATCATAATTCAACAACAAATTCTGTTATTCAAATCGCAGAGTTATTAGGTATAATTTTCAAATCTTCGATTGTTGCAAGATGTTAATCGTAGTTTGAATAGAACCTATGCATTTGAAGAGATTCTTAAGAGTTTATCATTAAATTTCTTTTGAGTTGCATAATAGAATTTAATAGGTGTTGTTGAATTATCAATCTCATATGATCTTGTAATTGTTATATTCCATATGTGTTTTTCTATCAATCATGTATTTTATATTTGTGTTTGATCAAATTTATTTTTAGAATTGTTATCATTTGTGGTATTGTGTTTGTTAATTGCTATTTGGGTTCAATTAAATTGTTCTGCATGTGTTCGTTCAGCGTTCGTTTATTCAGCAATGCACTTGACTGAACCAAGGCACTCAACTGAACTAAGGCACGAAACTGAACCTGTGCAGTTGACCACCCTGCACAGGCCCACATCCGGGCCTGATACATAGCACATCATCCTATTTGTTATTGTCAGAATTTGCTACATAAAATACTTAAACTAAACGTTTACATATGTTCCATGGCTTATCATAGCATGCCAAATTACAATAAAGTTTGTATCATGCTGATGCACATGATCACAAAAACAGTTATCAAAAGTTAAAAGTTAAAGTGTCAAATGTTCAAAAGTACCAGGTTCTGAAATGATCACACGAGTTTCATTTAACAAACATCGAAAATAGGAACCAAGATGGGGATATCGTCGTTGTCATGCTCCACTTCGGCTAAAGGATCTATGGTAGTTCCAACCAGTTTGAATCGAATCATCTTGTATAACCTGAACTGCCAATCTTCTGCCAGTATCCTCCAGTTGGTTCGCAGGTTCATGTGGTTTGTCCTTGTGGGATTCTCTTTGTGAATTTCCCTGTACAAAATGACACATCTCTCTTCACCCATTCTCCTTAGGATTGCATGATCATATGTGAATAATTCATTATCAGTAACAAACTGTGCAGGTATTGTCTGCAACAAAATATAATATCTCTTAACTTTGTTACTAAAAAGCATCTACTCATATAAATTTTATTGTATCAAGTTTATATTTGTATTCAGCAAATAGATGTCAATGTTATTACCAGTTTGCCATTGTCAACAACGTAAGGAAACAATTTTGTGAACAAAGTAGTATCTTCGTCCATGTGACCTTCATGATTTTCCCAGCTGCAACTATGGAGTAGCCTCTCATCTGTTATATCCCAATCACCAAAAGAAATTGTTCATTCCTTATCTATGCTGAACTTTTTTATAATATACATTTAACTTTTTTAAAAAACAAATAAAATCAAAACAAATACTCACCCGTTTCACCTTCAGCATGTCCTTGAAGAATTCTTAGGCGTGTTGGTAAATGGTTCTCATGGTTCATTTGAAATCCATTATGTCCAAACCTCATCAAGCTTAACCTATTCTCCCCCATTTTTGTCAAGACTACATGCTCGCCAACAAGTAACCCTGCCACTGCCACCACATCATTCCAATCACGGTAAATCTGATAACCATAAGTATGGTGAAACCCAGGTATGACTGCCCGTCTTAACCTTACACGAACTTCAAAGCCAGCATATGTCAAATAGAAATGATGGGGTAGATCACCCTGTATGAATTCTCCATCAAACCACTGTTAAATAATTTAAGCTAAGTTATTATGTGCAAGTTGCTTGAATGAACAATAGTGTTTGTTAAATACGGAGTATTAAATATTATTACCGGAGAAACGTTCTCATCTTGTCCAACTAGACCTGTGCATCTAACCATCCGATGCCTTGTATATACAGATGCATACCCCCCACTCTCTCCTCCGTCTTCTTCACATGCAGTCACATAAAATGTATCAGCTCCGTCTTTTATGAAATGCAGAGTTCTGATGTTCATGTATCTGCTTTCATCTATAAAACGTCTCCATCGTAAACCAGACAACTCGCATTCATGTGTCTCTTCTCGGTAGTTTATGTCAACCTTTCTTTTAAGCCTCATGTTATTAACTAGGTATAGATGGTTCTTATTGTTGTAGTAATGAGCATGGAAATAATCCGGTAGAACCTACGAAAAAGTGCATGCAGAATTCAATATAAATTTAGTAAAAAAGTACAGTCACAAACAATACTTTTTCATTATAAATTCAATACAAACTTACCAAAGCTTGAATGTCTTCGTTTGGAATCAATTCCATTATGAATTGTGTTGACATAGTTGCTGAAAGTTTACACACACTAATTTTATATTAGTTTATGTTTAAAAATTCATCTTTGTTAACATATAAAAACATTTTAGGTTTAACATGGTTTAACTCAAATTGAGTTAATATATAGTATTACAACTTTGCAAATACTTCAGAATGTCTATCTAACTACCACCAGAAACATTATCCCAACAGTGTTATCAAGTAAGGAGTTACCAATCAATCTGAAAGGCAGTGTGATTTATTTTTTAATTTATTTTTTATTTTTTTTAATGTAATCTATGCAAATGAGTGCGCTGTATAGTAAATTCATCAATGATCATCTTAAAATTGAAACTAACAAACAGTTTTTAGATAAACAGCATGTTCTATTTTTCAATATCGAAATCAAAAATATAATAACACAAAATAATATATATTTACTTATGCTCATTTGTGGTTCTAAGGAACATTTGAAAATTAAATAATCACATGTATTTTTTAAGCTAAAAACCTCTTTATATTTTTCATTCAACATGATTTAAACTATTATTCGCAACATTCTTATACTATATGGAAATTAATCTAACTTATAATATGCTTGGACAAGTATCTTTATCTATAAGAAAATTACTATATCACCATATATATATTGTAACTAAAGCATGCATGCAGAAAGTAAACATCAAATCAATTTTACACCATTCCAATGTCATTAGTCTAACACTTAACCGTTTAAAAAGCTGATTGATCATAAATATTAAGCTCCTAAAGATGCCCAAAAACAATAAAATATACACATTTATTATTTCAGATTGGGTAATATTACCTGATTCAGCAGAGAGAGATTTTATGAAGTTTGATTATTCCTTATTTTCTTTCAGAAGATAGATTTTGTAATTTTTCTTCAGCATATGTATTATTTTGTTATAGTGGAGTATCTAAGAAGGATTTTATGGTTTAATTGTATTTCAGGGATTTGATTGATGTGATGTTCAGGGGAAGTGTGTACGCCGCCTGTTTGTTTACTTGACCCCTACTTTTTTTTTTTTTTTTTTTTTTTTAAATTTAATATATTACGTTTTACATGTAATTGTTTTATCGTCATTTTTTTTCTTTCTCTTTTTTTTTTATTTTTTTATTTAATACTTATCACTTATATTTTTGTTTAGGAAATATATTAAAATATTAATTCCAATATTATGATTAATAACATTATAACAGGTAATTAGTAAAATATGCATAATGTTAGCACGTAAACATGGACGGATCCACATGTATATCGGGTGTGGTACGATCTACACCTAATTTTTGGTTATGAAATGCAAAATGACATTCCAAAATGCTCTTTTTTAGTGGTATGTGCAATCCCTAATTTGTTTTTCTACTTTCTTTCTTACGATGTAACTTTAATTAGCCCAACATTTGTTTTGTGTAAAACCCTCTTAAAAAAAATAGGTCATTCCTTGCATGTAAACTAAAATAATTAATGATATTGCTAAAACATCCATACTTTTAGATGGGACTTGGATATTTATATATTCATATGTTATTTAATGATACATAACATAATTAAATACACATTTCTAAAAGGCTTGCCATGGCTGTGCTAAGGTGTTGCAATGACATGAGGTGTTACCTCCACGCTATGCATTACGCCAATGTCTCGGCTTAAGGAATGACGTCTGATGAGGTGTGAAAATGCTCGATTTGTGAATTGCGTTTTTGAATTAAATCCGATTAAAAAGATGTTTTTTAAGAAATTTATAAGGTTACATGCATTGATAACTTTTTTGAATTTAAAACAGATTAAAAAGGTTTTATCTTTCGTGACGGTTTAAAAGATGGTTAGAAAACGCAATGTATAAAAGCCAGTTGTCTGACAACCCCACTAGCACTTTCTATTTTCTTATTTTATATTATTTTCTTGACTATTTTCTCTTTCATTCTCATATTTTTAAATAAGCTTTTATACAAATCATGTTTTTTGAATGGGCCCCTTCACTCTTTATATTGTTATTTTAATATTATAATAACTATAATTTCAAGTAAGTTTTCATCCCAATGAATAAACCAAACGAGTTTTAATAAAATCTCATATTTTTTCTTTCTCACTTTCTTTTAACCCTATGGCAAATCCTAATCCAAAAGACAAACTTATAACAAACCAAACACACCTTTAACATATTGAAATTACTTTTTTAATTAAAAATAGTACTTTGAAATAATAATAATAATAATAATAATAATAATAATAATAATAATAATAATAATAATAATAATAATAATAATAATAATAAAATAGTACTTTGAAATGAAATGTGACCCGGTCAACGTGTGTGTAGCAAACCATACGGGTTTGGTTTTTTCCAAAGGTGTATTTGATAAAACCGGGTTGATCCATTATACTTTCAGATTATCTTTTTCAATTCAAACAACATTCACATTTTAACAAAACATTTTTCTAACATTAACAAAAGAATCATCAGTAAAACTTCAATGAATTCATCAAATCATGAAACCCAACCTCTTGCCCTAAGTGTCATTCATCCAAAAGATGCACAACAACTTCCAAAGGCGGTTGAAATGATTCATTCACTAAATGACATCATGATTAAACCTAATAATTTCGTTGCCAACCTCAACCCAACGAAAAACAAAGAATTCTTTAAAGACATACCTTCTTTTGTTGAAAAGTGTTGCCTTCGAAAGACATTCACCCTGAAACCTTCTTTCCAGTATGAGAGTTACCTAAAGGAATTCTGGTACACTGCCACTGTCACCGCATTAAACACAATCAAATTCACAGTTGAAAATGGTAGTACTAATCTTGAATTTTATTTGTCTTCCTTTCGAAAGGCAATAGGAGCAAATTACTTAAAACACCATCAACAGTATGAAGCAAATCCTGATGGTAAGGTTACTAAACTTTTCTTTGGCCAAATTGGCTACTCTGATAAGTTAACCGGAACCCTTAGAAAGAGAGGACTTGCCCCAAATTGGAAACTCTTAATGACCCTAATAATTTAGTGTATTGGAGGTAACACTGGTGGGTATGATCAAATTAATTCAATGCATGAGATTGTTTTGTATGGTCTGGCTAATGGGGTGTCAATTGACTTTGGGAAAATCATATATGAAGATTTGGTAAAAAAGCTGAAGAAGAAGATCAGGGGTGATGTTATGAACTATACCAGGTTCATATCCTTGGTCATGGAATTTCAAATGGGCCCTTCATACCGTACAAGTAATTCTTCAATCATAGAAACACCCACGTTCAGCGATGACTACTTTTCAATTTCCCAACAAGAAACTGTAGGAGCTCCTTTGACCCAACATATGATGTCTGTTTGTGCTTCAGAAATTTCCACTGACCATATCGGTACACCTGCAAGCTCAGAATCTAAAGATGTGCAAAATGAAGTTTCAATAGTGCCTATAGGAAAGCAGGGTCGTCGAAAGAGCAGAGTTAAAAAACGTTACCCTTCCAGTCAGCATAAACAAAATTCAATTCAAAATATTATGGACAAGGCCCAGGTTAGCCTCCCCAATTCTAATTCAGAATTTGAATAATTTTCTCAGCTCAAATTTATTAGTAGTGTTTGTCTGTTATCATCAGCCAGCATATTGGTTTAGAATCTGAACTTTGTTTTCTAGGTATTCTCATTAGTAGTGTTTTTGCAGTTTCATCATCCCAGTATAGTACTTGAGAATCTGAACTTTGTTCTCAGGCCAAAGTCATTAGTAGTTTTTTTCCTGTTTCACCATCCCAACATACTATTTCAAAATCTGTTATTATGCAATCCGAATCTTAAGCTATTGATAAAGATGTAGCAATAGTTGCAACTAAAAATAATATCAATATATGTTGTCCTAATTATTTGATAACTTTTCATCAGGAACCTAAATTGGATTTTAAGGTACCGCCTGTTAGTCAAATGTGTGCATCATCATCATCCCAGCATATTACAAAAGCATTTGAACATCAGAACTCTGACTCTGAAGCAGTTGATAAAGTTGTTCCTATATTTGCTTCCGAAGCAAATATTAACAAATGTGCTTCCATTGATTCACTGAATCTACATCAAGACAATTTGCACGGATTTGATTATTTTTCACTTTGTGACGCTTCTTTTGAAATTTCTGATGATAGCATGTCTGATTTTGATGAGATGGACTGCAAACAATTATTGTCTTTACTTCAATATACAGCTGATCATAACAATATTGGTAAATTTGATAATGAAGATGAACCTGTTATGATTTCAGACGATTATGAAGTTGATGAAAGTTACCAGTCTCCAGCAGATGGAGGTAAGCATGTTGATGAAATTTACAAGTCTCCAGCACATGGAGGTGACGATGATGATGAAAGTTGCAAGGCTACAGCACATGGAGGTAATCTTGATGATGAAAGTGACAAGTCTCCAGCTCATAGAGGTAAGCTTAATGATGAAAGTAAGCATTCTCTGGCACATGGAGTTAATAATGATGTGGATCATGTTTGTGTAACAGAACCTGAAATGCCTTGTGATCATCCCCCTTCACCAAAGTCTCAGCATATAAGTGATCTATCCAATCAAGTTCTCAATCTTGAATCTAAGATTGAAATGCTGAAGAAAGAAAAGGAGTTTGCTGATCGAGAAATACTTTTGTTAAAATCTCGCCCATCTTATCCATCTGTTTCTGATATTTCTTCAAAGCTTTTGGAGTCTCTTAAACCTGAACTTGATAAATTAGTTACACGTGAAGATTTCAACGGTAAGTTTTCAACCGACGTCAATAATTTATCAGGCCAACAAAAAGAAATCAATTGCAAAGTTGTGGAACTAACTGAAGCAGTTAGTAAGACAAAGTTTGAGCTGCCAAAGGATATGATAGATGTTCCTGCTATCGTTAAAGAACTAAGCATCATCATATCTGAAGTTAAAAAGAAGGTTGATTCTATTGAGTCCAAGCATTTGGAGGTACCAGCATCTCTTTTGGGGCTCCCATTAAAAGTTGGAAACTTTATTAACGAGGTTTCTAAGTATAGATCCTTGGATTCTATACCTTTATCTCTTGAGAAAGTGGAAAATGCTATCTACGCTCTTAATGCTAGCCTCAAATCATCAACATCTATGCCAGCCGCTTCTACTGATGTTGTTATGGAGAATATGAAAAAAGAATCTGGTAAACAGGTTAAAGTCTGTTTTTTTGGTAAAGTTAACCTCAAACAACAAGATAATGCAAGCTGAAGGTAGCTCAGTCTAAGCAAGATATGATGTCTCCAATGATGGAAAATGAGGTGGTAGAAAGTGAAGTTCAAGAAGGTGATGCCACTGTTGGGGAAAAGTCAATGAATGAATCTAATGAGAAAGTATTTGTAGTTCAAGAAAATGAAGGCATTGCTGGTATATGTGGATTGATTGAAGATCATGTGGTAGAAACTGAAGTTCAACAAGGTGATGGCGTTGTGGGTAAAAAGCAAATGCATGAATTTAATGAGAAAGTAAATGTAGATGAAGAAAATGATGGCACTGTTGGCAAAAATGCAGTGATTGAAGATAATTTGGAAGAAACTGAAGTTCAACCAAATGATGGCAATGTTGGTAAAAAGTCAATGAATGAGTCTCAGCTGATAGAAAATTTGCTTCAAAAACCTGACGCCACTGTTAATGAAGGCTCACTAATGATTGAGACCTCCCCTGTTAAGGAAATCAAGTATAAAATTTTAAAAGGTCAAAATGTTCACATCGTTGATGAATCCCTTAATGAACAGAAGCGTCAGCTTGATAGAATGTATCAAGAAAACTTGAAACATGATAAGTTAAGGAAGAAGGCTGAGATAATCAAGGGCCTTGATCTACAAGTTATTGATCTCTTCACGAAGAAGAAAGCATTATATGACAAGTACTGTCATATTGTTCTGAATAGGAGAGCCCCTGGGAAAATCACCAATGCTGACATTCTTTCAAGGAATAAAGGTCCAGCTACATTGAAAATCTACAGAGATGATGGAGATGAAATAATCATTGAAGAGTTCAAGGTGAAAGATCTTCATTGGGAAGAATGGAAAGAGTTTTTAGATTGCTGTGGGAAAAGGAAAGCCGCTCGCTGGGTAGAGTTTTTTGTTTCGATGAGGAAACGTGTTGATGAAGTGATAGAAATGAAAAACAAACTGAATATTCAAGATCTAATTCCTTTGCAGGATCAAGATCCTTTTATTGAACTAAATAGAATTGCTAGGAAGAGGAAGAGAGTAGGTGATGATATGGAAGAATATTTCAGGTCAACAAAACATTTCAAAGATCAGGTTGCATATGAAGATCATCCACCTAGAACTGTGCTGAATGAGCCCACACTTGGTATGATTATTTTCAACAATTTAGATAGAAAAGACTTCATCAGCATTGAAGAACTTGGCAATTTGAGCAATGTTATGTTGCATTTAGTTCAAACGATATTCGTAAGATTGCACAAAGGCCCTGGTACAACTGACATCGCTAAAACGTTTAGTGAATTTGTAGTTCGAGAAGCTGAAAAGAGGAACAAGGAGAGCACTCACAAATGTTGCAGAATCATTCCACTCCTTCTAAGTCAAGTTAGTTGATTAGATCATAATGCGTTGTTTTGAATGTAATGATATAATCTAATATTAATTTCTTATCAGTCTTGATAAGCATGTTGAATTTACACGCTTAAGATGTATATATTAGAACAAGCTTATTTCAGCATCTGAAGCCGTTAAATATGACTATCAATATACGCTGAACATATAACACATTGGCACAATTTAATTTAGCATGTAACATATATAGTCCAATATAGTCCAATATATAATCTCACGTGTTTGTCACGTGTTTTTTTTTATTGTAATATGCACGTGCAAGCTATAAAATCAAACACTTTATCGTCATGCTGAATGTATGTGGCTGAAATATTTGTATCTTTCTAATCTTATTTCAGATTATAACATAAACATGTAAATCACACGTGCTTGGTTTGTGTTTATATTATCTATTCAGCACGTATAAACTACAAACTGAAACCATGAAAGATCAATATACACTGAATATATTGTACGAATATATAAATTAATAAAAAAAAAGATAAATAAAAAGTGCACAAATTGCTTGATACTGAAAAATATAAACCATTAATTCCATTAATAATTTGATGGTTGATAGTAAAATACATTCTAATAAAAAAAAGAAAGAAAGAAAGCAAAATACAATAAATTTCTTTCTTCAATCCTAATACTTCAGTTTGCATAAAGCTTCCCAACAAAATACAATATTGTTGAAATGTAGTTCACATTTCTACAATTTGTTTGAGAAATCCCAACTTCATATCAATAATAGCCCTTATTTTGCTAATTATACCTTTGAGTTTTCTCATCATTTCAATGTCTTTTTCATTCAACATCAGATTGTATATTAAACCTTGGTCATATAGTTTTGACTTGGGTAGTTTGCTTATTTCCTCCATATTATCTTTTCTTTCATCTCCATCAGCAAGCATCGTCCTCATGAAGGATGTTATACGGTCTATTGTCTTCACATCAGCATCAATATCTAGGAATATCTGATCAATGATATGTTGTTTTGGATCCATTGAGGTTCTGTTAAGAATGGAGTAGTTATGTTAGAGTTTGTTTATAAGTTTATGTAATTTTTATTCAGTGTGTGGGAGTTTTATAATGTATGAAAAATGAAAGTTGGATGGTTGTGGTAATTATGTGTTTAAAATTCGGTATAGGTTAAATGAATTTAAAGTTTCCATGTAAATATATGACAAACTGTTAATTTAAAATTTGTATAAGCATGTTTAGTTTTTTTATATTCCCAAATAAAGTCATTTAATTTCACACGCTCAATGCATGTAAGCTTATAAATTTTTTTAAAAAACATCTTTTTAATCTTGTTAATTCAAAAACGCCATTCACAAATATTAAGCATTTTCACACCTAAAAGTATCAATATATAAATATCCGAGTCCCATCTAAAAGTATGGATGTTTTAGCAATATTATTAATTTTTTTGTTTACATTCAAGGAAGGACCTATTATTTTTAAGAAGGTCTTACACAAAACAAATGTTGGGCTAACTAAAGTTACATCGTAAGAAAGAAAGTAGAAAAACAAATTGGGGATTGCACGTACCACTAAAAAAGAGCATTTTAGAATGTCATTATGCACTTCGTGACTAAAAATCAGATGTAGACCGTACCACACCAGACATACATGTATATCCGTCCATGTTTAATATTGGAATTAAGATTTTAATATATTTTGCTAATTACCTAATCTAATGTTATTAATCATAATATTGGAATTAAGATTTTAATATATTTCCTAAACAAAAATATAAGTGATAAGTATTAAAGAAAAAAAACAAACAAAAATACAGAAAAAAATGACGATAAAACAATTACATGTAAAACGTAATATTTTAAATTAAAAAAAAAAAAAAAAAAAAAAAAAAAGTAGGGGTCAAGTAAGCAAACAGGCGGCGTACACACTTCCCCTGAACATCACATCCATCAAATCTCTGAAACACTATTAAACAATAAAATACTTCATAAATACTCCACTATAAAAAATAATGAGTATGCTGAAAAAAATTACAAAATCTTTCTGCTGAAAGAAAATAAGGAATAATCAAACTTCATAAATCTCTCTCCGCTGAAAATTTATGGATTACAACTATCTTATTTCAGATTATACTATAAACTGAAACCAGTATGTGTAATCCACAAACTGAACCCAGCATATTAAACCATGTGTTGGTTCGTTTGATATAATCTATTCAGCATGTGTAATCTACAAACTGAAACCAACAACTGAAACAATAAAAGTTTATTGATATTTACTACTTTCTGAATACTTTAAAGTAAGTGAACAAATTTATATCAGATTACAACATAAAACATCAAAATAAAATGTTTATACATCATATCATCATATGATGCTGAATGAGATGCTGAACAATAATAATAATTTAATGTATAACATGACTCATACAACTTAATATTATATTAATAAAATTTATATTGAGTTACATACCAAAATAAAATTACATTCATAATTCTTTACATATTCTTAATATTTTCAATAAACTTAACATTCAGATTCATATTTTCTGATGTGCCATTTTCAATATCCCTAAGTTCGTTAAGCACTTCCATTTCTTTAGTACGAACTTTGATGAGCAAGTCTTCTGTCTTCTTATACAGATCTGAACCTCCTAATTTCGGAAGAACTTGAATGAGATCCTGTCTTCCTTTTGCTGTTTTTATTATTTGTTCCAGAATCGTGTTTAGAGACTTTGCTTTCTCCAATTGTCAGTCTGTTTCTTGAATTGCTTGAATGCTCATCTTCAGTTTGAAAGCGTTGTTTTCTACCATTTAGCTGTTGCAAAAGAAACCCCCTTTTTTGTTGTTTTTTTTATGCTTTTTTATGTGTGTGTTGATATTTTGTGTATGTTGATTTATATAGGAAAAAAAATGTTCAGTTTTGTTAGGTCTAGAAGTTTAAAGGTTACTCATGCCTTTTTATGGATAATGGCATTATGGGCTTATGTTGAGGCCCAAAAATAATAAAATTAGAAAAATACGTGTTCAACTGTCGATATATGTTAAGATATACGTTTTTTTCAGTTTATTTGTATTATTGGATGTAGAAGTTATTTTGTGATTTAAATATATTATTGATGATATTAGTTATTTTAAGTTTATTTGTAAGTATACCTGAACTGCTATATATTATTTTAGACGTTGACCGGTTCTATCAAAAAAAAAAAAAAAAAAAAAAAAAAAAAACGTTGACCGGTACATACCATTTCACACAAAACACAAAGAGTATAAAAAATAATATTAACTTTACTATCACATTATATTTAAAAAAAATGAAAAATAGTTTAATATTTTAATATCACACTATATTAAAAAAAAGAAAAAAATTAAGTCTGTTGGGTTTTTGTATTTGTTTAATGGGTCGGGTATCCACAATCAAATAAAAAATTATTAATTTTCTCTCTTAGATTCTATTCAAATCCCTAAACACACATAAACCCTAAAAAAAAATATTAAGTTGAATAAACAATTCTGAGAAAAGTTAATCAAATATCGTAGTGATAATAAAAGAAAGTTAAATTAAAACTTGATGTCGAAGAAAAAAAGAAATCATAATTCAACAACAAATTCTGTTCTTCAAATCGCAGAGTTATTAGGTATAATTTTCTAATCTTCGATTAATTTATATTGTAATTATTATTTTTTTCTTTCTAATTATGTTATTTTTATAGGTGTGTTGATTTCTTTAACAAAAACAAGAAGAAGATCAAAGACGAAGAAGATAAATTTTATTAATAAACTATTAAAGGCTTTTAATGAAAATGAAAAGCCTGTAAGAAGAAGAGGAACAAGAAGAAGAAGAAGAAGAATACAACGATTAGAAGAAGGTACTTTTGAAAAATACATATATTAATTGTTTAGGAAAATTATTTGAATAAAACTTCTGATTAATTTTAAATAACCATCATTTCCCTTAATCTTAATTGTTTTGCGTTAATTGGGTAAATGATGTTTGTGTTTAAATAATACATATATTAATTGTTTAGGATAATTCAGTTAAGTGTTTAGAGTCAATTGGACAAAATGATGTTTACACTTACACGAACAGAGTACCATTGCATCTACATCCGTTTTAGACTTCTGTTTTTCTTTTGTTTTGTTTACTTGTACATCCTTTTGTTTAGCTTATTGTTACAAGAACAATTTGAATATGGTGTCATTTTCATTTGCTATAGTTCTATCAATATGCACCAACCGTATCCTGGTAATATGTTTTTTCGATAGAGATAGGAATTGGATCTATGCTAATAGTTTAGTAACTAATTTGGAGAATGATTTCATACAGGTGTTAGCATGATAAACACACTGTTATTTTAGTGTGGTTTGGCTTATATCAGATCTTTAGAAGAAATATGAGCTAGGTGTAATTTGTATGGTAAATGTCATATAGGCCCTAATTGGACATCGAATTGCGTCAATTTGAATTATACAGAGAATGCCTGAGCAAAAATAATATATTAACTTTCATAGCAAATTGCTTAAAACTTTAAAAATAATTTTTTTTTATGCCTGATCGTTCTTCACTAGTTTTATTGTTTATGCATTCCATGCCAGCCAAGTTTGAGTTTATTTGTTTAGGAACTATTTAGTAACATTTTTTTTTTTTTTTTTTTTTTTTTTTTTTTTTCAGAAGAAGAATATAATGAAGATGATAATAGTAAATCTATTGATATTGAACACACTGATGATGAAGAAGATGATGATGAGCCTAACGAGTATGACCTTATTGATGATATTGAAGAAGAAGGAATTCAATATGATGATGATGAAGATGAAGAGGAAGAATATAACTTTGATGACGAAACTGATAGTGACGAAGAAGATTCTGAGGATGATCAAGATAGTGAAGATTATGATTATGAAGAATTAGATGAACAAGAAGAAATAAATAATGAATATAATGAACGAAATGAAGAAATAGAAGATGAAGCAGAAAAGGGGATAGAAGGTGGCGAATTTAATGTAACAGAAGAAGAAGAACAGAGAGAAATCACACAAGTACTATCGCAAAAGAGATGCTCTATAAATGATTCATCAAAGATTAATCAAGACAACTTAAAGAAACTTAAGTTGGATAGTATGAAGCGTCAAGAAGTACCGGTTGAAGGTGAATGTTCTAATCCAAATTTGGTGAAGAGTAATGATGTGTTTAAAAATAGGGGTTCACCAACTCAGTTATTTAATGCTATTAGATTCTTAAAAACAGATACTAACTCGTGCAATGTATTAAAAAATATTGGATTTGGAAGTTTACTTGATTTAAAAATTAATATAATTCCAAGTAGATTGGGACAACATGTGGTTCAAAGCTTTGATGAATCAACAATGACCATCAAACATTGGAGAGGGGATATTAAAATTACAAAGGAATCAGTCGAAGAAATTTTCGGTTTCCAAAGTGGTGGTTTACAAATAAATCCACCAGAAAGAGTGAAAAGTGAGGATGCATGTATTAAAAATTGGAGAAAGCAGTTTACTTTGTTGGAGAAGGATACAATCAAAGTTAAACCAAAATCTGTAGTGCAAAAACTAATAGATGCAAAGGACAGAGGAAAGTTGTTCAGAATTAACTTAGTTGTTTTGATAGCGACTGTCTTATTTGAAGCTATGAAAGATGGAACATCAAATCAGAGAATCTTATATTCTATTTCATCTGATTATGATAAGATTAATAAGATGGATTGTTGTGGTTATTTGATTGATTGTCTAAAGAAGTGTAAAAAGGATTGGAATCCTAACAACAAGAAATCATATTATAGTGGACCTTTGACATTTCTTACGGTAATTACACTTCTTTTTTTGTTTTATTTATTCTTCTTTTATACATACATATATCTCAATATTTCATAACAAAAAACCAATTACCTTTGCAGCTTTTTTATGTTCAAAAGATAGAGTGCAATTTCATAAACGTAGATCATTCTCAACCTGCTTTGAAAACATGGAATACAGAATTGCTGAAGATAAGAGAAACAGCAGAGTTTAGTTACTTGGTGGATAAAAGTCATTGTGAAACACCTGAGTCTGTTGAAGAGGTATTAAATGTTACACCAAAACCTGTTGATTTAAAGGTATTCTTTATTCCTAAATCTGTTTGTTTAATCAAAACAAACACTTATTCCATATATTTTATAAGTTGTGTAATTGCTTTCAGGGTAAGCTGGAAAACGCCGAGAAATTAGATCCAATTCCAGTTAAACAAGTAAAACAAGCTTCTGCTGAAAAAGGTCAAAATGTGACATCAGAGTGCAACAAACTGGTATGTTTCTTTCACATTTAATCTGTTAATAGTATCAATTTGTTTTAAAAAGAAAAAAAATATGTTAATGACTAGATTATATATCAGTTTAAACAATAATAATTTAAACAATAATATTATTGCTAATAATATAAAATAAGTCTGTTAAAGACATATTAAATGTTACTGCAAAACCTGTTGATTTAAAGCTATTCTTTCTTACCAAATAAGTTGGTTTAATAAAAATTAAACTTATTTCATATATTTCATTATTTGTCTGGATGCTTTCAGGGGAGCTGGAAAACACAGAAAAATTAGATGCAATTCAATTAAAACAAACAAAAAAGGCTTCTGGTGAAAAAGGTCAAAATGTTACATTAGAATGCAACAAACTGGTACGTTTGTTTATCATTTTATCTGATAATAGTATGAATTTGTTTTAAAAAAAGAAAATTATTAATGATTATATTATCAATATAGCTAAACTTATGAATTTGTACTGATATAAATATTTGACTCGTTTTATAAAACTTACAGGTGTTTAAAGAAATAATCTCTGAAGAGAAAAAAAGTTCTATTAAAGAAAGTTGATGATGAAAAGGTATAGTTTTGTTTTTTTTTTATTATTATTTATAATATTTTATCTTGCAACTAAAATGAATTAAGAAAATTAAGCTAATATTTTAATGAAAATTAAACAGGGTTTCATTCAGAAAACGAAGAATAATTTGTTTATGTTGGAATCATTGATCAAAGAAATGAAGCATTCTATCAAAAAAGGATTGTTGAACTTTCCGAACTCTAAAGAAGTTGAAGCTTTAAAAGATGAATGGGATCGTGTAATAAACACCGCAAAACGAGTAAAGCTTAATCCAGAATGTTCAATAATCGAAAATTCTAGATTTGAATCAGTTTTTTTGAAAAATGAGGGAAACTTAAAAAAAAAAGTTAATTTGCGTCATCAAGAAAGGAAATTTGATTTTACAAAACGTGAATCAAATATTATTGAAAAAGAAAGGCAAACTTTTAACGAAATACCCTCTTTTGATTTGGGTTTTGATTTCGCTTCACATCCTGTTGAAGAAGTAACACTATGTAAGTCGTTAGAAAAAGTGAATTTGACTCCTCCAAAAGAAAAATCTAAACCCAATAAAATAGAAATTGTTTCTCTTTTAACACCTTCCGAAGAAAATCAAACCATTAAAGAAACAAATGAAATTCAAGCATCGACAGAAGAATTTAATGCAGCCAATGCACTATTCAGTATGAGCAAAAATCCTATGTAAGTTTTAAACATTATTTTTATTTTATTTTTTTATTCTTATTGTAATTTAATACTTTTAATAAATATTTACAGGGACATAATTTTCCAGTTTCAAGATGGTGGTTTTGGAGTAGAACATACAAAGTTTGAATCGTTCTATTATGAACAATGGATATATTCTGATATAATAGATATGTGGTGTATCTTACTTAATTATGAAGAATTCAGAAGATCTAACTCTAAACAATCAAAATTGTATTGCAATACGCAGGCTACGGTATGTTTTTTATGTTTTTTTAATAACAAAATAGTATTTAAAAATAAATATTTTGTATTAGTTTTATTTTATGATATCAGCCTCTATCTATGACTGATGAAAATATAAAAAGAGATGAAAGATTTGAAAGTTTTCAAGAAGCTCTGTTTTTAGCTGCATGCCTTGAAGATGAATCTGTAGCTAATTTAGTTAGTGTGGATTTGTTAAGTTACTTATTTAAAAATGTGCTTATAGTAGTTATAATAATATGGAATAACTGATTATGTATAAATATTAGTTTCAATGGTTTATTTTTTTGAATATCAACACAGGTCTTTTTCAATATTCTTCGGGATTCACATTACTATATAGTTTGTTTCGATCTAAAGAATCTGAAGATTGAGATTATCGATAACAGAATAACAGATATGGAAGTTTTTTATGAAGCTTCTAAAATTTCTGAAATTGATCTGATAAAGAGAATTTATGGAACTCTGCCGCTAGTTCTGGTAAGAATTCATGTTTACAATTTTTTCCAAAAACATTCAGTCATTTAATTTCGTAACCTGGACCTTCGATACCCTGTAGTTCTTGTAAGAATTCGCGTTTAAAATTTATCCCAGAACGTTAAATCATTTAATTTCAAAATTTCAATGAAGTAAAATTTAATATTCATTAACATTGCTGTTTTAATTTTTTTCAGAAAAACTTTTTCTGTGAGTATTTGAAGAAGAGAGATCATCCAAAATTTCAAATCATGAGACTCTGTAAGCCTAGTATATTGAAAATGCTTTGGAGAACAAGAAGAAATGAACATGATTGTGCAATTTTTGCAATGAGACATATGGAGACATTCAATGGTCAAAAAGTTGAAGAATGGAACTCAGGATTCAAAAATGAAGGTGTAGAACAACAAGGCCAAATCAAAACATTGAGGAAAAAATATACAGCTAAAATTCTTCTTTCCGATTATAATATACATAGAAAAAAAATAATTTCTGAATCAATTGAATTTTTGAGTTTTAGTCCAGAAGAAAAACAACGTCGTTTAAAAGCAAAAACCTAAAGGTTCATTGAGATGAGATTTATGACTTCTTGGAAAGGTAAAGGAAAAGAAATGAAAAAGCCCTGAGAAAGTTCATTTCCATTTTAATCTGAAATTGTGTAATTTTGCAGATAAACATTAGTGCATTTTGATAATGTAAAAGAGTATGAGTTTTATTCAATGAATCTGTATCATGAATGATTTGCATATATTGTTTAATGTTTATTACTAAGATTTCTTTAGTGAAAATTATACTTGCCTGAGAAGTTAATAACATATTACTTAATTTCATATTAGTTAATAGTTTAAAAATATAATAACAGTTGAAGTGTGTTTATATATCTGAATTTGAATTATACAAGTACATATTTATCAATGTGGTTCATGTTTTATTTGAATACAGAGTTTGATTGATTCGGTATATGACTTAGAAAATGGTTATAAGGTATGTGTTTTAAAACAAAATAAAAAGTTCAAATATCTTAAAACAACACAAAGCAACAATAAAAAATCATAAACTTATATTCAAAAATATATTCAAAAGTATATATTGAAAATAAAATTTTATATATTGAAAAGTATTCAAAGAAATTTACATTTCGCATAGTTGGGCTAATAAAAAGAATTGGGCTTGCATAAGTTCATATTCTATTGTGTATTTTTTTTTTTTAAGAAAATCTATTTTGGGCTTTATAGAACAAATAAGCAGAATATAAAATTTTAACCTAGCTACTTGTCAATTGTCATCTTTATTTAAAAAATATATAACAGGTAATTAAATTCTAATTAAAATGAATAAGTTTATTCAGTTATAATGTTTAATTTTTTAAATTTATCTTTGATGCAGATATCAAATGGAAAAAAGCTGTCGAATTAGTGAAAATGTAATGGCATCAAACATTGCAGAGAGATCAGAAGTTGATACGGCAAATGATCGTGAACGGAAGTGTAGTGTTTGTGGAAAAGTTGGTCATCATGATGCCAGAAATTGCCCATTAAAAAAATGAAGTTAAGTTATTAGATTCATGATTTGGGTTATCTTATTATGTATTTATTTTGTTGTTAAACAATTAAACAATTTAATTGAAATGTTTAAGAATTAATTTTAAATAAATCATTTGTTAAATTATCATATTATCATATTTTAAATAATATTTCTTGGTATTATTGTTATTATTATTATCCTAACTGTCATCATAACATAAATAAACATACCAAAGTTCATTTAAATTACCAAAGTCTTAGATTAATACACTTCATATTTATGACCTAATTATCCAAAGTCTTAGATTCCTAATTTACCAAAGTCTTTGATTCCTAAACATCCACAGTTCATAATTAAAACACATAAAAGTTCAGTTTCAGAGAGTTGCAAAATGAAACAAACTTTTTCCATATCATGATTAACAGACATGGAATTCTGCGACTTTAACTTCTTCTCCTTCAACCACTTCAACAATTGTGTTAACAAGCTTTAAACGCATCATCTTTCCTTCCTTGAAACTGCAAAAACCTGCAAATGCCCCCAGTTGCCAGTAATTTTCACATGCTTAAACCTTGATGGTCTGCTTCTGTCAGGAATTGTTTTTACTTTCATTGGAAACCTCTCATCCATAGTAACAAGTATTGCCTTTTGGTATGTGTCCATAGAGTGTGAGAAGGTGTAATCAACTGGTATTGTCTAACATCCGTATATACAGTTGGTTAGAGTCGTTAAATAACAAACTTAAAATATTTTATCTTAAACATACCACAATTTTTTTATAACTATTTTTATATACTTACCAATTGGTAAAAGACGCAAACAGATGGAGTTAGTTCAGCATAGAAAACATCAACTTCATTGTTGTGACTGGTATGTCCTTTCCATAAGCATGAATGTTTTGCTCTCTTGTCTGCGATTAACGATTAATAACAATACTTAACTTCTTATGGATGAATTTATTTGTATTCTTGCTATTATAATGGACAATATAAATATTAACATAATAGATATACCTTCGATGGCATATGGTGGTATGGGACGAGAAGGTAACCTCAACATTGTTGGTAGAATAGTTTCTTCATGAATGCTCGTTCCATTAGCTAAGAATATGGCAAGATTCAGTTTGTTGTTTTCCAAATTTGTAAAAACCATCATCTGTCCCCTAGCAATTTCCAAATCAGCAACAAGTTTGTCCCATCTTTTACCAAACAATCGGTTTGACCTTACAACACTTTGCGGATCAAGTTGTACCCTTTCATGTTTCACTTTGTAACTCTTTCCATTTGCATAAATTTTGAATGTGTTTTTCCATATGTCCTGCAAGAAATCTCCCGGTAGAATCTACAATATCAAGTATATATTTAGTTTTTTTTAATGCCATTAAGCTTATATGTATATTTTAAACGATGATATAACAAAAAAAATACCTGTCCATCAGTTGTGCGCCTTGTAACAATTCGCAATTTCAGGTTAACTTTTATTCCCGAAAATTTCACTATTCACTTTTTACTATTCACTTTTACTATTCACTTTTTACTATTCACTTTTCACTATTCATCTCAGAAATTTTTATTTCATATTCTCGTAAGTTAAACTATTTTAATGATAATCCGAGAGTTTGACGCTCGTCGGATCATTTCTGCAAAAATCACAAAGCCGTGTCCGAGATTTACTTTTAGGTTTAAACGTCCTTCTAGCATCCCGATATGTCCATAAAACATTATAAACAATAGAAATATGATTTTCTCTCATTTTAGGACAATTCCAAAAGTTTCGGAATTTTACGTTTTTCAGTTCAGCGTTTTACGCGAATTGCGCGTTTTAGACCCGTGTTTCCAGTTTTTAGCAGGGTTTTCGCACCCGATAGAACCTACCACTCATTTTATATTTTATTATGGACTATATTGACATGTTTAACCATATTTATAAGTTTCATATTTTTAGGATACCCGGTTTTACGTTTCGTGGCCTAAAAACTTACGGTTAGCAATTTACGGGTCCAAAACTAGCTACATACTTAGGATATTATCATCCAAAGACCAAGAGTCATCATCTAGTCACCTTATCCTCATTCAAACCGCCACTAGGGGGGGTTCACACTTGTGGTTAAATTTTGACCATTGATTCTTTACTTAATTACAACTTTGGCTCCAAGTTAACCTTGGTCACCAAGTTTGTGTAGTTTCCTAGTAAGCTTCCTAACCTCCTCTTCATGCTATAAATAGAGAGCTCATTCCATCATTTCTTCATAAATAAAACGCCGCAACACAATCCCTAGCTCCATGATCCTTTGATCTTCAAACTACAAGTTACACTACAAAGTTCAAGGTCTTAGTATTCTCTACCTAGTTCTTAAGTTTGTTTGGTGATTCCATGGTTGAATTAGGAGCTACACAAGGTGATTAGGGGCTGAAGTTAATGGGTTTTATCAAGGGTTAGATCAAGGCTAGCAAGGGTTACAAGAGTTATGGTGAAGGGTTTACAAGCTTAGGTTTAGTGTCCTAGTTCTATACTTGACTTCCTTTCTTTAGAAAGCCAAAAGTTGTAAGCAAACCCTTTTACACTTTCTTGCTCAATATCATTTCATGCTTATTATGTTTCTTTCATGCTATATATGGTCTTTGTATTGTGTTCATGATGTTTAAAAATGGATAAAACAAGTATTGGTATACATATGTTAACTTATGACAAGCAAACAAGCAAACTAGTGATTTTTATGGAAAACCACGACCACAATAGTATAACTTTGATATTTGACACTTACTTACTGTTAAAGAGGACTTAACAAGGAAAACATAGCAATTTGAATCACCCAAAACGAGTATACCAGTCAAAAGTTATGACCGTTTGAAGTTAGCGAAACCAAAACGGCAAAACTGCCTAAATTGCATTCTGATCAAATTATGATTTTGAAAGTCCCACTTCTGTTCCGATTCATCAAAAAGTTAAAACACGAAAGTTGTCCGGAACGACGTTTTCGTTCAGGGAGAAGGAAGCTCGAGACCTGAAAACGCTTTCTGAGTGATAAATTTCTTCAAATTCTTAACAGCCCATTTTTAGACCAAAGTTACTATATAATCATTATAATTAGATGAGACCAAGAGGTCTAATGACCTAAAGCCGAGACCACAACCATGGCTAAAGCCAAGGTTGAGTCTCAAGATCATGGTAACAATGACCAAGGTCACGGCAAAGCCACGGCTAAAGACCATATAACTATTAAAGATCAAAAAGCTTATATATATATATATATATATATATATATATATATATATATATATATATATATATATATATATATATATATATATATATATATATGTTATCAAATACTACAATAGTAGGGAGCCTCATGTGAGGAGTTCATTGAGTAAGCCGTCGAGACGAGTTGTGGATTTACGAGTTAAAGTGTCCTGGCTCCTCGAACGTTTACTCCATGACTTCTGAATTATGTCGGCCCGAACGGTAGTAAGAGATTTACAACCTATACATGTTTCATAGACCACTTATATTCAACGACTTACACTATATACTAAGTACTACATCATGAACATTATGCAAGACATATATTGGCAATTCGTCGTATTCTTAGACGTTACTCCAAACCTAAGTCGCAACGTTCTATTATAGGCTGCTCTTAGAGACTTTCGCGATTCGACTACCATTTTCATTACTCACTACATAGACTTAAGGTGAGTCATAGCCCCTACTCTTTTCGTACTTGTTTTAAACTCTTGGGGGGGATACATGCTCAACTACTTGCTTACTTGTACAAATACTCAAAACGTTTATACGTGACTGTGTTATACTTGATTGTCTTATACTTGATGGCATTATACTTGATTTAATACATACATGACTGTCTTTTATCTTTGGGAAGTGGCTCCCAGTTTTCTTTGGGAAGTGGCTCCCAGTTGTCTTTGGGAATTGACTCCCAGTTGTCTTTGGGAATTGGCTCCTAAAGTGAGGTCTTCGGAGATGAAGTAGAGACTCACTACTAATTGCTTAATTGTCTTGATGAACTTATACATGTCTTTATTATACTATATTGTAGCAGTGGGTTGTGAACACACAGGTTACAAGTCTCTTATGGCGGGACTTGTAACTGAGTGGATTCACGATGCCTTTGCTGTGTGATCATTCTTTAAGGCTTTTTCAACTGTTTTAAGACAAACTCTATGAACTCACCAACCATTGTGTTGACACTTTAGCATGTTTATCTCAGGTTAGTAAGGCGATAGCTAGTGCATGGAACTTAGAGTCAAGCTGCATATTCTGAAGACTTACGCTTTTATCATTTACCATTCAAAACTTTGTATACATTTATGTATCATACTTTGGAATCTCAAGTTTGTAACTCGGAATTTATTAATCGAATGGTAACTTTTCAAAACGTCTCATTTAGAGTTCGTTTTCTATAACTTGTACTTTGTATTATGAAGTAGCACCCCTGTGACACAGTCTTCCGCTGCGGTATTTTGGGGGTGTTACAGATTGGTTCCAGAGCCTTGGTTATAGAGAACTAGGTTGCATTTAGTGCGTAGACTATAACTGCTATATACGTTGGGACATTCCTCTTTATTTGCCTTACACACAATACATACACATATGCTTTTTGGTTAGACGTTTGCTTAGTTCCACGCTGTTAGATGATGTGACTTTAGTATTATAAGGAGCCCCAGAGATTCGTCGAGTCATTAAAAACATGGAGCTCAGTAATAACTAATTAGTTAACTTGATCTTGTGACAGTTCTTGTTTGATTAGACACAAGATTTGAGTTAAATAATATTATTGCTTAGCTTTAGGGATTTGATGACTGGATTATCTTACCATCTGCCTCAGAAGGCGGATTTTGTGTCGGAAATTCTTAAGTAGGATGTTTTAGAATCTCCTTATTTAAATGGATTGGGACGCCTCTTCAGTTAAATAAAGAAATTGTAAATCACCGAACCATGAGTTTATGATCTCTTACTTACATAAATTTGGACGCTTCTTTATGTAAGTAATGTGTTATAAATAAGTGGGCTTAATTGTAGCCGATACAACTCCTTAACCAGAACCTTAGACAAATCAGAGTGAACACCACTATATTAGAGATCCCGAATTCTCTTAGACACATCGTAAGTAGTTATCGTCAACTGAACTTCGGGACGAAGTTCTCCTTAAGGGGTATAGACTGTAACAATTCGCAATTTCAGGTTAACTTTTATTCCCGAAAATTTCACTATTCACTTTTTTACTATTCACTTTTACTATTCACTTTTTACTATTCACTTTTCACTATTCATCTCAGAAATTTTTATTTCATATTCTCGTAAGTTAAACTATTTTAACGATAATCCGAGAGTTTGACGCTCGTCGGATCATTTCTGCAAAAATCACAAAGCCGTGTCCGAGATTTACTTTTAGGTTTAAACGTCCTTCTAGCATCCCGATATGTCCATAAAACATTATAAACAATAGAAATATGATTTTCTCTCATTTTAGGACAATTCCAAAAGTTTCGGAATTTTACGTTTTTCAGTTCAGCGTTTTACGCGAATTGCGCGTTTTAGACCCGTGTTTCCAGTTTTTAGCAGGGTTTTCGCACCCGATAGAACCTACCACTCATTTTATATTTTATTATGGACTATATTGACATGTTTAACCATATTTATAAGTTTCATATTTTTAGGATACCCGGTTTTACGTTTCGTGGCCTAAAAACTTACGGTTAGCAATTTACGGGTCCAAAACTAGCTACATACTTAGGATATTATCATCCAAAGACCAAGAGTCATCATCTAGTCACCTTATCCTCATTCAAACCGCCACTAGGGGGGGGGGGTTCACACTTGTGGTTAAATTTTGACAATTGATTCTTTACTTAATTACAACTTTGGCTCCAAGTTAACCTTGGTCACCAAGTTTGTGTAGTTTCCTAGTAAGCTTCCTAACCTCCTCTTCATGCTATAAATAGAGATCTCATTCCATCATTTCTTCATAAATAAAACGCCGCAACACAATCCCTAGCTCCATGATCCTTTGATCTTCAAACTACAAGTTACACTACAAAGTTCAAGGTCTTAGTATTCTCTACCTAGTTCTTAAGTTTGTTTGGTGATTCCATGGTTGAATTAGGAGCTACACAAGGTGATTAGGGGCTGAAGTTAATGGGTTTTATCAAGGGTTAGATCAAGGCTAGCAAGGGTTACAAGAGTTATGGTGAAGGGTTTACAAGCTTAGGTTTAGTGTCCTAGTTCTATACTTGACTTCCTTTCTTTAGAAAGCCAAAAGTTGTAAGCAAACCCTTTTACACTTTCTTGCTCAATATCATTTCATGCTTATTATGTTTCTTTCATGCTATATATGGTCTTTGTATTGTGTTCATGATGTTTAAAAATGGATAAAACAAGTATTGGTATACATATGTTAACTTATGACAAGCAAACAAGCAAACTAGTGATTTTTATGGAAAACCACGACCACAATAGTATAACTTTGATATTTGACACTTACTTACTGTTAAAGAGGACTTAACAAGGAAAACATAGCAATTTGAATCACCCAAAACGAGTATACCAGTCAAAAGTTATGACCGTTTGAAGTTAGCGAAACCAAAACGGCAAAACTGCCTAAATTGCATTCTGATCAAATTATGATTTTGAAAGTCCCACTTCTGTTCCGATTCATCAAAAAGTTAAAACACGAAAGTTGTCCGGAACGACGTTTTCGTTCAGGGAGAAGGAAGCTCGAGACCTGAAAACGCTTTCTGAGTGATAGATTTCTTCAAATTCTTAACAGCCCATTTTTAGACCAAAGTTACTATATAATCATTATAATTAGATGAGACCAAGAGGTCTAATGACCTAAAGCCGAGACCACAACCATGGCTAAAGCCAAGGTTGAGTCTCAAGATCATGGTAACAATGACCAAGGTCACGGCAAAGCCACGGCTAAAGACCATATAACTATTAAAGATCAAAAAGCTTATATATATATATATATATATATATATATATATATATATATATATATATATATATATATATATATATATATATATATATATATATATATGTTATCAAATACTACAATAGTAGGGAGCCTCATGTGAGGAGTTCATTGAGTAAGCCGTCGAGACGAGTTGTGGATTTACGAGTTAAAGTGTCCTGGCTCCTCGAACGTTTACTCCATGACTTCTGAATTATGTCGGCCCGAACGGTAGTAAGAGATTTACAACCTATACATGTTTCATAGACCACTTATATTCAACGACTTACACTATATACTAAGTACTACATCATGAACATTATGCAAGACATATATTGGCAATTCGTCGTATTCTTAGACGTTACTCCAAACCTAAGTCGCAACGTTCTATTATAGGCTGCTCTTAGAGACTTTCGCGATTCGACTACCATTTTCATTACTCACTACATAGACTTAAGGTGAGTCATAGCCCCTACTCTTTTCGTACTTGTTTTAAACTCTTGGGGGGGATACATGCTCAACTACTTGCTTACTTGTACAAATACTCAAAACGTTTATACGTGACTGTGTTATACTTGATTGTCTTATACTTGATGGCATTATACTTGATTTAATACATACATGACTGTCTTTTATCTTTGGGAAGTGGCTCCCAGTTTTCTTTGGGAAGTGGCTCCCAGTTGTCTTTGGGAATTGACTCCCAGTTGTCTTTGGGAATTGGCTCCTAAAGTGAGGTCTTCGGAGATGAAGTAGAGACTCACTACTAATTGCTTAATTGTCTTGATGAACTTATACATGTCTTTATTATACTATATTGTAGCAGTGGGTTGTGAACACACAGGTTACAAGTCTCTTATGGCGGGACTTGTAACTGAGTGGATTCACGATGCCTTTGCTGTGTGATCATTCTTTAAGGCTTTTTCAACTGTTTTAAGACAAACTCTATGAACTCACCAACCATTGTGTTGACACTTTAGCATGTTTATCTCAGGTTAGTAAGGCGATAGCTAGTGCATGGAACTTAGAGTCAAGCTGCATATTCTGAAGACTTACGCTTTTATCATTTACCATTCAAAACTTTGTATACATTTATGTATCATACTTTGGAATCTCAAGTTTGTAACTCGGAATTTATTAATCGAATGGTAACTTTTCAAAACGTCTCATTTAGAGTTCGTTTTCTATAACTTGTACTTTGTATTATGAAGTAGCACCCCTGTGACACAGTCTTCCGCTGCGGTATTTTGGGGGTGTTACACGCCTAACCAAGCACCTACTCACCCTATTTCCCACAGCACGTCTTTCGTAACCTGGAACTTCGATACCCTGATCATCATATCCTGTTACATAAAATGTGCTATCCGCCTCTTTCACGAAGTGCAATGTACTAACAAGTGAAGGGACATTGTCCTCAACAAATTTAGCCCATTCATCACCATACAAATCAACCTTGCTTCCATCATCCCTTAATAAACATATGTACCTGTACCTGTTGTTGCCATGGATGAAAATGTATTTTTCTCCATTGTAGAAGTGTTCGTTGAAAACATTTGGTAAAGTCTGCACACAATTGAATAATAATTTGTTATCATATTATATTGCGATATTGATTATATTAAAAAGTTAAAAATTTAACTAAAAAAATAAACGAAATATGATCATCCAAAATAAAAAAAATATACGTGAGCTAATATGGATTGTCTACCTGGGAAGCTGCGTTACTTTCTAAATCATATCTGAAAAGGAATTGCTGATCCATTTGTTTGTTTTTTTATGTACCTGTAATATAAAACCATTGAATGAAATATACTGATACTGTTTACAAATTTGACAACATATAATTACTGATGTATACAATGTACCACTTTAAATAATTTCAAATGTTAATGTAATGTACGTTTTAATGTTGTAAAAACAAACAACCACATTTTATCTCTTACTTCAACCTTCTACAATGAACATCGCATATGTAACCATAAAATATGCATATACCAAATGGCAAATGTGTTATCTATGACTAAAACTAACTAAAATAACTACATGATGTATTCTTGATAATCATAAACGTTAAATGCCACAGAAATCAGCATGTAGACCAATTATCTAATTTTTTATTTTTCGCCAACACATTGATCTTTTCAATCAATGAAACTCACAATCACATTCGTCCCAGTTTACCTAAGTTTGTTTTGGCTTATGGTGCTGTATTTATGCGACTGTTGTTGATTCAAAACAATAATTTATGTAAATAGAACATTCTACATACTGGAAACTAAACTAACAACCCATCTTTCAATATTCTATTCAAAACAATTTTTTTTTCACAAAATAAAACAAAAAACATTATTTTGATCAAATACCTAATGCAGTATAAGTTATATTAAAAGCCTTCATATATACAAAAAGAATCTAATCTAGCAGATCATATCTCTTTCAAAACATGTATTACTCACTTATTTAATCTTTAACAAATAGAATACAATGTTTGATCAATAGATTACCATTATTAAGTAATCTTATCATTAGCAAACATACTATATCATACAAGTAATGTTATAATTAGCAAAGTATTCCATAAATATGAGATCAACAAGATTTACATATTGCAAGTAGATTCGGATAATTTTAGAAAAAAAAAATTGGATATTCTAACCTTTTAATTTTTTGACAGTTCGTTGATATGACAACCGATAATCTGAGAGACAAGCTGGTTATAGAGCCAAGTGAAAAGTTATTGATGGTAATGATGGTCTGAGATTGTATATTCAAATTGTGCATGCAGTCAACAAAGTCAAATACAAAAACGTTGTCTTTTTTAGGCTAAATAATATTTTTATTGTTAAATATTTATGTAATTATTAATTTTTTAAAAATAAATAGTGAATTAAATTTATTCGGGTCAAGCAAAAAATTGAACCGAACCAAACTAAAAAATCAACCGAACGGAACCAAACTAAAAAATCAACCTGAATAACAGAATTTGAATATGGTTAGGTTCGGTTTAACAGAACTAATTGAACCAAACTAACCGAACAAATTTATAACCTAACCAATCAACACCCCTAGTTATGGAGATGGTTAAACAATATAAATCAAAACATAAATAAAACTTGGAAGACATATTTTGAAATTTAATCATCTATATAAAAATAGCATGACAAAAAATTCTTAATAAACCAAAAGTTACTAGCTTGAAAAAGGAAGGAAACGACAACATGTAGTGTTCAAAGTGTCGTTGTTGTTTTAACAAACATGAAACAGAGGAAATGGTCTTGTGTTGGCCTTGGTGTGGTCGTAGAAATCAAACATGTATTTGAAGCGCATCATTTAATACTGTTATCTTAAAAGAATATTCACATTTTAAAAAGTTTTGCGCTTTTTAAATATGGGCTTTCTAAAAATAATGTGCTTTGGAAAAGTTTATTAACATTAAAAATATGGGCTTTTTCTAATAAAATTAATTTATTTTAAAATAAATAAAAAACATTTGAATAATATTGAAGATATTTTATTTATAATATTTACTTAAAATAACTTTATTTATTAATTTAACAATTACTGAAAATTTTAAACATACTTTAAAATTTTTAAAAGATTATTTAATTTCAAAAAAATTAATCATAATCAAAACTTGCTTGTTTGACTTAAAGCACACTAACAAAAATGAAGCGTCCTTGAGAAGCTAAATATTACTACGTACTATATATTAGAATATTCTTTTTGGCAATACAAATAATAACATATACTTAATTAATTAAAAAATAAATTTTATTTAAAAACACTATTGATTAAATTTAATTTATATTAAAAAATAATATTTTAAGAGATTGATATTTTGATAAAACTCAAAAAGTCAAAACAATCAACAAAAAAATCCCAATTTCATTCCACCTTCTTCGTAGTATCAAAAAAACCCTAAAAAAAATAAAAAAAAAAAATAAAAATAAAAAACAACAACACTTCAAAAATGTCAGACAACATCCCGATTGAACTCCAAATGGAAATAATCAAAAAAGTTTATGAGATTAAGATATTGATTGGATTCAAATCAGTTTCCAAACAATGGAAGTCTTTTATTGAGAGCTCTGACTTTGTGATTGGTCATAGCAACCGCCATCCACAGCTGCTTAGTTGTTCTATCATAGGCTACAGAGAAGATACTTCTGTTTTTAATGAAAAGTACGTTTTTTTCTAGATGATGGTAAGAATGAAACTCTTTTTAGCGTTTCTCTATCTAATGTTATTTCTAAAAACATTGAACAAAAATTTTCTATATCAAAAATTATTGGACAACTCATGGTTTAGAGTGTTTGTATGGTTTCCACAAAGTCTATAAACAGTGGATGGTTATTTTTTCGAATCCTTCAATTCGAAAATCAATTGGTATTGTTGCTCCTTATACTGAAAGTAATATATGTCCTACTTTAGCTTTTGGAATTCGCCCGAATACTTTAGATCCTACCGTACTGAAATTAACATATGCTAAGAATGCTATGTTTTGGGTTGTTGAAGTTTTTTCATTAAGTGCAGGTGTTTGGAACAATGTGAATCCAAATGGTAATTGTCCTCGAGAAACCATCAAATTTAATGACTCAACTTATGTTGTATTAGATAGATTTGTTTATTGGGTTGCATATGAATTGATTGTTGCTGATGATCATGACTATAACAAAAACATGCTTATCTCATTTGATTTGATTACAAAAGAGTTCAAAGAGATACACTTACCAGATAGCTTAACAAATGAAATATTTGAACCTTTCCAATTGACTGTTTGTAAACTAAGGGAGTCTCTTGTTGTGTGTGGATGCATTATGATTGATGGAGCGCTACACTGTGGTCTATGGATAATGGAGGATGATTTTTCTATCAGAAAGCTGTACACAATTGACGCAAACGTTTATAGAATATTGGGGTTTACAAAAAGTGGTGAAGCTATATTTGAACCTCGAGAAGACTATGGAAAATGTTCAACACTTCATGTTTACGACCCATGTTCACAACAAATCAAGAATCTTGGGATTATTGGAGTAGAGGGTTCATTCATCATGGGCTTGTACAATGAATCGATTATGCTAAATGATCAGTAAGAATCATAAAAATATATTATGAAAAATAGGTATCGTTATAAATATTTATTTAATTTTTGGTTCTATTACTTGATGTAAGTTATATGAATTAGGATTTACGAAAATCAAAGCGCGTATAAATTCATTTTCTTTGTATTTTCCCAAACAAATTGCACAAACCCCGTCCATCTTGCCAAGCAACATTATTCTTTCACTTACTATGGATCTCGTAGACAAATTAGATGAGCCAATATTCTTAGTTTCTTCTTGAAAACGAACTATTTCTTGTTCTTCAAGTTGTAATACATCTTCATAAGACCTCTCAATAATCAAATTGACTAAAAAAGAGGGTATATCCGGCATACGTTCAACACATTGCTGCAAATGGTTTCTGTTAGAAGATGATATATGTAAATTTTGAAAGTAATGAATAAAAACGGATTGAGGTACCTGACTAAATGGAATAAAACAATTACTCATCTTTATTTAAAAAAATGTAAAGAATTATGAATGTAATTTTATTTTGGTATGTAACTCAATATGAATTTTTATTAATATAATATTAAGTTGTCTGAGTTATGTTATACATTCAATTATTATTATTGTTCAGGATCTCTTTCAGCATCATATGATGATATGATGTATAAACATTTTATTTTGATGTTTATGGTGTAATCTGATATAAATTTGTTCACTTACTTTAAAGTACTCAGAAACTAGTAAATAACAATAAACTTTTTATGGTTTCAGATGATGGTTTCAGTTTGTAGATTACTAATGCTGAATAGAAAATATCAAACGAACCAATACATGGTTTAATATGCTGGGTTCAGTTTTTGGATAACACATACTGGTTTAAGTTTAGCCATTAGAGTTTATAGTATAATCTGAAATAAGATAGTTGTAATCCATAAATTTTCAGCGGAGAGAGACTTATAAAGTTTGATTATTCCTTATTTTCTTTCAGCAGAAAGATTTTGTAACTTTTTTCAGCGTATGCATTATTTTATTATAGTGGAGTATTCACGAAGTATTTTATTGTTTAATAATGTTTTCAAAGATTTGATGGATGTGATGTTCAGGGGAAGTGTGTACGCCGCCTGTTTGCTTACTTGACCCCTACTTTTTTTTTTTTTTTTAATTTAATTACTCATCTTTATTTAAAAAAGGTTTAATACGATATTAATATATATATTTGTTATGTCAAACAAATAACGGCCACGTGTAAAGAACACAAATGTCTCATAATAAATATTAAATATCACAATACAATTTATAAATTAATATCGTAATACCTATCAGAATACGAAGTTACAAACCTTAAATAATAACTATCGTAATACCTACAATAAAAGAGATATTAATATCGGAATAACAATTTATATTGTAATAACAAATTATACAGTATAATAATACTTAAATCAGAACAACAATTTATATAATAATAACTATGTAGATATGCTTATGTAAAAAATAACAACTTTAATAAAAATATCTGTAATTCAGAACAATAAAATTAAATAACAAAAATTACTTTCAATTATTCAAACTTATCAATCAGTATCCTCATCAGAATTAAAATTAAATATATCATCATCCTCTTGAGAGGTAGCTTTACTTGATTGTCCCTTAGTTTTCCTCCCTTTTTGATCCGCCTTCTTAATGCCTTTCTTAGGAGCCAGTTTTTTCCTATTTGGATTGTTGGGACAATTCCTGAAATCATGATCTGTTTTTTTTTTTTTTTTTTTTTTTTTTTTTCACAGATTCTGCAATTTCTCAAATTTTTTCCACCTTCTTTTGCAGATTTAAATCTGACATTATTATTAGAAGGTTTATACCTATGACCACTAATTCCACCTTTGTTTTTCCCAATATCAGGAGGAAGAACTTCAAGAACATCAAGTTTAGGAACTCCAATCATAGATGATATACTTTGCTGTTTACTTGCTGAAGTCTGAGGCACATTTGATGATTCTAAGCCAGATTCATAAAGACTCAATTGATCAAGAAATTGACTTAGTTTATCTTCATCATATCCACAATGATTGATTATAGCATTCACTTTTGAATAAATATTCGAAATAGAAGAACCAAAAGATCCAAATGATTTATAAGAAGAACCAATTGGAGGTAAAACAACAGCTTCTTTTCTCCAACGCCTTAACAGATATTGCTTTGGAATCTTCTTAACACCATTTGCTCTAAGAGTATAAAAGGCATGACAACATAACAAACCACGTCTTTCAAAATGCAGGCAACTGCATTTAACAGAATGAGTTTCTTCATCATAGTCAACCTGAAAAAAAGTAAATAAAAAAAAATATAAAATATTTTTAACAGAACGAGTTTCTTGATCATATTTATTGAATTAAAAAAATTGAAATCTAATGCCTTAAACTCTCCAAACCACTCTTTATCAATGTCTTTAACATAACCCAAATTTCTCGTAGAACCAGTACAAGAATCTACAGAAGCAACGATCTCAATCTGAATAACATAGAATGCCTCAAGAGTGTAAAAATCTGCAGCTTGTACTTCAACTAATTGTCTGGTTTTCAATGATGGCTTACCAGTTCTTGTATTATTATCAAGAATACGTTGAATATTTCTTTGCTGATCTAATGCACTTTCATACCAAAAAAGAAAATGAACTAGAGTAGAACTCCAATTAGAATTATGACCAAAAAAATAGTTTTCACTTTTAGATCTTGACGTAGTTTTCATTAAACCACTCATTGGAATATCTCTAAAATAAGCAGGAATCCAACTCTCTTTAATATTAAACATATCATTTAACCATTTATGCTCATCTAAATGATAATCAGCCAATAAAGAATTCCATTTTTCAACAAATTCATCAGGTTCGTCGCTTTCCCTCCATACAATACGACATAGACGCTTTTTGAATCCTTCTTCTTCACAAATTTCAGAACCAATCTACAAAAAAAATAAAAGGAAAATAATTTATATGAAAAATAATTGTTATAATATATATGTATATATGTATTTATATATATATATATATATATATATATATATATATATATATATATATATATATATATATATATCTTTGTAGGAAGTTTATTCATTATATGCCACATGCAAAGACGATGTTTAGCAGTTTTAAAAATATTAGGTATTGCAATTAACATTGAAGGATCTTGATCTGTTAAAACAAGATACGGCTCCCTAGTATAATATTTAACAAAAGCTTGTAGTAGCCACTCATATGAAACAACATATTCTTTCGAAAGCAAACCAACAGCGAATATTACACATTTTTTATGATTATCAACACCCGTAAAAGGAACAAACACCATATTGTACCTACAAAAAAAATATACATATATAAATATATATATTTAAAAAAAAAAAACTTACATATTAGTTCTGAACGTAGCATCGAAAGACAGAACATCACCAAAAGCTTCATAATTCCTTTTACTTGTATCATCAGACCAAAACAAACAACTTAATTGACCCGCAGTATTAGTCTTAAACTCAAATGAAAAATTTTCATCTCTTTCCTTTAAAACACTAAACTTATCAATTATCATTTGGGCATCATATTTACCAATATAATTGTAAATATCACGACTCATATTCTTGAAATCATTCTTTGTTGCACCAACTTTCTCATATCCACCCAAAAGCTCAGCAATAAAATTGAACGACATACAAGGACCAATGTTCAAATTTGAAGCCTTAATAGCAAAATACTGATGCGCCAAACTCATAGACCTGTGAGGCTTTTGCAAATTTCTATCTTCAGAAGTAAAAAAACCATGATTGTGCTCTTCCACAAAGTTTTTAACTTTATACTGTTCACCAGATTTAATAATATAAAGTCTAGCTTTGCAATTTGTCCTAAAATCAAATCTTTTTCTCTTAACTGACTTAGCGTTACAATCTTGTTTTAAACTATCAAATTCTTCAACTTTAACTTTTTTAATCCCTTCTTTACTGCAAAGAAATTCCTTATTAAGAATAACACCTCCTGCTTTACTTTCATGCCCTCTACGAACAATAAAACCAGCTTCATCAGCATAATTTTTGTACACCCTGTAAGCATCTTCAACACTATTAAACAAACTATCTTCTGCTGGTACAACTGCTTTAACAACAACAGGTTTAATTAACTTTGTAGTTTAGCTAAAAAAATCTGGCGAATTTACTTCCTCATTGTCTTCTAATTTATCATCAGGTGATAAATTTACAGCTTCAACAACATCATTACTTGCAGAATTCTGCATCATAGAATAACCTAAAAAAAAAATAAAGTCAAAAAGTGACTTCATAATAAAATAATATTAAACAATTAAGTAAAAAAAGTATAACAGTTCATATAACTTATAACTATAATAATATCAAAATTGATCTAACAATTCCATATCACAGTACATCCAGTTAATACCTACAGTATTATATAACGATATAAATGCCACAAATCAATTGCACAATTGACTCATAATAACTATTAAATATCACAATACTATTTATATATTAATATCGTAATACCTATCAGAATACAGACCATACATCTCAATATCATAAATACCAACCATAAAAGAGATATTAATATTAATATATATATTTGTTATGTAAAACAAATAACGGCCATGTGTCAAGAATATAAAAACTCATAATAAACAATAAATATCACAATAGCATTTAAAAATTAATATCGTAATACCTACCATAAAAGAAATACTAATATAAGAATAAAATTCGAAAATGCAGAATAACAAAACGACATTAATATATAAATTTGTTATGTCAAACAGATAAAGGCCACGTGTTAAAAACACAATTCTCTACAATGAAAACAATTAATATCACAATACCATACATATATTTTAATATCGTAATACATATCGTATAACAAAACAATATCACAATACCATACATATATTTTAATATCGTAATACATATCATATAAGAAAAACAATATCACAATACCATACTTATATTTTAATATCGTAATACATATCATATAACAAAAACAAAATCACAATAGATTAATATCACAATACCATACTTATATTTTAATATCGTAATACATATCATATAACAAAAACAATTTCACAATAGATTAAATAACAATACCATACTTATATTTTAATATCGTAATACATATCATATAACAAAAACAATATCACAATAGATTAAATATAACAATACCATACTTATATTTTAATATCGTAATACATATCATATATTAATATCAAAATACCATTCTTATATATTAATATCACAATATCTACCATATAAAGAAATTAATTTGAAAATGCAGAATAACAATCTGAAAATGCAGAATAACAAAAACGATGAATCTGATTTTAATAATATCAAGAAGATAGCTTATAAAAAATACCTTCAACACGGTTTTTTGATAAAAAATGATCCGATAGATCAGGACCAATACCAGAATACTGATCAGGTAAATCCATTCGATAATAAGAATTAAATAAATATAGTTGCAAAAAATAAGGAAAGAAAATATTCAAATAATAATAAAAAAGATAAGGAGATATTAACGGGCGAAGATTTGACCCGTATTTTCTAAATAGAATAATTACGAAAATGCCACTCTGTGTTATATAATTATATCTAATCATAGCCGCTGATGGGAAAAGATCAACGGCTCATACGCATCCGTACGTCCGCACTAAAAAGAACCATCATATGAAAAAATACAAAAATATTTTTCATTTTTCTTGTTAAATAAAAATAACAATAAAAAGCAACGATCGAGAAACATTCGATAGAATACTACCTAACTGGGGGTATGACCATTAATAAGTTCCCAAACAAAAGATTAAAACTTGCCTTTGCATCCCTTGTGAAATCGGTTCACATTTGATTGAAAAAAGAGAGGTTCTAGGTAGGTTCTGACACATTAAATTGCGAACCGAATAAGAACGGGTATGTAAGCGGCATTTATTGCTCACCTTTGTTCTCCCGCCACTCTGAGAATTTTTCATTCAAAGTAACCATTCACTTGTGATTATTGGTTTAAGTTCCTTGTGTTTTTTGATTCGGTCTTGTTTTAATTGAGTTATTTTTCGAAAATCCCAAAAATATTTTCTTTTATTTTTCTTCTTATCCCTCTTAAATGTTTAATTCTAACTTCTTACCCCTCCTAAATGTTTAATTCTTATGTCATCACTTGACTATAGCTGTTTTCATTGTAAAGGTCCAGTGGATGTTGAACATCGTTGTTAAGGTGTATGTGTAAGAGGTGTGGGAATACTAGTCGAGATGGATATTGTTATTGGTGCGAATTATCCACTAAAGAGTCTCTCAATAATTCTTAAATTTCTTCCGACTACCCTTCATAGCCCGAGATACGTGCTTTTAATGGCAAACCGTCAAAATTCGATCCAGACCTTTCACGATTTATGGTTCAAAGTATATCAAGCAAACGTACTGAGCTTAAAGCGGTGACTAAAAGGAACAACGTGCCTAATCTTCATGTTTAACAAGAACAAGAACTAGAGACCATAACGGAAGTGGTGGAAATTACTAGCTCTCAGAGCACACCACTTGTCCCACCTCCTGATTCTTCAAGATGTTCTTTGAGACTTGATAGTCATTCGGATTATCGTGTTGATTTTGTTGATTCTTTGAATGATCCGAATTCTTTCGATTATTCTCAAAACGATTTCAACCACCCTCCTCATAACTCATACGAGCAAGAACCGTACTATCAGACTTTCAATGATACATCGTTTCAAGATACACCGAGTTTCTCTTGTGAACATTGTGGAGGTCCTCACCAAGGTTTTTATTGTCAAGCAAGGAACACGTTTGTCTATGAACAAGTTCCATGTAATAATTAAAACTTTGGTATTGATCAATATCCATATAATTCACCGAATCAGTCTCAACAATCATATTGTTGGGAGTACTGTGGAGGTCCGCACTTTAGCTCCAATTGTCAAACAAGGAATCCGTTTCCTTGTAACGATTATGGCTATTCTCATCATGACCAACCTCCACAATACCAAATGATTCAAAATACACCAAGTTTTTCTTTTCCAGATTGTGGGGGTCCTATTGATGATCAGTGTCAACCATGGAGTCAAAATTACTATGAACCTAATCCTTGTTCTAGTTTTGATACTTCCGGTTTCGACAAATCCCCACCCCCACAATATCCCGTCATTCATCAAGATTCTCATGAGAAAACTATTGCGGAATTACTTGCTGAAGAACGAGCTGCTCGTAACGAAAAAAGCATGGAAGAATTACTTGCCGAAGAACGAGCAGCTAGAACACATACCATATTTCGCGAGGCTGCTCTTCTCGATGACGATGATGATGACGAAGATGAAGTTACTATTCAAATTGGTAAATTTTATAAAACTTCGTCCACTACTATCACACCTGAAGAGCCCGCTAACTCTCTAAGTATGGGGGACGAGCATCTTAGCACTATTCCGGAAATGGAATCATCTAGTGTTGAGGACCTTATCCCAATCCCAAGTGAGTCCGAGGGTATTCTTGATCATGTGTGTGATGTGCCTTCTCCTCTTGACTTTTCGAATGATTAGTTGATATGTTCTCTGATTATGAAAATAATGACGATTCGTTATCTTGTGGAGACATCGATTATGTGGAGGAATTACCTTCTGAGCTCATCAGCTTAGAAGAAGAGAAAGATGAAGAAAGTGACGTTGAAATCCAAGATGAAGCTCTTCGTGAAAAATTATTGAATAATAATCTTCTTATTTCTAAAATCGAAGTTTGAATGATAAATCTATTTCGTCTCCTATCCCCGTTAAGGATAGTGGCTTTATTTCCGATGATTCTATTCCGGAACTTGACACATTCCGTTTTGATCACATGGAAGAGAAGGTTAGTGGCAGTACCACTTCTCATTCTCATCTTTCTGTCCCCGAATATGAATCATTTACCTTTGAGGAGCTCGCCAGTGAACTCGCTCACATTGATCCTCTTCCACCAGGAATTGAGTTATTTGAGCAAAATGATCCCAATACTTTGTCTCTCGAGAATGACTCATCTCCTTTTGAGGATTTTACAGTGGTTGATATTTCCGTCTCATTCCTCTCTGAGGATAAAATCTTCAAACCCGATATATTACTTTTTGAGAAAACTCACAAAGATGATCTTTGCAACCCGGGGGGAGATGTTCTCAATCATGAGAATTTGCTTGATGACAAAATCCCGACCCTCCCTCCCGGGACATTTCTAGGTCAAAAGAGCTTTAATGATGAGATTCATAATATGGAAATTATGAATTCTCCTTTTGATAATGAAGAGTTTATTATGATTGTTATCATGATTTTCTTTCCTTTTTTCACCTATCCCGTGACTTCCTCTCGTCTTCACTCCTTTGTGAGTGAAGACACGATCTTTGACCCCGGCATCTTCATTTCTTATTTTAAACCGGTTGTATCTCATCGGAGTGGAACTTTCAAGCACTTCAATGTTTATCCAAACATTTTGAATGAAATTCCGATGGAGATTTTGCCTTCCACTTGCTCCCCCATGGACCAATGAATTCAAGGTCGAGTCAAACTAGTGACTCGGTTAACAAAAACATTAGCATCACATGGGTGACAACCCGTGTTTTTGACTTCTTTCTATTTTCGAATAAATAACGAGAAGGGGGCAACCTCTTCTGTATCTTGTGTTTTGTGATTGTTGTGAATTGATACGTGGGAATTGCACCCTCGCAACAGGTTTTACCTCTCAAGGAATCTCGAGAAGCTTACAACCCCCACCAGGTAGTGTACCTTATCTTTGTAGTATAGTATAGTGACAAGTACCGGGGGATTGATCGTTCAACTCATGAATAGTGTTGCTAGGATTAGAAAGCCAAATAAACTAGGTCTAGAGGTGAGGGATGATTCTTTTTGTATTTTTATATTTTATGAAAGCAAGTAAAAATCTCAGGTTTTGAAGGAGTGGGCAGAATTAGTTGCTAGCCAACTAACCCAATTAATCTAAAGATGCAATCAAAATAAAATAAATGAAATGAAAATAAAACTATTATACTAATGTGGTGGAAACAATAATGAGGAAAGTTGTGTTTACTTAGATTTCATTACTCCCTAGATATCTTTTACAGGTTGATTAGCTTGTTACAATGATGACGGGTCATATTCCTTAATACTAGTCGTAGGGCCGTGTACAATATTCCCTAACTCTATAGGATCCTACTTCACTCCTATGTTAAGCCGTTAGAAGCTCCTAACATGGGATCATTAGAATTCTCCTACGCATTAAATACAACCAAAAATCATAGTACACCTCCGATCATATTTCTTAAGATGTTCAAGCAAGTTACCAATGGAAGTCTGCCAGTTTTCTTAAGCCTAACATCAAATACAATCATCCGTAACAATTATAAACAAATCAACCCATAATCAACATCTAGGTTTCACTACATCTAAGCAAACACAATGAAAATCTAGCCTAGCATGTTAAAGAGAAGAAAAGCGTAAGATATAATCACACAACACATAGACATATTGAATGATTTGAATGAATACTTATATTCAAGTGAACATGGAAGAATCAAGGGGTTGGAACCCTTGAAAAACTGATAAAATTCGGACTAGGGTTTATTCCCTCAAAGTTGCACCCTAATGAATGAAATTTGGAAAACTATATATAGATATTACATCGTGACGGCGTCATGTGTTAAATCGTGACGCCGTCAACTCGCCGACTTGATAAATTCGTATTGCCTAGATCTATTTGTGACGCTGTCATGTAGGAATTTACTCTGGGCCGTCATGTGTAATTGGACCCTGACGGCCTTGGTGACGCCGTCAGGTCCTAAGCTTGAAATCTCTCTGGATCGTCACGTGTATTTTCCACTTCCACCTCTTTTGTAACTCTTGACGCCGTCATGTACAAAGGTGTTGGGATCATACTTTTGTATTTTAGTCAAGTCTCGGTCATTACCTTTTGTAATAGGTTGCTTAGTTATTTATTCTACATTGTTTATGTTACAAGGCTTATGAATGTAAGACCAATGGGCCTTAAAGCCCACGTCCAAAAGAAAGGAGGGAGGAAGGGAGTGTTGCCCTACTCCTCCTCCTATAAATACTAAGCTTATGTAACTCTTTTATTTGTTGGTTATTTGAATATCTTAGTGAAACTCTTGTTCTTACAATCTTCTCATTTCTTATAATCAACCATCTCTCATTCTCATCTTATTTCTTTATCATGTTTGTGTTTACATAAATGGTGACCTAACAAGTGGTATCATTCACCTAATAGAGATTGAAGTGTGTTTCTTGGAGTTTACGTGGGGTTTAAGGTGTTCTTTTGCTTCATTTTGCTTCATTCTTTGTTTCTTACACTCAAATCTTGAAGCTTGGATAAGTTTTAAGGTTAGTATAGTGTTTAGAAGCTTAGATTTTGCATAAAGTTTTGATTTTTAAAGCTTTTTCTAGTCAAAATCTTCAATAGTTAGTGTTTTCTAAGTATTGGTGAAGTTATTTGATCAAAAGTACCTTATTTCTAAGCATTTTTCTTCCAAAATTTGAGATTTTTCAAGTTTCTGACCTCCTTATGCGTAACTTTCGTGAATAGTACGATTCAACAGCTGTCTACAGTACTTTTTGTCCATCCTACGCATAAGTTTTGGTCAAAACCCCTTTCTTACGTGTAAAACTGGTCAAAACCCTGTTCCTACGCGTAACTTGGAAGTCTACGCCTAAATCCTACGCGTAAGTCTATTTCCTACGAGTAAGATCCTACGCTGAAGTTACATCCTACGCACAATTTGCTTTTTTCTACGCAGAAGTTCATTCTTACGCATAAGAGTTAATCTTACGCGTAAGTTTCAGAATCTACGCTTAAGTTTCATCAAAGGTCTTCTCTTCGTGTAACGGTGACTCAGTACTTCCCTAGCTTGGATAAGTTAGTGGAATACTTCGACTTCGGATATCTTTCAAGCTTGGATAAGTTTGAAAGATTTGTTTGGTCTTTGAACCTTACGCATAAGAATCTTACGCATAAGCTTAAAACTTACGCATAAGGTTAATTCTTACGCATAACTCTATAGTTTACGCATAAGATCAACCTTTACGCGTAACTTTGAAGTTTACGCATAAGTTTCTGTTTTACGCGTAAGATTTCAACTTACCCCAGGATTTTGATCTTAATAAAAGGAACGTGCATTTCAATCTTCTACAAGATCCATCATTCACACAAGTCTCTTTCTATTATCTTCTAACTTATTTTCAAAAAAAAAAAAAAATAGAGATTAAACGTTCAATTTTTACGCGAAATTTAAATTTTGGTATAACAGTGACAATTTTGGCCCAAAATTCAAATTTTTAGGCCAAAATTCAAATTTTTTTTGGTAAAATTTGGCGGCAAAATTTTTGAAACTCAAATTTTTCTTACAACCTTAAAATTGCATTTTAAAGTGATTTTCAAAATTTTGGAAGAGAAAAATTTTCAAATTATTTTGGAGGGAAAACCTGAAATCACTATTTCGACCTTGAGTGTGACATTTTGGTTGATTATTTCGATTACGTCGCAACAATCAAGGGGGAGAGATATGTCATCTACAATGTCTCAATTACCTTCTTCCAAATACCTTCCTCACCAACATTCTCATCAGCAACAGTATCATCAACAACAAAGTCACAGCTCCCACATTCGTCATGTTCTGCTCTTTGGCAATGAATCAAGGCCTCCAATGTTGTTACCAGGAACATATACTGATTGGAAATGGAGATTTCTACAATGGCTCACAAATCGTCCTGCTGCAGGTCTCATGCTTAAATCCATTCAAGATGGTCCATACAAAATGATATTTCTTGCTGACTTAACAGGGATTATCAGAATACAAACTGATGAAGATTTGAATGCAACTGAACTTGCTCAGTACGATGCTGACCAACAGGCTGTATGGTTCATAATAGTGGCACTTCCCAACTCAATTTACATGTATATGGACTTTCAAGCTAGTGCTTATGAAATGTGGAAATATCTTGAAGCTATGCATCATAAAGAAGCACTTCATCACATCAGAATGAAGCAAATTCTCGAATCTTGTTTAAGCATGAATCCACTGAAGACCATTCTCCCTGCTCCACCATCTCCAGCTGTTGACCATGGATCCTTAATTTACACTCCAAATGGTCTCTTCTTCATTCCTCCAAATGCAACTGAGCATATCTTCATTCCACAGTACCATCCTGCAACACTAAATGATCACATGCAATCACTTCTGCAAAATCTTGTGAAGCTTGGAAAAGCATCTACTGATAAAGGCAAATGCATTATGACTTCAACTTATGAATGCTTTAACACAATGGAAGATACTGATGATGAAGAAGATCTTATCGAACCAAGCATGGCATTTATGGCATATACGGAAAATATTGCAGATGAGGAAGCTCAAGATTATGATTCAACTCCACTCTTTGACGATAATGTTGAATACGATGCCACACTTAGTCAAATGGAAGTTGAAGGGGGTAATCTCAATGCTATTTTGCAAAGTGTCATGGGAGATATACCATCTAATGATGAATATTCAGATTTGGAAACCAATACAGCAGATTTGGAAGCCAATACTACAGATGTGATGTTAATAACAAATCATGATTATGTTCAAGAACATAATTACTTCAGTTATCCACAACCTGCTACTTCAAACCTCATGATCCAATATGATTCATCTCCGCAGCAGACTTCAACTCAACTTGTTCCATATGACAACAGTGATGCAGTGTACTATTCTAATTCCAATGAAGACGACGATGAGGATTTCAAAATTCTGAATCAAGGACACGAACTTATTGCTCGTGCCTTCAACAAATTCTCCAACAAGACAAACAACCGTCTTCGTTCTTCTTCTAACACACGGAATCAAGCTGCTGGGCAAGGTGAAAGAGTTGATAGACAAAGAAGGAATGCTGAAAGGACTGTTGGGAATATTGCAGATGTCGGTAATACAGGCAATAAGGTCAAAGTATTAGATAAACAAAATAACAACAGCAGATTGGGGAATGATACAGATGCAGACTGTGCAGTGATCAGACCCTTCTATGACTCAGTACCCAACTTTGACAAAGAACAGATGGATGAGGAAGATGTCATACCCATCTATGACACAGAACCTAACTTTGACAAAGAGCAACTGATTGAGGTACAATCTACTGTTGATCATATTATGCCTGCAAATGAGAAACAACAATCTGAGCAACCTAACTTCAGTAATGAAGGAGAGGTTGACCAGAATGCTGTACAATGTCTTGACAAACATTATGAGTCGGAGTCCTTACCTGATAATCTAATAACTGAAACATCATACCAAACTCTTGAGTCTGAAAACATTCTTCTCAAAAAGACCATTGCCCAGTTTCATAAAGATTTTTCAAAACTGGAGGCACATTGCATCTCACTGGAACTCAAATTGTAAAACGAATCTCAAAATTCAGGCAACAATGGTCAATCTTTGAATGAACAAAGTAAACGTGTGGATACATTAGTTAAAGAAAATGAGCTTTTAAAAGGTCAAATTCAAGCAAAGGTGTTTGCACATGCTACATTGCAAAACAAATTAAGAAGACTGACTTGTCAGAGTGTGGATACTAAGTTTGCAAAACCATCAATCTTGGGGAAACCGCCTTCTCATACAAACAGAAAACAATCAGTGGTTAGACAACCAACTGCATTTAAATCTGAAAGACCTAAATCTTCAAAATCTCGGTTTGTCTCCCAAGTTGTTGAGAAAAACAATTTGACAAAACCAGTCACTCCACATTCTTGGCCTAAGGAAAATGCATCTGTGTCTGCTAAATCTCAACACGTGATTATACCTGGCTCTTCTAGGATTAGTTCGAAAACAGTGTCTAAAACGAGCATTAAAAGTAAAGAGTTTTATGGCAAATATGACATGTACAAGAACTATGATCTAGAAAAGGCTAGGAAAAAGGCGCTACTTCAAAAGGATGGAATTCTAGGTTCAAAACCTCATGTGGAGCCTTCCAATGTAGTGCAAAACACTGCTAGTAGTAGCAAACCAAAACCTAGGAGTTCTCAACAAACTAATAGGAATTGGCTAGCATCTAAGAGTAGTTGCGGAAATAATCATGATGTCTGTGCTTTAAAATATCTTCAAAAGCGAAATTCACTTGAAAAGGCTCAATCGACTAAGACAAACAAACCCGTTGAACCAAATGTCATAAGTCAGAAACCTAAGAAGTGGATCAATATAGGACGTAGGTTTTCTCAACGAAGTGATGCTCCCACATTTCATTCCACTGCATCTAAAAGGAAAACATCTCCTAGATCTAACATTAGGTGGGCACCTACAGGTAGAATTTTCAAATCGATTGGTCTTAGGTGGATTCCTACAGGAAAGATTTTAGACATTTGCACCAAAACTAATGTGAACTCCACTATATCTACCCCTGAGACAAGAAGGAAAACCGTCGGAATTGTGTGTTCGAGTGTCAAGAAGATAATTGACACTACATCTTTATACTTCTAACATCTGGAACCCAGTTTCTCTTGGGGATCCGTGTTCTCTGTTTTTCTTGTCTCTTCTTTCTTTCTTTGCAGATATAACAGGAATGGCTTCAGAACAAATCAGTTTCGGACCCGAGCTTAATGTTATGGCTTCTGAGCAACACAGCTTAGGACCCAAATTCAACCGTCTTAACTCTCCGGACTCTTCGGCTGAACCATTGCCACTCAACCGCAAAGAATTGGAAACCTTTTTGCTCCATTGTTTGATGATACGATTGAAAACCGTCTTTCTGAGGTCTCACCAATTTCCGCTGCACATCTTGATCACAATCAAGTACCTGATTCACCTCAACAAACAATAACAACTGTTGAGAGAGACGGTCCTCCAATTGCATCTCCAACAACGGCAGGACAAACCGCTTCCAACTCCAGACAATCAGCTGAAAATCCATTACTACAATCAGTACCACAACCTGCATATTATGACAAAAATACTTTCTTCAATCCATTTGCACTGACTCCAACCATTCCTGATTTAATAGAGTCGTCTTCTCGCAATTTAGATCCATCTAATATGCATACGTTCGACCAACATCACCCTTCGACACATCATTGGACTTAAATGGATTTGGAAAACAAGTTGGACGCATAAAGCACAGTGATTCGCAACAAATCTTGATTAGGTACAAAGGGATACAGTCAATGAAGCAGGATTGTACATCACTGTCATCAACAAAAAGCTTAGTATGTAGCCATGTCTGCTTTCTGTGCTCAAGTCATTTGGATGAGAACTTAGCTCATGGACTACGGCTATGTATTTGACTAGATCTCAATGTACAGCAACTCAAAGTGTGCTATTGCTATCTCGTGCAACACCATTCATCATTCCAAGGCCATACAAATTGCTCTCCGCTACCATTTCATCAAGGAGCATGTTGAGAAGGGTACTATTGAATTAGATTTTGTGGGTACTATATACCATTTGGCGGACTTGTTTACAATGGCTTTACCTCCATCAAGGTTTGTTGATTTAGTTCACCAAATTGGTATGTGGTGTTTGACTCCAGATGATTTGCAAAATTTTCCTAAAACCTAGGAGAGTCAAACATCAAACTCTTTTTTGTAAATATTTTACCAAAAAGAAAATACTAAAACTACAAAAAGAATCTTCTTTCTCTTATACAAACTTCTAATCTTCAAAACTATGTTCCTCCATTATAACAAATTTTGCTTTACATTGTCAAAATGGAACATGTTTTGAGGGGGAGAAAATTTTTTCACAATATCATGAAGTTTGAACAATTTTTTTTTTAATAAGTCTTCAAGAAAAATTGTTTCTTCATCATTCGGTTTAAAAAACTCATTCTTTCAAAAAGTTCTATGATCTCTCGAATTAAAATGTGCAAAGAATGTTTCACAAAATTAATGCTAATTCGAGGGGGAGAAAAGAAATGTTTTCAGCAAGGATTCCAAGTTAACCATGTTTAGACTTCAAATGGAAAAGTAATTAACCTTTAATGAGTAAAGTTCACAAAAGTCTTAAACTTAGGTAAAAGGACCTTGCATGGAAAATAAAACAGGCTCTAATCAATGTTTTCACACATTTTCCTCGATTTTATCCACAATTGTGAGTTTCAAATTTCTTTATGGTTGTTGTCTAATCATTCTCTAAATGTTTCAAGCGTTTTCAACGGTCAAAAAGGCATAATCAGAAACTAAGGTTAATGTAATTATCAATCGGGGCATTTCTTTTTTATGTGTTTAGTCTAATTAATTATTTCATATAGCTTTAGAGAACACTAAAGTATGCTCGATTGGTGTGTTTGCACAATTAGAAACAACATAGGTTTGAAATCAAGTGATTTAGGGTTTAAGATTTCGATGTCTTTGCTGCTACTAGGATGTTTAATTGTACAATATTCATGCATTATGATGCTAAAATGCATGCAATGTCTCTAATCATAACTCCTAACCATTATCATAATTCGAAAATCTCGAGTGATAGGATGAGTTAATCTGTGATCTTGTGTGTTAATTTGAGAATTCTGAGCATTTTGGTAGATTTTGAATGAGTTTCTTGATTCATCTGTATACTTGTTTGTGCCTGATGCATTTTCTCTGTGTGCAAGTACATGTCATCCCATTGAAAGTTAAAATTTCATCATTCGACAAAATGTTTCTTATGGAACATATTTTGAGGTCAAAGGGCAAAATGTGTTTAAAGGCTAAACTGGTAAATGGATTCAAAATGGTGAAACAAATTTTTCCAAACTCTACACTCTTGTTTTACACCGGTAAAGCAAGTGTGAAGACCAAAGCAAAGTTGTTCAAAACCTTTCAAATTTTCAAAACCTGGAAAGCTTTGGCTACAATAAAGAATGACTCTGATTTGTGCATCCCAAATACCGGAAGTTTTTCCATTCATCACAAAAACAAATTTTCAAAAAGAACCTAAGAGGTTCAACTTTAGATGGAAATCTTCTTCTTCAGATTTTAAAACTCAAAAGAGAGACTCCGGGTCTCAAACAACTTTTTAAAGTAAAAGAGTTTTAAATTTCCATTGATTCGACGAGTGTTTTATCATAATGAAACTAAGATTTTTCAATCCTCGTTGGAATTCAACATCTTTTAATCAGATTGACACAACCTACAAATGGATTTCAAATTTTGGTAAACAAAGATTTTCAGTCTCGAGGTTGTTGTCTAATATGTTTTTCATGCATTCTTTGTTGTACAATACTTGATTATGTTTTCTAAAACCTTGAGCAGAATCATCTCACGAATTTTTCACAAAGTATTTCATAAATACGATTCAATTGCTCAAGAAGATTATCTCTCGAATAAACTTCATTATTTGAGGGGGAGTATTTTGTTAAAAGAAAAATAATTTTGTATTAAAACAATGGCTTGTACACGCATTATAGTGTACAACCCGAACTTGTAAAGAAAGGACCCTGAGGTACGCATCAGTGCCTCAATCCTAATATAAGGAGCGAAGGCTTCTTACTTTTGAGTAGAATTAATCAAATGTTTATGAATTTTCATAATTCTGCTCAAAAGGACAAGTATTTCACCTCAATAAGACCTGATCACTTGTTGAGGGGGAGCACTTGTCAAAACAAAATACTTTGTTCTAAATCTAAAGTTCTTGGTGAATCTCCCCATAAGACTCAAAAGGCATATTTTAATCTAAAAGTTTGTCAAAAACATCATCTTGTATGCTATTTTTGAGGGGGAGAAAATGAAAAAGTGATTAAAATATAAGTAGTCAAAGCTAAAAGTTGTATCATGTGCGAGCTAGACTCAGATTCACCCAGGAATTGACGAGATAATAAAAGTTAGTAAAATCGAAAAGACTTATCCTCAACAGGTAATAACATCAAGTTAGTTACTAGAGCTAGTTGTCACCTAAAAGCTGACAATGTATCTCTTTAACTAACCACGTAAGCGTGTCTCGAAAAGGATCTGTCTTAGTAAAAATGTACCGTCTCGAGAAACTTTCTGTGTACTAGACCAGGCCGGGTAATAACTTCAAGCTAGTTTATCTAGTGATGTAAGCGTGTCTCGAATCGGTCTTGTTCACGGAAAGTGGATCAATTCAAAATGCTTGCTCCTCCCGCATGTGCAAATTTATTAAATACTTATGAGCACATGTGCAGGGGGAGCCCTTCAAAAGTGTACACAAAACTCTCAAAGTGTTAAACAAAATATTTGATTATCACAAACACTTTGAGAGATTTTTAATCAAAGGTTTCTTGGCTACTGTCGGAGTTATAAGGTGATTAAGATAGGAATATCCGTCCTATGATCCGCCAGAGCCGGAGGGATCTACCCAAGGACATCTCCCATAGTTAGAATTAGAAGTCCTTAGGTATGATACGAAAAAAAGGGAGAAAAGAATGAAAGGGAAAGAAGGAGTTGAAGAATTAAAAAGAAAAGTAAAGTAAAGGGTGAAAAGAAATAGCCCTCCATATGATTCAACCTTAGGGCAGACATCGGGTTCAATACATATGCTACTGGTTGTTGCAAAAGACAACACCGGTATTGAAGATTAAGTCGTCATGGACCCAGTGACGCAATGCACTAAACCTTCTTAACCACTCAAGTTCTCTTAAAAGAGCTTGTTTCATTCTCACGGGGAACCAGTGTAATCTATCGACCTATCTCTTAGAGACGGTGGATATTGAAGCAGGAGACCCCTCCCTAGTCTCCGCATAGGAAACCTAAGTGTGCACTTATAGAGTCTAGAGCCTTGAGATACATCAAAGATCTCTTAGGAACACTTAGTATTTCTACAACTGGTGTTCTACATCAATGGACACCAGCTGTAAATTATCGAGTCCTTCGCTGATCTTAGCAATCTGGCGAGAACGTTTATGAGAGGATTACTTAAGTATTTCTCAATGATTGAACGGAAATCCTGCCAGGGTCAACATCAAACAGCCCTGACAGCAGGTCACTTCGGTAACCCCACAAGGGTTACGCTTAGTGTTTACGGTGGTTCCATAGCGGTCTACAGTCGTGGAGTGATCCCCAGCGACTCACCCAGTCATTGAGCTACTTAGTAGGTCTCGTAAGCTCCTTCGGGAGTATCTGATATGGGAACAGCCTGGATAAGGATTAGAAGGAGTCTTCACAATATGCTGTTGATGAACTCTAATTCCTTATCTGTAAGTACCGGTTGTTTTATTGCTAACTATTCACTCGCAGGTACCTCACTTCCATGATGGTAGATTCCAACATGCTCATACCTACATCTTGAAGCAAATGATAGCTCCCCCAAAGATCTTAGCAACACAAAGTTCAAAAGAAAGATTCTACGCCAATAAGAAGAATCTACAAAGTATAAAAACTAAAGATCTTAGAGTATGCAAAGGAACTTCTTGTACGTGAAAGTCTAAGTCCAAAGATGTATGAGTATGTTGGAATGGCGGACAACCACCACAGACGCAGGAGTAACGAACGGCAGACAACTTCATAACACAATCACTACATCACCACTAAAGAACAAAGACACAGAGCAAAGTATATTCATTATCATTCAACCATTTTGAAGACGTCTAGAGTTTCACATGTCACAAGTCAACGACAAAGATGAAGACGTCAAGCAACCGTGATGACCGACCCTTAGGGGGAGATTGTTGGGATCATACTTTTGTATTTTAGTCAAGTCTCGGTCATTACCTTTTGTAATAGGTTGCTTAGTTATTTATTCTACATTGTTTATGTTACAAGGCTTATGAATGTAAGACCAATGGGCCTTAAAGCCCACGTCCAAAAGAAAGGAGGGAGGAAGGGAGTGTTGCCTTACTCCTCCTCCTATAAATACTAAGCTTATGTAACTCTTTTATTTGTTGGTTATTTGAATATCTTAGTGAAACTCTTGTTCTTACAATCTTCTCATTTCTTATAATCAACCATCTCTCATTCGCATCTTGTTTCTTTATCATACTTGTGTTTACATAAATGGTGACCTAACAAAAGGCTTGACGCCGTCAGGTACTATTCCCAGCAAGGAAATTTGAGACTTTGCCGTTTTCTTCACTTTTATGCTCCAAAAACGTTCAAAATGCTTCATTTTCCAGATTTCTCTTCAAAAGTAGCTAAAATGACAAAAGGAACGATTTAGGGCGATATTTGATCAAATAATCTCGAATTCGGGCTTAAATGACCCATTAAAAGCGGTACACTTTTTGCCTCATCATGAATGTTCAGGATTTTCCCCAAGGTGGGAAGACTCTCGTGCTCGTGTTTTGTCTTTACTCCACTCGAGTCTCATTCATCAGTGCTCCAAGAAGTTTGGTATCCAAGAATCTTATTGACTAATGTTATCTTTTGGCATAATTAATAAACGGCCTTAGATGTTACGTAGGATGACCCTTACCTTTGAAACATTGAGGACAATGTTTAACTTTAGTCTAGGGGGGTATCTTCGATTTGATTTGACTTGCTGACTCGCTCCAAATAGTCAACTTAATTCAACCAAGTGTGCTTGGTCAAATAAAGTCAAACAAGAAGGAGAAAGTGCAAGATATATAATCCAGTGTAAGCACAGTGTATTTCCGGGTCGTTATGTCCCAGCGAGACTGAAATTGTGTTTTGGGAAACGTTTGAATGATTTAGTGATCGGGAAAGTAACCAGATAAAGATCTGGATTGATTTACACTACTGATTGCTTGGAATTAAGATAATGAAACAGTATTAACAATTACAAAATAACAGATATAATCAAACGTAAACAATTTAAAAATTAGAAAAGTCTACAGACAGAGAAAAAGGTGAGTTTTACACAAATTAAAACTACAGCGGGTGAAAATGAAACTTTTATAAACTTAATATTAAAAGAAAATTTAATTAAAAAGAAAATTATTTTTTTGATTATTTTATTATTTAAATATTAATTATTTAAATAAAAACTATTTAATTATTTAATTAAAACTATTTAACTTATAATAAAAAGCTTTATAATACAAAATTAAGCTAGAAAATTGCAAATTTAATTTTTAAATTTCTAAAATGACTTAAAACAAATTTAGAAACTAAAAATATATTTTTTTTGTCTTTTTGTGGATTTAATATTAACTAATTACTAATTATATTAATTAAACTAATTTAAATTACTAAAAATACTAAAATGACTTAGATAAATATGAAATTTTTTATAAAACTAATTAACAATCACAGGAATCCTAAAAAATTATAAAAAGTTTATAAAAATTATATTTAAACTAATTTACTAATTATTTACTTATTTATTAATTAAAAACTATTTAAACTAAATTAATTAAGAAAAATAGAAAGTGAATAGTGAAAATTATGAAAAATTTCCTAAAATTATTTTATGATATATAGAACCTAGGAAAAATATAAAAAAGTACTGTTGTTAAAGAAAAATTAATAAAACTATTTAATTAACTAATATTACTTAATTATTAATTAAACTAATATTAATTATGATAAATACTAAATGAAAAGATAAAAATCTGAAAATTTTTATATAAATACTATGCTGATGCAGGAACTTAGGAAAAATAAGGAAACACCTAAGTGCTTAATGAAAAAGTACAAAAATAATCTAAAAAGCTAAAACTTCTTAAATAGAAGCTATCACTAAAATTAAAGTGGGCTTTTTCTGGTTTTTCTTTTTGAAAACTATTTATATACTGAAAACAAACAACTTTTGTGAAAACACTTTGGTTTTATCTTATTAATAAGCTGTAGGCAAGATCAAAGTTGAAACAGAAATCCAAATAAGCTAGTGAGCTTTGGATTTTTGAGCAAAAAGCTTCTAATGAGTTGCAAGTTGGTAATTAAGCTACTAATTACTGAGTAGTTCACAAAATAAGCTAAAAGAGACAGAATAAGCACAAGTACTAAGCCAGAACAATCAATAAGCACTTATACAAAACACAAGGTGTCAAACAGTCCAAATCAAGGACTTTTAGACCTATGTGGGATCCACAGAGGATGATGGAAGTCCAAAATAAGAGTTGACTTCCAAAGCTGACCTGGTCAACATCAAAATAAGCCAATAAGCTGGGCATATGGCTTATTGTTGAGCACTTTTTGGTCTTGTGAAATTTGTGCAAAAATCAAGGAAATTCACTCAAAAAATGAGTTTTTGATGAACTATGCAATTTTTGACTTTTTGTAATTTCCACCTCTGTTGACTTTTGTGAACTTTGATTGGTTTTTCTTGACAGAAAATGATGTTTAATGTTATCATAAGGCTAAATTAGGCTAAAGGGACAATTTTTAAACTAAAATGGGTGGATTTGGGATCAAAAAGTCCCAACAGTTAACTGTGGGGGGCTTTGATAGGTGATTTTGACTTTTTTCCAAAGAACAATGGATTTTTGTGTTTTCACTGAGCTAATGAGACCTAGTGAACCATGTATGAACCAAAAACAAATACCAAATCCCACTGGAGCTCAGTGGGATACCTTAAACCAAACACACCTTTTACAACCTGTTTTTGTGATTTTTGAAACAAATGGACAAAATAAGCTATGGAACTGATTCACAATAATCTACTATGATATGAGAAGCTGAAATAAGCACAAAGATATAAGCTTAAACTACAATCACCTAGATTTCTATATTATGCTAATTGAGACAGTTAATTATGAAAAATTGAGCTCAAGGAAATTAGATGAACAAGCAAGCCAACTCAAGCAATATTATGACTAAGTGATACTAAATAAGCAATAAAAACACAAAGATAAGCAGTAATAAGCAAAGCTACAGTAAAATGGAAAATGAGATTTTTTTGCTTACAATTTGCACTCCAGCTAAAATCCAAGAACCAAGGACCACTGAACCAAACCTAATGGCTTCCACAAGCCTCTAAACCACAACCATCCAGTATTCACTATGCTCCAGCCAATATCACCATGAAACCTGCAATTTTTTATTTTCTATCTATTTTTTTGATTTTTTTTATATATTTGATTTTTTATTCTATACTGCTTTTGAAGGTTACTAATAGCTTTTAATAAGCTATATGGGAGCTTACATGAGCTTAATAGTCCATATAAACAACTATGAATACTAATCAAGCTTATATGAGAATCTTTGAATTTTGAAATTGCATAAACTGAATTTGTAAAAGCCAACTTGGAATTGAGACTTGAAAAAGATCTTAGATTAACTGAATTCACTTGAGATACAACTAAAAAGCTTTAAATTACACTGGAATGCTAAAATTAAGTTATACGACATATATTTTACTAAATTATACTACCCCCTTCATCTCTGCATCTTCTTCTATTTATAGGGGAGATTAGGGTTTCCCAAGTTGCTCTGATCATTTCCCACTTGAAATCTTGACCTTTGGATGATATTTGAGCAATCTTGACCGTTTGATCATTTTGGCGCCAAAAAGATTTCTTCAAATTGCTCTGAAAATTGCAACAGGGGGTGCATTAATTATGGTTGTCTTGTTAAGTAAGAGGGGTGGTGAGTGGTTTGGGCGGTGGAGATGGTGGGAGAGGTGATGGGATGGTTTTACAGGCAAGTGGTGTGGGGGAGAGGGAAGGGATGGTGATGTTTGACTATTTGACCAAGGTCAAATGTTGACCCTGGTTTTGGTATCAAAGGGGTGGGATTGGATTGGGCTGAGGGTGTTGTTTGGGCCTAGGATAGGATATCAGGGTTAGGGATTAGGTGTTGGGTTTGTTTTGGATTTTGGGAATAAAAGGAGTCCGTTTGGTTATAGTAAGTAACAATAAGGACCAAAGTTGTAATTTTCTATTTTTTCAACGGCTGAACTTGTAAATCATCGAAAGTCCACTAAGGGTCCTTTCTTGCCAAGGATGAATAGTACAAGGGTTTCTTTTGATTTTTTCTATGTTTGGAATTCCAGGGACCAAAACTGCCAATTTGTGAAACTTCAGGGACCAAACATGTAATTTCTCCAAACTTTTCACCCAAGGACTACTTTTGCCAAAGTTCACTAATACAAGGACCATAATTGATAATTTCCAAAGTTTTAACTCCCAGGGACTAATTTTGACAATTTTGCAAAGTTCAGGGACTAGTTTTGTAAACTTTTGAAATTTTTCACCAAAAGGCTAATTATGACAACTTGTGATTTTCAAAGGACTTTGGTTGACTTTTATTCCAAAATAAATGCTCAGGGACTAATTTTGACAAGTTTTGAAAGTTGAGGGACTGAAACTGCCAATTATACAAACTTTGTTCGTTTTTCATTTGTTTTCAATCATTTTGCATCTTAAACATATAAAACACAATCCTGGGATATATTCAGTATTTTGATACATATTTGAGTGTTTTTGGATTTTTCGCAGTTCAGATACGACAAAAATGATGAGTATTTACGCATTCATCAATCCCCCACACTAAAATATTGCTAGTCCTTAGCAATCTTTTATGAAAACTTAATGGATTTGATGTCTCTTCTGGAGTAGCCAAGTGTTTTAGTATGTGATACTTTGGTACACTGATAACCAAATGATTTTGAGCAAACCATCAGCTATTAACGGATTTAATTTGTCTTTACCAAAAGCCGTTTGCTTCTGGACTAGCCAACTCTTCACGATTAAAGATATGGTGAGTTGAATCCCATACAATTTTTGGCAAATTGTCAGCCATCAACGGTTTTGAGATATCTTTACCAGGAGCCGTTTGCTCTTGGATTAGCCAGTCCTTATGTGGATTAGACATGGTGGACTGATAACCACTTGTTGTGTTAGTGCAAAGCACTTCCACTAAAAAATTTTTTTTGGCCAAAACGGGGGTATTATGGCACCATAAGGTACAAAATGTGATCAAATTCGCTAGAATTCCCCCTCCCCCACTAGAATTGAATATTGCCCTCAATATTCAAAGTACCGGCTATTATGCCGATATTTTGAAAAGCTTAGATTTGAAAATTTTTCAGATTTGGGCAAGTGTGGGAACAACATTTTTTTTTTTTTGAGATTACTTTATATACAACAGCATGGGCAACTCCCCCACACTTAAATTTAGAAAAGAGAAAGAAGTCAGAGATATGGGTGAAAACCCATGTTTTGCTAATTTTTGTTCACCGAGTCACTAGCTTGACTCGATCCCCGCATTCATTGGTTCATGGGGAAAGTTTGGAGATCTGGGACAACCACGGGTGGAATGTCCTCTCCAAAGTAGTGTTTCAACCGATGACCATTCACTTTGAAGTTAGGACCGTCGGGTTGAGATAACTCAACAGTCCCATACGGAATACTTTTGCAATAGTGAATGGTCCAGTCCAATGGGTTTTTAGTTTGCCCGAGAAGATCTTTAACCTTGAATTGAAAAGAAGGACTCGGTCACCGACGTTGAAAACGCGGCTCTTAATCTTTGAGTCATGGATCTTCTTTGTCTTTTCTTTGTAGATCAGAGAGTTCTCGTAGGCCTGATCACGAAGTTCTGTTAATTCATTGAGTTGAAATTTACGGTGATCACCTGCTTTATGAAGGTCATAGTTGGCATGTTTAAAGGCCCAATAGGCTTTGTGCTCAAGATCGATCGGTAAATGACACGCCTTCCCGTATACAAGCTTGTAAGGAGTACACCCGATGGGTGTTTTGTAAGTTGTACGGAAGGCCCAAAGTGCATCATCTAGTTTATCCGACCAAGAGGCACGGTTTTCACTATGGTCCTCTCCAGAATCCGTTTTATACCACGGTTAGAAACTTCCACTTGCCCACTAGTTTGTGGGTGATATGCGGTAGAAAGACGGTGAGTAACACCATATTTAAGCATGACTTTTGCGAATTGATCATTGCAAAAGTGCGTACCGTGATCACTAATGATAGCACGGGGAGTTCCAAAACGAGCAAAGAGGGATTTCAAAAATTTCACAACAACTCGGGCATCGTTGGTGGGTAAGGCTTTTGCCTCAACCCATTTTGACAAATAGTCAACAGCCACGAGTATATACTTGTTTTCACGAGAAGATGGGAATGGCCCCATAAAATCAATGCCCCAGACGTCAAAGATTTCACAAACTTGAATGGCATTTTGTGGCATTTCGTTCTTTTGTGAAATATTCCCGTGACGCTGACAAGCATCACAAGTTTTGACTAAGTCGTGGGCATCCTTATAGATTGTGGGCCAATAGAAACTGGAGTCAAACACCTTTTTGGCGGTGTAGTTTGGACTATGATGTCCCCCGGTGGGTCCAGCATGGCAAGCTTTGAGAATTTCCATGGCTTCTTGTTCGTGAACACATCGCCGGATGACTTGATCCGCACAGATTTTGAACAAGTAGGGGTCATCCCAGAAGTAATGTTTAACATCTTTGAAGAATTTATTTTTCTGTTGGGATGACATCCCTTTCACGATGAATTTACCCGCATGGTAGTTTGCAAAGTCGGCAAACCATGGGGTAGTAGAATCACCACGAAAAGAAACCACATTGAGTGACTCGAGAGGAAATGTTTCATTTATTTCCTGTTTCTCGGACACATCCTGGTGAGGGTTTTCTAATCGGGAGAGATGATCAGCAGCCAGGTTCTCAACTCCTTTTTTATCACGTATTATGATATCAAATTCTTGCAGGAGGAGAACCCAATGGAGTAATCTCAGCTTTGCATCTTGTTTTGCAAAGAGGTACTTCAAAGCCGAGTGATCCGTATATACTATGCATTTGGTTAAGATTAAGTACGGCCGAAACTTCTCAAAGGCATACACAATGGCTAATAGTTCTTTTTCAGTGGTGGTGTAATGACTTTGAGCCTCGGTCATTGTTTTGCTTGCATAGTGTATAGGCTGAAAGTATTTTGCTTTTTGTTGCCCTAAGACCGCACCTATGGCAAAATCACTTGCATCGCACATAAGTTCAAAAGGTAGGCCCTAGTTGGGGGCAACTAAGATGAGTGCTTTTGTAAGATTTTTCTTCAAAGTTTCAAAAGCTTCAATGCACTCTGGTGAGAAGATAAAAGGAGTATCCTTCTTGAGGAGATGGGTCATAGGCCAGGCGATTTTGGAGAAATCTTGAATAAATCTACGATAAAAACCGGCATGAGACAAAAAATTCCTAATACCTTTGACGGTAGTGGGATGAGGTAATTTTGCGATGATATCAATTTTGGCTTTGTCAACCTTAATCCCGTTTTTTTAAATTTTATGGCCGAGGACAATGCCCTCTATAACCTCTCGTAATTTTCCCTTACGATTAGTAAATGCTCACGAAGAAATAAAACGATGTTATGATAACTTAACACCACTTTTACGGGTAACAAATTTTTTTTTACTAATGACTTGATATTGAAACCACTACGATAACTGTGATTGACTGTTTACTTAGGAATGATACTTACACACAACCTAGATAATCTATATTTATTGCGAACTATAAATATATAAAATGTTTATAATTATAACAATACGTTTTGTCTAAATACCGTATACTATATATACACTTCCCGAGCTTACAAAAATTCCCGAGAATGATCATTAATATTTTTGAACTTCGACACGATACCCAAAACACGCCATGTGGGCCCCCATCACCCAATGGGCCACGGATACCAAGTTACAAACCAAACGGACTCCTTTTTCTTTCTTTTCTTTCTTTGCGCCGAAGCAAAACATAAGCCCACCAGGCCAAACCCAAACACACCTTTATATATCTTTTTCTTTCTTTGTTTCTGTCGCGACAACCATCCAAACGCACCCTATTTTCTTACGAATTTTATACACGACATATATATATTTTTGCTTGTCTCATTTCATCTAGTGCCCAAGAATCAGGAATGATAAATGTTACACCTTCATTTGCTCGTTTACTACCCCAGAAACCACCCAAGCAACACACCAAACTCACCCTTTGAAACCTTATTAAACGTGGCATGTTATTCCTCATTGCCTCCCCTGCTCCCCAATGACAAGTAAGCGAACACTATGCACCTTGTGAATGTCAGGAATGAATAAGGAACAATCTTACAAAATCTAAGCCTTGTAAACTAACGATTGGACAAGAGGAGTGGCGATACTATTTGCTTAACATGCTATTACCCATCTCATGTGAACTTATCATGTCTCTACACTTCATACACTCACTATATAAGCTTCCACATGCAAACTCAATCACTACATACACTTATACGAACCATACCACACAAATATTAACGAAGGAAGGATTGTTGAAGGACGAAAGGATTGCTCAAGTGTACCACAACCTAGGACTCCAAGCTAAACGTCTCTTGAACCTTTGGTGGAACGTGAAGTGAACCACGAAGCCCTCGTACCATCACACGATCCCTACATCACGTTTTACTCCACCTTTTAGAGGTGAGGTGAGACTTTGAAGTTCTTTCTATATTTATACACATACGATTATAATTTTTGCACCAACACTTTCTATAAATAACTCATAAAACGTGAACACAACATGCATGTTTTATATGTCGTACCAATTATTAGTTAGGTCCTTAACGAGACCCTATAAGTATTTTAAACTCATATTAACGTATAAGTATAAAAATCACACGTTTCTAAGTAGTATTGGACCTATACGATTTATATGAAAAACACTTAGAATATTTTCAATTTATAATGTTTGTGCGTTGTGAGTTTTAAACCGTATACTTTGGCCTCGCCATTTTATATTTCGACACATGACCACCATATATTTGAATGCGACCTATTTAACCAACTGATAAACTAACGAGATTGATAAATATTTAGACCTAACAACTTGATTTGATAGCCTAAACGAACCTAAAGTGTATCGCTATTTTCATAAGATTTTCAAGAAATTAAATTAAGATTGGGCCGTTAAAGCCCAATAAGCTGTTTATAGCTTATTACGATAAGCTGAGCGTAAAAGCTCTTATGAAATGTTTTTGTTACTTAAAATAATGGATTTTGATAAACCTAGTGTCCCCCCAAACCCCTTGGATCATAAAACGTTAACGGGCCCTTAATATTGGATCGTTAGGCCCATTTAATGAAAAATAAAAAGATTAAGCTAATAAGCTATTGAAATAAGCTATTTTAAACATTTTGAGCTTATTGGAATATTAAAAATGTTTAGTTTTGAATTTGGTAACTTTTGGACTATTTTTGAAAATTTTCGTTAACTAGGGACTAAAACAGTCAAACTTGTAAAGTTTGGGTAAAAACTGTCAAAAATTGTTTTTCTAAGGTTATAAACTGTTAAAATAAAACTTAGTGTAGAAAAATGTAAATATTAACACTATTGGACCTAAAATGTAATAATATATAACTTTGGACTAACGACGTAAATATATTCCGTTAAGAGTAAAATGTGTAAATTTGAGAAACTTAAAGGATCGAATTGTAATATTGATTTTGAATAATAATTTTATATATGATTTTATATATATATATATATATACTAGCTTTTGAAGCCCGCCCGATGGGCGGGCATGACTTATAATTATTTTGTGGTAGGTATTAGTTAACGGAAATTGATATTTAAGTAAGGCGAGTATGATGTATAGTTATCGTTGGTAGGTATTAGTTATCGGTAGGCGGGTTCACTTCATAATATTGGTTGACAAAATCTAATTGCACGTAAATGAATAATGTAAAAAATGTTAAACAAAAATAATGGAGATAAATAGACAGTACTAAAACAAAAATGATAAGTATGAGTACAAATAAATTACATGATGTTTATTCATATACGAAGTAAAATTTTTTCGTACATAACTTTTTTGTGAAGTTTGTGTATTGGTCGTCTTTATCACAAAAAATAATCTTCATACGTTTTTGCGTCTTGACTCTTGAAACACTTTCTTCTCACGGAATCAACTTTTCCCAAAACATGCAATCACAAAAATTATAAATAATTAGCACTTAGTTAGTTCAACTATACGCACTTAAATTTGTTATTGGTAAGAAAATTACTACGTCGGTTGATATAAAAAACACACTTAAAAAAACAAAAGAGTTGCATGCTTTAATGCCAAACTCTTCATAATTTCCATATCCCAAAGACAACTCGATAAGAGATTCTTCATAGCTTTGCGCACGTAAATACATTGATGTTTTCATAGGAATCCGCCTATTTTACAATCCGTATGGATGTAATCCTTCGTCTTGAGAACCACCAAAGTGCTTCTTGTATTATTAATTAGATATAAAATAATAAACCATTTTTCGAAATTTTTAAGTTTTGATAAGCATAACAGTCTTTCAAAGACCATCCTTGCCACCTCCTTGCTTGTTTTGCCAGTCAGCAGGTTGTAAACGGGAATCACATTCATTCCATGTTCTTATAGTTTCATTCCTTGTCGCACGTAATTAGGAGATATTTTGCAATAGCTCTGCAACAAATTAATAGTTTTCAACAGCCTTATACCCCAAATTAACAGAAGAGTAGGATAAGCTATCATGCAATAGATAAACGTTACTCATTTAAGAGCGTTGAGTTACAATTATTGCCAATTAGCATTTATAGAACACTATAAGCCCTCCCGGGCATATTATAAGCCCGCCCGTTGGGCGGGCATGACTTATAGTTATCGTTTGAAAGTATTAGTTAACAAATAATATAGTTGATTTTGTATCCTTTCCAAAAGCCGAATAAGCAAGGCCCTGCATCAAGAATGTAAAGTAATATTTTTAGTCAATAATTATTTCAAGTGCACATAGGATTATACTTTTAAAACAATGAATAACCTACCTCATCATCAACTTTGTTATCGGGATGGATTTGTAATTTACATTTTAATTTAGTCATGTACGAATGTCAATGGTGTGCAACTCTTTACACATACTACAATTCAAATAATAGTAAAAAACCCAAAAGTTGTGATACATATATATGAAATGTCATGTCATATCTTGAATCTACAGAATAACACAAACACCATTTTGTTTCCAAGTATTCAATATAACTCAAAATCTCAAATGTTTGCCACATGTACTCTTGAACTGAGAAAAAGGAACCAAGTTTACATCAAGCATTTATTTGATCTAATACTATGTGTTTGTATGATAATATATAATGGAGGCTGTTATGCAAGGTGGATATTTAGTGAACAATAGTAAAAAAATGACTAACAAACATATGTTACTACTTTTCAATAATCTTTGGTCCCTTCTTTGCTGTCAACATGTAAATCCTTTATTTTTGAGGTAACTTCAAGTACAGAAGCTTGTTGTTGGGCAATTTGCAATGGGGCTGGTGTTGTCTTTTGAACTAAGGGGACCCATCACCGTTTTCCATATTCTTACAGTTCCATATCCAGGTGTGTATGATTCACCACCTCCAGGTGAGAATCTCACATAATGGCTGTTCTCTTTCATCAATATATGCTGATGAGATACCATTTAAGAATTGCTACAAAAAAAAGACAAATATGTATTTACATCTGAAAGGGAACATGCTCAAACAACATGTAAGTGGTCAAAAGAGTGTAGTACGTCCCCGCTTAAACCTGTAACTGATAATTCAACAAAAGGTAAATCAGATCAGTAAGGATATATGAGGTTTATCAAACCTGTAACTGATAATTCAACTAAATGTAAAGCACCAGTTCAAATGTATCTGCTATACTTATGTTGCAGAACCCACATGAACATTTTGCAATACAAACAAAGAACCATTTCATTATCCACAACTTAGTTTAATGATTCTAATCTTTTACATTTAAGCATAACTCTAAAAAAAAAATAAAAAAAAAATAAATAAATAAAAAATTAAAAAAAAAAACACTTAACGTGGTTTGGAGTGAAGTGTGACATCAAGCACATATAATACAGTTGGTACAATTAGAACCATTAGTCTAATAACATTATGAGTTGGATCCACGGTTACAAATAGTTGTCACAGAATTCTAGACATGCAGATCAGATATAGGCTTTGTATAGATTAAATTTTGACACTATTTTGCTTAGTAAAATACACATGTTTTAAACAGGTTTCGTATAGACTTTCCCATTTCCTAGATACTATAGACAACATCAACCAAATCAGTAGTATCTGATAAAACAAAGCCCAGCCTTCAACATAATCTTATATTAAAAAAATACTTAACGCATGGTTTAAACTAAACTTGCATCCTTCTTATGACTACTGAATGAGCTAAATTGAATATAAACTTCGTGGACTACAGATTCAGCAATTAATATGATACATCTAGCAACTGTCATTAAAAGTGTTGGACAATGGTGAGACCAAGAGAGAGCCACCATCCCCATCGAGTTTACTGGTTTTATAGTTGATCATGCTTTCTTGGTTTTTTTCAATCCTACCATGCCTCTTTGAATATCTTTTTAAAAAATTTACATTTCCACACTGTAATGAACAAATGTAATATACTATTCGGCTCAGAATATGTTTTAAGCTCACCCTAATTTCCAACATAATGAAAAGCTCTTCCACTCAACATGACCCATTTTAACCCGTAGGCTAAGCAGCTTGTATTGACCTGTTACGAACCACCCGTTAAGCCACCTATACCTAGTTATTCTATATATTGAAACTGTAAAGTGATCTTGATGAATGTGAAGATATTTAATTATCTAGCTTCTTTACAGGTAATTTATATGATTGGTTTCAATCCAGTCAATTATGGTTATGATTACAGGACTGTGGGTAGGTCCTACCTGGTCCAGTCAGTCCTACTTAAGGTTGAACACCAGTTTAGTCGCGATCCAAAACCCAACTCATATTCTTAACTAAAAAAGTATCAATAGATTCAAGTTAAATATCGTTACCAGGACAAACCAGTAACAGTGACATGTGATTACTACAAAACAGTAGTATAGAATAGGTTTTTGATCTTGGAAACCTACATTATTCTTTTGTTTGAAAAGTGGAGTTCTCTCAAAACTTTAGCGTCAGTTTTTGACATCATAGCAGAGAAATAATCAGCTACACTAAGTTTTGTATTAGTTAATAAACTTCTATAACCAGACGCCTCCATAGTGTCAAGGATCCCAGTTAGAACCATCGAGTCTATCCTAAGCAGCAGCTCAGAGCTGATTGAGAATGGATCTGGGTAAAAATATAAAAAAAGGGGAGTTAGCCTCTGGAACAACATCTAACTTCAAGAAGATAATAATGTTCTCTGACCGATTCTCCATAACTGATATAAATTTCACATATACATCCAACACATAACTACTAAATCAAACGAATATAATGATCAGTATATCGCCTATAAAAAAACTTTAGAGCCAAAAAAAGTTTCATGGTTTTATTTACCTTGTTCACTGGAAGCAGTTATTTGATCCTCTAGCTGTTGTATCTTTTCAGGCAAAGGTTGTTTTTCCCTCTTCATTTCATCCAGCTCTTCTAAAGCTTGGACACAATGTCTTTTTAAGTACATAATATCTTGTGAAAGTAATAAACACATATGAATAGTTAATATTATGCAAGTATGTGTACAAATGGTGTAAAAAAGACAAGATAATAACCATTGAAGGTAAATTAGAGATTAGGTATGAATGCCTGTATAATGACTCACTCCACTGATCTTCTGCTGAGTTGTTTCGGATTCATCATCTTGGGACTGCAACCTGTCTAAAGCACAAAGACAATGAAAGTCAGTCGCAGATAGTATGTGTACTATTTACCTGAGTCAACTCGGTGTTATTATGACTTTCTAACTTGGCGAAGAAACAGGAGTTAGACAATCAACCATGAAACATTAGCGCGGTGCCAAGTAATGACATATGATCATAATAGCTACTGGCATAACTTATAAGTATACATCTAATACATTATAACATCATGTTATCATGCATGCATATGTAAAAAATTATGAAACTAATGAAAATGATTATACCTCCTAATCATCCATATATATAGCAAAAGAAGAATCAGATGTTGACATATTTTCTTGTCCATATCGACCCATTTCTATAAGACTAAATGCGACATTCAAACCAACTACCACAGTAGTTGAGATCAAGGCAACTACATATTCCTTTGCCCAATCAATTCCGTAATGATCTTTCACATTTTAGTTGTTGCTTAGAAATTCTACAGTTGGTCGAGGCTGGATGATCATAGTGATGGATACATCTGGTAGCGACAACAGATAATCAACAATTTAACCATAACAGAAGTTCCATTAGAAGATCTAATTGAATATCAAGAGTTTTACTGATATTTAAAAAGAGTCCTCCTTGAGAGGTACAGAAACTTGAATGAAATCCGCGACAACCAAGAACACCGCTGACATGAACAAAGTTCTGATCACATCATTGTGGAAGAACGATTGGCGCACAAGTAGACAGGCACTACAATATGGATTAAATCAAAGTTAACATCTCATTTTCAGTTTTAATAAGTTGATAACTTACTGGTTAGCCGCGTGTTATCTGAAAATAATCTCAAGAACCCTTAAATCTTACTGAGAGTTTTTGCAGACTAACTGTCAACTCAGCGTTGTTTATCTTACTTTTCTTCTTTGTGTCCATTAGATCAAATCCTTTCCTTATCCCCTCTAATCTTGGTGATCAGTATATAATGACCAGTATGTTAAAATAACTATTTCAACAGAGATTTTTGTAGAGGGTTGATAAATGTAGTTATAAAAGGATGTCAGCATATCTATCACGTGATTTCCTTGAAAAAAATCATGTATGCAACGAATCATCTGAATATAAAATAACAGATCTCATGGAGTCGAACCTGAACCATTTATCTCAGTTTCAACTCTCGATGAGTCTACAACAAAAAGTCACACTAACAGAATGTTCAAATATATATACCATCTAAAAATCATACCAAATGACTATAGAAACATATGGTTAAGGAAGAACATATACATGTTTCTAGTTTTCCACATGTGAGGCACTAATAATATATACAATTTTAAGTGTTTATGAAAAAAGGTATTTCCGATCAACCTGCCCAACCCATCTTGACCCACCTAAATGGCCCGTTTTGACCCATGACCCGCCCATTTCGGAACCTTTAGTTCTTAATGGACCTATTTTCGGTTTATGTTTTGGTATAATAAGGGAAAAGAGGGTTACTAACGTTTAAAAGCCTATTGTTGAAGCTTGATTTTAGCTTCAACTCGCCTCTGTGGGTCATAAGTTCTTCTTAGCTCCCCTCTACGCATTGTCATTTCATCGAGTATCTCAGCAGAATCAATTTCAAAGTCATTCACCATGCTTTCTTGATCAGCTCCTTCCTTCTGTTGATAAGTGAACATTAAAACTTTTAATCACAAATTAAACTATGGATTTGTCATAATTTATAACTAAGATGATCTGATTAATTGAGATCATTAAGAGGTGGGATTTTGATCATATTTATTGATAATTTAAGATATATAATGAAGAAATAAGTCATAACATTTGAAAGAAAAATGAAAATATTAGGAATTGATCAATCATAGCTTGGTTATAGCGGAGCCGGTTGAGAGTAAGTAGAGGATATCCAATAGGCTGAGTCATGCCGTATGTTGTTCCTAGACCACCTGCATAACTACCATCAGTGGCTCCTTGGTAGCCATAACCTTACATTATTGATTTTTTTTATTTATTTTTTTTTATAAATGCTGATAAACATCAATCATGTTTCAAAAAAATTGAACCTCTATATAAAACTTCCCGTAGCTTATGAGAATAGTTAATAGAACCTTCTCAACCAAATTGAAAAAAAGAAACATCATCAAATCACATTATTAAATAATATTGGTGACTGAAATTGAAAATTTGCAATGGCATGATAGGATTTGACAATATTGGTTTTCAATAAAAGTAGTTCCACGACATAAGCCTATATTACAACAGTTCATTACCTTTCCCAGATCATCATTCTTTTCGACAATAGTTGATGGTCTTCCTCTTGGTCCAGACACTTCAACTTGTTCATTTTTGTGAATAGCTATTAGCAGACAAGTAAAAAAATTAACATTTACTGTACACTTAATGTGTAATATATAACAGCAAAAATCCAAACTCTATAGCTCCAAAACCTACATAACTTGAGTATCATTCCAAACTTTAAATGCATTGCAGACTAATTATCAGCTCTTGCTTATTGCAAGAAGTATAAGTTATTTTAATAAGGGGCGTTTTGTTATCTTATTTCATTGGATTATGTGTTTATTTTAATTGGAAAAAGCCCATAAGTTATCTTTTTCGGCTTATTTACCTATGGGCATCAGTATGTCACCAAACTTAATTAACCTTGCTATGTAGACCACTCTGATTAACATATTTAACTTATTTTGTTGTTTAAATTTAACAAAAATCTTGTATGCATCTATGAAAAACATGAAGGTGTTATACAACACCATCCGCCTTGCTACTCATCTAAGAACTTTGTGCCTTGCTAAGCGATAATCAGTCAGTAAACTAAGCTGAATTCTTAGACATGTAGATCATAGATGTGACCAAAACTAAGAAACTGCTAAATTCATATATCAATTACTCACAATATTAATTAACTTGACCTTCGAAAGTTCCACCATAAGGTGAATATACTTGAACACGTATTGACACGATTTCAACAATATACACGATTTCAGCCATGTAGGTGCTACATATTTTTCCTTCAATTGCCTATATGATCAAGTAGAAGTGAGAAGGGTGATTTACTTTTAATAATTGACACTCCATAAATTTAAAACCATGGAGGTTGTTGGGTTCACTTGTCTTAACATAGTGATCAAATCTCATCATAAATGTTGCGGTATATATTGTTGCTGTCTCTAGAGACTGTTATAATCCAATAACAAATGTCATTATAATTGTAAAGCATACAATTGCATTCCAGCCAAAAAAATTTATATTTAAAGGGTTTGATAGCAGTAACCATAAGTTCAGGTCAGGCTTAGTGAAACACTTACAGAAGCAAACTCAAAAACTTTGATACGACGTGAAACACCGACAGTAGCAATAAACTCATCATCTCTGTCAAACTTTATGCTGCAAGTAGGGAAAGAAGTATAACAAAGAGAATTAGCCATAGGTAGTTGAACAAAATTATAATCAACAATTCAGTGCAGCCAATTCTTCTAATAAACTGACCTTGATATTATATCAACTGAGTGAAAAAGATCCCCAACTCTAAGTTCAACAATGACTCGCAATCGACTATATAATAACAAAACAGTGAGATACTCAATGATCCTGCTAGACATAGAATGAGAACAAAGTACATATCAACATCAAGACCAACACACTAAACCTGTATCGAGTAAATATTGATGGTACAGACTGGAAGTCCTTAACTCCTGCGTGATAACCTTCTCTTTTATAGGTTTGTTGTCTCTCATGCAAAATCGAGCTCTTGGCATCTTTTCAACCGGGCTCTATGCCCTTTTTTATAGTAGTGCTTTCTTCCTGATTCTTCACTTGCTTTGTCCAATGTCTTCGCCTTTGCATGTAACATTCTTGCAAGTCGTCTCAGGTCTGCTAAGAACGTTAGTGGAATGTTCAAAATCAAAACTTGGTAGTGTGTGACATACACTTGTGATGACGGGGAGCAACATTGAGACAAATTATGTTTTCATTAAATACTATCATTGCGGAATATTCTATATAGTATAACCTCATCCATATAAAAACATTAAAAAAAGGTAATGCTTGTAGCACATGAATAAGTTCCCTATGCAATAAACAGTCCCATGTTATCAATAAATACTTCTCATGTCGGTTGATTAGATTTAATCCTTTTAATATTTTTTTAAGATGAAAAAGATCAATACGTACCTTTAGTCAATTCCTAACCTGAGGTGACCTTTCTGCTGCAACCTTCCTATTTGCAACAGATCCTTCTCGATCTTCTGTCAATAAACATCGACCTCTGGTTACCGAGCCAATTCCTTGCAATCACAGAAAATAAATAAATGGCAATGAAATCAAATGCTAACTCAGGTAACTCACTTTTCACTAAAGCATCAAATGGTTTTTTAATTTCTTCTTGAAAGCTCCATCTTTTTTATTTTGTTTTGAACCTGTATTACAAACCAACCAATAGCCAATGATAAGGCAGCGATTGCTATACAAATTCCCTAGTGCTCCGGGTCCAATTTTTTTGTGTCTGCAAAGTTCGATAGGAACTCAACCATTACAACCTGTAGAGGGATGGCCGTTCACCCCAATAATTCCTAGAAATAAATAGCTCTTGTAGATACCTTCAAACACATTCTTCTTCTCTAGCTGCCTTGAGTTAAAGTTATTAAACACTTGGTAGAGAACAAAAGTATTGAAGATTATAGTATTTTTCACTTTCTTGTCCACATTAAATATTGATATAAAACCACCTTTTAAAATTTGACAGTACCAATATGAGGGATTACCAGTGGCATTATTTAAGATCTTTAAAGTAAGAAGCAATGACTATCATCCTTTAAAACTATGTCATGACCATGTTGTGGATGTCAAGCCAACAACCTCAGCGGCAAAACCGTTGCTTCATCGACCGTAACGATGGTACATGTGACTTGATAAGCGTGTTTTCTATGTTCATTCTCGGCTTTAGTGTGTATCACTTTCTCTTTGGGAAAAGGAGGGATGTGGTTAACTGATATAGTTTATTCTGTTTGGAACCAAATGTTTTACTACGACGCCCTGAAGATACAATGAAAAGAAGTTAGTCCAACAAATAAAAAGAGAAAAGCCATAAAAATAACTATATGCACATAGTCAGTTTCAGAAAGTAATACCAAACACCCCCTAAGTAAAACAAACTTATATAATTAGATGCATAGTAATAAGAACAAAGTATAAGGGTTCTTGTGTCGACTGCAGGAGGTGTGGTAATCCACAACTGTCTTGTGACATTTCTTGTCCCGACCTCATAAAAGTATTTAGTTTGTAATCCAAATTTATCACCGTAAACCTAATATGGCTACTGTTTAACATTATAAATCATAAAAACATATTAAAGAGTTGTTTTTCATATATTATTGAATTATGAATTCATATCAGATTTTTCATAAAGAAGCTGATAGAAACTGATCCAAAACTAATATTCCTGTCAAGTTTGTGTAGACATGGTTGTTATATGATAAACTTAAATAAGCCCATAAGTCTCAAAATAAGCCGGAAAATTGGGGCTTAAGAAATATAAGCCGAAATCAAATAAGCTCATTAGCCCACATATAAGCTTAAACAAACATCCAGTTAATAGACATCAAAAGTCATACCTTTTGATCATTGAAAAGGTTTTGTTCATAAATGAAGGAAATACAAATACTCGTATTAACATGATGATAACTACTATCAAAAAATTCATGATTAGATACAAACCTTGAAATCAATTGAAAGGAGTTTAAGGATTTTCTTCTATAACCAAACCAAAAGTCCTGTAATTTCAATTAATAAAACCGCTTATCTCACATATAGGATGAAAACCTAAGAACAATATAATTAATGAATTAAAAAAACACCTGAATAACAATTAAATAAAATCTAATACAATTACCTGTAAAGATAGAATAACATTAACAGAGTATGGGTCAGTACCTGCTACAACATACAAACAAATGTAACAAAAATACATGCATATTCTTTTCTATGCTCGGTATCACCGAACTGGAAAAAAAACAGCTATGTGAATGCAAAAGAAGCAATGCAATATATTCACTGTATCTGATGTGGCTCAAATTATTATAGGACTCATACCTATATTTGTGCTCAAATTAATATTTGCAGCAGCTACTTCTCATACATTATTCAAGGGTACATAAATATAAATGAATGTATGTATTAGCACTTGATGATGAGCACGGTTATCAGGCGAACTTCCATGTAGCCTACAAAAAATCAAAAGATATTACGGTATTGAGAATTAGGTCGTATCTTCGTTCACATTCAGAGCAAGATAATCAAAGGAGGAATTGGTACGTTTATGTACGAAAATTAAAGAAACAACATACATATTGAAACGATCATATATACCTCACCTGCTGGTTGATGATTTTTTTTTATGTCGATCGTGTTTTAGGGATTAGAGGAAACATGATATTAGGGTTTTGAGGAAACGTTATTATGAATGATGATAATTTTTTTTACGTACAATTAAAAATAGGTAATACGATTTGGATTATTATTAGAGTTTTGTGCTTCTAATTATTACCTTTATCAATTTTTACTTGGAAATTAAATAACAAAACTTGGATTGCTCCATTGGTTGAGGTGTCTCCTTTAGGAGTATAGACACAGGTTCGAAACCAACTTATGATTTTTTGGTAAAAATAAATCTGGATTTTCAAAATTGCAACTTGCTTAGGTGGCACTTTGATGACATGGCTGCTAAGGTGGCAACAAAAGTTGCTTACATGGCCAGAATGTGATGACATGGCTGCTAATGACAATTACATGGCAATGACGTGGCGTTTTCTTGATTTATCTACGTGTAACGCCTCCTGTTATATATAATGTAGAGATGTATACGTATAAAATTTATATAACTATAATTAAATTTTAGATGATAAAACAATACGTAATTATTTTCTTTTACATCTACGACGTAACACATCACCTATTTACATTATGAATTACTCATGACTAATAATTAATGTTCGCAATAAAACGAGACTTAGAAACTGAAACTTGACATATCTTTTAGGTTGTGTGTGAAGCCGTTGCCTTGCATCGTTGAGATTATGATTATTCGACTGTACTACAAAGGTGAGTTCATAGCCCACATTTAACTTGTTTTTGTGGGGGGGATACATTCTTAAAAACCGAACACAAGTCTTTTCCTGATATTATTATTGCTTAAGTAGCTATTGCCAAAAGTCCCTCGATCATGAACCTTAATCACTTGCAGGGTGAACGTAAATAATTGTGAATAGATCTATTAGGGATTGACAATCCCCATTTGGATGCTTGAGGAAAGTCACCAAATGCACTTTATTTGATATCATAGGTTACTGGCAAATACCTATCTTGGGGGCAACTTATTTCACATCATTATTATGGATAATTTTGATGTATGTTGAATCGTTGAGTGTCATTAGCTTAAGGCAATAATGGATGTGATTTTTAACTTGTTTATTTGTATCGATATACAATAAACATCTATCTCTTGTGTTCAAACTATTAATTATAAACCTATGAATTTCACTCAACTTTTGTTGACTTTTAGCATGTTTATCTCAGCTAATTAAATGGAATGGACGACAAAGGCACGAAGTGATCAAATAAAGAAACGTTTATTTTCTCTTTAAAAAAAAACTTGTTGAATAATGAAACATCTTGGAAACATGAATATTTGGTATTTTAAATAAAACTTAAAACGTCTCATTTGAGTCATTTTCTATAATTGTGACAAAGATCCTCGATATAATACCCCAAACTCAGGAACTGAAGATGTTACTTTAGCCTATGCTACCTCACCTATGCCTATGTCTCCTGCTACAGACAGATACATGCAAAGCCAGCAATTTCTGCCTTCATCTGACACAGAGGCTTCTCCTCTGGCATCATCTGGTCCGATTCGCCGAACTAGGCAAATTAGACAACTTCAGCCGTATGAAGCAAGTACTGCTATACCAGCACCAACTCTTGTCACACCACCTGAATCAGTTATGCCACTACCACCTGCACCACCTGTGATACCACCACCACCTACTATCTTCTACAGCCTAACCACTATTGTGCCACTAACACCTTCACCCATAGCATCTCCTCCACTAGCATCACCACCTGCACCTTACCGAAGTGTCCTAATATCACCTCACCAAAGGACTTACCTAATCCGCCCAACAACCTCAGAATCATGTGTTCATCGCAGACGCCGAAGGACCCATAAGCGAGTGGATGCTCGTAAATGGTAGTTCTTGTTGCCAATCAGGTGATATTGGAGATCTCAAGAAGGAACACCAACAACAAGGGAACTTGGGGAAAGTTCTTACTCCACCTCACGAGTTCTTCTAGTCACTGGGGAACCTATACATAACAGCATACCATTGTTAGCAGCAAGAATGGTTCGCCACGAAGATCGACTTGATTCCATTGCTAGCATACTCAACAAGATCTCTCATGAGCATCTCGAAACCTTTGAAGATGATATGAATAGTCTCATAATTGGTCATCTTGCTATGGAAGATAAGGTTGAAAAGTTGGATTCTCTATTTTGGGAGTCAATGGAATTCATAGGAGCACTATGTGGGGCTAACACTTCAACAGAAATAATTATGGGAACTTTAGACCGAAAACTTGAAAAGATTAACATTGAGAACCTACACCTTAGGCAAGCCTTGCTAGAATCCCGAGAAAGGGAAAGGGCTAGAGATCAAACAATGGAAACCATGTCCACTGCCATCCAAGAACTCCAAAACCGCCTAGACAAAGCCTTAGGGAAACCATGAGACCATCGACTTGTTAGTATAATCAATGTCCTACAAATAAAGGAATCTTGTCATATTTTGTAAACATTAGCACAAGTATCGATAAGTGTTGTAACACATTGACATTGATCTATGGAATTTATTTTATTTTTATTTACGTTGCAACCTTATACGTTATATCGTAATATATTGGTTTATGCAGGTCAAACTTATTCATAATTCCTATGTATGTCATCCCAACATACGAAAACATATTACAACTTAGACCTTTTCAATGATCAAATCATTGTAACTATGACCCATATTTACTATTTATTACTCGATATATTTCAACATAATAGGACTATTATAAATGTTCTAATGATATACCTTCTTTTATAATAGCAACATGGCTAGAACTAGGAGAACAACCACAACCGCTACACCCCGTTACTGCACTTATAAGGACTTTATGGCGTGCCAACCAACATATTTCAAAGGAACCGTAGGAGTGTTGGAATTAGCTCAACGGTTTGAAAGAAGTGAAACAGTTTTCCAAAGAAGTGGATGCTCGGAAAACAACAAAGTTAGCTTCGCAATGGGAACACTGATGCAAGATGCTCTATCCTGGTGGAACTCTACCGTTCAAACACTAGGATCAGAGGCAGCACATCAACTTACTTGGACTGAATTCAAGGCTAAAATACTAAAGAAGTATTGTCCCCGTTCCGAACTACGAAAACTCGAGGATGAGTTCCATGCCTTAATGGTGAAAGGCGTTGATTAGAGAAGTTACAATAGGAGATTTCAAGAACTCAAAGTATTATGCCCTTCCATGGTACCTGATCATGAGAAGACCTTAGAGAAATATGTCGAAGGACTCCCTCGGAGTATTGAAAGAAACGTCACCTCAGCAAACCCGCCAACCTTGGAAGCAGCAATGGAACTTGCTCAGAAACTTCTAGACCAAGAAGTTAAATACAAAGAGCTTAAAAGGAAGTTGGACGATAAGAGAACCACCCACCATCACAACAACAACCAACAAGGTAACAATAGCCATCACCGCAAAAACAACCACCGCAACAATAATCGGAACCACCAATAATATCACAACAATCGGAGCACTCAACAGCAGAATCGAAGACAAGAGAACCCCCGAGTCTATGCCGCCACGGAAGGTGTAGGATACAACGGTCAGAAACCCCAATGTCAACGATGCAAACTTCATCACGAGGGTCGTTGTACCGTCCGGTGTGACAAATGTCGTAAGATCGGTCATCAAACCAGAAACTGTAGGATTCTGGCTACAGGAAGCAACACACGGGCTGTATCACCCACTTGTTACGGATGCGGAGAAGCAGGACACATCCAGAGGAACTGCCCAAAAGGAAATGAACCAGCCAACGCTCAAGCTAGGGTATACCTCCTCAGAGATGGAAACGGACCTGATGTAGTCACCGGTACGTTTCTACTAAACCATCATAATGCTATTCGGGCGCAGATAAGTGTTTTATTTCAGATACGTTTGCCCCTTTACTTAATGTTACCCCCTCTAAGCTTACTTACGAAGTCGAGATGGCTGACGGTAATTAATAGATACCAATACTATCATGAAAGATTTTACCCTAACCCTATCAGAAAAACCTTTTGCCATTGATCTTATGCCGGTTCAACTTGGTAGTTTTGATGCTATCGTCGGCATGGACTGGCTATCCCACCATCATGCTAGGATTCACTGTGACGAAAAGGCCATTCATATACCACTCAAGGATGAAACACTCATTGTCCAAGGCGACAAAAGTAAACCTCGATATGGAATTATCTCATGTATGCGAGTGATAAAATATGTGAATGAAGGTTGTCAGGTATTCATGACTCGTGTTACGGAAAATAAGTCATCAGAAAAGCAGCTAGATGACGTTCCTATCGTTAGGAATTTTCCTGAAGTATTCCCTGAAGAATTACCTGGTATTCCACCCGCACGTCAAGTAGAATTTCATATTGAACTAGTGCCTGGAGCGGCACCAGTGGCCAAAGCACCTTATAGGCTAGCGCCATATGAAATGGAGGAATTGTTAGAACAATTAAAGGAATTGTCCGAAAAAGGGTTTATTCGACCAAGCTCATCACCCTGGGGAGCTCCAGTTTTATTTGTTAAGAAGAAGGATAGATCATTTCGAATGTACATCGACTACCGGGAGTTGAATAAACTTACGGTAAAGAACCGATACCCATTGCCTTGAATTGATGAACTGTTTGATCAATTGCAAGGATCGAGTGTGTACTCAAAAATTGATCTGAGATCAGGATATCATCAGTTAAGAGTTCGAGAAGAGAATATTCCAAAAACTGCATTCAGAACACGCTATGGTCACTACGAGTTTCAAGTAATGCCATTCGGGTTGACCAATGCACCAATAGTTTTCATGGATTTGATGAATTGAGTATGCAAACCTTACTTGGATAAGTTTGTAATAGTATTCATCGATGATATTTTGATCTACTCTGGCAATGAAGAGGAACACGCGGAACATTTGCGAATCATTCTAGAACTACTCAAGAACGAAGAACTGTACGCTAAGTTCTCCAAATGTGACTTTTGGATTCGCACCGTGCAATTTCTAGGACACATCATAGATAGTCAAGGTATTCACGTAGACCCTGCAAAGATTGAGGCTGTAAAAGGTTGGTCGTCTCCTACAAACCCCACGGAGATACGTCAAATTTTAGGTCTCGCAGGTTACTACCGAAGATTTATTGAAGGATTTTCCAAGATTGCAAAACCTTTGACTAAGTTAACCTAAAACAACGAGAAGTACATCTGGGAAGAAAAGGAAGAAGCAGCCTTCCAGTTGTTAAAACGAAAGCTTTGTGAAGCTCCAATATTGGCCCTCCCAGAAGGAAATGAGGACTTTATAGTGTATTGCGACGCATCTTATCATGGACTAGGAGCAGTTTCGATGCAAAGAAGCAAAGTGATAGCTTATGAATCTTGACAATTGAAGAAACATGACTTGGGGTTAGGAGCTGTAGTGTTTGCGCTCGAATTATGGAGACACTACTTGTATGGCACCAAATGTACCATGTACACAGACCACAAAAGTCTCCAGCATATTTTGGATCAAAAGGATTTAAATATGAGACAACATCGCTGGCTAGAACTACTCAGCGATTATGATTACGAGATACGTTACCACCCAGGAAAGGATAATGCAGTAGCAGATGTGTTAAGCCGAAAGGAACGATTGAAACCACTCAGAGTTAGATCACTAGGGATGACTATTCACTCACCCCTTCCATCTCAAATCCTTACCGCGCAGAACGAAGCTCTTAAGGAAGAAAACCGACCCAAGGAAAAGATTTACGGCTTGCCCGAAAATAAGAATGGTTTCATGAAGAAATCCGATGGAATGTTTTGTTTCAAGGACAGACGTTGGATCCCTCTGGTTGGAGGTATTCGTGAGCTCATCATGCATGAGTCCCACAAGTCAAAATACTCCATTCACCCAGGTTTTGACAAGATGTATCAGGATTTAAATAAACTATATTGGTAGCCAAACATGAAGGCTGACATCGCAGAATATGTTATTAAATGTTTGACGTATTCAAGAGTAAAGGCGGAACATCAGAAACCTTCAGGTCTACTTGTACAACCTGAACTTCCTATGTGGAAATGGGAACGAATCACTATGGACTTCATCACGAAACTTCCAAGAACTTGATCCGGATACGACACAATATGGGTTATTGTTGATCGTCTCACAAAATCCGCTCATTTTCTACCCATCAAAGAAACTGATGAGATGAATACACTTGCTCAGCTGTATGTGAAGGAAATTGTCACTCGACATGGAGTGCCAATTTCAATCATCTCGGATCGAGATAGTCTTTTCACCTCTCATTTCTGGAAATCCTTACAAAAAGCCTTAGGAACTAAACTAGATAGGAGCACCGCATACCAACCTCAAACTGATGGTCAAAGTGAAAGAACTATTCAAACCTTGGAAGAAATGCACCGAGCATGCGTTATTGATTTCGGAAAAGGTTGGGATAAGCACTTACAATTAGCAGAGTTTTCATACAATAATAGTTACCACGCTAGTATAAAAGCATCACTATTCGAAGCACTTTACGGTCGAAAGTGCAGATCGCCCGTTTGTTGGGCAGAAGTTGGAGAAAAACAACTTATAGGACCAGACCTTGTTCGGGAAACTACTGAGAAAATCATTAAGATTAAGCAACGTTTACAAGCAGCCCGAGTCCGACAGAAAAGCTACACCGACATAAGAAGAAAACCCATGGAATTTCAAGTAGGGGATAGAGTCTTATTAAAAGTATCTCCCTGGAAGGGAATGGTATGATTTGGAAAACATGGAAAGTTGAACCCAAGATACATTGGTCCATTCAAAATCCTGGAAAGGATAGGACCCGTGGCTTATAAGCTCGAACTACCTGAAGAACTTAGTCGGATTCACGACACCTTTCATGTGTCAAACCTTAAGAAGTGTTTATCCAATGAATCTCTCGTTATTCCTTTGAAAGAAATTCGACTAGATGACAACCTTGTATTTACCGAGGAACCTATTGAAATCATGGATAGAGAAGTCAAACAACTCAATCAAAATCGTATCCCTATTGTCGAAGTTCGTTGGGACTCCAAGCGAGGACCGGAATATACTTGGGAGCGCGAGGATCAGATTCGCTCCAAGTACCCACATCTCTTCACTTAAGAGACCCTTGACAACTATCTTAGACTTGAATTCCGGGACGGAATTCCCTGTATGAGGTAGGTAATGTAACCTCTCGTAATTTTCCCTTACGATTAGTAAATGCTCACGAAGAAATAAAACGATGTTATGATAACTTAACACCACTTTTACGGGTAACAAATATTTTTTTTACTAATAACTTGATATTGGAACCACTACGATAACTGTGATTGATTGTTTACCTAGGAACGATGCTTACACACAACCTAGATAATCTATATTTATTGCGAACTATAAATATATAAAATGTTTATAATTATAACAATACGTTTCATCTAAATACCGTATACTATATATACACTTCCCGAGCTTACGAAAATTCCCGAGAATGATCATTAATATTTTTGAACTTCGACACGATACCCGAAACACGCCATGTGGGCCCCCATCACCCAATGGGCCACGGATACCAATTTACAAACCAAACGGACTCCTTTTTCTTTCTTTTCTTTCTTTGGGCCGAAGCAAAACATAAGCCCACTAGGCCAAGCCCAAACACACCTTTATATATCTTTTTCTTTCTTTGTTTCTGTCGCGACAACCATCCAAACGCACCCTATTTTCTTACGAATTTTAAACACGACATATATATATTTTTGCTTGTCTCGTTTTATCTATTGCCCAAGAATCAGGAATGATAAATGTTACACCCTCCTTTGCTCGTTTACTACCCCAGAAACCACCCAAGCAACACACCAAACTCACCCTTTGAAACCTTATTAAACGTGGCATGTTATTCCTCATTGCCTCCCCTGCTCCCCAATGACAAGTAAGCGAACACTATGCACCTTGTGAATGTCAGGAATGAATAAGGAACAATCTTACAAAATCTAAGCCTTGTAAACTAACGATTGGACAAGAGGAGTGGCGATACTATTCGCTTAACATGCTACTACCCATCTCATGTGAACTTATCATGTCTCTACACTTCATACACTCACTATATAAGCTTCCACATGCAAACTCAATCACTACATACACTTACACGAACCATACCACACAAATATTAACGAAGGAAGGATTGTTGAAGGACGAAAGGATTACTCAAGTGTACCACGACTCAAGTGAACCTAGGACTCCGAGCTAAACGTCTCTTGAACCTTTGGTGGAACGTGAAGTGAACCACGAAGCCCTCGTACCATCACACGATCCCTACATCACGTTTTACTCCACCTTTTAGAGGTGAGGTGCGACTTTGAACTTCTTTCTATATTTATACACATACGATTATAATTTTTGCACCAACACTTTCTATAAATAACTCATAAAACGTGAACACAACATGCATGTTTTATATGTCGTACCAATTATTAGTTAGGTCTTTAACGAGACCCTATAAGTATTTTAAACTCATATTAACATATAAGTATAAAAATCACACGTTTATCAGTAGTATTGGACCTACACGATTTATATGAAAAACACTTAGAATATTTTCAAGTTATAATGTTTGTGCGTTGTGAGTTTTAAACCGTATGCTTTGGCCTCGCCATTTTATATTTCGACACATTACCACCATATATTTGAACGTGACCTATTTAACCAACTGATAAACTAACAAGATTGATAAATATTTAGACCTAACAACTTGATTTGATAGCCTAAACGAACCTAAAGTGTATTGCTATTTTCATAAGATTTTCAGGAAATTAAATTAAGATTGGGCCGTTAAAGCCTAATAATCTGTTTATAGCTTATTATGATAAGCTGAGCATAAAAGCTCTTATGAAATGTTTTTGTAACTTAAAATAATGGATTTTGATAAACCTAGTGTTCCGCCAAACCCTTGGATCATAAAACGTTAACGGGCCCTTAATATTGGTTCGTTAGGCCCATTTAATGAAAAATAAAAAGATTAAGCTAATAAGCTATTGAAATAAGCTATTTTAAACATTCTGAGCTTATTGGAATATTAAAAAGGTTAAGTTTTGAATTGGTAATTTTTGGACTATTTTTGCAAATTTTTGTTAACTAGGGACAAAAACTGTCAAACTTGTAAAGTCTGGGTAAAAATTGTCAAAAACTATTTTTCTAAGGTTATAAACTGTTAAAATAAAACTTAGTGTAGAAAAATGTAAATATTAACACTATTGGACCTAAAATGTAATAATATATAACTTTGGTCTAACGACGTAAATATATTCCGTTAAGAGTAAAATGTGTAAATTTGAGAAACTTAAAGGATCGAATTGTAATATTGATTTTGAACAAAAATTTTATATATGATTATATATATATATATATATATATATATATATATATATATATATATATATATATATATATATATATATATACGTATAAAATTTATATAACTATAATTAAATTTTAGACAATAAAACAATACGTAATTATTTTCTTTTACATCTACGACGTAACACATCACTTATTTACATTATAAATTACTCATGACTAATAATTAATGTTCGCAATAAAACGAGACTTAGAAACTGAAACTTGCCATATCTTTTAGGTTGGGTGTGAAGCCGTTGCCTTGCATCGTTGAGATTACGATTATTCGACTATACTACTAAGGTGAGTTCGTAGCCCACATTTAACTTGTTTTTGTGGGGGGGATACATGCTTAAAAACCGAACACAAGTCTTTTCCTGATATTATTATTGCTTAAGTAGCTATTGCCAAAAGTCCCTCGATCATGAACCTTAATCACTTGTAGGGTGAACGTAAATAATTGTGAATAGATCTATTAGGGATTGACAATCCCCATTTGGTTGTTAGAGGAAAGTCACCAAATGCACTTTATTTGATATCATAGGTTACTGGCAAATACCTATCCTGGGGGCAACTTATTTCACATCATTATTATGGATAATTTTGATGTCTGTTGAATCGTTGAGTGTCATGAGCTTAAGGCAATAATGGATGTGATTTTTAACTTCTTTATTTGTATCGATACACAATAAATATCTATCTCTTGTGTTCAAACTATTAATTATAAACCTATGAATTTCACTCAACTTTTGTTGACTTTTAGCATATTTATCTCAGGTAACTAAATGGAATGGACGGCAAAGGCATGGAGTGGACAAATAAAGAAAAGTTTATTTTCTCTTTAAATAAAAACTTGTTGTTGAATAATGAAACATCTTGGAAACATGAATATTTGGTATTTTAAATAAAACTTAAAACGTCTCATTTGAGTCGTTTTCTATAATTGTGACAAAGATCCTCGATATAATACCCCAAAAGTCTTCCGCTGTCAATATAAGTCTTCCGCTATATTGTTCGTTTTTGGGGGTGTTATAGATTGGCATCAGAGCCACGGTTATAGTGAACCAAGTGTTTTTGGAACATTGGACTATAACTAAGCTTTTTAATGGGACAAAACTTTTATAAAATACCACCCTACGCCCTTCGTGCCTGAGCATTCCAATAATTGGTAAAAAGTACTATTTACTTTATGGCATTTTAAATTGATTATGATTATGCTTACATTTACTAATTGGGAAATTATTACAGTGTTATGTCTTCGAACACCCACCCTATCAGCTTGTCATCAAACTCAGGAACTGAAGATGTTACTTCAGCCTATGCTACCTCACTTATGCCTATGTCTCCTGCTACAGACAGATACATGCAAAGCCAGCAATTTCTGCATGCATCTGACATAGAGGCTTCTCCTCTGGCATCATCTGGTCCGATTCGCCGAACTAGGCAAATTAGACAACTTCAGCCGTATAAAGCAAGTACTGTTGTACCAGCACCAGCTCTTGTCATACCACATGAATCAGTTATGCCACTACCACATGCACCACCTGTGATACCACCACCACCTACTATCTTCTACAGCCAAACCACTACTGTGCCACTAACACCTTCACCCATAGCATCTCCTCCACTAGCATCACCACCTGCACCTTACCGAAGTATCCCAATATCACCTCACCAATGGACTTACCCAATCCACCCAACAACCTCAGAATCTTGTGTTCATCGCAGACGCCGAAGGACCCATAAGCGAGTGGATGCTCGTAAATGGTCGTTCTTGTTGCCAATCATGCGATATTGGAGATCTCAAGAAGGAACACCAACAACAAGGGAACTTGGGGAAAGTTCTTACTCCACCTCAGGAGTTCCTCCAGTTACTGGGGAACCTATACATCACACCATACCATTGTTAGCAGCAAGAATGGTTCGCCACGAAGATCGACTTGATTCCATTGCTAGCATACTCAACAAGATCCCTCATGAGCATCTCGAAACCTTTGAAGATGATATGAATAGTCTCATAATTGGTCATCTTGCTATGGAAGATAAGGTTGAAAAGTTGGATTCTCTATTTTGGGAGTCAATGGAATTCATAGGAGCACTATGTGGGGCTAACACTTCAATAGAAATAATGATGGGAACTTTAGACCGAGAACTTCAAAAGATTAACACTGAGAACCTACACCTTAGGCAAGCCTTGCTAGAATCCCGAGAAAGGGAAAGGGCTAGAGATCAAACAATGGAAACCATGTCCACTGCCATCCAAGAACTCCAAAACCGCCTGGACAAAGCCTTAGGGAAACCATGAGACCATCGACTTGTTAGTAAAATCAATGTCCTACCAATAAAGGAATCTTGTCATGTTTTGTAAACATTAGCACAAGTTTTGATAAGTGTTGTAACACATTGACATTGATCTATGGAATTTATTTTATCTTTATTTACGTTGCAACCTTATACGTTGTATCGTAATATATTGGTTTATGCAGGTCAAACTTATTCGTAATTCCTATGTATGGCATCCCAACATACGATAACATATTACGACTTAGACCTTTTCAATGATCAAATCATTGTAACTATGACCCATATTTACTATTTATTACTCGATATATTTCAACCTAATAGGACTATTATATATGTTCTAATGATATACCTTCTTTTATAATAGCAACATGGCCAGAACTAGGAGAACAACCACAACCGCTACACCAACAAACCCTGAAGTCATGACACCAGCAGCAATACAACAAGCAATTGCTGATGGTGTCAATGCCGTCTTAGCTGGATAAGCCCGTAATAGAGATGGAAATGCACCTACACCCCGTTACTGCACTTATAAGGACTTTATAGCGTGCCAACCAACATATTTCAAAGGAACCGAAGGAGTGTCGGAATTAGCTCAATGGTTTGAAAGAAGTGAAACAGTTTTCCAAAGAAGTGGATGCTCGGAAAACGACAAAGTTAGCTTCGCAACGAGAACATTGATGCAAGATGCTCTATCCTAGTGGAACTCTACCGTTCAAACACTAGGATCAGAGGCAGCACATCAACTTACTTGGACTGAATTCAAGGCTAAAATACTAAAGAAGTAGTGTCCCCGTTCCGAACTACGAAAACTCGAGGATGAGTTCCATGCCTTAATGGAGAAAGGCGTTGATTTGAGAAGTTACAATAGGAGATTTCAAGAACTCAAAGTATTATGCCCTTCCATGGTACCTGATCATGAGAAGACCCTAGAGAAATATGTCGAAGGACTCCCTCAGAGTATTGAAGGAAACGTCACCTCAGCAAACCCGCTAACCTTGGAAGCAGCAATGGAACTTGCTCAGAAACTTCTAGACCGAGAAGTTAAATACAATGAGCTTAAAAGGAAGTTGGACGATAAGAGAACCACCCACCATCACAACAACAACCAACAAGGTAACAACAGCCATCACCGCAACAACAACCATCGTAACAATAATCGGAACCACCAACAATATCACAACAATCGGAGCACTCAACAGCAGAATCAAAGACAAGAGAACCCCCGAGTCTACGCCGCCACGGAAGGTGTAGGATACAACGGTCAGAAACCCCAATGTCAACGATACAAACTTCATCACGAGGGTCGTTGTACCGTCCGATGTGACAAATGTCGTAAGATCGGTCATCAAACCAGAAACTGTAGGATTCCGGCTACAGGAAGCAACACACTGGCTGTATCACCCACTTGTTACGGATGCGGAGAAGTAGGACACATCCGGAGGAACTGCCCAAAAGGAAATGAACCAGCCAATGCTCAAGCTAGGGTATACCTCCTCGGAGATGGAAACGGACCTGATGTAGTCACCGGTACGTTTCTACTAAACCATCATAATGCTAGAGTATTATTTGATTCGGGCGCATATAAGAGTTTTATATCAGATACGTTTGCCCCTTTACCTAATGTTACCCCCTTTAAGCTGAACACTACTTACGAAGTCGAGATGGCTGACGGGAATTTAATAGATACCAATACTATCATGAAAGATTGTACCCTAAACCTATCAGAAAAACCTTTTGCCATTGATCTTACGCCGGTTCAACTTGGTAGTTTTGATGCTATCGTCAGCATGGACTGGCTATCCCACCATCGTGCTAAGATTCACTGTGACGAAAAGGCCGTTCATATACCACTCAAGGATGAAACACTCATTGTCCAAGGCGACAAAAGTAAACCTCGATATGGAATTATCTCATGTATGCGAGTGATAGAATACATGAATGAAGGATGTTAGGTATTCATGACTCATGTTACGGAAAATAAGTCATCAGAAAAGCAGCTTGATGACGTTCCTATCGTTAGGAATTTTCCTGAAGTATTCCTTGAAGAATTACCTGGCATTCCACCTGCACGTCAAGTAGAATTTCAGATTGAACTAGTGCCTGGAGCGGCACCAGTGGCCAAAGCACCTTATAGGCTAGCGCCATCTGAAATGGAGGAATTGTCAGAACAATTAAAGGAATTATCCGAAAAAGGGTTTATTCGACCAAGCTCATCACCCAGGGGAGCTCCAGTTTTATTTGTTAAGAAGAAGGATGAATCATTTCGAATGTGCATCGACTACCGGGAGTTGAATAAACTTACGGTAAAGAACCGATACCCATTGCCTCGAATTCATGACATGTTTGATCAATTGCAAGGATCGAGTGTGTACTCAAAAATTGATCTGAGATCGAGATATCATCAGTTAAGAGTTCGAGAAGAGGATATTCTGAAAACTGCATTCAGAACACGCTATGGTCACTACGAGTTTCAAGTAATGCCATTCAGGTTGACCAATGCACCAGCAGTTTTCATGGATTTGATGAATCGAGTGTGCAAACCTTACTTGGATAAGTTTGTAATAGTATTCAGCGACGATATTTTGATCGACTCTCGCAATGAAGAGGAACACGTGGAACATTTATGAATCATTCTAGAACTACTCAAGAAAGAAGAACTGTACGCTAAGTTCTCCAAATGCGACTTTTGGATTCGCACCGTGCAATTTCTAGGACACATCATAGATAGTCAAGGTATTCACGTAGACCCTGCAAAGATTGAGGCTATAAAAGGTTGGTTGTCTCCTACAAACCCCACGGAGATACGTCAATTTTTAGGTCTCGCAGGTTACTACCGAAGATTTATTGAAGGATTTTCCAAGATTGCAAAACCTTTGATTAAGTTAACCCAAAAGAACGAGAAGTACATTTGGGAAGAAAAGGAAGAAGCAGCCTTCCAGTTGTTAAAACGAAAGCTTTGTGAAGCTCCAATATTGGCCCTCCCAGAAGGAAATGAGGACTTTATAGTGTATTGCGACGCATCTTATCATGGACTCGGAGCAGTTTTGATGCAAAGAAGCAAAGTGATAGCTTATGCATCTCGACAATTCAAGAAACATGAGGAAAACTACACGACTCATGACTTGGAGTTAGGAGCTGTAGTGTTTGCGCTCAAATTATGGAGACACTACTTGTATGGCACCAAATGTACCGTGTACACAGACCACAAAAGTCTCCAGCATATTTTGGATAAAAAGGATTTAAATATGAGACAACATCGCTGGCTAGAACTACTCAGCGATTATGATTGCGAGATACGTTACCACCCAGGAAAGGCTAATGTAGTAGCAGATGTGTTAAGCCGAAAGGAACGATTGAAACCACTCAGAGTTAGATTACTAGGGATGACTATTCACTCACCCCTTCCATCTCAAATCCTTACCGCGCAGAACGAAGCTCTTAAGGAAGAAAACCGACCCAAGGAAAAGATTTACGGCATGCCCGAAAATAAGAATGGTTTCGTGAAGAAATCCGATGGAATGCTGTGTTTCAAGGACAGACGTTGGATCCCTCTGGTTGGAGGTATTCGTGAGCTCATCATGCATGAGTCCCACAAGTCAAAATACTCCATTCACCCAGGTTCCGACAAGATGTATCAGGATTTAAAGAAACTATATTGGTGGCCAAACATAAAGGCGGAACAGCAGAAACCTTCAGGTCTACTTGTACAACCTGAACTTCCTATGTGGAAATAGGAACGAATCACTATGGACTTCATCACCAAACTTCCAAGAACTTCATCCGGATACGACACAATATGGGTTATTGTTGATCGTCTCACAAAATCCGCTCATTTTCTACCCATCAAAGAAACCGATGAGATGAATACACTTGCTCAGCTGTATGTGAAGGAAATTTTCACTCGACATGGAGTGCCAATTTCAATCATCTCGGATCGAGATAGTCATTTCACCTCTCATTTCTGGAAATCCTTACAAAAAGCCTTAGGAACTAAACTAGATATGAGCACCGCATACCACCCTTAAACTGATGGTCAAAGTGAAAGAACTATTCAAACCTTGGAAGACATGCTCAGAGCATGCGTTATTGATTTCGAAAAAGGTTGGGATAAGCACTTACCATTAGCAGAGTTTTCATACAACAATAGTTACCACGCTAGCATAAAAGCAGCACCATTTGAAGCACTTTACGGTCGAAAGTGCAGATCGCCCGTTTGTTGGGCAGAAGTTGGAGAAAAACAACTTATAGGACCAGACCTTGTTCGGGAAACTGCTGAGAAAATCATTAAGATTAAGCAACGTTTACAAGCAGCCCGAGACCGACAGAAAAGCTACGCCGACATAAGAAGAAAACCCATGGAATTTCAAGTAGGGGATAGAGTCTTATTAAAAGTATCTCCCTAGATGGGAATGGTACGATTTGGAAAACATGGAAAGTTGAACCCAAGATACATTGGTCCATTCAAAATCCTGGAAAAGATAGGACCCGTGGCATATAAGCTCGAACTACCCAAAGAACTTAGTCAGATTCACGACACCTTTCCTGTGTCAAACCTTAAGAAGTGTTTATCCGATGAATCTCTCGTTATACCATTGAAAGAAATTCGACTAGATGACAACCTTGTCTTTACCGAGGAACCTATTGGAATCATGGATAGAGAAGTCAAACAACTCAATCAAAACCGTATCCCTATTGTCAAAGTTCGTTGGGACTCCAAGCGAGGACCGGAATATACATGGGAGCGCGAGGATCAGATTCGCTCCAAGTACCCACATCTCTTCACCTAAGACATCCTTGACAACTATCTTAGACTAGAATTACAGGACGAAATTCCCTGCAAGAGGTAGGTAATGTAACCTCTCGTAATTTTCCCTTACGATTAGTAAATGCTCACGAAGAAATAAAACGATGTTATGATAACTTAACACCACTTTTACGGGTAACAAATTTTTTTTTTTACTAATAACTTGATATTGGAACCACTACGATAACTGTGATTGACTGTTTACCTAGGAACGATGCTTACACACAACCTAGATAATCTATATTTATTGCGAACTATACATATATAAAACGTTTATAATTATAACAATACGTTTCGTCTAAATACCGTAAACTATATATACACTTCCCGAGCTTACAAAAATTCCCGAGAATGATCATTAATATTTTTGAACTTCGACACGGTACCTGAAACATGCCATGTGGGCCCCCATCACCCAATGGGCCACGGATACCAAGTTACAAACCAAACGGGCTCCTTTTTCTTTCTTTTCTTTCTTTGGGCCGAAGCAAAACATAAGCCCACCAGGCCAAGCCCAAACACACCTCTATATATCTTTTTCTTTCTTTGTTTCTGTCACGACAACCATCCAAACGCACCCTATTTTCTTACGAATTTTATACACGACATATATATATTTTTGCTTGTCTCATTTCATCTAGTGCCCAAGAATTAGGAATGATAATTGTTACACCCTCCTTTGCTCGTTTACTACCCCAGAAACCACCCAAGCAACACACCAAACTCACCCTTTGAAACCTTATTAAACGTGGCATGTTATTCCTCATTGCCTCCCCTACTCCCCAATGACAAGTAAGCGAACACTATGCACCTTGTGAATGTCAGGAATGAATAAGGAACAATCTTACAAAATCTAAGCCTTGTAAACTAACGATTGGACAAGAGGAGTGGCGATACTATTCGCTTAACATGCTAATACCTATCTCATGTGAACTTATCATGTCTCTAGACTTCATATACTCACTATATAAGCCTTCACATGCAAACTCAATCACTACATACACTTATACGAACCATACCACACAAATATTAATGAAGGAAGGATTGTTGAAGGATAAAAGGATTCCTCAAGTGTACCCCGACTCAAGTGAACCTAGGACTCCAAGCTAAACGTCTCTTGAACCTTTGGTGGAAGGTGAAGTGAACCACGAAGCCCTCGTACCATCACACGATCCCTACATCACGTTTTACTCCACCTTTTAGAGGTGAGGTGAGACTTTGAACTTCTTTCTATATTTATACACATACGATTATAATTTTTGCACCAACACTTTCTATAAATAACTCATAAAACGTGAACACAGCATGCATGTTTTATATGTCGTACCAATTATTAGTTAGGTCCTTAACGAGACCCTATAAGTATTTTAAACTCATATTAACGTATAAGTATAAAAATCACAAGTTTCTAAGTAGTATTGGACCTATACGATTTATATGAAAAACACTTAGAATATTTTCAAGTTATAATGTTTGTGTGTTGTGAGTTTTAAACCGTATACTTTGGCCTCGCCATTTTATATTTTGACACATGACCACAAGATATTTGAACGTGACCTATTTAACCAACTGATAAACTAACGAGATTGATAAATATTTAGACCTAACAACTTGATTTGATAGCCTAAACGAACCTAAAGTGTATCGCTATTTTCAAAAGATTTTCAGGAAATTAAATTAAGATTGGGCCGTTAAAGCCCAATAAGCTGTTTATAGCTTATTACAAGCGTAAAAGCTCTTATGAAATGTTTTTGTAACTTAAAATAATGGATTTTGATAAACCTAGTGTTCCCCCAAACCCTTGGATCATAAAATATTAACGGGCCCTTAATATTGGATCGTTAGGCCCATTTAATGAAAAATAAAATGATTAAGCTAATAAACTATTGAAATAAGCTATTTTAAACATTCTAAGCTTATTGGAATATTAAAAATGTTAAGTTTTGAATGTGGTAATTTTTGGACTATTTTTGCAAATTTTCGTTAACTAGGGACTAAAACTGTCAAACTTGTAAAGTTTGGGTAAAAACTATCAAAAACTGTTTTTCTAAGGTCATAAACTGTTAAAATAAAACTTAGTGTAGAAAAATGTAAATATTAACACTATTGGACCTAAAATGTAATAATATATAACTTTGGACTAACGACGTAAATATATTCCGTTAAGAGTAAAATGTGTAAATTTGAGAAACTTAAAGGATCGAATTGTAATATTGATTTTGAACAAAAATTTTATATATGATTATATATATATAACTATAATTAAATTTAACATGATAAAACAATACGTAATTATTTTCTTTTACATCTACGACGTAACACATCACCTATTTACATTATGAATTACTCATGACTAATAATTAATGTTCGCAATAAAACAACACTTAGAAACTGAAACTTGCCATATCTTTTAGGTTGTGTGTGAAGCCATTGCCTTGCATCGTTGAGATTACGATTATTCGACTGTACTACTAAGGTGAGTTCATAGCCCACATTTAACTTGTTTTTGTGGGGGGGATACATGCTTAAAAACTGAACAAAAGTCTTTTCCTGATATTATTATTGCTTAAGTAGCTATTGCCAAAAGTCCCTCGTTCATGAACCTTAATCACTTGCAGGGTGAACGTAAATAATTGTGAATAGATCTATTAGGGATTGACAATCCCCATTTGGTTGCTAGAGGAAAGTCACCAAATGCACTTTATTTGATATCATAGGTTACTGGCAAATACCTATCTTGGGGGCAACTTATTTCACATCATTATTATGGATAATTTTGATGTCTGTTCAATCGTTGAGTGTCATGAGCTTAAGGCAATAATGGATGTGATTTTTAACTTGTTTATTTGTATCGATATACAATAAACATCTATCTCTTGTGTTCAAACTATTAATTATAAAACCTATGAATTTCACTCAACTTTTGTTGACTTTTAGCATATTTATCTCAGGTAACTAAATGGAATGGACGGCAAAGGCACGAAGTGGGCAAATAATGAAACCTTTATTTTCTCTTTAAATAAAAACTTGTTGTTGAATAATGAAACATCTTGGAAACATGAATATTTGGTATTTTAAATAAAACTTAAAATGTCTCATTTGAGTCGTTTTCTATAATTGTGACAAAGATCCTCGATATAATACCCCAAAAGTCTTCCGCTGTCAATATAAGTCTTCCGCTGTATTGTTCGTTTTTGGGGGTGTTATACCGTCTTTGACCATAAAATGGCTCTTCTCCTAGTTGAGACATAAGTTTGTATCTTCACAACGTTTTAGCATATTTTCCAAGTAAGAGATACGAGATTGGAATGAATCCCCAATGACCGAGAAGTCATCCATAAATACCTCCATGGTTTTCCCGATCATGTCGGAACATATGGACATCATGCACCTTTGGAACGTGCTAGGAGCGTTGCATAAGCCAAATGGCATATGACGGTAGGCAAAGGTTCCATAAGGGCATGTGAAGATAGTTTTCTCTTGATCCTGTGGAACAATGGGGATCTGAAAATAACCCGAGAAACCATCGAAGAAACAGTAGTATTTATTCCCTGCTAATCTCTCGAGCATTTGGTCCATGAAGGGTAGAGGGAAATGGTCTTTGCGGGTGGCTTTGTTTAATTTTCTATAATCTATGCACACGCGCCAACCCGTAACAAATCGAGTTGGAATCAACTCGTTTTCTTCATTCGTGACAACAGTTATGCCACCCTTCTTAGGAACACTATGAATGGGACTCACCCAAGGATTATTAGAGATAGGGTAAATTAATCCAGCATCAAGAAGATTGAGAGCCTCTTGTTTGATAACTTCGTGGATTTTAGGATTAACCCTTCTTTGACGATGAACTGCGGGTTTAAAGTCATCCTTCATCAAGATTTTGTGTGTACAAAAGTCCGGGTTAATACCCTTAATGTTGGAGAGTTTCCAACCAATTGCTTGCTTGTGTGACTTTAGAACCTTTATGAGCGCATTTTTCTCCTCATCATTCAAGTCTTTAGCAATAATGATGGGTAATTTATCATCACCCTCCAAAAATGCATATTCGAGATGAGGAGGTAAATCCTTAAGTTCGACCACGGGAAATTCATCAGATTTTTCAATAGATTTTATTTCCACTTTATGAAGTTCTTTTGGAGAATGAGAGGGTGTAGGATCGTCATTTAACAAACTTTCAAGTAGAAGAATATCCCCCTCGGGATTAAGATAGTTTTCATCAACTTCATTTGAAATTGAACTATCCTGAGCAAGAAAAGCCTCGACTTCTTCCAAAAGGAAGTCACTTCCCTCAAACAGAGTGAGAGAAGGGGAAAAGTCGGATATGATAGGCTCAAAAGAAAGAGTGGTACTGCCACTCTGAGAGAAACCGAGAACCTCTTGAGAATACTCCTCTGAAGCAACATCGATGATGTCAATTCGGTTAACCGATTCAGAGTCATAGTTGGAGGAGTATCTCAAAGTTTGATCAAGGTTGAATGTGATGGCTTCATTCCCAACACGTAAAGTGATTTCTTCTTTGAAAACATCGATTAGAGCACGACCCGTTCTTAGGAATCCCCTCCCGAGAATGAGAGAAACCCTCGGGTCAGCATCGAAATCAACAATCACGAAATCTGCAAGGAAATGGAACTTTCCTACTTTTATGAATATGCAAGGTAGGAGTGAGCTCCGGAAGAGAGAGTTTCTTCCAGACTAAGTGAGGCATTAGGTTGATGCTTGCACCAAGATCAGCCAAGGCAAAGCAATCAACCATCCCGGGTAAAATGCAAGGAATGAGAAATTTCCCGAGATCTCCAAGCTTCTCGGGAAGCTTTTTCTAAAAAACTGCTGAGCAGTGCTCGTTCAGTAGAGTTTTAGCCATCTCACAGGGTTTTTCCTTGTTACTTAACAAGCTCTTGATGGTTGATGCAAATTTAGGCATCAGAAGAAGAGCATCCGCGAAGCTAATATCAAAATGTAATTCTTGAAAAATTTGGTAGAATTTTTCCATTTGATGATTTGCTTTTTCGCGGAGCTTTTGATCAGTTAAACATGAAGGATATGGAATCGAAGGCTTGGGATTGTTTGTGGGAATTTCATCAGGAATTTCCTGAGTTTCAAACACAACTTTCGACTTGGGGGTTGGGACCGGGACAACTTGAGGATGGACATCGTCGGTACCTCCATTATCAGTAGGAAGTACCATGTCCGTACTAGCCTCAGGTTCACGTTCCGCTACCTTGGTAGGAAGAGAAGAAGAGGAAGAAGGAATCGTGGGTCCATTGTATGAAACTCCACTTCGGGTAATGATCGCCTTAACATCGCCCCTCGGGTTAGCGATCGTGTTGCTAGGAAGAGTACCTGAGCCCGAGGGTCGATCATTTAAAGACTTCTGAAGTTCAGAGATCTTGCTGACCAGTAACCGATTTGTTTCCTCTTGTGCTTTCCTTGGTTTTGGTTGTTGTTTCCCTGAAAATTGTTTCTCTGATTGAAATTGCCCTAAATGTAATTCCCTTGACCTTGATTTCTTTGAAAATTTCCTTGAAAACCTTGGTTTTGATTGTCATTTTGAAAATTGTTTTGATTAAAATGACCTTGATTTTGGTTCTGATTTTGGAAATTCGGGTTTTGACCTTGGTTAAAATCTCCTCGATTCTGATTTTGATTCGGGTTACTGTTTTGGACATTTTGATTTTGATTGAAACCGGGTGGTCCAAAAAAATTGTTGGAACGATAGCTTAAGAGATTATGGTCCCCCTGTGGTTGGTAAGAGTTACCCCCATATTGTAGGAACCTTGAGCAGCATAAACGTTCTCTTGAGTGTAACCAGCAGTGGCTGGACACTCGGAATAAAAATTTGGGCCTCCACAAGTTTCACAACTTCGGACAACGGCTTTCACTTGTTGATTTTGGATGGTTTGGTTCATCCTCAACATAGCCATAGCGAAATCGTCCATCTTTTTAGTGAGAGCCGCAATGTCAGGAGATGAAGAAGTGACAGATTTACATGACTCATCCCTCTCCGCAGAGGAATCCCAAAAGTTATGGTGGGCAGTCATGTTTTCAAACAGATCATAGCATTCTTCGGGACGCCTTTTCATAAAGGTCCCACCAGCAGCAGCATTAAGAATATCTCGGTGCCTTCATGTTAGACCATTATAGGAGGTGTCTATTATGGTGACTTGTAACATATCGCGGTTAGGACACCGTTCAATTGCCAGCTTATAGCATTCCCAAGCCTCAAACAAAGACTCATCAGGACGCCGACGGAAGTTGTTGATATCATTACGTAACTTGGTAACCATGGAAGGTGGAAAATATTTGGCTAAAAACTTGGTTACCATTTCATCAAAGTTATGAATCAAATTTTTGGGGAGCCGGTCAAACCAAGCAGTGGCATGATGGGTGAGAGAATAGGGGAAGAGGTATAGACGAAGGGCATCATCGGAGACACCGTTCTGTTTCATGCTTTGGGTGACGGTAAGGAATTTATCAAGATGCTTGTTGGCATCGTCACCAGGTAAACCATGAAATTGGCACGAATTCTGGACTTGCTAGATCATGTGATGTTTGACTCCAAAATCCATAGTCACGATGTTGAGAGGGGCAATAGGTCCACCTCTCCCTTGCATGGTAGGCTGACACAACTCCTCCATCGTTCGGAGATCGGGAGCTGTCTCATCCTTGGGAGGGTCTGGTGGTGGTGGTGGGGGGGGGGGGGGGGGCGTCGTCCATTTCAGTTTTGGGTTCTTCAATAACCGTACGTAACTCAGGTACGTTTTTCTGATGATTACGCTTTGTTTGTGAACGAGTGCGCATGCACTAAAAACAATTTGTCAAAACAAGATCGAGGCAAAACCACAGTGAACTTAAACCAATAATCTCAAATGAATGGCTTCTTTAGAAAAGGTACACCAATCACAAGGATACAAAGGCAAGTTTTAATCTTTTGTTTGGGAACTTATTAATGTTCACACTCCCAGTTGGTAGGTGTTCTGCCTTGGTTTGCGGTGGTAATATTTTATGTAATTATTATTCACAAGAAAAAGATGAATGTCTTTGGGTTTTTGGGTGTGTGTGCAGAAAAACTTTTAGAAAATATTTTTGGTATCGATTCGTTAACCGAAATCGTTTCCTTTAAAATTACTCGCAGGGTGGCGGGAGAGAAGAATGGATCTCTCTTCAGTTCGCAATTTAATTTCAGAACTTCCGTATTCCACCTATGTAGGTTGTAATCTTAAAGAAACCGAAGTAATTTAACTTCACGATTTGTTTTGTTGTTTTTGATTTTTTTTGGTGTTGTTAACACTTTAGGAAAAGTGTTAATGAACTTTTTCTGATATGATTAAGATTTTTACGAAAATTTTTACAAAGTGGTGAAATTTATACAAGGAGGGTTTGGAAAAATCACTAAGCCTAAAAACGTTTTGAAACACGCAACAACCTCCCCGACAGCGACGCCAAAATTTGACTCGCTCCAAATAGTCAACTTAATTCAACCAAGTGTGCTTGGTCAAATAAAGTCAAACAACAAGGAGAAAGTGCAAGATATATAATCCGGTGTAAGCACAGTGTATTCCCGGGTCGTTATGTGTCACACCCCCAAAATCGGGTCCAGCGAAAGCATACATGTAGCTGGGGTGTAACTCAATTGGTATTACAACACAAGTTCAAAAATGGTTTTCACTTCAATCATTTAGAATAAAATAGTTAAGTCAAAAATATTGAATTTACATCGTTAAAAGTAGTGCGGAAGTAGGCCCTTAAAATAGTTTAAAACGGTTCCCATATAAATAATCAGAGTCTTCTATGACCATGCCATGCCCTGCCAAAACCTCCAGTAGTGTGCCATAGGTTAAAACCTGAAAATACATGCTAAAGTGTCAACACGAGGTTGGTGAGTTCATAGAGTTTGTTTAACAAATAAAGTTTATGCATAAGTATGAAGGTTTCCCAGCAAAGGCATCGTAAATCCACTCAGTTACAAGTCCCGCCATAAGAGCCTTGTAACCTGTGTGTTTACAACCCACTGCTACAATATATAGTATGAGTAAAACATATATAAGTTTATCACAACAGTTAAGCAATTAGTCGTGAGTCTACACTTCATCTCCGAAGACCTCACGTTTGTATGTATGTCTCCATGGTTGTGCCCAACAACTTAATCTGGGGCCATTGGAAGTCTCCATGGTTGTGCCCAGCAACTAAATCTGGGGCCATTGGAAGTATGTATGTATGTCTCCATGGTTATGCCCAGCAACTTAATCTGGGGCCATTGGAAGTCTCGGTTGCTCAAGAATACACCATCACAGTTTAGTATAACACACTTAAGTATAGCACAATCACGTATGTATGAAATCAAGTATAAAACCATCGAGTATAAAACAATCAAGTATAAATGTTTTTAGTATCAAGAAAGTATGTTTTGAGTATTTATACTAGTAAGCAAGTAGTGAGCATGTATCTCCCCCAAAGAGTTAAAACAAGTATAAAAAGAGTAAAAGTGGGGCTATGACTCACCTGGTGCGATAGCTACGATGACAAAAGTGGATACACAGAAATGAGGTTCGATATCTAACCGCAACCTAATATGAATGATAGTGATCTACTTAGATCATGAAAGGATGTAATGAATGCACATGCACATGATACCTGTACCACTCGTAACTTGGAAATATTTGTTATAGTCAAAGTAAAGTATTTTCCATACTTAGGAAAAATAAGTCCAACTAGGTTTATAAAAACTTGTCGTAATATATCGTATATAAAAACGTTAGTGTTATATTCCTCGTTTTGAAAACCTTAAGATATCGTCTAGTGGTCGCATAAATATACCTTGGGTCGTACGTATTTCATTTGTTAAGAATATAGTCCTTAGTAACATTTCTAGAAAGTATACCATTTAGTACGTAAGTTATTATTTCTAGTAGTGATTAAATATATATATATAGTTTTGACGATTTTAAAACATGTATAACTTGGTCGTTTTAAGCTCATTTTCCTCGTTCTTTATATCCACGGATTCGTTTTAGTATATACTAATATATTTTCGATAGCTCGGCTTCTCTAAGTTACGTCTAACGTCTCTATTTGTCCGACGAAAACTGTCAAACAGCATGCAGTTTTTCAGAAAATAGTTTTCGTCGTTAATATTCGGAAAATCATATCTCCTTCGTTATAAACTCGTTTTAGTCCGTTCTTTCGCCAAAAGCTTCGTTTTTATAAGTATTTTCTAAATCTTTGGTCAAAAATTACCCACCACCTACTGATTTTCCCACGATTTCAAAATGAGGACAGTAGGTACAATTATAGTTTCAAAAGTCATTTCTAGTGTTCCAATCTAGTTTCTAATCCAACCAAACCACTTTCAATCACCACAAATCTAGTCTAATCTTACCATACACCTTCTTAGGGTGTCATGGGTTCCTAAACATCATAAACCAAGTGGATCTAACAAGGATCTAACTATAATCTATTTTTAGGGATCAAAAGTTAGATATATATATATATAAATGAGTGGTATAACTAACATATGCATGTAGATCTTGAATAGGAATCATATGATCATCAAAATAACATGAAGAAATTATGGAAAAGAGTTTGACAACTTACATAGAAAGATTTGAGGTGATTTGATGAGAAATTGATTAATAACCTAGGGTTTTTACCACAAAACCCCAACTAGATCATGATTAGGACTTGATTAAACACTTGGATCTTGAAAGTTAATGGTTTCTTCTTGTTTGTTCTTCCTTGGCCGATCCACACAAAAGAGAGAAAAGAGAAGAAAGTTTACTAGTTTGAATTGGTGAAATGAGATGGAAATGTGAAGTATATGATATGTATTATTGGTGTAGACAACTTATGACAAGAAATTTATGAGTTAGTAGCAAATTTCAAAGGGTGTAAAATATTAGGAATGGAGGGGGGGGGGGGCGGCAATTATGGAGGGGGAAGGTTGGTGTAAGACTTTGGTGGACTTTAGGTAGTTTTAGGTATATATTATTAGTTTTAGGTGATACCGGGTACCGAGTTAACTAAAAATAAATTCTAACGAGATAAAATAAAATGTAATAAAGTTGTAAAAATTGTATAATAATATTCTTGATGAGAATTGGAAGTTAAAATAATGATCGGGTTGAAATAAAGCAAACCGACGGAGTTATAAGCTTTGACCGGAAAACGTAACAGTTGATTTGAAAACACCAGGTAAATTAATAATAAAATTTTTATATTATTATTATGAGTATAAAAATGTGTTAGGACCATAGTTGGGATTGACGGATCAATTATTTAAAATAATAGCTCATAAGATAACGTTTATTAGGTTGATAATCGTACGTGTACAGAAATGACGCAACTCACGTATAAATGACCAATTTTCTCCGGAGGTGAATAGTGTTTTATGAATAGTAAAATTTTTAAACACTTCTCAGAATATCAAACTGACCTCAAAAATGATGAATAGTAAAATGGTGAATAGTGATCGATGAATAGTAACCGATGAATAGTAAATGTGAAAGTTCGGGAAAAGACCAGAATTTACGAGTTGTGACATTATGTCCCAGCGAGATTGAAATTGTGTTTCGGGAAACGTTTGAATGATTTAGTGATCGGGAAAGTAACCAGATAAAGATCTGGATTGATTTACACTACTGATTGCTTGGAATTAAGATAATGAACCAGTATTAATAATTAAAAAATTACAGATATAATCAAACGTAAATAGTTTAAAAATCAGAAACGTCTACAGACAGATAAAGGTGAATTTTGCACAAATTAAAACTGCAGGGGGTGAAAATGAAACTTTTATAAACTTAATATTAAAAGAAAATTTAATTAAAAAGAAAATTACTTTTTTGATTATTTTATTATTTAAAATTAATTATTTAAATAAAAACTATTTAATTATTTAATTAAAACTATTTAACTTATAATAAAAAGCTTTATAATACAAAATTAAGCTAGAAAATTACAAATTTAATTTTTAAATTTCTAAAATGACTTAAAACAAATTTGGAAACTAAAAATATATTTTTTTTGTCTTTTTGTGGATTTAATATTAATTAATTACTAATTATATTAATTAAACTAATTAAACTAATTTAAATTACTAAAAATACTAAAATGACTTAGATAAATTTAAAATTTTTTATAAAACTAATTAACCATCACAGGAATCCTAAAAAATTATAAAAAGTTTATAAAAAAATAATTTTAAACTAATTTACTAATTATTTGCTTATTTATTAATTAAAAACTATTTAAACTAAATTAATTAAGAAAAATAGAAAGTGAATAGTGAAAATTGTAAAATTTTTCCTAAAATTATTTTATGATATATAGAACCTAGGAAAAATATAAAAAAGTACTGTTGTTAAAGAAAAATTAATAAAACTATTTAATTAACTAATATTACTTAATTATTAATTAAACTAATATTAATTATGATAAATACTAAATGAAAAGATAAAAATCTGAAAATTTTTATATAAATAATATGCTGATGCATGAACTTAGGAAAAATAAGAAAACACCTAAGTGCTTAATGAAAAATTACAAAAATAATCTAAAAAGCTAAAACTTCTTAAATAGAAGCTATCACTAAAATTAAAGTGGGCTTTTTCTGGTTTTTCTTTTCGAAAACTATTTATATACTGAAAACAAACAACTTTTTTGAAAACACTTTGGTTGTATCTTATTAATAAGTGGTAGTTAAGACCAAAGTTGAAACAGAAATCCTAATAAGCTAGTGAGCTTTGGATTTTTGAGCAAAAAGCTTCTAATGAGCTGCAGGTTGGTAATTAAGCTACTAACTACTGAGAAGTTCACAAAATAAGCTGAAAGAGACAGAATAAGCACAAGTACTAAGCCAGAACAATCAATAAGCACTTATACAAAACACAAGGGGCCAAACAGTCTAAATTAAGGACTTTTGGACCTCTGTAGGATCCACAGAGGATGATGGAAGTCCAAAATAAGAGTTGACTTCCAAAGCTAACCTGGTCAACTTCAAAATAAACCAATAAGCTGGGCTTATGGCTTATTGTTGAGCACTTTTTGGTCATGTGAAATTGGTGCACAAAACTGAGTAGTCAGTATAGGTTCTAAGAACAGGTCCCAAAGAAGGGTCAAATAAGCTGAGATCCAATAAGCTAGAGTCCAAAATAAGCCAAGGCCTGAAAAGCTGGACTAATAAGCTACCTAAAAATCTAAAAATCTATGAGTGGGGTCCACAGGGTAAGTCACAAAGGGACCAAGAAACTAGGCAAATGGCCCTGGTGTAGGGGAGGTTTTGAGCCCTGCACTCTCAAATAAGCTCACGCACAAGCCCCATAAAAAAATCTAAAAAATAAGCTATGCATAGATTTATGAAGTTTAGGTGGTATATTTTTATCACAAAAAGTTTCAAGGCCTGATTCCAACCACAAAAATCAAGGAAATTCACTCAAAAAATGAGTTTCTGATGAACTATGCAATTTTTGACTTTTTGTAATTTCCACCTCTGTTGACTTTTGCGAACTTTGATTGGTTTTTCTTGATAGAAAATGATGTTTAATGTTATCATAAGGCTAAATTAGGCTAAAGGGACAACTTTTAAACTAAAATGGGTGGATTTGGGATCAAAAAATCCCAACAATTAACTGTAGGGGGTTTGATAGGTGATTTTGACTTTTTATCCAAAGAACAATGGATTTTTGTGTTTTCACTGAGCTAATGAGACCTAGTGAACCATGTATGAACCAAAAACAAATACCAAATCCCACTGGAACTCAGTGGGATACCTTAAACCAAACACACCTTTTACAACCTGTTTTTTTGATTTTTGAAACAAATGGACAAAATAAGCTATGGAACTGATACACAATAATCTACTATGATATGAGAATCTGAAATAAGCACAAAGATATAAGCTTAAACTACAATCACCTAGATTTCTATATTATGCTAATTGAGACAGTTAATTATGAAAAATTGAGCACAAGGAAATTTTATGAACAAGCAAGCTTATATGAGAATCTTTGAATTTTGAAATTGCATAAACTGAATTTGTAAAAGCCAACTTGGAATTGAGACTTGAAAAAGATCTTAGATTAACTGAATTCACTTGAGATACAACTAAAAAGCTTTAAATTACACTGGAATGCTAAAACTAAGTTATACGACATACATTTTACTAAATCATACTACTCCCCCTTCATCTCTGCATCTTCTTCTATTTGTAGGGGGTAGTGGTTTGGGCGGTGGAGATGGTGGGAGAGGTGATGGGATTGTTTTACAGGCAAGTGGTGTGGGGGAGAGGGAAGGGATGGTGATGTTTGACTGTTTGACCAAGGTCAAATGTTGACCCTGGTTTTGGTATCAAAGGGGTGGGATTGGATTGGGCTGAGGGTGTTGTTTGGGCCTACGATAGGATGTACTAGATCAGGGTTAGGGATTAGGTGTTGGGTTTGTTTTGGATTTTGGGAATAAAAGGAGTCCGTTTGGTTGTAGTAAATAACAATAAGGACCAAAGTTGTAATTTTCTGTTTTTTCAAAGGCTGAACTTGTAAATCTTCCAAATTCCACTAAAGGTGCTTTCTTGCCAAGGATGAATAGTGCAAGGGCTTCTTTTGATTTTTTCCATGTTTGGAATTCCAGGGACCAAAACTGCCAATTTGTGAAACTTTAGGGACCAAACATGTAATTTCTCCAAACTTTTCACCCAAGGACTAGTTTTGCCAAAGTTCACTAATACAAGGACCATAATTGATAATTTCCAAAGTTTTAACTCCCAGGGACTAATTTTGACAATTTTGCAAAGTTCAGGGACTAGTTTTGTAAACTTTTGAAATTTTTCACCAAAGGGCTAATTATGAAAACTTGTGATTTTCAAAGGACTTTGGTTGACTTTTCTTCCAAAATAAATGCTCAGGGACTAATTTTGACAAGTTTTGAAAGTTGAGGGACTGAAACTGCCAATTATACGAACTTTGTTCGTTTTTCATTTGTTTTCAATCATTTTGCATCTGAAACATATAAAACACAATCCTGGGATATTTTCAGTATTTTGATGCATATTTGAGTGTTTTTGGATGTTTTGGCAGTTCAGATACGACAAAAATAATGAGTATTTACACAATCATCACTTGCACTTTCATATAGCCGTTTACTCATGCAACCCTGTTTTTCCCAAAAAGTTGAAAAATGATCAGAAAAGTAAAAAACAAAATGAGAAAATTTTGAAAATTTTTGCAAAAATATAATAAGTTTTGACACCTTGTTTGACTTTCCACTGGGTAGAGTAGGAAAAGAAATTTTGACTTGACTGGTCGTGTTGAGCCCTAGTTTGTTCCCTTAACTCATTAGGCTAAGCATTCGCGGATCTCATTACTTGAGATTTTAAATTTGCGGAGAACGAGAAATGATAGAAAAGTTAATTATGTGATTACATGCTAAACGTGGAATAGTTTGATTTCTTTAGAGCTCATAACGGTTATTTGTAGTTCCGTGCTCCCACAAGATTGAAAACCCAAAAATAAAATTATTAGGATTACGCGGTTCTAACATTTATTTAAATTTCAACTCATTTTACGTCTGGCATAAGCATTAAGCGGGCCTTGCATCCTTTATTCTGAAAGGCGTTTAGGTCTTGGAACTCCCCATTTTGTCTATGCCACATGAGGTTCGTAAATAAAACCATTAATAGATAATAAATGCCAAAAATAGCTGTGGTTCGACAAGCGGATCGTTGTATCCTTTATTCTGAAAGGCGTTTAGGTCTGGGAGCTACACCGTGAAGCTCCGTATGCTTGAGGCAAGTAAAAGTGAATTAATAAATAAAAAGTGCTAAAAATAACTGCGGTTCGACAAGCGGATCCTTGCATCCTTTATTCTGAAAGGCGTTTAGGTCTGGGAGTTTCACCATGAAGCTCCGTATGTTTGAGGCACAAACAAACAAACAAACATAAAAAAAATGAAAAATGAAAAATGAAAAATGAAAAATGAAAATGTAATAAATGTGGTGTGACCTTTTGAGTTAAAAGTTAAATGATTTTTAAAACCACCTAAATCTATCAGACTTTAAAACAATCAGAACGAAAATGAGAAATTGATGCGTACGATATGTGAGTGTAGCATAGGGTGTTTAAGCCTTTTCAAGTTTTAAATTTATATTTAGCCGACTTATTACTAACACACACACTTAACGAGCAGTGTACCCGATCAATATGCATATAGTGGTAAGTAGAGTGTCGAACACTAAGAATGGAACTTAATATCTAGTTAATTTAATCAGTATTTTAATATATATGTTAGTAATACAATCCTAATTTAATAAAACGAGGTTCAGCCTAAAAGGCTGGCACAAATTTAGTAAATAATAAAAAGTAAAACTAATGAGAATGAATCAGCGAATAGCAATCACGTACATAGATAGATAATTGAAACACGTAAGAAGACCTGTCCTTATAATTAAGTAGCTTGTCACTTGTTATATTGCTAGTTTTATACGATGAGTATCGTAATCTAATATGTCTCGTTGGATCCTATATATCGGCGAGTAAACCCTTAATGATTACTTATGTTTATCCTACCTTCTAGACTAAGATAACTTGGCGAGGAACAGGTATGGTAGCCCAGAAGACTCAACTAAACACAGAGGTTATCAAAGCACAATCATATAAACTTTAACCGATGGGAAAGCAATTTTAAGGGGAACAGTATGGTGGCCACAAGCCCATCAATCCTGATGGATTAAAGATTACTAATACAATAAACAAAACTACTTAATGAATTAAATACATGCAGGACCTTCTTACGGCTCTAAGATCTTTGTTTGGGTATGTCTTGTGAAGCTTCTTCGACTAAATTCGTCTCCTTAGGGTTTTCTGTACACAAAACTCGTATCTGTCTTAGGGTATTTATAGGTTCTGTCTGAGGGGTCGATGCGGCGCATGTTGATGATAGATGCGGCGCATCTACTTAACTTCGCGTAGGGCCCAAGATTATTAAATTCTGGAATATTCATACACCGCCTTTAGATGCGGCGTAACTTGTTTCTCTATGCGGCGCATGTTCTTTAACGTCTTTGATAGTTTCTAGTGAAGTCTTTAGCTGATACGCCGCATGTAGTAAATGAGATGTGGCGTATTTTGGAGTAGATCAAGTTGATTATTCTTCGTTAACAAAAGTTTCATATGCGGCGCATTTTGTAATTGGATGCGGCACATTCTTCAAAGTCAGGCAATGGTCTTCAAATTCATCTAAGTATGATGTTGCGACGTATCTGTTGAGAGAGATACGACGCATCTCTTGAATTTCAGTAGACTTTACAAATCTCGATCATTTAGCTCCATAATTCGTCCAATATCATTAACTTTCACTTATTGCTTGTTTTTACTTGAGAATCACTAAAGTAAATATAAAGACACCAATTCTCATACACAAAATAATATAAAACAAGTCAATTATATAGGATAAATGATGCTAATAAAGTGTACTTATTTGATGTCATCAAATATCCTCCCACTTGAACTTTACTTGTCCTTAAGTAAACCTTTTAGAATAAACATAATGAAAATGTATCCTTGATAGGATATTTTTACATTTAGGCACTTATTATTTTATCATAATTGCACGGCCAAACACTTAACCAATTAGAAACAAAATATTTTATTAATAAAAGCAAATCTAATCGTTTAACTGTCCGGACGTGACGAATATTCTATCATATGCTCGACAAGGATACACATCTCCCCCACTAAAGCTAAGGAGTAAATAGTCTAAAGCGATAAAAAGTGTTTATGGTTCATGGGTTAAACCTAGCTTTGTTTGAACATCTCCTGCATAAACTTAGTAGATCGCTAGCGTGAGTCCTCGACGCTTTAACTAACGGATGGTCACTAGTATGCTTCATGGATTGCTGGCGCGAGTCCTTGATCTTTTAAATGATGGATGGTCACTAATGTGTTTCTTGGATCGCTGGCGTCATACTTTCATAATGGATGGTCACCAAGTTGCACACCAGATCGCTGGTGCATCATTTAATCAACCTTAAACTCGGATGGTCACCAATTCACACACCAGATTGCTTGCGCGTTAGCTAATTAATCTAATACTTAGATGGTCACTACCTTATTCATAATTTAATATTCTTACTTGGCCATCATCATATTCGGATGCTCAAAAGCTAACAACGTATACAATAATACGGTTGGGAGTGGATAATATTTAGGCTATAAATTGGTGTAAAATAAAAAATACAAAATAAGAAACAAATAGATTAAAGTCCTAAGTGTGATTAGCATACTTCCCTACCATCCCATGAATAGGACGCATATCATTGAATAACTCATGCTTTGACTCTTTTGTATCTCACGCTTTAGGTAGACACGAATTATACTCAATAAGATCTTAGACAAAGAATAAACAATTCTTAGTTGGCATTCCCATAACTTCCAACTCCCTTTCAATCAATAAATATAATACAACAATAGTGGTGATATCAACCACTTAATAAAAAACTTTACATTATTGGTTTAAATAAACTACCAACTTCTTCTTTCTTTTTCTTTTCTAACTTTTTTGATTTTTTTTATGACTAAAGGTGTAAAATTTCACCACAATACCATCACAATAAATCTGGATAATTTTTCTTTACTTTTCAGACTTTCAGACATAATGTAATTGTTAAACTAGTAAACACACGAAAAACTGACTTAAAAATATACAATATGTACTTTCAATCCATTGCATTGTGCAATTTCCCAACCTAACCAAAGATAATGAATTTACTCACACGAACACAGGTAACGCAAGGAAACACACTTTGCCAAAGCAACTAACCACGGACTTAAATCTACAGGGTAGGCTAAGGTGTAAGGTGTAACGAAACATAGTAACAAGGTGTATAAATCCTAAAGGAATGGCTCTACGTGTTTTGCTAGGGGTATCTTACTCTAAAAATGAGAGTAAACAAGGGTTTATACGGGGGTTAACTAACCAGTGTAGTTAGTTAATATCACAAAACATATAAAGGTTTTTTGGTGTAATCCTAGAATTTTACCAATTTAGACAAGTCACTCCAATTATAAAAATAATACATATTATGATGGTCTCGAATAGTACACAAGTCAAGTTCTAAAGTTTACAAGTCACCGGCACACTCATAGATTTGTGAATTTTGAAATCACAATTTTAAAAATAAAGTCTTGTGTGCAGCTATGCAACTTAGATTAAACAAAAACATGCCAAAAATTTTTAAATTTTGATATATTACGCGCAAATTAAAGCATATTCTTGAAAAATAAGGACAAGTAAGAGTTAAGTAAAAGTTCTAATTCTCCATCCCCCCACTTAAGTTAAATAACGTCCTCGTTGTTTATTAAAGTTAAAAACAAAGGAAATTAAAAAAAATTGAACGAAAAACTCCCCTGAGATATGCTCGGTTTGATCCTCCATTATGCATTTGCCAGCAATAACTATAAATACCACCAATTATACACCTGAGTTTAAGAAGGTCGAAACTTGTACGAAATTCATTAGTGGTTAGAAAATAAAAATAAAAATAAAAATAAAATTGTAAATCATCAGGTCAGTCGATGCGCCGCATCTTATTGAGGAAGATGCGCCGTATCGAGCCTGGAATTAGTACGGGTCAGAAAGATTAGATACGTCGCATCCTTAACCAGGGATGCGCCGTATTAAATAAACTGACAGAAAGTTCAAAGTACAGAAAATAAAATGCAGAAAAATAAAGACATATATGACCTGTGCAGTAGATATGCCGCATCTATTGATGGATATGCGCCGCATCTACTAGAGGTCTGACATGATAGCAAAATAGTAAAAATAAATCCGGGTTGTCTCCCGGTAAGCACTTTTCTTTATTCCAGAGTCTTCAAGTTAGACTCACGTTCAGCTCCTATTTTGTTCTTATCACATCCCATCCTTCGTCCTTCATGCGAAAGATGCTCTCATACAATTGCGACACGTTTTCTTTAGATCTGGTTAATCTAATGAATTCTTTGGTCTTTAACACAACATACTCTTCACATGGACCCAAAGAGTATTTGACAAATACAAATCTTTCAGAGATCATCATTGGCGGGTTATGATAAGTAATTCCAAGAAGTTTCCACTTTCTTTTATTGAATCCTTCTTCGCCTTCGTTGATGAAATTAGAGTAATCATCCTTAACCAAATAGTCATCAAGTTCTTCCATTAATTTTCTTTGTGAATCATCGTAATTTTTATAAGCTTCTTAATAGGGATAATGTTTGATAGATTGATGATAATCTTGGATCTCGTTCCATTTTCTTTTTAACTCCCATTGTAATCGTCAATCCAACCTTGTATAATTATCACAATCTTTATGCACCCATTCCCAAAAAGTAGTATCCGATTCCCCCTTTACTTCTTTTAAGTACTCGATTCTACCTTTCTCTTGTAAAGCTTCTGCCCTGCGCGGGCAGTCTTTAATTTGATCGTACCAATCCTAGTCTTCGAAGTAAACATCGTTACCAACTCGTCTCATCCCAATTATGCTTCCCCCATTATAGATTCCTTCATTCTTCCAGTCACAACTTGCCATTCACAAGTTCCAAGTGTTCGTGAATGTTTCATAAGTTTTGAACCCAGGCAAGTCTCCAGTAAACACATCAGCATCGATTCTTGATGAGTGTGTAAATACTCATCATTTTTGGTCAAATATGAACTGCAAAACGTTTAAAAACACTCAAAAATGCAACAAAATACAGAAAATATCCCAAAGATCGTATTTTATATGTTGCAAATGCAAAATGATTGAAAACAAACGAAAAACGAACAAAGTTTGCATAATTGGCAGTTTCAGTCCCCCAACTATTCAAAACTTGTCAAAACTAGTCCCTGAGCATTTATTTGGAAAGAAGAGTCAACCCAAGTCTTTAAAAGTCAAAAGTAATCAAAAATGATCTTTGGGTGAAAAGTTTTCAAAAGTGTACAAGTTTGGCCCAGGAGTTTCAATTTTGGCAAAATAAGTCCTTGGGAAATTTTGTTTTTGGAAAAATCATGCATGGTCCTTGGATTATGGAAGCTTGGCAGGAAAGGATTTTGGAACACTTTGGGAAGTTACATTTTCAGTCCACGAGTTTTCAGGAGTTACATCTTTGGTCCTTGTAATTTATAAGCTACAACCAAATGGACCCTTTGATTTAAACTATTAAATCTGAAACCTAAACTTAAACCAAACCCAACACAAACACCCTTGATCCAATTCACCTAGGCCCATTTTCCCAACCCCAAGCCCAACTCACCATTTCTACATTTATAATAAAACGTATAATCCACACTTTGACCTAGGTCAAACCAATACCCCCCTTTCTCCTTCATCCCTGCCATCACCCAACAAATATTTCCCCACCACCACTCCACCACCTGCTACACGCCATCTCCCCTCCTCAAAAGCTCCAATCTCTCCATCTCCAAGGAAGAAGTCACGAGATACCAGCCATGTCATCCATCCACAACACAAAGGGCGCCAAAAATACAATTAAGGGTTGTGATGATTCCTCAAGCAATCCTAGGGTTGTGAATTGATCTCAAGAAAACACAAATCCTCCAGCTCACCTCTCCTCTCACAGAAGTAGCACAACAGAAAAAGACAAGAGAAGAAAAGTGAAACCCTAGTATAGTTCTAGTATAAATTGAATGGTATTGTAAGCCTTCAAAGGCAGTTAATTAGTGGGTTTTAGTTTCAAAGTTTTAGTTTTCTTTAAACTTCATGTACTCTTATATTTCAAATTAATTCAAGAATCTCAGTTGCTTTTTATTCACTAATAAATTTGTACTCTTATTGCATTTAAGTTCAAACGTTTACTTTAAGCTTTTTACTCATTCTTATTACTTTAACATGGTTCATAGTTGCTCATTTACTGCTCCAAGTCCGTCCCACATAGTATGATTATGCAAGTTTGTGAACCTGGTGGTTGACATTCTAAGGTCAAATCACAATTTATCCATTTTCATGTCCCTTGCAATCAACAGCTTCTGTCCCAACAGGTCAATTTTGATTCCAAATTTAGATAGGTTAGGCTTAGGATTAAGTTCCAATTTACATTTTACAAACAGTTAGCAGCGTGGGGATTAGGAGTTTAAGCTCATTTTGACATTTCTAGCTTGTTGGATAGTTTGTCTCTAGGCTGCAAATAGCACCTCTCCACCACTGCATTCCCCTGCGCATCAATCAACAGCCCCCCCACCCCCAAGCCTTTAACCCTTAGTTTAATTGTATTTAAATTAGATTTAGAGTTGGATTTAAGCTTTTATTGTTAGTGGGTAGTATAACTTTAATTAGTTTCAGCTTATCTAGGTTTGTTGTAGTTTATTGATGGCTTGACCCTGCTACTTTCCCATTTACACCACTGCTGCTCAGTTGCAAAGCAGCCCCCAACGGCCTTTTATTAATCTCATTTTTAGAATAGCTTAAATAGATTCTAGCATATAAAATTGAGTTTTACTATTTTCTTGTTGTGAGAGCTTTAATTATCTAAGCTTGTTATGGATGTTGAAGCTCTGTGGTTGGCGTAATTGAGGGCAGTTAGTACCCCACCCATACAAGCCTGCACTTATGCTTGTTCCAACTCCTCCTCGTTGGGTATTTTTTTATAGCTTCAATTTTTGTCCTTAAGCTCTGAAATTTGGTTCCTCGCTTATTTGTCAGCTTATCTTTAAGCCACTATTTTTATTTCATTTTTGGGATTTTTATTTACTGCTTATTCAGGTCTTTGAAGTTGCCCCCTCAGCCCACTGCTTCACTACGTGTGCAGCCCTATAGCTTAGGATTTTAAGTGATTGTAGTTTGATCTTGAACATTTCTTTCTATCCCATTTAGCTTATTAGGACTCCCCTGAGTTGACTTTGCATGTTCCCCTTAAGTCCAGCTTATGGTAGCTTAAGAAAGCTTACTTGGTTCATATGTTTAGGCCTGCAATTTAGGACCAAGGCTGTTTGGCCTTCTTTGGTTTGACAACAAATTCTTGGTTGTTCAAAAGTATTTTTTTTCAACTAATAAGAAAGATAAGCTGATTCACAGCTTATGTTAGCCTTGCTATTTTATAAAAGATAACGTCACACATAAAGAAATAGACTAGATATCATACAAATAGTACTTTAGGGACTATTATTGCAATATAGGCAAACTAGTAATGTTAGGAGCCTATAAATACCCCTCATGACTCTCCATGAGGGGTGTGGGAAAGTGTGTGTGTAAACATCATATTGTCATTTTAATATAAACCCTTTTCTCCACCTTTTTCTCTCTACTTTCTCTCTCTAGAATAATGGCATATTTCGATCAACCTCATCCTCCGGAAGGTGTTTCTTGGACTTAACAAGTGGCATCAGAGCTAACCGGGGGCGAATCGTGGTGTTTTTAGGTTAAAAATCGTGTTTTTTGGTGTTTTTTCTCGGAAAAATTACATTTTTTAGCAAGTTTGAAAAATTCTTACCGAGTTTGGAAATTTTTTTTCCGAGTTTGAAAATTTTTTACCGAGTTTGGAAAATTTTTTCCGAGTTTGGAAAAGTTTTTTCCGAGTTTGAAAATTTTTTCCAAGTTTGAAAATTTCTTACCGAGTTAGAAAACAATTTTACCGAGTTTGAAAACATTTTTACCGAGTTAGAAATCAAAGTTTGTGAGTTAGGATTCTGAGTTTCAAAGGTTACCGAGTTTGGTCAGATTTTACCAAGTTAGGTTATCTTACCGAGTTAGGTGGTGTTACCGAGTTAGGTGGTGTTACCGAGTTAGGTGGTATTACCGAGTTAGGTGGTCTTACCGAGTTTGGTGGTATTACCGAGTTTGGTCAACTTTACCGAGTTTGGGTTGATTTTCGAGCAATGGTTTCATGAGTTGAGTATGCTTCATATTGTTTGCCGAGTTAGGCTGGTCCAACCTTATCGTTTATCGAGTAAGGATTTCTTTTGGACTAATCTAAACGAAACTCTGCCAAAATTGAATTAGGATATCGAGTAACGAGATGGGATTTTGAGAAAGGATATATCAAAAGATTATTACATAAACAAAACCCTTACCTCATCGAATAACCTAATGTCTATATACCCTAAAACCTAACTTTCACCTTTCCTAAACACATGAGATTATTGGTAAATAAATCTTATAGATCATGATTCATTTCCTTGTTTCATTATCATCAACACCAATATATCTCAAATCACCTCAAAACACACCACGAATTGCTTAAACGATCCTGATCAAGAATCACATTCAAATGACAACGGCTAGTATTGGATTTTTGTGATTATGGGGATAATTCTTTATCACTTTTCTGGGTTTAAAGTTCATTTCACGGGCATGTGTACTTATTTATCTCAAAGTCTAGGGGTGGATGGATGCATGACTTTCGAAGATACTTGTTTGGGCAAACACTAAAGACAGTGATTAAGACTTGGATTATCTAGTTATACCCGATGTAAGGAGTTACATTGTAGTGCTCACGGGTTATAACTATCACTTAAAGGAGTTACGTTGTAGTGCTCAGTGTCACACGAAGTTGTGGATAATCAAGAGGTGATGTACGTCTTATACTTGATGGTTGGTTGGTTGAAGAGTATAGAGTACTCAGAGATTCGATGGTGTACGAACTCTCTACACCATTCTTTGTCACACCATAGTACAAGATTAAGTAACATATCTACGGGATGTTTACTTTATTGTCAGATTGGTTATACTGGGTTGTTTCTATAGTCATTGGTCATTTACTAGCTGGTTGGAATTTGAAGAGGTCGCTTATAGGTTGAAGAGAAGATAAGAGATTGTAGAACAAAGAGAGTCATATCCTATCAGCATATTCTCACAAATTATGCTTTCACGGTCTATCTACATTGCATCAGAAGTGTAAAGTACGGGTAATTTTGGCATGTACACACAATAGTATGATGATTTCGATACATCGCAACCATCAGGAGGGAGAAGAACATGCCAAAAGAAGTAGTGTTTCATCTCTAGTACGTTGGTTGTTCGAGGGAATTGTGCTTACACTAGAACCGAAGAAGTACTAATGATGTGTACATCGAAGCGTATTACCAACCTTCTGTGCAATACTATGTGAGTTATGCTATGATGCTCCCAGAATGACAATCATGGTGCAAACTCATTAGTATCTACCTAATCCGCTGCGAGATGAGAAGAGAGTTGTCAGTTTAGGAGGGAGCAGAAGAAAAAGAATAAAGGCTCACTAGTTAGGAGGGAGTAATAACCTAACTAGACCATTACAGTTGAAGTTCAGAGCTACAAAGACCTTTACCGTCAGTGTCAAAGATCATACGCCGAGATCGTCGGAAGAGAGAACTTCAAGTCTGCCTCAGTACCTAGACTACAGAGACTCTGCGCTTCAACAACGACAACATAGTTTACTATTGTTGTAATTTACATGTTTATGTGTTTATAGGTCTCATTGTATCCATTCATGTGTAACGATATCTTGGAGGGAGATTGTTAGCCTTGCTATTTTATAAAAGATAACGTCACACATAAAGAAATGGACTAGATATCATACAAATAGTACTTTAGGGACTATTATTCTAATATAGGCAAACTAGTAATGTTAGGAGCCTATAAATACCCCTCATGACTCTCCGTGAGGGGTGTGGGAAAGTGTGTGTGTAAACTTCATATTGTCATTTTAATATAAACCCTTTTCTCCACCTTTCTCTCTCTACTTTCTCTCTCTAGAACCATGATGTATTCCATCAACCGTGACCTCCGGAACGTGTTTCTTGGTCATAACAGCTTATTTCTATTTCCCAAAAGCTTTTTTTTTTTTTTTTTTTTTTTGGGTTGATCACTCTTTTTATTGTTTTATAGTTTTGCAAAAGAAATACAAAAAAAATATGTTTGTAAAAAAGTGGAGTAAGTGGGATTCGACCCACTGACCTCCTGGTACACAACAGCCCACACCAAACAAACTCCCATCCATCTGTGCTATTCACTCTTTTTGTTATTAGTTTCCTTATTTATTTATTTGATGTAGTGTTAGCTTTAAATTGCTTATTATCAACTCAGCTTATTTCTACTTATTATTTGCTTATTGTAAGTGCTTATCTTTATTTCATAATTTTTCTTAGCTTTGTTTTAGTATAATACATCTTACAAAAAAAATTTAGATTTTTAGAAGTAGTTTTAGTATTTTCTATAATTTAAGTTACTTTAAATTGTTTTTAAATCATAGTAATTAATTAAAAAAGTAAAAAAAAAAAATATTTTTCTTTTTCAAAAATTTTCTTTTATAATTAGGAAAATAAAAAAATCGTTTTCACATCCGTAGGACTAGTGTAGCATTAAATTTACTTTTTATTTTGTGCACTCGCGTTTAATTTAAATAACTTTCACGTTTTTAGTTTAGCTTACGTTTTAAGGTTTCCCAAATTCCCTATTATGTTTCCCGTAGTATCTTAGGTAGTTTTTATGTTTTAATTTTCATTCCTTGTTTATATTTCCCATCTAGGTTACGTTTATTTTATTTTCGTTCATTAATTTTCAATTTCCGTTAATTTAACGTACCATAACACCAAACAATCTTTCACAACCAAACATACAAGATTTTAATCTCGATCTTTTCACGAAGCTTTCCATTCACACCTCGTTGGGACACGACCCGGGAAATCACTTCCCGGTCTTAAAATATCACTTTCACGAGCTTACGAGGTAATCTTTTTCCTAAAACGTTTACTTGTAATTCTTCACGTCTTGTTGTCTCACGATAACATTGACATCACGTTTGCTGATAAATTGATAAATTGTTTTTGCACAAAAACACAACGAATCAAATGGCGCCGCTGCCGGGGAGGCTGTGTGTCGAAAGTCTCGATAAGGTTTTGACGATTAGTCTTGTAGAACCTTCGCAAGAAGTTACGCTTTCATAAAACTTATAAAAAAACCAAAAAAATATTTTTCTTTTGTTTCTATATATGTATTATATCTATAAAAGATAAGAAAAATACAAAAAGATTTTCCCGTTTCTTTGTTTAATAATTACAACATTAAAATCTTACCACTGCAAACCAAGGCAGAATACCTACCAACTGGGGGAGTGACCATAATAAGTTTCCAAACTAAAGATCAAAACTTGCCTTTGTATCACTTGCGTTTTGGAAAACTTTTAATCGATAAGCTTACATTAAGAGGAGTCGAAACGATATAGGGCGATCCAACGAACTTCGCCCTAGTGAGAAATCCATTCTTTTCTCCCGCTCCTTGTACGTTTATCCTTAAAGGTCAACCTTGCGTTCTTGATTATTGGTTTAAGTTCCCTTGTCGTTAAAGTGGTATTGTTTTAATTGAGTTTGTTTTTTGTGGTGCATGCGCACTCGTCGTCTACGTCAACAAGTCCATTGCAATCGCTTAACAACGTTCCAAGAAGAAGGCGTAATCGATGACGTACCAATCCAATAGTCGAACCCGAGATTCGTACTATTCCTACCATGGCGGCTGAGCCCACTATGAATGAGCTTCTCCAAGCACCCATCGAGGGTTACGGAGATGCTATCGTTGTTCCAGCCATCGTGGCTGACAACTTTGAGCTTAAGACGGGGTTGATAAACCTAGTCACCTCGCGTCAATTCTACGGTTTCCAAAGGGACGATCCTCAAGATCACATTCGATGGTTTAATAAAATCACATCCACCATCAAATGCAAAAATGTCCCTGAGGAGGCAATCAAACTTCTTCTCTTCCCGTTTACCCTCGATGGGGCTGCCAAGAATTGGCTTGACAAACAACCCCCTCGATCGATTGAAACATGGGAGGATTTGGTTAAGAAGTTTGTGAATGAATTCTTTCCTCCTTCTAAAACCACGGCCCTTAAGAATGAGATCATGAAATTCACGCAGAAATTTGATGAATCATTCGGTGAGGCATGGGACCGTTATAAGGATATGCTTCGCAAATGTCCTCATCATGGTTTCTCCGAGTTAATGCAACTTGACACTTTATATAATGGTGTGAGCCAAATTGATCAAGACTCTCTCAATGCCTCTGCGGGAGGTAATTTCTTGAATCGAACCACTAGGGATGCTTTAGTGATCATTGAGAATAAGTCTAAGGTCCGCATTCCACGAAAGCTAGCCGGTTGTTTCCCAAGTGAATGTTAGTCCTTCTACCTCATCACCCGTGGCTCAATCTAGCACCGATGCTAGGCTTGACCAACTCATGGAAGCTATTCATGCTTTGGTTCTCACCAAAAATAAGAAAGTTTCTCCTCAACCTGCCGAAGTAAAAAAGGTTGAAGTTTGTGTAACTTGTGGTGGTCCACATGCATATTACAATTGTACTGCCACCGATGGCAATCCATTTGAAGTTAATGCGATAGCCGGTAATTCTAATCAAGGAGGTAACCAATACCGTCCTCAAGTAGAACCAAACTACCGTGCTAGCAACCAAAGTGGTCCACCCGGTTTTTCTCAACCCAATAATCCAAATCGATTCAATCAAAATCAACAAAGAAATCAAAATGTTCAAAATCAATTTCATGCCCCTAATAATCAATTTTCAAATAAAGGGGGTAATTTCAATCAAGGTTTTTAGGCTCCTAATTACCAAACTCCTAATGTTGCTTCAAATGAACTTGCTAATTACATCAAAGCAAATGAGGCTAACATGAGGGGAATGCAAAACCAAATCAACACTTTGAAGAATGATTTTCAATCTTCAATGTCGAGACAAGGCAATGAGCTTAAAAATGAACTTCGAAACACTAATCACAAGATTGAACAATCTCAAAGCAAGATTGAAAACATGTTTGTTAGTCTTATGAATCAAATGAATCAAGCTTCTACTTCGGGTACTCTCCCGGGAAATACCATTCCCAACCCGAAGGGCGAATTGAAAGCTATTACTTCTCGTAGTGGTAAAGCTTATGATGGACCCTCGACTCCTATTCATCCACCAATGAAGGAAGCGGAACGAGAGCCCGAGTTTACAAAGGACAAGGTGCAACCCTCAAGCTCACGAAGTACCACACACGTCCAACCTTCGGTCGATCAAACGTCAATTCCCGAATTTACTTTTCCAAAGAGCATTCCTAAGCCTTCGATCCCATATCCTTCGAGGCTTAGTGATCAAAAACTCCGTGATCAAACTAATAATCAAATGAAGAAGTTTCTTGAGATATTTCAAAAGTTACACTTCGACATTAGTTTCGCGGATGCTCTTCTCTACATGCCCAAGTTTTCTTCCACTTTCAAGAGTCTTCTAAGTAACAAAGAGAAATTGTTTGAACTCACTAAAACTCGTTTGAATGAAAATTGTTTGGCGGTGCTTCTAAAGAAACTTCCTGAAAAATTAGGAGACCCTGGGAAATTTCTCATTCCTTGTTATTTCCAAAAGCTAGAATAGTGCTTCGCCTTGGCCGATCTTGGTGCTAGCATAAATCTCATGCCTTTCTCTATTTGGCAAAAGCTTTCACTTCCCGAGCTTACACAAATACGAATGACTCTAGAATTAGCAACCCGAACGGTTACGGTTCCAAAGGGTATTGCTGAAGATGTCTTTGTGAAGGTTGGCAAGTTCCATTTCCCTGCCGACTTCGTAGTCGTTGATTTCGATGCCGATCCTCGTGTTCCCCTCATTTTGGGAAGACCATTCTTGAAAACGGCTCGTACATTGATCGACGTCTTCGAAGGTGAAATGACTCATAGAGTTGGCGATGAAAAATTGGTCATTAACATTGAAAACACTTCAAAAGATCTTCTCGACCTTGAACGAGAAGCAATTAACCAAATTGATGTCATCGATGTTGCATGCGATGAATATTTTGAAGAAGTGTTAAATGTGCAAGGATCAATTAATTCTACCATCAATGTCTCTTCCCCCTCTCTCACTCCATTTGATGGAGGTGATTTCATTTTGGAAGAAATTGAAGCTTGTTTATCATGTGATTCTTGTGTTGATCATGATTCTATCAATCCCGAGGAAGACATACTTCTCCTTGAGAAGTTACTTAATGATGATCCATCATCTCTTCCTCCAAAAGAACTTCATAACGAGGAAGTAACAAAATGTTGAAAAAACTGATGATTTTCCTGAGGTCGAACTCAAGGAACTACCGCCTCATCTCGAGTATGTATTTTTGGAGGGTGACGATAAGTTTCCCGTCATAATTGCTAAATACTTGAATGAGGAAAACAAAGCCACTCTCCTCAAGGTTTTAAAGTCATACAAGCGAGCCATTGCTTGGAGACTTTCCGACATCAAGGATATTAACCCAGAATTTTGTATGCACAAAATTTTAATGGAGGATGACTTTAAACCGGCGGTTCAACAACAAAGAAGGGTAAATCCAAAAATCCACGAGGTTATCAAGCAAGAAGTCATAAAACTTCTTGATGCCGGATTGATTTACCCTATATCGGATAGTCCTTGGGTTAGTCCCATTCATTGTGTACCCAAGAAAGGTGGTATTACGGTTGTTAAAAATGATGATAATGAGTTGATTCCTAGTCGATTGGTAACGGGTTGGTGTGTTTGCATTGACTATCGAAAGTTGAATGACGCCACCCGCAAAGACCACTTTCCTCTACCTTTCATGGATCAAATGCTCGTAAGATTGGCAGGAAACGAATACTATTGTTTCCTTGACGGTTTTTCGGGTTACTTCCAAATTCCCATCGATCCTCAAGATCAAGAGAAAACGACTTTTACATGCCCATATGGAACATTTACTTATCGATGAATGCCTTTTGGCTTGTGCAATGCTCCGGGCACGTTTCAAAGATGCATGATGGCCATTTTTCACGACATGATCGAGAAAACAATGGAGGTCTTCATGGATGATTTTTCGGTCGTTGGGAATTCAGTCGAATCGTGTCTCACCAATTTAGACAAAATGCTTCAAAGATGTGAAGATACCAATCTTAGTCTAAATTGGGAGAAAAGTCATTTCATGGTCAAGGAAGGCATTGTCCTTGGTCATAAGATTTCTAAGAGCGGGATTGAGGTTGATAAAGCTAAAATCGATGTCATTGCTAAACTTCCTCCTCCCACAACTGTTAAAGGTGTTCGGAGTTTTCTGGGTCATGCCGGCTTCTATCGTAGATTCATTCAAGATTTCTCGAAGATAGCTAGGCCTATGACCCGACTTCTTGAAAAAGAAACTCCGTTTGTCTTTTCTGATGAGTGCATCAAAGCTTTTCAAACTCTCAAGAAAAAGCTTACCGAGGCACAAATTTTAGTTGCCCCCGATTGGGACCTACCTTTTGAACTTATGTGTGATGCAAGTGACTTTTCCATAGGTGCGGTCTTGGGGCAACGAAAAACCAAACACTTTTTGCCGATTCATTATGCAAGCAAAACCTTAACCGAAGCTCAAGCTCACTACACCACAACGAAAAAAGAATTACTAGCCGTGGTGTATGCGTTTGAGAAGTTTCGGCCATACTTGATCTTGACTAAATGCATAGTGTACACGGATCACTCGGCTCTCAAGTATCTCTTTGCCAAACAAGATGCAAAGCCGAGATTGCTCCGTTGGGTTCTCCTCCTACAAGAATTTGATATCATTATTCGTGATAAGAAAGGAGCCGAGAACCTCGCTGCTGATCATCTTTCCCGATTGGAAAACCCTCATCAAGGTGTCCTTGAGAAAAAGGAAATAAATGAAACGTTTCCTCTTGAGACACTTAATGTGGTTTCTTGTCGTGGTAATTCTAGTACCCCATGGTTTGCCGACTTTGCAAACTACCATGCGGGGAATTTTGTTGTCAACGGGATGTCGTCCCCCCAAAAGAACAAATTTTTCAAAGATGTGAATCATTACTTTTGGGACGATCCCTATTTGTTTAAGATCTGTGCGGATCAGGTTATTCGTAGGTGTGTTCATGGCCACGAAGCCATGGAGATTCTTAAGGCTTGTCATAATGGACCCACCGAGGGTCATCATGGCTCGAATTACACTGCTCAAAAATTATTTGATTCCGGTTTTTATTGGCCCACAATTTACAAAGACGCCCATGACTTAGTCAAATCTTGTGACTCATGTCAACGTCAAGGAAAGATAACACAACGGGATGAAATGCCACAAAATGTCATCCAAGTTTGTTAAATCTTTGATGTTCGGGGCATTGACTTTATGGGGCCATTCCCGTCTTCACGAGGGAACAAGTACATACTCGTGGCCGTTGACTATTTGTCGAAATGGGTCGAAGCCAAAGCTCTCCCAACCAACAATGCCCGAGTAGTTGTAAAAATTTTAAAATCTCTCTTTGCTAGGTTTGGAACTCCCCGCGCTATCATTAGTGATCGCGGTACTCACTTTTGCAATGACCAATTTGCAAAAGTCATGCTCAAGTATGGTGTCACTCACCGACTTGCTACCGCTTATCACCCATAAACAAGTGGGCAAGTGGAGGTTTCAAACTGTGGATTAAAAAGAATTCTTGAAAGGACCGTAGGCGAAAACCGTGCCTCTTGGTCGGACAAGTTAGATGACGCTCTATGGGCTTTCCGCACGGCTTATAAAACACCCATCGGGTGTACCCCTTATAAGCTTGTATATGGAAAAGCGTGTCATCTACCGATTGAACTCGAGCACAAAGCTTATTCGGCCTTAAAGAATGCTAACTTCGATCTCAAGTCTGCGGGTGATCATAGGAAAGTTCAACTCAATGAACTAAATGAACTTCGTGATCAAGCTTACGAAAACTCTTTAATCTATAAAGAGAAAATGAAGAAGATCCACGACTCCAAAATCAAGAACCGCGTTTTCAACGTTGGTGACCGAGTCCTTCTTTTTAACTCTAGATTGAAGATATTTTCGGGTAAGCTCAAAACCCGCTGGACTGGACCTTTCACCGTTGCTAAAGTTTTTCCTTATGGTACCGTCGAGTTATCTTAAAATGACGGTCCAAATTTTAAAGTAAATGGGCATCGGTTGAAGCACTACTTTGGAGGGGACATACCACCCTTGGTTATCCCGGACCTCCAAACTTTCCCCATGGACCAATGAATTCGGGGTCGAGTCAAGCTAGCGACTCGGTAAACAAAAACAGTAGCACAACATGGATTTTCACCCATCTTTCTAACTTCTTCCTCTTTTCTAAAAACTAGTGTGGGGGAGTACCTACACTCAAAAAAAAATTTAAAAATAAAATAAAATAAAAACCCACACTTGCCCAAATATAAACTTTTTATATTCCAAAATATCGGCATAAAGGCCGGTACTTTGAATATTGAGGGCAATATTCACTTCTAAGTGTGGGGGGGGGGGGGGGGGGGGGGTAAATTCTGGCGAATTTAATCACTTTTGTGCCATAATACCCCCGTTTTGACCAAATTTTTTTTTGTGGAAGTGCTTTGCACTTACACAACAAAAGGTTATCAGTCCACCACGTCTAACATAAGGACTGGCTAATCCAGGAGCAAACGACTCTTGGTAAAGATATCTCAAATCCGTTTATGGTTGGCAATTTGCCAAAAATTGTATGGTATTAAACTCACCATATTCTAAAAAGTAAAAGAGTTGGCTAGCCCGCAAGTTTATGGCTTGTGGTAAAGGCAGTGGAATACCATAATTGGTAATCAACTCACCAAGATGTTGACTGTGTCCATCAAGAGTTGGCTAGCCCAAAAGCAAATGGCTTTTGGTAAAGACAAATCAAAACCATTGGAAGCTTATGGTTTGCTAAAAATCATATGGTTATCGGTGTACCATAGTTCTTACTTGAACCGAAACATTTGGCTACTCCAGAAGTAATGGCTTTTGGTAAAGAGACTTCAAATCCATTAAAATTTCACAAACGATTGCTAGGGACTACCAATAGTTTAGTGTGGGGGATTGATGAGTGTGTAAATACTCATCACTTTTGGTCAAATATGAACTGCAAAACGTTTAAAACACTCAAAAACGCATCAAAATACAGAAAATATCGCAAAGATCGTGTTTGATATGTTGCAAATGCAAAATGATTGAAAACAAACAAAAAACAAACAAAGTTTGCATAATTGGCAGTTTCAGTCCCCTAACTATTCAAAACTTATCAAAACTAGTCCCTGAGCATTTATTTGGAAAGAAGAGTCAACCCAAGTCTTTAAAAGTCAAAAGTAATCAAAAATGATCTTTGGGTGAAAAGTTTTCAAAAGTGTACAAGTTTGGCCCTGGAGTTTCAATTTTGGCAAAATAAGTCCTTGGGAAATTTTGTTTTTGGAAAAATCATGCATGGTCCTTGGATTATGGAAGCTTGGCAGGAAAGGATTTTGGAACACTTTGGGAAGTTACATTTTCAGTCCACGAGTTTTCAGGAGTTACATCTTTGGTCCTTGTAATTTATAAGCTACAACCAAATGGACCCTTTGATTTAAACTATTAAATCTGAAACCTAAACTTAAACCAAACCCAACACAAACACCCTTGATCCAATTCACCTAGGCCCATTTTCCCAACCCCAAGCCCAACTCACCATTCCTACGTTTATAATAAAACGTATAACCCATACTTTGACCTAGGTCAAACCAATACCCCCCTTTCTCCTTCATCCCTGCCATCACCCAACAGATATTTCCCCACCACCACTCCACCAACTGCTACACGCCATCTCCCTTCCTCAAAAGCTTCAATCTCTCCATCTCCTAGGAAGAAGTCACGAGATACTAGCCATGTCATCCATCCACAACACAAAGGGCGCCAAAAATACAATTAAGGGTTGTGATGATTCCTCAAGCAATCCTAGGGTTGTGAATTGATCTCAAGAAAGCACAAATCCTCCAGCTCACCTCTCCTCTCACAGAAGTAGCACAACAGAAAAAGACAAGAGAAGAAAAGTGAAACCCTAGTATAGTTATAGTATAAATTTAATGGTATTGTAAGCCTTCGAAGGCAGTTAATTAGTGGGGTTTAGTTTCAAAGTTTTAGTTTTCTTTAAACTTCATGTACTTTTTTATTTCTAATTAATTCAAGAATCTCAGTTGCTTTTTATTCACTAATAAATTTTTACTCTTATTGCATTTAAGTTCAAATGTTTACTTTAAGCTTTTTACTAATTCTTATTACTTTAACATGGCTCATAGTTGCTCATTTACTGCTCCAAATCCATCCCACATAGTATGATTATGCAAGTTTGTGAACCTGGTGGTTGACCTTCTAAGGTCAAATCACAATTTATCCATTTTCATGTCCCTTGCAATCAACAGCTTCTGTCCCAACATGTCAATTTTGATTCCAAATTTAGATAGGTTAGGCTTAGGATTAAGTTACAATTTACATTTTACAAACAGTTAGCAGTGTGGGGATTAGGAGTTTAAGCTCATTTTGACATTTCTAGCTTGTCTCTAGGATGAAAATAGCACCTCTCCACCACTGCGTTCCCCTACACATCAATCAACAGCCCCCCCCCCCCCCAAGCCTTTTAACCCTTAGTTTAATTGTATCTAAGTTAGATTTGGAGTTGGTTTTAAGCTTTTATTGTTAGTGGGTAGTATAACTTTAATTAGTTTCAGCTTATCTAGGTTTGTTGTAGTTTATTGATGGCTTAACTGACCCTGCTACTCTCCCATTTACACCACTGCTGCTCAGTTGCAAAGCAGCCCCCAGCGGCCTTCTTTTAATCTCATTTTTGGAATAGCTTAAATAGATTCTAGCGTATAAAATTGAGTTTTACTATTTTCTTGTTGTGAGAGCTTTAATTATCTAAGCTTTTTATGGATGTTGAAGCTCAGTGGTTGGCGTAATTGTGGGCAGTTAGTACCCCACCCATACAAGCCTGCACTTATGCTTGTTCCAACTCCTCCTCGTAGGGTATTTTTTTATTGCTTCAATTTTTGTCCTTAAGCTCTGAAATTTGGTTCCTAGCTTATTTGTCAGCTTATCTTTAAGCCACTATTTTTATTTTATTTTTGTGATTTTTATTTACTGCTTATTCAGGTCTTTGAAGTTGCCCCCTCAGCCCACTGCTTCACTACGTGTGCAACCCTATAGCTTAGGATTTGAAGTGATTGTAGTTTGATCTTGAACATTTCTTTCTATCCCATTTAGCTTATTAGGACTCCCCTGAGTTGACTTTGCATGTTCCCCTTAAGTCCAGCTTATGGTAGCTTAAGAAAGGTTACTTGGTTCATATGTTTAGGCCTGCAATTTAGGACCAAGGCTGTTTGGCCTTCTTTGGTTTGACAACAAATTCTTGGTTGTTCAAAAGTATTTTTTTCAATTGATAAGAAAGATAACCTGATTCACAGCTTATTTCTGTTTCCCAAAAGCTTTTCTTTCTTTTTTTTGGGTTGATCACTCTTTTTTTTGTTTTATAGTTTTGCAAAAGAAATACAAAAATAAATAAATAAATAAATAATAATAATAATAATAAAATATGTTTGTAAAAAAGTGGAGTAAGTGGGATTCGACCCACTGACCTCCTGGTGCACAACAACCCACACCAAACAAACTCCCATCCATCTGTGCTATTCTCTCTTTTTGTTATTAGTTTCCTTATTTATTTATTTGATGTAGTGTTAGCTTTAAATTGCTTATTATCAACTCAGCTTATTTCTACTTATTATTTGCTTATTGTAACTGCTTATCTTTATTTCATAATTTTTCTTAGCTTTGTTTTAGTATAATACATCTTACAAAAAAAATTTAGATTTTTAGAAGTCGTTTTAGTATTTTCTATAATTTATGTTAGTTTAAATTGTTTTTAAATCATAATAATTTATTAAAAAAGTAAAAAATATATATATTTTTTTTTTCAAAAAATTTCTTTTATAATTAGGAACATAGAAAAATCGTTTTCACATCCGTAGGACTAGTGTAGCATTAAATTTACTTTTTATTTTGTGCACTCGCGTTTAATTTAAATAACTTTCACGTTTTTAGTTTAGCTTACGTTTTAGGATTTCCCAAATTACCTATTATGTTTCCCGTAGTATCTTAGGTAGTTTTTAAGTTTTAATTTTCATTCCTTGTTTATATTTCCCATCTAGGTTACGTTCATTTTATTTTCGTTCGTTAATTTTCAATTTCCGTTAATTTAACGTACCATACCACCAAACAATCTTTCACAACCAAACATACAAGATTTTAATCTCGATCTTTTCGCGAAGCTTTCCATTCACACCTCATTGGGACACGACCCGGGAAATCACTTCCCGGTCTTAAAATATCGCTTTCACGAGCTTACGAGGTAATCTTTTTCCTAAAAGGTTTACTTGTAATTCTCCACGTCTTGTTGTCTCACGATAACATTGACATCACGTTTGTTGATAAATTGTTTTTGCACAAAAACTCAACGAATCAATCATAATCAAACAAATTAGTCTCAATTCTAAATAACTCACCCGCCTCATCTTCCATCTCTTCTTCATTGTTCTCCGCTCTCCAGTAACTCAGAGTTATTCCTTTAAAAGTGAACCCATTCTATCAGGATAGCGAAACTTAGATCTTAACCAACGGGTGAACTCGGGACTAAATTCTTCCAAAAACTTAAATTTAAGCTCAACCCAACTGGTGATAGATTTTGTAGGCTCTTTGTTCAACCAACACTTTGCCTCCCCTGCTAGTGTAGATGGAAAGATCCGAAGCATGAATTGGTTGTAGGTCATATTCTTTGTTCTGTAGAGGTTAGCAATTTCAAGGGTTCTTTCAATGTGCTTATTTGCATCTTCTTTTTCAATGTGCTTATTTGCATCTCCTTAATGTCAGGATTGTCAAAGGTTTGATGAGTTCTTTAACAGAGCTCCGGGTTATGCACTTCCTGAAATTCAGCACAAAAACATCAGCAGGATAGGTTTTATGAAGTATAAAATCAGAAAACAAGTAATGAAAACGGAATACGAAAAATAAAAGAAGCTAATATCTGCTGTCGATTTGCCGCATCCTAGAAATAGGATGCATCGTATCTTATTACGTTAAAGATTAAATCAGTCTTTTATTCAGAAAAACGATACGTCGTATCTGTGAAAACAGATGTCGTATCTCAGTTTATAAATTCAAAAATTTGTTTTTAATAAATAAATAGATGCGCCGCAACTGTCGAAACAGATGCGTCGTATCTTGTTAGGGTTTTGAAAATTTTCTGATTAAAAACATAATACATCGTATCTAAGGGATAGATGCGTCGTATTTCAAATTTTAAGTTTACGCTGTATATAAAAATAGAAAACGCAATGCGCCGTATCTGATAAATCAGATGTGTCGTATCGTTTAGATCAGCAAAATATAGCAGAGAGCAGTAATACAGAAAAATAAAAATAAAAATAAAAATAAAAATAAAAACAAACAAACAAACAAACAAACAAGAAAAAATAAAATATGCAAAATATACAATGAATGCAATCTATACTAATATACAACAAAGTTAGTGGTTAGAATCTAATTAAATTACTAATCAAATAAACAGATATTAACAATTCATTCCCCAGCAGCGGCGCCAAAAACTTGATGCGTGCGATATGTCAGTGTAGCATAGGGTATTTAAGCCTTTTCAAGTTTTAAATTTATATTTAGCTGACTTATTACTAACACACACACTTAACGAGCAGTGTACCCGATCAATATACATATAGTGGTAAGTAGAATGTCGAACACTAAGAATGGAACGTAATATCTAGTTGGTTTAATCAGTATTTTAATATCTAAGTTAGTAATACAATCCTAATCTAATAAAACGGGGTTCAGACTGAGAGGCTGACACGGATTTAGTAAATAATAAAATGTAAAACTAATGAGAACGAATCAGCGAATAGCAATCACGTACATAGATAGATAATAGAAACCCGTAAGAATACATGTCCTTATAATTAAGTAGCTTGTCACTTGTTATATTGCTAGTTTTATATGATGAGTATCGTCATCTAATCTGTCTCGTTGGATCCTATATATCGGCGAGTAAACCCTTAATGATTACTTATGTTTATCCTACCTTCTAGACACTAGCTAAGTAGGCGAGGAACAGGTATTGTAGCCCAGAAGACTCAACTAAACACAGACGTTATCAAAGCACAAATATAATTCACCAAAAACATCAATCATATAAACTTTAACCGATGGGAAAGCAATTTTAAGGGGAGCAGTATGGTGGCCACAAGCCCATCAATCCTGATGGATTAAAGCTTACAAATACAATAAACAAAACTACTTAATGAATTAAATACATGCAGGACCTTCTTACGGCTCTAAGATCTTTGTTTAGGGCGTGTCTTGTGAAGCTTCTTCAACTGAATTCGTCTCCTTAGGGTTTTCTGTACACAAAACGCGTATTTGTCTTAGGGTATTTATAGGTTGTGTCTGAGGGGTCAATGCAGCGCATGTTGATGATAGATGCGGCGCATCTACTTAACTTCTCGTGGGGTCCAAGATTATTAAATTTTGGAATATTCGTACACCACCTTTAGATGCGGCGTAACTTGTTTCTCTATGCTGCGCATGTTCTTTAACATCTTGGATAGTTTCTAGTGAAGTCTTTAGCTGATACGCCGCATGTTGTAAATGAGATGCGGCATATTTTGGAGTAGATCAAGTTGATTATTCTTCTTTGACCAAAGTTTCATATGCGGCGCATGTTGTAACTGGATTTTGACGCATTCTTGAAAGTCAGGCAATGGTCTTCGAATTTATCTAAGTATGATGTTGCGACGTATCTGTTGAGAGAGATATGGCGCATCTCTTGAATTTCAGTATGTTGACATAAATAATGCCTAAAAACATTGTTAACATTCATCGACATCTCTATGTTTTGATAATCACAAAACGTAAATCCATTGAACTAAAAATTATGCCGTAAACAAGTATTTAGCGATAAATATTTCACTTTACATCCAAATCACTTAAGGTATGGATAAACAAAGTATTTATTGTATTCTATGATCAAAGAACATTTTCTCAATTACTAGAATTTTTATAAAATGTCACAAACATTTTATATCTTTTACAAAATCATTTTTGGAATTAAAAGAATATGTTAAAATCATTATAAATATATGAATTCAAATTTTTAACCAAAAATGACAAATTTAACCCAGAAAAACCTTCCCCACAAAAGAACAAAAATGTCCAACGTTCTGGAGTGGCGGCCCCCTTAATTCCTTAGGCGGCCCCCTTAATCATTAAGGGGACCAGCCCCTAATTAAAAGGACCGGCCACGCTCCAGAATAGTAAATCTTTGCCTATAAATACTGGTTCATTCCCACAGATTTTCCTCACCTTTTGCACCCCAAAACTTTCTGATCTCCCCATTCCCATTACCTAAAATCCTTTGATCATATATACATTATTCTTTGTTTCAAAGTAATCCAAGCCTCACTCTTTCAACTGCAAAAGAAGAATACTTCAATCTACCAAGATAAGAAGTATTACAACTTGTTGTAACCTCCACATCCAAGTTGTTAGAGTATCATTCATTATATCTATTTATTTGTGTAACTAGTTGTGAATATTTGATAGAATTTAGATTAGCAAGTTGTGTTGATATTGTGAAGTAAGATAGTTGTAAAGAAGAAGTTGTGTATATTAAGTAGATAGGTGTGAAGAAGTAGTAGTGAAGACTTATTAGTGACTAGGTGTGAAGAAGAAGTAGTGAAGATTTATTAGTGACTAGGTGTGAGAAGTATTGGTGTGATTTAGTATTGACTAGGTGTGGAGAAGTTGTGTAGAAGGTGTGACTAAGTTGTGGTGTGTAAATTGGTGTGTAAGGTTTTCTCCGCCATAAGGGAACTTGTTGACATAGTGAAGAAAACTCTCGAGTTAGGTGCTCGGGGAGTGGAGTAGGGCAAGGTAGATGTCCTTGTAGCCGAACCACTATAAATCTCTTGTCTCGCGGTTCAATCTTTCCATCTCTCACTTATTTCATTACTTACATTATTATAGCTTTAGTATTTAATTTTAGTTGTTTATATTGTGCAAGACTTGAATTCACATAATATGGAATCTACATTTTTGAAAGTAAACAAAACGCGTAAACAAACCTTTTATAACAAATTAAAAAGACGTAAAACTATTCAACCCCCCTTCTAGTTTTCCACAATTGGTATCAGAGCCACGTCAAGCGAAATTCTTAAAACATATTGTATTTTAAAACTTGCAATGATCTATGGAATCTGAAAAATATTTAGAAGGGCAATCTATGCTAAGACCACCACTATTTGAAAGTGATGGATTTTTATATTGGAAAAATAGATTCAAAACTTATGTGAAATCTGAAGATCTTGATCTTTGGCATATTATTACATTTGGTGATTTTCCCCATGTTCAAAATAATCTGGAAACTAAAATGGATGAAATTGTACCTTTTGAGAAACAAAATGATGATTTGAAAAAGAAACTAGCAAAAAATAACGAAGCCAAAATGGTAATTTATAATGCATTACCGCGTAAAGAATATGAAAGAACTTTTATGTGTGAAACCGCAAAAGAAATTTGGGATTCACTACTAATCACTCACCAAGGTAACAGTCAAGTCAAAGATAACAAAATAGATCTTCTTGTACAACAATATGAACAATTTACAATTTTGGAAGAAGAATCAATAGATAGTGCTTTTGCAAAATTTAACACTATTATCACAAGTTTAAAAGCACTTGATGAGACTTTTTCTAGTAAGAATTGTGTCAGGAAATTTCTTAGGTCATTGCATCCAAAACGGCGAGCTAAAGTCACGGCTATTGAAGAATCAAAGAACTTGATGACGTTATCACTCGATGAGCTTATAGGAAATTTGAAGGTTGATAAGGCGAAAAGTGTACCGCTTTTGGGGGGTCATTTAAGCCCGAATTCGTAATTATTTGATCAATTATTGCCCTAAATCATTCCTTTTGGCATTTTAGGTACTTTCTAGATTGCAAAAGGAAGCATTTTGGACGCTTTTGGAGTGAAAAAGTAAAGAAAACGACAAAGTCTCAAAATCCTTGCTGGGAACAGTACCTGACGGCGTCAAGGCAATGCAAGTGACGGCGTCAAGAGTGGCAAAAGAGGTGGATGTGGAAAATACACATAACGGCCCAGAGCATTCTCAAGGAAATTTGGCCTGACGGCGTCACCAAGGCCGTCAGGGTCAAAACACATGTGACGGCCCAGGGTAAATTTACACATGACGGCGTCAGAAGTGGATCTAGGCAATACGAATTTTATCTTGGCGGTGAGTTGACGGCGTCACAAGCTAAAATGTGACGCCGTCAAGGTGTAAAATCTCTATATAGTTTTCTGATTTTCATTCATAAAAGGTGAAACTTTTGGAGAGCTTCTTTGTGAAAACCCTTGACGAATTTTCTGTAATAATAAGGGTTTCAACCCTTGTTCCATCCATGTTCAATTGAAGATAAGTTTTCCAATAATCATACAATATGTCTATGTGTTGTGTGATTCTATCTTATGCTTTTCTTTTTTTTAACATGCTAGGCTAGGTTTTTATTGTGTTTGCATAGATGTAATGAAACCTAGATGTTGATTATTGGTTGATGGTTTGTTTATAGTTGTTGTGGATGATTGTATTCGATGTTAGGCTTAAGAAAACTGGCAGACTTCCAATTGGTAACTTGCTTGAACATCTTAAGAAACATGATCGGAGGTGTACTATGATTTATGGTTGTATTTAATGCATGAGCGAATTCTAGTGATCACATGTTAGGAGCTTTTAGTCGGCTCGAGATAGGAATGAAGTAGGAGCTTATAGAGTTAGGGAATTTCGTATACGGCCCTACGACTAGTATTAAGGAATATAACCTGTCATCCATGCAATTGTAACAAGCTAATCAACCGGTAAAAGATATCTAGGGAGTAGTGAAATCTAAGTAAACACATTTTCTATTATTATTGTTTACACCACAAATTAGTTTTAGTTTATTTTATTTTATTTTGATTGCATCTTTAGTTAATTGGGTTAGTTGACTAGCAAGTAATTCCGCCCACTCCTTCAAAACCTGAGATTTTACTTGCTTTCATAAAACATAAAAATACAAAAGGAATCATCCCTCACCTTTAGACCTAGTTTAGTAGACTTTTTAATCCTAGCGAACACTATTCCTGAGTTGAACGATCAATCACCCGGTACTTGTCACTATACTATACTACAACGAACAGGTACACTGCCTGGTGGAGATTGCAAGCTTCTCAAGATCCCTTGAGAGGTAAAACCTTTTCTGAGGGTGCAATCCACGCATCAAGTTTTTGGTGCCGCAGCCCGGGGAATAGTTACTGTTTTGGGACGATTGGGACTCATGGGTAAAGTACTTGTGTGATGAAGTAATGAGGAAGAACATCAAATTATTACCCCCATATGTGCACTAATCTTAAAAAGTACTTCAAGTGTTTTGATTATCTTAATTCGAGTCATTAGAATAGTTTAATGTAAAGTATGTAAAAATTCAAGTGTAAGGGGAATATACATTCCCTATGATGTATTATTTTGGATGGTAGGGTAAAAGTGTATGCAAAAAAAAAAAAATCAAGAAAAAGAAAAAAAAAATAGAAAAAGAAAAAGAGAAAAAAAAAACATACGGACTACCATCCCGTTTCATTCTATGTTTGTTTTATGTTTTTGTTGTTTTAGATTTATTAGCTTAAGTCGAGTCGAGTCTTGGCTTAGCAACGCTATATTGTACATGTAATTAACCAAGATGATTAACTCGCCACCAGTAAATATTGCCTTTATCTAACAAAACCGTGTTTTCCATATCCCTACACCTAACGTTATAACCCTTTAAAAGACATCTTTGATAGTTTATCCTAGGTGCTTACGCCAAGTGGTGGAGGTTTGATTCTTTCCCAAGCCTATGGTAATCTATTTGCTATGACAGGTAGTGAGAGATGTTTTCTATTTCCATATTGTGATACATACTTTATTACACCCGAGAGATCTGAGTATTTAAACACTATTTGTGAGGTGCTAGTGTATAACCTCCGTGCTTGTTTTTGGTTTTTTAGTGGAACGATTATTTGTTGTAATTACTTTTATATTAGTGTTAAATGACCCCTAACTTGTATTTTGATTAGAATAAAAGCGCATTTGCTTGAGGACAAGCAAATCTCAAGTGTAAGGGTATTTGATGAGGCGAAAAGTGTACCGCTTTCAAGCGGTCATTTAAGCCCAAATTCGTGATTATTTGATCAAATATTACCCTAAATCGTTCCTTTTGTCATTTTAGGTACTTTCGAGGAGAAATCTGGAAAAGGAAGCATTTTGGATGTTTTTGGAGCATAAAAGTGAAGAAAACGGCAAAGTCTCAAAATTCCTTGCTGGAACAGTACCTGACGACGTCAAGCCATAACACATGACGGCGTCAAGAGTGACAACAGAAGTGGATGTGGAACTTATAACGTGACGGCCCAGAACATTTTCTTTGTTAATGGCCTGACGGCGTCACCAGGGCCGTCAGGGTCCAAATACAAGTGACAGCCCAGAGTAGATTTGCACATGAAGGCGTCAAGACTGGATCTAGGCATACGAATTTCACTTTGGCAGCGAGTTGACGGCGTCAGAGGCTAATACATGACGCCGTCAGGATGCTTAGTCTATATATATTTTTCCAATTTTTCATTGTAAAGTGTAGAACAAATTATGGAATACTAAACACAAACCCTAGGTCGAATTTCCTGTATATTGAAGGGGTTTCAAACCCTTCTTTCTTTCATGTTTGAATAAAGATAAGTACTTTAATAATCATTCAATATGTCTATGTATTGTTTGATTCTATCTTATGTTTATCTTTCTTTTAACATGTTAGGCTAGGTTTTTATTGTGTTTGCTTAGATGTAGTGAAACCTAGATGTTGATTATCGGTTTATGGTTTGTTTATAATTGTTACGGATGATTGTATTTGATGTTAGGCTTAAGAAAACTGGCAGACTTCCATTGGTAACTTGCTTGAACGTCTTAAGAAACATGATCGGAGGTGTACTACGATTTTTGGTTGTATTTAATGCATAAGTGAATTCTAATGATCCCATGTTAGGAGCTTTTAGTCGGCTCGACATAGGAGTGAAGTAGGATCTTATAGAGTTAGGGAATATTGTACACGGCCCTACGACTAGTATTAAGGAATATAACCCGTCATCCATGCAATTGTAACAAGCTAATCAACCGGTAAAAGATATCTATGGAGTAATGAAATCTAAGTAAACACAACTTTTCTCATTATTGTTTCCACCACATTAGTATATTAGTTTAATTTTCATTTCTGTTATTTTATTTTGATTGCATCTTTAGTTAATTGGGTTAGTTGGCTAGCAACTAATTCCACCCACTCCTTCAAAACCCGAGATTTTACTTGCTTTCATAAAATATAAAAAAAAAATACAAAAGGAATCATCCCTCACCTCTAGACCTAGTTTAGTAGGCTTTCTAATCCTAGCGACACTATTACTGAGTTGAACGATCAATCCCCCGGTACTTGTCACTATACTATACAACAACGATCAGGTACACTGCCTGGTGGGGGTTGCAAGCTTCTCAAGATCCCTTGAGAGGTAAAACCTGTTGCGAGGGCGCAATCCCCAGTATCAAGATGGATTCCCAACTAGGAGTCTCTCGGAATTGATAGAAGATGATCCCTTTTTAGGAGAAAACTTCAACTCACCCATTGACCCAATTGAACTAGGTAAGGTTATGATAAAAGGAGCACACCCGTTTGAGCATATAATTCATTCACCACTCTTTCCTCACGAGGCATACTTCCACCGAGATGGTGTGTATCGCTACTTCCACCCACACTTAATACTAAGTGTAGGGAGCACCCCCCCCCCCTTATCTCCATTAAATAAGGGAAGAGTCAGGCTCGTGACTCGAACAAAAACAAGCGCTTCTTGGGAGGCAACCCATGTTTTATTTGTTTTGATTGTTTGTTTGTTTGATTTTATTTGTTTCTGTATGCATGTTTTATTTTTATTGTTTGTGGATCATGGTTCAAAGTAAATTGTGAAAATGCTTTATTTTGTTTTTAACTTCGTCTTAATTACATATAAAGGTATTTTGCGAAAGCTAAGTGTAAGGGAAACCCAAATTTGTTTGTAAGAACGAAATTGGACATGAACCACAACAATATTAAATGAACATGTGTATTAGTAATTGTTTGAGTCAAATGCTTGTATCGAGTCATAATGATGTTTTGCAGGATTTTCCAGGAAGTAAGGCATAAGTTTTTTCAGAAATTTTCCAGAAACTTAACATGAGATTTTTGCAGGAGCATTCTAACAGCGTCAGGAGTTAAAACCTGACGGCGTCAGGTATAAAAATTCTAAAAAATTTTGCGAGTTTTGTTCATACCGGAGTCTTAAAGTTTTTGTTGATTCTTTAGTTTTATAAACTCCAGGAAATCTGCAAGCATTCATTCCACAAGCATTATATCTTAATTTGTTTTCTAGGATTTTATATATATATAGATCGCCGCCAATTTTACGTGAGGTTTGCCTTGATTGTTTTCTCAGGTTTAACAGGTTACATTGGACAAGAGGATGATTTATATTTCTGGAGGGAAGCTTTCAAAGTTCATTTTCTTGGAAGAAGATCTAACCTTGTTGACACACTATGCACACCGAACGAATCAGGGGAGTATTTGTTTTCATTCTTTTACCTTATTTTCTTTTACATCTTTTTATTGAATATTGGGGACAATGTTTAGCTTAAGTGTAAAGGAAGGGTAAATGATGATACTTTTGAGAATACAATTATGCTTGAGTTTGTTTGTTCAATAGTAGGTGTGTAATAAAACTAAGAGAAATACTTGTTAGGGCAATTTTAGCGCCAAATTTAAAATTTTTTACAACATTTAGGAGTGAAGCTTTAGCCTTAATGAGCGTATCATGGATAGAAGTTGTATAACTAGCACAAAAACCGTACCACTCAGAAAAATTTTCCACCCAAAATATGTGAGGTTCGCCTTTAGATTTGTTAGGAAAAGCATTTGTTATTAGTGCTTATGAGTGTACCGGTAGTATTTAGATTCTAGAACTTGCGTTAGTGATGCATCCCGAGACCGCTAGTGAGACTACATTCGTGTAGTAGGATTTACTACATGATAAGAGGCATTAGGATCACCCTTGTGTTAAAACCGTATCATAATTACTTGACCATTTAGTTCAATTACCTTGACTAGTAAAGTCAATTAATTTTTCCCACACCTTTGCGTTGTCATTTTTAGTACACGATACCCCTAGTACACCCCTCCGAGCCTATCTTTTCGTTTCTAACTTTAAGAATTTTACTTAAAGGAAGAATTTGTTTACAATCCACCCCAAATGTGCAACCAAATCACCTTAGCCTTTCGTGTATGCACTCATCTTTAGTGCGTTATTGTTATATGTTTAAATCCTTAGTTAATTGTCTAATTGATTACATGGTTGCTAAATCAAGTCATATCTTGTACATATTGTTTTGGGACGATTGGGAGTCATGGGTAAAGTACTAGTGTTATGGAGTAATGGGGAAGAACATCATATATTACCCCTATATGTGCGTTAATCTTAAGAAGTACTCCAAGTTTTTTGATTATCTTGATTCTACTCATTAGAATAGTTAATTGTAAAGTATGTAAAAGTTCAAGTGTAAGGGGAATGCAAATCCCCTATGATGTATTATTTTGGATGGTAGGGTAAAAGTGTATGCACAAAAAAAATAAAAAAAAAATAAAATAGAAAAAGAAAAAGAGAAAAAACATACGGACTACCATCCCGTTTCATTCTATGTTTGTTTTAAGTTTTTGTTATTTTGATTTATTAGCTTAAGTCGAGTCGAGTCTTGACTTAGCAACGCCATGCTATACATGTAATTAACCAAGATGATTAACTCGCCACCAGTAAAAATTGCCTTTATCCAACAAAACCGTGTTTACCATATCACTACACCTCATGTTATAACCCTTTAAAAGACCTCTTTGATAGTTTATCCTAGGTGCTTAAGCCAAGTGGTGGAGGTTGATCCTTTCCCAAGCCTATGGTAATCTATTTTCTATGACAGGTAGTGAGAGATGTTTTCCATTTCCTTATTGTGATATATACTTTATTATACCCGAGAGATGTGAGTATCTAAACACTATTTATGAGGTGCTAGTGTATAACCTCCGTGCTTGTTTTTGGTTTTAAGTGGAACGATTATTTGTTGTAATTACTTTTATATTAGTGATAAATGACCCCTAACTTGTATTTTGATTAGAATAAAAGCGCATTTGCTTGAGGACAAGCAAATCTCAAGTATAAGGGTATTTGATAAGGCGAAAAGTGTACCGCTTTTGGGGGGTCATTTAAGCCCGAATTCGTAATTATTTGATCAATTATTCCTCTAAATCGTTCCTTTTGTCATTTTAGGTGCTTTTGAGAGGAAATTTACAAAAGCAAACATTTTGGACGTTTTTGGAGTGAAAAAGTGAAGAAAACGACAAAGTCTCAAAATCCTTGCTGGGAACAGTACCTGACGGCATCAAGGCAATGCAAGTGACGACATCAAGAGTGGCAACACATGACGGCCCAGAGCATTCTCAAGGCAATTTGGCCTGACGGCGTCACCAAGGCCGTCAGGGTCAAAACACATGTGACGGCCCAGAGTAAATTTACACATGACGGCGTCAGAAGTGGATCTAGGCAATACGAATTTTATCTTGGCGGCGAGTTGACGGCGTCACAAGCTAAAACGTGACGCCGTCAAGGTGTAAAATCTATATATAGTTTTCTAATTTTCATTCATAAAAGGTGGAACTTTTGGAGAGCTTCTTTGTGAAAACCCTAGACGAATTTTCTGTAATAATAAAGGTTTCAACCCTTGTTCCATCCATGTTCAATTGAAGATAAGTTTTCCAATAATCATACAATATGTCTATGTATTGTGTGATTCTATCTTATGCTTTTCTTCTTTTTAACATGCTAGGCTAGGTTTTTATTGTGTTTGCTTAGATGTAATGAAACCTAGATGTTGATTATTGGTTAATGGTTTGTTTATAGTTGTTGTGGATGATTGTATTCGATGTTAGGCTTAAGAAAACTGGCAGACTTCCAATTGGTAACTTGCTTGAACGTCTTAAGAAACATGATCGAAGGTGTACTACAATTTATGGTTATATTTAATGCATGAGCGAATTCTAGTGATCCCATGTTAGGAGCTTTTAGTAGGCTCGACATAGGAGTGAAGTAGGAGCTTATAGAGTTAGGGTTCGTACACAGCCCTACGACTAGTATGAAGGAATATAACCCGTCATCCATACAATTGTAACAAGCTAATCAATTGGTAAAAGATATCTAGGGAGTAGTGAAATCAAAGTAAACACATTTTCTCTTATTATTGTTTACACCACAAATTAGTTTTAGTATATTTTATTTTGTTTTGATTGCATCTTTAGTTAATTGGGTTAGTTGACTAGCAACTAATTCCGCCCACTCCTTCAAAACCCGATATTTTACTTGCTTTCATAAAACATAAAAATACAAAAAGAATCATCCCTCACCTTTAGACCTAGTTTAGTAGAGTTTTTAATCCTAGCAAACACTATTCCTGAGTTGAACGATCAATAACCCGGTACTTGTCACTATACTATACTACAACGAACAGGTACACTACCTAGTGGGGACTGCAAGCTTCTCAAGATCCCCTGAGAGGTAAAACCTTTTGCGAGGGTGCAATTCCACGCATCAAAGGTCCATGAAGAAATTATAAAGAGAGATTCGGAAACGATCAAAGGAAAGAAAGAGCAAGTCAAATCTCTTACACTAAAAGTCAAAAAGGAACTTAGTGACGATGATGATTCAAGTGTCGAAAGTGAAGACGAAAAATATGCAATGACCATAAGATAATTTAAGAAATTTTTCAAGAGACAAGGAAGATTTAGTAGGAAAGGAGGCATATATGTTATGAAACTAGGAAACAAACCGGAAGATAAGATATGCCTAGCAACTCTAGATGAAAACTCCACTTTGTGGTATAGGAGATTAGGACATGCAAACATGCAACAAATACAATCTTTAGCCTCTAAGGAATTAGTTAGAAACTTGCCTAACCAAAGATATGACAAACACTTATGCGATGCTTGTAAAATTGTAAAACAAGCTCATGCAAGTCACAAAGCTAAGAATATAGTATCCACTACTAGATGCCTTGAATTATTACATATGGATCTATTTGGTACATCCGCTATGCGGAGCTATTGAGGAAACCATTATACCTTAGTAATAATAGATGACTATTCACGATACACGTGGACTAGGTTTCTAAGTGACAAAACCCAAGCCTTTGAAAAATTTGAAATATTTAGTAAAATGATTCAAAATAAATTAGGATGTACAATAGTATCTATTAGGACGGACTATGGTAGGGAATTTGATAATGAAGTACAATTCGGAAAATATTGTGATTTAAATGGAATATCTCACAATTTCTCCGCTCCTCGTATTCCTCAATCAAATGGCGTAGTAGAAAGAAAGAATAGGTCACTACAAGAATGAGTAGAACAATGTTAAATGAACAATCCATCCCACAAAAATTTTGGTGTCACGCCGTAGATACATCGACATATATAATTAATAGAGTATCAATTAGGAGAATTTTAGGAAAGACTCCTTATGAGTTGCTAAGAGGTAGAAAACCTAACTTAAGCTACTTTAGGGTATTCGGAAGTAAATGTTATATTTTAAACACTAGGGATTACCTTACTAAGTTCGACCCAAAATCATATGAAGGGATATTTTTAGGTTACTCGCAAAATAGTAAAGCATATATAATACTTAACAAACACACTATGAAAGTAGAAGAATCATTAAATGTAACATTTGATGAAACACCACCACCTCCTAAAATATTACCTTTAGAAGATGATGAATTAGTTGAAGATGATGCTATTGCGGTTAGTAAAACAAAACCCCTAGGAAATGATAATGAAATTATAGACTTGGAAGATAACGAAGTAGTTAATATTAAGGAATCTAAATCACATCCATTAGATAACATAATAGGAAATCTTAATCAAAGAACCCTTAGGTCACAAGCCCAAGATAAAAATAATTTCTTTTGTTTCCTCTCAGCAATTGAACCTAAGAATATTAATGAAGCATTAATAGATGAAAGTTGGGTTATGGCTATGCAAGAAGAATTAAATCAATTTAAGACAAATGATGTTTGTGAATTAGTCCCGAATCCAATGAACATGACCATCATAGGAACTAAGTGGGTATATAGGAATAAGTTAAATGAAAATGGAATAGTAACTAGGAACAAAGCTAGATTAGTTGCCCAAGGTTATAATCAACAAGAAGGAATTGATTATGACGAAACTTACGCCCCCGTAGCTAGATTAGAATCTATTAGAATACTACTTGCCAATGCATGCGCCCTAGACATTAAGTTATTCCAAATGGACGTGAAAAGTGCATTCCTCAACGGTTTTATCAATAAGGAGGTTTATGTGGCACAACCTCCAGGATTCATTGACTTCGCAAAACCTGATTATGTTTATAAACTAAAGAAAGCTTTATATGGACTCAAACAAGCTCCTAATGCTTGGTATGATCGATTAAAAGCATATCTTATTAAACATGATTATTCCATGGGAATGGTAGATAACACTCTTTTCACTAAAAAGAAAGACCCAAATCTCATCATTGTTCAAATATATGTCGACGAAATTATATTTGGATCGACTTGTCAAGAAATGTGTGATGAATTTTCCAAAATCATGCATGACGAGTTCGAGATGAGTATGATGGGTGAACTAAACTTTTTCCTAGGATTACAAATAAAGCAATTAGAAGATGGAATATTCTTTAACCAATCTAAGTACATTAAGGAAATGCTTAAGAAATTTGGCCTAGAAGACTCAAAACCCATGAAACTCCTATGTCTACGGAAGTGAAACTCACAAAAGACGATGAAGGTGAGTCCGTGGATAATACTAAGTATAGAGGAATGATAGGTAGTTTGCCATACTTAACGGCAAGTAGACCCGATATCTGTCACAACCCACAATTTCAGGTCATTTTTCCAAACTTCGATATTCTACTATTCACAAATTACTATTCATCGATCACTATTCATCGTTTTACTATTCATCGTTTTTGAGGTCAATTTGACATTCCGAGACATATTCAGAAATTTTACTATTCACATGACACTATTCATTTCCGGGAGAAAACTACTATTCATGTGCATTATTCATGTTATCGTAAAGTTAGTTTACGAGTGTTCAAATTCGCGTAACCGTATTGGTTCAGGAGCGAATTCATGCATTATTGTCAGGGACACTTCATACGGACTAGAAATAGTCTGCATGTCATCATTAGGGCACGTGCATACTATTCCACTCGTAGGATATCTAAATTACTACTTTTGGTACGATTAACGAATTACGTACGTTTATTTCAATAAACGCTAATACGCGAGCTATAAAAGTGTCTAACGTGTCCGACACTCCTGATTATGAACCTAATACGTTTTTATACTCATTTCTATAATATAAAAACTATAATATTAATTTACCCGGTATTTTGGAAATTTAACTAATACGTATCGTACGCTTAACTTATAACGACGGTTTTCATCAAAATTGAACGATAATCACCCTAACTCTCCGTACTTGTACCCGACTTATTTTTACAACTTTTATAACTTTATTACGTCCCGAATAACTTCAACAAAACTTATTTTTAACAAACCCGGTACCCGATTAAACTTTAAACCTAAACCTAACCTAACTATACTTAATTACTAACACTAATATTTACTAACTAATCACCCAACATCCTTCCCTTTTTCCCTCACCAAAACCGGCCAAGCCCCCCCCCCCATGGTCTTCACACTTTAAATGCCTCACCAAACTAATTTAATGCACACCAACCCAATTGTCCAAGTATATAATAAACTTTCTTAACCCATTTTCACATAAAAATCACTTTTCTTGCAAACTAGCTAAGTTTTTCTCTCTTTTCTTTGGAGTTTGGTTCGAATTGGGGTAGACAAGGAGCAAGGAAGAGAAATTTTACAAGATCATTTCATAAACTAGTTAGTATAATCATCCTTGTTAGAGTTTTGAAATAAAAACTCAAGGATTAGTAAGCTTTTTATCATCTAAACTCTCTAAACCACCAAGTAAGTATACAAACTCATTTTTATGATTTTTACAAGTTATTATTATGTTCATATAATTTTCTTATAAGATCTTACACATGTATCAACTTGTACCACTTCATTTTGTATATTTTAACTTTGAAGCCCTAAAAATGGAAACATATGAAACTCTTGTTAGACCTAGTGGTTTGATGATATTTTAGGACCCATGACACCCTAAGAAGGTGTATGGTAGGATTAGATTAGTCTTGTGGTGTTTGAAAGTGGATTGGTGAAGGATGGAACTAGTTTAGAGACTTGGAAATGATTTTTGGAACTTTTGAAAAACCTACTGTCCTTATTTTAAATTCGTGGGAAAATCAGTAAGTAATGACTAAGTTTTGACCAAAGATTTAGAAAATACATTCAAAAACGAAACTTTAGGCGAAAGAATCAATTAAAACGAGTTTATAACGAAGGAGTTATGATTTTTGCAAACTTAACGACGAAAACTACTTTTCCAGAAAACTGCTTGCTGTTGGGCAGAATACGATGGGTATTTTGAGGCCTTAAACGTAACCTAAAAGAGCCGAGTTGTCTAAAATATACTAGTATATGCAAAGACGAATCCGTGGACATAAAGAACAAGGAAAACGAGCTTGAAACGACAAAGTTATGACCATTCTAACATCGTCAAACTATATATATATATAAATGGACACAAATAAAAATAATAACGTACGCGTTAAACGGTATATTTTCTAGTAAATATTACTAAGGACTATTTTCTTATCAAACGAATACGTACGACTCGAGGGAATACTTATACGACTTAACGACGTATTTCAAGGTTTTCAATACAAGGATTTTAACGCTAACTTTAGTACGAGTTAGTACAACAAGTTATATACTTCTCTAAATGGAATTATTTTTCCTAAGTATGGAAACCATTTTTCTACGACGATAACTAGTATTTTCAAATTACGAGTGGTATGAGTATCATGTGCATGTGCATTCATTTCATTTCGGCTTGATCTAAGTTAGATCATGGTTATTCATTTAGGTTGCGGCTAGTGCTCGCGCCTCGTTGTCCCGACTACTTTCACCTCATTGCACCATCTTTGTACCATTATTTCGAGGTGAGTTTTCATAGCCCCGTTTTTAGTACTTATTTGATTTTAAATCCCACGGGGGAGAATACATTGCACTATTATTTTTTGTACATGCCCAAGTATTAAATTCCGTACATTGCTTAAGTTGCTAGTACTACCACTGCAAGTCCCCTTTATTATCATGAACCGTTAAATATTGCCAAGCGAGAGTGAGTGGATAGATCTATCGAGGGTGACTCCTCCATTCGTGTTTGGGTTGCTCCATAAGGAAAACGAATGCATTTCATGTCTAATATAGTACGAGTGTCTGGTAAACACTCCTTTGGGGCATATTTTAGTACGTCTAGCTTCGGTGTCATGAGCTTAAGAGACAATGTAACTTTTTGACAATTTGTCACTTTACTATATACATGTGGCTTATGTACTTACGAATTTCTTATAAACCTATGATTATTCACCAACTTTATGTTGACCGTTTTTCGCAATGTATTTCTCAGGTATCTAAGGCATTTCTCATGGCATTGCATGGAGTCACTTTGTGTATCAAGGTTGACGCGTCACTTTTGGATTTCATGCACTTTGAACTATCGTTTGATTGTACTAAACTTGTTTCTTTAAACCTTTTCTAACTTTGGGACCTATGTTTTATAACTTTGGTTATTTTGAATGAATCAAACGATGTATTTTATAAACGACACTTTAGGTCGTTCAATATATCCTGGTTGTGTGCTATGATCCGTTACACCCTCAGGTATTCCATTCCGCTGCCATTCAGGTATTTTGGGGGTGTGACAGATTGGTATCAGAGCTAAGGTTATAGCGAACTAGGTTGCATCATTGACCCTAGACTATAACCACACTATCATAGCATATCATCATTTCATCATAAGTGCATATTTACTTATTTTTGGTGATGCCATTATACGAGTTATTTATTTATTTATTTCACCTTGATTATCTCAGAGACATGTCTTCGTATCCCGACACTGTCATACTTTACACCATCTCAGATTCTGATGATGAGGACTCTGTGTCCTCTACTGCTGTTTCACCACTTGTTTCTCCTACACCTGAGTTGCCACTTTTGGCGTCAGATGATGATACCGAACCTTTCGAGGAGGAGGAGACGGCTCCTACTCCCCATGTCCATCATACTATACCTACTGACATACCATCATCTCCTACTACTACTATCCATTCAGAGCCGAGACTTATGTTTCCTAGGGAGAAGACTGTTCAGGGCCCTAGGAAGAGGGTTCGTATTTCTACATCTACTTATAGGAGTCTCCCGAGTCCTATTGTGCCTACACCACCACCACCAGCCTTACCCACTACTACTCCTATGCCTACCTCACTCTTGCCGCTTCGGAAGCGTGCAAGGCTTACCACTCCAGATTCACTTACCACTGAGACTGATGACTTTTCACCACCACCAGAGTACCACATAGGTGAGAGTTCTAGAGCTGCTGCGGCTAGGAGCCCTACAGCTGTCACATTAGAGGATCAGATGGGTGCTCAGCAGGAGCAAGTAGATAGGTTGGGGTATCGAGTTGATGAGATCATTACCACTAGACTTGAGGCTGTTGAGGAGCAGGTTGAGGATTTGGTTCAGGGCAGAGTTAGTATTGATGTGTCTTACCATGGACTAGAGGCACGACAGTTGAGGCATCAGGAGGAGATTGAGCTACTTAGGGATGAGTTACCTGAGATTCGAGATAGAGCTCAGGCGACACAGGAGACCCAGTGGGAGCAGGTAGATGAGTTGACATTGCTTCGAGAGAGGGTAGTTGTTTTGGAGCGTAGGGATGCTTCTTCTCAGTTACGACTTGAGCATCTTGAGGAGATTGTGGTGGCGATGGATCATGAGATTCGCCGCTTGAGGGGAGAGCCTGGATCATCTAGAGCACCGGGAGGAGCCTAGACGTAGACTGGTATTATATATTAGCTTGTATTATTTTCCTAGTCCCGGGATGTGGGACATAGTTCAAGAACTTATAATCTTTTGATTGTTGTACAAACAAATATTATCAAGTGCGACTCTACTATGTGGAAATGTTGTGCTATATATTATATCGGTCCATGTAGACCGAAATTTTCATGTATTATATTCATGTGTTGTGATTATATTTATGATGTTTCGTGGTTGCTCTTTGTTATTATTGTATTTATCCAGGTTGTGGTTGTATATACACATGTCGTGGTTGTATTCGTACGTGTTGGGTTGTATCGACACAGATTGTGGTTGTATTCGTACATGTCGTGGTTGTATTTATATTTGTTGTGGTTGTATATTTATATACATGTTGTGGGTGTATATCTTTGGTACGATGACTATTTCTATTATGATTTTTCTCATGGTTATTTCCATTATGATTTATCAGAAATATGGCACCAAGGAAGGGTAAGACTGCACAGGAAACCCCCACTATGACTCAAGCCGCTATCCGCAAGTTGGTCAGGGATAGTATTGCAGAAGCTCTGGAGGTTGAGAGAGCTGAGGTTGCTGCAAGGGCTGCTGAGGCTGCTTCTAATACCGAGGTCGTTGAACCACCCACTGCTAGGCGTGGATGTACATGGAAAGATTTCAAGATTAGTGATCCCGTCAAATTTAAGGGCACTGAAGGAGCGGTTGCTCTAATCCGCTGGTTCGAAAAGACTGAGAATGTTTTTCTCATGTGTGAATGCCCGGAAGTTAGCAAGGTGAAGTTTGCTACAGGTATGCTTCTTGATGAAGCTATGTCTTGGTGGAATTCGTATGCTCAGCCGATTGGTATGGAAAATGCTCACAAGCTTACTTGGGAGGAATTCAAGAAATTGATGACAAAGAAGTTTTGCCCTCGTACCGAGGTGCAAAAGATGGAAACGGAATTTTATGAGCTTGTGACTAAAGGTGATGACATTGAGACTTATTTCAGGAGGTTTCAAGAGTTGGCTGCACTATGTCCAACTATGGTTCCCGATGATGAGAAAAAGATGGAAAACTTTGTTGGTGGATTGCCTGAAAGTGTCCGAGGAGATGTGATTTCTTTTGACCCTCAATCAATGGAAGAGGCTATTCGTATAACTCAGAAACTCATGGTCCAAGTAGTCAAAGGGAAATCTGCTGTCAACAACAATAACCGATCAAACAACACCAACTACACCAACACTCGGAACAACAACAACAACTATAACAACAATCGGAACCGCAACTATCCCAATAACCGAAACAACAATCCAAACAGCAATAACAACAACAAGAGAAGGTTCGATTACAACCAAGGTGGAAACGCTGTTCAGCCGCCACCTAAGAGACAAGAAGTGGCAAAGGCCTATGCTGCAGGACCGACTGAAAGGAGGGGATATGAGGGTAATTTACCCAAGTGCGAAAGGTGTCAGAGGCATCATAACCCAGGACGTTGCCCAAATACATGCGGTAACTGCAAGAAGGTTGGTCATCACATCAAAGATTGCAAATTTCCAACCTTGGGTAACAATCAGAAGCCACCGGTAACATGTTTTGGCTGTGGAGAAATTGGACACTTTAGGGGTGAGTGCCCACAGAAGAAGAATCAAGGAACTGGAAATCAAGATGGAAGGGCTCGAGGAAGAGCTTATGTCATGGGAGGAGACGATGTCAAAGAAGACCCGAATGTTGTTGCGGGTACGTTCCTCGTTAATAATCGTTATGCATCCATTTTATTTGATTCAGGAGCGGATAGAAGTTTTGTTTCTATTGCATTTGCACCTTTGCTTAACATAGAACCAATCCCATTAGACATTTCCTATATCGTTGAATTAGCCGATGGATCTTTAGTTAACACCAACACCATTATCCGTGGTTGCACTATAAATTTCCTAAACCATCCATTCAATATAGACCTTATGCCTGTAGAACTTGGAAGTTTCGACGTTGTGATCGGTATGGATTGGTTATCTCGGCATCGAGCGAGAATTATTTGTGATGAGAAAGTTGTTCACCTTCCTTATAACGGTGAAACTTTGGTTGTTCGCGGAGAGCGAAGTGGAACTAGACTCAGTATTATATCGTGCATTAAAACCGAGAAGTACATAAAGAAGGGTTGTTATGCATTTTTGGCTCACATCACGGAGAAGAAGTCGGATGAGAAACGACTTGAAGATGTGCCAATTGTTAAGGAATTTCAAGAAGTTTTTCCGGAAGAATTGCCAGGACTTCCGCCTACACGACAAGTTGAGTTTCAAATTGAATTAGTGCCAGGAGCTGCACCGATTGCACGAGCACCGTATAGACTTGCACCTTCGGAAATGCAAGAATTGTCGAATCAATTGCAAGAACTTTTGGACAAAGGATTCATTAGACCGAGTTCCTCGCCTTGGGGAGCACCGGTTTTGTTTGTGAAGAAGAAGGACGGAACCTTCAGAATGTGCATCGACTATCGTGAGCTGAACAAGTTAACGATTAAGAACCGTTATCCACTCCCCAGAATTGACGACTTGTTCGACCAGTTACAAGGTTCTAGTTTTTATTCCAAGATTGATTTAAGATCTGGTTACCATCAACTTAGAGTTCGGGAAGAGGATATCCCGAAGACGGCATTTAGAACACGCTACGGTCATTATGAGTTTCAAGTGATGCCTTTTGGATTAACCAACGCACCTGCGGTATTTATGGATCTCATGAATAGGGTGTGCAAACCGTATCTCGATAAGTTTGTGATCGTATTCATTGACGATATCTTGATTTATTCCAAGAGTAAGGAAGATCATGAAGAACACCTCAGAACAATACTGGAACTACTCAAGAAGGAGCAATTGTATGCCAAATTTTCTAAGTGTGATTTTTGGATACGTAGAGTTCAATTTCTTGGTCATGTTATTGATAGCCAAGGATTACAAGTCGACCCGGCAAAGATCGAGGCAGTTAAGGATTGGGCTACGCCCAAGTCTCCTACGGAAATTCGTCAATTCCTAGGACTTGCCGGATATTACAGAAGGTTTATTGAAGGGTTTTCTAAGATAGCAAAGTCGTTGACGAAACTGACACAAAAGAATGAGAAGTACGAGTGGGGAGAAAAACAAGAGTCCGCGTTTCAACTATTGAAACAAAAGCTTTGTAGCGCGCCGATTTTGTCACTACCTGAAGGTATTGAGAACTTTGTGGTATATTGCGATGCTTCGCATCAAGGACTTGGAGCTGTGCTAATGCAACACGAGAAGGTGATAGCTTATGCATCTAGACAGCTTAAGATACACGAGAAGAATTACACTACTCACGACTTGGAATTGGGTGCGGTAGTTTTTGCACTCAAGATTTGGAGACACTACCTTTATGGTACTAAGTGTGTAATTTTTACCGACCACAAGAGCTTACAGCATATACTCGATCAGAAGGAACTTAATATGAGACAACGTCGTTGGCTAGAGTTGTTGAGTGATTACGATTGTGAAATCCGATATCACCCAGGGAAAGCGAATGTTGTAGCAGATGCACTTAGCCGAAAAGAACGACTCAAACCTTTGAGAGTCAGGTCATTGGGAATGACTATCATTTCACCATTACCATCGAAAATTCTAGAGGCTCAGATTGAGGCTCTCAAGGAAGGAAACCGACCGCATGAGAAACTTTATGGTATGCCAGAAAGCGAAAATGGCTTTGTAAAGAGATCAGATGGAGTGTTATGCTTCAAGGACCGAAGTTGGATACCACTCTATGGTGGAGTGCGAGAATTGATTATGCATGAATCACACAAGTCGAAGTACTCTATTCATCCAGGTTCTGATAAGATGTATCAGGATCTCAAAAAGCTTTATTGGTGGCCGAATATGAAGGCAGAAATAGCTATGTACGTCAGCAAATGTCTTACTTGTGCTAAAGTGAAAGCCGAGTACCAGAAACCGTCAGGGTTACTTCAACAACCGGAAATTCCACAATGGAAGTGGGAACGTATTGCTATGGATTTTGTCACTAAACTTCCTAAGACGTCAGGAGGTTTCGATGCTATTTGGGTAATCATCGATCGACTTACCAAATCAGCTCATTTCATACCCATTAGAGAGACTTATTCAATGGAACAACTCGCTAGACTTTATGTCAAGGAAATAGTCTCAAGACACGGTGCACCAGTTTCCATCATTTCCGACAGAGATAGTCGTTTTACTTCGAACTTTTGGCGGTCATTACAAGATTCTTTTGGATCCAAGTTAGACATGAGCACTGCTTACCATCCTCAGACCGATGGTCAGAGTGAGAGAACTATACAAACACTTGAGGACATGCTTAGAGCATGTGTGATTGACTTTGGAAATGGTTGGGCTAACCATTTGCCGTTAATCGAGTTTTCTTACAACAACAGTTACCATTCGAGCATTAAGGCTGCACCATTTGAGGCACTTTATGGTCGTAAGTGTCGATCTCCAGTTGTTGGGCCGAAGTCGGTGAAGTACAATGTACTGGCCCGGAGATGGTACAAGAAACAACAGAAAAGATAATTCAAATTCGAGAGAGACTCGAAACTGCTAGAAGTCGACAGAAAAGCTACGCCGATGTTCGACGCAAACCATTGGAATTCCAGATCGGAGACAAAGTTATGTTGAAAGTCTCGCCTTGGAAAGGCGTAATACGTTTTGGAAAACGCGGGAAATTGAACCCGAGATACATTGGACCATTCAAGATCCTGGAGAGGATTGGTCCGGTTGCTTACAAGCTTGAACTTCCGTCAGAACTTAGCAACGTACATAACACGTTTCATGTTTCGAACCTCAAGAAATGTCTTTCGGACGAGTCTGCCATTATACCATTAGAAGAAATACAACTCGATGACAAGCTTAACTTTGTGGAAGAACCAGTTGAAATCATGGATCGCGAGATCAAACAGTTGAAACAAAGTCGAATTCCGATCGTGAAGGTTCGTTGGAATTCTCGAAGAGGACCCGAGTTTACTTGGGAACGAGAAGACCAAATGCGACGCAAGTATCCACAACTTTTCACCGAGCCTAGTACCGAGACCAACACTGACTGAATTCAGGGACTGAATTCCTTTTTGGATGGGCGACTGTCACAACCCACAATTTCAGGTCATTTTTCCAAACTTCGATATTCTACTATTCACAAATTACTATTCATCGATCACTATTCATCGTTTTACTATTCATCGTTTTTGAGGTCAATTTGACATTCCGAGACATATTCAGAAATTTTACTATTCACATGACACTATTCATTTCCGGGAGAAAACTACTATTCATGTGCATTATTCATGTTATCGTAAAGTTAGTTTACGAGTGTTCAAATTCGCGTAACCGTATTGGTTCAGGAGCGAATTCATGCATTATTGTCAGGGACACTTCATACGGACTAGAAATAGTCTGCATGTCATCATTAGGGCACGTGCATACTATTCCACTCGTAGGATATCTAAATTACTACTTTTGGTACGATTAACGAATTACGTACGTTTATTTCAATAAACGCTAATACGCGATTATGAACCTAATACGTTTTTATACTCATTTCTATAATATAAAAACTATAATATTAATTTACCCGGTATTTTGGAAATTTAACTAATACGTATCGTACGCTTAACTTATAACGACGGTTTTCATCAAAATTGAACGATAATCACCCTAACTCTCCGTACTTGTACCCGACTTATTTTTACAACTTTTATAACTTTATTACGTCCCGAATAACTTCAACAAAACTTATTTTTAACAAACCCGGTACCCGATTAAACTTTAAACCTAAACCTAACCTAACTATACTTAATTACTAACACTAATATTTACTAACTAATCACCCAACATCCTTCCCTTTTTCCCTCACCAAAACCGGCCAAGCCCCCCCCCCATGGTCTTCACACTTTAAATGCCTCACCAAACTAATTTAATGCACACCAACCCAATTGTCCAAGTATATAATAAACTTTCTTAACCCATTTTCACATAAAAATCACTTTTCTTGCAAACTAGCTAAGTTTTTCTCTCTTTTCTTTGGAGTTTGGTTCGAATTGGGGTAGACAAGGAGCAAGGAAGAGAAATTTTACAAGATCATTTCATAAACTAGTTAGTATAATCATCCTTGTTAGAGTTTTGAAATAAAAACTCAAGGATTAGTAAGCTTTTTATCATCTAAACTCTCTAAACCACCAAGTAAGTATACAAACTCATTTTTATGATTTTTACAAGTTATTATTATGTTCATATAATTTTCTTATAAGATCTTACACATGTATCAACTTGTACCACTTCATTTTGTATATTTTAACTTTGAAGCCCTAAAAATGGAAACATATGAAACTCTTGTTAGACCTAGTGGTTTGATGATATTTTAGGACCCATGACACCCTAAGAAGGTGTATGGTAGGATTAGATTAGTCTTGTGGTGTTTGAAAGTGGATTGGTGAAGGATGGAACTAGTTTAGAGACTTGGAAATGATTTTTGGAACTTTTGAAATACCTACTGTCCTTATTTTAAATTCGTGGGAAAATCAGTAAGTAATGACTAAGTTTTGACCAAAGATTTAGAAAATACATTCAAAAACGAAACTTTAGGCGAAAGAATCAATTAAAACGAGTTTATAACGAAGGAGTTATGATTTTTGCAAACTTAACGACGAAAACTACTTTTCCAGAAAACTGCTTGCTGTTGGGCAGAATACGATGGGTATTTTGAGGCCTTAAACGTAACCTAAAAGAGCCGAGTTGTCTAAAATATACTAGTATACGCAAAGACGAATCCGTGGACATAAAGAACAAGGAAAACGAGCTTGAAACGACAAAGTTATGACCATTCTAACATCGTCAAACTATATATATATATAAATGGACACAAATAAAAATAATAACGTACGCGTTAAACGGTATATTTTCTAGTAAATATTACTAAGGACTATTTTCTTATCAAACGAATACGTACGACTCGAGGGAATACTTATACGACTTAACGACGTATTTCAAGGTTTTCAATACAAGGATTTTAACGCTAACTTTAGTACGAGTTAGTACAACAAGTTATATACTTCTCTAAATGGAATTATTTTTCCTAAGTATGGAAACCATTTTTCTACGACGATAACTAGTATTTTCAAATTACGAGTGGTATGAGTATCATGTGCATGTGCATTCATTTCATTTCGGCTTGATCTAAGTTAGATCATGGTTATTCATTTAGGTTGCGGCTAGTGCTCGCGCCTCGTTGTCCCGACTACTTTCACCTCATTGCACCATCTTTGTACCATTATTTCGAGGTGAGTTTTCATAGCCCCGTTTTTAGTACTTATTTGATTTTAAATCCCACGGGGGAGAATACATTGCACTATTATTTTTTGTACATGCCCAAGTATTAAATTCCGTACATTGCTTAAGTTGCTAGTACTACCACTGCAAGTCCCCTTTATTATCATGAACCGTTAAATATTGCCAAGCGAGAGTGAGTGGATAGATCTATCGAGGGTGACTCCTCCATTCGTGTTTGGGTTGCTCCATAAGGAAAACGAATGCATTTCATGTCTAATATAGTACGAGTGTCTGGTAAACACTCCTTTGGGGCATATTTTAGTACGTCTAGCTTCGGTGTCATGAGCTTAAGAGACAATGTAACTTTTTGACAATTTGTCACTTTACTATATACATGTGGCTTATGTACTTACGAATTTCTTATAAACCTATGATTATTCACCAACTTTATGTTGACCGTTTTTCGCAATGTATTTCTCAGGTATCTAAGGCATTTCTCATGGCATTGCATGGAGTCACTTTGTGTATCAAGGTTGACGCGTCACTTTTGGATTTCATGCACTTTGAACTATCGTTTGATTGTACTAAACTTGTTTCTTTAAACCTTTTCTAACTTTGGGACCTATGTTTTATAACTTTGGTTATTTTGAATGAATCAAACGATGTATTTTATAAACGACACTTTAGGTCGTTCAATATATCCTGGTTGTGTGCTATGATCCGTTACACCCTCAGGTATTCCATTCCGCTGCCATTCAGGTATTTTGGGGGTGTGACAATATCATGTTTAGTGTTTGCCTTTGTGCCCGCTTTCAAGAGGATCCCAAAACCTCTCACCTAGAAGCGGTTAAGCGTATCTTCCGATACATTAAAGGCACTATACACTTAGGATTATGGTATCCTAAGGGATCCGGAATAGAAACCATCGTCTATGCGGATTCGGATCATGTGGGAGACTACGTAGATAAAAAGAGCACTAGCAATATTTGGACGTTTATGGGATGTTGTCGAACATCTTGGTTTTCGAAGAAGCAAACCGCTCTTGCTATTTCTACCACCAAAGCCGAATATGTAAGTGCTGGAAAGGCATGTCAACAAGCACTATGGATGAAACAAGCTCTCGTAGACTATGGCATTAGGTTATAAAATGTTCATATTATGTGTGATAACAAAGGTGCGATAGATTTAAGTAAAAATCCGGTTCAACACTCTAGGACTAAACATATAGAAATACGCCACCACTTCCTTAGGGATTAATGTATAAAAAGGAAACATATCTATAGAAAAGGTTGCATCGGAAGATAACATTGCGGATATATTCACTAAACCCCTTAAGCGAGAACTATTTAACCACTTGCATTTAGGATTAGGAATGATGGAACAAATTGACTAAATTTTATTGCATTTATACTACATATTCATTGCACAAGATTTATTTTTCTTCCACCTCTTCAAATCTAAGTCTAGGAATCTATTTTGCACAAAATTAAAGATTGGGAAACCACATTTTATTTCATAAACACTCTTATAAAACCCAATCGAATTTTCTTTAAAAATATTCTCACATCTAGGAAACACATGAAAACCATTTTTTTTTTTTTTTTTTTTTTTGCATTGTTGAATAATGCCAAAAACATTTTCTAAAATCATGCATAAAATCTCACATGAATTGTCAAAATATATAATCTAATATATACCATTGACATTCATGAATTGAGCAAAAATCGAATCAAGGAGCTTTTGGATTGTTTCTTAGGGAGTTTTCTTATTTGCATTTAGGAGTCGAAACAATCACAACTCCACATTTGTTGCATATATGCACACACTAGGGCAAAATCATAAACAATGTTGTCATTTTTGTTCCATCACTAGTTTATCACTCACTAGTTGCCTTTTCCCTTGATCTAAGATAGTTCAACTAGGTAGAATTGTTTGCCCTTATCTTTACTTGCTCCCTCTAGGTAATTATTGATTGCTTAATTGTTCTATTACTTAAGTGTTTTTGCATGCATGCTATATTATGAATAGATTAGATGCTAAATTGCCTCAAAGAGTTGAACTTACTTGAATCCAAACCCAAAAACACAACCTTTCTGCAAATTTTCTGCCAAAAACCCAATTCCGAAAATCTGAAAACCACCAGATGGCAGCCCCCTTAATTATGTAAGGGGGCCCCCTTAATTATTAAGGGGACCGGCCGTCTGATGGTCGGGTTTTACATAATCTTTTCTGCTTTTTAGTCCATTTCATCATATACTTCCCAAAATTCACAAACATATTATGTCCTAAACTCCCAAACAACCCTTATCCATCCATAATCACACAAATCTCACACTATAAATACCCCATTCTTTAAACTCTCCATCATAAGCAATGAAGTTGGAAATCAATCAACACCTCCAACTACTTACTTCCCAAACTTTACACCAAACCCACAAGGACATTCCTTTGATCCACTTTACAAACCATACAACATTGGCTAACCATCCACTTTCATGCCAAACTACACATCTCAACCTCCAACCATCTATAATGATCCCTACAAGTTTGATCAACCATCAAACTACACTTCCAACAACTTCAATTCCAACTACACAACCCCAATTCATCCATATCAACAACATGATTCTCTCCACATTGCCACGGAAAAGCAAAAGTTCCAAGAAGAAATAAACCAAATTCATGATCTAAGTGATCTCCTTGCTATGCATCTTGCACAACGCAACAAAGGGCAACCTCCATCATCACCCTATGCAAATTGCTTACCCCACTATCTCAACTTGGATCAAGTTACAAACCACACTCACTTTTGCCCTTGTTGCATCTTCCTCCAAAAACAAATCCTCTACTTGAGTGAAGATATCTCTTGGATCGAGTATCTTCTCACTCGTCCACATCCAATACCACCCTTGACACGATACAACATCGTGAGGTCCACCTCTTCCGCTCCATACCCTACTCCATATCCTTCTCCATCAAACAACTAAGCTTTATGCTTATGCTCCTCTGAACCAAATAAACTACTCAACCATGGGTTGCAAGCAAGTCCAAGAGCTCTCTTTGGCAATTTAGGACTATCTTGTTTCTTTTTAGTTTATTGTTCTATAATCAATATGCTTCTAGCATATTAAATGTTGTAATGATGTTCATTTTAATGATCATCTTATATGATTGAATGAAGTAGACATTCATGTTTTATTTCTTGCGTTGCTCATATATATATATATATATATATATATATATATATATATATATATATATATATATATATATATATATATATATATATATATATATATATATATATGTCTTGTTCCCTTCACATATTTTTTGCCAAGCATTCCATAGCTCGTTTCCTTGATGCTCTCGAATGAGGGGGAGCACACATCAAGGGGGAGTTTTTCTATCCGTCTAACTTCTTCTATGAAGATAATCGGCATAACCTTTTTGATTCTACAAAAAGGGGGAGAAGTGAATATAAACTCTAAATACTTGTCTAAAAATTAATTTTTAGATTTAAGGAGTTTAAGGTTTTGTAATCATCAAAAAGGGGGAGATTGTTGACATAAATAATGCCTAAAAACATTGTTAACATTCATCGACATTTCTATGTTTTGATAATCAGAAAACGTAAATCCATTGAACTAAAAATTATGTCGTAAACAAGTATTTAGCGATAAATATTTAACTTTACATCCAAATCCCTTAAGGTATGGATAAACAAAGTATTTATTGCACTCTATGATCAGAGGAACATTTTCTCAATTACTAGAATTTTTATAAAATGTCACAAACATTTTATATCTTTTACAAAATCATTATTGGAATTAAAAGAATATGTTTAAATCATTATAAATATATGAATTCAAATTTTTAACCAAAAAATGACAAATTTAATCCAGAAAAACCTTCCCCACAAAAGGACAAAAATGTCCAATGTTCTGGATGGGCGGCCCCCTTAATTCCTTAGGCGGCCCCCTTAATCATTAAGGGGACCGGCCCCTAATTAAGGGGACCGGCAACGCTCCAGAACAGTAAATCTTTGCCTATAAATACTTGATGGATCTAAACACCATGATCTGTGTTAGAATGATACTTTGAGTTATATCACTAAGTATGCGGAATCTACTTAGTAATACTTAGAAGTTTGATTGTGAATGAAACAGTTGTATATGAATGAGAATAAAGTATGTATCAAACTGTTAGCTCCAATATTATTATTAATAATGATACGAGTGATCTTTGTATCACTAGGGTTACAACCTTGAAGCTCTAAGAAAAACGTATGTCTAACTTTAACCTAGGACCTCCTTTTATAGCACAAGGAGTCCTCTTCTACAAGATACGTATAATGATAATAGAATAAGATATACACAAGATCTATTCTATATTTATCTTTACAAGTTTCCTAACAGTTATCCTAACAGCAGTGGTAATAATATGTACTAGCAGTGGTAATGAGTTTCCACTACTAGTGCATTCTTCAGCAGTTGTAATCTCCATGCTTAGCCGTGGTAACTGTTAATATAATTCCCAACAATCCTCCCCTAAACTTATGATTAAGATGTAAATCAATAAGTTTCTTCAAGTAATCAGTAAATATGAGGATATGGGAATTCTTCCAAACACTTATCTTCTTTTTCTTAACTCCTTATCAGCTCTCACACTTTGATCATAAATTCTCTGTAACAAATCTTCTATGACTTCACTTCTTTCCCAACATCTGAGCTTAACTGACATTATAACAGTGAGAACTGCTGCTCTCAATGGATATTCCTTCTCAGCTAACATAAACACATCAACTCCATCTTGAGTAGAAACATGATGTACAACACTTGAATCATAGAATTTCCACAGAGTATTCATATTGTGAGCTTCAAATCTCCAATACCTGTCACTAGGGTCAGGTTCATATAATCTCCTAAAGTGAACCCACAACTCTTGAGCTTTTACATCAACAAGTTCATCTTTCTTGAACTGATCTTGAATAATCCTCCACAAAGTATCCAAATCTTCTCTATCACAAGATCTAACAACATCTTCAAAATCTCTGCAAATACTTGTGACATTACCAGTTCTGATAATCTTCCATGCTACACCAAAATCATCAGAATAGATTTCCCAACCAACTACTGGATATCTTGTTTGTAAAGGTTCTATATTAAGCACATCAGTTTCAATATACACCATATTGGTAACTTGTTCTTTAGTCAACTTGCTGACACCTTCTTTTGCTTGAGATGACTTCTGAGTCTTCAATTTCTTAGCATCTTTGGATTCAAGACTCATTCCTGACCTTTTTGACTTTATTGCTACAGGTTCTTTATCCATAGGAATGAAATTACTATCCTGTCTTTTAACCTTGTAGTAAATACCTTCAATCTGATCATGTGTCATTCCTTTAAATTGTGCCATCTTCCAATTTCCAACATGACAACAATAGGTCTTCATCTCAGCAATAATTTGTGTCTTTGTAGGTTGTCTTGGTTTCTTTTGACCCTGTCTTACTGTGCCAATGATGTCATCAAGTGCCTGTTGATTCTTCATCTGAATGAAGTCCTTCAATTGAGCAGACCTTTGATCTTCATTTAGAGTTGTATTAGCAATGAGTTCAACTGCCTTCTTTCTAATCACTGGATCATTCGCAATCATGAACTCAATTTCTTCTTTTGTAGGCACATAAGTGAACATTGGAGGTTTCTCATGTAGTATTGTTGGTGGAACAACAGAAAGTGGTTCTTCCATCACTGTTTCCAATTTTTCCAACCTCTTAACTTCCATAAGACTTGCAATCTCATCCTCCTCTTGCTTTTTCTTCTTTTCAATTTCAGCTGCTGCCAATTCCTTTGCCAATTCTGCATCATAATCTATCTGAGCTTGTTCTTTCTTTGAAATATTCTTTGATTGTAGCTCAGATGATTCATCAACAACTTGAACTTTTCCTTTTTCTAATCTTTTTCTTTGAAATTCTGCATCAGCAACATCCATTACATCTGTATCTGTTTCCACTGTGACTTTATGAGTTTCCACTACTTCAACAAAAATTTCTTTAGAACCCACAGCTGCATCTTCCTTTTCTTGAACATTAAAAACATCATCTAACTCAGCAAAATCTTGTTCAAAATTTAGTTTCCTCCCCTTAAACTCTGCTTCAGTTCTAATCCTCCCCTGTTTGGGAGAATTCTCCAAATCATCACTAAAGTAAGTTGAGTCATCATTATTATGAGGTGGAGTGGAAGATCTGTGCTTCTTTAGGCTCTCAACTACATCATGTAATCTTTTAATCTCTGCCTTCATCTGGTTAAGCTCTGTGGCATGTTGTTGCTTAGTCATTGCCAGATCTTTCTCCAGAGCTGTAACCTGTTTGACTAACTTGGTACATAATTCCATCAATTCATTTGGTTGCACACTACCCTCAACACTTCTAACTGTGTGACCTGTTGGGAGAGGTGAATCATAGGGCATTGATTCAGGCTCTTCTCTAGTTGGACTAGGAGGAAGCCTTGAACCACCACTGCTTGTTCCCAAACCAAAAGGTTCAGCAACATGCAATGTTGAAATGAGAGGAGTTGGCTGTTTTTGCCTCCTCTCATATGTGTGAGTTACTGCAGGGGTATGTTGAATAGGTGGAACTACAATAGTGGGTGTGTGATGGGATACAACTGGGATAGTTGCATCTTCACCCTGTACCTGTGAAATCTTTGAAAGCATTTCAGGAAAAAGTGGTTTAACCTCCCCATTCCAAAGTTCTGAAGCCTTACACATATTTTGAAAAACTTTTGGCTTAAGACAGGGGGTTTCATAAACTCTTTTGTAGGTTTGCAGTTGAAATTCATTTAATAATGCTTGCACAAACCTTGGATACATCAAAAATTTATATGAACTCTTTACATTGCCTTTCATATTACTGAAAATAAACTTTGAAAAATTGAAAGTCCTATCAGTAGCCAAGCAAACCAAAGGGTAAGCCATGGTTGATGCAAATTGCTCATAAGAGGTTTTCTTAGGACTTAGGCAATGTAAAAGAGTATGTATTAAAAATCTCCAATGGTGACAAAAACATTCTTTTCCGAAAGTAACTTTTTGATCAGATGTATCATACCCCATGGAAGCAATATTTTTGAAAATATTTGAATTGGGTAATGTGATGATACCATTGAGATCATCCAATTGGAGAACTCTCCTCAAGGATGACTCAGTAACATCAATAGTTTCCCCATCCACTGTGGCTCTAAGAGCTTCCAGAGTTTCTTGTGTGTCTCCCTGTTCAATAGTTATGGACTCCACAGTGTTCCAGAACTATTTGATATGAGAAACAAAGATTGTGGGATTAACAGTTAAAGCATACCTTATATGGGTTGTACTGAGAAAATCCACAATCTGATGGAAAACAGGGCCACTCTTTTCATTTGACTTTTGTAAATAGGCCACTTGGTTGTGCTCCTCAACAAAGTTTAGAATCGTCGTGATTTTGTGAAAGAAAGGTAAAAGTGTTAGTAATCGAGAATAAGAATCAAGCCGTATGATGAATAATTTATACTAATAGGGTTTGGAGGAGTATGCGTAATGTGAATTATCTTAAGAAAGAATTTATTTTTGGAAAAAGAATAAATTTAAAATTGGTAAGTAGATAATTCACAAAAAGTTACCCTATTAATAAGGAAACATGGTTATTTTACAACGGCTAGTTAAAAATAAGATTACTGACACAACAGTTGTAACGGCTAGTTCACCAGTGGTAAAAATTACATTTGCAGTGGTAACTTGTGAACTAGCAGTGGTAAATTTTCACAAAATATCAAAGAGCAGTGGTAAGTAAAACATGTAAAATTAATTTCTCTAATCATAGTTTTTAGCAAACTATCAGCTATAAATGGATTTGATATGTCTTTACCATGAGCCGTTTGCTATGGACTAGCCAACTCTTTATCACATGGAATATGGTGAGTTGATGACCATATAGTTTTTGGTAAACTATCAACCATAAACGGATTTGAGAAGTCTTTACCAGTAGCCGTTTGCTCTGGACTAGTTGATTCTTATGTTGATTAGACATGGTGAATCAATAACCATTTGTTGTGTGTCTGTGATACACACCTTATAACTCCAATTTATGAAACAATATTGGTTTGTATTCTGCATAAGTAAGAAACACCAAACATAACTAATAAAATTTAACCCAAAGTAACTTTTTGACCAAGTTACTATTCATAAAAATATCTCTCTAAAGTCAACCCGATAATATCCAAATTTACTCCTCCAACCTACCAAAATAGATAAGAGTAAATAACCTTCATTAATTATCCTTCGACCTTGACTTTGCTTATAAAAGGGGGCTGAAAAACACTTTAGTTTTCATCAAAACTAATCTTCACTTTCACAAACCTTACAAAACATCATGAGCTGGTTTCCATTGATCTATATCTCATCAGATGATTCCTCTGATGAGGAAATCAGTTATTGCTCAGACTCAGAAGAACCTTCAACTGGATGGAGTGATTATTTTCCTCCAAGTGCTGCTACAGCTACATCCTCCAACATGAAGCCTAACAAGAAGATTTCAGCAGCTCCTGCTCCATCCCTGGAATTTTATTCAAGTTCTTCCTCTGATGATGATGATCCAACCTACACCTTGTCCAAGGAACTTCCAATAGCCCTCGCTACAGCTTTGGAGTCAGCCATAGCCAACATGAAGTGGCCTGCTATTGAGAAGCCTTCAAGACTTCCAAAGCCACCCAAGCAAGTATTGGGTCTTGCTTGTCCAAGAAAGCAACTTTCTTTTGATGAAAAGAGAAAGAAAGCTTCTAAGGGCAAGCATGACTATGAGGGTAAAGGGAAGAAACCCATGGAGTAGCTGGTTTGAAGGTTTAGGTGATACGTTGTTTATCCTTGTGTTTTGTGATGTTCTGTTTGTGTCTTAACTCTCTGAATGGATGTACTTTGTTTCCTCATGAATGAATTAATAAAATTACTTTTATGTTTTCCTTTTGTCACTGAGAGAGCAAATCTTTCCACTGTTGTATCATTGTTTCCACTGTGCTTTAATTCCTTTGCATACAAGTTAGTAGAAAACCATACAAACATATACAAACAATATTAGTACCTAAAAACTATCCTGCAACACTAAAAATTATTAGACATCAAAGATTTATGGATTTAGCATTCCAATACCTATTACCAAGTACTGAAACCTACCCACATCAAGCCCTTTTGTTAATAAATCAGCATAGTTGTCATCAGTATGAATTTTGACAACATTAATAAGCTTTTTCTCAAAACAATCTCTGATAAAATGATGTCTAATTTCAATATGTTTAGTTTTAGTGTGTTGCACATGATTTTTAATAATGCATATGGTACTACTATTGTCTATATAGATAATGGTGTTCATGAAATTGTACCCATAATCCAACAATTGATTCTGAAGCCATAAGATCTGAGCATAACAGCTAGCAGCAGCTACATATTCTGCTTCAGTGGTTGAAGTAGCCACCATTGTTTGTTTCTTACACTGCCATGACACCAATCTACATCCAAGAAATTGACATCCACCTGTAGTTGACCTTCTATCCAAACTTGCACCAGCATAATCACTATCTGAGTAAGTGATCAATTCCATAGAGGATTCTCTTGGATACCACAATCCTAGATTAGGATATGTCTTCAAATACCTGAAAATCTTCTCTACTGCTGTCATATGAGATGTCTTTAGAGTAACTTGAAATCTTGCACAAGTACATACAGCAAACATAATGTCTGGTCTTGATGAAGTAAGATACATCAGAGAACCAATCATAGATCTGTAAGCGTGCACATCAACATCTGCTCCACTAGCATTCTTCAATAATAGATGAGTAGTCTTATCAGCAGGGGTATTTGAAGGTTTTGCATCAGTAAATTTGAACTTCCTTATAATCTCAGTCACATATTTGTCTTGACTGATAAAGATGCCATCATTACTTTGTTGTACTTGCAACCCCAAAAAGAGTGTAAGTTCTCCCATAGAACTCATTTGAAATTCATCTTTCATCAGCTTTTCAAACTCTTTGCACATCTCTTGTCTAATAGATCCAAAGATGATATCACCAACATATACTTGAACAAGTAGAATATCACCCTTGTCTTTCTTGATGAACAAAGTTTGATCTATCTTTCCGCTATGAAACCCATTGTTCAACAAATAAGTAGCTAAGGTTTCATACCACTTCCTTGGAGCTTGATGTAAACCATAAAGAGCCTTAACAACTTTATACACTTTATTAGGGTGTTAAGGATCTTCAAAGCCTAGAGGTTGAGAGACATAGACCTCCTCATCGATCTTTCCATACAGGAAGGCACTCTTAACATCCATTTGATAGACAGTAAAGCCCATAAAGGATGCATAGGCTAGAAACAATCTAATAGCCTCAATCCTTGCAACAGGAGCAAAAACTTCTTCATAGTCAATACCCTCCTCTTGAGTATATCCTTGAGCAACTAATCTAGCTTTGTTCCTGATAACAATACCTCTTTCATCTTTCTTGTTTCTGAAAACCCACTTAGTACCAATCACCTTCATACCATCAAGAAAATTACAAAGAACCCAAACCTTTTGAAGTTTGAACTGCAACAACTCCTCTTGCATTGCTTCAACCCAGCTAGATTCTTCTAAAGCCTTAAAAACATTTTTAGGCTCCACTTGTGATAGAAAACAGAAAAACAAACATTCATTCTTGTTCTTATTCTTCTTGGACTCACAAACTTTACTAATGAACCCATGAACATCATCTTTCTTTGTCTGCCTTCTTGTCTTTACACCTGATTGTAAATCACCAATAACATTTTCAAGTGGATGCACTTTGTGAATTGAAGTCTGTGATGTGCTAGGAATATCATATGTTGTTGGAATGTTTGAGATCTCAACATCATCACTGGGTGATTCCTGAGATGAACTTCCCATAATTGGACCATCAGTGGAAACTTCTGTTGTAGCAGTGGGAATTGCATTACCACTGCTAGCAGGAATTTCTTTATTCAAAACATCAAAATTCACAGCATTTGCATCACTTTCCTTTTCAGAATTCTTTGAAGGTTGTGAGTCATCATTATTGTCAACAAAGTCCCAAAGTGGCATAACAATTTGATCTTTATCATTTTCATCATCTTTGCAAGATTCATCTTCATCAATGAATTCTTCTGATTCTTCAAGATTTTTGTCTCCAGTACTTGAAGTAACGGGTACATAATTCATTGTATTTGATAATGTCTCAAGATCAAATAACCATTCTGATCCTGAACCTGCTATGTTAGTTTTATTTTCAAGAAACTCAACATGCAAATTCTCTTCAATCTTCTTTGTTCTTAAGTTATAGACTCTAAAAGCCTTGCTAACCATAGAATATCCAACAAAGAAACCTTCATCTGACTTTTCTTCAAACTTTCCTAGATGATCAATGGTATTGAGAATTGTGACATGACATCCAAATGGCCTCATAAAATCCAAAGTTGGGGGTCTTCCTCTGAATAGCTCATAAGGTGTCTTGTTCTTTGTTTTAACCACTAAAACCCTGTTCTAAAATGTAACAAGCAGTGTTAACTGCTTCAGCCCAAAAAGTCACGGGTAGCTTCTGAATGTAACAAGCAGTGTTAACATGACCAAGTCTTCTGTGCCAAAGCATGGATTCATCCAAAGTGGCTTTTGCAAGCAAACAAGTAACATCATCTTTAGCCACTATATTTTTCATGTCTATGTTATATAGATTGCCTTTTCTAGGGATTTTAAGCAAAATATCACTTTCATCAGGGAGCTTATAATCCTTAGATAAGATATAGCATTCATCTTCTGTGAATAGAACTCTATGTTTCTTGTTACACATCTGTGACACACTGAAGAGGTTGTACTTGAGTTCTTTCACATAATACACATTCTCAAAGTCCAAGTTTCCAGCCTTGATTGTTCCTTTTCCAGAAACTTTGCCACCAATACCACCTCCAAAGCTGACAAATTGTCCATCATAAGGTTTGAAATCTGAAAGATAGGACTTATTGCCAGTCATGTACCTGGAATATCCACTGTCTGAGTATCCTTGATCACCTTTAGGCTTTGAATGTTCCTGCACATAAAATAAAGAAATTAGTTCCTTTTGGGGACCCAAGCCATAAATGACTTGGATCTGCCTCGTGTATCAATATAATTATATCTGTCAAAGGTCATTGATACACCATTGGGATTGTTTGAGGTGATAGATCCTTTTGGTTTCCATTCCCAACGTGCTGAGGCCTTAACAGCATTTCTCATATTTACCCTTTTATTGTTTACAGAACTACCAGTGGAAACTTTTGGCCTTGTAGTGGTAACTGCTGGCTTAGCAGTGGTAACTGCTGGTTTTGAAATTTTAGGTACCCACTTGTGGTTATAGTAAACTTTCTTTTCAAAATTGGTCTTTTTCCCTGTTTGTACAGACTTAACAAAAGTTGTAATAGGTTTTTCACTCTTAACAGGGGACTTAGGGTAAACTCTGTTTATATTTCTGGCAGTGGCAACTGCTGGTTTAGCAGTGGAAGAGTTTTGATGCCAGAGTTAAGCAAAACAGACCTGGGAATCATCTTGCTTAGTGGATTTGGGTGAGTAAAGTTATTAGCATTATTTCCATTCACCCTGGTATTCCCAAACACTTCCCTTCTACCCATGTAATAGTTACAATTATAATGAAGATGTTCAAAACTACCACATATGTAGCAAGGTTTGTTGTTAAACACAAAGTCACTACCAAATTGCCTAGATTTAACATGATTCCAACTCCTCTTATTCCCCCTAGGAGTTGTTGACCTACTTCTGTACATCTCTGCATATCTAGTAGTGGGCCTAGAGTAATTAGCTTGTGTCCTAGGCTTCTCTTTGACAACATCAGGAATACTCTTTTTAACTTCCACATGAACACTCTCAGGAACACTAGTTTTAGACTCAACATTCAAACATTCATCTTTAAGAGATGAATCACTAGCACTATCAAATGTATCAACCTCAACCTGAACCTTTTCAATAGCAGCTTCTTTAACAAATTTTGGTCCATAGGTCATGGTTGGTTCCTGGAACTCTTCTAATCCTGTGTGTGCTAAGTCAATACCAGGAGGTGATAGAACACCTCTTAGAGGTGGTGGAACTGATTTATATCCTACTCCTGATTTGGCTTTGTTCACAACTTGGGCCTCCCAAATTTTGTCAATACACTTGGATTGATGATCTAGTGTATTACAAGTTATCTGTATATTCTCATTGGCCCTTTTAACTTTCTCTAACTCTTCCCTTAGAGCCTTATTCACAGCAACCTTATAATCTAAGTCTCTTTTTAAAACAGCAATATCATCATTGAACTTAGATTCATTGGCTCTATAATGCTCTAATTGTGTTTCTAAAATAGCAAGACCTCTTTTATGATTTGCTAAGTTATAATTAGTTTGATTTAACTCTAGCAATTGTTCATCATATTGTTCTTTAAGTTTCTCATAATCTTTTAAAGCCTTACAAGTTTTAGAACAAGCATTATTAATTTGTACCTCAGAGTCAGAAAAAGCCATAAGTGCAAGCTCAGTAGCAATCATTGCAGACTCTGAACCATCTTCTTCATCCTCAGCCATAAAGCTTCAATCATAGCTCACTCCATCAATGGCCAATAGCATCTTTGGTTCTTCAGTTGTAGGTTCTTTCTTCTTGTCCTGCTTATACCAAGTTGACCTGTTATCAGGTTTCTTTGGTTTCCTGCATTCCCTGGCAAAGTGCCCCTTCTTATGACAGTTGTAGCACTCCACCTTCTTTTTATCAAAACCTACAGTTTCACTGCCATTTATGGTGATCTTCCTACCAGTCTTCCTCCAGAACTTCTTTGCCTTTAAGCTTAGTAATGCAACCTGCCATTTAATGTCCATCTCTTCCATGTCATCCTCATCAATTTGATCCAAGTCTTAACGTGTGAGAATTGAACCATTCATCTGACTTGACAGAAAGGCATAAAAAGTAGAATCACTAAGACCAGCAATCTGTCTTTTTGAACTGGCAGTGGAAACACCTCCACTACCAGTGGAAACAACAATGTTAGCATCATCATCATCATCACTATCACTCTCTTCATCTGAACTATCATCAAACAGATGATGATATGAGTGCTAAATTCCCTGATCCTGAACTTAGTTTGCCAGCCTTCTTCAACATCTATTCAATAACCTTAAAGTTATTGTACAAATCATTAAGCTTCATAGTCTCTAATTCTGGCTTATCTTCCCATACTGCAACATTTGTACCAAACTCAGAGGGTAAACTTCTTAAGAACTTTAGATTGAGGTCTTCCCTTTCCACCTCAATTCCAAACACTGTGAGTTGGGTAACAATCTTCTGAAGCCTTGTGAAGATGCTGTCAATAGATTCATTACTTGTTGAACCAAAGTTTTCATAAGTCTGTTTCAACAAGGTCGGTGGAATCATTACCACCAAAAACATTGCAGATCTCCTCAAATAAAGTTTGTGTAGTCTTGTACTTGCTGAAAGCTAGAATTTGATCTCTGGGAAGTGTCATCAACAGCAAGCCTCTGTCCTTCAGATCATTCTTCATCTGAAGTCTTTCATCATTTGTGACTGGTCCAGTGTTGACCTTTAGTACTTCCTTGCCATCAATTGTCTCTGCTGTAGTACCAGGTTTGAAAGAATTTCCAAACATAATGATTTCCCAAAGTGCATAATCTTGCACCATAAAGAATTGTTCGATCATAAGCCTCCACATCTCATAGTAGTTCAACTTAAGCTTGGGAAGCTTAGCAGCAATGTTGGACTGACTAGTTTCTGTCTCCATTGAATCTTCTGAGTGAACTTGGGGTCTTCTAAATCAAAGTATCAAAGCCTGGCTCTGATACCACTTGATGGATCTAAACACCTTGATCTGTGTTAGAATGATACTTTGAGTTATATCACTAAGTATGCGGAATCTACTTAGTAATACTTAGAAGTTTGATTGTGAATGAAACAGTTGTATATGAATGAGAATAAAGTATGTATCAAACTGTTAGCTCCAATATTATTAATAATACTAATATGAGAGATCTTTGTATCACTAGGGTTACAACCTTAAAGCTCTAAGAAAAACGCATGTCTAACTTTAACCTAGGACCTCCTTTTATAGCACAAGGAGTCCTCTTCTACAAGATACGTATAATGATAATATAATAAGATATACACAAGATCTATTCTATATTTATCTTTACAAGTTTCCTAACAGTTATCCTAACAGCAGTGGTAATAATATGTACTAGCAGTGGTAATGAGTTTCCACTGCTAGTGCATTCTTCAGCAGTTGTAATCTCCATGCTTAGCCGTGGTAACTGTTAATATAATTCCCAACAATACTGGTTCATTCCCACATATTTTCCTCACCTTTTGCACCCCAAAACTTTCTGATCTAAATCCCCATTCCTATTACCTAAAATCCTTTGATCATATATACATTATTCTTTCTTTAAAAGTGATCCAAGCCTCACCCTTTCAAGTGCAAGAGAAGAATACTTCAATCTACCAAGACAAGAAGTATTACAACTTTTTGGGACCTCCACATCCAAGTTGTTAGAGCATCATTAGATATATCTATTTCTTTGTGTAACTAGTTGTGAATATTTGATAGAAGATAGATTAGCAAGTTGTGTTGATATTGTGAAGTAAGATAGTTGTAAAGAAGAAGTAGTGTATATTAAGTAGATACGTGTGAAGAAGAAGTAGTGAAGACTTATTAGTGACTAGGTGTGAAGAAGAAGTAGTGAAGATTTATTAGTGACTAGGTGTGAAGAAGTATTGGTGTGATTTAGTATTGACTAGGTGTGGAGAAGTTGTGTAAAAGGTGTGAATAAGGTGTGACAAACTTGTGGTGTATAAATTGGTGTGTAAGGTTTTCTCCGCCGTAAGGGAGCTTGTTGACATAGTGAAGAAAACTCTCGAATTAGGTGCTCGGTGAGTGGAGTAGGGCAAGGAAGGTGTCCTTGTAGCCGAACCACTATAAATCTCTTGTCTCGCGGTTCGATCTTTCCATCTCTCACTTATTTCATTACTTACATTATTATAGCTTTAGTATTTAATTTTAGTTGTTTATATTGTGCAAGACTTGAATTCACATAATATCGAATCTACATTTTTGAAAGCAAACAAAACGCGTAAACAAACCTTTTATAACAAATTAAAAAGACGTAAAACTATTCAACCCCCCCCCCCTCTAGTTTTCCACACAGTAGACTTTACAAATCTTGATCAATTAGCTCCATAATTCGTCCAATATCATTAACTTTCACCTATTACTTGTTTTTACCTGAGAATCACTAAAGCAAACATAAAGGCACCAATTCTCATACAAAATAATATAAAACAAGTCAATTAAATAGGATAAATGATGCTAATAAAATGTACTTATTTGATGTCATCAGAAATCATTTCCATAAAAATTGAGAGCAGGAATTTACAAGTAGCATTTATGAGTAGTGTTAGCATCTAATGACATTTTTGGCTATGATTTCGTTTTTACGCATAGCTTGGGAACTTGTGAAAAATCAGGGACGATGAATTCTATCCGAATGGACACTTTTCTATGAGTTGTGCTTCTTACTCTGTGACCCTAAACGTTATTGAACAAAATAATGAAAGTCAACATCCCGTCACATAAAAAGTAGAAAAATACAAAAACAGCAGTGTAGAGAATAAAGTTGAAAAACGAGGCATTTTCGGGAATAAATGATTTCGTAATCTCTTTTCAACATTTTGCTACTTTTCAAAGTTAGTAAAAAGAGTTGTGAAATTATTTATCTCAAAAGTGTGAAGTAATGACATTGCGTGAGGACACGATAATACCTTAGTCTGGGGGATTTTGGTATGTGCTTATTCACATACCTTTTTCTTACCAAATTAAGACCAAAACGACCAAAAACTAACCATAAATACCAAAGATATTGTGTTTTTGTGTTTGTGATCGTGCAGATACGGATATTTCACAAACAAGCATAATTTAGGCTAAAAAGACAAAAATGAGCACGAAACTTGAAAATTTGTCAAAAGCCGGAGCTTGGATGGGAAACTGAGCATAATGGAACATTACCGGATTGACTTGACACATTTTTTAAGAAAAATGAAGAAAAAGACAAAAAGTCAAGGATCAAGTCAATCCCGGGAATGTGACATGGGAGAGTGTGAAAAACCAAACCCAAAACCTGTAATCACCCTTTACCTTTAACATAAACCTCAAAATGACCAAAATACCCCTCAACCCGACACCAATTTACCAATTTATCCTTTTTACCCCGAAAGCTTTAATGCAAAATCATTTTCAAAAACCAAAACCATTTTCAAAAATAAAATCACAAAATCATTTTTTTGTCAAAACCTCTTTATTTTATTTTGTTAAAAGCTTTTTAAGTTTACATTATTATTATTATTATTATTATTATTATTATTATTATTATTATTATTATTATTATTATTATTATTATTATTATTATTATTATTATTATTATTATTATTATTATTATTATTATTAAAAAACACTACAAAAATTTCTACAAAGTCAATTTTATTAACTTTTACTAAAACTAATACTATTATTAACTAAATATTAAACCTAATAATAAAAACACTAACTTAATACTAATCTTAATCTATTAACCTAAAACCCACTAAATCATTACCACCATCACCCTCTTGGCCCATTCCAAAAATCAAACCCACATCCAACCCATTAACCCATACCCAACCCTGTCCACCCATTCCCAGAAATAATAAAAACCTCATTTTTACCCTTTGACCCAACCCAGTCAAACGAACACCCTTTCTTCTTCCTGTCCTGCTATTAACCGCCAAACAATTCCCAACCTCTCCAAGTTTCTCCCTGCAACACGCCTTCATCTCCTCAAAATTTCCCCTCCCCTTCACGTGATACCAACCCTTCACATGATGCCACATAGCCAAGCTGGCAATCCACGACCCCATTTGAGCGCCAAAACCAATCTAAGGGATGTGATGACTCCAAACTTTGTATCCATGGCTGAGATTAGAGTAAAGAAGCACAACAAGAGACACTTGCTATTTATTCTCACAAGAAAAACACAACAACGAGAGGACACAAAAGAGGGACCCTTCGACTCGGGATTTAAATAGACTCATTTGTAAGCCAATTTTTGGCATTAAGACTTAAAATTAGGAGTAGGTTAATTTTAGAATTAATATAGTTTTATGTTCTTTATTCAAGTAATGTAACTTTTTATTCAGTTAATCAAAAAAGATTTCCAATTTTTTTTATTGCTTCTATTTAGTTTTTAAGTTTTTCAACTAGCTGCTTATTAGTGAGTGTATTATAGTTAATTAGTGACATCTCACCTAGTTTAGCTTATGAGATAATTGGTTTTTAGCTTGAAACAGTTTTTGGTAGGATTAAATTGCTAAATTGTTACTTTAGCTTTGAATCAGCTTATTTGTGTTCACTCATTTATAGGGCTATTTATTTGATAGAAAAAGTTTCTTAGATTGTAATTTAGCTTAATGAAGTCATCCCTACCTTAATCTAGCTTGAATTCAATTGTTCATAGTTTAAAAACCAAAACTGCCCATTAAGGGAGTGTTTGGGGTAAGGGTGTAATTTTAGCAAAAAAGTTTAATTTGGTCAGGGTCAAAGGTTTAAACAGTCTTAAATTGTTGTTAGTTGAAGTATGGAAGTGAGAATGTGAATTGTCTAATAGTTAACAGTAGTTTAGTAGTGCTTTCAAAAGAAATTTTTATATTAACTGTTTTTATGAGTAACTAGGATAGACTATTGCTTTTAGCCATATTGTTGTTTTTGTTACTTTATATTAGTTCTCATTAGGATACTTTAGGAGTTCGGCACCATTTTATTGAGTTTCAAGATCAACAAACACCATTTTCAACCCACAACCCAACCTGTCCATCAGCTTACTTTTTATCTTAATTGTGCTTAAGTTAGATTTAGATTTGGATTTAGGTTTTTATTGTTAGTTGATAGTATATCCTTAATTAGTTTAGCTTATCTAGGTTTGAAGTAGCTTTTGGTAGCTTATTTGGCCTGCACACCCCAATGTAACCCAAACAGTGAACCTACCCCTTTTTATCCTAATTCTAGATGCACTTAAGTTAGATTTAAGGTTGGATTTTGGTACTATTTAGTAGTTAGCAGTATTAAGTTTATAGGTTTAAGTTTACTTTTGATTTTAGAGATTATCCTTTAACTTAATTTTAGCCTACAAACCACCTTCTTTGACCTGTTGTAGCAGCCTTTTGATCCCATTTTAGGTTAGTTATAGTAAGGTTTAGGAGTTGATTTCTGTTCTACAATCATCTTATAGGTTAGGTTAGTTAAGCTTGAGCTTATTTCTGCATTTGAACATGATTTCCCTTGTTTAATTGAAGCCTGCAATCCTCACATAAAGTTGCATACACCTGCATATTGGTTGCCATCCAAGTGTCCAAAAGCTGTTTTGGTTTTGATTTTTCATTACTCCAAATTAAGTCCATAATAGCTGAAATTTGGCACTCCTGCTCTTTTGTTGATTGTTTAATTAGTTCTGATTTTTCTGAATTTTTATGTGAGTTTACGATCGGCTTTTAGATGGCATGAAAACACCCCTTGGTCTGTTTTATGTTGTTATCAGTCAAGGTTTTTTTTTTTTTTTTTTTTTTTTTTTTTTTAGTGTCCAAAAGCTGTTTTGGTTTTGATTTTTCATTACTCCAAATTAAGTCCATAATAGCTGAAATTTGGCACTCCTGCTCTTTTGTTGCTTGTCTAATTAGTTCTAATTTTTCTGAATTTTTATGTGAGTTTACGATCGGCTTTTAGATGGCATGAAAACACTCCTTGGTCTGTTTTATGTTGTTATCAGTCAATTTTTTTTTTTTTTTTTTTTTTTTGTGAAATCTTCAATTGCTTATTTTCCATTAATCTGAGCTCCTTCTAGTATAATTTAGTTAGGGTAGTCATCTGAGTTTGTTTCTTGCTTATTGGAGCTTAGCTTAGCTTATTTGGCGATTTGGTTAGCTTAATAGGTAGTAAGCAGTTAAGGGATATTTGTTTGTTCATGTGATTCAACCAAACCTTCATCCTAGCTGTTTCATACACATTTGCTTCTGATTCTTAGTTTTTTTTTTTTTTTTAAGTTTGTTAATTAAGTAGTTGGTAATTTGTTAGCTCATTAGGTGTTGAGATTAGCTTATTTGAGCTTTTGGTTTGAAATCAGTGAAGTTGTTAAGCCAAAACTTTGGGTTTTATTAATTTCACTAACTGATTAAGCATAAGCCCTTATTCCAGCTTATTTATTGGTTTTCAAGAAAGATATTTTCACAAAAGTTGGTTGTATTTCAATGTTTCTCAGTTTCCAAAAATCAGAAAACAAAAAAAAATGTTTCATAAAAAAAAGTAGAAGCCAGGGATCGAATCCCTGACCTCTCCTTTGGACCAAGTCAACACCACACACAACACTTCACTCTACTTCACAAATGCCCTTGGGTCCTTTGTTGTAATCCCTTCCCCCTTTAATCCTTTTATAGTAATTTTCTGTTTGCTTATTCCCATTTCAGCTTTCTGTCTGCTTATTTGCTTGCTTTTTTTTACTGCTTATTTCATCTTTTTATTTTTCCTTGGTTAGTATTAGTATTATCTAATTTCAAAACAATTTCCAAATTTTTAAAATTATTTTTAGTATTTTTAGTAATTTAATTTAGTTTAAATTGTTTTCAAATCACAGTAATTAATTAAAAAAGCGAAACAAAAATTTCAAAAATTGTCTTTTATCATTAGAAAGTAGGAAAACTAATTTCATGCCCGTAGGACTAGTGTCGCTTTAAATTCACGTTTTATTTTGTGCGTTTACGTTTTTTTTTAAATTAACTTTCGCGTTTTTAAATTTATATTACGTTTTAGTGTTGGACCCTTTTACTTGGTTAAGGTTAACTACAAAGTTAATCTAACCAAGTTCCATGGTATAGCAAAGTATTGATTAATTATAAAAGTAAATAAACGTAAAAGATAAGACATAAAGTTTTTCAACGTTTAATTCTTTATTAGAAATTAATCAAAAGAATTATACCCAAGTGTTTGCGGAACAACATGATGCGTGGGAATCGCAACAGGCTTTACCTCTCGAGGGATCTCGAGAAGCTTACAACCCCCACCAGGCAGTGTACCTGATCGTTGTAGTATAGTATAGTGACAAGTACCGGGGGATTGATCGTTCAGCTTAGGAATAGTGTCGCTAGGATTAGAAAACCTAATTACTAGTTCTAAAGGTGAGGGATGATTATTTTTGTGTTTTTATATTTTTTAGAAAGCAAATAAAATCTCGGGTTTTGGAAGAGTGGGCGGAATTAGTTGCTATTCAACTAACCCAAAACTAAGATGCAATCAAAATAAAATACTATAAATGTAAATAAGCTAATTTATACTAAAGTTGTGAGCAGTAATTGGAGAAAATGTGTTTACTTAGATTTCACTACTCCCTAGATATCTTTTACACGTTAATTACTTGTTATAATTGTATGGATGACGGATCGTATTCCTTAATACCATTCATAGGGTGGCATACATAACTCCCCAATTCTATGAGCTCTTATCTCCTCCTACACCATGCCCAGCACAACTATAGGGATTGTAAACAGTGGCTCATGCATTAAATACAACCAATAAAGACCTAGTACGCCTCGGTTCATGTTTCTTAAGACGTTCAAGCATGTTACCATTTGGAGATCTGCCAGTTTTCTTAAGCCTAACATATAAATCATTCATCCAAGACAAGAATAAACAAGTAATCAACACATAATCAATATCTAGGTTTCATTAGATCTAAGCAAACACAAAAGAGATCTAGCCTAGCATAATGGAATTGAGACAAGAACAAGATATAGACAACCAACACATAGACATATTGATTGAATTAGAAGAACACTTATCTCAATTACAATGCAAGGTATCAAGGGTTTGGAACCCTTGAAAAACCTGTAAAAGTTGCACCAAAATCGTCTTTAGGGTTTCTCCAAAACTTCTCTCTCTTAATGTGAAAAACTAGAAAACTATATATAGGAAAATAGGGATGACGGCGTCAAGAATAAAGGTGTGACGCCGTCATCTCGCCGCCAAATACTTCCTCGGACGGCCTTGATCTACTTCTGACGCCGTCAAGGCCTAGGCCGTCACACAAATTACTCTTGACGCCCTGTGTGTGACGCCGTCATCAACTACGGATTTTAATTCTTGAGGTTTGACGCCGTCATGAATTTACTCTTGACGCCTTCATGTACTGTTCCCAGCATGGAAAATTGAGACTTTACCGTTTTCTTCACTTTTATGCTCCAAAAACGTCCAAAATGGCTTCTTTTCCTGAATTCACTCTCCAAGTACCTAAAATCACAAAAGGAACGATTTAGGGCAATATTTGATCAAATAAATTTGGATTTGGGCTTAAATGACCCCCTAAAAATGGACCATTTTTCGCCTCATCATATACCCTTACACTTTAGATTTGCTTGTCCTCAAGCAAATGCGCTTTTATTCTACTCAAAAGACAAGTTAGGGGTCATTTAACACTAATATAAAAGTAATTACAACAAATAATCATTCCACTAAAGACCAATAGACAAGCACGGAGGTCATACACAAGCACCTCACAAATAGTGTTTAGATACTCACATCTCTCGGGTGTAATAAAGTAATATAACATTATGGAAATGGAAGATATCTCTCACTACCTGTCATAGCAAAATAGATTACCATAGGCTTGGGAAAGGATCAAACCTCCACCACATGGCGTAAGCACCTAGGATAAACTATCAAAGAGGTCTTTTAAAGGGTTGTAACGTTAGGTATAGGGATATGAATTACACGGTTTTGTTGGATAAAGGAAGTTTTACTGGTGGCGAGTTAACAATCTTGGTTAATTACATGTACAATATGGCGTTGCTAAGCCAAGACTAGACTCGACTTAAGCTAATAAATGAAAAATAATAAAAACATAAAATGAACATAGAATGAAACGGGATGGTAGTCCGTATGTTTTTTCTCTTTTTCCTTTTTCTATTTTTTTTTTTTTCTTTTTCTTGATTTTTTTTTTTTTTTTTTTTTTTTTTTTTTTGCATACACTCTTACCCCACCATCCAAAATAATACATCATGGGGGATGAGAATTCCTCTTACACTTGAATCTTTACATACTTTACATTAAACTAATCTAGTGACTCGAATTAAGAAAATCAAAACACTTGGAGCACTTTTAAGATTATCGTACATATGGGGGTAATAAATGATGTTCTTCCCCATTACTCCATAAAATAAGTACTTACCCATGAGTCCCAATCGTCCCAAAACAATATGTACAAGGATATGACTCGACTTAGCAACCATGTAATCAATTAGAAAGTTAACTTAGGGTTTAACAAATAACAATAATGCACTAAAAATGAGCGCATACACGGAAGGCTAAGGCGATTTGGGTGTACATTTAAGTGGGGTGTAACAAATTCTTCCTTTAAGTAAGATGCTTAAAGTTAGAAACGAAAAGATAGGCTCGGAGGGGTGTACTAGGGGTTTCGTGTACTAAAAATGAGTACAACGCTAAGGGTGTGGGAAAAATTAGTTGACTTAACTAGCCAAGTAATATGACTTAAATGGTCAAGTAATTATGATACGGGTTTAACACAAGGGTGATCCTAATGCCTCTTATCATGTAGTAAATCCTACCACACGAATGTAGTCTCACTAGCGGTCTCGGGATGCATCACTAACGCAAGTTCTAGAATCTAAATGCTACCGGTACACTCATAAGCACTAATAGTAAATGCTTTTCCTATCAAATCTAAAGGCGAACCTCACATATTTGGGTGGAAAATTTTTCTGAATATACGGTTATGTGCTAGTCATACAATCTCCTATCCATGAGACGCTTGCTATGGCTAAAGTTTCACTCCTAAATGTTGTAAAAAATTTTAAATTTGGCGCTAAAATTACACTAACAAGTATTTCTCATAGTTTTATTACACATCTACTATCAAACAAAACAAACTCAAGCGAAAGTGCATATGTAAGGTATCATCTTTTTACCCTCCCCTTACACTTAAGATGAACATTGTCCCCAATGTTCAAGTAAAGAATGTAAAAGTGAAAAAGTAAAGAGAATGAAATCAAATACTCCCCTGATTCGCTCGATATGGATTATAGGTTGGCCAGGTTAGATCTTCCTCCAAGAAAACGAACAATCAAAGCTTCCCTTCCAGAATATAAATCATCTCTTTGTCGAACATAACCTGTAAATCCTGACAAAAATAGACAAGACAACCTCGCGTAAAATCGGCGGCATCCTATATAAGTTTCTAAATCCTAGAAAACAAGATAAGATATAATGCTTGTGGAATGAAGTTTGCAGATTTCCTGGAGATTATAAAACTTAATAATTCACAAAAACCATAAGACTCCGTTAGAAAAACAAAACCGGTAAAATTTCCAGATTTTTAACTCCTGACGCCGTCAAGAGTAAACTCATGACGCCGTCAGAATGGACCTGCAGAAATTCTTATGTTAAGTTTCTGGAAAATTTCTGGAAAAACTTGGTCTTACTTCCTGGAAAATCCTACAAAACTTCATTATGACTCAATACAAGCATTTGACTCTAACAAATACGAATATACATGTTCATTTAATATTGTGGAGAATCATGATCGGTTTGTTTCTTGAAAACATATTTGGGGTTTCCCCTTACACTTATCTTTTGCAAAAATACTTTTAGGTGGAGTTAAGACTAGGCTGAACAACATAGTAAAGTATTTCCACTTTTTAATTTAGAGACATGATCAACCAACAATAAAAATAAAGCATGCATACGGAAGCAAATAATAATCAAACAAAATGAAATCACACAAAGCATGGGTTGCAAAGATTAACCAACAATAAAATTAAAAGTCGAACATGCATAATGATTGTTAAAAGAAAAAGATAAAAAGTGTCCAAAGCCAACAGAGGCTGAATCCTAAACTATTACAAGCCCAAATGTTTCAAATCATACAACCGAGAATAAATTGTTCAAGAATCATAGATATCAAAACGAATCACTGAGGGGGAGGACCAAAGCGGTAATCATAGCCAGGTGGGAGGTGCCCAGTATACCCATAAGGAGGATAGTCCTGCTCGCGCCCAGGGAATGGGTCAATCTGCAGATGGGGCTCGATGTAATCACGGGTCGAAAGATGCTGCATCTGGCGGACTGTGTGCTCATACATCCAGTCAAATCTCTGGTCAGTGGTGGTTCTCCAAGCATCCACCTGACCCATCCAAGCCCCCTGATGCGCTTGCCAATCTCCTCGGCCCATGTGTCGGTAGTAGTCAGCAGTCCCCTCCTCATACCCAGCAAACTGATGCTGCTGGGGCATTCCCTCATCATCATCATCATCATCATCCTCACCAGCAGGCCCTGCTGCCACGTACCAGGTGTAGGACCCATCCACCATCTGCATCAAGATGTTCATCTGCCTGAGGGATTTAGCCTTCACCACCCTACTACCCCCGCAGTCGCTCAAATACCCCATGATTGCAGGAGTAAGAAGACCATAGGAGCGAGCCAACCGGGTCACAAACATCCCTCCATACACCCTATCTATATCCCTACACCTACACTGGTCCTCAAATAACTGGCCACCCAAAATGGGATGTTGCAGTAAACATCCTTTGAAAAGATAGTATACAGGTAGAACAGATCAGATGCAGTGACACGGTGAGTAGTGCCATGACGTGCAGAAAGGCTGTATGTGATACACCTGTGAGCCAACCTAACAATGGGGTCCCTGATCGATGCAGCCCAGTAGTCGAGGTGTAAACCCCATCCCCTATGGTCGGCCAAAAAGTGATACACCTCATCTCACTCCTCTGAGTCTCTCCATGTAACAACCTCTACAGAAAAGTCCCATCAACCTCATCACTAGTATATAACCCAAGCCTCCAACCAAACTCAGCCACTGAACATGACCGCAACTCTCCCCCTAGCCTAAAATACACAGTGGTGCCCCCCATATCTATCCTAGCCTCAGCCTGATCAAAACGGAAAGTCGCAAAGAATTCCCTTACCAACTCACTATAAACAATCTCCCTCATTCTAAACATCCTCTCCCATTGAGGACCAGCGAACCCATCAGTGTTAATCCTTCTCAGAAATGCAGCCTCTAGACCCTGGGATCTAAGAAGTTCCCAATCAATAACAGAACCAGCGTCAATGTGGTGATTAGCAAGCTCCAAATACTTTGTGGTGGCAGCATCGTTGTCAAATAGACCCCAACTGTGGACCAATTCCCCGTAATTAACTTGATGGGACCTGGATGAGCTACCTCTGTGTTGTCTTGATCGCTTACTCATTTTCCTGGAGAAAGTTAGAGCGAACGAAAACAATTAGCAGAAGAATTTTTATCGATTTCTGCTGTCAGATACATCTGACGCCGTCAGGATTGGTCCTGACGCCGTCAGACTTAGCAAAAATCCGATTCATGCAAATGCGAGGGAAAAATCAATTTTCAAACTCTTAACCCATTACCCAAACGCTCCTTTAATCAGGAAATAGGGGTGGGGGTCAAAGAATCCGAGGCATGATGGGTTTTCTCTAAATTAATGCATGATTCGAGTGAGACAACATCATCAAATGGTAACCCCATGATTACAAATCACCAAATGGATGGTATTATGATTCGTTAATGAAGGGTCGAGAGTGGGGTTTTGGGCGAAAGGGGTTTTTCAAATTGATGGGTCCTAGGGACAATTGATCGAAAAAGGATGAAGAAGAATCATTTACCAAGTGAAGATTGGATGCGGAAGACGTCGAATTGGAGGTTGGAGAATCGGAGTAGCAGCAGCACTTTGGGTGAGATTTGTGGGGTATGGGTTGAAAGTGATTGGTTTTGGGTTAATATTGCAGATTCGTCGAGCTGACGGCGTCAAGAGTTAAAGCTGACGCCGTCAGATGCCCGTGTAAGGTGAGGTTTGGAGTAGTTCCATGTTCAGTCCCTGCTCTTTGCGTGAATAACTAAACATTAGTAAAACCCATGAGTAGCTATTCCGTTAACGAGGTCCACCAGGGTCGAACGTCTCATTACTGTCACGGAAAGAGGTAAGGTTGTAGAAGGGGTCGGGTGACGTTTTGGCTAAGTTGATCCCTATGCACGGGTCATTGGTGCGAGAAGAAAGACGTTGTTCCATAGGGGGTTTCAAATCAGTGGTGTTTTTGAGGTGCAATCTCTTTACACCGGGTTTAAAACCAAAAGAACGTTTCTTAGATAGGTTTGGGAATGTGGTTAGCAGGCATCCAACGAAAATGTTATGGAATTGTGAATTCTTTTCTTTCTAAGGATGCTCACAAGAGTGGGGGGTGATTGACGGTGAAGCATTTGGGTGAAGCTTCTCGTTATCCTCTTGGTTAAACATCAAAGGGGTTGAGACATCGAAGACCTTTTCGATTTTTTTAGGTACGGAATTTTCCTTGATCCTTTCTTTGACCCTTGACATGAATTGGTCTGCGAAATTCATAAACGCTTTATGAGTACTCTCCATGCATGCTTCTAGGTGCTGGATTTGTTTTTCCTGATTATCCATGAAGGTTACCATTATCCCTTCGAATTCCTCTTGTCGTGAACGTTCAGGAAAATTCTGGTTGATAACCGTATTCCTGCGTAGATTATGATTCCACACGGGTTCAGCAGCAAGTTTCTCAATACCTATTAATTCATTTACCTGCTTCTTGATGCTTTCTAACAACTGTTCTTGGGTGGCACATGCGTAGTCAAGTTTTACCTTGCTTGGGAACATCGGGTCCTCCCATCCTTCCTCTTCGTATTGTGCCAGCTCCTCAAGAACTTTCCAGCACTCGTCAACGCTAAGTCTATCTAGCCTACCCTTGGCTGCGTAATCAATGGCTTTCCTTGTTTGATAGTCAACCTTATCGTAAAAGATTTGGATCTGGAGCCATGGTTCGATGCCATGATGAGGGACTTTTCGGAGTAGGTCTTTATATCGAATCCATGCTTCATAAAAGGTTTCATTTTGACGTTGTTGGAACATCAAGATGTCATTCCTAAGCTTAGTAGTTCTCCCCGGTGGGAAAAATTGAGCAAGGAAACGAGTGGTGAGATCATCCCATGTGGTGATGGATCCCGCGGGTAAACGCTCAAGCTATTGACTAGCTTGATCCCGTAGAGAGAATTGGAATAGGCGTAAATGGGTGGTCTCTCTAGTTTCAACACCTAGGTCTATGGAATCTACGATTTTGAGAAAGTCCTTAAGATGTTGGTTTGGATCTTCGGAACGAAGTCCATGGAATGCACATCTGCTTTGCACCAACCGGATGGTGTCGGATCGCAAGGGGGTCACATTGCCTCCGGTGAGCTCAATGGTGTTTCGGTAGCCTTGGTGGCTAGGTCGGGAGTACTCTCCTAAGGTTCGGGGCCTAAGGGGTTCTAGTGGTGGGTTTTGTTGTGGTGGGATGACGGGTTCAAAGATGTTACCACCTTCCATGATGTCGGATGGTAAAGAGTTACGAACAAAGGCACGAAGAAATAAGATAGACTAAAGAAAACCTAAAAATAAAAATAAAATCTTACTAGAAAGGAATCTAGCAAGTAGACCTAATAAAAAGAAATCCTAACCTAGACAATAACTATTCCCCGGGCTGCGGCGCCAAAAACTTGATGCGTGGGAATCGCAACAGGCTTTACCTCTCGAGGGATCTCGAGAAGCTTACAACCCCCACCAGGCAGTGTACCTGATCGTTGTAGTATAGTATAGTGACAAGTACCGGGGGATTGATCGTTCAGCTTAGGAATAGTGTCGCTAGGATTAGAAAACCTAATTACTAGTTCTAAAGGTGAGGGATGATTATTTTTGTGTTTTTATATTTTTTAGAAAGCAAATAAAATCTCGGGTTTTGGAAGAGTGGGCGGAATTAGTTGCTATTCAACTAACCCAAAACTAAGATGCAATCAAAATAAAATACTAAAAATGTAAATAAGCTAATTTATACTAAAGTTGTGAGCAGTAATTGGAGAAAATGTGTTTACTTAGATTTCACTACTCCCTAGATATCTTTTACAAGTTAATTACTTGTTATAATTGTATGGATGACGGATCGTATTCCTTAATACCATTCATGGGGTGGCATACATAACTCCCCAATTCTATGAGCTCTTATCTCCTCCTACACCATGCCCAGCACAACTATAGGGATTGTAAACAGTGGCTCATGCATTAAATACAACCAATAAAGACCTAGTACGCCTCGGTTCATGTTTCTTAAGACGTTCAAGCATGTTACCATTTGGAGATCTGCCAGTTTTCTTAAGCCTAACATATAAATCATTCATCCAAGACAAGAATAAACAAGTAATCAACACATAATCAATATCTAGGTTTCATTAGATCTAAGCAAACACAAAAGAGATCTAGCCTAGCATAATGGAATTGAGACAAGAACAAGATATAGACAACCAACACATAGACATATTGATTGAATTAGAAGAACACTTATCTCAATTACAATGCAAGGTATCAAGGGTTTGGAACCCTTGAAAAACCTGTAAAAGTTGCACCAAAATCGTCTTTAGGGTTTCTCCAAAACTTCTCTCTCTTAATGTGAAAAACTAGAAAACTATATATAGGAAAATAGGGATGACGGCGTCAAGAACAAAGGTGTGACGCCATCATCTCGCCGCCAAATACTTCCTCGGACGGCCTTGATCTACTTCTGATGCCGTCAAGGCCTAGGCCGTCACACAAATTACTCTTGACGCCCTGTGTGTGACGCCGTCATCAACTACGGATTTTAATTCTTGAGGTTTGACGCCGTCATGAATTTACTCTTGACGCCTTCATGTACTGTTCCCAGCATGGAAAATTGAGACTCTGCCGTTTTCTTCACTTTTATGCTCCAAAAACGTCCAAAATGGCTTCTTTTCCAGAATTCACTCTCCAAGTACCTAAAATCACAAAAGGAACGATTTAGGGCAATATTTGATCAAATAAATTCGGATTCGGGCTTAAATGACCCCCTAAAAACAGACCATTTTTTGCCTCATCACAACACTAAACCCAAACTAAGTTTGAGTGACAACTAAGATCCTGCTGAGCAATCTTAGGGATTGTGTTATTCTTTGGAGAGAGTAAAGATTTGGTTTGTGAATGTCTAAGCATTAAGTGCACAAACTTAATCTTTACCTCTCTCACTTATTCTCTATTTATACACAAGTAATTTCTAACACTTACCTAATGGACAAAGACTACAAGAAAATATTACATCGTCCTACATTGGACAAAATACATAGGTATTTTATCCCTATTACAATTGGCTATAAGTAGTAAAGGACAAGGATGCTTTCTGGTCTTCAGTGTTGACACAGGTCTTGGTATTATACTCATTCAGGGAAAGTTGACCTTTGCATGATAAGGACCATCCCTTATCCATTCAAACTTATCCCGCCTAATCCCGCCTTTACATCAGTCTTCTTATCTTCAGTCTTTGTTCACTCAGTGATCTTAGATGGTGAGGAGTCATGGAACTCAGTGAGTTATTGTCATCCCTCACTGAGTCCATCATCCTCTTCTTTGGCTCAGGTATCATTCACTGAGAACCGCCTCACTGAATGGTGAACCTTTCTTCATAGATTCGCCCTGAGCGTCTTGAGGATGACTCACTGAACAGCTATGCATTTAGTGACTTGTTTGGTGTTCTTGGTTATGAAACACTTAGGATATTTTATGTTCAAATCCTAGATTAAGGAGTTTGGGTTTTAACAGACCCAACATTTAGGTTTCCCCAATCCCCGGTTATCATTCCCGTAAAATTTTAGTAGATTTTAAGTTTTAATTTTCATTCCTTATTTGAATTCGTGTTTTAGTTTCGTTAATTTTATTTTTTGTACGCTATTTGCAATTTCTCGTAGTTCCATAATACCAAGTAATCAAAATCAATCCATACAAGCATTTTAATCTCGAATCTCACACGATATCGCCCATTCACACCTCGTTGGGACACGACCCGGGTAATCACTTGCCCGGTATCACATATATATTGTATTCACGAGTTTTGGCAAGTCAGCCTTTTCACAAAGGTTGATTATTAATTCCACTCACGTCTACTTGTATTTATTTGATATACACCTCACACGTAATCACGCATTTAATATTTATATAAATATAAGTAATTTTTGATAATTCTGAACATACTGCGTATTTACTTCTTTAATATAGCGTATTGATTTTCTGAAATAAAAGTCTGATTAATTTTAACGTATTAAGATACGGCGTATCCTTTTTATAGGATACGACGCATCGTCTGCAAATATCAGCAACTTTTATTTTTAGTATTCCGTTTTCGTTATTAGTTTTCTGATATCTTACTTTATCAATCCTATCCTACTGATGCTTTTGTGCTGATTTCAGGAAGTGCATGACCAGAAGTTCAACTAAGAACTTAACCAAACCTTTCAAAGACCCTGAAAGAGCTTTTCATTCGCTTAAAAGTCTTTTCAACACAAAAGCTTTGATCTTTCAAGTTCGTTAGAACTTGATTATTTTTCTGAATAGGAAGAACAAAGTGAAGAGGTAGTACCAGAAACAATGACGGAACCAACCATGGAGGAGTACATGAACAAGACCCGAGCAGACTATGGTTCAGGAGTTGCTAGGCTAAAGTTTGATGAAAAGGCCAAGTTTGAATTGAAGGGTCAATTTCTCAAAGAACTAGGAGAGAATTCTTTCATTGGACCGGAACATGAAGATGCTAATGAACACGTGGAAAAGATTCTTGAAATTGCAGATTTATTCACAACTGAGAAAAGTTACTATTGACCAACATATGCTTCGTGTTTTTCCAATCTCTATTACAGAAGCTGCTAACATGTGGCTAAAGAACGAACCGGCTGGTTCAACTGAAAAATGGGAAGACTTGAAGAGAAAATTTTCTTAAGAGATATTGTCCACCTATTAATACCGCTAAAAAGATGGAGGCTATCAATAACTTCAAGCAAGAGCCCGATGAGACTCTCTATCAGGCTTGGGAGTGATTCAAAGAATTATTATTGAAATGTCCTCAACATTATTTGACCGCTATGCAGGAGATAATATTGTTTTATCAGGGACTGGATGTGCCTACTCGACAGATCTTAGACTCTAAAAGAGCTATACCTCAGATGAGTATAGTAAATGCTAGGAAAGCCATCCAAGAGGCTGTCGATCATTCTCATAAGTGGCACGATGGAACCTCTACTAGATCCAAGAGCATCACTAATTTTGATGGATTTGCTGCTATTCAAGCTCAATTGGACAAAATTAGTAGAGATATGAAGAAAAGAGATGAAAAAACTTATGCTGTCCAAGTTGGTTTTGAAAAGTGCCAAGGACCTCATTACACTAAAGATTGCCCATCAAATAATGAAAGTGAAACATTTGAAGAAGCATATTACACACAATTTGGCCAACCATTCCAACCTTCAGGATAATTTAGGGTAGCTACTCCAGGATACTATCAAAGGGACAATGGAAATCCTTCCTATCAAGAAAGGAGGAAAACTTTGGATGACACTTTGAAACAAATTATGGCTGATGCTGCTAAAAGAAATGAAGAAAACACTGCCTATGATCAAAGAATTCCAAGCTTCAACCGATGCTACTACAAGGAATCAAGGAGCTTCGATCAAAGCATTGGAACAACAAATCAGTCAGAAGAGCAAGGTACTCCAAGAAAAGGGATATGGAGGTCTACCATGCTCAACTAAAACAAATCCAAAGGATCAAGTCAAAGTAATCACCACAACTAAAGAAGTCATGCCTAATGTGCCTGTTCCTAGAAGATCATTTAATGTTGATGCTACAAGGCCCAAGTTTTTTTTTAACTCTTCAATCAGTTTAAGAATATTGCCCAAGGAAAAGTCAAGGATTGAAGAGGAGATCAAGGCTACAATGAAAGAAGAGTGCTCTGCAACCGATCACAATGCCTTACCTCATAAAGAAAAAGATCCAGGAAGTTTTACTTTGCCTTGTTCTATTAATGATATGTCTTTCAATAATGCCTTAGCTGACTTAGGAGCTAGTGTTAGTGTGATGCCCTTTAAGAAATTCACTACCCTAAGCTTAGGAAAATTAGCCCCCACTTAGCTACTTATTGAATTGGCAGATAAAACGGTAAAACAACCTAAGGGTATAGCAGAAAACGTGCTTGTTAGGATCGAGAAGTTTGTATTCCCCGTTGACTTTGTTATATTAGATATGCTCGAGGATATTAAGATTCCCTTAATCCTTGGACGACCTTTCTTGTCTACTACTCATGCTAAAATTGATGTTTTTAAAAGAAAAATCTCATTAAGAGTAGGGAATGACAAATTAGTCTATAAGTGTGAAAATCCTGTTAAGAGCATAATTAAAAGTGTTCATGTGCTAGAATTAAGAGAACCTATGGACCTCGACCTAGAAGCTAGGAAATGTTAGTCCAAAATAGATCAATTGAACCCTATAATGGAGACTATATTGAATTAAATGATCTTAATACACCATTAAAGCTCAATGATCGATTTATGGAGAATCCAGAACCCGAATTTGAAGAGGGAGAAATTGTGGATATCCCTAGAGTTAATGTTGTCAACACTAGGAATTATGACGAATTTGAGGGGTATCCTAGTTTTTGTGATTATGGTAGAAGGATCCATGTAGATTGTGCTTATAATTTGCAATTTTCTTGCATGATAGTTTACAAACAACTTAACGCCAATTTCTTTCCTATTTTACCAATTAATGTGATGTCAAAAACCTTTTACAATTCTATTATGAGACATAAGGTTGAATATAGAGGAAGAAATGTTGTTGGATCTTTTATGAATGTACCTATTTTTGTTGGAAATTTTAATATTATTACAGATTTCATCGTGGTGGAAAACATTGATGCCTATCGCGACAAAGAAATGGGTGACGTGATTGTTGGAAAGCCATTTTGCAGGAAGATTACTATTAATGCAAAAAGATTTGAAAGGAAAAATTACCTTTCAAAGTGGAAACAACATTATCACTTATATGATGCCTCGTGCTCATCCAAGGTTTAAACATGCAACTAACAGGTTATGCTATAAATTTTCACCATTTCTTTTTGTAGAGGATAAAGATGTACAAAAGAGGATCGAGTATCCATACCAAAAGATGCAGGGATTCTAAAAAGGAGTTTTGAATTTGGGACCTGAATATATACGAGATGAGACTGTTAGTCAATGGATCACCCGTGGGCATGTGGGTGTTAATGAAACAAAATAGGAATTAAATAGGAACTAAATATGATTCTTACTTGAAGACTCTGGAATAAAGAAAAGTGCTCACCGGGAGGCAACCCGGATTATCTTTTTTTATTTTTGTGTCGAGTCTGTCAGACCTGCACTTGATGCGGCGCATCTCCATCAATAGATACGGCGAATCAACTGTGCAAGTCATATCCTTTATTTATTTTCTGCATTTTATTTTTCTGAATAAACTTTATGTCAGTTTCTTTAATGTGGTGTATCCCTGGTTAAGGATACGCCACATCTATTTTTCTGACCCGTACTAATTCCAGACTCGATACGGCACATCCCTTTGATAACGCTCAAAATTAACATGTTTTTAGTCGCGTTATTGTTTGTTTTATGCATGGAAATTGGTCATATTTGTATATATTTGTTACTTAATCATGGAAAAGTGTTTATGCAAGCAAATATAGCCAAAAGCAGGTAAAAATGATTAAAAGATGAAGAAATGAAGTGATCATGCATTTTTGGAGAGTTTCAAGAAGATCAAGAAAGAAAGAAATGTCGCATGGAAAAAAGGATTTGATTAAGACAAGTTTTCTATACATATTTATCAAGGAAATATCAAGTTCTGATGGATAAAGTCATGCCACGAAGAAAAATAATGCATGCAACATAAAACGACAAAGAAAAGACAAAGAAATAATGTTTAGAGAATTTCCAACCGATCGGATGCAACCCGCATCCGATTCGGCTGGAATGTGCCAAAAGAATGACCATCCGATCGGATGGAGTGGACTGAAGTTACAAGTTTTGCATTTATGGACGTATTTACTCCCCATAATCATGTGTGGCTGATCATTTCTGCATAATAACTCTAGAGGGACATTTTTACTTGGAGGATAAGTGTCATTATGCTATATAATGGCTACTTAGGGTCTAGAATTACTTGTACCACCAAATATCTAACTTAGTATTACACCAAATCTTGTTAGTTCATCTTATATTGCCTGAAAGTTTACAAAGTGTTATGAAAACGTCCAGAACGTGTTGAGTTAAAGTCTCAAGCATTGGTTCGAGTGTGGAGTTGTTTACTTACGTTAGTGAGCAATTGGAGGTGTGTGGTTGCTATAGTTCCACAAGTTTATTCATTTTAATTCTCAAGACTATGTACACCTTGATATTTATAATGAACAATTGTTACTTTGAGTTTTATGAAAGTTTTCTTATTTACTTGTGTTTTAATATGATTGCTATAGAGTAATTTGTGATATACTTGTGTATATGATGTGATTGGTTAATGGAGTATTCTTTTATGAAAAAGGTGATGCATGAAAACATATCTATTTTATGAGTTTGTTGAAGTAACATCTAATCTTGCTTAATTTGTTGGTAAAAACAATCTTTTGAAAAATAGGTTCGAAAGGAATTTCAACTTGTTTTTATTCCAAAACATTAGTGCACGAATTAGTATGGAATAGGGTGCTTGACAACCATCTTATTTACTTGTTAAATTGGATTTGAGAAGATTTCATCACGAAAAAGGACCGAAAGGATTCGTAGGAATTCATAAGAAAAGAATTGATTTTCAAAACAACCATGTGATTATAGAATTGTCATACTCATTTGATATGTCCGAAAGGAGTCATTTAGGTGATAGAATTCTTAGTGGTAGTTAAAACATGACATACATCATAGATTGTATAACTACTCATTTTTAGTTGCGCATCATAACAAGTTTTACACCAAACTTTATTCTTAAATTGTCATGATACTCCTAATTACCAATCAAGGAATTATATACAAGTATATGCTTAGTTTTTATTGAGTTTCTTTTAAATCGATATTCACATAAATTTGGATTGACAACCCTTATTTAACAAACGTTTTTCTTATTAGTAAAACATCCAAATCCCTTGAGACGATCTCGACTTACCCACCTTTATTACATCGGACGAGTATACTTGCTCGTATGTGCTAAATAATAATCGGATAATTCATGTTTATAAATTTTAAAACTTGTACTAATAAAACGCACATCAAGTTTTTGGCGCCGCTGCCGGGGATTTGATTAATTTTCTTAGTTTTTAGTAATAAAATTGTTTGTAATTTGTGAAATTTTAATGTTTTTAGAGTAAAAAGTAAAAAAAACAAAAAAAAAAGTTGGTTTTTAACCAACCGAATCGGATGGATGCCCATCCGATCGGTTGGTGGTCTCGGTAAAATTTCTAGGATTCTGTTTTTCTTATTTAATGTTTATTTTTCTGTTTTTAGTTAATTAGTTTTAATGATTATATGATTAATGTTAGTTATTATTAGTTATAAGTTGTCATTATGAGTCATTTTATTGTTTTTAGTAGTTTTAATTATAGTGAATGATTTAGTAGTTTAAAGAACACCTTATTTAATGTTTTTAATGTCTTTAATATAATAATTACTGTTTTATTAAATTTTAGTCTTTTATAAAAATAAAATAAAAAAAAAATTGTTTCAGAAAACTCCAACCAAATCGATTGCGGGTTCCAACCGATCAGTTGGAGGTTGTCATTTGTGCCATCCGATCGGATGGAGGTCAATCCGATCGGATGGATGTCTCGGTAAAATTTTTAATATTTTTATTTTCTATTTTATTTTTAATTCTAAGTGTTTTATTTAGTTAATTTACTTGTTCTTATTCCATATTAAGAGTTATTTGATTACAACTAACCCTCATGCTAATGATTTGGATTTTTTTTTTTTTTTTTTTTTTTTGTGATGGTTATGTTATAGTTAGTAATTGCTTAAGTTGAAATGGGGAGTTTAAGCCAGATTTCTGCGTACTTGAAAGATTTGGAGGATATGTTCAAGGATTCCGGTGATTCCTTGGAAAAGTTGGAAAGCATGTTGGAAAAGGCTAAGTTGGATTTAGAAGAAGAAGAGGTTGTTTGAGATAATGTTTCTTACTTGCCACATGAAATGTGTTACCCAAAGAAGGAGAAGGAAAGGAAAGTTGTTGTTTTCACAAGAGCACCACCTAAGGAATATGATGCTCCACACATGAGGTATTCTACACCTTGTGCGGTGGAAGGTGTTAAAGCGTGGGATGCGGAATTGAATATGGAATATGGAGACAATTACATTTCGGAAGAAGTACTTGACAAGCTTGGTTTTGTTAAGCTTGACTATGGAAGTTATGGAAGAAAGGAAGTGAAAGGAGTAAGAGTGAATATTCATGGTCACATCTTCAAAGTTGATTTTGTGGTTTTGGAATATACTAATGCCGATGAACCGGAAGTTATCTTTGGTAGAGATTTTCTTGTGAATACCAAGTGTACATTGGATTTTGCACTTGGGGAATTACGAATTAACATAAATGATTTGGAAGAAGGAAAGAGTGTGAATGAAATGCTTGTTGATGTTTGTGAAGGAATGGAAGTGATGAAGGAATGGAAGTGATGAAGGAAGGAATGGATGAAATTTGTAAGATGGGCAAAGCTAACCGAAACAAAACATCATTGAAAAAATTAACCCAACACTCCACCCAAAAAGAAAACAAATCATCATCATCATCATCATCCAAAACTCCACCAAATTCACCAAAAAGTAGCAAACCTTTAACCAAAGAGCAAAAACAAGCTATCTTGGAGAATCTTGAAGCAAAAATTAGTGAATTGATGGAAAACAAACCGGTCATTGAAGTGTTAATAAATTACATGGATTATAGGAAGAAATTAGATGGAGTTATGTTGGCGAAGTCGAAGTTAGAGGATAATAGTTTTGATGAATTAGAGGAGAGAAGGATAATTGAGAATGGGCTCCCAAAGAGAAGGATAATCAGTATCAGCAGTGTGATCAAAAACAATCATATAAGTACATGTATCATAAATAGAATTCATGATAACAAAAATAATATTAGCATTCAGAACATCTTCCAAGAGTCGATCTGCATCATATTATAAAACCTTGTTTCGATGTTTTTGTTTTGAAATTGATTATTCAGTTGCGTTGAAAACGTTTATCATGGATGTAACTTCTTTCTAAAGTTCTTGTTCCCAGTGTGTAGCACAAAGATGCAAGTGTTGAACATGTGGCAAAAATTGTTGTTGAAAATTTTATCTTTTTCTTTCTTATAAACAGATTGAAAATTAGAAACATTTATTTCTGAGTTACGTTCGATTTCTTGTTCTAAAAATTTGATGTCTTCCATAAACGTATCAAAATACCTAAGTACAAGACAACAATTGGGTAATGGTGTAATTTGACCAGACGGTGGTAAAGGACCATTTATTTGTGCTACTGGTTGAACGGGACCAACATCTGAAGATGATTCATGAGTTTGCATTACAAACCATGGTTGTTCTGCTTTTTCTTTTTGAGAAACAAAGGTTTCATTTATATGAGGTGCTTTTGAATGATCAAAAGGTAGACAATACAGTTTAAAGCTCATTTTTGATCGACTCTCGTCTTCCTGTTCCTCTTCTTCTTCACAATCATGTACAACAACATGTACATTTGAATCATCAAGTAATTGTTCAACACTATACAACTTTGGATTTTCCTTGAGTGCTGAGTGTAGAAAACGTGGTTTGTTATCACCAAGAGCAAAACCATAACCTTTGGGACTTGGTTTCAAAGTGAATTTTTGTATTGTTGTGATAGACTCACCAGTTTTGTAAACAACATTTTGAAACTCTTTTAATTTGCACTCCAAGTCGACAATTTCATCGAGGTAAGAATCAACTCGTTTCCTTGATTTTTGTTTGTGTTCAAAGAAATTAGCTTGACAAGTGGACAACTCATTTTTTGTGCTTAAAAGTTCGGAATTGAGAGGTTCAACTTGTTGTTTGAGCTCACTTGTTTTTTGTTCTTGGTTAGAAACCAATTTGCCGTTAGAAACAATTAATTCTCGAATTTGATGTTGTAAGTCTTGTTCTTTGACATATGATTGTTGAAATGCAACTTCAAAACTTTTTTCCCATTTTTCTTGTGTTTCAAAATTTGTGAGTTGTATTTTACAACACTTAAGATCCGAAGTCAATGATGCACTTTTTTCCTTTAATGTCTTGTTGATTTCATTACATTTTTAAGCCTGGGTTTGGGTGGTCAAAAGTAAGGTCATGAGTTCTGGATCTAGACCGGGTGTAGGTTTATTTTGTTCAATTTGATCATTGTGTGGAAAACTAGAAGGGGGGTTGAATAGTTTTACGTCTTTTTAACTCGTTGTAAAAATAGTTTTAGTGTTTTCTTAGGTTTTAAAAATTTAGATTCGATAATATGTGATCTCAACTCTTGCACAATATGAACAACAATCAATAAGTAATATATAACAATGATAAGTAATGAAATGAGTAAGAGATGGAAAGATCGAACTGCGAGACAAGAGATTTATAGTGGTTCGGCTACAAGGACACCTTCCTTGCCCTACTCCACTCCTCGAGCACCTAACTCGAGAGTTTTCTTCACTATATCAACAAGCTCCCTTATGGCGGAGAAAACCTTACACACCAATTTACACACCAATAATCACACCACAACTTCTTCACACCTAAGTCACAACTTCTACACACCTTCTTCTACTTCACAACTAACTACTCCACACCTATCTTCTTCACACCAATCTAGTTCCTAACTTTTCTTTCTTCACACCAATCTACTAACTAATCACACAAAACTAGCACAACTATCTACAAACAAATATTCACAACAATCTTCACTAAGAATATGTAAATAATCTTGATGATGTACCAACAACTTGGATGTGGAGATCACAACAAGTTGTAACACTTCTTGTCTTGGGGGATAGAAGTATTCTTCTCTTGCACTTGAGAGGATGAAGATTGAATCACTTTGAAACAAAGAATTATACACTTATGATCAAAGGATAAGAGAATAGAGAAATGGATCTAGATCAGAAAGTTTAGATGTGCAAAAGGTGAGAAAATTCTGAGGGATGAACCAGTATTTATAGGGGGAAAAAAATACTGTTCTGGAGCATGGCCGGTCCCCTTAATTAGTGGCCGGTCCCCTTAATGATTAAGGGGACCGCCTAAGGAATTAAGGGGGCCGCCCCTTCAGAACGTTGGTTTTTCTTGTCTTTTAGTGGGGAATATTTTTCTGGATAGAATTTGCCATTTTTTGTTGGAAATTTGAAATCAAATATTTATAATGAATTAAACATATTCTTTTAATTCCAAAAGTAATTTTGTAAAAGATATAAGATGTTTAATGCATTTTATAAAAATTCTAGTGATTAGAGAAATTTCCTTTGATCATGAAATGTAATAAACCCTTTGTTTATTCATACCTTAAGTGATATGGAATCAAAGACAAGTATTAAGCACTAAAAACTTGTTTATGTCATAAGTTTTAGATTAATGAGTTTATGCTTTGTAATTATCAAACATAGAGACATTGTTAATATGCTAACAATATTTTAAGACATTATTTATGTCAACAATCTCCCCCTTTTTGATGATTACAAAACCTTAAACTCATTAGGTCTAAAAAATAATTTTTAGACAAGAATTTAGAGTTTAACATTCTCTTCTCCCCCTTTTTGTAAAATCAAAAAGGTTAATGCTCCCCCTTGATGTATACTCCCCCTCATTTGAGAGCACCAAGGGAATGCGCTATGGAAACTTGGCTACACAAAATATTAGAAGAGAACAAGGCACATATACATGCAAAGCAATAGTTATAAAAATAGATTCATTCAAGCATCATGGAAAGCATTACAACATTTAATATGCTTAAGGCATATAAATCATAATAAAACAAAAGAAAAGACATAGTCCTATATTGCCTAGAGGGAGCACTTGGACATGCTTGCAACTCATGGTTGATTGTTTTATTTGCTTGAAGGATAACATAAGCATAAAGCTTAGTTGTTAGATGGAGAAGGATATGGAATGGGGTATGGAGCGGAAGAGGTGGCCCTTACGATATTGTATCGTGTTAGGGGTGGAATGGGATGAGGTCGAGTGAGGAGATATTCAATCCAAGAAATATCTTCACTCAAGTAAAGGATTTGTTTTTGGAGAAAGATGCAACAAGGGCAATAGTGAGTGTGGTTTGTAACTTGATCCAAGTTGAAAGAGTGAGGAAGGCAATTGTTGTAGGGTGATGATGGAGGTTGCCCTTTGTTGCGTTGTGCAAGATGCATGGCATTGAGATCATGAAGATCATGGATTTGTGATATTTCATCACGGAACTTTTGCTTTTCCGTGGTAACGTGGAGAAAGTCATTGTGTTGATATGGATGAATTGGGTTTGTGTAGTTGGAGTTGTAGTGGGATGGTTGATCAAACTTGTATGGATCATTACAAGTGATTGGAGGATGAGGTGAGTGGTTTGGCATGAAGGAAGATGTTTGGCCAATGTTGTATGGTTTGTAAAGAGGATCAAATGAATGTCCTTGAGAATTGGGTGGAAAGTTTGGGAAGTAAGTGGTTGGTGGTGTTGAGTGACTTCCAACTTCATTTGTTATGATGGATTTGTTTCGAGGGCTTTTTCTTCGCCAAACGGGTTTTTCCGTCATTCTTGCAAGCCTAGAGGCTTTTGGTTTTGGTTTGTTTAGAGATGCCATGAAGGGATGAGTGAAGAGTTTTGAGGATTGGGGGGTTTTATAGTGTAAGATTTGTGTGTTTATGGATGGATAAAGTTTGTTTAGGAGATTAGGACAAAATGTGTTGGTGAAAATTAGGAAATGTAGGTTGAAATGGGCTAAAAAGCAGAAAAGATTTTGTAAACCCGACCAGCAGATAGCCAGTCCCCTTAATTAGGGGGTGGTCCCCTTAATGATTAAGGGGGCCGCCTTACAAAATTAAGGGGGCCGCCCATCTGGTGATTTCCAAGTTGCCAGAATTGGGTTTTTGGCAGAAAATTTGCAGAAAGGTTGTGTGTTTGGATTAGAATTCAAGCAAGTACAATTCCTTTAGGCAATATAGAATCTAATCTAATCAAGATATAGCATGCATGCAATAACACATAGGCAAAAAAAAGAGCAAATAATCAACACATAGTAAGCAAGAGGAGGAAAGTAAGGGCAAGATCACATAAACTTCCTAAGGCACCTATCTTAGATTAAGGGCAAAGACAATTAGTGAGTGAAAAACTAGTGATGGATCAAGATGACAACATTATTAGTGAATTTGTCCTAGTGTGTGTCTATATGCAACAAATGTGGAGTTGTGATTGTTTCGACTCCTAAATGCAAAAAGAAATAATGATCCTAAGAAACAATCTAAATGATCTCCTTGATTCAATTTTTGCTCGATCATGAATGTCAAAGACATATATTAGATTATATACCTTGACAATTTATGTGAGAATTTATGCATGATTTTGAAAGACAATGTTTTTAGAATTAGTCAACAATGCAAGGAAAATGATCTTCATGTGATTCCTAGATTGTGAGAATAATTTTTAGAGAAAATTGATTAAGTTTTACAAAGGAGTTTATGCAAAGAAAATAAATCTTCTCAATCTTTAGTTTTGTGCGAAATAGATTCCTAGACTCAGAAAAGATGAAATGGAAGAAAAATAAATTTTATGCAAGTATAAATTTGTATTAATTCAATATAATTTAGTCAACTTGTTCCATCATTCTTAATCCTAAACGCAAGTGGTTGAATAATTCACGCTTAAGGGGTTTTGTGAATATATCCGCAATGTGGTCTTCCGATGCAACCTTTTCTATAGATATATTTCCTTTTTGTACATTATCCCTAAGAAAATGGTGGCGTATTTCTATGTGTTTAGTCCTAGAGTGTTGCACCGGATTTTTACTTAAATCTATCGCACCTTTGTTATCGCACATAATGGGGACATTTTCTAACCTAATGCCATAGTCTACGAGAGCTTGTTTCATCCTTAGTGCTTGTTGACATGCCTTTCCGGCGCTTACATATTCGGCTTCGGTGGTAGAAATAGCAAGAGCGGTTTGCTTCTTCGAAAACCAAGATGTTAGACAACATCCCATAAACGTGCAAATACCGCTAGTGCTCTTTCTATCTACGTAGTCTCCCGCATGATCCGAATCCGCATAGACAATGGTTTCTATGCCAGATCCCTTAGGATACCATAATCCTAAGTGTATAGTGCCTTTAACATATCGGAAGATATGCTTAACCGCTTCTAGGTGAGAGGTTTTGGGATCCTCTTGAAAACGGGCACAAAGGCAGACACTAAACATGATATCGGGTCTACTTGCCGTCAAGTATAGTAAACTACCTATCATTCCTCTATACTTGGTGTTATCTACGGACTCACCTTCATCGTCCTTTGTGAGCTTTACCTCCGTAGACATGGGAGTTTTCATGGGTTTTGAGTCTTCTAGGCCAAATTTCTTAAGCATTTCCTTAATGTACTTAGATTGGTTAAAAAATATTCCATCTTCTAATTGTTTTATTTGTAATCCTAGGAAGAAATTAAGTTCACCCATCATACTCATCTCAAACTCATCATGCACGATTTTGGCAAATTCATCACACATGTCTTGACAAGTCGATCCAAATATAATGTCATCAACATATATTTGGACAATGATGAGATTTGGGTCTTTCCTTTTAGTGAAAAGAGTGTTATCTACCATTCCCATGGAATAATCATGTTTAATAAGAAAAGCTTTTAATCGATCATACCAAGCTTTGGGAGCTTGTTTGAGTCCATACAAGGCTTTCTTTAACTTATAAACATAATCAGGTTTTGCAAAGTCAATGAATCCTGGAGGTTGTGCCACATATACCTCCTCATTGATAAAACTGTTAAGGAATGCACTTTTCACGTCCATTTGGAATAACTTAAAATCTAGGGCGCAAGCATAGGCAAGTAATATCCTAATCGATTCTTGTCTAGCTACGGGGGCATAAGTTTCGTCATAATCGATTCCTTCTTGTTGATTATAACCTTGGGCAACTAACCTAGCTTTATTCCTAGTAACTATTCCATTCTCGTCTAACTTATTCCTATATACCCATTTGGTTCCTATAATGGTAATATTCTTTGGATTTGGGACTAATTCCCAAACATCATTTGCCTTAAATTGATTTAATTCTTCTTGCATAGCTATAACCCAACTTTCATCCTTTAAAGCCTCGCTAATATTCTTAGGTTCTATTGCTGAGAGGAAACAAAAGAAGTTGTTTTTGTCTTGGGCTTGTGACCTAAGGGTTCTTTGGTTAAGATGTCCTATTATATTATCTAATGGATGTGATCTAGATTCTTTAATATTAACAGTTTCGTTATTTTCTAAGTGAATGTCTTCATTATCATTTCCTATGGGTTTTGTTTTACTAACCTCAATAGCTTCATTTTCGACTAAATCAACATCTTCTAAAGGTAATGTTTTAGGAGGTGGTAGTGTTTCATCAAATGTTACATTTAGTGATTCCTCTACTTTCATGGAGTGTCTGTTAAGTATTATATATGCTTTGCTATTTTGTGAGTATCCTAAAAATATTCCTTCATATGATTTTGGATCAAGCTTAGTGAGGTAATCCTTAGTGTTTAAAATATAACATTTACTTCCAAATACCCTAAAGTAGCTTAAGTTTGGTTTTCTACCTCTTAATAACTCATAAGGAGTTTTTCCTAGAATTCTTCTAATTGATACCCTATTTAAAATATAAGTTGATGTATCTACGGCGTGACACCAAAATTTTTGTGGGATGAATTGTTCATTTAACATAGTTCTACTCATTTCTTGTAGTGACCTATTTTTTCTTTCTACTACGCCATTTGATTGAGGAGTACGAGGAGCGGAGAAATTGTGATATATTCCATTTAACTCACAATATTTTCCGAATTGTACTTCGTTATCAAATTCCCTACCATGGTCCGTCCTAATGGCAACTATTGAGCATCCTAATTTATTTTGAATCATTTTACTAAATTTTTTGAATTTTTCAAAGGCTTGGGTTTTGTCACTTAAAAACCTAGTCCACGTGTATCGTGAGTAGTCATCTACTATTACTAAGGTATATTTGTTTCCTCCATAGCTCCGCACAGCGGATGGACCAAAAAGATCCATATTTAATAATTCTAGGCACCTAGTAGTGGATACTATATTCTTAGCTTTGTGACTAGCATGAGCTTGCTTTCCAATTTTACATGCATCACAAAAATGCTTATCATATTTTAGATTAGGCAAATTTCTAACTAATTCCTTAGAGGCCAAAGATTGTATTTGTTGCATGTTAGCATGTCCTGATCTCCTATGCCACTATGTAGTTTTCATCTAGGGTCGTTAGGCATATCCTATCCTCAGGTTTGTTTCCTAGTTTCATAACATATATGCCACCTTTCCTAATTCCTCTACCTATAATTTTTCCATTCTTAACTATATCGCTATCCTCTTCAGTAAATGTGACTCTACATTTATTATCACATATTTGTCCTACACTAAGCAAATTATATGTTAAATTATCTACATGCTCTACATTTTCAATAGTAAGAGAGTCTTGAGAAATCGTACCTTTACCAATGATTTTTCCACGTAAGTCACTACCAAAAATAACGTTACCTCCATTGTATGCCTTGTATGTAGAGAATAGCTTGCGGTTCCCCGTCATGTGCCTCGAACATCCGCTATCTTTGATCCATTCGTCAGGTTCCAAGTCAATTCCTAAACATATTTCGTCAGTTTCTTTTGCCATGAAACACTTTTCGTCTCTTGGCTTTTCAACTTCATCTTTGTCACTATCACTCCAAGTTCCACTAACAAAAGCGCCTTGATTTTCATAACCCGGTGGCTTTAGACATTCGCCAATGAGATGATTTGGACTTCCACATCTAAAGCACTTTCTTTTCCCGTAGTTGTCACTTCTATTTCTTTGGAATGCTTTTCTTTCGTCTCGTGATGATCTAGTGAATTTTCCTCGTCTCTTGAAAAACTTCTTGAATTCTCTTACGACCATTGCATATTCTTCGTCTTCACTTTCGTCACTTGAATCATCATCATCACTAGGTTCCTTTTTGGCTTTTAGAGAAATGGATTTGGTTTGTTCTTTCTTGACTTTGACCGTTTCTGAATCTCTTCTTATGATTTCTTCATGAACCTTCAAGTTGCCAATTAGTTCATCTAGCGATAACGTCATCAAGTTCTTTGATTCTTCAATTGCCGTGACCTTAGCTCGCCATTTTGGATGCAATGCCCTAAGAAATTTCCTAACACAATTTTCACTAGAAAATGTCTCATCAAGTGCTTTTAAACTTGTGATAATAGTGTTAAACTTGGCAAAAGCATTATCAATTGATTCCTCTTCCGGAATCGTAAATTGTTCATATTGTTGTACAAGAAGATCTATTTTATTATCTTTGACTTGGCTATTACCTTGGTGAGTAATTAGTAAAGAATCCCAAATTTCTTTGGCGGTTTTACACATAAAAATTCTTTCATATTCTTTGCGTGGTAACGCATTATAAATTACCATTTTAGTCTCGTTATTTTTTGCTAATTTCTTTTTCAAATCATCATTTTGTTCTTCGAAAGATACAATTTCATTCATTTTAGTTTCAACATTATATTGAATAGGAGGAAAATCACCAAATGCAATAATATGCCAAAGATCAAGATCTTTTGATTTCACATACGTTTCGAATCTATTTTTCCAATATAAAAATCCATCACTTTCAAATAGTGGTGGTCTTTGCATAGATTGCCCTTCTAAATATTTTTCAGATTCCATTGATCGTTACAAGTTTTAAAATACAATATATTTTAAAAATCTTGCTAGACGTGGCTCTTGATACCAATTGTGGAAAACTAGAAGGGGGTTGAATAGTTTTACGTCTTTTTAACTCGTTGTAAAAATAGTTTTAGTGTTTTCTTAGGTTTTAAAAATTTAGATTCGATAATATGTGATCTCAACTCTTGCACAATATGAACAACAATCAATAAGTAATATATAACAATGATAAGTAATGAAATGAGTAAGAGATGGAAAGATCGAACCGCGAGACAAGAGATTTATAGTGGTTCGGCTACAAGGACACCTTCCTTGCCCTACTCCACTCCCCGAGCACCTAACTCGAGAGTTTTCTTCACTATATCAACAAGCTCCCTTATGGCGGAGAAAACCTTACACACCAATTTACACACCAATAATCACACCACAACTTCTTCACACCTAAGTCACACCTTCTTCTACTTCACAACTAACTACTCCACACCTATCTTCTTCACACCAATCTAGTTCCTAACTTTTCTTCTTCACACCAATCTACTAACTAATCACACAAAACTAGCACAACTATCTACAAACAAATATTCACAACAATCTTCACTAAGAATATGTAAATAATCTTGATGATGTACCAACAACTTGGATGTGGAGATCACAACAAGTTGTAACACTTCTTGTCTTGGGGGATAGAAGTATTCTTCTCTTGCACTTGAGAGGATGAAGATTGAATCACTTTGAAACAAAGAATTATACACTTATGATCAAAGGATAAGAGAATAGAGAAATGGATCTAGATCAGAAAGTTTAGAAGTGCAAAAGGTGAGAAAATTCTGAGGGATAAACCAGTATTTATAGGGGGAAAAAATACTGTTCTGGAGCGTGGCCGGTCCCCTTAATTAGTGGCCGATCCCCTTAATGATTAAGGGGACCGCCTAAGGAATTAAGGGGGCCGCCCCTTCAGAACGTTGGTTTTTCTTGTCTTTTAGTGGGGAATATTTTTCTGGATAGAATTTGCCATTTTTGGTTGGAAATTTGAAATCAAATATTTATAATGAATTAAACATATTCTTTTAATTCCAAAAGTAATTTTGTAAAAGATATAAGATGTTTAATGCCTTTTATAAAAATTCTAGTGATTAGAGAAATTTCCTTTGATCATGAAATGTAATAAACCCTTTGTTTATTCATACCTTAAGTGATATGGAATCAAAGACAAGTATTAAGCACTAAAAACTTGTTTATGTCATAAGTTTTAGATTAATGAGTTTATGCTTTGTAATTATCAAAACATAGAGACATTGTTAATATGCTAACAATGTTTTAAGACATTATTTATGTCAACACATTGTTATAATCATCAGTTGGATCATCAAATGTAAAAACTGGGTTAATTTGATCATCAACATCAAATATAACAATTGTGTTCATTTGTTCATCTTCTTGAGGAGATAATAATGAGTCATTTTGAACAACTTGCTCCTCATCTGATGCAGATGCAGATAGTAATGAAATTTCATGTATCAAGCATGTAGTTGAACCAGGTACTTGAGACAGACCATCAGTGTCATACACTGGGCCTGTGTTACTCATGTGAAGTTCCTACATGTTTGCCATTAACATCACTGCTGCATTTTCTTCCAAATCTTCCATGTCATCATCATAATATGCATTGGCCATGAAGTTGTTTTCCTTGTCAGTGAGTATGCCACCTGCTTCATCCTTAAGAGAGAGGAGTAATGCTTGTTTGTGGAATGCGCTGCCTCGAGTTCTTAGTTTAGGACATGTATTAGCCAGATGACCCTTTCTATTGCAGTTATAGCACCTAACCACAGTATTCCCAGTTTCAACAATTTCAACCCTTTTCTAAGGAGCACCAGCATCGTTTCCATATCCCCTTGGAGCATTAAACCATTGTCCATTTCCTGAATTACCCACATAGCCTCCTGAACCTGTTCTTCCGTAGTTACGATTTTGTATCTCAACTCATCCATCTTGTACAACAGCTTGATTCCTTGTGTTAGATGAAGTGCGAAGACGATTGTTGGTTTTGTTTGAAAATTTACTGAAGGCACGAGCAATTAGTGCAAGTCTTGATTCAAAATATTGAATTCCTCATCTTCATCATCGTTTGAATTCGTGTAGTACGTGGTGTCAGTGTTGTCATAGGGAACAAGTTGATTAGCATTTGATTGTTGTATCGAATCATATGGAATGAGTTGATTTGAGGTGTTTTGATGAGAGTAGTTAACTTACTGTTGTTCTTGTACATAAGCATGGTTTTACTGTGGAGGTGGAGCAAAGTGAGATTGAGCTATGAGTGCCAATGAGTTTGGAGTTGTAGGAGGTGAATAACTTCCACGAAGAACCCGATCTTTGTCAACCTCAGATTGATGGTGCTTTAGATAATCAAACAGCAACCCATACGATGCGTTGTGAAGATTTTTAGCTTGACGAACAAACGTGACATATTTTTCCAATCAGGACCAAGATAGCTGAGAAACTTAGTGTTGATTGTAATCCTTGGTAATGCAATGTTGTGTCTGTCTAAGTTATTGGTGATGTTCGTGAACCGATGATTATAAGATTCAAGTGACTCCCCTGGTTCAATCATGAACATTGTGTATTCGAGGTAAAGTTTGGATTCCATATCTTTTTCGTTTAATTTAGTACCTTCCATTAAGAGATGAACGTGTTCCCACATATCCTTAGCAGTTTTCTGAGCATCAACACTTCTGAAAATTGGATTTGGTATTCCCTGAAGAATGTATGACATTGCAAGTTCAATGGCTTCATGATGAAGTAGTTGTTCAGCTGTAAGTTGAGTCACAGGAAGAGGGGTTACTGTATCAGGTCTTGGAGGAACGGCAGCTGCATCTCCTGGAACTGTTGTAGTTGGCCATTGAAAAGGACTCTCAAGTACAAACTTTTTCATATATTTCCCATGAGGTTTCTTAAGTTCAACAAATCGTAAGAATCGAATATCCCATTGCACATAATTTCCAGGAGTAAGCATCGGAGGTATGTCAACTGATCCATCTTCATGTCGAGATTGTTGGCTAGTGATGGCTTCATACATCTGATCAAACCAGTGAGGCTGTTTAATTGGGAGTGGGATTGATTCCATTGGTTGTTGTTGTGGATAAAATTGTTGTTGTTGCATGAAGATTTGTTGTTGAACATACGTTTGTTGCTGATACTGCTGTTGTTGAGCATAAAAGTAAGGTGGTCGAGACATGATTGTGATAAGTTAACTTGTGTTGATATGGATCTTATATATTTTTTGAGAAGTGTGTTGTAAGTTATGAAGTTTGGTTTTAGTGAATTTGAATTAAGATTGTTACTGTTCACGTTCAATTTCGATAAGTACTGTTCTCGTTTTATCCAATTCTGACAAACTGAGTGAATTCTGACAGAATGTGCCATAATATGAATTCAGATGAAATCTTGCAATTACGACAGCTTGTGGCAATTCCGACAAAGTTTCCAATTTTGACACAAATTGGTAATTCCGATAGATCTAACTAACTTGTACAAGCTAGAATATTTCCACAAAGTCAAAGTATTTTACAAGCTTATACAAGCGAGGAATCTACTGAGTAACAATTCCGATGAGACCTGAATCATAAATCCGACAAGTACTTGAATTCCAATTTCGACAGACCCTTGTGTTCAATTTCGATAAACCCTTATTTCTAATTCCGATAAGACCTCAGTCTGAATTTCGATAAATGAGCAAGAACAAAGAAACGTTTAATATGAACAAGAGACCTAATTAACTACCAAAACATTTTATCAAAAACGTTGTTTAGGACTTAAATAAGAAGAAAGTTTAAAGCTTTGAAGTTTTTAACAAAATTTTGATGAATTTCGATCAAGTACCAAACTATTAGCTACGATAGAGATTTAATAACAACAATAAAAATGCAACCTTTCAACTAAAATTCAAACTTCTAAACACTATGGAATTCTTAACACTTTACAAGTGTAAAGAAGGAGTGCCAGAAATGAGAATTCGAGGCAAGGTGAAGATTGTAAAGCGTATGCTAAGAAAATAATGACAAACGAATCAACAAACACACAACTCAATAATCTTTAGGTGAATGATACCACTTGTTAGGTCACCATATTGTGATTACACAAGTCTAGTAATGATAGAAATGAGAGAGATGTAAAGAGGGATGATTATATGATAAGAGATATGAATAAGTAAGGGTTTCTCTAAGATATCAATATAACCAACAAGAGAAATGTTTACAATAGCATGGTATTTATAGGGAAGGGATGCTAGGGCATCCTCCCTTTTCCATTCATTCTAATGATGGGCTTTTACATAAGGCCCACGAACTTAAATCAAGTTAAACAATCATAATAACTAAATACTATAGCAACCTATTACAAAAGTAATGACCGATGCTTGACATAGCTAAAACATATTCTCAACAATGTATACTTATTTGATGTTATCACGAAACGGCTATTGGAAGATTATATTGGCGACGAAAACAATCCACCTAAATCACGTAGAGGAGTTTCAGGCTATATCATATGAGTTCAAAACTTTCTAAAAAATAGTTAATGATATTATGAATTACAACTCTCTTCTCGAATAGTTTAATTTTTTTAAACATCGATTAGATGTGATGGGTCGTTTAAGTATTAGTCCTATCATTAAATGCACAACGACCATACGCCAATTGGCATACGATGCATTTAACGAGTACTTGCAAATTGGTGAGCGTTCTTCACGTGAATGTTTACTAAAGTTCACTAAATGCATATATAATTTATACGTAGAAGAGTTCCTAAGAAAGCCCGGTTTAAATGATATCCAACATATATATGCATTACAAGAAGAAAAACATGAACTCCCGAGAATGTTTGAGAGCATTGATTGCATGCATTGGGAATGGGTAAAATGTCCGAAGGCATTACGCGGGCACTTCAAAAGGTGTGATCATAAATACCCAACTTTAATGCTTGAAGCTGTTGCGTCATATGATTTGTGGATTTGGCATGCATATTTTGGTATTCCGAGGGCAAATAACAACCTCAATGTTCTATATGGTTGACCGTTATTTGATGACGTTCTTGCCGATATAGCTTTGGAAGCTCCATTGTAGTAAACGGAAAAATACGAAAAAGGTTACAATTTAGGCGATGGAATTTATCATCAATGGCCTACATTTGTCAAATCGTTTTTTATTGCAAGTGACGAAAAACAATGAAGTTTAAAAGTGTTCAAAAAAAGATATTAAAGTTTTCGGATTCCTATAAGGTTGTTGGGGAGCTATACAACAACGCATACATCTACCAAATCAACACGCTACGACGAATCATATATTGTTGCATCATATTACACTAGCAGGGTACCTGCGTGATGCGGTAACATGTACCCTGCGACTATATTTTCTGGCAATGTGATGTTATGCGGCCATATTTTTTTAATTAATTTACAAATAACAATAACTATAGCTAAAACAGTAGTATAAAAAAAACATTCAATAAAATCATATTATGTCAATGAACTTGTTTGTACAGTGCAGCTAGAATTAAGATAGAAAAAGTTTTTAGCCCAAATTTAATAAAACCCCAAACCAAACCTTCGTTATATATGTAACCCTCTTCACCTAATTTTCCTAAAACCTAACTTAATTTACTCTACAAAAAACGCAGCCATCCTTCTTCTCTAACCAAACTTATAACACCCCCATTTTCGGTACGCAGCGGAATACAACTTGGGGTGTTATTTATTAGTCGCATAGTACAAGTCATAGGAAACATCAAAAATAATTAAAAATGTTTTTAGACAAAGTCCACATTTGATATAATCAGAGTTTAACGAAAACAGGTCCCAAAACTTTTAAACCAAGATGAGATTCCAAAAGATACATAATTTAAACACAACATAAGTTTTTGAATTATTAAAAGTTCCATCAAATGTGAAATAACATGAGTCCATCCATCCGTATCTTCGCACGCCCATCCATGCTGTCAACACTTACGGACCTGAGATAAAACATGCTAAAAATCAACAATAATGTTGAGTGAATACGTAGAGTTTAATAAGTAATAAGTTGAATACAAGTATTATTCATCAATTGACATGTAACGAATACAAGTCGGGAAATAAGATTTATATCATCGAGCTCATGACACCGAACCTTGACCTAGTTTAATAATGCCCCTCAAAAGGTAAGAATTGCCATTTACCTTGATTCTCAATATTATATGTCTGTTTAATAAACCTAGCATCAAATGAGCGCTTCTCAACCGGACATTCTTGTCAAGCCCAATATGCATATTTATAATATTAGCATTTACCCACGTAATTAATGGTTCATGAAATTAGGGACTTGGATGGCAAGATGTACTCAATGTCTATAATCATGTAATCGGTTCAAGCATACCAAAAACTACTTGTATTCAGTTTGTAAAACTAGCATGTATCCCCCTCACGAGGTTTATAAAATGTTTAAGTAAGTAAAGGCGAGGCTATAAACTCACCTTAAGTAATGGAGTAAAAAATCACGAATAAAGACAACCGAAGAACTGAAGCGAAACTAGAAAGGACCTATAACAAGAAACGTGTCTAAGTGAATGCTAATTTAATAAGAGAGTGAATGCACATTATTATACTTGATTCATATAGCCAAGGCATTATACTAAAGGTTTTCACAAATAATATGGTCATGGTTTCCAGAAATAGTAAGTTCCCGAGTTGTTTACCCATCACATTTCCCTAGTTTAATTAGAAGCTGAAAACTTTCCCCGATTTACAAAAATCATTACTTGCAAACTGTAAGTCCAATTTTTAAGTTCTTTACATCCCTAGTTTCCTCTAAATCCCTAGTGTATTGTAAAAATAAGTTACTCAAAAATTTGCAGGTCTACTCACTTTTTATAAATTTTCTTTACAGACCTGTCCTAAAGAAAAGTGTGACTGAATTTTATGGCTTACTGTATCTGCGGTCATTTGAAATATACATGTCCTATGAAGGTAAGTCCAATTGGAGGTGATAGCTCTATTTGTCTAGTATAGGTAGCATATTGGCTTTTCAAAAAGTTATTGAATAAAACTTGACTTAACCCCCTTCTACCAACAGTATGCAAAATCTGACCATTTTTACCACAAAAATCACATTTGAATCATCCTAACACTTCTAATGGTGAACCTTTTTGACACATGATCCTGAGATATACATCTAGGTCTGTATAATTTTTACATATTTTATAAAGCCACGTTTCATTCTAAAAACATTCAATAATCATAGCCTATAATTTCAGCCATCACAAATCAAGCCTAACCTAAATATAAGTTATCCCAAACACAATCACCCTTAACCTATGGTCCTAATGAATCAAGTATATCATGTTTAGCATCATGAGGGTTTACTTACTGAAGTAAAACCATAAATAAATGAGTAACAAAAACTCATTTGCATGAGCAAGAATCAAAAGGAGATGATTGATTTTACTTACAAGAAGTAAATAAATCACTATCAACCTTTCTAGGGTTTGATTAGAAATGACCAAGAGACACCACCACAAGCTTGGACCTTCTCTTCTACTCTTCAAATAGAGCTTCAGAGCTGTGGAGATGGCTTTAAAATAATCTTGAGGAAGACTTAAAGAAAACTTCAATAAAACATCAAGAAACTTCAAGAAAACCTTCAAAACTATGCTTCAAATTATCATTTTCTTCAAGGGTCTTCAAGAGAGTATTGTGGTGATGATTTTATGATCAAAAAGTGGCTGAGATGATGGTGTTTTTATGATGGAAAATGGCAGCAAACAAGGGTGGAGGAAGAAAATGGATGGTTTTGAAGTTTAGGTGAGATTTGCATGTAGAAATGAAATGATTGTTTTTCTTGGAAATTTAAATAAGTAAAGTGTTGGTATAAAAGGGGGTGGACAGTTTTGGGGTCCCAATGCAAGCCAAAATTCATATTTTTATTCTTATTTGATTAATATTTGGGGTATTATTGTGTTGTGGGGTTTAAATTAGGTGTAGGGTCTTAAAAATGTGAATTATGCCGTATCGGGTGACCTAAAAACGTGAATTTTAGAAACATGTTGTAAAAACATTATGAAATTGTTGTAAAGTGCTAAAATGGCTAATTTGAATATTTCATGGGAGCCTTGGGTTTGCCGGAGTGTTAAAACGAAATTAAAAATCAAAAACCCATATTGAAAACGCGAGTTGTTACCAAAATTAAGACAATGTTTTCTCTCTCTAAGTTTTCTACACATTTTATTAAGAAATTCATCATCCAAATTTCATCCATCCGTTAGATTTCTTTATTGTTATTAGATCTTGATTCTACTGTTCATTTTGAATAGTTTGATATCAAATTTTATACTACTTATATAAAAATCCAAAAACATTTATTACATTTCATATTTCCGTTTTATGCGTTTCTTCTATTATCATTTTCTGTTCATATTATTCGTATCCATTGCTTCTACAAGATTATTTCTTCATTGTTGTTCTAATTCCTTTCACTATTATACTCTATGATCTATTGTATCCATAAACCCTAAATTTTTGTATGGATTCGATTGATTCGCTTAACCTTAATTTGGTCCCACCTATTGGGGCTGATGATGGTGTTAAATCCAAACGTACTACTAGAAGTCAAGTTAGGGCTATGAAGAAAAATAAGCAAGTGAGAGGTTCTAGTAAATCTGCTCATGTGAGTTTTAAACAAGGAAATCAGAAGTTGGGTAGCAAAGGTTATGAGAATAGTAAAGGGATTGAGGGCAGTGATATTTGAGAAGGTAATAGTGAAGCTGGAGAAGTTTGTGAGGAGGGTCTGGATGGTGAGTTGGGGTCTAACATTGATGCTCATAGTTTAGACTCTAGGAGTTGTGGTGATTCAGGTTTTGAGAAAGATGTGGAAGGAATGGTAAGTAAGGATGATAATTTAGTTGATGTATCTGATGTTAATATGGTAATGGTCTTGGGGATGGTAATGATATAAGTGCTAGCATTAATATTGGTGATATTCATGTGCCTGTGTCTGAAAATCCTATTCTTAGTACTAGTAATAGCCCTGTTATTAGTCCTAGGATTTTGAAAAGAGGTGAGGTTTTACATGTTAATGGAAATAATGCTAGTGCAGATTTCTCTTTTAATAATAAGGAAAAATGGCCTAGTTTAAGTTCATCTAGTAATGGTGTGAATTCTGGTAAACCTGTTGAGGTTGGTGTTCAAGGTAATGTTTCTGTGTATGCTACTGTGAATGTGTCTTCTTCAAATGTTGAGGTTAATACTGATAAGGGTAGGACTTTTGCTTCAGCTGTGCAAGGATTAAATGTTGTTGGGAGTAATAAACTTAGGCTTATTCCTGTTAGTGTGAATGAAAAGGGTTCTGAATTTATTGATTTAGAACCTATTGTTGAAGAAGGAAGTAAGTTATGGTCTAAAACCCTGGTAGGTTATTTTGTTGGGATGCAATTAGGATACAGAGATATAATGGGTCATTTGAGAAGAATGTGGAGGGAGTTTCAGTTGGAGGATATTATTGTGAATGAGTGTGGGTTATATTTTATTAAATTTAAGGGAGAAGAAGGTATGCAAACTGTGCGTGAAAATGGGCCTTGGCTTATTGATGGTAAACCACTATTTGTGCAGAAGTGGGAAGCTGGGATGTGTATGGCTAGACCTGAACCTACTAAGGCGCCAATATGGGTTAAAATCATGCATATTCCTCTTGAGGCTTGGAATTCTGATGGTATTAGTAGAATAGCTAGTAGGATTGGAACTCCAATCATTATGGATAGGATTACAACATCTATGTGTGATAATGCTTATGGAAGGGCCAATTTTGCTAGGGTATTGGTGGAAATTGATGCACATAGTGGCTAGTGGAAGATATTGATGTGTGTTATAAGAGTTTGGGTAAGACTATGAAATTGAAAGTTGAATACCCATGGAAACCTCCTGTTTGTAGTGTGTGCAAAGTTTTTGGACATAATAATGACAATTGTAACATGGTGGTTAAGAGTGAAGCTGTTAAAAATCAAGTTGTGGCTAATGTGCAATTGAATAATTCTGGTAGATCTGGTAAGGAAGGTGGGGTGAATGAATGGAAGACTGTGGATTATAACAAGAATGGTAAGAATGTAGGAACCACTTCAACTTTTAATGGTGAAGCTAATATGCAGGGTGTGAATACTGGTGGTAATAATGGAAATAGAGTTACTTATGGAGGAAATTATTATAATAGAGGTGGGTTTTCTGGTAGGGAAAGAGGTAATATGTATGGTAGAGGAAATAATTTTCAAAGGTCCAATAGGTATGAGAATCAGTATGTTCTTGTCAAGAAAGTGAATGAGACTAATGATGAAAAGATTCAAGGTGCTAATGATAAGGGGAAGGGTAAGGTTAATGACATTGCAAGTAATAGTCAACCTATGAATGTTAAAGCTAAGGTAAGAGTTAATGAGGTATCGGGTGTTAATGGTGGGGGTGTTAAGAAGAATGTTCAGACTAACAGTAATCAGAACAGGTTTGCTGCACTTGCTGAGGTTCAGGGTATAGATGGTAATGTTGTATTGGATGTAACTAAGGTTAAAATAGATGAGCTATGTGTTAATGGTGATCTTGTTAGGGAAGATGTAAGAAAGAAGTGGCCTACTAATATTAAGAATTATTATCAAGAGCAGATTCAAGATAGTATTAAAAGAATGAAAGAGGATGGTATTAAGATGATGATACAAAATTTGGAAAAACAAATTAGTTTTAGTAATAGGAATATTGTTATGGGATCTAAAGATAAGGCTGATAGCATGGTTAAAGCTACTATGGTGGAGAAAGGTTTAACTGAGAATCAAGCGTATGCAAAAGTATATGATGAGGTTTATAGAGATGAATTAGAAAGAATTAATGGGCTGATGAGGAAGAAGAAACAGGCTGAGGTACATTTTTTCTATAAAACAGATCAAGTATTTACTCAATTTGAGGCTGAGAAGTGGGACGAGGAAAAACTTGAGATGTATAAAGCAGTTGTGGGGGATGATGTTTATGATAATTTGATAAAGCAATTTTTGAAAGACAATGAAGAGATTAGTGAAGAAGAGGTGGCACAGGTTACTACTGGGAGTGCTGATTTTATGACACAAGATGTGGTAACTAATGTTGCTGATTGTGATATTGAACAGGTGCATAATCATATTGCATCTTCATCTTCTATAAATTAGTTATTATGTTAGTTCAGATTGCTGCATGGAATATTAAGGGGATGTGTAGTACCCTTAAACAAAATGAAATTAGGAAATTAATTATAGATAATGGGATTCATATGTGTGGCATTATTGAAACTCAATTGAAGAAGAAATTTGTTGATTCTGTTTGTAATAATGTTTTTGCTGGCTGGGATTGGATTAGTAATGCTGATTTAAGTAAGAAGGGGTGTAGAATTGCTATTGGGTGGGATAGATGTACTTTTAATGTTCAACTTCTCTCGTATACTGATCAAGTTATGCATCTTTTGGTTAAAAGAGTGGTTGATAATGATATTATGTATGTATCATTTATCTATGGAGAGAATAATGCCAAGTCTAGAAAGAATCTTTGGAAGGTGTTAAGTGATTATAAAAGTGGTGTTGGTAATTGTCCTTGGCTAATGTTGGGTGACTTTAATGTCATTTTAAATTTCAGTGAACACTCCAATGTTAGGAAGGCTTGTCATGATGGTATTCAGGAATTTAGAGAGTGTATGGAAGATATTGGTATGGAAGACATTAAGATGTGTGGTCTATTTTATACATGGATTCAGAAAATGAAGAATCCTGAATTAGGGATTTTGAAGAAACTGGATAGAGCTATGGGAAATGGGGAATTACTGAATAAATTTTCTACTTGCCAGGCGAGGTTTCTTCCGTATGGAGTGTCTGATCATACTCCTATTCTAGTGTCATATTCTGATGGTAATACTAGTAGTAAAAAATCTTTTAAGTTCTTGAACTATATGGCTACTAAAAAGGAATTTCTTCCATTACTTAGAGAGAAGTGGTTTTTTCCTATCAATGGGTGTGCTATGTATGTGTTGGTTAAAAGATTGAAATTTTTGAAGAAGCACCTTAGGGATCTTAATAGAAAAAATGGTAATGTATTTGATAAGGTTGAAAGTCTTAAGGTGGAGCTTGATAGGGTTCAATGTAGCTTGAATAAAGACCCTTCAAATCCTGTTCTTAGAGAAGAAGAGATGGTGTACTACAATGCTTATAAGATTGCGTTGGAGGATGAGGAGCAAATGTTGAAGCAAAAGTCTAAGATTCAGTGGTTGAAGGAAGGAGATCAAAATAGTGCTTTCTTTCATGAAAGCATTAAGGGGAGGAGAAGTAGGAATAGGATTGATGTTGTATATGATACGCATGGTAATTGTTTTAGAGGTGCTGATGTTACTAATCAATTTGTTTCTCATTTTCAGGGTTTCTTGGGTTCTTGTGATGTTGTTTATCCAGTTGAAGAGCCTAATACCCTGTTTACTAAGAAGTTATCTGTTGAGATTGCTGTTGGGATGATTAGACCAGTTGATGATGCTGAGATTAAGGAAGCTTTATTTAATATTGATGATAACAAGGCTGCTGGTCCTGATGGTTATTCAGCTAAGTTCTTTAAGGCTGGATGGAATGTGGTTGGTGATAATGTTATTGCTGCTATAAAAGAGTTTTTTCGAATAGGTAAGTTGCTTAGAGAAATTAATAATACGCTTATTGCTCTTGTTCCTAAGAATAGGACTCCTATGAAAGTTACTGATTATCGACCTATTGCGTGTTGTAATGTGGTATACAAGGTGATTAGTAAGATTATTACTAATAGGATTAAGCCTGGTCTTAGTGAATTAGTTGATGTAAATCAATCTGCTTTTATACCTGGGAGACAGATTAGCGATAATATTTTGCTTGCCCAGGAATTTATGAGAGGTTATACGTGGAATAGTGGTGTCAGGAAGTGTGCATTTAAGATTGATATTATGAAGGCTTATGATACTATTAGTTGGCAGTTCTTAGAGTGGACTCTTAAGCAGTTTGGGTTTCATAATGTTATGGTGCATTGGATTATGTTATGTGTTTCTACTGCCTCATTCTCTATTTGTGTTAATGGTGAGATTAATGGTTTTTTCAGATCTGGTAGGGGTCTTAGGCAAGGTGATCCAGTTTCACCGTATTTGTTACTTTAGTGATGGAAGTTCTTACTTTAATGATTAAAAGACAAGTTAGAATGGAAAAGAGATTTAAGTATCATGCTCATTGTAAAGAGATTGAACTTGTGAGCCTGTGTTTTGCGGATGATTTATTGATGTTATGTCATGGTGATAGTATTTCGGCTACTGTGTTGAGAAGGGGACTTGATGAATTTACTTTAAGTTCTGGATTATATCTAAGCCCTAGCAAATGTAATAGCTTTTTTGGTAATGTTCCTGATCATGTTAAGGCTGATATACAATTATTAATGCCTTTTAGTGAAGGAACACTTCCTTTTAGATATTTAGGTGTCCCCATGATTTCTAAAAGACTTACTGCTAATGATTGTAGTGGGTTGATTGAAGTTATGATGAGAAGGTTAGGTGATTGGAAGAATAAAAATTTAACATTTGCTGGGAGATTACAGTTAATTGCATCTATTTTCTCGTCCTTGCAAGTTTATTGGGCTTCACTTTTTATGCTTCCTGTTTCTATATGTGAGAAAATTGAAAAATTGAGTAAGTGTTTCCTTTGGGCTAGAGGTGAATCTGTTAAAGGTATGGCTACTGTGTCGTGGAAAGAAGTGTGTAAACCTAAGAGTCAAGGTGGTCTAGGTTTGAAATCTATGCACTTATGGAATAAAGCGTTAATGGCTAGGCATTTATGGAACCTTGTTAGTAATAAGGATTCTAGCTGGGTTAAATGGGTGAATAGTCATATATTAAAAGGTAGAAGTGTATGGAGTGTGGATGTTAATATTAATGATTCATGGTGTTGGAAACAACTTATGCAGCTTAGAGATAGGATTGAGAGGTTTATAAATGTGAGAATTGGGAATGGTAGGAATTGTAATTTTTGGTTTGATAAATGGTGTTATGAGGGTCCTATTATAAAGATTATTAGCCAAAGAGTGATTGAAATTGTTGGTCTTAACTTGAAGGCTTGTATTTCTGACATGATTCATAACAATGAATGGGTTCTGCCTGCAGAGTGGATAGGGAGATTTGATTCTGTTATGAATATGGAGGTTCCTAGATTAATTAATGATGTGAATGATAAGACGGTTTGGATTAATAGAAATGGGAAAGAGGTGGATTTTAGTGTTAAGGAGGTTTGGAATGCATTGAGTGAAAATAGTCCTAAAGTTATTTGGTGTGATCATGTTTGGTTTAATCAATGCATTCCTAGACATGGTTGTATCCTTTGGATGGCTGTTAAGGGTAGACTTAAAACCAAGGATAGACTTGCTAAGTGGTTTAGTGTTCAAGATCAGTTGTGTCATTTATGTAAAACTGAAAATGAATCTCATAACCATCTGTTCTTTGCATGTCCGTATTCGAAAAGATTGTGGGAGAGGTTAAAACCATTAGCTTGTCTTGATGGGATTGGTAATAATTGGCCTCAAATTATTTCTGGAATTGTTAATAATCCTGCAAAAAATAAAATATGGAGTATTATTCAAAGATTGGTCCTTGGTGCTTCTGTTTATTTTATATGGCAGGAACGGAATATTAGAAGAATGCAGTTTAATGAAAGAGAGTGTGAATGTTTGTTCAAAATTGTGGTGGATACAGTTAGGTTTAAACTTATTGGACTTAATGTTAAGTTTTTTCCTGATGTTGTTAAGGCTGCATCTATTTGGAATTTTCCGGTTTCTAAAGTTGCTTATTATAGCAGTTTAGATGATGAGATTAATACTAAGGATATTTCATTATGAGGATTATTACTATGATGTGTATTTGGATTTATTGGTATCATGAGAGTACTGGATTTTGGGATTGTAACACTATTTTTGAATGTGATGATGATTATGATTTCAATGTGGGTGATTTTGATCAGGCTGGTTATTTGGGATATGATTATGTTTATGTACTGGAGTGGGGTTATGGTGACTGTATCATGTTGTTGAGGATCTATCTGGTGTGGTTTGGTTCTGATATGGGGTATTATTTGCTATTATCAGCTGATGATTTTATGATATTTGGCTTTAACCATATGAATTTTCTGTTTATTTGGAAGTTGTACTCTTTTTATCCTTTACTTCAGGTTTTTCCCTCTTTGGGTTTTCTTGGATAAAGGTTTTTAAGGAGGCAATTCCATCATGGTGAAGTGTTGAAGATCTGTTTGTGTCTGGATGATGTTGGATTCAGCTTTGAAGATATTAATTCTGGTGTTATGTTGGTTATGTCATGTTAGTTGGTCTATTTTGTATTTGTTAGTGATCCAAGTATTTGTTGTTAGTTATTGTTCTTTGCTTCCTACAGGAACGTGTCCTCTATGTAGTTTTGAGTATGGTGATGTTTCACAGTGATGTTGATTGATTTCAGTATCCAAGTTGATGTATTCAGAGTACTCTTGGCTATATAGTTTGGACTGTTTTCTCTTGTAGGATGCATTGTTGGTATTATCTTGTATTGACCTTGGAAATTTGTCCAATGCCATTTAGTTTGTTGTTTTTTTGTACTATTGCCTTTTATGGCTTTCTTTCTTAATGAATTTACATTTAAGAAAAAAAATTGACAAAATCAATGAAATGAATCAGAAAATGTGAAACATATAAAATTTTGAATATTAGGAGTATATGATGGAATATTACGCAAAAATCGCTAAATCGGGTAAAAAGTAAAAATGAAATTTTTACTCAAGTGAAAATAGAAATAGAATATGAATTAGATATTGACCTTGAAATTACGAAAGGTCACAAAACTTAGCTACAAACAAAATTCTTTCTTCCCAAAACACACAAACACTTGTTTGGTTTCTTCCTGCTACACCCAAACCATAAACTTATATAGAATTCCAAAAAATAAAAATAAAACAGGAAAACGTGAGGCATGGTACCCATGTGGCGCCATCCTGTTGCATTTTTTGGGACGATGTGGTCTGGTCACGACGGCTCAGTACACGAAAACACAAGACACGATACCATGCTTGCGTCGTCCCGTTGCGTTTTACAGGATAACACCAGCGAAAACGTTAGGTACCCGCTGCTCTAATAGATTAGTATCTTGCTGATTGTACCATGGGTTAATAAAGTTGCACTTTTGATTGAGGGGTATATTAATAAAAGTAGTAATTATATGTATTTAATGTTAGAAGATTTGTTGCAATTACTTGTAATTTTAGCAATAAAATTTGTAATGCTGAATTTTAAGGCATTTAATGCTCAACAGTGTTTTTGTGGTTTATAAGATAGTAAGATAACATGATATTGAAATATCAAAATTTCGGTGAATTTAATGAATTATACGTTTCTCCACAGCCGAATATGCAACGTACTTGGGTCTAACGAAGCGAGATACATCGAAGGAAAACAAAGAACTTCAAAAGAGAAAAGTGCACAACGACCTTCGACAATATATCCTTAAATTATATATTTTTCTCAATATATTATTATTTTTGATGTTATATTTAATGTATCATTTATTTTTATTTTTCTAATATACTTTTTTATTGTATTCTTTTATTAACAGAATTTTAGTTTGAATTTAACATGTTGTTTTATTTTAATAATAATAACAATAACAATAATAAAATAAATAACAATAATAAAATAATTGATGTCCATTGAGTGTCTTATGGCACCATAAATAATGCTATAGAAAGGAGTGTTTTGTGTAGAGTCAACACTATTTCCGAGGCACCACCAAGGGTACCAAGTGCTCTAATAGTCAACAAAATTTGCAAAGAAAAAGAGTTGGTAATTTTTTTTTAGGCTTAAGAAATTGCTAAAAGTGCCTTTAAAAAAAATGTCCATCAATTTGCTATTACACGTGTGAATTTTTCAATCTCTTGAAAAATAATTTTTGATTGTTCATATTCAAAATGTAGCGATTTAAGCAACTGACAATACAGAAACGCACCAATAACACATAAGGACCACTCTGTTAATCATATTTCCAGGCAGATGCTCGTAGCTGCGGTTGACCTCTCTACCTTACTAAATGGATAGTTTCAACTTCATTAAAATACCCCCAAAAACGTTGCGACTGCAAAAAGTAGAAATAATACTCCGCCTAGATACCCAACCTGACAGATTCCAGACATCATCCAAATTCTTAACACATTGATAGAAACAAATTAATATAAAAGTGAGATAGTGCGTCAAATGATAGAAATACCAGTTTCTCAGAAATATAATTGGCAAGAAACGCTCCCCCGACTGCTGCTATAGCAGTTGCTAGTAGATGACCAGCGATGGCTCCGCTTGCCACTCCCAATGGAGACTGTCATAAGTATCAAAACAAAGGTGACTCGTGTTTTCAATGAAAACGACTAGAGTTGGCATGGTCGGCCGGTTGGGTAACAAATGGGTTGAGGTTAAAAAGTCATTTTTGTATTGGTCAAAATGGTCCAGGTTGACCATCACTTTATTCCGTTTACTAAATCAATTGAACGATGTAGGATGTAGTATACATATAATTTATACTTCGGTTACTTTTAACCTGTTCGACGAGTTCCTCTTGTTAATATGAACCAGTTGACCCATTCGAGATAAACACAACCCATATCAACCCATTCATAATGAAATTGGTCAAAATTAGCACTTTTAATTAAACCAATTAATCATGATGCAGACATGCAGTGATATACCTGAGCTGCACCAAGAGCTATGGTTGCAAGCATTGAACGATCACCCCATTCCTACACAAGCATCAAGTATAAAAAAAGATCAATTCTAACACAACCCACTAACGGGAAGGAAAGACTAATATTACACATAGCATCAGGTATACTGAATTACGTCATATAGCTAGGATATAAGACCAACAAGAGAAAGAAAAAGAAACCTACCGCAAAAAATACAAGGCTAAATGACTTCCAAATGATTTCAAATGGATTTTTGAGCTGTTTAGACGCCTGCATTTATTCCCAAATATATAAACAAACACATTGTTGATACAAGTCTAGCAGATAACCAAAGATAAAAGGGCAACTATCACCTTTTCTTTTACTAGCTCCTCGGCTTCTGCAAATTCATCAAGTTCATTGCTTTTCTCGCCATTTTTCGAGTTATTTGATGGAAGATCCCATGCATCCTTGATAGCTTTGAGCCCGAAGAACATCAATAGAGTCACTGCTGCATATTCTCCAATCGGCAATGCTGTTTGAGAGAACCATGCAGAAATTAGAAATATAACAAAAAAGGACGTATGGACGGAAAAAAGACTAATGACTGACTTGTTTGAAATTGAGCTGGTACTGAATTAAATATCCGTCCAATAACGACCGATAAAACAGTCATAAGTGATAAAGCACCCATTGATCCCAAGATAACCTGCTCATTGATTGTAATCGTAAAACAGTCAATAATTAGAAGCAGCAATATGGCGGGTTGGCCTGGAACTTTTTCCCATTTTTCACATAATAACATATAAATAGTAAATGCTTTAAAGTTGATTAGTGAAAGTATATTATTAGAATAATAATTGAGTTTAATAAAACAATTTATGAGGTTGCAAGCAGTGATGATACACTGTAGACTACTTTCGAGTTTCAACCCAGTAGATCCATTCCCTTATAGCTCAACTTTTTTGTTTGACCCATTTTATATGTAAAGAAGTTGCAATTTCAAGCTATACTAATAGTTATATATTGGAGATATTTGGAGATCGTACCAGTCCCTTATCATATTGCATGGCCAATAAAGCTGCAATGAAAAATGTCTGATCAAGTAGAGAAAAAGGGATATTAGTTGTTACATAGGGCAATATAAGTTTATAAAAGTATGCGGTTATTATTTAGTTACCTTATCTCCAATTTCTGAAACAAAAATCAATGTAAAAGCAGCGGTGAAGCCTGACTTTGATATCGCTGCCAAAAGAGTCGAAGGTGCACCCTTTCCAAAGGCGATTATTGAAAATACTAAAGCACATCCAGATAGCACAAGGGCTATTGAGACAGGGCAAGGAATTTTGTCAGGAAGCTTCTTACTGCCAAACAAAAGAACTTTTGAAGAGTTGGGATTTGCTAGACAGGAGTCCTACAAAATCTTTGCATCCTTCAAGTTGATGCATAGATATTGAGGTGGATTTTTGAACCAGTGTATTTACAAATGGCCGAATGGTCAAGGCCGGTAATGTTAATGTCTCTACGAAACTAGTTTAAACAAATAAAAATTCAACTCCGTGTTATTTAAACTGTATAATTTGTGTAATCATATCTGGGACAGTAATTTATTTTAAAAGGCTAAGAAATTTGAACATGAAATGTTTTTATCAACCCAACCCGGCTAGTTTTGACCATTACCATTTACCCTTCCCTCCAGTTTGTCATTTCGAGTTGATGCAGATCATGCTCAACTTAACAAGCCACCTAGTAATCAAGTCTTAACAAGAAAAGATATGAATCTCACAGCCCCAAAAAGCTCATTTATTCCCCATACTCAAATCACCTAAGAACCCCTTTGGATTGTATGAAACTAAATCATCAAAACTGGACCATGATCATAATAGATTTTGAATCAACAAGTTCAGCTTTTATTCCAAATTTGTAAGGACCACAACAATTTTCATTCTAAGAAAGATAATTAGAAGAAAACTCACCTATCATTAGTTGGACCATCAGTCGATAAATTTTGGTTGCCATTTTCATCTCTCCCTGCACAGTCCCCCGGTCCAACACCTACATTAGATGCATTTACTCTAAAACTCTTCCCTGCTATTTGCGGTTTCGGCACATCTCTGCATTGTACTGTATCAAGAAAATACGTCATAACGTTTTCTACCGACAACAAATATTCATATAAAGCTAATAACATAGTAATATCAGTAGATCAGTAGGCATTTAAAACAACACCAAATCACTCACCAAATTCACATGAACTGATTACATTATCAAAAAGTAACATAGTATGCATTCCCTAATAAATTGTACATAAACACGTAGCTTCAACTGATTCAAACCGTAAGCATTCCTTTTAAATCAATCACTAGTACTATTTTAATAAATTCCCAATGTCCCAACAAATTCTACTGATTTTATAGCATATATCTGTAAGCATATTAGCCCATACATGGCCCACAAGTCCATTTAGCTTTTAGGGTTTTACCCTTTGACTGTAGTGGTTGTAAACTTGCAAAATTTTCAGCATTGCCATTTAATAAATGTGTTTCTTTTTCTAATGCTCCTTTTGATCTTGTGCATTCTAATGTGTGGGGACCTTCTCCTATTTTGACAAAAGGAGGTTCCAAATACTATGTTTCGTGTATTGACGTCTATACTCGTCACACTTGGGTTTATCTTATGAAACGTCGCTATGATTTTCTTTCAATATTTAAGGATTTTTGAGCTTTTGTAAAAACACAACACTCAAGTGTCATAAAATGTTTTCTTTGTGATTTGGGGGGTGAATACACGTCTAAAAATTTTTCATCTTTGCTTTGCTTATGGGACAATATACCAAACCTCTTGTACTACACTCCACAACAAAATGGTGTGGCTAAAACAAAGCATGGCCATCCTGTTGAAACAACAAGATCTTTTCTTTCGTCTGCCAAGGTTCCTAGTGTCTATTGGGGGGAAGCGGTTCTTACTGCTACTCATGTAGTAAATAGGATCCCAACCTCTCATAATTCTGGAAAGTCTCCTTTTGAAAGATAGTACGGGCATGTCCCTGATTACTCTACGTGTATTTGGTCATACTTGTTTCGTTCTTAAACCACATGTTAAATATACCAATTTGTCACCTAAATCTACCTGGTGTCTTTTTGGGTTATGGTAGTGGTCAAAAGCGTTATCGTTGATTCGTTGTCCGGTTGGTCAAAAATTGTACACTTCACGTCATGTTGAGTTTTTAGAACACGTTCCTTATTTTTCTATTCCTGTTGTTCACATCATGAACTCATCAAATTGTACTCTTTTGATGTTGAAATTGAACAACCTCCATCAATTGTGACTCCTATCATGACAGAAATACCCCAAGAAATATAACTACCGAAACACTACATGTTACAACAGTTACTCAACCTCCTTCGACGGCTACCCAATCATCTACTGAAGGTGTTACTGGTCGTCCTCCAAGTGGTCGACCAAAGCGTAACTATAAGTCTACAAAAAGGGATGGTTTTGTTTATTCTTGTTATTCTAGTTTCTTTAGTTCGTTTATTGCTTCAACCTATGTCGTATAGAAAGGTTATTTGTGATCCACTTTGGCTGGTTGCTATGGCTAAGGAACTTGATGCATTGTATCAGACTCAGACGACGTGGGACTTAGTACCATTGCTAGACGGCAAGCGTGCTATTGGGTCTCGTTGGTCTACAAGATTAAGACCTAATCTGACGGGTCCAATATAAGGCTCGTCTAGTTGCTAAAAGTTATGCTCAAGAGTATGGTATGGATTATGAAGAGAAATTTGCTCCTGTTGCAAAAATGACAACAGTAAGAACCTCGATTTTAGTTGCCTCTAGTCGTAAATGGAAAATATCTCAATTGGATGTCCAAAATACTTTTTTAAATGGTGACCTAAATGAGGAAGTTTTTATGACACCACCTCCGGGTGTCTCTGACAAACCAGGTTAAGTTGCCAAGCTCATAAAGGATTTTTATGGTCTCAAATAAGCACCTCGTGCTTGGTATGAGAAATTTGCAACAATTGTTACCTCTACCTCTTTTAGGTTTGTCTTTGGCCATCATGATTCCGCATTATTTGTAAAACATTCAAGTGCTCGGCTTATACTTTTGCCGTTATATGTTGATGATATGATTATTACTGGGGGATGATTGTGTTAGCATTAAATCATTGAAATTTGAGTTTGCTCATCGTCTTGCTATGAAGGATTCGGGCTTACTACCTTATTTTCTAGGTATTGAGGTTGCTTTTTCACTAAAAGGAGATATTCTATCGCAGTCCAAGTATATAGCTAATTTAATTGATCATGCAAGAATTACAGACAAAATGGTTGAAGATATTCCTATTGATGCTAAGGCAAAATACACTCCGACATATGGTAATCCTTTGCCAGACCGGCAGACCCAAGTTTATATCGGACTATTGTGGGAAGTTTGGTTTATCTTACAGTTGCACGTAATATTTTTTATGCACTTCATATTGTTAGTCAGTTTGTTTCTGCTCCCACAACGGTTCATTGGCTGCTGTTTTACACCACATTCTCAGGTACCTTCGGGGAACTCAGTTTCAGACACTTTTGTTTCCTTCCAAGTCTGCCTTGGACCTGCGTGCTTATTGTGATTCTGATTTGGCTAGTGATCTGTTTCTCGCAAGTCAACTACTGGGTTTTGTATATTTCTTAGTGATTCCCTTATTTCGTGGAAGAGTAAGAAACAAGATGTAATTTCTGAATCTTCTACTGAAGCTGAGTATCGAGGCATGGGAATGACTACTAGTGAGATTGTTTGGTTACGTTGGTTGCTTGAAGATATGGGTGTTCGTATCAGCCATCCTACTCTGTTACATTGTGATAATTGTAGTGTTGTTCAGATATTGCGTAACTCGGTGTTTCATGAACGCACCAAGCACAGATAGATTGTCGTTTCATTCGCCATCATCTTCAGGCTAGGATTATCTCACTACCATTTGTTCCTTCTGCGCAGATGTATTTACGAGGCCATAACCATGTTTTAGTTTTCTAACTGACAAACTCTCAATGTTTCTTGCAACATTGTGAGTTTGAGGGGGGATGTTAGCATATTAGCCCATAAGTGGCACACAAGCCCATTTAGCTTTTAGGGTTTTACCATTTGTTTGTATTATATATAGTATACTCATTGTATGCACTTAGTTGGTTTCAATAGTATCGCCATAATACTTAACAATATCAAATGTAGCATTGTTGATCATTAACAAGTCTCTGGTTTCGGCTAAGTTTAATACTCCCTCCATCCTAATACTATAGTTCACATTTCCATTTTGGCTTGCCCAAATTAATTATCCACTACTAAAAAATTGATAGAGAAATTTGGTCGAGATTACTATAATACCCTTACTTGAAATTGTTATTACAAACTTTTAGTAAAGGAGTAATTAATTGCTTAAAGAGTAAACTATCATTTTGCAAAAAGTAACGGAGAGAAAGGTGTAATAATTATGTTTTCAATTAAATTGTGTGATTTTTGTTGGTGGATAATTATTTTGGGACGCAGCGAGTAATTTTTAGTCATTTGGTTTTTTCTAAATATACAGCCCGTTTGACCGGAGCCCATTTAAATCCGTGCCCTATTGATCTGATTATTAAATTTGCCAGTTTTGATCGTGCCTGTTCGGATCCGAGTCCATTTAAACCTGTTACCCAAACCCGCCCACCCCGCCCGTTTTTCCTTATTCTCCATGTGAATTCAAATGTACATAGCTCTTAGTGTTAGTTAATAAAGTCAACTAGCAGCACGGGTAGACTTAACAGAATCATCTTAAAATAAACTTAGGTGTAGTATATCCAATCTATAGTAAACTGCACTTTCGTAAAACTGCGTTGTCAACTCTATAGTGGAAACTTATTTTAGGACGGAAACAGTAAAACTTACAAATAAATAAATAAAGACTTACATAATGAAGATGAAGAACAAGTGGTTCTTGTGGTTAATTCAGCAGACACCAACAAAGGCAACTTTTTTATTCTATTTGATGATAACACCAAAAGTGGTGTTTGATGTGAAATTAAGCTAGTCATCACTGAAACTTAAGTGGGTTTCTTTTAACTTATAAGAAAAGATCCAATTCATTAAATGAATGCATCTGAATCAGCCCAACTGTTATGGTTTTTTTTTTAGTGAAAAGTGGTTATGGTTTTTGTAGTTGAGAGTTGCGGGATGTATCTTGCTGTTTTGGGTGGATAGAGATGGAAGGGATAAAATGAAATCATGGCAGGATTTATAAATGATGTCGTTATGTATCTTTAAGTGATTACCTGGCAAAACTAAGTTGGTTGAGTAATTATACATGTTACTACCTCCATCTCATATTAAGTGTTCACTTTAACATTTTGAAGTCTTTCAACTTTGACCCTAAATTATATTATTTGTGTTATATAATACTTTATGCAAAATACATGAATAGATTAGGTTTTAAATGTATTTTCATTTGTATAATTTTTATTAAGGTTTATATATCAGAAATAAAATTATTTACGGCCAAAGTTGAACAAAAAAGACTAAAAGAAGTCAACATGAACACTTAATATGGGACGGAGGGAGTACTAGTTTTGATACACGTACACGAGTCGAGCGAAGCTCGAGCTTGATAGTGTTTGAGCTCGGTTTGAAAATTATAAGGTAGGTTTGAGCTTGACTTTATAGATTCACGAGCTTTAATCATTCAGGCTTATGTACGGCTCAAGTAAGATTTAAGCTCGGTTAGAAAATCTCGAATTTATATATAAACATTTTATTTGATAGCTAAACCCATTCAAAAAAAATCCTTATACAAAATATTTGGGAGTATTATTGATAAGTAGTCCTTCTACAACAAATATTTAATTATTGAGATATGATAGAACCACATAGTAATTTTTACAAAACAAAATTCACAAAATGACGTGACAAAATGATTATTGCCTTCAAATATAAAATGATTTTAAAAAGAAGAAAGAGAATACCAAATACAAGGGTGATCACGGTCCAAAAACCAGACCGGACCGGCCAAGACCGAACCGGACCGAAGACCAAGTTTGGGAAAAACCATAGACCGAGACCGGATCGAATGTGGTCGGTCCGGTCTTGGTCCGGTCCGGTCCGGTCCGGTCGGTCCGGTCCAAATAAGCTAAATATCCGGTTTGTAAGCCGGACCAGACCGGATCGGACCGGACCGAGACCGAAATAAGGAAAACCCCCATACCGAGACCGGACCGTTGGTCCTTCGGTCGGTCCGGTTTTCGGTCGGTCCGGTCGGTTTTGTCGGTCGGTCCGGTCTAAACGGTCCGATTGCTCACCCTTAACCAAATATTACATGACACCTCATTTTGTTAACTTTGTTTTGTAAAAATTATGTCGTTTTGGCATATCTCTTAATTATTATTGTATACCACTATTTATTTATAGGGGAAGGGAATGTGCGCCTGTATTGTATCCAACATTACGTGTAGAACCAACCTAAATGACTGTGTTTTGATTTTTTTTTTTTTAAAAAAAAATAAAATAAAATAAAATAAAATAAAAAACTCATCTATATTTCAAAGGGGATTATCACTACCAAGCTACTCTTCCATTCTTTGATCCAATTCCTAGACTTTGATAATCCATGTCGTCTCAAAATCTCCATTGTCAAGTTGATTCCCTATTTCACTCTCTAAGATCAGTGTTGAAAATTTGTCATGTTTTTTCACCATCATAAGTTCAATACTTGATCTATGGCAGTCTTTAATTTCAAGGCATAAGTTAAATTACATCTGGTAATCTGAAATTTCTTCTACTTTATAGTAAATTTTTTTAGAGTTTATGCTACCTATTGATCGTTCAACACACAGTTGATGCATCAAATAAACTTGTGTAAATTCTTGTTGTGATGCATAAGGTGTTTGATGAAATGCTCAAGTGAAATAGTATTTGAATTTCTATAGAAGCACTCAATATATTTGGATCATTTACTTGGTGGCTAAACAATTTAGAAAGAGTTGTACTTGTATAATATGCATATCTTGATTAAAGGGGTATTAAAGAGTAAGTGACTGAACTTAAGCTTAGTATATTTCATTTGGTCTTCTATACTTCATTGTAGTGATTTTATTGAGGAATGAAACCATGTTTGCATAAATGAAACTAGTCCTGTTTCTTTGTTAGGTCGTGACAGTTTTGTTCCAGAAAATGCAACACTTCTCATTTTGGGTTGTTTTAAAATTGCTACACTCCCTTTTGCAATAAAACTTGGATCCAAACCTACCCATATGCTCATTAGTAGTTCTTACAAGCTATTGTTCTTCAAGTGTTGTTACTTTCTTTTTTAACCAATGGGGATGTTTCTGCTATATATCTGATCATTAGGCAAAGTACCGGCCAGGTCAAAGGTTGATTTTTTTCCTTCTTCTTCTTCTCTTTTTGTCCAATAAGGAAAATATATGACACTAGGTACTGAAGCATTATTAGGACTACGTTCAGTTTACCTTAACTTAAACATGCTCTAAATGATACTTTCCTAAACCGCCAGTGTGTTTAACAATATCTTTTTTGCATTTCTAAGACAATGAATCGCTGATGCGAGCACTCAATGATTGCAATATTTGAGTGCACTAGATTGAGCTTTTCTATGCTGGCGACAGGTAAATGACCACATGAATTCACAAACTGATGATATGCATATCAGGTGATTGAAGAAGCGCCTCAAAAGGTTTTCGAAAAACAAGTTTGAAGAATTATACTAGAAGGGTTTCGAAGAACAAGTGTAATATATGTCCACTATCACTCTCTACTAGCTATTTATTTGTATGATATGAAACCACTATCCATTTTTGTTATCAAGAATCTAATGTATCTTATCAAGGTTAACTTAGATAGGCTAAGGCTTGTAATCAATTTTGTGCACTGTGTAAATGATTCTTTCATGAAAGGGCTTCTTTATTCTATATCAAGATACTATTTGCTTGTTTGGCTAATATTGCTATTTTTCATTTCAAGTCATGACAAAATACAAGATCCCAAAGACCTGGGATCAAGTATCACCCAATGCTAGACACCCCTTGCTATTTACCACTCGCCCACACAAGTAATTATAACGCACATTTAGGTAGTATCCAAGATAGGACCAAGACAAAGTGACATAGATTTGTTGGATAAACACACTAACACAAAATGCATGACCAGTACCAGAAGGTGCAGAAACTCGTATTGCAGACTCTCTGCACACATATAATTAACTGGGCTAACACTAATACCGTCCTCACATAATGAATTGCAGCAGAAACTGAAGTTCGAGATAAACATATTCCATACCTTACTTTAGCCGATTCTTGAAGAAGTACACGAAATTGAAGTCCTTGTTATCACATATATTACCATTCATAGAACCATAAATAGCAGACAAGCACTTGCAGCAAAAGACAGTTTATCACGAAACTGAAGTCATGACTATGATTATTTTAACATCACAAAAAAATACAGATTTTATACGACTTATGTAGATCATAAAAAAGATAACAAACTAGTCATTATGGGCAAAGAAGCACCATCTCGTTATAGAGAAAAAGAAGACAACTAAAATATTAACTTTTTTGACTCGTTTACATTTGACCCATTTACAGTCATTCAAAAATACATACCCATACATAAACACAGCAACATATTAACTGTTTTGACCCATCACAATAGCATATCAACATGTCTTCTTTCTCTTTAACCACAAGTATAATTCCACCAAAAGCACTACACATCAACATTATGTCTTCTTTTTCTTCACCCCATGAGTAGCATTTGCCAAAAGAGAACTACAATTATCATTTTTTTTCCTTGCAAATCGTCGATCTACAAATGAATATAAATTAGAACTTAAAATAAATGTTACATGTGCAAAGATAAATTTTTTTTTTACCAATAATACCTTCTTTTTTGGACACCCCGTGATATTGTCACCCAATCATGACAATACAAACAAGTCTTCTTTATATTCCCTTGTATTTTTGTGGGAGGTTTGATTCTGGTTGCGATTTTTGGTCATCCTTTTCTCTAGGAAGAACAACATGATCCCGAACAGATATTTGAGGCATCATGTCTACTTGAGAAGCCCCGACAGAATTATCCTCAGAAACATTCTCAGGCTCTTTTGCCTTTTTCCGACTCATTTGGTCTTCTAAAAATTTCACCAACATAGTGTTTAGCCTTGTTATTTCAGAAGGGCAATCCTTTGCTTGTTCAACTAACAAAGCATTACTGGGTTCGCTTTCTGATGGATTATCTTGTACCATTTCGCTACTAAAAGAGTCTCTATTAGCATGAAAGTTCATGATAGAAGTATATCAGAAAAAACAAATAACAAAAGTGGTTTATATCACGAAGGAGATTACAAGCAGTTGTTGGTATAAATTACATGAAGTTCTAATAGAAATCTTAAAGATGAGATACGTACCTGATCATGCGATCAACAAAAATTGCCCATTGTCTTATCATCCACCAAAATCAATCAATTTAAAAAAAATAAAAAAAAATAGAATTAAACACAATTGCATCTCGAAATTGCAGTTATATACTGGAGATTTTCAACTGATAATTGTAAAGAAAGTAATCAATACCTTTACATTGATATGACTTTCACAAGGACATCAATATCCTTAAATTCCCTTTTCTTTAACCTAAAGATCGAACTTCAAATCCATCTGTTAAAAGCATTGATTATATTGTTGATAGATTGTATTAATTTTTATTTCAGGAATGTTTTATTGTGTTTGATAAGAGTATTTAAAAATTTATTCTAATAACTCATTTGATTTTTAACATGTAGTTTATTAATTGTACTAGCTAAAAGACCCGTCAAATTGACGGGTTTTTTTAAAGAGAAGGAAGAAATGGATAATATCTTGTATATTATGCAATCAGGCGTTCAGAAATAAACATATCAGTATACACAAGATAAAACATATGCTTAAGAGTCCAAAAACATGTTGTCTTGAGATTAGTTGGCTCGCAAGTTTGAATGAAAATAAAAACAACAATGATCGGGGCCATAGAGGTTCACTCGCGCCGAATTCGAGCTTTTCAAAAATGTAGTCGTCTTGAGGTTAGTTGGCTCGCAATGTCAAGTCGGAAAAAAAATTGATTGTAAATTCCACAGAAAAGGTGCAGATTGGCGGGAACACTCTGACCCCGGGTGCCTTTTGGCACTAGCCATTATCCACCCCACAAGGAATAGCTCTGACAACTCTCCTGGCCTAGTGGGGCACCAACTGGAGTGAGCACGAGTCAAGACTCGGACCCCTGAGCTCTTATTTCACAAAGTCTCTTCAGTGTGCTCATAGGTTTTGCGAAGGTAAGTACTTATATGAAGCGAATGCCAAGGATGAGACTTGAACTTGGGTCAATTGAGTGCAAGAGTGCTCCAACACCATTGGACTAATGCTCCATTGGTAAACAGTGATTGTGAATTACCTGAAGTTGATGTTCATCATCAGATTTGTAAAATGATTCGTGTCACTGTTTACCAATGGACAATTTTGTAGCATTTCTTTGCAAATCGCGTTTGTAGTTGTTGTCTTCTGTCGTAAATTAAATTTTTAATCTTTTTTCTTAACGCGAAGCACGACATAGATATAAAAGTCCATCAAGACAACACGATTATGGATAAATAATTGGAATATCCTACATGTTGTTTTGACCAAAAACAACTTAAACGAATTTGAAGTAAATAATCAAGTGACATGTCAAGACTAAATACTTAACCGTGTTGAGTTCAAGATCTTTTAAAGAATCAAATTAAGTATTTGAACCAAAGTCACAAAAAGCCTAAACATTCATGACCATCAATTTTTATGGTTTGAAGAGATGTACATTCACCGATCACAAGAGTGATTACCATCACTTTGAAATTACCTACAAAATTTGAAACAGATAGAAAATGATGATATTAAAACTTTACGCTATTTAAATTTATAACTGATCGAATACTTGATTACATTTTTTTTCTTTCTAAATACCAATTTCAAAGGATATATGTGGTATTGAAGTATTGATAATTGCCACTAAAACACTCAAATCTCTTGCTTTGTAGACAACAATTAAAAACTTCACTCAAATTCAATATCACCTGTTATTACCAACGTACATAATGACTTAGTTTCAAAACAAAGATATCAAGCAAAATTAGGTGATTACCTTTTCTAGTAAATTAGTCGTGGATCTTGGATTGACAAAAATTACACATTTTTAGCAAATAATAAGTGAAGTTGTTAATTTCTTTTCCAATCAAAAAACATATAATGAGTTGAGCTAAACCTGTGTAAGTGAATAGTTTTATGAGGAAAATTCAATTGCATACCTTTATTTTGGTGCATACCAAGGGACAAATCCCCACCATCCATCTAGTTTAATTCAATGGTGGGGATTAACCTAAGATTTAATATGTAAAACTAAGTCCATGTTTTTCCCCTTTTTCTTTGTCATTTTATTTTTTTATTATTCTCTTTTTTATTTCTTTTCTTTTTCTATTTAACGTTTTTTTTTTTTCTTTTTTTTTCTATTTTTTTTGTAATCACTTTATTTTCACTTTTTTTTTTCTAATTCATTTTTTTTTTAATAATTCACTTTCTTTTTTCTTTTTTTTCCGCTTTCATACGTTTTTCCCTGTTTTTTTTACGTATTCACCCGTTTTCATCCGTTTTCTTACGTTTTTGTCTGTTTTCATACGTTTTGCCCGTTTTCGCCCGTTTTCATACGTTTTTGTCTGTTTTCGCCCGTTTTCTTATGTTTTCTTACGTTTTCGCCCGTTCTGGTCTGTTTTCTTCCGTTTTCATACGTTTTCGTTTGTTTTAATATGTTTTTATCCATATTCTTTCATTTTCATCCATTTTTCATACGTTTTCATCCTTTTTCAGACTTGCTTTTACGCTTTCATATGTTTTTGTCCGTTTTCATACATATTCATCCGTTTTCTTGCGTTTTCATCCGTTTTCTTACACTTTCGTCCGTTTTCTTACGTTTTCGTTCATTTTCATACGTTTTCGTCCGTTTTCATTCGTTTTCGTCAATTTTTCATACATTTTTGTCCTTTTTCATATGTGTTTTTATGCTTTCATACGTTTTCATCCGTTTTCGTCCGTTTTTAAATGCTTTTGGCCGTTTTCATACATTTCTAAATATCATAAGAGATATTCTGTGATATTCAGAATATCACAAGTGATATTCCGTGATATTCTGAATATCACAAGTGATTCTTTGAATATATCACATGTGATATTCTTTGATTTTCTAAATATCACAAGTGATATTTTGAGTACCACGAATATCACAAGTGATTTTCTGAATATCATAAGTGATTTTCAACTAATGTTTTGTAACATGAAAATCACAAGTGATATTCAGAAAACTACAAGTGATAGATATTCAGAAAATCACAAGTGATGGTAATATTCAGAATATCATAAGTGATACTCTAAATATCAATTGTGATATTCAAAAACGTAAGAAAATGGATGAAAACATAAGAAAATCACAAGTGATATTCATCCGTTTTCTTACGTTTTCGCCCATTTTCGTCCATTTTCATATGTTTTCATCCGATTTCGTTCGTTTTCGTTCTTCTTCATACGTTTTTGACCGTTTTCATCTGTTTTCCTTTATTTTTATCCATTTTCCATATGTTTTTGTCCATTTTCATGCGTGCTTTTACGCTTTCATACATTTTTGTCCGTTTTCATACGTATTCGTCCATTTTCGTACGTTTTTGTCTGTTTTCTTACGTTTCTGAATATTACAAGTGATATTCATAATATCACTTGTGATTTTCTGAATATCACTGGTGATATTCAGAATATCACTTGTGATTCTCTGAATATCACTTGTGATTTTCTTATATTTTCATCTATTTTCTTACGTTTTTGAATATCACAATTGATATTCAGAGTATCACTTGTGATTTTCTGAATATCACTTGTGATATTCTGAATATCACTTGTAATTTTCTGAATATCTATCACTTGTGGTTTCTGAATATCACTTGTGATTTTCATGTTACAAAACATTAGTTGAAAATAACTTTTGATATTTAGAATATCAATTGTGATTTTCAGAATATCACTTGTGATATTCTGAATATCACATAATATCGCTTATGATATTCAGAATATCATTTGTGGTACTCAGAATGTTACATGTGATATTCAGAAAATCAAAGAATATCACATGTGATATTCAAAAATTCACTTGTGATATTCAGAATAGCACGGAATATCACTTGTGATATTATGAATTTCACAGAATATCTCTTATGATATTCAGAAATGTATGAAAATGTCTGAAAACGGCCAAAAGCATTTAAAAACAGACGAAAATGAATGAAACGGATGAAAACTTATGAAAGCGTAAAAGCACATTTTAAAAAGGACGAAAATGTATGAAAAATGGAAGAAAACGAAAGAAAACGGACGAAAACGTATGAAAATGAACGAAAACGTAAGAAAATGGACGAAAGTGTAAGAAAAGTAGAAAACGGATGAAAACGCAAGAAAACGGATGAAAGCGTAAGAAAACGGATGAAACCGTCCGAAAATGGATGAATATGTATGAAAGCGAACAAAAATGTATGAAAACGTAAATGCACGTCTGAAAATGGACGAAAACGTATGAAAAATGGACGAAAACAATAAAAAATGGATGAAAGCGTATTAAAACGGACGAAAATGTATGAAAACGTAAGAAAATGGACGAATATCACTTGCGATTTTCTTATGTTTCAATCCACTTCTTATGTTTATGAATATCACAATTGATATTCAGAGTATCACTCGTGATTTTCTGAATATCACTTGTGATATTCAAAATATCACTTGTGATTTTCTGAATATCTATCACTTGTGGTTTTCTAATATCACTTGTGATTTTCATGTTACAAAACATTAGTTGAAAATCACTTGTGATATTCAGAAAATCACTTGTAATATTCGTGGTACTTAGAATATCACTTGTGATATTCAGAAAATAAAAGAATATCACATGTGATATTCAAAAAATCACTTGTGATATTCTGAATATCACATAATATTTCTTATGATATTCAGAAACGTATGCAAAATGTCTGAAAATGGCCAAAAGTATTTAAAAATGGACGAAAATGAATGAAAAATGATGAAAGCGTAAAAATACATATAAAAAAGGACAAAAATGTATGAAAAATGGATGAAAAAAAAGAAAACAGACGAAAACGTATGAAAATGAACGAAAACATAAGAAAACAGACGAAAGTGTAAGAAAACGGATAAAAACGCAAGAAAACGGACGAATATGTATGAAAACGGACAAAAACGTATGAAAGCGTAAAATCACGTCAGAAAACGGACGAAAACGTATGAAAAATGGACGAAAACGAAAGAAAATTGATGAAAACATATTAAAACGAACGAAAACGGACGAAAACGTATGAAAACATAAGAAAACAGACGAGAACGGGCGAAAATGTAAGAAAACGGGCAAAAACGGACAAAAACGTAAGAAAACAGAAGAAAACGTATGAAAACAGATAAAAAAAGTATGAAAACGGATGAAATGGGCTAATACATAAAAGCAGACGAAAACGTATGAAAACAGAAAAAAAAAAAAAAAAAAAAAAAAAAAAAAAAAAAAAAAAGTAAAAAAAACTGAATTATTAAAAAAAAAGTGAATTGAAAAAAAAAGTGAAAAATAAAGTGATTACAAAAAAAAAAGAAAAAAGAAAACGTTAAATAGAAAAAGATAGACAAAAAAAAAAGGAAAGAAAAGAAAAGCGCAAAAAAAAATAAATAAATAAAAAAAAATAAAAAATAAAAAATAAAAAATAAGAAAAAGAAAAGGAAAAAGAAAAAGGGGGAAAAAAACATGGACTTAGGTTTACATATTAAATCTTAGGTTAATCCTAACCTTTAAATCAAAATAGATGGATGGTTGAGATTTGTCTCTTGGTATGCATCAAAATAAGGGTGTGCAAAATAAAGTGACTCATAGTTTTATATCCTTCTTCAAAAAATAAAAATAAAAAATAGTTATATCCGGGCGCAATATGCGAACATTTCGAGACCTTGTTATAATCAATATTCAAAGATTACGCATAAAATTAACAAACTCGTATAAGATACTAAACATGTTAGTTTGACTAACACAACTATGTTAACATAAAAATATGGAGATTACAAAACATTAAAAATATCAAATTGTCTATGTTAACATAACCAACTATGGAGATTACAATTAAAAATTACAAACATACTAAACCTCATGCCATCGAAAACGGTGGTAACGTTCCCAACTAACCTGAATAGAATATATATTCATATACATTATTTTTGCACTCAGTGTTGTAAATATCGGTCTTGGCGGCCGATATATCAGTGATATATCGCTTATTGGCGGTCGACCGATACGATATTTCACTTATCGGTCAAATTTATCGGTTTGGTCAAAATCGGTCAAATATCAGTCAAAATCGGTTATATCGGTCATATCGGTCAAATTTGTCGGTCCAGGTTCTTTCCAGTCAATCAGTCATATATTGGAGTTGAATTGGAGCACTTTGGTAATATACCAGGTTCTACAAATATCTCTTATAAGTTATAAATATAATTTATGTTTTGTTTTGTGTTACATATGTTGCATTTCAAAAATATACATAAATTTCTTTATAATTTATGGTCTCCGATATATCACTGATATATCGCCGCCATATCGGTCTTGGCGCTTGGCGGTGGTCGACCGCCGAGCGATATTTACAACACTGTTTGCACTGATAAATAATAAATGTTGTAAAAGACTTTGGGAAAACTGGGTGCTGTACCTCAATAATCAAACGCATACCGTATGAAAATTAACATAACGTATGCTCCCATCACCGTTTTTCTTCGCATTCCGCAACTTGGTCTGTGATATCTTTACCAAAAACAGCTGCAATTTTGATAAAATACCAACTAATCAAAATCTAGCATTGTTTGTTTAATTTTGTATGACAACAACATCACCTTTAGTTAAAACATGATCAATCAAGTGATAGTACGTTTCCATAGTAGAAATTGCATGAAACATTCGTTAGAACTTACATTTAAAAATATAGTATGAAAGACAAATAAATTATACGGTAGGATAAAAATAAATACGACTTCTCATTCATAATGACTGTTTCGATATTGAACAAATGATGTAATTCCGTATGGGGTCCTTCCAGATACAAATGGCACTCAAATCATCAACGGAATAGTGAACAAAGTCGTCATACCAAAGGGGGAAAAATACCACATATTAAGAAGAACGTATTTGTTTGATAATGTCAAAACATTAATAGCGTCTCATTGTCTAAAATTAAGGGATGCGATTTAAACGATAAGATGCATATATAGATCCATCGTCACAGCTGCTTGCATTTTGTTAAATTGAAACAATGTACCCAGAGACACATGAATACATGTAACACCACAACAAAAGACTTAATTAAATGAGGAAAAAAAAACGATTCAAAAGTGAGCAATAAAATGCGTATATACTTGAGTACCTTCTCGACAATGATGATCATTTCCAGGTTAATCACTTTTGGGTTTGTTATGAAGCGGTTGCATCGAAGCTCTCATAATACAAACACATAAGATGATAGTCTTTTCCAGGTCTACAATATTTAATGGTTCGTAGAAAAATAGTTATCATCCTTAATGGTATGATACTTCTATAGATCGAATAACAAAACACTGCCAGGATGAGTATAGGACTATTTGTATCAACATGGAGTAATTTCTAAAACTTCATTTGCAAAGGAAGGTATTCAATTGATAGAGAAATCACAAAGCTGGCCAAATTAAGAGCATTATAAAATTGTCAACATTACCCATCATAAAACGCGCAAATGATATGTTTAGAAACGATTCGTAATTTAATGCCACATTCTTTCAACGAAAAAATTTGAAAAAAAGTTAATAAAAATGAGAATGGGTTTCCTAACTTACCTCTATCCTATTAATGCTCTTTTTTATTCAATTCATTTAAAACATAACCTTTATATACGCCACGATTTCAAACTTCGTATGACTATTTCAAAGGATCATTTAAAAGGCAATTGAAACACAAAACTAAAGTACACGTGTTAAGCTCACAATAAGTGTTATTTTAAGAAAAAATTAATTGGCTGACTTAAGAGGGTTGTACAAACGCTTGCTTAAAAGAGTTGTACAAAACTCTGTTTTATTAGATAAAATAGATTCTTGCATTGAGGAGTATTTTAATATTTACATTCACCAAAAGCCTAAAAATGTCTTCGCCAAAAGTATTCCCGACATGGTATTAGCGTGGACCTATCGGCGAGGACTTGTCTTGGCCAAAAACCTTTTATGTGCAAGTGTATGTGCGCGAATGTTGTAATGATACTACTCATAGGTCTATGTGCTGTGCACGAGTATTAAAATCGTTTAGACTTATAGGAAATTAATTCATTGATGTTATGAAATACGTTATTGTAAATCAAGCTAGAGAAACTGTTAAAAAAAATTAAGCTAAAAAAATAGATGGTAACGATTAGATAATATCATGTAGATGTATAAAACCAAATCCCAACACAATTAATCAAACTTAGCTTTATTAAATTTGAAAACTAGGCTTAAGAGCATTGATTTTGTTGGAATAAACAAGTGTACATAGTTTATCACCATGATTTCTTTTTATTCCAACCATCGGGAAATGGCTTATTATATGCCGAAACATAAAATCCATCTGTCATGACTAGCCAATAATAGTTTTCTACACCATGATATTTATTTCGACAATCTTCCAATATTTTAAAATCAGCCAAAGCCAAATCTTGATGTTTTTCTCCCCACGAGAAATAACCATGGAAATGTGTACCCACAAATTTTTCATAGAAGGTCCAACTATAAACATCATGAGACGAAATTGTATGATCTCCAATATCATGATCTGTAGACTTTATGTGAACCAAAATCTCACCAGGAACATCATTTGTAATAGAAACATTCCACTTTGGTAACGTACAAGTAGCGCTAGGTGTTACCAAATAAGTAGATATGAGCAAGATAGTAAAAAAGATGCAATTTCTACTATTATTCATGACTTGTTTGATTAGATCATTATGGGTTTCACGTTAGTTCCAAGTTGGGACCTTATAAAATAGTCAATAGTTAATACATTAAATGCATAGCATGTAAATTGCTTAAATCATATTACATGCGGTTTTGAAAACCATGTAAGTTTTCTTTGAACGGCTTGTTAGTTGTTAGGGGGTAGCAGTGGGCTCGGCATGGAGCATGCCGCTAGTCAACACTGCTGCCACCTACGCGGTATAGACTCGGCATAGATTGTCGTTGAATCATGGGAGAGGTGAAGGAAAAATAGAGTCGTTCAACGACTATTTCTTTTGACCGTTTGAAGTTAAAAAAAAATTAAAAAAAAAATAAACAAAAAAATCCCCCTTTAAATAAACCATACCCATTTGCCATATTTTCACACAAACAATTCACCTATATTTTTACTCAAACAAATCACTACAATACTCTAAACAAAATGTCTTCATCCTCCTCTTCTTCATCCAAGTTAGTTTCCCCCCCAACTCTTCCGAACTATTGTTATCCACAGGTAGTACCTTATTAACCTATTTATCCGTGTACGATGCCATTGAAGACTGATGAGTGTGAAAATACTCATCATTTTTTGTCAATCTGAACTGCAAAAAAATTTAAAAACACTCAGAAATGCATCAAAATACAGAAAATATCTCAAAATTGTATTTTATATGTTTCTGATGCAAAATGAGTAAAAACAGATGAAAAATGAACACAGTTTACACAATTGGCAGTTTCAGTCCCTGAACTTTCATAAATTGGCAGAAATAGTCCTTGGTATTCAAAATGTGGAAAATTATCATTCAAGGTCCCTGTACTATTTAACTTTGACAAAATTTGTCCTTGAATGAAACTTTTTATCAAATGGCAAGATTAGTCCCTGAAGTCTCAAAAATGGCAAAACAAGTCCCCCGGGTTTTCAAAATCTGAAAAATGCTTTTATGGTCCTTGTATTATTGAAACTTGGCATGAATGGTCCTTTGATAAACTTTGTAACAGTTTCACTTTCCACCCCTCAAAAATCCAAATTTACAAAATTGGTCCTTGGGCTTAAATATTAAAAATCAAACCGGACCCTTAATATCTATATCCTAAACCCAAATCCAAAAATAAAAACCAACACACCCTTTTGTTTTGTCCAGGCCCAATCCAAAGCCCAAACAACACACCCCTTAGATATTACCAAGGTTTGACTCGTTTGACCCTCACAAATACCGCCCTACTGTTCATCTCCCTCACACAGCCAACACCACCCTCCACCTCACACGGTTTCACCACCCCAACTGGCTGCCCCCTTTCACACCATGTCCCCTCTACCTCCACAACAAACCAAAGCCCAATTAATGCCATAAAACCCTCACAAGTTACCCAACTGACACAGATATTATTTTGGCGCCAAAAGGTGAAATCAAAGGCTAGTATAAAAAAGCAAAAATACAAAAAAAAAAAAAATCAGAAAAATAGAAAAGAAAATTAAAAAAAAAAATCCAAGAAGAAGAGGAGATGGAGGCTGAACAGGGAAATTCTTTGGCTGGAAATGGTGCTAGTGGTTCAGTGACAAGCTACTAGGAGTAGTTTGGCCCTTGATTCCTTGGATAATAGCCTGTGGCTATTTGTAAGCTCATTCTCTCATAAAATTTGCTTATTCTGTTTTAATTAAGTTATAGTTATTGTTTATGGCTTCTTTCAGTTCATTTATGCTTATTTAATGTTAGAATAAGCATAGGAATCAGATTCATGGTTTAAATTATAGGTTTGCTTCACAAAGTTGCCATAACAGTCCAGGAAAGGGTGTTTGGATTAGTGTATTGTTAGGTGGTATTGTTGTTGTTTTATTGTTAATTTAGTGCTAGCAGAATGCATTAGGCTGAAGTAGGTCTAGTAAAGCTTAAAACCAAGTTTCATTTGAAAAAAGTCAAAATCCTATTTGATCTCCCCTCATAGTTGACTGTTGAGGAATTAAGATCCATATACCCCTCATATTAGCTTAAACTTTGAAGCTTTAGCTTAGAATAGCTTTATCCTAGCTTACAAACATGTTTTCAGTTCACTAGAAGCAACCAAAAGTCACCAAAGTCAAAATTTCATCACAATAGAAAAAGTCAAAGTTGCATACAAGGCAGAAAAAACAAAATTTCAAGGAATTGTTTTGAATTTTGTAGTTAGAATTAGAACTTGTGCTTTTTAGGAAATGTAGTCTATCACCTCAAGTTTGAAGTCCCATTGTCATTATAATTTTGTGATTTTTTGTGTGGGCCCCACACTTGCCCAAAGTGAGCTGCAGGGGGATTGCACTGCCCTGCTCCCAGGGTGCTCCTTTGTTCAGCCATCTCCATAAGCTCACTAAGAGCTTAATAGTGGGTCCCACTGAGCATCCTTGGGCTTTTTGAGAAGCCCTTGCACCCAACTCACTATTCCAGGCTTGTTTTGGCTTTTCAAGCTTATTGATAAGCTAAAATTGACCCTGCACTTTGTCCCACTCCATGATATACACTGATTCATCAGTGTATATTAGCCAAATGCATAAGCATCTCCACTACTTATTTGTGGGCCCCAGGGCTTGGCCCTTAGCTTTTTGAAAAGCTCTCCTAGCTGGCTTTTTAGAATAAGCTTCACCTTAGACCCTTATTCATACCTGTGGACCCTACAAGGCCTGACAGGTGGCCTTTGTGGCCTGTGTTTGAGTTTGGAATTTGGAATTGCTTATTTCTGTCTTTACAGCTTATTCTTGGTGCTTTTCTTGTAGTTTCAGCTTCTTCTAAGATTATATCACCAGCTTTAGCTTATTTTCATCCCTGGTCTCAGTTTGTTGTTTATTTCAAGCTTTTTCAAGGATTGTTTGACCAAAAGTCAAACTGTTAAGCCATTAAGCACTCTTAAGTGCTTATTCCTGAGAACCAAAGGTTTTGTGTTTACAAAAGTTTCTTAATTTTAGTTATAAAATAGATTTCCAAAAGAAAAACCAACAAAAACCAACTTTAAAATTAGTGATAGCTTCTATTTAATTGGATTTATCTTTTTAATTTTTCTTTTCAGCTTATTATTAAGCACTTCATCATTTTTATATTTTCCTTAATTTTATTTCATCTTAAAGTATTTTCAGTAATTTTCCTAGATTTTTCTCTTTTAATTTAGTAATTATTAGAATTAATATTAGTTAAATTAATAATTAAGTAATATTAGTATATTAAATAGTTTTATTAAATTTTAACTAACAACAGTACCTTTTTATATTTTTCCTAGGTTTTATAAATCATTAAGTATTTTTAGAAAATAGACTCTTAATTACTACTGTTCATTTTCTAATTTTCTTAATTAATTTAGTTAAATTAATTTTTAATTAATAAATAAGTAAATAATTAGTAAAATAGTCTAAATATAATTTTTATAAGCTTTTTATAATTTTTTAGGATTCCTGTAATGGTTAATTAGTTTCATAAAATATTTCTTAATTTTCTAAGTCATTTGTAATATTATTAGTAATTTAAATTAGTTAATTAGTTTAATTAATATAATTAGTAATTAATTAATATTAAAATCACAAAAAGACATATTTTTAGTTTTTATATTATTTTTAAGTTATTTTAAAATTTTTAAAAAAATAAAATTTCATTTTCTTAGTTTTAATTTAATATTATATTATATTTAGTATAAGTTAAATATTAATAATAAGTAATTAAATAGTTTTAATTAATAATAAATAATAAAATAATCAAAAAAATTATTTTCTTTTTAATTAAATTTTCTTTTAAATTTAAGTTTGTAAAAGTTTCATTTTTACCCCCTGTAGTTTTAAATTGTTTAAAACTCACCTTTTTCCCAGCACGCAATCGTGTCTGATTTTAATTTGGTTTACGTTTATACACATCTGTTTCCCGTAATTGTTAATACTGTTATTCCTAATCATTCCAGTAGTGTAAAACAAATCCAAATCATTATCTGGTTACTTCCCATTCAAATTCACCCGATCACAAACCCGTTTTTATACCATCACACCTCGTTGGGACATAACGACCCGGGGAAACACTGTATTCCACGGAGCATTGGTCTAAGCTGTTTTTGACTTGTTGACCATTTACCTTGGTCAATAATATCTGACTGTTTAGCACCAATCAAAGACACGATGAGCTCAAGCACTATCGATACCCGGGAGTATGTCACCCGTTTTCGTGAAAAAGCTTTACAAACTTTAATGAATGACTATTTCGTCGAACTACCAAAGTTTCCCGCCCATGTTTTTCGTGACAGGTTTCGTATGAATAAGAGCTTGTTTTTTAAAATTGTTGGTGATATTGAAGCGAATTTAGAAATTATTTCAAGAGGGCGAAGACGCGAGGAGAAAGAAAAGTTTCACGGCGTTACAAAAATGCACATCGGCCATTCGGCAACTCACAACGGGTGAACCTACGGATAGACTTGATGACTATTTAAACATTACACGAAGAACGTCAGGTTAACCTTCTCATTTTTATTTATTTAATTCGGTTTTTTTTTATAAAGTTTTCGTTTTTTTTAATTTTATTTACTATTTAATATTTTGTATGTCAATGCCTTGATCATTTTGCGATGCGATAATTAAATTATATAGTCGAGAGTTCTTACGTAGGCCAACAACCTACGACATTGCACGCTTATTCGAGGCACATGAAAAAAAACATCACATTCTTGGAATGCTTGGTAGCATTGATTGTACACATTTCGTTTGGCGAAATTGTCCTAGACAGTTGAGAGGCCAATATAAGAGAGGTGATCACCAATACCCGACTATTATGCTTGAAGTCGTCGCTTCAAATGATTTGTGGATTTGGCATTCGTTTGTTGATCCTCCCGGTTCAAACAACGATATCAATGTTTTGAATCAGCCTCTATTTTACATAGCGAAATGGTATGGCGCCAAACAGTTCTTTTTTTGTAAATGGACGGCTTTACAAACGTGGATATTATCTTACCAATGGAATCTATCCTAAGTATTCAACGTTTGTTAAAGCATATCCGTATCCCACTGACCCGAAGGAAAAGAGATTCAAGAAGCTACAAGAGTCTGCAAGAAAGGATGTCGAACAAACTTTTGGTCGTCTTAAGGGAAGATGGATTATTCTTAGTCGTCCTCTCCGGGCTATGTCCATCGAAAAGATTCGAAAAATCGTTTATACGTGTATTATATTTAAAAATATGATTTTACAAGATGACAACAGGGCAATATCACCGGTTCATATAATGGATCAGCCGGTCGCGCCAGTTTATGACCCGAATGTACTACCGAAGTTACTTGACGAAGATATCCATCACCGTCTCCGATATGATCTTACGGAGCCGTAGCGGCTCAAGACTTACCATACCTCGATGATTATTGATTTCCTCTTCTTTTTTTTTCTAAGTATTATATAATTTTCTTTTAATTATTAATGAAATATTATGATCTTATTAAATTGTTTAATATAATTATGAATACAAAAAATAAAAAATAAAATTAGGTGAGGCATGGAATCATGGTTGCCACTAAAAATGTAACAATTCATATTTTTGGATTACTATTCATTTTTACTATTCACTTTTTACTATTCACTTTCACTATTCACTCCCGAAATTTTTATTTCATATTCTCGTAAGTTAAACTATTTTAATGATAATCCGAGAATTTGACACTCGTCGGATCATTTCTGCAAAAATCACGAAACCGTGTCCGAGATTTACTTTTAGGTTTAAACGTCATTCTAGCATCCCGATATGTCCATAAAACACTATAAACAATAGAAATATGATTTTATTTCATTTTACGACAATTCCAAAACTTTTAGAATTTTACGTTTTCCAGTTCAGCGTTTTACGCGAATTACGCGTTTTAGACCTGCGTTTCCAGTTTTAGCAGCATTTAAGCAACCCGATAGAACTTGTCACTCATTAAATATGTTAAGATAGGTTATATTAATAAGTTTTAACATATTTATAAGTTTCATATTTTTAAAATACCCGATTTTAAGTTTCATGACTTAACGACTTACCGTTAGCGATTATCGGAACCAAAACTCACTCCATAAACACAATATAACATCAAAACTTCACCTAGTCATCCAAGATAAGACCCTGAACGAAATACATGGCTAGTCATAAGCCTTTTTGTCTTGAGATAAAGCCTTGATCACTTAAGATTAGAACAAGTGTGCTTTAGGTTGCAAATTTGATAACTACTACCTAAATATCCTAAAAACTAACCTCCTTAAGGCACCTTCCTAACACCTTCCTAAACCTCCTCATCTTCCTATAAATAGCAAGCTCATCCTCTTCCTTTCTCTTCATTCCAAACACTCAACAACAAATCCATAAACCATGATCCTTTGATTTCTAAGTTATAAGTTACATACCAAAGTTGAAGGCATAGTTAGCCTCTACACAAATCAAGAGTTTGTTTGGTGATTCCATGGTTGAATTAGGAGCTACACAAGGTGTTAGAGGATGAGATTAAATGGTTTTCACAAGGTCTATATCAAGGCTAGCAAGGGTTACAAGAGTTGTGGTGAAGGGTTTGCAAGCATAGGTTTAGTGTCCTAGTTTCATACTTGACTTCCTTTCTTTAGAAAGCCAAAAGTTGTAAGAAACCTGTCACAACTCACCATTTCAGGTCATTTACCATTTCAGGTCATTTTCCCAAACTTCAACTTTTTACTATTCATAAATCACTATTCATCAAAACACTCTTCATCGTTTTACTATTCATCATTTTCGAGGTCAATATCATTTTCATGCTTATTATGTTTCTTTCATGCTATATATGGTCTTTGTATTATGTTCATGATGTATAAAAACTAGTAAAACAAGTTATGGTATATATATGTTAACTTATGTTATTTAAACAAGTAAACTAGTGACTTTTATGGAGAACCACGACCAAAATAGTATAACTATGATATTTGACACTTACCTACTGTTAGAGAGGACTTAACAAGGAAAACATAGCAATTTGAATCACCCAAAACGAGTACCCGGGTCAAAAGTTATGACCATTTGAAATTACCAAAACTTTACGGCAAAACTGCCAAATGTTTCTGTGACAGAACATAAAACACGCAAAAAGAGGCCCTTCTGGTCCGTTTCATCAAAAAGTTAATGCACGAAAGTTGTCCGGAATCACGTTTTCTTCAAAAACTCAGGAGCACGTCTCCAGAAAACCAATAAAGAATGAGATTTTCTTCAGTTTCTTAACAGCTATTTTATATATACCAAAGTAACTATATAATGGTTATAATTAGATGAGACCAAGAGGTCTAATGACCTAAATCCAAGACCACAACCATGACTAAAGCCAAGGTTGAGTCTCAAGACCATGGTAACAATGACCAAGGTCACGGCAAAGCCACGGCTAAAGGCTATGTAACTTTTCGAATTAAAAACTTATATATATTTTATCAAATACTACAATAGTAGGGAGCCTCATGTGAGGAGTTCATTAAGTAAGCCGTCGAGATGAGTTGTGGATTTACGAATTAAAGTGTCCTGGCTCGTCGAACGTTTACTCCATGACTTCTGAATTATGTCGGCCCGAACGGTAGTAAGAGATATACAACCTATACATGTTTCATAAACCATTTTTATTCAACGACTTACACTATATACTAAGTACTACATCATGAATTATATGCAAGACATATATAGGCAATTCTTCGTATTCTTAGACGTTACTCCAAACCTAAGTCGCAACGTTCTATTATAGGCTGCTCTTAGAGACTTTCGTGATTCGACTACCACTTTCATTTCTCATTACATAAGCTTAAGGTGAGTCATAGCCCCTACTCTTTTCATACTTGTTTTAAACTCTTTTGGGGAGATACATGCTTAAACTACTTGCTTTCTCTTTTACTATAGACAATTTTACTCATATGCTATGCTATACTTTTATACTCTTAAACATGATGTGTAGTTTTATTACGATATGTGCCTTAATGTGTGAAAACTATTCTATACGCTATATTCTTTAACCACTGTTTAACTCCTGGATGGAGCCGACGGAGAGGTATTGATAGTACTATCGGGCTAACGCCCCCACCATTGCCATATATTCCTGGCCTTGGGTGAATATAATCCAGCTTTGAAGCATTTGTGCTTATTCTTGTCATGAGGTTCAGTAGGCAGTGATACTTTACATTAAGCGTGCATATATCGTATACACATATATCGAAATCATACTATATGTTAGCAGTGGGTTGTGAACACACAGGTTGCAAGTGTTGTTATGGGCGGGACTTGCAACTGAGTGGATTCAAGATGCCTTTGCTGTGCGAATATTCTTTAAAGACTTTTCAACTGTTTTAAGACAAACTCTATGAACTCACCAACCATTGTGTTGACACTTTAGCATGTTTATCTCAGGTTAGTAAGGCGATAGCTAGTGCGTGGAACTTAGAGTCAAGCTGCATATTCTGAAGACTTACGCTTTTATCATTTATCATTCGAAACATTTTGTATACATTTATGTATCATACTTTGGAATCTCATGTTTGTAACTTTGAATTCATTAATCGAATGGTAACTTTTCAAAACGTCTCATTTAGAGGTCATTTTCTATAACTTGTACTTTGTATTATGAAGTAGCACCCTAGTGACACAGTCTTCCGCTGCGGTATTTTGGGGGTGTTACAGATTGGTATCAGAGATTTGGTTATAGAGAACTAGGTTGCATTTAGTGCCTAGACTATAACTGCTATATACATTAAGACCTTCCTCTTTATTTTCCTTACACACACTACATACGCATATGCTTTTGTTAGTTGTTGGTTTAGTTCCACGCTGTTAGATGATGTGACTTTAGTATTATAAGGAACCCCAGAGATTAGTTGAGTCATTAAAAATATGGAGCTCAGTAATAACTAATTATTTAACTTGATCTTATGACAGTTCTTGTTTGATGAGACATAAGATTTAACTTAAATAATATTATTGCTTAGCTTTAGGGATTTGATGACTTGATTATCTTATTATCTGTCTGAGAAGCGAGTTTTGTGTCGGAAATTCTTAAGTAGGATGATTTAGAATCTCCTTATTTAAATGGATTGGGACGCCTCTTTATTTAAATAAAGAAATTGTAAATCACCGAACAATGAGTTTATGATCCCTTACTTACATAAATGTGGACGCTTCTTTATGTAAGTAATGAGTTATAAATAAGTGGGCTTATTTGTATCCGGTATGACTCCTTAACCACAACCTTAGACGAATCAGAGTAAACACCACTATTTTAGAGATCCTGAAACCCCAAATTCTCTTAGACACACCGTAAGTAGTTAACATCAACAGAACTTCGGGACGAAGTTCTCCTTAAGGGGTAGAGACTGTAACAATTCACATTTTCAGATTACTATTCATTTTTACTATTCACTTTCACTATTCACTCCCGAAATTTTTATTTCATATTCTCGTAAGTTAAACTATTTTAATGATAATCCGAGAATTTGACACTCGTCGGATCATTTCTGCAAAAATCACGAAACCGTGTCCGAGATTTACTTTTAGGTTTAAACGTCATTCTAGCATCCCGATATGTCCATAAAACACTATAAACAATAGAAATATGATTTTCTTTCATTTTACAACAATTCCAAAACTTTTAGAATTTTACGTTTTCCAGTTCAGCGTTTTACGCGAATTACGCGTTTTAGACCCGCGTTTCCAGTTTTAGCAGCATTTAAGCAACCCGATAGAACTTGTCACTCATTAAATATGCTAAGATAGGTTATATTAATAAGTTTTAACATATTTATAAGTTTCATATTTTTAAAATACCCGATTTTAAGTTTCATGACTTAACGACTTACCGTTAGCGATTATCGGAACCAAAACTCACTCCGTAAACACAATATAACATCAAAATTTCACCTAGTCATCCAAGATAAGACCCTGAACGAAATACATGGCTAGTCATAAGCATTTTTGTCTTGAGATAAAGCCTTGATCACTTAAGATTAGAACAAGTGTGCTTTAGGTTGCAAATTTGATAACTACTACCTAAATATCCTAATAACTAACCTCCTTAAGGCACCTTCCTAACACCTTCCTAAACCTCCTCATCTTCCTATAAATAGCAAGCTCATCCTCTTCCTTTCTCTTCATTCCAAACACTCAACAACAAATCCATAAACCATGATCCTTTGATTTCTAAGTTATAAGTTACATACCAAAGTTGAAGACATAGTTAGTCTCTACATAAATCAAGAGTTTGTTTGGTGATTCCATGGTTGAATTAGGAGCTACACAAGGTGTTAGAGGATGAGATTAAATGGTTTTCACAAGGTCTATATCAAGGCTAGCAAGGGTTACAAGAGTTGTGGTGAAGGGTTTGCAAGCATAGGTTTAGTGTCCTAGTTTCATACTTGACTTCCTTTCTTTAGAAAGCCAAAAGTTGTAAGAAACCTGTCACAACTCACCATTTCAGGTCATTTACCATTTCAGGTCATTTTCCCAAACTTTGACTTTTTACTATTCATAAATCACTATTCATCAAAACACTATTCATCGTTTTACTATTCATCATTTTCGAGGTCAATTTAAAATTCTGAGAAACATTTGGGAAAATTACTATTCACTAAACACTATTCATTGCCGGAAAGGTTTTCACTATTCACTTGCATTACTCATTTCATCCTAAATTTAGTTTACGGGTATTCAAATTCGCGTAACCGGATTGGTTTAGGTGCGAATTCATTTTATTAGTGTTAAGGACACTACATATGGACTAGAGACAGTCTGCATATCATCATAACAACATTTTCATGTTATACCACTCTTAGGATTTTCAAATTTATATATTTGATACATTTAACGTTTTTACGTATAAGTATTTATAGTAAATGTTAACACCCGGTTTATACATGACGAATATATCTAAATATTCCCACAATGGTCCTGACATATTTTTATATCCATTTTATAATCATAAAAGTTATAACATTCAGTTACCCAGTATTTTGGAAATTTATTTTATTTATAACGTAAGCTTATGAATATTACGACGGTTTTCGTGAAAACTAAACAATAATCACCCGAACACTCAGTAATTGTACCCAACATATTTTTAACATATTTACAACTTTATTTCATCCCGAATAACTTTGTTAACATTTACTTCTATTAACCCGGTACCCGATTTTAACTAATAACTCATATTTACACTAAACCTTACACTAAAATCCTAATTAAATCAAAACTACCCCAACCCCCCCCCCCCCCTCATCCACCATGGCCGGCCCCCATAAGTCCTCACTAGGCAAAATACTTACAATTCTTAACCTCATGCATTTATGTATGCATATAATACTATATACTTATAACTAGTTAATTACATACACCTCTAAAACATACATACATACATTTCAAGAATCAAAAAGTATCATTTCATCATTTCCATCTCAAAACCCACGACCAAGACCAAAATTCATGATCAAGTGGAGTTTTTCCAAAAGTTAAAGCATCAAAGTTGTTCATTTTGTTTTCCTAATCAAGAATCATACCACAAAAACACAAGTAATCCAAGGTTTCTAATCATCTCATCACCTATTATTTCAAAGTGAGTATTCAAAATTATTTTCATGTTTTCATCTAATTAACATATGTATCTCATAGTATTCATGCTTAATTTCATGCACAAACTAGTTATACCACTTTATTTTTGTAGGCTTTTGAAACATACAAACCCTAGATTGTGATTTAGGTGTTCCCTTGTTAAATTAACTTGATTACTAGTCATTAGGAACCCATGGCACCCTAAGAAGGTGTATGGTAGGATTAGTATAGTTTTGTGAAGTTTGCAAGAGTTTTGGTTGATGTAGAAACTAGTTTTGAACCTTGGAAATGGTTTTGTAACAAGTAAATATACCTACTGTCCCGTTTTAGTAAATTCTGGAAAATCAGTAAATACAAAGGAAACTTTGGCAAAATTTTTAGAAAATACTTTCAAAAACGAATCCGTAGGCGAAAGAACGGATTAAAAAGAGTTTATAACGAAGAAGTTATGATTTTTGCAAGTTTATTGGCGAAAAGTATTTTTCTGAAAATTACATGCTGTTGGACGTTTTTCGTCGGACAAAAAGAGACTTTAGACGTAACCCGGAGGAACCAAGCTTTCCAAAATATATTACTACATACTAAGACGTAACCGTGGATATAAAGAACAAGTAAAACGGACTTATAACGACAAAGATATTCACGTTTGAATATCGGCAAAACTCATTTTTGGTTGACAGCTTTTAGAAATATTAACACTAAACTACGTAGTAACTCTAGATTTCTAGAAATAATACCAAGTACCCAAATTTTATAACTAATGAAGTATTAGTTATTACAAGTATATTTTTATCACTACAAGGCGTTTTTTCAAGGATTTCAACCCGAGGATTTCAACACTAACATGGAAACATACGATATATATATAAGTATATATATTGCAACTAGCTTTATTTTTCTAATAGCCATATTTTTCCTAAGTCTTGGAAATATATATTTTTGATAACAACAAGTATTTTTCAAAGAGTAGAGTGGTATAGGAACATGTGCATGGACATTCATAACATCATTTGGTGATCTAAATTAGATCGTTCATCATTCACATTAGGTTGCGGCAGCTAACCTTTCATTGTTGTTCATTTCACATCATCACAGTATCATCAGTTGAGGTAAGTTTCCATAGCCCCGTATACATTTTATGATTGTTTTCAAATCCCACGGGGGAGAATACATTGCACCATTTTAGTACGAGCCCAAGTATCAAACCTATGTACATTGCTTAAGTTGCTTGTCTGCCATGTGATAAGTCCCATGTATCATCATGAACCGTTAATTTGCCGGTAAGCGAGAGTGAGTGGATAGATCTATTGAGGGTGACGCCTCCATCCGTGGTAGTATTTACCAACCGTAAGCGGATGCATTTCATGTCTTTTACATTTGAGTGTTTTGGCAGAACATTCAGGAGGGGCATAGTTTCATCAGTCATAGCTTCGGTGTCATGAGCTTAAGGTCTATTGTACTATTTTACGTGACTTTTGTCATGCACTTATACTTGTGGTGGTCGTACAAACATTACATTTCATAAACCTATGATTATTCACCAACATTCGTGTTGACCATTTTCGCAATGTATTTTCAGGTAACTAAGGCATCATCATATCATATGCATGGAGTCACATTAGGGTGTGCCAGGGATGACGCACTGCATTTTGGATTTTTCATGCACTTGTAAATTATCGTTTGACTTTTCATGGACTTGTTTTTGTGTAAACGTTTCAACCTTTGGGACCTATGTTTTGTAACACTGGATGTGTTTTTAAATAATCAAACGATGTGTTTTCCAAACGACACTTTAGGTCGTTCAATATATCCTTGTTATGGTGCTATGACAGTTACACCCCCAGGCATTCCATTCCGCTGCAAGTCAGGTAAATTGGGGGTGTGACAGATTGGTACCAGAGCCAAGGTTATAGCGAACTAGGATGCATCATGATAGGGTTTTTGATGTATACGATCCCTAGACTATAACCACATTATCATAGCATCTCATCATTTCATCATAAGTGCATGTTCATTGTTTTAGGTGATTTCTTTATACGAGTTATTTATTTTATTTCACCTTGATTATCACAGAACCATGTCTTCAGACCCAAATGTTGTCATACTGTACTCTATCACAGACTCCGATGTTGAAGGCTCTATGTCTTCCACTGCCTTTTCACCACCACCTATTCCTCTTGTACCTGTGTTGCCACTCTCGGCATCAGGTGAGGAAACCGAGCCGTTTGAGGAGGATGAGACTGCTCCTACTCCTCATGTTTCCCCTATTGCACCACCCGAGATTACCCGTGCACCCACTGACACATCATCCTTTGCTACCACTATTCCATCAGAACCTAGACTCATGTTTCCCCGTAGGAAGACAACTATAGGTCCTAGTAAGAGAGTTTGCACTGCTACATCTACCTTTAAGGTCCCTGCTATTCCTATGTTACCTACACCACCACCAGCCATACCCGCGACTACATGCATATCTACTTCACTGTTGCCGCTTAGGAAGCGTGCGAGGTTTACTACACCAGATTCAGAGTCAGAATCAGAACCACCACCAGTATACCATGTAGGGGAGTGTTCGAGAGCAGCAGATGCTAGGGAGCCTACAGATGTTACATCAGAGGATCAGTTAGGGGCTCAGCAGGAGCAGGTTGATAGCTTGGGTTATAGGGTTGAGGCGGATATCACTACTCGACTTGAGGCGGTTGAGGAGCAGGTCGAGGGATTGATTTTAGGCAGAGTTAGTATCGACGTATCGTATCATGGACTTGAGGCATGGCAGTTGGGACATCGAGAGCTGATTGACCAGCTTAGGGGTGAGCTACCAGAGATACGGGATAGAGCTCAGACTACACAGGAGGCTCAGGGAGAGCAGACGCACCAGTTAGCTGTAGCTCATGCGAGGTTGGCTATGATGGAGGGCAGAGATGCTGCTCTTCAGCTTCGAGTTCAGCATTTAGAGGAGATTGCAGTTATGATGGACAGGGAGATTCGTCGTCTGAAGAGTGCACCTGGAGCATCTGGAGCTCCTGGACCATCTAGAGCACCTGAAGGAGCCTAGACATAGACTAGTATTGTATTAGCTTTTACTATTTCCTAGTCCCGAGGTGTAGGACGTAGTTCAAGAACTTGTAGTCTTTTTGTTGTTGTACAAACAAATATATCAAGTGCGACTCTACTATGTTGGAAATGTTGTGCTATATATATATATATATATCGGTCCATGTAGGCCGAAATTTTCATGTATTATATTCATGTGTTGTGATTATATTTATGATGTTTCATGGTTGCTCTTTATGGTTAACGTATTTATACTTGTTGTGGTTGTATCTATATGTGTCGTGGTTGTATTATTACAGGTTGTGGTTGTACTCGTACATGTCGTGGTTGTATCTATACTTGTTATGGCTGTATATATACATGTTGTGGGCATATATTTTTGTACGATGACTATTTCTATTATAGTTTTCTCATGGTTGTTGTCGATTATTTATCAGAAGTATGGCGCCAAAGAAAGCAAAGGCTACACCAGAAACACCCGCTATGACACAAGCCGCTATCCGCAAGTTGGTCAGGGATAGTATAGCAGAAGCTCTGGAGACTGAGAGAGCTGAAGTTGCTGCTAGGGCTGCTGTGGTTCCACCTAATACTGAAGTGGTTCAACCCACCACTAGGCGTGAATGTACTTGGAAGGATTTCAAGATTAGTGATCCTGTCAAGTATAAGGGCACTGAGGGAGCGGTTGCTTTGATCCGCTGGTTTGAGAAGACTGAGAATGTATTTCTCATGTGCGACTGCCAGGAGGTTAACAAGGTAAAGTTTGCTATTGGTATGCTGCTTGATGAAGCTATGTCTTGGTGGAATTCTTATGCTCAGCCTATTGGTATGGAAAATGCCTACAAGCATACTTGGGATCAATTCAAGAAGCTGATGACTAAGAAGTTTTGCCCTCGTACTGAGGTGCAAAAGTTGGAAACCGAATTCTATGAGCTGGTAACAAAAGGTGATGACATTGAGACTTATATCAGGAAGTTTAATATGTCCAACTATGGTTCCTGACGATGAGAAAAAGATGGAGAATTTTACTGGAGGATTACCCGAAAGCATCTGAGGGGATGTGATGTCTTTCGACCCACAATCAATGGAAGCGGCCATTCGTATAACTCAGAAACTTATGGTCCAAGTGTTAAAAGGGAAATCTGCTGCAAACAACAACAATAACCATTTAAACAATACCAACTACAACAACACTCGAAACAACAACAACTATAACAATAACCGAAACCGCAACTACCCCAACAACCAAAACAACAATAACAACAAGAGGAGGTTTGATAATAACCAAGGTGGAAATGCTATCCAACCAGCACCTAAGAGACAGGAAGTGGCAAAGGCCTATGCTGCAGGACCAACAGAAGGAAAAGGATATACTGGAAAACTACCCAAGTGTAACAAATGTCAGGCTCATCATAACCCTGGGAATTGTCCTAGAGCTTGTCAGAACTGTGGAAAAGTCGGTCATTGGACTAGGGACTACAGAACTCTACGAGGAGTAATTAATCAGAACCAACCAGGAGCATGTTTTGGTTGTGGAGAGTTGGGTCATTACAATATCAATTGCCCAAAGAAGAAGAATCAGGGAGCTGGAAATCAGGGCGGAGTAGCTCGAGGAAGGGCTTATGTTATGGGAGGAGAAGATGCCCGTGAGGACCCGAATGTTGTTGCGGGTACGTTCCTCGTTAATAATCGTTATGCATCCATTTTATTTGATTCAGGAGCGGATAGAAGTTTTGTTTCTATTACATTTGCACCTTTACTTAACATAGAACCAACTACCTTAGACATTCCCTATATTGTTGAATTAGCCGATGGGTCTTTAGTTAACACCAACACCGTTATCCGTGGTTGCACCATCAATTTCCTAAATCACCCATTCAATATAGACCTTATGCCCGTAGAACTTGGAAGTTTTGACGTTGTTATCGGTATGGATTGGTTGTCTCGACATCGTGCAAGGATCATTTGTGATGAAAAAGTTGTTCATATTTCTTATGGAGGTGAAACTTTAGTTGTTCGCGGAGAGCGAAGTAGAACTAGACTCAGTATCATATCATGCATTAAAACTGAGAAGTACATAAAGAAGGGTTGTTATGCATTTTTGGCTCACATCACGGAGAAGAAGTCGGATGAGAAACGACTTGAAGATGTGCCTATTGTTAAGGAATTTCCAGAAGTCTTTCCGGAAGAATTACCAGGACTTCCACCTACACGTCAGGTTGAGTTTCAGATTGAGTTGGTGCCAGGAGCTGCACCAATTGCACGAGCACCATATAGACTTGCACCTTCTGAGATGCAAGAATTGTCTAACCAATTACAAGAGCTTTTAGACAAAGGATTCATTAGACCGAGTTCCTCGCCTTGGGGAGCACCGGTTTTGTTTGTGAAGAAGAAGGATGGATCTTTCAGAATGTGCATAGACTATCGTGAGCTGAACAAGTTAACGGTGAAGAATCGTTATCCACTACCTAGGATTGATGACTTGTTTGATCAGCTACAAGGTTCCTATTTTTATTCCAAGATTGATTTAAGATCAGGCTACCATCAACTCAGATTTCGGGAAGAAGATATCCCGAAGACGGCATTCAGAACACGTTATGGTCATTATGAGTTTCAAGTGATGCCTTTTGGATTAACGAATGCACCTACGGTATTCATGAATCTCATGAACAGAGTGTGCAAACCATATCTTGATAAGTATGTGATTGTATTCATTGACGATATCCTGATTTATTCCAAGAGTAAGAAAGAGCATGAAGCACACCTCAGAACAATATTGGAACTACTCAAGAAGGAGCAATTGTATGCCAAGTTTTCAAAGTGTGATTTTTGGATACAAAGAGTTCAATTTCTTGGCCATGTCATTGATAGCCAAGGATTACAAGTCGACCCAGCAAAGATTGAGGCAGTAAAGGATTGGGCTACGCCCAAGTCTCCTACAGAAATTCGTCAATTCTTAGGACTTGCAAGATATTACAGAAGGTTTATTGAAGGGTTTTCTAAGATAGCGAAGTCTCTGACTAAGCTGACACAAAAGAATCAAAAGTACGAGTGGGGAGAGCAACAAGAATCTGCATTTCAGCTATTGAAGCAGAAGCTTTGTAGTGCACCGATTTTGTCACTACCAGAAGGTATTGAGAACTTTGTGGTATATTGCGATGCTTCGCATAAAGGGCTTGGAGCTGTGCTAATGCAAAACGAGAAGGTGATAGCTTATGCATCTAGACAGCTTAAGACATACGAGAAGAATTACACTACACACGACTTGGAGTTGGGTGCTGTTGTTTTTGCACTCAAGATTTGGAGACACTACCTTTATGGTACTAAATGTGTAATTTTTACCGACCACAAGAGCTTATAGCATATACTTGATCAGAAGGAACTTAACATGAGACAACGTCGTTGGCTAGAATTGTTGAGTGATTACGATTGTGAAATCCGATATCACCCAGGAAAAGCAAATGTCGTAGCAGATGCACTTAGCCAAAAAGAACGACTCAAACCGTTGAGGGTTAGGTCGTTGGGAATGACTATTATTTCACCATTACCAACAAAAATTCTAGAAGCTCAGATTGAGGCTCTCAAGGAGGAAAATCGGCCACAGGAGAAACTTTATGGTATGCCAGAAAACAAGAATGGCTTTGTAAAGAGAGCAGATGGAGTGTTATGCTTCAAGGACCGAAGTTGGATACCACTCTATGGTGGAGTACGAGATTTGATTATACATGAATCACATAAGACAAAGTACTCTATTCACCCAGGTTCTGACAAGATGTATCAGGATCTCAAAAAGCTGTATTGGTGGCCGAACATGAAAGCAGAAATAGCTACGTACGTCAGCAAATGTCTTACTTGTGCTAAAGTGAAAGCCGAGTACCAGAAACCGTCAGGACTACTTCAACAACCAGAAATTCCACAATGGAAGTGGGAGCGTATTACAATGGATTTTGTCACTAAACTACCCAAGACGTCAGGAGGTTACGATGCTATTTGGGTAATTGTTGATCGTCTTACTAAATCAGCACATTTCATCCCTATTAGAGAGACTTATTCCATGGAACAGCTTGCCAGACTTTATGTCAAGGAAATAGTCTCGAGGCATGGGGCACCAGTTTCTATCATTTCAGACAGGGATAGTCGCTTTACTTCAAACTTTTGGAGGTCATTACAAGATTCCTTTGGATCCAAGTTAGACATGAGCACTGCTTACCATCCACAGACCGATGGTCAGAGTGATAGAACTATTCAGACACTGGAGGACATGCTGCGAGCGTGTGTGATTGACTTTGGGAATGGTTGGGCTAACCATTTGCCATTAATCGAGTTCTCTTATAATAATAGTTACCATTCAAGTATTAAAGCAGCACCATTTGAGGCACTTTATGGTCGTAAGTGTCGTTCCCCAGTTTGTTGGGCAGAAGTTGGAGAGGTACAATGCATAGGTCCAGAGATGGTTAGGGAAACAACAGAAAAGATAATACAGATTCGAGATAGGCTTGAAACAGCTAGAAGCCGACAGAAGAGTTACGCAGATGTTAGACGCAAACCATTGGAATTCCAGGTTGGAGACAAGGTCATGTTGAAAGTCTCGCCCTGGAAAGGCGTGATACGATTTGGAAAACGCGGAAAGTTGAACCCGAGATACATTGGTCCATTTAAGATACTGGAAAGGATTGGTCCAGTAGCTTACAAGCTTGAACTACCATCAGAACTCAACAACGTACATAACACATTTCATGTCTCAAACCTTAAGAAATGCCTTTCAGATGAGTCTTCAGTTATACCATTAGAAGAGATTCAGCTAGATGACAAGCTTAACTTTGTGGAGGAACCAGTTGAAATCATGGACCGAGAGGTCAAACAGTTAAAGCAGAGTAGAATTCCTATCATTAAGGTTCGCTGGAATTCTCGAAGAGGACCCGAGTTTACTTGGGAACAAGAAGACCAAATGCAACGCAAGTATCCACACCTTTTCACCAAACATATTACCGAGACCAACACTAGCTGAATTCAGGGACTGAATTCCTATTTGGGTGGGCGGATGTCACAACTCACGATTTCAGGTCATTTACCATTTCAGGTCATTACTCATTTCATCGTAAATTTAGTTTACGGGTATTCAAATTCGCGTAACCGGATTGGTTTAGGTGCGAATTCATTTTATTAGTCTTAAGGACACTGCATACGGACTAGAGACAGTCTGCATATCATCATAACAGCATTTTCATGTTATACCACTCTTAGGATTTTCAAATTTATATATTTGATACATTTAACGTTTTTACGTATAAGTATTTATAGTAAACGTTAACACCCGGTTTATACACGACGAATATATCTAAATATTCCCACAATGGTCCTGACATATTTTTATATCCATTTTATAATCATAAAAGTTATAACATTCAGTTACCCAGTATTTTGGAAATTTATTTTATTTATAACGTAAGCTTATGAATATTACGACGATTTTCGTGAAAACTAAACAATAATCACCCGAACACTCAGTAATTGTACCCAACATATTTACAACTTTATTTCATCCCGAATAACTTTGTTAACATTTACTTCTATTAAACCCGGTACCCGATTTTAACTAATAACTCATATTTACACTAAACCTTACACTAAAATCCTAATTAAATCAAAACTACCCCAACCCCCCCCCCCCCTCATCCACCATGGCCGGCCCCCATAAGTCCTCACTAGGCAAAATACTTACAATTCTTAACCTCATGCATTTATGTATGCATATAATACTATATACTTATAACTAGTTAATTACATAAACCTCTAAAACATACATACATACATTTCAAGAATCAAAAAGTATCATTTCATCATTTCCATCTCAAAACCCACGACCAAGACCAAAATCCATGATCAAGTGGAGTTTTTCCAAAAGTTAAAGCATCAAAGTTGTTCATTTTGCTTTCCTAATCAAGAATCATACCACAAAAACACAAGTAATCCAAGGTTTCTAATCATCTCATCACCTATTATTTCAAAGTGAGTATTCAAAATTATTTTCATGTTTTCATCTAATTAACATATGTATCTCATAGTATTCATGCTTAATTTCATGCACAAACTAGTTATACCACTTTATTTTTGTAGGCTTTTGAAACATACAAACCCTAGATTGTGATTTAGGTGTTCCCTTGTTAAATTAACTTGATTACTTGTCACTAGGAACCCATGGCACCCTAAGAAGGTGTATGGTAGGATTAGTATAGTTTTGTGAAGTTTGCAAGAGTTTTGGTTGATGTAGAAACTAGTTTTGAACCTTGGAAATGGTTTTGTAACAAGTAAATATACCTACTGTCCCGTTTTGGTAAATTCTGGAAAATCAGTAAATACAAAGGAAACTTTGGCAAAATTTTTAGAAAATACTTTCAAAAACGAATCCGTAGGCGAAAGAACGGATTAAAAAGAGTTTATAACGAAGAAGTTATGATTTTTGCAAGTTTATTGACGAAAAGTATTTTTCTGAAAATTACATGCTGTTGGACGTTTTTCATCGGACAAAAAGAGACTTTAGACGTAACCCGGAGGAACCAAGCTTTCCAAAATATATTACTACATACTAAGACGTAACCGTGGATATAAAGAACAAGTAAAACGGACTTATAACGACAAAGATATTCACGTTTGAATATCGGCAAAACTCATTTTTGGTTGACAGCTTTTAGAAATATTAACACTAAAACTACGTAGTAAGTCTAGATTTCTAGAAATAATACCAAGTACCCAAATTTTATAACTAATGAAGTATTAGTTATTACAAGTATATTTTTATCACTACAAGGCGTTATTTCAAGGATTTCAACCCGAGAATTTCAACACTAACATGGAAACATACGATATATATATAAGTATATATATTGCAACTAGCTTTATTTTTCTAATAGCCATATTTTTCCTAAGTCTTGGAAATATATATTTTTGATAACAACAAGTATTTTTCAAAGAGTAGAGTGGTATAGGAACATGTGCATGGACATTCATAACATCATTTGGTGATCTAAATTAGATCGTTCATCATTCACATTAGGTTGCGGCAGCTAACCGTTCATTGTTGTTCATTTCACATCATCACAGTATCATCAGTTGAGGTGAGTTTTCATAGCCCCGTATACATTTTATATTTGTTTTCAAATCCCACGGGGGAGAATACATTGCACCATTTTAGTACGAGCCTAAGTATCAAACTTATGTACATTGCTTAAGTAGCTTGTCTGCCATGTGATAAGTCCCCTGTATCATCATGAACCGTTAATTTGCCGGTAAGCGAGAGTGAGTGGATAGATCTATTGAGGGTGACGCCTCCATCCGTGGTAGTATTTACCAACCGTAAGCGGATGCATTTCATGTCTTTTACATTTGAGTGTTTTGGCAGAACATTCAGGAAGGGCATAGTTTCATCAGTCATAGCTTCGGTGTCATGAGCTTAAGGTCTATTGTACTATTTTACGTGACTTTTGTCATGCACTTATACTTGTGGTGGCCGTACAAACATTACATTTCATAAACCTATGATTATTCACCAACATTCGTGTTGACCGTTTTCGCAATGTATTTTCAGGTAACTAAGGCATCATCTTATCATATGCATGGAGTCACATTAGGGTGTGCCAGGGATGACGCACTGCATTTTGGATTTTTCATGCACTTGTAAATTATCGTTTGACTTTTCATGGACTTGTTTTTGTGTAAACTTTTCAACCTTTGGGACCTATGTTTTGTAACACTGGATGTGTTTTTAAATAATCAAACGATGTGTTTTCCAAACGACACTTTAGGTCGTTCAATATATCCTTGTTATGGTGCTATGACAGTTACACCCCCTGGCATTCCACTCCGCTGTAAGTCATGTAAATTGGGGGTGTGACAAAACCCTATTACACTTTCTTGCTCAATATCATTTTCATGCTTATTATGTTTCTTTCATGCTATATATGGTCTTTGTATTATGTTCATGATGTATAAAAACTAGTAAAACAAGTTATGGTATATATATGTTAACTTATGTTATTTAAACAAGTAAACTAGTGACTTTTATGGAGAACCACGACCAAAATAGTATAACTATGATATTTGACACTTACCTACTGTTAGAGAGGACTTAACAAGGAAAACATAGCAATTTGAATCACCCAAAACGAGTACCCGGGTCAAAAGTTATGACCATTTGAAATTACCAAAACTTTACGGCAAAACTGCCAAATGTTTCTGTGACAGAACATAAAACACGCAAAAAGAGGCCCTTCTGGTCCGTTTCATCAAAAAGTTAATGCACGAAAGTTGTCCGGAATCACATTTTCTTCAAAAACTCAGGAGCACGTCTCCAGAAAACCAATAAAGAATGAGATTTTCTTCAGTTTCTTAACAGCTATTTTATATATACCAAAGTAACTATATAATGGTTATAATTAGATGACACCAAGAGGTCTAATGACCTAAAGCCAAGACCACAACCATGGCTAAAGCCAAGGTTGAGTCTCAAGACCATGGTAACAATGACCAAGGTCACGGCAAAGCCACGGCTAAATACTATGTAACTTTTCGAATCAAAAACTTATATATATTTTATCAAATACTACAATAGTAGGGAGCCTCATGTGAGGAGTTCATTAAGTAAGTCGTCGAGATGAGTTGTGGATTTACGAATTAAAGTGTCCTGGCTCGTCGAACGTTTACTACATGACTTCTTAATTATGTCGGCCCGAACGGTAGTAAGAGATATACAACCTATACATGTTTCATAAACCATTTTTATTCAACGACTTACACTATATACTAAGTACTACATCAGGAACTATATGCAAGACATATATAGGCAATTCTTCGTATTCTTAGACGTTACTCCAAACCTAAGTCGCAACGTTCTATTATAGGCTGCTCTTAGAGACTTTCGCGATTCGACTACCACTTTCATTTCTCATTACATAAGCTTAAGGTGAGTCACAGCCCCTACTCTTTTCATACTTGTTTTAAACTCTTTTGGGGAGATACATGCTTAAACTACTTGCTTTCTCTTTTACTAAAGACAATTTTACTCATACGCTATGCTATACTTTTATACTCTTAAACATGATGTGATGTGTAGTTTTATTACGATATGTGCCTGAATGTGCGAAAACTATTCTATACGCTATATTCTTTAACCACTATTTAACTCCTGGATGGAGCCGATGGAGAGGTATTGATAGTACTATCGGGCTGACGCCCCCACCATTGCCATATATTCCTGGCCTTGGGTGAATGTAATCCAGCTTTGAAGCATTTGTGCTTATTCTTGTCATGAGGTTCAGTAGGCAGTGATACTTTACATTAAGCGTGCATATATCGTATACACATATATCGAAATCATACTATATGTTAGCAGTGCGTTGTGAACACACAGGTTGCAAGTGTTGTTATGGGCGGGACTTGCAACTGAGTGGATTCACGATGCCTTTGTTGTGCGAATATTCTTTAAAGACTTTTCAACTGTTTTAAGACAAACTCTATGAACTCACCAACCATTGTGTTGACATTTTAGCATGTTTATCTCAGGTTAGTAAGGCGATAGCTAGTGCGTGGAACTTAGAGTCAAGCTGCATATTCTGAAGACTTACGCTTTTATCATTTATCATTCGAAACATTTTGTATACATTTATGTATCATACTTTGGAATCTCATGTTTGTAACTTTGAATTCATTAATCGAATGGTAACTTTTCAAAACATCTCATTTAGAGGTCATTTTCTATAACTTGTACTTTGTATTATGAAGTAGCACCCAGTGACACAGTCTTCCGCTGCGGTATTTTGGGGGTGTTACAAAAAAAATATGGTGAGGCATGAGAGAGACATGGAATGAGATGGCATGATATTATTGGTGGGTAGTGAGGCATGGGGAGGCATGGAATCATGACAGCCACCCCCTTAGTGGTTCAGGTAACAGTGACATCCAATTGGGTAGTATGCTGACCCTGAACTCTACATGTACTTCCTCCAAGGTTTTCAGGATCTGGATCCTACATAGAATCGTTTTCGGGATTGTAAGACCCTATGAAAATGTATATATATATTTGTATAAGGGTTGTAGTTTTATGTTTCTATATAATATTTCATATGATAAACGAATTTAAATGGATTATAAAAGAAAATGTTATATTTTCAAGTATCGTAGTAGTATAATATTAGATATATTACAATGCATACTTGCGCAAAGTTACTACATACGTACAACAACTTCTTGTTTCAATGTTTTTTATTGTAGGTTTTCGTGTTAACATTTAAATTAATAAAAAAAAGATAGTGTTAATTTATTTGTACGTGATTCTGTGACTTTTTTTTACAATATATAGATAAATGCAAAAAAATAATTGGATTATATCTGAAAATGAAACGAAATAATTTATAATAGAGAGCAACACAATATTTTTATGGCCAAATAAATTAAATTGTGTTACTTTTATAATATTACTGAAAATTTGTACATATAGTTCATGTTTTTAAATGTAACATAAAATAAATTATAAACAAAATTGGGTCAAGTATATGGATGGTTTACATTAAAAACAAGCTTATGACATGTTACAAAGTACAAAATCATTTTTTATAATTAACCCAAAAAGACAAATCTAAACTATTTCTAAATAGTCCATAAAAGCATAATGATTTCACACTCATTAATCTTGCAAAAGACAATCAATTAACAACACCAAAATAATAGCTTTTGTTAATAAAAATATCGCCTAAAAACGTTATTTATATTTTACGATCTTCTTTAAGTTTTGTTAATGACAAATGTAAACTTTAGTTTCTAAGTAAAACATAATCTTAGTTTTAAAGACTTGCATAAACTAGACTTTTGCTACATTTTACATTTCATAAAACACAACACTTCTTATTTTCTAAAAATAGAATTGTCACATCACATTTATGGCAAGTTTTGTCATTATACATTTATGGAAAGAAATGTGTTTGACTTACTTAGATGTTGCTTGCAAGTTTGGTGTTTGACTTGACATTATTTGATGTGACATTGTTTGGTTTGCAAGAGTAATGAGATGTGACTTTGTTTGGTTTGCAAGATTTATTGCAAAACCAACTGCAAGCCCGGCGGTACCCTGGAGGTACACGGGCGGAACCCTTCTCAGGGGTCCGCCTGATCCGCCAGACCTGCAGAAGGTTTTGGCTATAAATATTGAGCCACAAGTTGAATTTTAGCTCATCACTTGACATTATATTTTCACACACACATTCATTCTTTCATCTAACCCCTTAACATTTCATATGTGAAGTTTCTTTTTGTAGCAAAGAGATTCACGAGCTTACTAAAAGTAACAAGTATTCAACACAACGTTGCAAGACTTGTTAGCTTAGCATTGTGTAAACTTGTGTAGTTTACACTTCATTTGATTGTGTATTTTCAGTAGTGATCGGTTAGTATTTTAGTCCTCAAAATACGAAGTGTATAGGGAGTAGTTGTACCCTTGTAAAGAACTAAACGGGAGTGGTTGTACCCTTGGTAAAGAACTCGACATCTAGCTTTGTGTCGGTAAAAGTATAAGCGACGTGTAAGGTTTTCTCCGCCGGTGAAAGGAGCTTGTTGACTAGTGAAAGAAACTCTCGAGTTGGATACTCGGGGCGTGGACATAGGGCAAGGAAAAAGAGTCCTTGTAGCCGAACTACGATAAATACTCGTGTTGTGGTTTGATCGTTTCTTTCATTTACTTGCATGTTATATATTGTGTTTGTGTATATATCTTTGATCAAACGGAAAGTTTCAAAGCTAACTTAACAAGTTAAAAAGATTTTAATCGGTAAACTATTCAACCCCCTTCTAGTTTTCCACAATTGGCATCAAGAGCTACGTTACTCAAGCTTTTAAAATATATTGTGTTTTAAAACTTGAAACGATCCATGGATTTTGAAAATTACAAAGAAGGGCAATCTATGCAAAGACCACCACTCTTTGAAGCAAATGGTTTTATATATTGGAAAAACCGTTTTGAAACTTACGTGAAATCTAAAGATATAGATTTGTGGTATATAATTATTGATGGTGATAACGTAGTTACTAACATCAAAGATGATGATCAAAAGAAATTAATAGGTAAAAATAATGAAGCTAAAATGATGCTTTACAATGCTTTGCCTAAGAAAGAATATGAAAGAGTCTTTTTGTGTAAAACCGCCAAAGATATTTGGCAATCTTTAATTGTCACTCATCAAGGAAACTCGCAAGTTAAAGATAACAAAATTGATCTTCTTGTTCAACAATATGAACAATTTGTTATTTCCGAAGATGAGATTATTGATAATGCTTTTGCTAGATTTAATACTATTATTACTTCACTTAAAGCACTTGATGAATCTTTTTGTAGTAAGAACTTTGTCAGGAAATTTCTTAGAGCACTCCATCCGAAGTGGAGAGCAAAAGTGACGGCAATTGAAGAATCCAAAGATCTTTCAAGCATGTCACTTGATGAGCTAATTGGAAACCTCAAAGATCATGAAATGGTAATGGAAAAAGATTCGAAACTAGTTAGAGGCAAGAAAGAAAAAAGTTAAGTCCATTGCCTTGAAAGCTAGAGTCCAATCAAGTGATGATGAAGAATCTACTTCGGATAGTGACGATGAGGAATATGCTATGGCCGTTAGAGACTTCAAGAAGTTCTTTCGTAGAAGAGGAAAGTTTGTAAGGCAACCTAAAGATGACAAGAAAACTTTCCGAAAAGATCGTGATGATAGGAAAGGAAAGGTTGAAAGAAAGTGCTATAGGTGTGGAGACACAAGTCATCTTGTAGGAGAATGTCCAAAACCACCCAAGAGCAAACCTCAACAAGCTTTTGTGGGTGGTGCTTGGAATGACTATGAAGGAGATGACGATGAGCCAAAGAATGACGATGTTGCTCTCATGGCTCATAACTCAAATGAGGTATTATCCGACTCATCTTACTCCTCTATTGATGATGACACTTTACAAAAAGAATATAACAAACTTTGTGAATTGAGCTTAAAAATCATAAGCTTTTAGAAAATGAAGTTTATGAGTTAAAAGAAAAAGCTAAGAGATTAGAAAAGAGTAAAGGTATTGAGACACCTTGCAAATCATGTGAAGAGCTTAAACTAGAAGTTGAGAAACTCAAAATTACTCAAAATGATCTAATAAAACAAACCACAAAGTTTAATAAGTTCGATAAGAGCATTTCTTGTGCGGATGGAAATTATGAAACTTCAAAAGTCACCCTTTGATAAAACAGGTCTAGGATTTACAAAAATAGAAACTTCAAAGGGTCAAATGAAACAAGAAAATATTGCACAAGAAACAAATAAAATTGCTACAGCAGCCTGCGGATCAGGCGGAACCCAATTTAGGGTTCCGCCCGTTGGTCCCGAAGGTTCCGCCAGGCCTGCTGCAGCAGTAACCTCATCCACTTCGGATCGTTCAAAATTTGTTAAAGTTACATACAAAAGTGGAACAAAACCTATGTTTAAAACTGGAGTAGGATTTAGTAAAAATGAATTTAGAGCTAAAACTACTCAACCAAGACCTAAGACTCCAATTCCCAAACGCCCCTTTCCAATGAACAACTTTAATGCTCGACCAAACTACCAACATGTTTGGAACCAAAACACTCCTAGACATTACCAAACTCCAAACCACATGCCATGGAACCCTTATGCTCTATTTTCATACTTGGAACAAATTAATGGCATGCTTAACCAAAATGGACCCATGAGAAATTGGGGACCAAATGTTTGAGTGTTTTTCATAAAATAGGTGTGCCTCAAAGTTTGTTTGGAACCGGATGAATAGATTAAAGATAGCGGTTGTTCAAGGCACATGACGGGTAACAAAAGCCTCTTCACTTCTTATCACAAATGTGACGGAGGTAATGTTACGTTTGATAGTAATGCTAAGAGCAAAATCATCGGAAAAGGTACAATCTCTCATGACTCCCTCTTTATAGATGATGTAGCTCATGTTGATAACTTAGGTTTTAATCTCCTTAGTATTAGTCAACTTTGTCGTAATAAGTATAATGTTCTTTTTAGTGAAAACGGAAGTAAAATACTTAAAGATGGTATAACCATAGCCAAAGGTGTCCCTAAGAATAACGTATATGTCATGAAGATGGATCCAACATCTAGAGACAAACTTTGTCTTACCTCATTAGATGAATCTTCAACTTTATGGCATAGACGTTTAGGACATGCTAACATGAGACTAATCCAAAACCTCTCCTCCAAAGACTTAGTTCGAAACCTACCTAAGTTGAAATATGACCAACACTTTTGTGATGCTTGCAAAGTCGGTAAACAAGTCCATAATAGCCATAAGGCTAAAAACTTGGTTTCTACATCTAGGTGTCTAGAACTTTTGCATATGGATTTATTTGGTCCATCCGCTATACAAAGTTATGGAGGCAACTTCTACACTTTGGTCATAGTTGATGATTACTCAAGATATACTTGGACAAAATTTTTGAAAAGTAAAAATGAAGCTTCTGATAAATTTGAGATTCTAAGTAAGAAAATTCAAAATCAAGTAGGGTCTAATATTGTGTCTATTAGAACGGATCACGGTCGTGAATTTGATAATGAATTTCAATTTGGTAAATTTTGTGATAATAATGGAATAACTCATAACTTTTCGGCTCCACGTACTCCTCAATCTAATGGTGTAGTAGAACGTAAAAACCGGACATTGCAAGAGATGAGTAGAACAATGCTTAATGAACAAAACATTCCACAAAAGTTTTGGTGTAATGCCGTCGACACTTCAACGTACATTTTAAATCGAGTCCTAATTAGACCATTTTTGAATAAAACTCCTTATGAACTATATAAAGGTAAAAAGCCTACATTATGATACTTTAGAGTGTTTGGGAGTAAATGTTTCATTCTTAACACCAAGGATTATCTCACCAAATTTGACCCAAAGTCTTATGAAGGTGTATTTCTTGGATATTCACAAAATAGTAAAGCATACATTGTTTTGAACAAAGAAACCTTAAGAGTCGAGGAATCGTTGAACGTAACATTTGACGAGAGTCCACCTCCCTCTAAGACATCACCTTTGGTAGATGATGACTTAGTTGAAAGCCAAGCAATAGAAAATCAAGAAATTTTAAATGATGACAAAGAAGATGAACTATTTAACAAAGAACTTGTCAATGACAAAGAATCTAAAAGTCATCCATTAGATAGTGTCATTGGCAACATTAACGAAAGAACACTAAGGTCAGAAGTTCAAAATGAAAGCAACTATTTTTGTTTTGTGTCAACCATTGAACCTAAAAATATTAATGAAGAAGTGTATGTTGCTCAACCACCGGGCTTCATCGATTTTGAAAAACCAAATCATGTTTACAAACTTAAAAAGGCTCTTTACGGACTTAAGCAAGCTCCAAAAGCATGGTATGATCGACTTAAAACATTCCAAGTTGACCATAAGTATACCATGGGCTTAGTTGATAATACTCTCTTCACTAAGAAGAAAGATTCACATATTATCATAGTCCAAATCTATGTTGATGACATTATATTCGGATCAACTTGTCAAGAATTATGTGTGGATTTCTCAAAAATCATGCATGACGAGTTTGAAATGAGTATGATGGGAGAACTCAACTTTTTCTTAGGACTCCAAATCAAACAACTAGAAGATGGTATCTTCTTTAACCAATCTAAATATATTAAGGACATGCTTAAGAAATTTGGACTAGAAGATTCGAAACCTATCAAAACTCCCATGTCCACGGAAACTAAACTCACCAAGGATGAGGAAAGTGAATCCGTAGATAGTACTAAATATAGAGGTATGATTGGTAGTCTACTTTACCTAACGGCTAGTAGACCCGACATTATGTTTAGTGTTTGTCTATGTGCTCGTTTTCAAGAAGATCCTAAAACTACCCATCTCGAAGCCGTTAAAAGGATTTTTAGGTATATTAAGGGCACTACACATTTAGGTTTATGGTATCCCAAAGGAACAGGAATAGACACCATAGTGTATGCCGACTCGGATCATGCCGGTGACTATGTCGATAGAAAAAGTACAAGTGGTATTTGTACTTTTGTTGGACATTGTCTCACCTCATGGTTCTCTAAGAAGCAAACGGCTCTTGCTATCTCAACAACGGAAGCCGAGTACGTTTCGGCCGGAAAGGCATGTCAACAAGCTCTTTGGATGAAGCAAGCTCTTGTCGACTACGGAATTCAACTCAACGACATCACAATTCTTTGTGACAACAAAGGTGCCATTGATCTTAGCAAAAACCCGGTTCAACATGCTCGTACCAAACATATTGAAATCCATCATCATTTCCTTCGTGACAACGTTCAAAAAGGAAATATTTCAATTGAGAAAGTTTCTTCCGAAGACAACATAGCCGACATTCTCACAAAACCCCTTAAACGTGAACCTTTTAACCTTCTTAGACTAGGCTTAGGACTCATGGAACCTTCATTATAGTTCTGGACATTAGACAAAAATCACAAAAATCAAAACAAATCCATAACTATTTTTCTCAGCAGGGTCGGCGGAACCCTCACACATAACGGGCGGAACCCATTTCAGGAGTCCGCCGTATCCGCCGACCTGCAGAACCAAAATCTTTGTTTATATTAAACCAAACACCTATTATCTCATACCCACCACTTCCAAACTGCTACTATTCACTTTACCATCCATCCATACCTACGAATTCTTGGTCTTCCATCCATTTACATTGCAACTAAATCATCATTGTAAGTATTCTAAACATGATTACAATCCTGATCTGAGTCTAGAAATTCTATTTCTTGCACAAAAACAAAAACTTGGGGTTATGCATTAACTTGAAAAACTCATGCATTAGATTAGGTGTTTAATAAAACTAATCATGTTTCCCATAGTTAGGAATTCCATCTTTAATTAGTATAAACATGTTTGCTAAAACACCCCATGTCAAATCCTTCCAAAAATTTCTCACAAGTAGGACAAATATGTTTTCGTCTCACATTGAGAATACAAAATCAAAACGTTATGTTTAAAACATCACTTGCATAATGTCTCTTGAATGCTAAAGGGAATACATAACCAATATGTATTTTCGGGTACATTCAAACGAAGCTACATTGAACTAGGAGCGTTTGGGTTATCTTTTGTTTTATAACAAAACTTGCAGAAAACGATTTTGAAGCATCAAAATGAGTCAAGATAACCGCACCTCCACACTGTTTTCATATAGGCACACACTAGAACTTCCACATTATAATAGTGGTTTACGTAAACTAAAATGTGAAATTTTGTTGTTCTAGGAATCATCATGCCTCCTCTAACCCACTACGACCACAAGGACACCATTAAGTACCTACCAAAACACTACAAAACCAAAGGCCTTACCGCAAATCAAGTAAACGTTTTCAAAGCCCTAGAAAAACACTATGTCCATGAGGGTAGAACCACTGACCCGTCTTTCCTAGAAGGCACAAACCTTTACGCCGATTTTGCCACAATCAACTTTGAGTGTCTTTTGAATATCGACGAGCCTATTTATCCTAGGTTCATTCTAGAGTTCTATGCATCCTCCGTCCTCTCCACGGATGATTATGGTCATATGTCTATCAACTTTAGGGTTAGCGGTCATCAATACTCCTTCACTCTTGAGGAGTTTTCTCAAATCCTAGGTGTTCCAAACCGTGGTACTTGCCTCTATTCCGACTTGCACTCCCTTTCAACTCTTGACAACCTCCAAGACCGTATCCACCCTTATGACACACCCCTTGTCTCAAAAGACGTTCTCCGTGACCACCTCTTTGTTAGGACCACCACCACTAGGAGAACCCGTTTAGGGAATGAGGTCGAAAAGGACCCATATGGAATGGAAATGAATGAACTTAAGCCCCAATTCAAGAAATAGGAGGAAGTCCTTAGAGCCAATGTCATTAGCACAATAGGGAACCATGACCATATCAACTTTTGCCTTTGCTACATGCTCTACTCCATGTCCGTTAGGCAACCCTTCAACCTTGCCTACTACATGGCCAAGAGAATGGCCGACATTCCCGTGCATGGCACAACGGATATGCCGTATGGAATGCTCTTGACCCGTCTCTTTAGGTTCATCTCACCCATTCCACCAACTCCAAACGGTCTTCACCTCAACTACTCTCTCATTCCACACACCTTTGTCCCACTAAGTGATAAGAGAGTGTACAAAGCCCAAGGAAAACGTCCACATCCTCCTACCTCATCTTCGTCTTCCTCAATGAGTGAAGATGACAATTTGCCAAACTCTAGGCTCCCTCCTCTCGAATACCTTTCTCAACTTCCGGATATTCCAAATGAGTCGGAGGAGTTCAAGCAAACAAAGGGGATGTTTAAGAATCTTGGAAGGTTCCTTGGAAAGCTCAAGAACAAGATCGACCGTCAATGAGTGCGGGTGTGTAGGAGTGTTTGGCACTAGGTGCTATTTGAACAAATTTGGTCGTTTAAACAATATTTGTGATGAATTTGTGTGTTAGTACAATGTTCGATACAATTTGGAACATGTAGTATCTAACTTTGATGCAGGTAGACAACTCTTGGCAAGTTGTCAAATTTTCAAGTTTTTAATATTTTCACTAAGTATAGTGAAATTCTCGACCTCAAGGTCAAAGTCCTATGAAATGCGTGTTTACGTGTCTATTTTTTGCATTGCCTAATCAGAAATGTCTTATCTTTTTGATTTTAGGAGTTTTCGAAAATTTTGAAAATCGTCTCGCGGGTCAAAGACGCGGGCTGCCAACTTTTTAGGGTCTGGCGGATCTGGCGGTACCCAAAATTGGGTTCCGCCAGTACAAATTCTGGGAATTCCAGAATTGGCCCAACGGACCAGGCGGCACCCTCAAATGGGTTCCGCCTGTGTATTCTGAAGGTGCCGCCAGAATCCTGCATAATTTTTGTTTTCATTTTCACCAATTCAACATCCAAACACCAAAATTCAATCCTTTTAGGTAGAAACCCATTACTTGCAATGTGTTTAGCATAATAGGATACTCCTTCTTCCATAAACTTAACCAAAACCAATTCCCGCCAAAATTCAAATTTTGCCATAACAACCTCAAGAACCCCTCAAACATAAAGGAAGGAACCCTTTTAAGGGATCCTTGAAATCCCTGAGATTTATACTACCACAAATCCACCAAAACCACCAAGCATTTAGTGCAAAACTTGTCTTCTCACTTCACCATTTTCATTGGATTGACTTCCATGATTTGACAACCCACAATTAGTTTTCCAAATCATTAGAAACCTCCATTTTTGTATGGACTAACATCAAATCCAAACACTCCTTTCCATAATTCATCAACACTATAAATTAAGCCATCCTAAACACCATCAAATCACACCTTCTTCAACACAATTTCTGAAACTTATAAACCATTTTTCACCATGACTAAGTCAACAATCACCTCTCAACCATCAAGACCCATCCGGAAAACCGCCCGGATTAGTGTTAAACCACTATGGTCTAATCAACCCATCAACCTAAGCTCCTCATCCTCGGATGAATTCACATCACCCATAAAAAATGAACACTTTTTGAACCTTGCATCTCTATCACCATCACCCAATGAACCAAATGAGCTCACTCCACCACCAACTAAATCACCTATTGACCCAACTCCACCAAGTGCTCCAACTCAACCATCCAAAACTTCATCACCATCACCATCACCATTACCCAAAATTGAGCCAATGGAACTCTTTGGGTCTCCTCCCACATCACCACACCCATTTGTCCAAGATCTAAATGATCTTCTACCAAAACCTACACAACCACCACCTTTTGCAAATCAATCACCAAGGTCAATTCTAGACTTTGATGAGGATCTTAACCCTAACCAACCACCACAACAAGTGTACCATCCACCCACACCATTGTTGTTTCACCCCATCTACCATGACATCCATGGTCCTCTATATGGAGAACCAAACTTTGAAAACAATGATCACCCAAATCCACCACATTCTCAAGCCCAAACCTTTGAGACTTTTTTCCCCTCATATGAGGAAATCCAAAGCATGGTTGAGAACCACCTTCATCAAGCAATGGAATTTCAAACCACGTTGCTTGACTCAATACCAAATCCATCCACCACCCAAGAACCAAAAACCAACCAACCCTCAAACCAAGAAACCAAAACCAACCCATTTCAACCCACTCATCCCCATGCTTGCTCAAATTGTGAGAAAATGGGTGAAACCATTGATCATGTTTGTGTTGTCATTGTGGTTGCAATGTGTGTGGTAACTACATCCTTGACTATATCTATCACCAACTAACATTTTTTTTGTAGGGTCCAAAATCCATGTTTCCCATCTTGGCACTCTATTTAGGGAGAGTATCGACCAAGGGGGAGCATGGGCATTATTCCACTTCGCCACTATACTTTTTGTTTCGACAAAAAGGGGGGAGAAATATATTGAACTTTCAAAACTTAATATGATTTTCATAAATTAAGTAAAACAAGTTTAATATAATTTTTTTTAAGTCTTAAAAACCAAGATTTTGTGAGTTACTTAAAAACAAAGTGTATGTTTTGTCATCAACAAAAAGAGGGAGATTGTTAATACAAATATCGCCTAAAAACGTTATTTATATTTTACGATCTTCTCTAAGTTTTGTTAATGACAAATGTAAACTTTAGTTTCTAAGTAAAACATAATCTTAGTTTTAAAGACTTGCATAAACTATACTTTTGCTACATTTTACATTTCATAAAACACAACACTTCTTATTTTCTAAAAATAGAATTGTCACATCACATTTATGGCAAGTTTTGTCATTATACATTTATGGAAAGAAATGTGTTTGACTTACTTAGATGTTGCTTGCAAGTTTGGTGTTTGACTTGACATTATTTGATGTGACATTGTTTGGTTTGCAAGAGTAATGAGATGTGAGTTTGTTTGGTTTGCAAGATTTATTGCAAAACCAACTGCAAGCCCGGCGGTACCCTGGAGGTACACGGGCGGAACCCTTCTCAGGGGTTCGCCTGATCCGCCAGACCTGCAGAAGGTTTTGGCTATAAATATTGAGCCACAAGTTGAATTTTGGCTCATCACTTGACATTATATTTTCACACACACATTCATTCTTTCATCTAACCCCTTAACATTTCATATGTGAAGTTTCTTTTTGTAGCAAAGAGATTCACGAGCTTACTAAAAGTAACAAGTATTCAACACAACGTTGCAAGACTTGTTAGCTTAGCATTGTGTAAACTTGTGTAGTTTACACTTCATTTGATTGTGTATTTTCAGTAGTGATCGGTTAGTATTTTAGTCCTCAAAATACGAAGTGTATAGGGAGTAGTTGTACCCTTGTAAAGAACTAAACGGGAGTGGTTGTACCCTTAGTAAAGAACTCGACATCTAGCTTTGTGTCGGTAAAAGTATAAGCGGTGTAAGGTTTTCTCCGCCGGTGAAAGGAGCTTGTTGACTAGTGAAAGAAACTCTCGAGTTGGATACTCGGGGCGTGGACGTAGGGCAAGGAAAAAGAGTCCTTGTAGCCGAACCACGATAAATACTCGTGTTGTGGTTTGATCGTTTCTTTCATTTACTTGCATGTTATATATTGTGTTTGTGTATATATCTTTGATCAAACGGAAAGTTTCAAAGCTAACTTAACAAGTTAAAAAGATTTTAATCGATAAACTATTCAACCCCCTTCTAGTTTTCCACAGCTTTCATAGAAAATTCTTAGTCATTAAGCTTTAAGATATGGGCTTATTCTTAATAAGTTAATATAGCCAAAAAAAATTTAAATAATAATAATAATAGGCGATCATAAATGATCCTACGATCCTGATACGATCCTACTTGAATTGCGATCTTGTTAAGATCCTGATCATTTTTTATTGTAGGATCGTACGATCCTATCAGGATTGCAATTTTGACAACTATGCTTCCTCCTATTCCACATGAAGGGGTAAAAGTCTCGGGTGAGACTCGAAGTTGAGACATCCCCTAGCCAAACCTCCCCTCCCCAAGCCCCAAGGAATCTTGAAAACCATGTAAGTTATATGTCTCTTTTCTAGAATGATGTACTTGTTCTTCAGTTGATTATAAAAAGTAACATTTGATATTATTTGTTCCGCTGCTTAGAATCATTGATGACGTATAGCCTATATTTGGGCCGCAAGCCCCAAATGATAGACATTACTTATACTTAAGCCCATCACGAATGGGCTACCATGACAAATGGTATGGGCCGCAGTATCAACGCTTGGGCTTATGAAGCCCAAAGGCCCAATCTAACTCACCGGATATCCGATAAGGATCATCTATTCAAGGAATAGATATCCTTACCTCGGATAAGCACCATGCGTGCGTAGAGTAAGGAGCAAGAAACACGGTTTCTTAGCCCCTATATATAGAATCATACGATTCTCATTGAAGGTACGATTCACGGAATCCCTAAACTCTTAAACCAAAACCTAAATTCGATTACTTACTCTCACGCCGGAGTCTAATCGGGGGAGACAATCCCTCGATAAGCCTAACGGTGTTGTTTATTTTCTTAGTACGCAGGTAACAAAGTGCTAAGGAACGAATTGATATAAGAGCAAAGCCCAACAATCAGGTACGCCCAACTTTTGTATCAACAAGTGGCGCCATCCGTGGGACCCTACAACGAACTAGAATGACGAAACATAAGAATTCGAGCCAGCGGACTCCGCAGCCAGAAAAACGTGACCATCTGAGGAAGAATCAACAAGATCCAACCTCTAGACAAGTCGCTGGGACAACCAGCACACCTGGTCACCATGAGGCAGGGACAACCCAACCTCCCCCAGCGGTAGAACTACCCAGGATTACTTGAGAGGTCCCCAGCGTTGAAGAACTCCAACGCACCCTCTTCACCACTCCTCATCAGGCTACACCCGCAGTGAACAACACTGTGCCGCCAGGCGCTCCTGAACGGAACAGGGCGCCTAACACTGAGGAAGAAATTCTTGCAACAACTGAGGACGCACCGGATCTGACTTTGGGAAACTTTGTATCCCAAAATTACGAAACATTAAATGCCCTCATGCAAGAAGAAGCGGCAAGAAGAGCAGGTGCGGATCCGCAAACCCGACTTAATCTTGGTCCAGAACGCGAACCATCACCACCGCGCCACCCGCGAGGAAGACGTACAGAACGTACCTCTGTCCATGATAGGCTAGGTGCGGTACCTGACTCACAAAACTCTGGAGACAGCGGTAGGCGCACCAATGTCCATTCCAGACTTGGCAGTCGGGGAATACACGATCGATTAGGGCCTCAGCATTCGCCAAGCCAAGGATCTTCCAAACCTGAAAGTAGGCGAATACAAGATAGATTGGGGAGGAGGAGATCCCCAAGCAGAGATCCCTCAGGCTCCTCTTCTGAAAGGAGCAGGCGCAAACGCCGAAGGAGAGATTATTCTTCCTCCAGCGATTCCTCGGACAACGATGATAAAGAAACAGGGCACTGGAAATCAAAAGGAAAACGTCGCGAGGAAGAGAACGAGGATATGTCTCTCCCATGGCGACGCCACAAAATTGATGCGTTCACACGTCGCATAAGTGATTACTCAGACGACAGGCGCAGGCGCATGCCCACTAATGTGAAGACATACGATGGAACAGGTGACCCAGATGACCACCTAAAAATTTTCGAGTCAGCCGCAACTATCGAAAATTGGCCACAGCCTGTGTGGTGTCACATGTTTAATTCCACATTGGTAGGGAACGCGCGCACATGGTTTAGCAAACTCCCACGTAGGAGTATAGGCGGCTTTGAGGAATTACGAAAAGCATTCCGCCACAACTTCACCCAGCGAAAGAAGTGCGCTAAAAATCCTGTAGAATTGGCAAGGGTGAAGCAACGCCAAGGAGAATCAACCAGCGCCTTCATGGAGCGCTTCAAGGATGAGTGCATACAAGTCAAAGCATGTCCCGAAATACTAAAAATTTCAGGGTTCATGAATGGAATTAATAATCCAGAACTCATCCGAAAGCTCAATGATAGAGTTCCACAGTCTTTCGATGAACTCACAAAACGCACCAGATCCTTTATACAAGGAGAAGCAGCTGCTGCGGATAGCAAAAAAGGATATTCAAACTATAGGCAACAAGAACAGCCGCGGAGACAATCCAATGATCAAAACAATAACCGCGGCAGGAACTACCGCAGTGGAAGAGACAACGACAAATATACTCCTCTCACTAAAACTCCAAGGGAGATATTTGCAACAGAAGGTGCGAACTTCCCAAGACCACCACCAATTAAAACGGCAGAAGAAAAACGCCAAGGTAGTGGATACTGCGAGTACCACGGCCAAAAGGGCCATACAACTAACGAGTGCGTCCAACTGAAACAACTAATCGAAAAATTAGTGAGAGAAGGAAGGATGGACCACCTCGTAAAAAACATCAAGGAAGGAAAAGAGAGACAGAGAAATGGAGGCAAGAAAGAACCCCCAAAAGAAAAGGCTGATACTATATACATGATACAATCATGGCAGCGCAAAATAAAGCAAAAAGTCAGCCAAAAATTCTCTCCAGAAAAAGAGATATCCTTCCCTACAATCGCTGCGGACAACGCAGTCGTGGAACCTCTGACCATTGAAATACATGCAGGAGGACACGACATCCACCGCATGTATATTGATGGAGGAGCATCCGCAGACATCATGTATGATCACTGCTTCAAAAGGCTGCGACCTGAAATCCAAAGTCAGTTGATACCAGCTACAATGTCACTAACAGGATTTACAGGAGAAAAGATCTGGCCCATGGGGCAGTTACGCTTATTGGTGGTTGTAGGAGATGAGCAACACTCAACTGCGGCATGGATAAATTTTATGGTAATCAAGTCTCCCTCACCATACAATGGCATAATTGGAAGACCAGGAATATCATCCATGCGCGCAGTACCATCCACAGCACACGGAATGCTTAAAATTCCCAGTTGAAGGAGGAGTGGTTACTCTCTATAACACAACGGTACCACCAAGAGAATGTATCGCAGTGACAACTGAAGCAGATACTATTCCAGAACAGCGCACGGAAAAATCGCCAAATTTAAAGGTCGCTATTCATCCAGACCATCCGGAACAACAAGTTTCGATTGGAGGATCTTTATCTGACAAAGGTAAAGCAGCCGTATGCGCACTCTTGCAAAAGAACCTAGACATCTTTGCATGGGAACCAAAGCATATGACAGGAGTGCCTCGTTCTATCACAGAGCACAAACTACAAATCCGACAAGGATACCCTCCAATACGACAAAAGAAGCGCGGCCAGGCTCCAGATCGTGCAAAAGCTATTTTGGAAGAAGTACACAAGTTAGTAGATGCGGGCATCATGCGCGAAGTGTACTACCACGACTGGCTCTCTAACCCAGTCATGGTAAAGAAGAGCGATGGTAGCTGGAGGATGTGCGTGGACTTCACGGATCTCAATAAAGCATGCCCGCAAGACTGCTATCCATTGCCAGAAATTGATTGGAAGGTTGAATCCTTATGTGGATACCCCTTCAAGTGCTTCCTAGACACATATAAAGGGTACCACCAAATCCAAATGGCAGTGGAGGATGAAGAAAAAACAGCTTTCCACACCAGTCAAGGGGTATACTGCTACACAAAAATGCCTTTTGGCTTAAAGAACGCAGGCGCGACATACCAACGGCTGGTGGACACAGCTTTCGAAAAACAAGTAGGCCGCAACTTGGAAGTCTACGTGGACGACCTTGTTATAAAAAGCCATACAGAGGATGAGTTAGTGCGCGACATCGAGGAAACATTCCGAACGTTGGGGCGGATAAACATGAAACTGAATCCAAAAAAGTGCACCTTTGGCGCAACTGAAGGCATGTTCCTCGGATACTTAATAGAACCCGATGGAATCAAACCATGCCCAGAGAAGACAAAGGCTGTTATTGATCTCCCCTCCCCGCGCACACTCAAAGAAGTCCAATCACTGAATGGAAAGCTGGCAGGGCTGAATCGCTTCTTATCTAAGTCAGCGGACAAGTCCCTTCCTCTCTTTAAAACACTCACGAAGTGTACAAAAAAGGGAGACTTTCGTTGGACCAATGAAGCGGAGGAAGCTTTCCAACAACTCAAACATCATCTGGCATCTCTTCCCAAACTAGTCGCACCGCGACAAGGGGAAGAACTAATCATGTACTTATCAGCAACCCACGGAGCAGTTAGCGCAGTACTATTGACAGATAGAGACTCCGTCCAGACACCCATATACTTCGTAAGCAAAGCCTTAAAGAAAACAGAGGTTAACTACAGCGCCATGGAAAAACTGGTCTTGGCTTTAGTGTTCGCTGCCAAAAGACTGCGCAGATACTTCCAAGCGCATCCAATTGCGGTAATCACTGATCAACCAATTAAACAAGTTATCTCTAAACCAGATGCATCGGGACGCTTACAAAAATGGAGTGTAATGCTCAGTGAGTACAACATCTCATACAGGCCGCGCACTGCTATCAAAGGGCAAGTTTTAGCTGATTTTATCGTGGAGAAGCCAGAGGGCGACAGCCCAACATCTGCAGCAAAAACGGATCTACAGGAACCATGGACACTGTTCACCGATGGATCCTCATGCGCAGATGGATCAGGCGCAGGACTCATTCTTACAAATCCAGAAGGTGTGGAATTCACCTATGCGCTACGCTTCGAGTTCACAGCCACAAACAATGAGGCAGAATATGAAGCCCTACTGGCCGGACTACGCATCGCAATTCAAATGGGTGTACGCAACCTAGAGGCAAACGTAGATGCTCGGCTAGTCGCTAACCACGTGTTAGGAGAATACGAGGCCAAGGATGATCATATGATCCAATACCTGGAAAAGACAAAGTCTCTGATCAAAAACTTCGATAGGTTCACAATAAAACAAGTACCTAGAGGGGAAAACAGAAAGGCGGACGCACTCAGCAAGATCGCATCTACAAGCTTCGCACACCTTTCAAAACAGGTATTGGTGGAAACCTTAAAGAACAAGTCCATCCTTGATATGGAAATATCAACGGTGATAGAAGAACAAGATCCCACGTGGATGACACCTATCATCGAATTTATCAGCAAGGGAACCCTACCCCAAGATAATAAAGACGCTCGAAGAATACGGCGCACAGCACAACGATTCGAATTCCGCGACAACGTACTCTATCGGCGATCTTTCTTACAACCATGGCTCAGATGTGTTGGACCCCTTCAAGCAGACTATGTACTCCGCGAACTTCACGCTGGATCATGTAGTATGCACTCAGGACCGCGATCCGTGGTGGCAAGCGCTTTAAGGGCAGGATACTATTGGCCAACAATGCACCGCGACGCACGCGACCTAATAAGAAAGTGCAGCAACTGCCAAGTACATAGACCTATTCCGCGCCGACCACAGCACGAGCTAACACCAATCACCTCACCATGGCCATTTTACAAATGGGGTATCGACATCGCAGGACCTTTTCCCGTCGCAGCGGGAGGAGTAAAATTCCTCATCGTAGCCATAGATTATTTTACAAAGTGGATTGAAGCAAAAGCTGTGGTGAACATTACGGGAAACCAAGTAAAACGCTTTGTCTGGGACAATATTGTCTGTCGCTTCGGCCTACCAGGCGAGATCGTATCAGACAACGGAAAACAATTCTGTGATAACCCATTCAAAGATTGGTGCGCACAATTAAACATCACACAACACTTTGCTTCAGTCAAACACCCACAAACCAATGGCCTAGTTGAGCGCGCTAATCGCAGTCTAGGCGAAGGCATAAAAGCGCGCCTTGACAGACATAAAGGAAGATGGGTAGATGAGCTCTCGCACGTCTTGTGGGCGCATCGCACGACAATCAAAACCAGTACTGGCGACACGCCATTCTCCTTAGTCTATGGAACAGAAGCCGTCATACCAGCCGAGATAGGAATGCCAACTATACGCACGGCAGAGGTCAACGTCACAACAAATGACGAGGAACGGTGCATAGACTTAGATATACTGGAAGAAAGACGCGAACGCGCAGCTATACGTGAAGCAAAGGCTAAGGCAAAAATGAAGAAGTATTATGATGCAAAAGTCAAAAACACTTCATTCAGACCAGGAGACTTTGTTTACCGCGCCAATGACGCGAGCCACGTAGAAGACACAGGCAAGCTCGGACCCAAATGGGAAGGACCTTACGAGGTCACAGACGCGCTCGGCAACGGCGCATACAGGTTGCGCGATATGGAAGGTCACGACCTAGCGCGCACTTGGAACATCTGTAATCTCAAAAGATGTTACTTTTAGGCTACGGCCCTTACACAAACACACTCACACCCTACGCGGTGCCCAATAAGTGTTTGTCTTTCTTTTCTTTCTTAGGAATTATGTTTTCCATTTTTTCAATAAACTTGCAAGTATTAATAAAATGTTATGGTTTCTAGCTAACTCCATAGCGCACTTTTACTTTATTGCATATATGTCAATATTGTCTATCTTATATTTTTTTTGCCTACATGGCGTGCATGCACCACTTAAAGACCCACGAAGGCATAAAGGATGAGTTAACCTACTAATTTACTCGTTGAATAAGAGGGTTGCAAACCCATCAACATTGGATCACGTATCCTTGCTAAGCGCCTTACTCTTGAGACGTCAAAGTAAGTTTCATATGCGCACCCCACGACGGATGCGCATATACCAAGTACACCGTACGAGCTTAACAATATAGACACTTGGTCAAAAATAAAACTTAGCAAACAATGCAAGTATACTTAAGTTACGCACTTAAAAGACTTAGTCAAAAATAAAACTTAGCAAACAATGCAAGTATATTTAAGTCACGCACTTAAAAGACTTAGTAAAATAATCAAACTTAGCAAACAATGCAAGTATATTTAAGTTACGAGCTTATAACAAAATGTATTTTATTCCATATTCATTAAATTACAAGGACAAAATACATAAGTTCACAAACAACCTATATGCTATGGCGGTGATCATGGCTCTCTTCTGGAGCGGCGGAACTCCCTTCCTTCAACTTACTCAAGATTATGGCATCCTGCATCGATACGGTTGGAACACTTACAGCCACGCCATCTGATCTAGGAAGGTGCGCAGCGCCAATACCGCACATCACGGCCTTGCCCTTGATACCCTTCTTCACAGCAGCCCTCTGCGCATGTTGCTCCAGCACCTCCTTCAAGGGGACTTCCTTCTCCAGAGCAAAAGGCTTGAGGATATCACGGGGCCGCGCAAAAACTGGGACTTGAAGCTGCGATACATCAGGTTTTAGATAATAGTCTAACTCCTCTTCCGCATTCTTCTCAAGATGGCGCTGCAAAGTTAAACCGGCCATTAGCACAGCTATAGGGTCATCTTGGTCGCGCTCCAATTTCCCTATATGCGGCAGCTCAAGAACCTTCAGCCCCGCCATCGCCTCCACTAGCTCATCGTACGCCGTTGAGCTATAACCAGGAATCTCCGCCAAATCCTTCTCCAGCAACTTGGCCTCACGGAGCTCCTCCATCGCCTGCGAACGGCCACGCGCCATCGCGCAGTGGACAACCTTCCCAAAGGCCTCCACCACCTCCGCAGACTCTAAAGTACTTAGAGCTGCCAGACGAAGCCCATGGCTGATCAACCACCTGCATTCACAAAGTGGTAGCAAGATAAGATAAAATGGAGTGAAGAAAACAATTCTAAAAGATAAGGGTGTAAGAATACCTGCGCTCAGCAATCACAGACATGAGATGAGGATACAGCTCCTCGTCGTACTCAATGCTAAGTGCGCGCAGCTTCTCCTCATACATCACGAGCGTCTTCTCCATGCGCTCCTTGAACTCTTGCAGGCTAGCATAATGCTCAGACCTTTTTTCCTCAAGGAACGACACAGACCATGATGCCTTGGCCTTTATCTGCTCGTTGCACGCCCTCGCATGTAGCAGATCAGCCAAGATGCTCATCTTGTCCTGAGCCATCTTCTCCCCATACGCCCTTGACTCCCCGAGCTCAGCCTGCACGCCCGCCAATAGCACGCGCAGCTTCTCCAACTCTTCTTCCTTCTGGGCCAAAGCACGACTCTCCCCAACGCGTTTTCCCTTCAGCTGCGCCACCAGCTCAGCCTGACGGGCAGTAGTTGCAGCCAACTCATCAAGAAGTTGCTGTGCCTCACCACCATCAGTTGCCAAGGTATCCTCTCCCTTGTTTTCATTCTGCGGAGAGGATACTTCATCGTCCTTCGCGTCGTCATCCCTACGGAACAAAGACAGTCAACAAAAAATTACAACAAGTAATTGCAAAAAAAAAAAAAAAAAAAAAAAAAAAAAGAGAGAGAAGAAATGCACACTTACAGAAACGGAGAAGCATCAGCCTTCAACCGTGCGCCGGAGGTCGAAGTTTCTTCCGCGTTCGACTCTGCGTCTTTGATGACGTGTCGACGCCTCTTGCTGGTGCCACTGGTTCCAGCCTCTCCCTTGCGCTTCAAGTTCTGTGCAACCTCTTCCCTCAACACCTCCTCAGGTTTCAGGATCCGAATACTGTCAGATGACCCTGAGCGCGCCTCCTCGCGCGCCACCTCCACTTCAGGCACCACAGTGGGCGCCACCACTACCTCTGGCGCCATACTCTGGACGGGCATCACCACAAGTGGTGGCGTGTCCTCGGGAACTGTCGCGGGCAAAACAGTCAAACGCCCCGCGGTCGCTTCCAGCAAAGGCAGCTCCCCTTCCCTCAGAGGACGCACCCCTATGGTCACCTGCTTTGGCTTATCAAGCTTCACCACTGCGAATAAGTCCATCTCTGCACATATAAAAATGAAGCAAGAAAACAACGAAAGATTAGTTGGTAAATGCGCGAAGAAAAAGGATGAAAAACTTACAAACAATTACAAAGGATGAACACCCACCCCGGCCATCCTCACTCAGGAAAGTGGGAACCTCATCCGCTGCGCCAAAATACGCGCGACTCAATCCTACATGCACCAAAAACTCCTCCGGATAGGGGTTAATGGCCAAGCGATTGGCATTTAACGTCTGCGCGTCAGCAATACTATAGGAACCGGGTGCGGGATGCCCATCCCTTGGTAAAGACGCCTGAGTATAAAACTCAAAATTGGAAGGAAAGACCACGTCGTCTACCCAAAAGAAAAATTCCCTCCAATTCTTGAGGGCGTCAACTTTCTCCGTATAACATTGAAACGCCCGTGGGCGCTTCGCAAAGGACACCCAACCGTTCGACCATGTTGAGTGGTAAAAGGAGCGGAATAAATCTACAGTTGGTTCTATCGCTAGTAAACGGCAGTTTACCTCAAAATTCGACACCTTCGCCGCACCTATACAGTGCAGCTGAGAGATGTGGAGGCGATAGTGATTGAGCAAATCGCTCAGAAATATAGATATAGGTACGCGGTAGTTAGCGTACTCGAAAAATTTCGTGTATAAACCTATCTTCCCTTCGGGGAAGTCGGCTATACACGCATCGACATCTGGCGCCTCTGGATGCACATCCAAAGGCACAAAATAGTCGGAAGAAAAGCACATCACATCCTCAACAGACAACGCAGAGCGAAACTCCTCTAATTGAGCGACCATGTTCATCTTAAAACTAAGTGGACGCACACAAAGATTACCTACAGAAGCTCAAAGGTTTTCTAGCAAAAACGCTCTCAAAATGAAGAAGATGAATAGTGGTTGTGTGTGTATTTTACTGTGTGGTAAAAATAAAGGGGGACGGCACTCTTATATAGGGTGGTAAAAACCCTAATTCACGCCCACGTGGATCCCACTCACAGTAAACGTGTGGCTAGAAGATCAAAAGGTACAACACTTTTTCCCGAATCCCAAGTGATACGTGGACACCACCCCCAATTACCGAGGTAACTATTTTGAACCTGTTAGGTGCATTGCACCTCCAAAAAGGCGGTAACAATTTGTTCATTATCCCGCCACGCTTACCGCTGCTTACATTAAGTCTAGTACCCGCGGCTACGTGCCGCGCATACTAGACTGGGGGGACATGATGACGTATAGCCTATATTTGGGCCGCAAGCCCAAATGATAGACATTACTTATACTTAAGCCCATCACGAATGGGCTACCATGACAAATGGTATGGGCCGCAGTATCAACGCTTGGGCTTATGAAGCCCAAAGGCCCAATCTAACTCACCGGATATCCGATAAGGATCATCTATTCAAGGAATAGATATCCTTACCTCGGATAAGCACCATGCGTGCGTAGAGTAAGGAGCAAGAAACACGGTTTCTTAGCCCCTATATATAGAATCATACGATTCTCATTGAAGGTACGATTCACGGAATCCCTAAACTCTTAAACCAAAACCTAAATTCGATTACTTACTCTCACGCCGGAGTCTAATCGGGGGAGACAATCCCTCGATAAGCCTAACGGTGTTGTTTATTTTCTTAGTACGCAGGTAACAAAGTGCTAAGGAACGAATTGATATAAGAGCAAAGCCCAACAATCAGGTACGCCCAACTTTTGTATCAACAATCATTATTCAGTTGAATTTGTGATATTCTTATATGACTTAGGATCAAACGAGAAAGAAAGCTTAAACTCTATTTGACCAGGACAAAACTCGAAACAAACCTAACCCTTTTCTTCGTTTCCATATTTGATCACACGCACCTATACACGTTTTACTTTTGTTTAAAAATTCGCCCCACGACACACACATGCATGTTCCACAATATTTTATATTACAGGTTTTATAAATATGACCTGTTAGATATGACCCAAACCTAATTGTACATGTCATATCTATCCTTTTAATATTACCGACATAAAGTGTTGCAGACGGAATTCTGACAGAAATATTTCTTCAATATATAGATCACAATTCAGTAACTAAATTGATCCTAGAATCCAATGTTGTACATATAAACTCCACATGAATCAACTATTTGGTAACTTGCATGTTTTTGTTGTCGAGTTATCTCAAATAATGGTTACTCTCGGTTAAACAATTTCAAGCTATGTGTAGTACTAGTTTGACATGGAACCAGCATGTTTTCCAATAACTTGTGGAGTAATAGAATCTCGATTAGATAGAGCAATGTGTCCAATAGAACGTCTCACGTCAAAGTAGTACACACTCTACAAAACTGAAGTTGAATAATGCAAAAGAGTTGGTTAAGGATCCCGGAATTGCATGCCTCTACTTTACCAATATTGTTTATGTCAACCCGGCTAGTGTTTCATGCATACAAACAAGAGAACATTCTGTATTTAAACATAATGTTTCTCAAATGAGTGATAAGAAAGGTACTTTTTATAAACTATTTTTAGTCATATGATGAACTTTGCAAATTGAACCACAAAACATTTCACAAAAGTTCAGGCTAAAAAACTTCTTGCAGTAACAAGTGTCATCACCTCTTTTTATGTAGAAGTTTATAACGTTCCACAAGCATCCAAATATATAATATGTTATAAAACCTATCTAATAAGGGTTAAAACCAGTGTTCGAGCTAAACATGGCCAACATGTATTTATGGAAGGTGGCCAAGGGATTTGAGAGTGTTTTCAGTGAGGTTTCAAGACCGTCTTTTGTGAAAATCCATCGAGCATTTGTCACTGCTTCAAAACCACTGCAAAAAGTAAGTATTCTATAGATCTTGAAATTTACTTATATGAAACAAATGTTGTTCTATTTTCTAATAATTTGATGATTTCTAGGATAGTTCCGATGAAAAGGTTGAAAAGACATGTGATCAGGTAAGTGCAGCAGCCGATGTAGTTAAAAAAGGGGCAACGCAGGTAAATTTGTGATATTTTCTGAGTTTCACTATAAAGCATACATTCTTATCTACCAATATGATCAACATACTTTACATTTTGTGTCAATATGAAAAAAAAGTAGATTTCTCACATATTCATATTGATTAAATGCTCATTGATCTTAGGTTACAAACATGACCAAAGACGTGAGAGGCAAAGTATCTGAAGCCACAGACACCATTACTCAAAAAACAAAGGACGATGTCGTTGACGTGGCTGGGAAAAAACTTAAACAAAAAGTTGTTGACGATAAGTGAAAAAAAATTATGAATACTGATTTACTTATTTCTTTAATTTTATTAGTTTTATATGGCATATGATGATATGTAATTGTTTTCTTATAACGTTGAGATTATGTACAAGTAATTCAATGTCAGTTGCTAAGTAGATTGGATAAATTGTGTGTAATAGTTCAGATTCACCCCGATCTTATCTTTATTTTGACATCAATTTCTTTAATTATTATAGTCACACAATCAATTATTCAAATAAAATGAAAGATCTTGAATAATCATGAGTAACTAAGGGCTTGTTTACTAAATTAAGTGGTATGGTCTTAATTAGCCTCTTAAAAAAGGATATATATATATATATATATATATATATATATATATATATATATATATATATATATATATATATATATATATATATATAGTGTAACTTTATTTTCGGAACCCTGTTAAGTGCGAGAACTGCGAGAACTTCCACTAATCAATCACAATTTAGTAATGTATTTTTTTTTTTAAATTAATATAGTTAATTCGCAGGGGCATCAAGGGGAATTTACATTTATAAAATTTAAACTGATAATTCAGATTTTCCTAAAATCATGCAAAGAAACGGTTTGTTATTTTAGAGTTTTATTTTTTTTAGATCTCCTCCATAAACACGATTCATAGAAAAACTCTAACCCAGATTACAAGATTCATAGAACTCATCATTTGCGTATAATTAATAAAAAAAACATGGTTGATATTGTTGATATGGTTCAGGACGACAGTGTTAGTTTTCCAGAAGATACCGTTGTGCAAGAAACAGATAATCAAACACTTGTGACATCAGAACAAGATCTTGAACAAGAGAATCCACAGCATGATCAACACGACAACAAATGGGTTCTTTTTTATTCCATTTTTATAATTTTTTAACTATCTTTAATATCAAACACTTGTAAACTGGAATTTTAATGACGTGAAACTTATTAAATGGTTGTGGGTTACTTGTCTAGTCCGTCTATAATACCTCTTTTGTTGAATTAAAATGCTTTGTTGAATACCTGTTGTGGGCATACATGTTTTGGGCATACTTGTCTGGTCCATCTTTAATACCTACTTTGTTGAATTAAATGGTTGTGGGCATACATGTTTTGGGCATACTTGTGTGGTCCATCTATAATAGCTGCCAATTTTAGAAATTTTCAGTTAAAATGATGTGCACCATTTTCTTCTTTCCCTGGGATACTATTGGCTTGGTATTGGATCCCGAGTATTGTGTTGGAGAGTGGAGATAATGTGTTTACATTGATTTTATCATGTTTAACCCATTATTTTTTTTGTTTATCTTCTTAAAGTGATAATGTATGTTTTGTAGAACTTGATGAAAATGACCAATCACATGAATCTGATGAAGGTGATTAAAATGATGAAGAGGCAGACGACGAGTAATATTAGACCGAATTTATATTATTTGTATACCTCAAATTCATTTACTTTACACTAGTGTTTCTTACACTTCTTTTTTAGTACATTATGCGTGTTTACTTTTCGATCAAACTTACCTGACGAAACATTTAACTACTAATAGACTAATAAACACACATGTTCAAGAGAAACATGTATGTTTTCTGAACAACTTTGTCAAATATAAGTGTCATGAAACATGCATGTTTTGAACCATAATCGTTTTGTTTTATAATTGTATTGAAACTATTGTATATGATAGAAGATAGATTAAATTCTTACCAACATTTACCTACTGATAATCACTTTCCGATCAAACTCATCCGACGAAACATTTAACTACTAATAAACTAGTAAACACATATGTTCATGAGAACATGTATTCATGAGAACATGTATGTTTTCTGTACAGCCTTGTTGTCAAATATAAGTGTCATGAAACATGCATGTTTTGAACCATAATCGTTTTGTTTTATAATTGTATTGAAACTATTGTATATGATAGAAGATAGAATAAAGTCTTACCAACGTTTACCTACTGATAATCACTTTTCGATCAAACTCACCTGACGAAACATTTAACTACTAATAAACTAGTAAACATACATGTTCATGAGAACATGTATGTTTTCTGAACACCCTTGTTGTCAAACGTAAGTGTCATGAAACATAATTGTTTTGTTTTATAATTGTATTGAAACTATAGTATATATATGATAGAAGATAGAATGAAGTCATACCAACATTTACCTACCAATAATCACTTTTCGATCAAACTCACCCGACGAAACATGTAACAACTAATAAACTAGTAAACATACAAGTTCATGAACCCCTTTATACTGGTAGTCATAACATTGGAAAATGAGCTCATACACGCTTGAGCTCAAACATACGAACACAAAAAACACTTATTCTCAGCGTGGTTAGAAACCACTTCAACAACCACACTAGTAATGTGCTTATGATAAGTCTCATAATTTCGAAATATTTGACTAAAAAAATTATACAGTTTTAGTTTGTTTTTTCAGAGACCATGCATGCACATTATAACAGACATCTAAAATTTGTGCACTCATATAAGAAAATGTGCTTAGAAGACATAATTACATAATAGTTATGTGCCATAAAGGATATACATGATGGTGAACAAGCAACATACATGTTAATCTAATCTAAGTCAATCTTCATCCACTGCCGTTAGTAAACCATGAGACGTAGTCATAGCCATTTTTGCTAGGCAGACAAGTCTTCTCTTTCATGAGTGTTCTTGTTGTGCTTGGGAGTTTCCTTTTCACGCCACCCCATGGCTTCGAATGAAATCGTTTATCAGACTCCATAAAATCTCCCTAAAATACAGCAATATCACAAGATTGTTCGAAAAACGTAAGGTTTAAAATATTGAACAATACTTTTGGAGAATGGTCTTATTCTTACCAGTGTGTAAACATGGCGCCCTGACTTCTCATGATTGTCTCTCAAATGTTTATAATAAAACCGCATTCCACAACTAGAAAAGCTGCATGCAAATTGCTTTTTTTTTTGGAGATGAACATATTTTATATGTTGTTGAAGATGTTATTTTGGAAAAGTTGCATGCAAATGGCTTTTTTTACTCTGCCTTGTTCGTTTTCATACCTGTTATTTTGGAAGTTGTCATCACTGTCTTCCCCATCTGCATCTATTGGGTCTTCAAATGTGTTCTCTTCAATCACTGCCTCTTTATCCTCTGGCTTCCACTTCTTCTAACTTCTATAACAAATACGCACAATACATGATTTGACTGTTACACGATGCTAAAAGATAAACTAACAAACATTACATAAACAAACACAGGTTGTACAAATACATCTGTACCTACATATGATTCATATTCTGTATTTTATATTGATTATCATATTGTTATTTTAACCCAAACACCTTTGTTCTTGACCCATTTCACATGTTTGTGGCCATATCTTTTCAAACATAAATAAATCAGAAAGCATACGTATGTGCATTTCATTTTAAAGCATCCTTACTGTTCAAACTAACAAATTTGTTAATTCAAACTACCCAACACCCCTGTTAATTTTTGCAATACACATGATTTGAAACATATATTTATTGAAACAAACATGTTTTCATACACACATGTTTCAACCCACATCCAAACACCCCTGTTAATATACATACATTATAAAAAAAGAAAAAAGAAAAAGAAAAAGAAAACAAAAAATAGATACAATATTTAACTCACATCCAAACACCCTTGTAACCATGTTAATTCTTTCATACATTATCAAACTAATAGACATGCATCACAATTCCAGAAACCAATTTACATATATCAGTACACCAATGTTGATTAAAAAGAGGACACAACAACTACCTTCAAACAAACTTTTTTATTTTAAAACAAATACTATTTTTTACCAAAAAGCTCACATTGTACTACCAACAAAAAACAACCTTGTTCATCCTAATTCAATAAAAAAAAAGTAAATAAAAAATGACAACAAACAGAACAACTAAATGATATGAATCACATACTCCTATTTTCACATAACTATTTGCCATTACAAAAATAAAATAAAATTTTAAAAATTAAAAATTAATAAATAAACTTAAAAATAAAAATAAAAAAAAATTTATACGTAAACATAAAGATCATACCTTACATTACACATATTTGTTATTAGTTGAATGAAAAAATGAATTGATTAGAAAGATGGCTTCTGATCACCTCTGAAATCGATTTGGGGTTTTAGGTTAGTAGGTGTTTGATCCTGTGTGTTTTTAGATATGAAAAATATGATAATCAGTTATGTTCATTTGATTTTTTTATGTGATCATTGTAACGAGAATTTTTAGACAAAATCCCGAATTTCAAGCATGTAGTTATTGAGAGTGTATAAAAGTTAAATACCTTTTATACCCTTTTCATAAATGTTCCAAGAAATCAAGTTTCATTTATTTACATAAATTCCATGGTGCAATCTTAATCATTGATCTAGTTAATCCAAGGGTGAAATATGGGTTTTCGCAGTTCTCGCACATAACAAGGTTCAGAATATAAAGTGCCCATATATATATATACACACACACACACACACACACACACACACACACACACACACACTTTATAATACATTAAAGCAATTTACCTTAACGATGCTCCACAAATCCTCCTTTTTCTCTTTAGGAACCTTCCTCCATTCCGGGTAATGAATTCCAATATACTGAGGCATCCTTACTAGTGTCCCAAGAAAATTTGTCAACTCGTTTCCTTCATCTCCAATTGGTTGACATAGTTCCTTAAATGTGACTAAGATTTGCTCATCACTTGCCAAGTTCCATATCTCTTTCTTTTTAGTTGGACCTCTCAGCCTCTTTTTTGAACCTAGCACATAAATAAAACACAGTTATAATACGAGCTCAAAGATATTGCCAAGTTCCATAATCAAGTATCGTGTCTCGGTTCTAACTGATCATAGTCTGGTTCTAACCAAATGGTCAGATATATCATAGAGCTTTCATGGTATGATGACTCTGGAACTTAAGGTTCATAGCTCAATAGCCATTTCAAATTGGCAAGCCCAGGCGCCACAAAACATATAAGTAAACCATAATACGAACACTCAACTACTTAATCATTATAAAGAACTATTTATTTGTAATCCTCTCTATCTAGATAGCAAAAGTAACTACTTATCACATAGCCAGTTAACATAGATAAAATGTGAATCACTAACATTGCCTAGTTATATTGCTTCTGAAATTCAAAGTCTACAACTCTTTTTTGCTAAATCAAGTTAGTAATCCACCTCAAACAATCACGTAGAGTGTTTTAGTTTAGCTTATTTTTGGGCTTACGGGCTTACCGAAGTTCAAAAAATCAGATAAACTATATACCCTGTAAACTCATCAACTTGAGCATACACTCAAATTTATAAACTCACAAGGCATTAATATCAAGCTTAACTGCTTTTTCGAACTTCAACAAGCTTCTGGGCATAGAAAACTAGTTAAACTAAACACCCCCTATATGATTGTATAAGATAAATCTGACCTCATTAAATCAATAGAGCTATATAGTAAAGTCTAAATGTTTTTTGGGTAAAAGGTCAAAAGACCAGGTAAATATTACTCCAAAAAAGCGTTTAAGTACAAAGGATATGGGTGAGTCCCATATCTCAGCCCGTTACATAGGCGAAAGCTTAAATAACAAGATACTACCTATTTTCTAAAAAGAAAACAAACCACTACTCAACTGATAAAAAAAGACAATGACGAAATAAAATTACTTCCTAAAGACCTTGAGCTTAGTGTCGTAAATGGCATTAAAAGCATCCAAGTTCCCTGGAAGATCATAAACCTGCTGCACATAGTCATCATAATCATATCCATCATAGTCATATTCACGCTCGTGACCCCCAACAAATAGATTAACAGACTCATCAAACGTGTTAACAACCTCCTCATCATCACTATCAGACACAACGATCTCTCCCACTCTAGAAAATGGGTTAACCCTATTAGTAGAAGAAGTAGATGGAGAAGAAAAAGCACTAGGCTTAGAAGTCCCAACCTATTCCCTTTCTTTCGGATTACGCACAAGGGGTTCTTGTGATGTAGTAGCATTCTTTAAAGACCCATCCTCTTTCGCTTCCTCTGTACTTCCAAACGTCACATCTAAAGTCACTTCCTAAGTAGGAATACCAAAATCATCAGTATCAACCATATTAAGTGCATCAAACTGATTATATGTAACAATATTCGTTCCATTTGTACTAGGCACATCAATAGCCTTTTTCTTGTTGACATCACTTTCTTCGGTTCAGGGGAGGCTTTTTGGGTTGATAAATGAACTTCTTACCACAGCACGTTTAGTAAACCCTCCTTGACCCATACTAGTTGAACTACTTTGTTTACCCTTCTTCTTGTTGTTGACAGTTTGGAAACCATCATTTCCACTCTTAGAAGGCTGAGTCTGGGGTAAACAGATTTTGGACATTCAACAAGAGTATGACCAAATATCTTACACGTATCACATCGAGGTGGCCTCCACTCATATTCCACTCGTATCTTCTCAATAGTCGACCTCGACCCATCAAGTAGGGGTATTTCAACAGTTAGGCTGTCCCTAAGTGCCTCATCTGACTTAACTTCAATAAAGCACCTTGAAAAACTACTGCGGCCCCAAGACTCCTTGCACATTTGGCTAGTATAAGCATCTAACATTTACTTGAGCAATCTATTTGGCTAGTAAAGTCTAAATGTTATAACAATCTATTTGAGCAATGTTAATGTTTCACAACATTAGGATTTTCCATAATCCAAACTACTTTTCAAATAGATACTTAAGGTAGATAAAGTGTGAATTACTAATTATACAGCTCTTTTTTACTATATCAAGTCAGTAATCCATCTCAAACAAACACATAGGAGTGTTTTACTTTAGCTTATGTTTGGGCTTATGGGATTACTGAAAAATGAAAAGCAGATAAGCTCTTTGCTCAAGTAGATAAACTCATAAACTATTAATCTCGATCTTAACTGCTTTTCCGAGATTTAGTAAGCTCATAGGCCCAGAAAACTAGTTAAACTAAACACCCCCTATATGCTTGTTTAAGGTAACTCACGACTATGATTTAATAAAAAGAGCTATACAGTATATTAAAATGTCATAACTAATATATTTGGGTAACGGCGTAACGTTAATATATTTGAAATGGCTATTGAGCCATTTAACTTACTAGAGGAAGAGATATTGACTTAAGATTCATATACTAAATGCATACCCTATTTCAACACACAACATTTAAGCATATCATCAGAACATGGAAAAGGTGTGAATATACCTTGAAGTAGAGATTTGTCAGCAGATGGATCACTTGCTTCAGATGGATCACTTGCTTCAGATGAAATGTTCTCGCCTTGATTTGTAGATTCAGCATGTTGCACCACTTCTTTTGTAGATAATATGCGTATTCTTTTACCCATTCTATTTAGATGAAATGTTAATATTATAACTAAAAATAAAAGTGATAAAAAAGCAAAACATTTACAAAAACTATTGAACAAATTCAAGTACAGTGCAGAACAACATATAATTCATACATCATTCACAGAAACTCTTACTAGGAGAACCACTAGTTCTTAGTTACTTATTCTTAGTTACCTACATTATCGAACAAATTGACTAGATGTACACGTAATTCATGTGTTCCAACAAAGAAAAAGCAAAAAGTTTGAGCTAGTATATGTCTCCCTCTTCCTTATCTTCATCTTCCATAGCTTGTGCCACATCTATCTCGTCATCAGTATCAACATCATTCCTATGAAGGCTTGGTACATCACAAGTGTGAGGAATTGAATATAGGCTGTTCTGATCAGAATTGCATCCCATGTTATAGGCATCCTTAACTTTTACATGTCTAACAACTAGCCATCCTTCTAACTTAGGATCTATAGCATAAAACACTATATCAACTTGTGAGGCAAAGACAAATGGGTCATCAAGTAGATCAGAACCAAAATGTGTCAAAAATGAGAAGTTGACAAGTGTGATACCAAATTCATGCCGCTTGCAACCTTTATTAACATCAACCCAATCGCATTTGAATAAAACCACAGGTATTTTACCAGAGTAGTTCAATTTAACAACTTCCTTCAACGATCCATAGTAGTTCACCACTTTTTGAGTATTACTTGAATCGAGTACGGTTACAACAACTCCACTGTTTTGAGATTTCAATGAATTCTCATGGTTTTTAGTGTGAAAACGATAACCTTTAACAAAATAACCATAGTATCATCTCACAAAATTATTTGGACTATGAGCAAGCCACTTAATCTCTTGGGTAACTCTTGGATCACTTAGCTCTTTTAAGCGTTCAACCTATATAAATGAATTATGGGTCATTATAAATGATCTTTCTTTGTGACGACTAACCATACATAAATATAACTTAAACTTACCGGCTTTCTAAACCATTCACTAAGTTGCTCGCAGTGAATCTTTTCAAGCTCAAGCTGAGGTATCCGACGTGACTGACTTTTTCCTTTGATGATATTTTTGTGTTCCCTAAAGTATAGGTAATATTATATGAGATATTTCCTAGTAATAGAAAACTAAGAATGGTAGTGATAATAGAATCTCTTACTCTCTAAACTCTGTGATTAAGTCAACGTTAAAGAGCACATAACGATGTGCTTGAGTAAGTGACTTTTCATCAATCTCATATGCAGTAGATTTCTTCCTTTTAAGAGAAGGCAATTCAGAATGAATATGTTGTCCTAATGGTCGTCTAGGGCAAAGGAAATTAGAAGATTCAATTTCATTTTTATTGTCATCATCGTCGTTCTTTATTGGCATAGTAAATAAGGTTTCAACCCAACAAAGGTATCGAGAGCATAAAGTTAAGCTTTCATGAGCCAAGTAACCTTCAGCTATTGAACCTTCTGGACACGTTTTGTTGTTGACATATGACTTGAGAGTACATAAGTCCCTATGAAAAACATGTTGGAAAATTAAAACTATCTATAGTCTTTTGAAACTGAAAGAGAGGGTAAGAATGTAGTGGAATATGTTTACCTTTCAACTGGATACATCCAACGAAAAGCAACATGACCTCTGAGTCATACCTCTCTAACTAAGTGAATGACTAGATGGACCATCACAGTAAACAATGAGCAAGGGAATATTTTTTCTAATTTGCATAATGTCACAGCAACTCGAGATTCAAGGAAATGAAGATCATTCTCGGTTAGATCCTTTAGGCAGATTCGCCTAAAGAAGTCACACAACTCAATGAGAACTATGCTAACATGATCAGGAAAAGTTCCTCGCAATGCAATAGGTAAATACTCCTACATCAACATATGGCAGTCATAACTTCTCAGCCCTATAAGCTTTCTTTCGTTTAGCTGCACACAATGTGAGATGTTGGATGAATATTCATCGGGAGGTTTGATAGACTTAAGGGTTTGCAAGTAAACATTTTTCTCGGCTTGAGTCATTTCATAGCACGCTTTTGGCTTATACATATTATTGCTTCGAGGATTTTTTTGGGGGTGAAGTTCCCTTCGTATGCCTAATTTCTATAAGTCTAGACGTGCTTTCATATTGTCTTTTGACTTTCCTAAAACACCCAACAAAGTACCCATGATGTTATCACATACATTCTTTTCAATAGGCATCACATCAAGATTGTGACGCAACAACAAACTTTGCCAATAAGGTAACTTGAAGAAGATACTTTTCTTTTTCCAAGGACCTCTATTGTCATTCTCATTATTGAGATCAATATTTTCTATTTCATTTAGTGCATCATCTCCGGAATGAGGGATAGGAGCATGTCTTAAATCTTCATTTCCATCAAAAGACCAAATATCTCTACGCCAACAATTATCATCTTCAAGACATCTCCGATGACCCATATAACACCACTTTCTTCCATGATCTAGCCACTTGGAACTTTTATCATACGCACATACTGGACACGCATATTCTCCCTTGGTACTCCATCCCGAAAGGTTTTCATACCCTGGAAAGTCTGATATAGTAGAAAGAACAGTAGCCTTCAACTGAAAATTCTCTTTTGCACAAGCATTAAATGTTTCAATTCCATCCCACAACTCTTTTAATTCTTTTATTAAGAGTTGCATATACACATCTATCTTATTCCTCGGACCTTTAGGACCAGGAACTATTAGATAAAGAATAAAGTTTGATTGTTTCATGGCATACCAAGGAGGTAGGTTATATGGGATGACAATAACGGGCCAAATACTATAAGAAACGTTCATTGTCTTAAATGGATTGAATCCATCACTTGCTAACCCTAAGCGTACATTTCGACGGTCTGCTGCAAATTGCGGATTCTTCTCATCAAAATCTTTCCATGATAATGCATCAGCAAGGTGTCGTAATTTTCCATCTTTATTTCGTTCCAAATGATGCCATTTCATAAAGCTAGCCGTCTTTGAAGACATAAACAACCTTTGAAGTCTAGGTTTCAAGGCAAACCAACGTAATATGTTGGCTGCCTTGTTCTTGTTTGGCCTTTCCTCTTCATCAGGATTGTTTGTGGTTGGTTTCCATCTAGATTATCCACAAATCGAACAAGTTTGTTCTTTCTCATGACCGCCCCAAAATAGCATGCAACCATTAGGACACACATGAATTTTCTTATACCATAACCCTAAACTTGATAAAACTTTCTTTACTTGATGTAATTTTTAGGCAAGAGATTCCCTTCCGGTAACAAATCTTGTAGAAATTCAAGCAAGATGGAAAATGACTTGTCGCTCCAACCACTAAGGCACTTTAAATGGTACAGATGTACCAAACAAGACAGCTTACTGTACTTAGCACCCGCATACACATTTTGTTCAACATCTCTAAGTAAATCATTATATTTTCTACCATCAATTTTAACCACATGTTCAGTATTTAAACTAGTATCATCTTTACCTTCAGTAGTATATGCACTATTTCCTTCCATTTGACATGTCGTAAAAAGGTCATCGAGTAACCCATGCATGTCATGTTGAAAAATTCCATCGCCCTCTCGTCTATTACTTGAAGATGATGCCTCATGAACTTTCCCGTGATCTTTCCAGTTCGAATACCCTCTCTTAAAACCGGAATATATCATGTGATCATACACTACTGCTCTTTTAGCGAATAACAGACTTTGACAATCACTTCCATTTTGACTTGATTTCTCAAAAGCAAAATCTAAAAAATATTCAACACCATTTTTATATCGTTTACTTGCTCTAGGTGCAGTATACATCCACGATCTATCCATCAAACCTTTACAAAAAATTGACGAAAGTAAGATTGCTACTTATAGCTGCACATCAATTCCCTTTTTCTTTCCCCAATATCAGTATACAAAAGTACTACTCTGCATGCACTGAGGGTCACTCATATTTTTATCCTGTTAAAAAGGTTACTTGAGACGTGTTTAACAGGAAAAACCAAGTTTAGCGGCCCACATTGCGCGTAAATTAGTAGAGTTCCTATATCGGGGAAAAAAAGTGAAAGTGCAGAACTTAGACAATCACTTTTATCCTTAGCTTATCCATACAAAGAATCTGCAAATAGACTAGTTGCGACTATGAATGCTGTGAAAGTAATGGCCAAGTGTTCTTATAAGTTACAACAGGTTTCTGTTACAACAGGATTCCTAATGTTCTTATAAGTTACAAAATATTCTTATAAGTTACAACAGGTTTCTGTTGTAACAGGATTCCTAATATTCCTAATGTAAATCAAAGGAGACACTTGATAAGCGTGGAGCTTTAACAAAGAATGTGCACCGCTCTTCCAAAACTGAATAAACTAGATAAAATATGCAGTTTTGCCCTTCATAAGTCCGCGTGTTATCCAGTTTGGGATCTTTTTATCATCATGTTAAGGAGATTTCTCATTTAAAATCAATAAATATGTATGTTTACTTCAAACAGTAAGCATGCTCAGTTTCAAGATAAGGCACAGGGTTCAAGACCCATATCTTTTAATGATTCTTTATATATCAAAACCAATTTTTCCTATCCCTAGACCCTATGCAACAATTCAGAACCCATAATCAGACGAACTCTATACCCCTGAACTTTCAGGCCCAAAACCAGAGTGTGCATGCCCTGGCTTACTAACCTTTCTTGTGTACAAGGGCATTCCTTAGCCCTCTAATAGTAGTGATATACGGTAAACTTAAACTCACAACAAATGATAACTCATATTTCATATATAACGATAAATTCCAATTTATTTTTATTCTGAATCGCATATCTTGGTTATGTTTATAACGATATAGATTTCAGTTTGTTTTTCAACTACAGAAACAAACTTATTGTGTACATGAACATGCATTACCAATACACAACTTATAATGTACCAAAACAAATACATTACATAGTCTTTGGATTTTGCTTACCAGCTTATTCCAGATAAACATAAGCATTTTCAAACACGCTGATCCAAAACAGTTTAAATAGCTAACAGGCATAAACTATTTGGTTCCATCCAAACACTCAAAAGTGCATATTAACTCTACCAAATGCAATGAATTTTATTATAACCCCAACTGGTGATATTCTATATGTAGCTAGAACGCCTATACAGATATGAAACTACGACAATATTAATGTGCTCACTTCATGTACCTACAAAAGCTGATTTACTCATTGACTAAAAACGTTACTTAGATCTATAAACAATAAGCAGTTTGGAACATCATGTAAAACCCAAAAATCTGTAAACCTAAAATGGGGTATAATTTGAAAATTTCAAAAGTTAAGGGACTAAATAACAACTAAACTTTGAACCTTGTGTTAAGCTACAAATAAAAGACTAAAACTATATGTCATGTGACATATTACATTATATGAGTTATAACCTATAGTTAACAAAATAAATAAATTTGTAACTTTCCAAATTCTTTTTACAAACCTATACACGTCTTCTCTTACAATTTAGAACTGAAAATTTACAAGAGATTTGATCAAATTATAGTGTGTATATCCTTAAGAAAATAAAAGATTACATGTGCATAATTCCTAGACCTTTCCAAACGACTTTCATCAAAACAAATATTCGATCTTTATTTATTTCCTTCCTTGTCACATGTCTTTCCCATCCATATATTGTCCTCCTCATTTTTTTTTTTCTTCATTCGACATAAAAAAAAAAAAAAAAAAAAAAAAAAAAAAAAAAAAAAAAAAAAACATCAAGTTCCTGTTACTTTTCTTTTTCCACGACCAAGACGCAAGGCTGTTGTGTTGTTTGTATTCAAGGTGATCAGGATTCTTAGGGGCTCGTTATTGTTGCTGTGGTTATATTTTGTTTGGAGTTGTCCTTGTTCTTTTCTGGTCTCGTTAAAACTACCAAGAGGTATCATCATCACTTCTTGTTCCTTTATTCCATTCGACACATAAAGATATATATCAAATTTGAATATAACAACATCTAAACATAATAACAACATGTTAATCTACTCGCACCATTGCTTGTTTGCTGTTTTGTTCGTCGCTAAACATATTTATAACGCCACATCAAATCATAACAATGACATGCCTAAAACCTGGTGTTCACGACTTGTTTTCTGTTATTATCGACCTATGTTTGACCCACTTTTACTCGACCCCAAGCTGATCTTTCAGCCCTATTTGAACCACTTAATGCACGCTTAATGAACCTTACAAATCTGGAACCATAATATGACCTTTAGAGTACTTATAATCTCATACAAAACCTAGAATAATTAATGATGGGGCGTACACTTTAATACGTGACGATTAAGGCTTTGTTTGTGATTTTTACGTGAGTGTTGTGTTATTTTATGTGTATGCGTAAGGTGTGAGTGTGTCGACATATAGGACGGTTAGAGTGAGTAATCTTGGCTAAATAGACCTATGAGACGTATGCTATAATCAGATCTAAAAGGTTAGACTTAGGCTGTTTTTTTTTTTTTTTTTGTCTCATTAAACTTCATGGTTGTCTTGATAAAACTGAGGTCGTGTGTGTATGTATGCATGGTTGCGTACGTGTCGTTCTCGGGGCAGTTAGTAGGGGTGTCATCTTGGCTAAATAACATGTGAAATCTGTTTCGTAATCAGATCTAAAACGAGTAGACGTAGGATTTATTTGGTCTCGTTATATTATGACTTGTGTCTTTGTTTTCTGCTTTGGTCATGCTTGTTTATTAACTTCATCATAAATGACTCCTAAAACTCACAACCAATCGAATGTAAACCTGCATATATGCTTCAAATAGAATTAAAACAAAGGGCTTTGATATTTCTTTGATTATTAAACATGTGAGCTCATTTGGTTTAAGGTCTGATTGAATTTAAAACGTAAATAGGGAGTTTAATTTGGTTACATTTCGGCCTCGCTAAAACCTTGTTGTCACGCTGGTTTTAGTCTCACATTTGTGTCATTGTTTCGGTTTCGATCTATCATTTCGTCTAAGAGTATAGCTTGTGTTCATATTGCATGCATGGTACATGAAGGGTTGATATCGATATCGAGTCTCGGTATTTTCTTGTGTTGAGCAACAATTACGTAAAAGAAGATTGCATGTCCTATAAGATGATTCACTAATGTTCTTATTAAAATAAAATGATATTTATGCATGAACAAATAAGAATACAGAAGTGCGGTTCGACCTCGATTTTGGAACGTGTACTATATATATAAACCTAAAAACTAATTTGACACTTTAAATCCTAAACAATGATAGCTTGACACCTTAAACTATAATCTATTATATTGTCAAACTAAGCCTTCAACTTAACATATTATCTTTTATAAACCCCAAGTTTGGCTAAATAATAATTATTATCCTAAACTTACTACATATGAGGGGTTACTAAAATGGAAAGTTACTATATTTGGCAGGTTACTAAAAATAGAAAATTACTAAAAATGGAAGCATACTAAAATGAGTAACCTAATTTAATTAAATGGGACTTAAAGTAATACTTGGTTATTGATTCGTGTAGATTCGGTGAATAAGGAGTGATCCACCTTTCTTTGTGTTCTTTTTCATTTGCTTTCGATTTCATAAGGTACAGATATTCCGCCTTTTTAGTAAAGGACATCCTTCTATCTTTTGTTTAATGTTTCGATTATGATCCATTCAGTTAAGCCATTGCTATTTTCCCTTTGTTTGATTCGTGTTTGTTGATACTTGATATTAATATGAGCTTGATATTCGTTTGCATGCTATAATTCTTTTCTATAGCATTCTTGATTCTATGCCCATTATGTGTTACTTGTATATGATTTGATTAATTTTTTTGCCAGTCATGGGGAGTCCATGGTCTTGCCACTGATGCACCAGTGGTATTGACACTATCTGTGGAGGTGGGTTTTTGTCCACAGCGTTCCCTTTAAGCTAGCTATTCAGGCCTATATTTATTATTGTATATGTTTACTTAGCCTAGAGCTTTGTGCATATATATTTGTTTTGCAGGGGGCGTATGGATGCATCCTAGGTACTTTGTTTTGTATTATTTGGTGAATGGTTTAGTGTGTGCAATACACTCCATTTTACACTAGTACATTGGAGTTGCAAATCCTTTGTGCAATTTGTATGATTATCTGGGCATTTCTTTGTTATCATTTGACATCATTATATTTCTATTCTCTTTGTGCTTATTATACGTTTATATTCTCTTTGCTTATGTTTATATCCGTTTCATATTTCTTTTAATGAATCATTGATTCATTATCACATGCTATATTTCGTTGACCTTAATCTTTGCAGATTCTCGTGTACTCTTATTCGTCTATTCTTTTCGTTTATGCTTATTACCTATCTTTATTTATATCTGTTCACTGAGCATTAGCTCAGCCGCATTTTCTTTTCCCTGCGGCAGGTAATAAGCGGGAAGCGGGGCTTTGAGTGATGAGTGTAGGATGCTAGAGGACCTATACTTAGTGTTTCTCCATTGTTATGGATTTTCAAACTTAGTACTTTGACTTGTTATTTCTTTTAGACTTATGTATTTCCGGATTATTTTCCTTTGTATAGCCCTGGTTAAGGCTATACTCTTTAAGTCATTGTTTCTTATGACTTGTTACTTATCTTTTAATAAAGACTTCCGCTTGCATTGTTATGTTCTGATTACACACCATAATGTTACATTCTAGCCCTTTTCGGGTTGGGGTGTTACAATTATGGTATCAGAGACAGGTTTGCGACTCTTAGAGCTTAGGCTAGTGACCTGTGAGAATTTGGGTAGACATTAGGCTTCTTCTGCTTTGACTATTCCCTTCATTTTGTAATTCTCATTTTGATTTGTCTTCACTAATCCGTTTATTGATCTTCTAGATGGTGAACACACGTAACGCTGGTGATGAAGCTGCTTTCAGCACGGCTGTGGCCCAGGATGTTGAGGCCTTGATGCCAGATATTAGGACCCGACTTTTTGATGAATTTCGTCAGGCTCACCCGGGTTCTAGCAATGGTGGGGATGCCGCACCTACCATACTCGGGTGGTTGGAGAAATTTAGGAAACAAAGGCCCAAGTCTTTTAGCTCAGCTAACTCTCCTGTGGATGCTGAAAATTTGATAGCCCACATTGAGAAAATTTTCGAGGTACTTGGGTGTGGTGATGAGTTTAAGGCTCGTCTTGCTAGTTATAAGCTGGAGGGTGACGCTTTGAGTTGGTGGAAATCATATAAGCAGGTGAAAGGTGATGACTTTATTGCTACTCTGACTTGGCAGTCATTTCGTGAGATTTTCTATTTGCAGTATTTTCCTCATTCTGAGCAGCAAAAGTTTGAACGTGAATATCATAACATCAAGCAGTTCGATAATGAGTCGTCTGGTGACTTCATGAGGCGGTTTTTGTGTTTGGCTAGCTTTTTGGGCACTCGGGCTGGTAATCAAGAGGAGCAGGCTATGAAATTCAAATGGGCATTAAGTGACTGGATCTTGGAGAGCCTTGTGAATACCGACTTTACTGACATTGCCAAGGTTGCTGATGCAGCCCGCAATGTGGAGATCTTAAGGGAAAGGACCAGGAGTAACAAACGTAACAGAGATGGCGATAGGATTCAATCTTCTGGGGCAACAGGTTCTGGTCAGGTTCAGAGGAGTCAGGGTCAGAGGGATCAGGACCGTAGGGGAAATGGTAATGGTAGCGGTGGTAGTAATAGGTATGGTGACAGGAACAACAACCAGAAGTATGGGAACAACAGGGGTCAGCAGTATGGTAAATCATCTGGGTATAGGTCGAATTATGGGCCTGGTTCTTCTAACCAGAAGAGGTTCCCGGATCAGGCTTCTTCTCCACCATGCTCTACTTGTGGGAAGATGCATCCCGGAAAACCGTGTCATCGTCTTACAGGAGGATGCTTTATTTGTGGTGTTGTGGGACATCGAGCTAATGAGTGCCCGAAGAACAAGAACAAAGGTGGTACTGGGACTCAGTCAGCTGCTTCAGGTCGGGTGTTTGCTATGACTCATGAGCAGGCAGCAAGAGCATCAGGTACCATTACGGGCTCTTTACATATGTTTGGTCGAGTTATTTTCATATTATTTGATACTGGTGCCACTCATTCCATAGTATCTATTTCTTTTGCTAAACACATAACAATTCCACCAACATTACTTGAATATGCCTTATCAATATCCACCCCTATGAAAAACCAAGTAATCATTAACCATGAATTTAAGAATTGTCCTTTACGTTTTGACGAAAAGATTCGTTCTGCCAATCTATTCCCTTTGGAAATGTGCGACTTTGATATCATTCTTGGCATGGATTGGTTGACGGAGCATCGAGCTACGATTGACTGTCACACCAAACGTGTTATCTTTGGTGATTTGAATCATCCTGAATTTGTTTATCAAGGTTCTCTATCTGTCAAACCTATGAAAATCATTTCTGCTTTGAAAGCCCGTACTTTGATCTCACATGGTTGTGAGGGGTTCTTAGCTTCAATTAAGGACACTTCTGTTAATGAGACTCGCCTCGAGGATCATCCTGTTGTTCGAGATTTTTCTGATGTTTTCCCTGAGGAACTTCCAGGAATTCCTCCTGAACGTGAAGTGGAGTTTAGTATTGAATTAATCCCTGGTGCCAAACCTATTTCGAAAGCCCCTTATCGTATGGCCCCTATTGAATTGAAGGAGTTGAAGGAGCAACTTCAAGAGCTACTGTAATGTGGGTTCATTCGTCCGAGTGTTTCTCCATGGGGTGCTCCTGTTCTTTTTGTGAAGAAGAAAGACGGTAGTATGAGGCTGTGTATTGACTACCGCGAGCTAAACCGTATTACAATTCGTAACCGTTATCCTTTGCCTCGCATCGACGACCTTTTTGATCAACTTCAAGGTGCGAAGTTCTTTTCCAAAATCTATTTGAGATCTGGGTACCATCAACTACGGGTGACGGAACAAGACATTCCTAAGACAGCATTCCGTACTCGTTATGGTCATTATGAATTTTTGGTGATGCCGTTTGGTTTGGCCAATGCTCCAGCTGTGTTCATGGATTTAATGAATCGTGTCTTTCACAAATTCCTGGACAAATTTGTTATAGTTTTCATTGATGATATCCTTGTTTACTCGAAGACGAAGGAAGAGCATGAGGAACACCTTCGTATTGTGTTGGGGATTCTACGTCAGAAGCAGTTGTACGCTAAGTTCTCGAAATGTGAATTTTGGTTGAGTCAAATGGCATTCTTAGGTCACGTTGTTTCTGCAGATGGTATTACCATGGATCCTGTAAAGGTCGAGGCAATCACTAAATGGCCAAGACCGACGACTGTGACAGAAGTTAGGAGTTTCTTGGGTTTGGCTGGCTACTATCGGAGGTTTGTGGAAGGATTCTCACGTTTGGCTTTACCGTTGACTAAACTTATGAGGAAGGGTGAGAAATTCATTTGGGGTGAAGAATGTGAGGAAAGCTTCGAGGAATTGAAGAAGAGATTGGTTTCCTCTCCTATTCTTCCTTTACCTTCTGGGTCTGGTGGATTTCAAATCTACAGCGATGCCTCAAAGAAAGGTCTTGGTTGTGTATTGATGCAGCATGGAAAGGTTATCGCCTATGCGTCAAGGCAGCTGAAACCTTATGAGGTTAACGTCCTACACATGACTTAGAGTTGGCTGCAGTCGTGTTTGCTTTGAAAATCTGGAGGCATTATCTTTATGGGGAATCTTGTGACATCTTTACCGATCATAAGAGCCTTAAATACATCTTTACTCAGAAAGAATTGAATATGAGACAGAGACGTTGGTTGGAACTTCTTAAGGACTACGACACGAACATTCAGTATCACCCAGGCAAGGCAAATGTGGTTGCCGACGCTCTTAGTAGGAAGTCTGGGATTTTGGCTAGTCTTGATATTGCTCCTAAGATTATCAATGACTTGGAGCTTTTGGAAGTGGAATTCTGTATCCGTGGTTGTGACGGATATTGGGCAAGTTTAAAGATTGAACATAACCTCATACTTAGAGTTAAGGAAGCGCAGAAAGACGACGGTGAGCTTTGGTCCATAATTCAAAATTTGGAAGAAGGGAAGCAGACGGAATTTCGGGTTGATGATGATGGTATTGTATGGCACGGTGATCATTTGTGTGTTCTTAGTGATCCTTCTATTCGAGAAGCTGTGTTATCTGAAGCACACAGTTCTCCGTTTACTATCCATCCTGGTTCAACCAAGATTTATAGAGATTTGAAACAGAACTTCTGGTGGAATGGAATGAAGCAAGATGTGGCTACGTTTGTGGCCAAGTGTTTGACATGTCAGCAGGTGAAAATTGAGCATCAACGTGCTAGTGGTCTTTTACAACCATTAGAGATTCCTACTTGGAAGTGGGATCAGATTTCCATGGATTTTGTGACGGGTTTGCCAAACACACAGAAGAGGCATGATGCTATTTGGGTTGTGGTTGATCGTTTAACCAAGTCAGCCCACTTCTTGCCTATCCGTAAGGATTATTCCGTTAGCAGGTTGGCTGAAATCTTTAGACAGGAAATTGTTCGACTACATGGTACTCCTGCAGCTATTATATCCGACAGAGATCCTCGGTTTACTTCTAGATTTTGGAAGGGTTTGCAAAAGGCGTGGGGAACTAGACTTAAGTTTAGCACGGCCTTTCACCCTCAGACAGATGGTCAGACTGAGCGTACGATTCAGACCTTGGAGGATATGTTGAGGTCTTGTGCCCTTGAGTGGACTGGTAACTGGGATGAGTATTTGTGTCTGGTGGAATTTGCTTATAACAACAGTTGGCATGCTAGTATTAAGGCTGCTCCGTTTGAACTGTTGTATGGTCGTAAATGTAGAGCACCAATTTGTTGGAACGAGGTTGGAGAAAGGCTTATTGAAGGGCCTGAGTTGATTGAAGTAACCAATGAAAAGGTCGTCATTGTTAAAGAGAAACTCAAAGAGGCTAGGTCGCGACAAAAGAGTGATGCAGATCGTCATAGGAGAGATTTGGAGTTTAATATTGGCGATCGTGTGTTCCTTAAGGTATCTCCGTGCAGAGGTGTTAGATGCTTTGGTATTAAGGGCAAGTTAAGTCCGCGTTTCATCGGTCCTTTTGAAATCTTAGGGCGCGTTGGTGAAGTCTCCTACCGCTTGGCTTTACCTCCCCAGCTTTCTCATGTGCATAGCGTATTCCACGTATCTTTGTTAAGAGGCTATAATTATCATCCGCTGCATGTAGTTTCGTATCCGTTGGATCATATTAGTGTTGACTTGTCTTTGGCCGAAGAGCCTGAGGCTATCTTAGATCGTCAGGAAAGAGTCACGAGAAATAAGGTCATTCCGTTTGTCAAGATTCTTTGGAAGAATCATCCCGAGCGTGAAGCTACTTGGGAGACCGAAGAATCTATGCGAACGAGCTATCCGCATTTCTTTCTTTGATATGGTACGCTTTCGTTCATTCTTTTCATTTCAATTTCGCGGACGAAATTTTCTTTTTAGAATGGAAGAGTTGTAAAACCCAAAAATCTCTAAACCTAAAATGGGGTATAATTTGAAAATTTCAAAAGTTAATGGACTAAATAACAACTAAACTTTGAACCTTGTGTTAAGCTACAAATAAAAGCCTAAAACTATATGTCATGTGACATAATACATTATATGAGTTATAACCTATAGTTAACAAAATAAATAAATTTGTAACTTTCCAAATTCTTTGTACAAACCTATACACGTCTTCTCTTACAATTTAGAACTGAAAATTTACAGGAGATTTGATCAAATTATAGTGTGTATATCCTTAAGAAAATAAAAGATTACATGTGCATAATTCCTAGCCCTTTCCAAACGACTTTCATCAAAACAAATATTCGATCTTTATTTATTTCCTTCCTTGTCACATGTCTTTCCCATCCATATATTGTCCTCCTCATTTTTTTTCTTCAATCAACATAAAATATATATATATATATATATATATATATATATATATATATATATATATATATATATATATATATATATATATATATATCAAGTTTCTGTTACTTTTCTTTTTCCACGACCAAGACGCAAGGCTGTTGTGTTGTTTGTATTCAAGGTGATCAGGATTCTTAGGGGCTCGTTATTGTTGCTGTGGTTATATTTTGTTTGGAGTTGTCCTTTTTCTTTTCTGGTCTCGTTAAAACTACCAAGAGGTATCATCAAATCTGAATATAACAACATCTAAACATAATAACAACATGTTAATCTACTCGCACCATTGCTTGTTTGCTGTTTTGTTCGTCGCTAAACATATTTATAACGCCACATCAAATCATAACAATGACATGCCTAAAACCTGGTGTTCACGACTTGTTTTCTGTTATTATCGACCTATGTTTGACCCACTTTTACTCGACCCCAAGCTGATCTTTCAGCCGTATTTGAACCACTTAATGCACGCTTAATGAACCTTACAAATCTGGAACCATAATATGACCTTTAGAGTACTTATAATCTCATACAAAACCTAGAATAATTAATGATGGGGCGTACACTTTAATACGTGACGATTAAGGCTTTGTTTGTGATTTTTACGTGAGTGTTGTGTTATTTTATGTGTATGCGTACGGCGTGAGTGTGTCGACATATAGGACGGTTAGAGTGAGTAATCTTGGCTAAATAGACCTATGAGACGTGTGCTATAATCAGATCTAAAAGTTAGACTTAGGCTGTTTTTTTTTGTCTCGTTAAACTTCATGGTTGTCTTGATAAAACTGAGGTCGTGCAGTGTGTGTATGTATGCATGGTTGCGTACGTGTCGTTCTCGGGGCAGTTAGTAGGGGTGTCATCTTGGCTAAATAACATGTGAAATCTGTTTCGTAATCAGATCTAAAACGAGTAGACGTAGGATTTATTTGGTCTCGTTATATTAAGACTTGTGTCTTTGTTTTCTGCTTTGGTCATGCTTGTTTATTAACTTCATCATAAATGACTCCTAAAACTCACAACCAATCGAATGTAAACCTGCATATATGCTTCAAATAGAATTAAAACAAAGGGCTTTGATATTTCTTTGATTATTAAACATGTGAGCTCATTTGGTTTAAGGTCTGATTGAATTTAAAACGTAAATAGGGAGTTTAATTTGGTTACATTTCGGCCTCGCTAAAACCTTGTTGTCACGCTGGTTTTAGTCTCACATTTGTGTCATTGTTTCGGTTTCGATCTATCATTTCGTCTAAGAGTATAGCTTGTGTTCATATTGCATGCATGGTACATGAAGGGTTGATATCGATATCGAGTCTCGGTATTTTCTTGTGTTGAGCAACAATTACGTAAAAGAAGATTGCATGTCCTATAAGATGATTCACTAATGTTCTTATTAAAATAAAATGATGTTTATGCATGAACAAATAAGAATAGAGAAGTGCGGTTCGACCTCGATGTTGGAACGTGTACTATATATATAAACCCAATGTTTTGAAACCCGGGTTTGGGATCGGCCCGGCCGAGTTACCGGGTCACCGGGTCAACCCGGGTCAACCCGGTTTTACGCACATTTCCAAAAATCGATTTTACGCACAAATATGAGTGAATAAACACCATAAGAAAGTCATATCAAACAAAAATAGCACCTTAATAATGACAAATAAATTAAAAAGAGTCAAAATTTAAATTTAAAAAAAAAAAAAATAGAGAAAATCCAAACCCGGCCGGGTTTCAAAACCCGGGTCAACCCGGGTCACTCAAAACCCGGCGGGTCACACCGGTTGACCCGGTTTTAAAAACCCGGGTCAAAACAACCCGTTTTTTGACCGGGTTCTGGTCCGACCGGTTCGACCGGCCGGGTCGACCCGGGTTTCAAAACGTTGTATAAACCTAAAAACTAATTTGACACTTTAAATCCTAAACAATGATAACTTGACACCTTAAACTATAATCTATTATATTGTCAAACTAAGCCTTCAACTTAACATATTATCTTTTATAAACCCCAAGTTTGGCTAAATAATAATTATTATCCTAAACTTACTACATATGAGGGGTTACTAAAATGGAAAGTTACTATATTTGGCAGGTTACTAAAAATAGAAAATTACTAAAAATGGAAGCATACTAAAATGAGTAACCTAATTTAATTAAATGGGACTTAAAGTAATACTTGGTTATTGATTCGTATAGATTCGGTGAAGAAGGAGTGATCCACCTTTCTTTGTGTTCTTTTTCATTTCCTTTCGATTTTATAAGGTACAGATATTCCGCCTTTTTAGTAAAGGCCATCCTTCTATCTTTTGTTTAATGTTTCGATTATGATCCCTTCAGTTAAGCCATTGCTATTTTCCCTTTGTTTGATTCGTGTTTATTGATACTTGATATTAATATGAGCTTGATATTCGTTTGCATGCTATAATTCTTTTCTATAGCATTCTTGATTCTATGCCCATTATCTGTTACTTGTATATGATTTGATTAATTTTTTTGCCAGTCATGGGGAGTCCATGGCCTTGCCACTGATGCACTAGTGTTATTGACACTATCTGTGGAGGTGGGTTTTTGTCCATAGCGTTCCCTTTAAGCTAGCTATTCAGGCCTATATTTATTATTGTATATGTTTACTTAGCCTAGAGCTTTGTGCATATATATTTGTTTTGCAGGGGGCGTATGGATGCATCCTAGGTACTTTGTTTTGTATTATTTGGTGAATGGTTTAGTGTGTGCAATACACTCCATTTCACACTAGTACATTGGAGTTGCAAATCCTTTGTGCAATTTGTATGATTATCTGGGCATTTCTTTGTTATCATTTGACATCCTTATATTTCTATTCTCTTTGTGTTTATTATACGTTTATATTCTCTTTGCTTATGTTTATATCCGTTTCATATTTCTTTTAATGAATCATTGATTCATTATCACATGCTATATTTCATTGACCTTAATCTTTGCAGATTCTCGTGGACTCTTATTCGTCTATTCTTTTCGTTTATGCTTATTACCTATCTTTATTTATATCTGTTCACTGAGCGTTAGCTCAGCCGCATTTTCTTTTCCCTGCGGCAGGTAATAAGCGGGAAGCGGGGCTTTGAGTGATGAGTGTAGGATGCTAGAGGACCTATACTTAGTGTTTCTCCATTGTTATGGATTTTCAAACTTAGTACTTTGACTTGTTATTTCCTTTAGACTTATGTATTTCCGGATTATTTTCCTTTGTATAGCCCTGGTTAAGGCTATACTCTTTAAGTCATTGTTTCTTATGACTTGTTACTTATCTTTTAATAAAGACTTCCGCTTGCATTGTTATGTTCTGATTACACACCATAATGTTACATTCTAGCCCTTTTCGGGTTAGGGTGTTACACATCAACACACAAACACAACAGATACGCAAATGCTATGCATTCACCTAACTATCAAACTACACCTTAAACTTGAAACAAATCATAAAACCTTATTTATTACCATTACCAAACATCATAAAAATCAAAGCGCACGAGCCTCCATAAATCAATGATTTCCTCAAGGAAGTATCTATTACTAGTAGATAACAGTATAGAACTAACAACAAAGTATAAATGTATCTATCACACGGCTTCTGAACAACGCTGTTATTCAAAACTTATGTGTAACACTCAAAAACATTAGATAACTGTTTCCAGGTAGTATCTATTACCAATAAAACTAACACGATACTGATGTGCTCACTTCATGTACCTACAAAAGCTCATTTACTCATTAACTCAAAACGTTACTCACGTCAATCAGCCATAAGCAGTTTGGAACATATAATAGTATTTCTAAACTTTCCATGACCTAGTTTGTGTTTGGCGCATTTAGAAAATTATACTTTAAACACTCCTACTTGAAACACAAATTAAATAAGCGTTTAGCTTTACAGTCATTTTACACTTGTATTAGTTATGTTACCAAACAATTCTATACAACAATCAATCTCCACTAACCACTTGCACCTACCTACCTACCTATGGCCAATTTTGCCAAACATAGCATGCATGCAAGTAACTATTAAACTAGCATATTATGTTTAAACACACTTATCCAAAAAACTATTAGAAGCTACACTTTGTAATTACAGTTATAGCTACACCTAACAAACATAGCATACTTACGAGTAACTAACAAACAAAATAGCTTAATAAATCCTATATACCTATCAAAATGAGCTTATTTGAAGTTGAGCTTGACAAATATCGCAATAATAGATATCAACTTCATAAGCTCATTCGAAGCAAAATAACTGATATCACAATACGTCATTAACTTCATAAGCTTAACAGATATCACAATAATTACCTAATTGAGTGACGAGGATGAGCTTCGATTAAACCCTAACGGTGACGATTAAACCCTAACGGTGATGATTAAACTCTAACGGTGATCTTCGACTAACGGTGAGCTTCGACTAAACCATAAAGGTGAGCTTCGACTAAACCATAACGGGGAGCTTCGATTAAACACTAACAGTGACGATTTGGGGAAAACGATTTGGGAAAGTGAGAGTGAGGGGAAAACGATTTGGGTAAAATGATTTTATAAAAGGTCAAATAAGATATTGATATGTTAATAAACGGTCAAATCATTATGTAATAATTAGGAGTTAATAAAATGTCAAATCAAACAGTTTTATTAAATATTAGAAGTAGTAAAGTTTTTATAAAATTGTTAAAAATTTTGAAAGGTAAACATGTTTTAGAAATCGGTTTTTTAAATGACCTGGCCGAGCCATCGGGTCAGTCACGGTTTAATTGGGTTGTTTGCTCAAACCGAAACCTAACCGAACCGGTTCGGTTTAGATGGTTTAGGTGTGTTTTTTTTTCCTTTGGCTCAAACCGAACCGAGCAAAACCGAATCCGAAACCAAAAATATGTAAAGCAGTTCGGTTTTCAGTTGATTTAATACACTTAAAATCTAACGAACTTGAAAACAAAAACGGGCCTCGTATTTACATTTTTCAACAAGCACATATACAAGTTAGACTTTTCATAACATTTTTTTTAATAAAAACTACGTTTTTGCTCACACTTTTTAAAAAGTGTGGGTAAAATTAAGACTATTACTTACACTTTTTTAAAAGTGTGAGTAAAACTAAACTTTTTCTCATACTTTATGTAAAGTGTGTGTGTAAATTAGACTTTTGCTCATACTTTTTAAAAAATATGGGTAAAAGTAAGACTATTACTTACACTTAAGGATGAGCACGGTACCGGTCCCGTACCGAATTAGTGGTACCGATTTTTTTCCGAGCATAAATTAGTGGTATCGGTACCGTACCGAACGGGATTCGAATATCGGTACCGGTACCGGTACCGGGAAATCGGGATTTTCTCGTTTTTTTCGAGAATTTCCCGATTTGGTACCGATCCCATACCAAATTAATGGTACCGATTTTTTTCACCTTATTTCGTAGTCCCGGTACCGTACCGTATATATGGATCGGTACTATTTCGGTACGGTACCGGTACGGTTCCGGTTCGGTTCCGGGATTCGGGTCGAAATGCTCATCCCTACTTACACTTTTCAAAAAGTGTGAGTAAACCTACATTTTTTCTCACACTTTACATAAAGTGTGTATATAAATTAGACTTTTGCTCACACTTTTTAAAAAGTGTGGGTAAAAGTAAGACTATTACTTACACTTTTTAAAAGTGCGTGTATAAATTAAACTTTTGCTCACACTTTTCTAAAAGTGTAGGCATAGACTTTTGCTTACATTTTATGTAAAGTGTGGTTATAAGTTAAAGTTTTGCTTACACTTTTTGAAAAGAGTGGGCAAAACTAAATTTTTAATTACATTTTTCTTTGAAAGTGTAAGTAAACATGTACTTTCACTTACATTTTTTTTGTAACATGGGTTTCCGACTCGACATTGCGAGTCGACTAATCCCACGGCGACTACCTTTTTGGATAGCCCGGAGTCAGCGCAGGTGAACCTCCGTGGCCACAAAGGGATTAATTTTCTCCCTGTTGGATTCGAACCCTTGACCTCTTATTTAGAAGGCTGATATTCTTACAGCTGGGTCACCCCTTGTGGTTCACTTATATTTTTTTTGTGTATTATTAAAAATGGTGTAACTAAAAGACCTTTTTCTTGTAGTGAGTAATTCAAAGTTCATTCCAAATAGTAAGTCAAAGTTCATTCCAAAAAAATGCTTGATGGTTGGTTACATAGAAAAATTAAATACGATACGACAAATACATAAAAACAAAAAAATCTAAACAAGAAACGATTTTTTTGCTCGGATCTCTCTTTTCATTTCGCTGATCAAAGCGAATTCTTTGAATTTGCCGCATTTATGGCTCGAGCAAAAGACATTCTGTTACTATAGTATTGCCATTTCCCGTAGAGACGGGTGGTTTTATTGGTTGATAGTTGCCAATTTGTGTAGTAATATAAAAAATTGTTAGTTTTGCTAATCTTTTAAACAACAATGTGAGCTTTTACTAATGTTAATGGTACTAGTTTGTAAGTGTATGCATGGTTGTTAAACAATTTATTTATTTATTTATTTATATATATATATATATATATATATATATATATATATATATATATATATATATATATATATATATAGGGTAGAGAACCAATAAGAAGAATAATTAAAATGAGAAGGGTAAGAAGTAATTCTAGCCACACATTTTTATATGGGAGGGAAAATTTGAATGAAGATGCATCCATTTTTGTAGGTGCATCTAGAATGTGTGTTTGTGGTTACTTCTTATTCTTCCTATTTTAATTATTCTTCCTATTTGATCCTATATATATATATATATATATATATATATATATATATATATATATATATATATATATATATATATATATATACTAGCTTCAAGACCCGCCCAATAGGCGGATTAGCTCTATCATTTTATTTGAATTAATAGTAATTAATAAAATATAACATCAAAGTACCATACGAATACGTGTCGAATTAAAAGAATATAAATATAGGCCCAAAAAATATGTATAATAAAAGATGACAGTATATTTAATGAATACAAAAGAGTCTAAATAACGATAAAAGAAAAAAAGTAATATGTTTAGAGACGATGCAACACTTCCTTATAGACAACGTTGGGGATTTCATCGGTGTAGTTGATCATATCATACTTCTATTCTATTAGGCATGATTCAAGTGATGCCTTGAATCATTACTACTATTATTTCAATCAATAACACCCATAAATGATATAACAAAACAAAATCTATTGATGAGCAATATATCTGTTTATAAAGAATTGAGAAAAAAAAACCATGTTATACTAAAAAGCTAATAGGCCATCACCTATTGCTTAACGTAAGCCATAGCTGCATCAGATACAAAACCGAAAATGGATCCATCAACCTCCAAAAAGGAATGGACAATCACTAGTACAAAAATGGCCTTTCGTCACACATGGTCGATTTTGAACGGTCACACGGTAACATTTTTACATGACTAAATGTACCAGAATAAAATAAACAGCCACACTTGATCCGACTTGTATGACCATTTCGTAAAATATATGTCACACATTTGTGTATATATGTGACCAGAGGGTAACTGGTAAATATTTTTCGAAATTTTAGTCACTTTTAATTCGGGACGTGTGACAGATACAAATCAGCTCGAAACATTAGTCACACTATATATATATATATATATATATATATATATATATATATATATATATATATATATATATATATATATATATATATATATACATATGTGACAAATATATGTCACACAATTGAAAAGTGTGACCAAAATAGATATATGGTCACATGAGGTAATTGTGTATGTGGCTAAATTATATAGTCAAGCTTGCACACATAATTTAAACGTGACTGCTATTCTTTGCTGAATATTTAGCCACATAGAGTTTGAAATGTGTGACAACTGAAAAGTAAGTTTGAAACGTTAGTCACGATATGCATTTAATAGTGACAAATATATGTCACACACTTGACGAGTGTGACCAAATGTCATATATGGTCACACTAAACCATAGAAACATGATTAAGTGTAACGAAAATTCGATACATATGGTCACGTAAGTTAATATGTGTGTCTAAAGTTTAGTGTGTGTTTGCTTGCCAAATCCTAATGTGTATAGTCACACTTAATTGAAGCACGATCATGTGATTATAGACTTTACAATAGTCACATCATATCACAAATGTGTATCTAAATGATGTTTATGGCCACATTATAAGGGTATTATATGTGACCAATACATTCAAAATAGTCACATTGTGAAATATTCATGTGACTATTATTTATAGCAAAGTGTGAAGTCATGAGTTATCATTAACCTTGATATTAGTCACATTGAGTTTTTGTGTGACTAAATCATAGTAATATTTTGTCACACATTACTTAAGCGTAGTCACAATTCGATAAATATGGTCACACATTTCTGATAACTTATGTAATTTGATATTCACTTAATTGAGTTCAGTCTATTAGTCATGACTGCACATTGACTACTTTTTTAACCACTGTTTTTTCAACAAAGTGCTTGAAATTGAGAATCTTTCATACCAAACACTGTTTTTTTTCAACTCTGCACTATATAAAGGCATAACCATATACATGAAAACTGCATATACAAGACAACTGTAACAAAAATATACAGGGTGTTTACTACTGCTAGTACATAGTTAATACTGCTAGTACACAGTTTATGCTGCCTGAAGTTATAGTTTTGTATAATCTGGAATCCTTTAAAAGAGTATTCGCAAGTCCGAACTAAACAATTAACACAACAACAACAACAACAACATAAATCATTTAAAAGAGTATTTGCAGCAAAACAAAAGCTTAAATAGGTTCTGCAGACAAAAATAAATCCCTAAACAGAGTGTTACAGCTTGAGAATGACACGTGCTTCACTTTGATTTTCGTATAACAATACCTTCACAGTCGGTTCGATAGTAGGCATCTTTTGCTTGTGGATTTATTCGCGGCAATATGTTATCATTTTGCTCGTGAATGACTGTACTAAATTCCTCATCGACATCGTTATACGTATCTTTGTAATTCTTGGTAGGTGTTTTAAAGATAATAGACAATTTTTTATCTTCCTGGTCTTTCACATAAAACACTTGTCGTGCTTGTGAGGCTAATATGAACGGATCATTCTTGTGGCCTAAATTATTCAGGTCTACCAATGTATAACCAAGAGTATCGCGTTTAAGCCTACCATTTTTTGAATTAACCCAATCATATTTGAAAAGAGGAATTTTCCTGAAACGGTAATCTAGTACCCATATCTCTTGTAAAATCCCATAATAAAATGCTTTTCTTGTGGTTGCAACTTCTTTGGATATGTGAAGATCTGCTGTCTCAACACTAACCCCACTGTTCTGCTAAACTATGCCATCATTACTTTTCGTACGAAATGTATACCCATTGATGTTATATGCCTCGTATTTCACTACGTCGGCGCGTGGTCCAAATGATATCCACCTCACAGTTTCTGATACACAATAAAATGCTTTTCTTGTGGTTGCAACTTCTTTGGATATGTGAAGGTCTGCTGCCTCAACACTAACCCCACCGTTCTGGTAAACTATGCCATCATTACTTTTCGTACGAAATGTATACCCATTGTATGGGCAGCCACATAATGTACCAAGTGCAGGGTAATCATTTATCGTTCATAACACAGTGGCACGTAATTTAAACTTTTCTTTTGTACAAGCATCATATGTATCAACCCCATCCTCGAATAAGGTATGCAGATCATTAACTAAAGGTTCTAAAAATACACCGATATCATTTCCCGGGTATCCCGATATCAATACCGAAAGCATGATAAACTTTCTTTTCATACACAACTATGGAGGAAGGTTGTATATGATAGATAAAACTGGCCATACACTGTGATGCCTAGTTCCTGAGTTAACGTCAACCCAATCAGCCGATATTCCTAGCCGTAGATTTCTCAGATCTTCAGCAAAGTGGGGGAATTTTTCATCAATGGTACGCCATGCCTGTGAATCTACAGGGTGACGTAAAACACCATCTGTTACCCTCCTTGTTGCGTGCCATCTTAGATCTTCTGAAATACTCTCTAACTTAAAGAGTCCTTGCAGTCTTGTATAATTGGAAAGTACTACATGACCTTTGCCAGAATATTTTCATACACTTTACGTGTCTTATTATCCACCTTCCATCTTGATATCCCACAAGTTGGACAAACAATCAACTCCTTATTAGTCTTCTAGTAAAGAATGCAGTTGTTGCTACATACATGTATCTTTTCGTATCCTAATCCCATCATTCTCATTAGTTTTTTGGCCTGATAAGTTTTTTCAACCATTTCGTTACCAGCAGGTAGCATTTTTTTTTTATCAATCCTAGTAATTCAGTAAAGAACTTATCAGAAGCTCTTACTTACCCTTCAAGTTGAGTAGTTTAACTATTGCGGAAAACTTTGTGAAGTCAGGACATCCTTTATAAAGTGGCTTCTCCGCATCTAATAATAGTTTTCGAAACTTGTCAAGGTCATCCTCATCAAAATTTTCTTTCGTAGCATTAACCATTTCTACTGTTGCTGGGCCATCTGTTGGAATTTCTGAATGTGACTCCATGTCGAAATCCTTGTCGTCAACAAACTCTGTTTCTGCATTATCAGTTATTTGGGCTGTTGTTGCTTGCTCATCCTTTTCTCCATATTTATCCCATTTTTTGTATCTAAGATTAATCCCGTTAGAGAATAAATGGTACTCCACGTCATCCACTGTTTGCTCTATTTTGTTTAAACATGTGGTACACGGACATGGCATCTTAAGCTGTCGTATATTAACTCGTAGATCGATGTTCTTCATCTTCTGCAAGTTGTGTAGTGCATACTTAATAAACGCTGCTACTCCATCAATATATTGTTTGTTGGTCCTACTAGTTGTCATCCAAGACTTGTCCATATTATTATTGTTGAGCTCAAATGATAACGTATATATATCCTACAAGTTACAAGTTAAACCAATATAAGCATATATGAAGCTTTAGATTGATGAAGTTCCAATGTCAAGTCACAAGTGTCTAGCTAATTAATAAGCTAGGTTTACAATAAGAATTGCAACAACACAATGGAATGAATGTATTGGGCATCAATCTAATTAAGCTTCAAATGTCAAATATGAAAACGTGTATTAAGAAAAATGTGTAAATTACAACATGTTATCTTTATTGTGTTGTTGGTTAATTAAACGATTCGGCCAAAAACACGATAAGTTAACATTACCAAAGAAACAAGAAACCAACAAATCCATAACAAATAAAATTGACAATGAAAATGAATAATAAGTAAAAATTCCAACATAATGAATTCCTAATTCAAAAAAGTACCTAATTTAGATGTAAATGAACCTCCCTCCATTGTTGATGGCTGGACCGACAAGTGATATGATGGATGGTGACTGGTGAATGGTGGTTGTGATGTGACTGGTGATTGGTGATTAGTAATTGGTGATTGGTGGCTGTGAGTGGTGATTGGTGAGAAATGTGAGAAACGTGGGTGCAGATGGAAATGGGTAGAGGGAGAATTCAAAATTAGGTGAAAAAAATATAGAGGGCTTTTCAAAAATTTTGGGGAGGACATACCAAAAAAGGAGCCACAGGTATCGAACCTGTGACCTCCACTTCAAAACACCAAAAACTCAACCATCTCCGCCCTTGGGTCTTTTACGCATATAAGTTATTTTATATTCCTCTTATAGACTATTTTTTCATTTTGTTACAAAATCTAAACAACTAAACTATAGAAACTGACTAGGATGGAATTAGGAAGGGTGTTTGTTTAGTGGAAATGTAGCCAATAAGGGATATTTCTCCATGGTTGCCTAGATGTTAGCATGTAGTTGCTAAGTCTTGAAGAATGGTGGATATTGAATCAGCTAGTTTCGTGAATGATTGTGTAGAATGTATCTGTTATATTGTATCAGTCAAATGAGTGTGTTCAATTTGACTGCTTGTATAATCTTTGTAAGTTGTTGTTTCCTTAATTAATAAAATTCACCATTTCAGGAAGGAAAAAAAAGTGTAGAAACTAATATGGGCATTCCCAAGATCAGATACAAAGAAGAACATACAATCCAAACCTCTACAGCAGTTGTAATCTCACAAAAGGTGAATTATATTACTTACCAAAAGTTTTTTTACAACATTAACAATTGCTGATATGGGCATTCCCAAGATCAGATACAAAGAAGAACATACAATCCAAACCTCTACAGCACTAGAAACTTCAGCAGTAGAAACTTGATCTTGTTGTACCACCTTAGCCATTTCTTCAACATTACTAGTAGCATCAGTTTCTCCTAAAAGTGGGGTGAAAGTTTTATATGCAAAATCCTCCGACTTTCATTACTTTACTTTCACTTTACTTCCTAAATAAAACTTGAGAACATAACAAAAACTACTTTTATTTTCTTTCCCTCTTTTTACTCAACTTGAGAACATAGTGTAACTTTTTTGTCACTTTTTGCTGACTTCCTTTTTGATGCAGACTGGCTTGAACCTTCGCAACATCTTCTGGCCAATCATGATCCATTGGGACGAGCATTTTCCAGGGATGAATGATTATAATTCTTGACAGAACTATAAATACATTAGTCACCAACGAAGACTAGCCACAATGGAACATGATTGACTTGAAGAAATCTAAAAATTTTGTAGTACAGTTGTGTAATGTTATCACAACCTGAGTACTAACTAAACAAGCTACTTAAACAGAAATAATTTAATTAACTTACAAACATATCCATACATCAATTTCAAGCACCCCTTAATAATCCATCCCAAACACTCTATAACATCTATATCATACAATAAGAATCAAGCAACCCTTAATAATCCATCCGAACCACACAAAAAATCATAACCTAATCAACTTAAAAATCTTACTAGCATACAATTAAAAAACTAATACATTAATGACTTGATAAACACTCAAATGGATGTCTGTATTGATGATAAAACAATCAAGCTCTTATATAGAGCGTTTATTTTTATTATTTATTGCTTGATTTCATTTTTGTTACTTCATTTTGAAACCCCTAAATTCGCTGAAGATACCTATTTCACCAATATGTGTTTCTTATGTGTGTAATATTTCAGAGTGTGAGATATAAGGTAACTCAACTGCTTATAAATACAGTATATTTAAAATAAAAACACAAGATTATGACTTAATTAAAAACCTAAATCATATTTATTACTATTAAAAATTAAGGAGGGTGATTAAATGTACCAGTTCCTTCAAAACAACAACCAAAAACATAACAAGGAACCACCAAACCCAACCAAAAAGACCCTACTTAAACAACCATTCAACTGGAGCTCTGATCATAATAGTCCATATAGGCAATGGCTTCCTCCTTCTTGGATACCAGAGCACAAAAGTCAACCAAAATGGCCGAAAGGGACTCCAGCAAACGGCGCTCCATCACTTGAACCACTCGAAGGGACTCATAACCATCATCAGCAGCTTCTTCTTCATCAAAGTTAAGATCTAAAACCTCAGCCATTCTCTCGGTGCGCTTATCAACACTTATACGCAGCTCATCATGCTTCTCACCCAAACACCGGATCATTACTTCATTTAGAGGAATTTCTTGACTGAAGAGGAACTTGAGACATTTGTGAAGTTTATCAGACCCACACAAATCTTTCAGTTCATCAAGATTAGGAGATCCAGACATGTTTTTAGATGATGATTTGATAATGGTTAAGTAAGAAATTGTGTTTTTTGATAATGATTTGTGTGGCTAGTGATGAAACTAGAAACAGTAATTAATTAATAATCTACTCCAAACATATGTGGCTGTGTAAACTAAATCATTGTAAAAAGTAATTACACAGTACTAATTCAAAGTATTGAGTCTTCCCATGCAGTCTGTTCATATTCTCATGCAAATCAATCAAATCACTATTTAAGTTTTTAATAAGTAAGTGTTAATTAATGTATAATTTAGTCCAAATTATGACACTCTAGTAATTAAAGGTAATTTGTGCTTTATTTGATACAACATACAAATTCAAAATATATATAACATGTTAAAAAGTTTCTGATATATGAATAACTATATTTTAAATGATCACTACATTTAATACTTATGATAAAGATGACTAAAAAAAGATGGTGGTTGTGATAATGGTGGTGGCTGGTGGTGATGGTGGTTGCTGGTGGTGGTGGTGGTGGTTGGTGGTGGTGGTGGTGATGGCTGGTGGTGGTAGTGGCTGATGGTGGTTATGGTGGCTGGTGGTGGTGGTGGTGGTTGGTGGTGGTAGTGGTGGTGGTGGTGGTGGTGGCTGGTGGTGGTGGGGGTGGTTGCTGGTGGTGGTGGTGATGGTGGTGGTGGCTGGTGGTGGTAGTGGTGGTGGTGGTGGTGGCCGGTGGTGGTATTGGCTGATAGAGGTGGTGGTGGTGGTGGTGGTTGCTGGTGGTGGTGGTGGTGGCTGGTGGTGGTAGTGGTGGTGGTGGTGATGGTTGCTGGTAGTGGTGGTGGTGATGGCGGTGGTGGCTGGTGGCTGGTGGTGGTGGCTGGTGGCGGGTGGTGGTAGTGGTGGTAGTGGTGGTTGGTGGTGGTGTTGGTGGTTGCTGGTGGTGGTGGTGATGGTAGTGGTGGCTAGTAGTGGTAGTAGTGGTGGTGGTGGCTAGTGGTGGTAGTGGCTGGTGGTGGTGGTAGTTGCTGGTGGTGGTGGTGGTGGTGGCAGGTGGTGGTAGTGGTGGTGGTGGTGGCTGGTGGTGGTGGTGGTGGTTGCTGGTGGTGGTGATGGTGGTGGTGGCTAGTGGTGGTGGTGGTAGTGGCTGGTGGTGGTGGTGGTGGCTGGTGGTGGTTGCTGCTAGTGGTGGTGGCTGGTGGTTGTGCTGGTGATGGTGGTGGTAGTGGTGGTTGTGGCTAGTTGTGGTAGTGGCTGATGGTGGTGGTAGTGGCTGGTGGTAGCTGGTGGTTGTGGTGGTGGTGTTGGTGATGCTAGTGGTGGTGGTGGTTGGTGATGCTGGTGGTGGTGGTGGTGTTGGTGATGCTGGTGGTGGTGGTGGTGATGCTGGTGGTGGTGGTGGCTGGTGGTGGTTGCTGGTAGTGATGGTAGTAGTTGTGGCTGGTGGTGGTAGCTGGTGGTGGTGGTGGTGGCTGGTGATGGTAGTGGTGGTGATGGTGGTGGTGGTGGTGGTTGCAGGTGGTGGTGGTGGTGATGGTAGTGGTGGCTGGTGGTGGTAGTGGTGGTGGTGGTAGTGGTTGATGGTGGTGGTGGTGGCTGGTGGTGGTTGCTGGTGGTGGTGGTGGCTGGTTGTGGTTGTGGTGGTGGCTGGTGGTGGTAGTAGTGGTGGTGGTGGTTGTTGTGGCTGGTGGTGGTAGTGGCTGATGGTGGTGGTGGTGGCTGTTGGTGGTGGTGGCGGTTGCTGTTGGTGGTGGTGGCTGGTGGTTGTGGTGGTGGTGGTGGTAGTGTTGGTGTTGCTGGTGGTGGTGGTGGTTGGTGTTGCTGCTGCTGGTGGTGGTGGTGGTGGTGTTGGTGATGCTGGTGATGGTGGTGGTGGTGATGGTGATGCTGGTGGTGGTGGTGGCTGGTGATGGTGGTGGCTGGTGGTGGTGGTAGTGGTTGTGGCTGGTGGTGGTAGCTGGTGGTGGTGGTGGTGGTGGCTGGTTGTGGTTGTGGTGGTGGCTGGTGGTGGTGGCTGGTGGTTGTTGCTGCTGCTAGTGGTAACTCGTGTAATGTGCTAAATTGGTTAAATGGGTCGACCCACTAACACGTTTAACCCATTTAAATGGGTCAGGTTCAAGTTGGGGTTTTCTGACCCGCTAACCTGACAACCCGACCCGAATTGCCACCCTTACCCCCAACCAAGCACCCCCTTAGCTAACTCGAAATTTGTAACTAGTTTGTTGCGACTTGATATTGAATCGCGTTGAACAAAATAAAATAAAGAAATAAAAACAATTGTTGAATTAAAAGTTGTAAACGAACTGAACGTTCAGTGAACAATGATCATGAACCGTTCGGCAAAAGTTCGTTTACGTTCACTTATTTATTAAGTGAACATCACGGTAACCCGACCCTTGTGCGTTTTCGTCTGTTTTAGTCTTTTCCATCCGTTTTCATCCGTTTTTACCTATTTTTGTTTGTTATTACACGTTTTTTAATTATGACCCAACTACACGATTTACACGTTTAGTCCGTTTTCATCCGTTTTTACCCATTTTTGTTTGTTTTTACACGTTTTTTATGTGCTATGACCCGAATAAAAATTTAACCGGTTTAATTAAACTCAACTAATCCAACAACCCGATTTACACGTTTAGTCCGTTTTCATCCGTTTTTAGCCATTTTTGTTTGTATTTATAGTTTTTTGTGTTTAATCACCCGAATAAAAATATAACCGATTTAATGAAACAGAACTAATCCAACAACACGATTTACACGTTTAGTCCTCTGTTTCCATCCGTTTTTACCCATTTTTGTTTCTTTTTACACGTTTTTTATGTGTTATGACCCGAATAAAAATATAACCGATTTAATTAAACCCAACTAATCCAACAACCCGATTTACACGTTTAGTCCGTTTTCATCGATTTCCATCCGTTTTGTTTGTTTTTACAGGTTTTTGTGTTTAATCACCCGAATAAAAATATAACCGATTTAATAAAACCGAACTACTCCAACAACACGATTTACACGTTTAGTCCTCCGTTTCCATCCGTTTTACCCATTTTTGTTTGTTTTTACACGTTTTTTATCTGTTATGACCCGAATAAAAATATAACCGATTTAATTAAACCCAACTAATCCAACAACCCAATAACCGAACCGATCAATACTGCTAATTTATAGTCATAGTTTAAAGGAAGGAGGACTTAGTTTGCCGTTTCTAACAAAATTTTTGTTAGAAACTTTTTAAGTATTTCTTTTATTACTTTGACCTTAAATATTTTTATTTGTGTTGTATAATATTTGATGAAAATTATACTATTGAAAATACATTTAAAACACAATTCATCCATCTAAAAGTATTATATAACACAAGATAGAAAACTTAAGGTAAAAGTTGTAAAAGAAAGACTTAAAAGGTAAAACAAGAACAATATTGGGACTTAGTATTTATCATCATCTATGATTACTGTTTACTCTCCTCGGTTTTCTGAAGAAGCTTCCTGACTCAATAGTACTCATGATCTTGGAGAAAAGAAAAGTAGTTTATGTTCATAAGCGAAATTTTTTGAAAATAATTTAGAAGAATTTGGAGCCAAAATTTTGATCCAAAATTTTTAAATCACCTAATTATATGGCATTTAACATAAATAAGAATCCATATTCGTGAAAATACCCTGTTTTGTCTCCTAATTAAACTAAACACTGCAACCAAAACACAAAAATCAAATCTTCAATCACCATTACTCTCCAAGCCAGAACCATTTTCTTGTACACATTGTTGCTCAAGAGTCGTCATGGAAATGATTGAAAACGTTGATACTGATATTTTGCTTCAAGATAATGAAGTTGGTGTTAACACAATACAGTATGAGGACGAAACATATTCTTCATCTGATGAAGAAAATGACAACCAATTAAATCAAAAACTATCTAATATGGGCATAACTAGGCTAGCTAAGTTTCGCCTTCAATATGGCCATCCCGGTCAAATAAAGCACAAGTAACCATCGATGCGTTGAATAGGGTTGCAGGGTTAAACAGAGCACTGTTTGCGAGTTTTTTAGGAGATGTGGTTCGTGAGCACATAGGTTTGAAGGTTCTATCCTGGAAGAAGGTGAATAAAGAATCAAGAAAAAAATTATGGGATGAAATCACAGTACATATATACTAATTTTTAACCCAGTATTACATATATAAGTTTAATTTATCAATTATCTGCAACTAATTAAAAACATTGTGTTAATCTTTGCAGCGATATTTTGATGTTGACGTGACATTCAAAAAGGTGCTAATGAATCGTCTTGGTCAACTGCTAAGGAATTACAGAATGAAAGTCAGGGAAAAATACATATTGCCCAACCTAGATACACCTGAGAAAATGAATGAACGGCCGGAAAAGTATAGTACAATTATTACACAAGAACAATGTGTTGAGTTTGTAACCTACACGACCACCAATGAATACAAGGTTTTAATTAGTCATATTTATTTAAGTCTATATGTCATTTCATAATTTTTAGTTTGCAGCATTACCACATCTAAATGCCTTATGATTTTGTGTTTTTAGGAGAAATCAGATAAAGCTAAACTATCGCGTTTCAAAAATATTTATCAGCATAAAATGGGACGAGGTGGATATTTTTATGTTAAAGAGAAAATGGTAAGGTTATACATACTATTTGTTTTACTAATTGATCAAACTCGATTATCTTGGTTTAACTTTACATATGTGTGTATGCACTTGATGTCCATTAGATCGAACAAAAAAAAAAGAAATTGAAGCAGATGATGAACCCCCGCGTAGTGTATTGTGGATCAAAGGAAGGCAAAACAAATACGGAGAATCTCCAGATGCTGAGATTAGTTCGGTGGCTGATAAACTTGTAAATTTGACTGCAAATTCTATTATTATGCTTATATACCAGCAACATTAACTTTGTGCTAGCCGTACTAACTTATATACTAGCAGTACTAACTTTTAATACCAACAATTCCCATATTTGTTTTATAGAAAGAAGCTGATGAAAAGATCAAGGAAGGAACCTTGGATGTTGATGATGGCACTGATGCCATGACAATTGTGTTTGGTAAGAAAAAGGGAGGTTATGCAAGAGGAGTGGGAAATGGAGTTACATATAAGAGGTATTTTAATCTTCCTCGAACTAGAAAAGAAACTGATGAAAGAATTGAGTTACTTCAAACTCATCTTGATAATGAGAGAAGCGAGCGTAAAAAAAAAGATCTACTGCTAAAGAAACTGTCCACCGAGATGACAGAAAAAGATGACCAGGTCAAGAAATTGTCTGCAGAGATGGCAGATACAAAGGGAATGTTTGCTAAACTGCTGAGTCTGTTGAGTTCACAAGGGATGCAATTGGATATGGCATCTCAATTTTCATTAGACTCAGATGTAAGCCATTTTTTATGTTGTTAACAATTTAATTTTCTAATGCTAACACCAATGTATTTCTTAATTTAATTTAATTATATTGCAGGTGACGACTCCAATGGCCATTAATAATATAGATATCAGCGCTAATGATCATCAGGTGGTCGACAGAACTCAGTCCAGTGTTGGTGTACGTGCACGTGATAAAGATGTGATAATTCAGAAGAAGCCTAATGGGATTGAAACTTTGGAACCGATAATGGAAACAATGGTAAGGAGTAAAACATCCCCCTTTGATTTTTTTAATTTGGCCTACATGACTAATGTACCGTGTTTTATATATACATACAGGAATGTGTTAAAAATGTTAAGAAAACACCAAAGACACAACAAAACGGGTCTGCTGATTCCCAATCGCAAGGAGATGCATCTCCAACAAAAGAACTACCAAAAGTATGTATTTCAACATGTTTCTTGTTATTTTTTTTAAATAATGTACCGTGTTTTATACTACGTATATACGTATAGGAACCAGTTATAAATGTCGGACCTAAGAAAACGAGTAAGTCACGACGAAACGGGTCTCTAGCTTCCCTATCGCAGGATAATGTGTCTCCAACAACACAAGCACAAGTATGTATTTCAACATGTTTCATGTTATTCTTAATTTTGTTTAAATAATTTCTGATATATACATATGCAAAAATTCTTTTTTTTAGACAATCAATTGCAAACTGTGGCACATAAAGAAAGCAAATATTGTTGCTTTGGGTCGCCTACACAACATTTCAGGAAAACAAATGCTACATAACCAACCACTCCCAAATGATTCCTACAGAGTCTCAATTGATAAATCGTTAGTGGATGCAGCATGCATACCGGACGTAGGGAATAATGGGTTAAAAACAGTTAGGGAAGGCGTAGGTTATTTCTTTGCATGGCCAAAGGAGCAACTTATTCTTGCTGATCATGAGGAGGTACATACATGTGTTTTTTCAACCTATATATATATATATATATATATATATATATATATATATATATATATATATATATATATATATATAATTTTTCATATTAAATTCAATGTTTGATACAAGCGTCTTTTATATATATATATATATATATATATATATATATATATATATATATATATATATATATATATATATATATATATATATATATATATATAATTCTTCATATTAAATTCAATGTTTGATACAAGCGTCTTTTGTTTACTACAGGTTACACCACCAACTACGAAACCAAAAGTTAGTGAAAACATTCCTGGACCAAAATTACAACCGAAGCGCAAAAATTATGTCTCTAGTGCGGAAGTGCAAAAGCAAGCTAAGGCGGGTCCGGGAAAGATTCAAAAGGTTTTAACTTTTAGTAGTTGGGAATTTCATTATATGCGACATTAAAATTCTATATATATTTTGTTCATTTATATACATTCAAGTTTTATTGAATTTGAAATTGATTCTTGTTTTTAATTCTGTTTTATTTATATACTAGCAGTAGTAACTCTGATCTAGCAGTACTAACTTAGTACTAGCAATACTAACATCACTGGTCACTCTTTTCTTTAATTCGATGTGTGACTAAATATTACCAAATGCCACACAAATTAAAAATTCATGTGACCATTGGATGAACATTAGTCACACAGAACACACATGTCTGCACTTTAAACATCATATGGTCACAATTATTAATACTTTTGGCCACTGTTTGCTTAATTGTATGTGACTAAATACCAAAAAAAAAAAATATGCGTTGTGTGACTAAATATTACAAAACGCCACACAAACATAAAATTCATGTGGCCATTGGATTATCAATAGTCACACAAAATACACATTTCTTCATTTTAAACAGCATATGGTCACACTTATTAACTATTTTGGCCACTGTTTGCTTAATTGTATGTGACTAAATAACCAAAAAAACATGGTTTGTGTGACTAAATATTACAAAAAGCCACGCAAACATAAACTTCATGTGGTCATTGGATGATCAATAGTCACACAAAATACACATTTCTTCATTTTAAACAGCATATGGTCACACTTATTAACTCTTTTGGCCACTGTTTACTTAATTGTATATGACTAAATATCCTATCGCAGGATAATGTGTCTCCAACAACACAAGCACAAGTATGTATTTCAACATGTTTCTTGTTATTCTTAATTATGTTTAAATAATTTCTGATATATACATATGCAAAAATTCTTTTTTTTAGACAATCAATTGCAAACTGTGGAATATAAAGAAAGCAAATATTGTTGCTTTGGGTCGCCTACACAACATTTCAGGAAAACAAATGCTACATAACCAACCACTCCCAAATGATTGCTACAGAGTCTCAATTGATAAATAGTTAATGGATGCAGCATGCATACCGGACGTAGGGAATAATGGGTTAAAAACAGTTAGGGAAGGCGTAGGTTATTTCTTTGCATGGCCAAAGGATCAAGTTATTCTTGCTGTTCATGAGGAGGTACATACATGTGTTTTTTCAACCAATATATATATATATATATATATATATATATATATATATATATATATATATATATATATATATATATAATTTTACATATTAAATTCAATGTTTGATACAAGCGTCGTTATATATATATATATATATATATATATATATATATATATATATATATATATATATATATATATATATATATATATACTAGCCGAGTACCCGCGCCTAGCGGCGGCGGTGTCTAGTTTTCGACATAATTTCAGCGGTGAATAATTTCCTTTCGAAAAACTAAAGTTGTAGCATTATGGAGTTCTTCGTTGCAAAGAACTGTATATTGTAATAATAATTTAGTCAAAGTATCGTATTTAATACTGAGTATTCTAGGCATTGCTTTTTGTAACAATATGGTTGTTTTAATCTATGTGTGTTATGTCTTTTTTCTTGGTATATTGTATGTGCCCCTTTTTCATAATCAGTTTTATCGTTTCAATTTTATCTTCTTAGCCCCCAATTAGGTTAGCTTGGAATTGCACCCATCAAATTTTCTACTATGAATGTTGTGCAGTTCCATTCAAATATTATTGCGTCAGCCCAGAGTTGATATATTTTTACTTTATTATTAAATGTTTTGTATTCAAATAATACTATTTTGTCAACTAAAACTCTATATTACTACTATTTTATGTACAACTTTGATATGTTTTTGTGTGAGTTTTTCTTTTTTTGGTTTAGAGGTATTGGTAATTTGCCAACACATAATGGCGAGACCAAATACATTAAATTCCAAATAAACTATTCAAGCATGTCATGTGGCACCGTTGCAAGCATGTTCAATCGCAGTCAATTCAAGCATGTCTCGTCTTCATAACTTAACCTTATTTAGTCTCCAAAGGCGTTCATTAAAATTTTTGTGATCTACTCTAGCGAATGCTTGTACTTAATAAAAAATTTGTGATCCATCTATGCATACAATAACAACTCTCAAGGAAGTTACCAAACACCATTTTTCAAATCAAATGTTTGCTTCAAGTTGTGAGTGTCCTTGTATATATGTATGGTTTAAAAATAAGTATTTTTTTATTGTATCACTATTGTTGTGTTGAATCTTTATGGTGCACTTGGTTTAAACAAAGGAATGGGAAAGGGAAATGCAAAGGGTATATTAAGGAATATAATGAAAGTAGTTCATTGCATTGATATAGCTTGGTTAAAAATATTATTTGAAGATAGCATAAATTTAGGAGTGGGGTCATAGACTCATAGGTAAAAAAATATGAAAGTGGGTTATCAATTTTTAATACACCCAATTTAGTGAGTAATAGACTATTACCAACTTTCAAGGAATGGAGCATTGCATTATAAGAAACGAAGCACACTTTTCATTATAATTACCTTTCCTTACCATCTAATACCCTCAACCAAGCACCCCCTTAGTCTATACTCTCCAATCTCCATACATTGGTCCAATGGTTATATTATTAGTTGATCCAAGCATTCATCTTCTCAATCTTTTGCACTTTCAAAATTTTCATATTTTCATGAAACTTTTTTAAGCTAGCAATAAAGTGCATGTAGACTTTTTACCACTATCATAAGCAAATCGTTTTTATTCTTGTACTTCTTTCCACATCTATATTATGAAAGATCATTTTCAATCTTGTGCGTTTCTATGTATTTTGAATATAAAGTCACGAAGTGGTCCTTCTCATTTTGGCCTTAAGTTGCATGCGTCTGTCAAAAAGCCACCCTATCCCTATGCACGCTCTTTTGAGACAGTGTCAAATTTACTATTCCTTTACCCATATGCCAAATAAGTTTTTGGTGTTTTGAAATTTTCAAAAATTCAAATACATAAAATTTCAAATCTGCTACGGAGTACTGTATGGAGTAGTTTATTTTCCTTCTTTTTTAGAATATTATATTGTCTTTCCCATTTCTAAAATTGATGCCTTGGAATTCAATTTCTTTTTTTTGTATAAAGAGCTACAATCACTGACATCCTTACCTTTTTCATTTACTCTAGTCAACATCTACATCTAAGATGCTTCAATGTTCAAATACCAACATAGTTTGGCTCAAATTTTTTCATAAGCGGAAGTTGAATATTCTATTGGATAAACATTTGTGCACTAAAATAACTAATCACTTGTAACTTCTTGTTTCACCATATTGATCCACTATGCTATTGAAATTAGCAAATCCTAATTTGAACTGTTAACACTCCTACCAAGAAAAATGAAACAAAGTTTTTGAAAGTTCACCTGTAACCAATAAAAATGGAACAAAGTGCCTAAACCTTTTTTCTTTTCTTTTTCTTAACAAATCCTTATAAACTCAAACATGTTTTTCTTTTACGTGTATCAGCGACTCTAACATAACGACACCAAATAGTAATCATCGGCAAAAAAATTCAGAAACATACCACCACATATAACGAAGCCATTAAATTTACTAACAACCAGCAAAACACAACCAAAACCACTAAACCACCACCGATTTCAACAAAGATCAACACCAATAGGATTTGAATGCAACAAAACGTCAAAATAAACCAAAACCATGATGTACAACTAAAACCATAGCTCGTAGTTTTTGGCGGTGAGGCATTAATATAACTTCCACGACACTATCAACTACTGACACTTAGAAACAATTTTAACGGTGAGGCACATAATTTTTATAAACAATAAGAGGTAATATTACCATGGCTGCAAAAATGTAGGTTGCTAAGTGGAGAAGACCTCGCACTCAATGACTCAGCGATCCTTTGATCTTGCCTAGCCAAGAAACTAATATTCGTATTTTGTTTTACCAGACCATCATAATCACCGATTTCAAATTTCACCTCTTTAACAACATAACAACCTTAATGTCAATCAACAAAGAAAGACCATACCAAGAAAAATTAGAAACCTGTAGATCTAAAATAACTCATAACAACAATTTCAATAACACAATGAACCAATCTAATCAACGAAAACAAATCAAGTAATAAAACAAAAATAACCAATGTTAGAAAACAAAGATAGCCTCAAATATCATCATTGGCCTTAATAGATATAACAGATGCATCATACTCTTTTTACACAAAAGGAAACCAAACCCTTTAAATCTAATAAACACACACCAGATCTATGAAAACTTAAAGAAAAAAACTTACTGTCTAACACCATCCTCACCGCTAATAGATCTACCACAAACCGCCACCGCCAATACCACAATCGAAACCACCACATAAGCCATACAAAACCAAAATCACCAATAGACAACCAAAACCACATAACAGAACCTGACCGGTGGTGGGAGTGGTGCCGTCAGTTAGCAGGTGTTGAAGAAAGAAAAAACATGGTGATAGTGGCGCCATCAGTATAGAGAGGTGAGGGTCTTGGTGGTGGCGCCATTAGAACTACCTGAAACCGTTTCCAAAATAAAATCAGCCACATTAAACACAAACAAACAGCCGAAAACACCACCGAAACTACCGCACCACCAACCAAAAACGTCAAGTTATGGTAGTGAGGCAATTTCGGTAAATACATGCTTTGCAATAACAAAATTACCAGCAAAATAATTTATGAAAAACAAAAACCATTCACCTTCACAATAACGCATTCGGAAAAAGTGGCAACAAACTCCAACGGTGGTTACAACAGATCTACATGTATGCCAACAATTTAAACAACAAATTGGTCAACAAATCAGTAACAAAGTTATTAAAAAAAACCAACAAATTATAACAAAATTTACAACAAATGAAAACGAATTAACGAAGTTACAACAAAAGGACTTACACATCAAACTTTTAAACAAAAGAAATAATAAATTCCAGCGGCAGCGCAAGATTCCGGCGAGGCAGATCTGAAAAAAATGTCAAAAAATTTATATATATATATATATATATATATATATATATATATATACACACTATATATAGATCTATAAAAAATAAAAAGAAACTCAAAACAACCTTAAAAACTTGAAGAATCTGGTGGTGTGGAGGTTTGGGTGGTGATGATTTTGGGCGTTGGTGGTGCGATGGCTGGTGGTAGGTGGGATTTATGTGGTGATGGAAGTGTTTTTATTGGAGGTTTGAGGGAAACTGGTGAAAGTGTGAGTTATTTTATGTGTGTATTTTTATGGTGGGGTTTATGTATTTGTTGGTTAGACTTTATTTTGGATTGGATGTTGGTTTGGGTATGTGTAAATTTTGGTTTGGAGGTTGGATCGGAAGTCTGATAGGATTGGTATTAGGTTAGGAATATTGGTGTTATATATATATATATATATATATATATATGGGAAAATGTTAGCTACAATTAATTGTAGCTAGTTGGCTACAATTCCTTTGAAAAAACTTTTAATAATGTACAGTTCAGTCCCTGCAGTTAGACCCTGACACATATTTTCCCCCTGTCCCCACCTTTTTTTTCAAATGAAATGTAGCCAATTGGCTACATTGTGTTGTAGCTATGTTTTCCCCTATATATATATATATATATATATATATATATATATATATATATATATATATATATATATATTAAATTCAATGTTTGATATAAGCGTCTTTTGTTTACTACAGGTTACACTGCCAACTACGAAACCAAAAGTTAGTAAAAACATTTCTGGACCAAAATTACAACTGAAGCGCAAAAATTATGTCTCTAGTGCAGAAGTGCAAAAGCAAGCTAAGGCGGGTCCGGGAAAGATTCAAAAGGTTTTAACTTTTAGTAGTTGGGAATTTCATTATATGCGACATTAAAATTCTATATATATTTTGTTCATTTATATATACATTCAAGTTTTATTGAATTTGAAATTGCTTTTTGTTTTTAATTATGTTTTATTTATATACTAGCAGTAGTAACTCTGACCTAGCAGTACTAACTTAGTACTAGCAATACTAACATCACTGGTCACTCTTTTCTTTAATTCGATGTGTGACTAAATATTACCAAATGCCACACAAATTAAAAATTCATGTAACCATTGGATGAACATTAGTCACACAGAACACACATGTCTGCACTTTAAACATCATATGGTCACAATTATTAACACTTTTTGCCACTGTTTGTTTAATTGTATGTGACTAAATACCCAAAAAAAAACATGCGTTGTGTGACTAAATATTACAAAATGCTACACAAATATAAAATTCATGTGGCCATTGGATTATCAATAGTCACACAAAATACACATTTCTTCATTTTAAACAACATATGGTCACACTTATTAACTATTTTGGCCACTGTTTGCTTAATTGTATGTGACTAAATACCAAAAAAAACATGGTTTGTGTGACTAAATATTACAAAAGGCCACGCAAACATAAACTTCATGTGGCCATTGGATGATCAATAGTCACACAAAATACACATTTCTTCATTTTAAACAGCATATGGTCACACTTATTAACGCTTTTGGCTAGTGTTTGCTTAATTGTATATGACTAAATACCCAAAAGAAGCATGGTTTGTGTGACTAAATATTACAAAAGGCCACGCAAACATAAACTTCATGTGGCCATTGGATGATCAATAGTCACACAAAATACACATTTCTTCATTTTAAACAGTATATGGTCACACTTATTAACACTTTTGGCCACTGTTTGCTTAATCGTATGTGACTAAATACCCAAAAGAAACATGCTTTATGTGACTAAATATTACAAAAGGCCACGCAAACATAAGCTTCATATGGCCATTGGATGATCAATAGTCACACAAAATACACATTTCTTCACTTATGGTCACACTTATTAACACTTTTGGGCACTGTTTGCTTAATGGTATGTGACTAAATACCCAAAACAAACATGCTTTGTGTGACTAAGTATTACAAAAGGCCATGCAAACATAAACTTCATGTGACCATTGGATGATCAATAGTCACACAAAATACACATTTCTTCACTTTAAACAGCATATGGTCACACTTATTCACAATTTTGGCCACTTTGTGTTAAATTGTATGTGACTAACTCCAAAAAAAATAACACCCATTGTGTGACTAAATCATCACAAACGTCACATTTATTGTATATTCATGTGGCCATTATCTATAATCACACAAAATACACATTTACTTGAATATATCATCTCAAATGTCACATATATTATATATTTATGTGGCCAAAGGACGAACAATAGTTACTCTCAAAAAACATTCGTGTGACTATAAGGTGTTTACGGTCACTGATAATGACTAATCGAACAAAACTTGTGCCTAATTTGTCACACATATTCGGGGTTTTGGTCACTCTTTTTCGATGGAAAAGGCCACGAACTCAACAATGTGACCATATGCCACCTACGGTGGCGGGACCTATGGTGACACATAACGAAAAAAGTGTGTTACTATATGCATATCGTCAAACATTTTTTGCGTGACCAATACAACTTTTTGTACCAGTGAATGCAGAACCTACAATTAACAATCCGTCAATTATAACCACATAAAACAATAGTTTATCAAGAAATCTAGAATACATCTAGAGAGAATGGTACCACAAGGCTTAAGCATGTAATAGATAATAATCATGATTATACGAAGAAAAAAATAATAATCAAAATCTTTGAACTATATACTCAATATTACCTGTGCTAAGAAAATCCGATGTAGTAGTAGTACATGTAGAATACTTTTGATGTGGGGCTTTGTGACTTGAAAGTTTCTTCATGGGAGGGTGACCCAATTTACTGGACATTACATAAAATACACACATTAATAAATAATTAAATATTATAGAAGCATGAAATGATATTGTATAGAAAAAAAGTTATACGAAAAAAACCTTTGTGCCTTGTCAAAACTAACTATGCCAGTTCTAAGTTGTTTTACTTTTCCCACATTGCCAACAGATCGTACTGATGAAAATAACCTACCACTTCTGCCTTGTCTACATAAAAAGCAAAACAATTTCTGTAATGAACATTCTGGTCATTACTTGCCCCTTATTTCATAAACAATTCATCTGCTCCCTTTCAGAATCCGATTCACCAACTTTCTCCCAAATTATCTCATTACAATTAACCTGTATCAATGAGAATCAACTTTAGTTTTGCAGCCATAAAAAATGCAGCAGCCATGCCTAACACCGCTTTAATATACATATTGCACCAGTCCCAAACCCCCTGAAACTCTAGTTTTGCAGAATATCCAAACACACCAGAAAAAAAACAGCATCCATACCCAAACACCCAATTGAAACTACAGTTTGCATCAGACTGAACACCCCTTAAAACCTGGAAAAAATGATAGGAACCAGAATCCATGTAAATGAACCAGAATCAAACACACACACACACACACACACACACACTTTATATGAAAAGAAAATAATACTTATGATTTTGTCACTTGCTACTATCTCAACAAGCAAGTTTCGCTGAAGTTGAGATAAATTTGCCACCTGTTTAGATATCCTATGACCATTGTCTCCAAACAGTATTTGGCAATTTCTATCATACCCTATCTCTCATGCTTTAAACTTTATATCATGTAATCAGTTTCAAGAGGCACATCAAACAGCTTCTTAATTTGTTTCTCCTTCAAGGTTAGAATACTCGACATAATTATGATAATTAATAAATAAAATATAGACAAAGGACATGGCATACTCAATATGCTCCTGATACCTCAGACTTTAAGCTATTTTTGTTGCTCCAAATGGAACTTTGAGGCCCGTCTAATTTAGTATCCATAGTTTATTTTTTTGCTACAATGTATAGACATTAAAAATTAGAAAAAATTGGAAAACCCACAGCCCACATCGGAATAACTAAGGAACCTAGTGAGGGTGATACCCCTATAAATATAATCACGTTATATAATTTAGAGACGTACGTATAACCCTAAAATCATTCTCATACACCACCATGGAATCGTCTTCTCAGGTATGTTTTATAAAGTTAGGGTTTTTATTTTGGTTTCGTAAGTTTATTGTTATTTGTTATGATATTGCTTTGTTAGGTATGTTGATGAATTAAGGTTAGTTAAGTTGAAGATGTTGAAGTACATGCAACTCGATGATATACAAATTTTTACTGTGAATAGCAAACTGCCATAAAGTTATTGTTGTAACTAAAAGTTGACTGTACGTAATACTGAATTTATGTGAGGGTTAAGCGGGTGTTTGGATGAGTTTATTTTATGTGCTTATTACTTATTGAGATTTCAAGAAGCTGTAAGACTACTTTTTCTAGCTTATGATTATATTGAGCTTATGGCTTATATAAGCTAAAAACTCAGGTTGCATGGGCTTTACAAAATTTTAATAAGCCATAAGCCTATAAGCTCGTCCAATGATCCAAACACCTCCTTTAGTATAACCGGATAGATTTTTGTGTTTCTTTAGGGTTAAGTGTTTTTTTAATGATGTTTGGCTAGAGGTGGTTGTGATAATAGATGTGTGTACATTTTGCATCAGTTACATAAGTTGCTCAAATTGACAAATTAACAAATAGTTGGCGGGCATGATTCATTAACCTTCATATGGAGTCAAGGTTGATTTCAAAACTCAATCCAATAATAAAAATCCATAAATACATACAAAATCAATTCTTCATAAAAAATCAAACATCCAGTAACCTAATTTTGTTTCAATCCTAACAAAAAGTAAAAATAAAAATTACCTTAAACTGAATATGGTTGATTTGTGATGATGTGTTGTTTCTGCAATTGTATGATCGAGTTGTGAAGTAGAAACGACCAATCAGAATTGAAATCATATATTTGAAAAACGGAATTGAAATCAAAATTATTAATGATTTGTCAGTTATTTATGGCAGTGTGTGTTTGATTTTGGCAGAGGATTTAAAAGTTTCCTTAGTTCCAGGGGTTTTTGTTTTGAATTTGCTCCACCGAATTGCATTTGAACTTTATCCCCTTATTTTTCTCCAGAATTTGTTTAAAAGAAAATTTGAAATCTTACTAAAAGTAGTGATGTTTCCACGTGTAGTTTTTTTTAGAATTTTGAGAGAGTTTTGTGCCTATAAAATAGCAATCACACTTGTTCTATATATATATATATATATATATATATATATATATATATATATATATATATATATATATATATATATATACTAGTCTCAAAGCCTGCCCAATGGGTGGGCAGGACTTGTAATTTACATTTTAATTTAGTCATGTACATATATAGTGATCTTTTACGGTTATTGTTTACGTTAAATATTGTAATATATATATATATATATATATATATATATATATATATATATATATATATATATATATATATATATATATATATATATATATATATATTGGTGTTGTTTAGTATCAATTGTTGTAGAATAAATATTGTATACAATTTAATTACGTGGTACATGTTTATGTAATTCGTTGTATGTTTAAAATAATTGTTTATTAGACATATCATATGATTTTAACTCAAAGCCTACTTCAATCCTCATAAGTGGATGTAGAAATGGGTGGAAACAATGTTTATGAGACACACCAAAACCATATGCCCAGCGATTAAAATGGTACACAAATGTTCGTATTTCGCATTTGGCCATCAGAAAAAGATAGCTAAAGGATAATCATCAATTCTAACGATTTATTAACATTAATATCTCCTCGAACCTGCTTTTGCTAGTAGAGCTCGGGATCAAGTGCTGATAGCTCATCAATAAAGCTATAGCGGCCTAGCAGTTTTTGTACAAAAACATGGGAGAAGGAATAATCTAGTAATATTCCTTCATAAAGCGCTTTGCCAACAACTCTTCCAAGAAACTCAATCATCTGTATGCCATTGTCTGCAAGTCTTGCAGCTGAATTTTGAATTAGAAGTCTGTCTGAGGTTGAGGTCTGTGTGAATAGTCCATAGCTAAAAAAAATACAGTGATTAGCAAAAGTTTGATACTCTAAAAGTCAGAAATTGATGCAAAGTTTGATACTCTAAAATGGCAGGTCCAACCATTTCACCAGCCATTCTTCGATTTACTTTGTCCATGCTGATAACTTCTCTAAACATCTCAACTCTACCAAGCAAACAATCGCTCTTAGTGACATAACTAATAAGAGCGTGAATAGTATAGCTTGATACTGTATCAAGGAACACAATAAAGGAAATCAACAAGTAGGAATGGGAAGAAAAAAAACTGCAACTCTGTATGTGACACACTCTCTAAGAATATTGGTGTCCACAAAAATTAATTCGTCAATTTCTTGATTGCCATATTAGGCGCCAATAATGAACAATGTATATTCTTCAAAAATAAAATGATCAAGAGGGTTATCTGGTGCAACACCATCTACAAAAAGTGGCAAGAAGCAAGTGAAAAATCATGAGTGAGATATTTACTATCACATTCGGTAGCATCTTCTCCCTTTGCAGCGACACACCTAATATGGGAAATAATCATGAGAGATATTTACGATAACAAAAAACAAACAACAATGAATCTTTTATTAGGGTGTTGAGATTGGTGCAGGTTAAAAAGCTCAGCGATGGTACACAACGTATCTGGTAAAGAAGTGTCTACTTTCATTTGTTGTTGGAAAACGATAATCTTTAGGTGATGTCTCGAGTTGTTATTCAAATAAAGCAACATAAACTTTATGCTCAATTCATTAATAATCTAGCAAAACATGCATCATACTCCGTAGTAAATTATGCACTCCGTTTTAATTTTGGGTTTTTTTCTCTTCTTCAGTCGTTTCCTCACTTTTTTAGTAGCAGCTGGTGGCGCTTCAGTCACATCAGTTGGAGCAACATTTTATTTTGCAGCGGGAGCACCAAAACCATCACTGCTATCTGATACGTGGGAATCGCACCAGGCTTTACCTCTCAAGGGATCTTGAGAAGCTTACAACCCCCACCAGGCAGTGTACCTGATCGTTGTAGTATAGTATAGTGACAAGTACCGGGGGATTGATCGTTCAGCTAGGAATAGTGTTGCTAGGATTAGAAAACCTAAATACTAGTTCTAGAGATGAGGGATGATTCTTTTTGTATTTTTATATTTTTTAGAAAACAAATTAAAATCTCGGGTTTTGAAGGATTTGGGGCGGAATTAGTTGCTAGTCAACTAACCCAATACTAAGATGCAATCAAAATAAAATACTAAAAATGAAAATAAACTATATTAAACTAAAGTTGTGAGCAATAAGTGGGAGAAATGTGTTTACTTAGATTTCACTACTCCCTAGATATCTTTTACACGTTAATTACTTGTTATAGTTGCGTGGATGACGGATTGTATTCCTTAATACCATTCATGGGGTGGCGTACTTACTTCCCCAATCCTATGAGTGCCTACTTCACTCCTATGTCGAGCCTGCAAGAAGCTCCTAACATGGGATCATTAGAATTTACTCATGCATTAAATACAACCAATAAAACCTAGTACACATCGGTTCATGTTTCCTAAGACGTTCAAGCATGTTACCATTTGGAGATCTGCCAGTTTTCTTAAGCCTAACATTGAAATCATTCATCCAATACAACCATAAACAAGTAATCAACACATAATCAACATCTAGGTTTCATTAGATCTAAGCAAACACAAGATAGATCTAGCCTAGCATGGTGGAATCAAGACAAGCACAAGATATAGACAACCAACACATAGACATATTGATTGAATTAAGAAAAGACTTATCTTAATAACACATGTAAGGATTCAAGGGTTGAAAACCCTTGAAAAGCTGTAAAATTCGTATATGGTTCGGCCTTAGGGTTTCTCCAAACTTGTTCCTCTCTAATGAATGAAAATTAGAAAACTATATATAGATATTAGAGGTTGACGGCGTCAAGAACAAACGGGTGACGCCGTCATCTCGCCGCCAAAATAATCCTCGGACTGCCTTGATCTACATCTGACGTCGTCATGTTGTCCATTTTTGCAGGCCGTCACACTTTTAACTCTTGACGCTCTACTTGTGACGCCTTCATTTCTGTACTGGGTCGTCATGGTATTTACTCTTGACGCCGTCAGGAAAGTACTCTTGTCGCCGTCACACACTGTTTCCAGCATGGAAAATTAAGTCTTTGGCGTTTTCTTCACTTTTATGCTCCAAAAATGTCCGAATTGCTTTCTTTTCCAGATTTCACTCCCAAAGTACCTAAAATCACAAAAGGAACGATTTAGGGCAATATTTGATCATATAAATTCAATTCCAGGCTTAAATGACCCCCTAAAAACGGATCATTTTTCGCCTCATCATATACCCTTACACTTGAGATTTGCTTGTCCTCAAGCAAATGCGCTTTTATTCTAGTCAAAATACAAGTTAGGGGTCATTTAACACTAATATAAAAGTAATTACAACAAATAATCGTTCCACTAAAGACCAAAGACAAGCACGGAGGTCATATACTAGCACCTTACAAATAGTGTTTAGATACTCACATCTCTCGGGTGTAATAAAGTATAAATTACAATATAGAAACGGAAGATATATCTCACTACCTGTCATAGCAAAATAGATTACCATAGGCTTGGGAAAGGATCAAACCTCCACCACATGGCGTAAGCACCTAGGATAAACTATTAAAGTGGTCTTTTAAAAGGGTTGTAACGTTAGGTGTACGGATATGAAATACACGGTTTTGTTGGATATAGGCAGTCTTTACTGGTGGCGAGTTAACAATCTTGATCAATTACATGTAGAATGTGGCGTTGCTAAGCCAAGACTAGACTCGACTTAAGCTAATAAATGAAAAATAACCAAAAACATAAAATGAACATAGAATAAAAAGGGATGGTAGTCCGTATGTTTTTCTCTTTTTTTTTTTTTCTATTTTTTTTCTTTTATTTTTTTTTTCGATTTTTTTTTTACATACACTCTTACCCTACCATCCAAAATAATACATCATAGGGAATGAACATTTCCCTTACACTTGAATTTTTACATACTTTACAATAAACTAATCTAATGACTCGAATTAAGAAAATCAAAACACTTGGAGTACTTTTAAGATTATCGTACATATGGGGGTAATAAATGATGTTCTTCCCCATTACTCCATAAAATAAGTACTTTACCCATGAGTCCCAATCGTCCCAAAACAATATGTACAAGGATATGACTCGACTTAGGAACCATGTAATCAATTAGATAGTTAACTTAGGATTTAACAAATAACAATAATGCACTAAAGATGAGTGCATACACGGAAGGCTAAGGCGATTTGGGTGTACATTTAAGTGGGGTGTAACAAATTCTTCCTTTAAGTAAAATGCTTAAAGTTAGAAACGAAAAGATAGGCTCGGAGGGGTGTACTAGGGGTTTCGTGTACTAAAAATGAGTACAACGCTAAGGGTGTGGGAAAAATTAGTTGACTTTACTAGCCAAGTAATATGACTTAAATAGTCAAGTAATTATAATACGGGTTTAACACAAGGGTAATCCTAATGCCTCTTATCATGTAGTAAATCCTACTACACGAATGTAGTCTCACTAGCGGTCTCGGGATGCATCACTAACGCAAGTTCTAGAATCTAAATGCTACCGGTACACTCATAAGCACTAATAGTAAATGCTTTTCCTATCAAATCTAAAGGCGAACCTCACATATTTGGGTGGAAATTTTTTCTGAAAGTACGCTTATGTGCTAGTCATACAATCTCCTATCCATGAGACGCTTGCTATGGCTAAAGTTTCACTCCTAAATGTTGTAAAAAATTTTAAATTTGGTGCTAAAATTGCACTAACAAGTATTTCTCATAGTTTTATTACACATCTACCATTAAACAAACAAACTCAAGCGAAAGTGTATTTGTAAGGTATCATCATTTTACCCTCCCCTTACACTTAGGATGAACATTGTCCCCAATGTTTAAGTAAAGAATGTAAAAGTGAAATAAGTAAAAAGAATGAAATCAAATACTCCCCTGATTCGCTCGGTATGGATAATAAGGTGGCCAGGTTAAATCTTCCTCCAAGAAAATGAACTATCAAAGCTTCCCTTCCAGAAAAATAAATCATCTTCTTGTCATACATAACCTGTAAATCCTGAGAAAACAGACAAAGCAACATCGCATAAAATCGGCGGCAATCTACATAAGTTACTAAATCCTAGAAAACAAAATAAGATATAATGCTTGTGGAATGAAGTTTGCAGATTTCCTGGAGATTATAAAACTTAATAATTCAACAAAAACTTTAAGAATCCGTTAGAAAAACAAAACTGGTAAAATTTCCAGATTTTTACACGTGACGCCGTCAAGAGCAAGCTCATGACGCCGTCAGAAGTGACCTGCAGAAATTCTTGTGTTACGTTTCCGGAAAATTTCTAGAAAAACTTGGTCCTACTTCCTGGAAAATCCTGCAAAACTTCATTATGACTCAATACAAGCATTTGACTCGAACAAATACGAATATACATGTTCACTTAATATTGTGGAGAATCATGATCGGTTTGTTTCTTAAAAACATATTTGGGGTTTCCCCTTACACTTATCTTTTGCAAAAATACCGTTGGGTGAAGTTAAGACTAGGCCAAACAACAAAGTAAAGTATTTCCACTTTTTAGTTTAGAAACATGATCTACCAACAATAAAAATAAAGCATGCATACGGAAGCAAATAACAAACAAACAAAATAAAATCACACAAAGCATGGGTTGCCTCCCAAGAAGCGCTTTTCTTTATTTACGAGTCTTGTAGCTAGACTCAAAGTCATGGGTTACTACGTGACTTCATCGTTGGTTTCACTCTCTAGGTCGTCTTCTAAGCCAGTTTTGTATTTCGGACCTAGTTGCAAGCATTCTTTATAGAAACCAAGCATCCTATTTTTCACATACTCTACTCCTCTACGTCTATCCTCATCATTCCTATAATAAGCCGCTTGCTTGTGTTCCTTCTCTATATTAGAGAGAAGGCGGTATTGCTCAATTTTGTAAGGCATTTGGTAGGTAATCTCATCATTCTCTTCCTTGAATCTAACTATCCCTAAAGTCGGATCATAACTCATCCTAGTGGTCTCAACAAATGGTTTTCCGAATATTATTTGGCTTAGGCAATCATCTATCACCGGACGAGTGTCTTCCACTATCATAAAATCGATCTCATAAGTGAAATTACCTATAATCACATGCAATCCCTTCACTCTTCCTACAAAATTACTTATCAAATTCCTATTGGGCATCATCCTAAAATCAAGTTGTTTCTTCATCACCCAATTGTAATAAGTCCTAGTCATGATGTTTACAGGAGATCTAGGATCGATGTAAGCTTTCCATATATGCATATGCCTGATATTGCATGGTATGTTAGTGTTAGAGGGGTCTCCCATTTTGATAAGGGGTGTGCCAAGGATATATGGTCTCTCGGGACAATCGAATAAATCCTTATGGTATTCCCATTCTTCCTTGGTGGGCAACTTATCAAAGTGCTTTTCTATGGTTTCTACTTCCTCTAACTCCTTTCCCTTATTAACCTCAACTTCCCTACTTTCATCCCTAGTTTCGGTTTCTACTCCAACTTCATCCTTGTCACTTTCTTCTATCTCCTTATCTATTGGCTTAATGGTGACAACATTGACAAAGTGAACATGTTTCGATGATGAGGGATCTTTAATTTGGATTCCGTTATTGGTGTCCCTAGTGTCCTTCCTAGGTGTGGTTAACGCTTGGTTGTTGAGGGCTTTCAACAAGTTGTCTATCTTGTTGGTCATCTCCGTTTGTTGTTGGTTGAATTCGGTTTCAAACCTAGCTATGCGAGCTTCTTGAGATGCCATGAACTTAGACATCAATCCTTCAAGATTGTTGGTACTACCATAGTTGTTAGAAGGATTGTTGTTGAAAGTACGGTTGAAGGGTGGACCGTTTGGTTGGTAACGATTAGGTGGATTGGAAGAAATGGCTTGATTTTGTCTCCACCTAAGGTTTGGGTGATTTTTCCAAGAGGGGTTGTAGGAATCACCGTAAGGGTTTGGCTCGGGTTTGAAAGTGTACCATTTATCTCCCGCTTCGTCAGTACACGAGGATGCGTAGTCCGCAAAAGCTGTTCCGGGGAGTTCCACACAATCACGAGTGTCATGGGGACCACTACATAATTCGCATGAAGAAGTGATTTTGTTCACTTGGATTGAAGGCTTAGGAGCTTCGTAAGATTTCATGAGAAACTTGACTTGGTCCTCAAGCTCCATGATCCTACGGTCGGGAGTGCTAGAGTTGTTCGAAGGCAAAGATATTGCCTTGACCGTTTTGTTCAAATCACGGGGATCATTCCAACTTTCATTGTCATAGAGAGCAAGATCTTCTATGAGTTCCCATGATTGTTCCGCACTTAGATCAAGTAGCTTACCACCGGCCGATTGGTCAATGGCTCGCCTCGTGGAGAGATCGATATGGTCATAAAAGATTTGGACTTGGAGCCAAAGATCTATGCCATGATGAGGGACTTTTTGGAGTAAGTCATTGAAACGAGTCCATGCTTCATAAAGAGATTCATTTTGACGTTGTTGGAACATCAAGATGTCATTTCTAAGCTTAGTAGTTCTCCCCGGTGGGAAAAATTGAGCAAGAAAACGAGTGGTTAGATCATCCCATGTGATGATGGATCCCGCGGGTAAACGTTCAAGCCATTGACTAGCTTGATCACGTAGAGAGAATTAGAATAGGCGTAATCGGGTTGTCTCTCTAGTTGCAACATCTAGGTCTATGGAATCTACGATTTTAAGGAAGTCCTTAAGATGTTGATTTGGATCTTCGAAACGAAGGCCATGGAATGCACATCCGCTTTGCACCAACCGGATGGTGTCGGATCGCAAGGGTGTCACATTGGCTCCGGTGATCTCAATGGTGTTTCGGTAGCCTTGGTGGCTAGGTCGGGAATACTCTCCTAAGGTTCGGGGCCTAAGAGGTTCTAGTGGTGGGTTTTGTTGTGGTGGAATGACGGGTTCAAAGATGTTCCCATCGTCCATGATGTTGAGTGGTGAAAAGTTACGAACAAAAACACAAAGAAATAAGTTAGACTAAAGAGAACCTAAAAATAAAAATAAAATCTTACTAGAAAGGAATCTAGCAAGTAGACCTAATAAAAAGAGATTATAACCTAGACAATAACTATTCCCCGGGCTGCGGCGCAAAAAACTTGATACGTGGGAATCGCACCAGGCTTTACCTCTCAAGGGATCTTGAGAAGCTTACAACCCCCACCAGGCAGTGTACTTGATCGTTGTAGTATAGTATAGTGACAAGTACCGGGGGATTGATCGTTCAGCTAGGAATAGTGTCGCTAGGATTAGAAAACCTAAATACTAGTTCTAGAGATGAGGGATGATTCTTTTTGTATTTTTATATTTTTTAGAAAGCAAATTAAAATCTCTGGTTTTGAAGGATTTAGGGCGGAATTAGTTGCTAGTCAACTAACCCAATACTAAGATGCAATCAAAATAAAATACTAAAAATGAAAATAAACTATATTAAACTAAGGTTGTGAGCAATAAGTGGGAGAAATGTGTTTACTTAGATTTCACTACTCCCTAGATATGTTTTACACGTTAATTACTTGTTATAGTTGCGTGGATGACGGATTGTATTCCTTAATACCATTCATGGGGTGGCGTACTTACTTCCCCAATCCTATGAGTGCATACTTCACTCATATGTCGAGCCTGCAAGAAACTCCTAAAATGGGATCATTAGAATTTACTCATGCATTAAATACAACCAATAAAACCTAGTACACATCGGTTCATGTTTCCTAAGACGTTCAAGCATGTTACCATTTGGAGATCTGCCAGTTTTCTTAAGCCTAACATTGAAATCATTCATCCAATACAACCATAAACAAGTAATCAACACATAATCAACATCTAGGTTTCAATAGATCTAAGCAAACACAAGATAGATCTAGCCTAGCATGGTGGAATCAAGACAAGCACAAGATATAGACAACCAACACATAGACATATTGATTGAATTAAGAAAAGACTTATCTTAATAACACATGTAAGGATTCAAGGGTTGAAAACCCTTGAAAAGTTATAAAATTCGTATATGGTTCGGCCTTAGGGTTTCTCCAAACTTGTTCCTCTCTAATGAATGAAAATTAGAAAACTATATATAGATATTAGAGGCTAACGGCGTCAAGAACAAACGGGTGACGCCGTCATCTCGCCGCCAAAATAATCCTCGAACTGCCTTGATCTACATCTGACGCCGTCATGTTGTCCATTTTTGCAGGCCGTCACACTTTTAACTCTTGACGCTCTACTTGTGACGCCTTCATTTCTGTACTGGGTCGTCATGGTATTTACTCTTGACGCCGTCAGGAAAGTACGCTTGACGCCGTCACACACTGTTTCCAGCATGGAAAATTAAGTCTTTGGCGTTTTCTTCACTTTTATGCTCCAAAAACGTCCGAATTGTTTCCTTTTCCAGATTTCACTCCCAAAGTACCTAAAATCACAAAAGAAACGATTTAGGGCAATATTTGATCAAATAAATTCAATTCCGAGCTTAAATGACCCCCTAAAAACGGATCATTTTTCGCCTCATCACTATCTACAAGTTCAGGGATACCTCACTGATTGCAGCAGGGGTTTCGGTAAACTCAAATTTAGGTTCAGTGATATGTGGCTCTGAAGCAGCGTCAACAACAGCCTTTTCTGTGTACATGGGTTTAATAGTTACAACCTGTTTCTCTTCAAGATCTGTAACCAAATGCAATCATGGCAAAATTTATTTCATCTTTTGAGTGTCAAGCAAATAAATGAAAAAATTTATGAAATGACAAACATGACTGATTTTATACAGCTTTTTCTTGGGATCTAAATTTAATACTTATATGTACTATTAGGTTCAGATCCTATACTCTCTATAATACGGATCCTAGAAGGCTTGAATAAAGATAGTCTCTCGTTGAATAAAGATAGTTTCTCGTTAATGTAATTGATTAAGAAAATTAAAATGTGTGACTTAGAGATAAAGACCTCGATATTGTTTGCCTATTCAGTTCCTTTACAAGTTGGCTCATAGAGCAAAATACCTGTAATCAAACATTTTCGTGACAATCAAAACAAAAAAGTACTTTAAAATACTTTCAAGAAGGCTATCTCTTTAAAATCTAACTAAGGTAGATTTTTTCATCGATACCTTACTGAATTGACAAGTTCAGCAGCATCTCCCATAACCACATTCACGACACCTTGTGATTTTAAGTGAACATAAATGAATTTAAACATTGTGCAATAGATGATATAGTGGTGCAAGTTTATAAGACATACTGGTGGGATTTCGGATTGAAGGGCGAGCTTAGCAGTGGCCAAGGCGGTCAATTGAGCCTCCTTTTAGCTCAATTCCAACCCCCCCCCCCCATCCCTAACTTTATCTTCTGTTCCATTTTCATCGTTGCTAGCAGACAACAATTTCTCATCATCAGCAAGTTGATTAAGATCCGGTATTAATACAACCTTCTTGCCTGATCACAGGTTTAAACTTTTACTTCCTACATCACCCTCATGTACACTCGATTCTTCAATGTTCCTCACACCCTCAGTCTCGTTCTTATCAGAATGGTCGGTATCCATATCAGTTCCATACCGTTTGATTCATCACTTTGAATCAGTCTTGTTTAGGCTTAGCTTGAAAATATATACTAACACCACAAATAACCCCTGATGTTGCAACTTCTTAGCCTGAGAACCAACAACAGCTGATCTATCATATCTTGACACAACTTCACACTACATGAGTAGCAAAAGCTGTATGTATCTCTGACCCTTAATCAATATACCCAACCTCTGCTCTCTATCACAACTTAACACAATCATCAGCTTATCGTAAAGCTGAGTCACCATGATTCACAACTTAACACAATCATCATCTACCTGAGTAGCAAAAGATGTAATTTACCCCGTTCATTACACCAAGATTCACAACTTTCTCGCCTGATATAAAGCCCACATTTTCAGGTTCATAGCTCATTCCCTGATTCAAAACAAGCTTAACAACTACACCAGATAGCCATTTTTTCATCACTCCCTGATTACCCGCTATCAACCTAATTTTATCAGACCTACTCACAATCTTAACCACATCACTTTGAGCCCGATTCTTTTGCAGGGACAGTGTTGAGTTTTAGTACCACAACTATCTCATTACCATTATCATCTGAGTTACAACACACTATCCACTTATATCACAAACTTAATTACATCACCAACTCTGTTTCGATCACTCAGGCTGAGCCTGAGAACAAAATTAACACTCCCTGATAATCATTACTCCCAAACTCCCTGAGTCACAATTATCACGCTAAACGCATCATTGAATTGTTCGGGTGCACCTCTTCTAAAATAAGAATAATATTCACTCCGAGTATTCATGTCAACCAACTTGTCAGTGGTAACACAGAGATTCACAGCTATCTTAACGGAGGTGAGTGCATCCATAGCAAAGATTCTACATGACTTATAAATATTATTTGAAGGTATTAGTTAACGAATGCAAGTGTATTTTAATGTCCATATAAACTGTTACTCAAAATTTAAATGTGTTTACGAAGTTGAACAGTAGCTTGTTATATATTCAAAAGCCCAAATAGGATGCCTAGGAAGAATCCCTTTCAGTACTTAAAAGATGTAACAGTACAGGCGTGTAGATAATAAGATGAACCGTTTCAATCTTAAGCAGCTAACCAATGTAGTAAATAAACACTTAGCAATGTGAAATATGAAGAGTATTATGCACCTGATAAATCAACATAGATATGTACTTGTTTCTGAAGTATTTCTACATGATACCACATAGTAAAAATCGTAGCAGACATCGCCCAATATGCAGCAACCCGAATATTCCTCTTATTATCAACATCCAGTGTCCATATCAACGTAACATCAGCAATAATGAAATCCACATGCTGCTCCATTTTGTCAAGCATCTCCTCAAATGCAGCTTCCATATTATTTTGAGCAGCAACAAAGAATCCTATAGCATGCAATTTACGTAAATGTTATTGTATGGCAAAACACAATATAATTTATAATTATATCAATAATAAATGTTTGTGTTTATACAGTTAAAGTCAGTCAACCAATTAACAGATTCAGTAGTATGTCTAGAAATGTATGACGCCTATAATTCAACATTTAGAGCTTAGTTTATCTCGAGTCTACTATTGATCACAATAGTAAAGAAGTACTGTTAATGAATAACCTGAAGCGGTAGCAAAATCTCAAGAATGTGAAATCTCTGGAGTAGACAAAATGAAGATTCTGCAATTAAATGATGATTCGGACACCTGTACCAACAATTTTATAACCAATATAAAAATCGAACCTTTTATTGGGATCTTCGTCTGTAGGTAATACTCTAGGGACATTTTTCGAAGGGGGACCTTCAAAGTCCTAACCAAACCACAACAAAGAATGCATAAAATTACCATTTAAAACGCTCCTAATTTGACAATTTGCACAATAAGTATTTTAAAATTTTACCATCTTTGACGCTCTATGAACACCGTCCCTCCTAGCCCCTCTTTCCCCTACATATTAATCTGCATAAAGCATCAATAAAAAAGCTTCAGTAAGCCTATATTACTCGACAGTGACCACTAATTAGTACTACTGCGAAACATGATATCTCAACTTTTTAAACACAAATCATAATCACTCAATTTAATGGTTCAAGATTTCATACCTCCACACACACACACACACACACACACACACACACACAAAGTACCTTCAATTTCTAAACTCCTGTTATTGCAACGTCTCTATTGCCGATAAAGAGCTTCTGCATATATGAACTCATGACATAATAATCGCTGTTTGCACAGGCACGAGCCATGTTGTCTGTGAAATACCAATGTTTGGAGAACTGTGTGAAGAGGAGCTCGTTTCTGATAGCATAAGAATCAGGTTTAAATAAGACACGGATTATGAACAGCCAACATATTGTAAAGTAAAGCCAGAATCATTTGAAGTAAAATAAGATTGAGTATCACGTCTGTAATACCTGTGTGGTGACAGCATGTTGCATGACTACTTGTGGCATAATTATGTCCACCTGCAGGTAACTCGGCACTGCACCCGACATCATGTACCGGCCCAGGATGACACACCATTCCCGGCGCATCTGCAAACAATATGACGTTGGGAATATCATCATACCACTTTAACTGGTTGTCCAAAAAATGTCAATAAAGAAAATGAGAGGCGTAAATCAGATGGCATTTTCCTTACCAGCTGATGACATCTCACTTGGGAAGGTGCCTCTTCCGGCTGTTGGTAAAGCATCCGGTAGCGATGCCATTGGGGTGGCCACATCTTGGTATGTTTGTAAGGCTACAAGTTGTTGTGACACAGCTGTAAAAGAGCCAAAATCACGGGATTGTGACCAATGACATTGGAGACATAAATTAGAACGGCACCTGCTTTACCTGATAGCCAGACGTCGCAAAATATAGATGAAACAACCTGCATAAGTAGGATGAAATGGCAAATTCTTTTACATGTATGTCCATTATTGGGAATCACCCTTCTGCATTTCGTCGAACCTCCTCTTCCTACTTGCATATGCAGGCCTTGGGTTTAGGCCCAACACCTACACTTGGCTGAGAAGTAGATACCAAGTCAGCCTCACCTTCACGTTTCTGGCATACGTGCCTGCTCGGCCATTACTCCTTTGTAATATATACTCATAGATTTGGATGAGAATTTAGCTACAGGAAGGAAACGTAAATCGAATGAGATGCTAGCTTGTTCAAGTAATTACACAGCCACTGAACTGAAACAATTTTCTGTAAATGCTATTTGACACTAAATATCTATAATATATATTTCGGAAAATACTATATTGTTCAACCCAAAATTCCAACCCATACCAAAAACGCATGTTGTGCCCAGCCAGCCAATTATGTAATATATACTAACTACACATGGTTTCTGCTATTAACACTTTAAGTGCAAAACTCTAAAAGAGTTCGACTCCTCTGTGTGCATAGACACTGTAAATAACTAACTCTACTATGTCACATGGTATCTTAATATAAAAAGCAAAAACAAAGAGTTTTACTACCTTGGGTATGAATTGCCTTGTAAGGTGTAGGCCATGAGTATGTGAGAATAAGACCTGAAATCATACGTAGTTGAATTAAATATAAGTTATTTCACCATATTGGTGATATAATATCATATTAAGCCATTATACGTCAATCAAAAAATAAAAACCTTAAATCAATAAGAAGATGATTGGTATACCTTGAATTTGTTAATTAGAAGAATACCTTTGATTAAACAAATTGATCCATGTTGATGTTGTGTGCGTGTGTTAACTTACAAAACTGAACGATTGACGATCAAGATTTAGGGTTGTTGTTGTTGCCGTGATTATGGGCGAATATGTTGAATGAAAAGAAAACCGTGTTTGGCCTTTTCAATCCGGCTCTAAACATGGTATGGATATAATAAATCACCATTTGAATTTGGAAAGAATGTTTATGTCAGTATATTTATTTTGATTTGCATTGGTATATCACAACTTGTGACATGGTCTTATGGTTGAGGCTCTTGTAGTGGATGACAGCCCAAGGTTCGAATCATGTCGAGTTCATTTTTACACAAATTAAATCCGAATTTTTAAAAATACTACTGCCGCACAATTCTGCCTACATGGAATACTAATAACTTATAAAAATACAAAATAAATAATAAAATGCAAATAAAATAAAAAAATTTTAAAAATTGCTTATTTGGAATTAAATGGTCAAACGCCTCCTGTTATATACATATATATATATATATATATATATATATATATACATATATATATATATATATATATATATATATATATATATATATATATATATATATATATATATATATATTTTTGAACGGTTACTTTCTTTTAAGGGAAATCCATGTCCAATTTGAAACCCGATGGGGGGAAAACCTTCAACTTAAGCCGCCCGAAGGCACAACACTTAAATTGAAGTAAACCCTGCCTTCTCCAGATTCGAACCCTGGTGGGTTGAAACCTTCATTGAAGGACTTTGAAATCGTACCGACAGGGCAGTGGTCCACAAGTGAGGACTTCCCGGTTTGGTCACCCAAACCGGTACTACTCTCCACTAGGCACGCTTAACTGAATAAGACATGCCCAGTAGACCACAAGCCCATTGGTGCCTCCTGTTATATATATATATATATATATATATATATATATATATATATATATATATATATATATATATATATATATATATATATATAGGTTTGGGTTAAAATAAAAAGGGGATTAAAATAAAAAGTGTAGGAAGGAACCACATGCCGCCACCTGTCCCTCCAACCCCGCCCTTAAAGAGTATAACCACAGGGGTTTTTTTGTCATTTCCCATTACCCTTATAAACCTTTCATTCTCATTCTTCTGCAATCTATTCTTCGGTCTCTCTCTCTCTCTTTCTCTCATCCTCCCTCCCACATCCAAATCCACTTTCACCACCGTTCCCCACCTTCACCATCGTACCTTCACATCCATATTCACCATCGTTCCCCACCTTCACCATCGCAATACGAAGACTTCAACAGTTTCATCATTTGAAATTGAAAGTAAGTTTTTTTTAATTGTGTTTACAGTTACCATGACTAATTTTGGTTATGTCGATCTTCGATTGCATGTATATGAAGTTTATTAATCGGATTTTGAATATTTTTATTTGTTTTTTGTGTTGTTATTGATCTAATTATGTTATACTCAAAGTTTCATTCACACTATATCATGTTTCTATCTGAACTTGAATCAAAATTGAGAAAAAATTGATATAAAATGTGTTTTAAAAAGCTGCACACAAGGTGTTTGTTAAAATGTATCTATTGATATTTTATAACTGTGATGCACTGATTTTACACTGTGATGCATCATCTGTTATGTTATAATTGTTTTGGTCAAATTTTAGTGAAAAAAGCTTGTATGTGTAGTTGTATGTATAATATACGAGAATAGAAATGTTGATATAGTAGGTGTTTGTTTGTGGTTGCTATAGATTTTTGTTATTGTGCGAATATGTAAATATGAAGTAATAAAATGGATAGTTAGATGGTTGTTATAATATTTGGTGAATAGCGGATGTTTGGTACGTAGTTGTTTTAGATTCTGATATGCATTTGTAGTGTGCTTGTGAATAGGTTATCTTATGCCTTTGTTAGTTTTACGAACTTGAGATATTGTGACTTATAGACAGATGAATGGTTGCAACATTACCACTTCTTTTGCTTAGTTGGTTAGGAGTTACCAATGAAACCTATCGCAAGGCTGCTAGAGTGAATTACTAATTGCAAGTTTGTGATGCAGTTGATTTGAAACATTGATGCAGTAGGTGAATAAGCTATTAGTGTTTTGCGAATTTTAGTTCAGATGTAACTGATATAACATAGTGATGCAGCTGGTTTAATACATACATGCACTAACTATACGTATGTCTAAACTGTATATTATATAAGTTACATTCCCCTGGCTTTTATTTGAATTATAATAAAGGTGATGCAGCTACATTTTATGCTTTGATGCAGCTATTTTTTAATAAAGTAAATATACTAAATATCTTTATGTTCATTTTAAATAATTTACTGCTTTTATATTATTTTATTTAGTGTATTATGATGCAGTTGATATACATTCTGATGCAGTTAATATACATTTCAATTGCAAATCTAACCACCCTCTCAGATTCGATTGTAACCTCTCTGAGAATTGTCATTCGTGGTGAATTGTCGAGTTCACTTCTTCGGTCTCTATGTTATACTGTTTGATGAATGGAAGTATGTAAAGACATATAAAGTAATAACAAGTTGTCATATTTGTGTTTTATCTACATACCAATAGCTTAAAGTTTTATTATGGTTATCTTGGTCATGTTCATAGGTGACAATGCTTGCCGTCTAGGTGTATATCCTAAGAGATTATGTAGTTGTGAGGGGTGCATACTTGATACCAAGTTCCTAATTATAGTTATATCCCTATCTTCCATCAATGTTATCGAACTCCTTGAGCCTATATGAAATTTTCATCCGCTTAGCGTGTACTAAGAAAATTAAGAAGTCGTAAGAACAACACTATTTGTATATAAATTTGCTTCCTTTTTATGAGTTTCATTGTAAGTTCTCTCCGTAGGAGGAGATGAAACTTGATGATCTGTTTATCTGGAGGATGGAAAAGTCTCACAACTTGAGCATGTATTCATTTGAGGCAACAAAGTTAGGTATGAAATATTTTTTTGATATGAAATGTAGTCATTTGACTTGTAATTTACACCAAGTACTGACAATTCTTACAGGTTTATGATCATACCATACATGCTAAAGAATGCTCTTGCGTTTAAGCGATTAGAGGCTAGAATTAAGGTACACCCCCTAGTACTTACAGCTGATCCATGTTCTAATTTATAATATAGCATTTTTTTTCCATCACAATTTAATTTCCTGTAAATCACAAATGTTTTCTTTTAGTACATCACATTGTCTGAATGTACTGCATCACAGTTTTATATCGAGTGCATTACATTGTTAATATATCATGTTTATTTTTTAATTTTTTTTGTAGGTTATATTTTGTAAGTTTGAAATGAAGGTTCAATGTTGCTGTAATTGGTACGAGTTGTCTGGGCTTTTATGTCGTCACACATTCTATGTACGAGCTTTTTGAATCTACTGTTGATTGTTTGGTACACGACTTGTGGTGTATGTAGAGAGAAGGGAGGCCACAACTCCAGGACCTATAAACTGACATTTCCAGCATCCAAGCAACCCAAGCCACAAGATCCGCCAAAAAGAGCTGGGTTGAGAGAATCTACCCGCATATGAATATTCTTTTCTATATTTTTTCTTATTTAAAAAAATAAAAATAAAACACTAATTCAATTGTAAAGAAAGAAAGGTATATCATACAATTTTAATGGAAGATTATCTTAGTTACAGTATCTTTTGTGTTCATCATTTTATGTTATTGTTTAGTGCATCATTATGTAGTACATTTATAAATTGTGGCACACCGGTTATATACATTCTGATGCAGTAGATTTATACATATTGATGCAGCACATTTATAACATTGTGATACAGTATATTTCATACATTGTGATGCGGTGAATTTACATAATTGTGAAGCAATATTATTTATACATTGTGATGCAGAAGATTTTAATAATGTGATGCAGAAAATTTACATCATTATGATGCAATAAATTTATATAATTATGATGCAGTAGATTTATACATTGAGATGTAGTAAATCAAAAGTAATAGATATTATACATTGTGATGCGCTTATACACACATTGTGATGCACTACTTGTATACAATATGATGCACCAGTTGTAAACATTGTAACGCATCAGTATTATTTTCAGTGCAACACTATTTGATTTAGTGCATTTATATTCATTCAGATATCAAAAGTAATAAAATACATTATGATGCAGTAAAATTATAACATTGTGATGCAGTAAAATTATAACATTGTGATGCAGTAAATTTACATCTTTCTGATGCACCAGAATTTTACACTGTGATGCACTTGATATACACATTTTGATGCATCAATTGATACACTATATTGAACCAGTTCTATACAATATAATGCACTAGTATTTTCAGTGCAACGCTATTTGTAACTTAGTGTATCTATTTTCATTCAGATATCAGTAGTAATCAAAAGTACTTTGTACTAAACAAACACTAATCATTAAGGAGTAAAGTACTTAGCATTAAACAAGCAGTTATCAAAAGTATTACAAATAAAATCTCAAAACATTCAATATAACAAAAGTTGTTCACTAATTACTAAATTTTCAGTCACCCAGATTACACACTCATTAATCTTTGCCAACAACTTTTGATGTACTTTCACATTATCATCTATTACAATTTTAGAACTCTTTGGTTGATTCTTCATGTATGCTTCTGCTTCTTTAAATATTTTTGACTTTTTTTCGTTAATACCGAGAAAAATTATCTTTGCTAAGTACTTGGTGAGCAGAAGCTTTATTTGTTCTTCATCATTCCTACCTGTAACAAAAAAATCCATTATTAGACATCTACTGCATCAATGCATTAAACCAAGTGCATCATGCATACAAATACATGAGGCATTATGTGCCACAGATGAACAATTACTGCATCACTGCATCACACCAATTGCATCAACCAACTAACACAGACATACACACACACACGTTTCGACGCTTAAAAGACAATGTGCTTAACCTGATCTATCCTTATATGTCACATACAACTACATCACTACCTCACACCGACTGTATCAAACATTCAAACACAAACCCACAAACTTTTCGATGCGTATAACACTACGCACATAATCTAATATAGCCTTATATGTCACATACAAGCATATAGACACATTTTTTCACAAAACCAAACCTACGCCTAAGCTAATTTACCTCCATATGCTAGAACTAAACACATGTTGCATCTTATATCAAATTCAAGTGCATCGCAAAAGCAAGCAAGCATACAAACACATTTTTCCGCAATACCAAACTTGTGCCTAACCTAATTCACCATTATATGCTGAAACTAAACACCTACTGCATCTCAGATGAAATTCAAGTGCATCGCAACATCAAGCAAGCATATAGACACATTTTTCCGCATAACCAAACCTACGCCTAACCTGATTCATCATCATATGCTAAAACTAAGCACCTACTAAATCTTAGATCAAATTCAAGTGCATCGCAACATCAATCAATTAAGCATACAAACACATTTTTCCGCATAACCAAACCTACGCTTAGCCTAATTGAACGTCATATGCTGAAACTAAACACTTACTGCATCTTAGTTCAAATTCAAGTACATCGCATTATCAAACAAGCATACAAACACATTTTTTCTACATAACCAAACATAAGCCTAACCTATTTTATCGTCATATGCTAAAACTAAACACCTACTGCATCTCAGATGAAATTCAAGTGCATCGCAACATCAAGCAAGCATATAGACACATTTTTCCGCATAACCAAACCTACGCCTAACCTGATTCATCATCATATGCTAAAACTAAGCACCTACTTAATCTTAGATCAAATTCAAGTGCATCGCAACATCAAGCAATTAAGCATACAAACACATTTTTCCACATAACCAAACATACGCTTAGCCTAATTCTACGTCATATGCTGAAACTAAACACTTACTGCATCTCAGTTCAAATTCAAGTACATCGCATTATCAAACAAGCATACAAACACATTTTTTCTGCATAACCAAACATAAGCCTAACCTATTTCATCATCATATGCTAAAACTAAACACCTACTGCATCTCAGTTCAAATTCCGGTGCATCAGACATACAACCAAGCATGCAAACAAGTTTACACACATAAAATAACCTTTGTTAGTATATTTCATCCATAAATGCGACAACTAAATACCTACTGCATCTCAGTTCAAATTCTAGTGCATCAGATATACAAATAATTTTACATACATAAAAAACCTACACTTAGCCCATTTCATCCGTACATGCAAAAACTGAACATACATACTGCATCTCAGTTAAAATTTAGCGCATCACAGTTTCATTACAAGTGCATCAGAATGTAAAGTTAGTACACCACAGTTATAATGTCCCATTGAGACATTTTATCAAACACCTTGTATGCATCAATCATAAATATACATAAACACAAACTTTTGAACTGATTTGATAGCCTACTTCATCGTATTTAAAATACCGAACATAAATTGATGAAAAAACAAGATTTTAGTAAACCAAAACTAACAAAATGATGCACTAACAAAATTAGGCTTCATAAATTAACTTACAGAAGGGTTTACGATGCGGTAGATCTGTCTTCAACATCGCTAACACAAGATTTCTGATTTGTGATGTAGAAACGATTATGATTTGTGATAACATTTCGATGATTCCACGGTTTGATGCTGTATGATTTTGCAGAATTTAGTGTGTGAAATTATTGTATGAATTTAGTGTGTGAAATTGAGAGAGAAAGAGTGTGAAATTAGGGGAAAAATGAGAAGGAAACTGGTTTTGTGATGTTTGGGAACGACATCGTTTTGTAACGTAGGGAATATAGTGTATTTTCTATTGCTACATATTTGCCCTTCAAGTTTGCATTATTTACAATAGTGACACTCCGCGTTTTTGATCTTGCAAATCTAATCCAACGGTTGAGATCGCTTCCTACACTTTTTATTATAACACCCTTTTTATTATAACCCCACCCTATATATATATATATATATATATATATATATATATATATATATATATATATATATATATATATATATATATATATATATATATATATATAATTGCGTATATCATTTACAAGCATTAGTACACGCGCATCTTTTACATAAATTTTTTATTATTTTTACTTATTAATATTTTGTATATTTTTGTTAGACGAAAAAATAGACTTTGTTTAACTGACATATAATTGAGGTTTATGTGTTTTAAATTTTAACAATTGATATCACGGCATAATAACCATTGAAAAATGTTTTTCCAGATATCATTATTTAAACTTTAATTTAGAGATAAATTACATGTATCGCTAATATATAACTATCTTCATTTTATATGTTTTTAATTTGTCTGATTTATTGTTGATTACAAACCAATTTGGTGCTTTCAAGTTTCAATAATAAAGTGATGAGGTGAGTTATTTTATAAACTAATTTTTTGTTACAAACTGAGGGACAAATCCTCACCATTCATCTAGTTTGATCTAATGGTGGGGATTAACCTAAGATTTAATAAGACAACCTAAGTCCATGTTTTTTTTTTCTTGTCCTTTTTGTCGATCTTATTTATTCATTTTTTTTATTTTTTTTTTGCGTTTTTTTTTTACGTTTTTTTCGTTTTTCATGCATATTCGTCGGTTTTTTATGTTTTCGTTCGTTTTCATACATTTTCGTCCGTTTTCATACGTTTTCGTCTGTTTTCTTACATTTTCGCTCGTTTTCATACGTTTTCGTCTGTTTTCTTACTTTTTCACCCGTTTTCATACGTTTTGTCCATTTTAATACGTTTTCGTCCGTTTTTATACGTTTTCGTCCGTTTTCATCTGTTTTCGAATTTTTTTCATACGTTTTCGCCTGTTTTCGTCCGTTTTCATATATATATTCGTCCGTTTTCATCTGATTTTGAATTTTTTCATACGTTTTCATCCGTTTCATATATATTCGTCCGTTTTCTTACGTTTTTGTCTATTTTCATACGTTTTCGTTCGTTTTCATATGTTTTCGTCCGTTTTCATACGTTTTCGTCCATTTTTATACGTTTTTGTCAATTTTTATATGTTTTCATATGGTTTCATCTGTTTTCATTCATTTTTGTCCATTTTCTTACGTTTTCGTTCGTTTTCATACATTTTTGTCCATTTTTATACGTTTTCGTCCGTTTTAATTCATTTTTGTTCGTTTTTAAATGTTTTCAGACGTTTTCATACCTTTCTGAATAGCACAAGTGATATACTGTGATTATCAGAATATCGCTTGTGATATTCAGAATATCGTGAGTGATATTGAATATCACTCGCGATATTCTGAATATCACAAGTGATTTTTAACATTCTGTAACATAAAAATCACAAGTGATATTCAGAATATCGCAAGTGATATTCAAAATATTGCAAGTGATATCTGAATATCGCAAGTGATATTCTGAATATCACAAGTGATTTTCAACAAATGTTCTGTGACATGAAAATCACAAGTGATATTCAGAATATGGCAAGTGATATTCTGAATATCAAAAGTGATATTCTGAATATAAATTACAAGTGATATTGAGAATATTACAAGTGATTTCACGCTTTTTTTAATTCACGTTTTTTCAAAAGTGATATTTTGAATATCACTCTGAATATCACAAGTGATATTCTGAATATCACAAGTGATTTTCAACAATTATTCTGTAACATGAAATTCACAAGTGATATTCAGAAAATAACAAGTGATATTCTAAATATTACAAGTGATATTCCGAATATCACAAGTGATTTTCAACTAATATTTTGTAACATGAAAATCACAAGTGATATTCTAAATATCACACGTGATTTTCAACTAACGTTTTGTAACATGAATATCACTTGTAATTTTCTGAATATCACTTATGATATTCAGATTATCAGTTGTGATTTTCATGTTACAAAACATTAGTTGAAAATCACGTGTGATATTCAGAAAATCACAAGTGATATTCTGAATATCACAAGTGATATTCCGAATATCACAAGTGATGTTCAACTAATGTTTTGTAACATGAAAATCACAAGTGATATTCTGAATATCAAAAGTGATATTCAGAAAATTACAAATGTTATTCAGAATATTATAAGTGATTTTCACATTTTTTTAATTCACGTTTTTTTAACTTTCTTACGTTTTCTTCTATTTTTGTTCGTTTTTATACGTTTTCTTTCGTTTTCATACGTTTCTGAATATCACAATTGATATTATTAATATCACAAGTGATATTTTGAATATCAAAATATCACTTGTGATATTAATAATATCAATTGTGATATTCAGAAACGTATTAAAATGGATGAAAACATATGAAAATGAACGAATACGTATGAAAGCGTAAAAACACGCTTGGAAAGGGACAAAAACGTATGAAAAATTGATGAAAACGGACGAAAACGTATAAAAACTACTGAAAAGTATGAAAACAGACGAAAGCGTCTGAAAACAGACAAAAATACATAAAAACAGACAAAAATGTTTATAAACGTATGAAAACAGATAAAAATGGATGAAAGCATATAAAAACATACGAAAACGTCTTAAAATGGATGAAAACGTATAAAAACAGACGAAAACGTCTGAAAACAGACGATAATGTAAAAAATTGATGAAAACGTTTGAAAGCGGATAAAAACGTCTGAAAACGTATACAGGCAAATTTTAGACGAAAATAGACGTTTTTGCCTGTTTTCAAACGTATGAAAATAGACGAAAACGTTTGAAAACAGGCAAAAATGTACAAAAATTGATGAAAACAGACAAAAACGTCTGAGTATCACCGAATATCACTTGTGATATTCAGAAACGTATGAAAACGTCTAAAATTGGCCAATTCTTTTTTTTAAAAACGGACGAAAACCTATGAAAATGAACGAAAATGTAAGAAAACAGACGAATATGTAGGAAAAAGGACGAAAACGTCCAAAAACGGACGAAAACATAAAAAAATGGAAGAAAAAGTATGAAATCAAACGGAAACAAATGTAAACATATGAAACCGGACGAAAACGTATAAAAACGGATGAAATGGTGTAAAAATGGATGAAAATGTATGAAAACGGACGAAAACGTATATAAACGTATGAAAACGGACAAAAACGGACGAAAACGTATAAAAACGGATGAAAACATATAAAAATGGACAAAAACGTCTGAAAACATATAAAAACTGTCGAAAAAGGATAAAAACGTCTGAAAACAGACGAAAACGTAAAAAAATGGACGAAAACGTATAATAACGAACAAAAACGTCTGAAACAGACAAAAACGTAAAAAAACAGACGAAAACGTATAAAAACGGTAAAAAACGTCTGAAAACGTATATAATCATGTGAAAACAGACAAAAACGGACGAAAACGTAATAAAGTGAGAAAAAAATCGTGAATTTATTTAAAAAAAAAAGCTTGACTTATTTAAAAAAAAAAAAAAAAAGAAAAAAAAACGTGAATTAGAAGAAAAAAAGGAAAAAATATATAACGTTAATTGGAAAAAAAGCCGAAAAAAAAAAGAAAGAAAGAAATAAAGAAAGTGAATAATAAAAAAGACAAAGAAAAAGAAAAAAAAAAAAACATGGACTTAGGTTTCCATGTTTAATCTTAGGTTAATCTCTACCATTAGATCAAACTAAATGGATGGTGGGGATTTGTCCCTTAGTATGTAACAAAAAACCAGTCCTTAAATGAACTTTTCTCATAAAGTGATACGACACATTTTTACATATCTTCACATTCAATACTAAGTAATCGTAAGTGATAATGTTATGAGTATTTATTTTGTGTTTAATGATTTACTAGTAGTATATTTACTATAAAGACTTTTTGATGTAGAATATTTATACTTATGCGAGTCTCAAATCTACTCATATATATAAAACTTGTAAATATCATAGAGGGAAGAAAAACATAATAACTTTTATAGAAGAAACATATTTATTACTCCATCAAAGCAAACTAAAATCTTGAATTTCACTTAAACCTTGTATTAGACGAAGAAGAGTAAAACGATGAGGTCATAGCAGGAACACCATTTTTCTTCAAAAGGTGATCGTGATCTCTATCCCTTTTAATTTCCTTCAACATTGCAGCGACATCTTTCATCGTCGGTCTTTCTTCTGGTGATGAGTTAACACATAGTAATGCAATGCCTAACGTTTGTGTCATTTCTTCAATGTCGGATTCGGGTTGAGAAAATAAGCTTTGGTCGAGAAGATTGGGTTTAAGTTTTTGTTTTCGGACCCAGTCTACAATGTGTAATCCGTCTGGTATCGTTGGGTCGATTGGTTGTTTCCCTGTTAGGACTTCGAGTATGACAACTCCGTAGCTGTATACGTCGCTTTTCTCGGTTATTTTCATCATGTAACCGTATTCTGCAGCATTGAAAAGTTGAACTGTTAGATACGGTATTACAAGGTTTTTTTTTTTTTTTTTTTTTTTTTTTTTTTTTTTTGTGTGTGTGAAACATTTGTACCGGAAACGAGTTGCTTTGGTAAAAAGAGTTTAGTACATTAGACATGTAATTTGCTTTATTTACATGAACCAAAAATTGTCAACCGAAGAACATACACTTTCAAAAAGTGTTTCATTATGCACAATCTGGTATAGGACAGTGTCGCTGTCATCAAATTGTGCATATTGTAAAATCATTAAGGATCTACATTTAATGTGACCTATGTACTAATGTGGAACATTACAGTAATCTATTTAATGGCTTAAACGCTTAAATTATCAGATAACTAGTGGAGTTTTGTTTGTCTTAGTTTAATCTTGTTGGTAAATTTTGTTTAATCTGGTAAGTGTTTGGGATTTATGCATTTGCAAAATGGTGTTTTTACAAAGTAGGTCTCGATTTGCTTTCTCAAAAATGTGCTTATAGTGCTGAGACTAACTTAAAGGGATTTGCAGACACAGTTTTTGAGTTTTACTAGTGTTTTGTAAATGCAGTAATAAGATGATTTTCCTTAAAACACAATCCCAAACAATAGTATGTATAGCCGCATATATTATAGGAGGTAGAAAAGAAATAGATTTTTACCTGGTGCAATGTATCCATAGGAACCCGCTACTGTTTTAGAGGACCGAGCAAAATCCCCATCATCAACAAGCTTTGCGAGTCCAAAATCTGCAATATATGGCTCATATTCTAGACCAATTAGAATGTTATTGGCCTTGATGTCCCTGTGAACAATTGGAGGAACACAATCATGGTGCAAATAAGCAATCCCTTGTGCTGCTCCTAGCAAGATTCGGTACCTTAACTCCCACTCTAAAGTACTGCCTTTCTGTTCATGAAGGAGGCTACCTAAACTACCATTAGGCATGTAGTCGTACATGAGCAATCTTGTCTTTTGGTTCCAACAACAACCCAGGAATCGCACGATGTTTTTGTGTCGTATTGTGCCTAAAGTTTTCACCTCTGCTGAAAAAGAGTCTCTAACTACTGATTTCTCTTTGTTGCAACCACCAGAAACTGTCATTGACGGCCATAGCTTCTTTACAGCTATACTCTCACCATTGTCCATATCAGCACGATAAACAACCCCTGAATATCCTTTTCCAATCACATTTGTATCCACTAAGCATTTCAGAATTTGATCCACGGAAACATTAAGCTTCTGAAATGGGGTAAACTGCCATAACCACGAGTCTCCTAACTCAGACTCATCCTCACCTTTAGTCATATTCTTCCTCCCCCTTAAAACCGCAACAATTCCCATTATCATCATTGCTATTGTGAAAAGAGCAAGCATTGCAATCACAATCCTTAGTCTCATGGTATTCCTTGATCTATATTCATCTTTTCCATTACCTGTTTTGCCAACATTGCTCAAGAAACACGAGTCTTTCCCAAAAGAACATAACCCTTGATTCCTAGCAATATCCATATCAGATAACTGCCTGAAGAGCTTGGTGTCGGGTAGAAAGCCACTGAAATTATTGTGTGAAATATTTAAGGAGACAAGGTTGTCAAGATGAGAGAGTGAACTCAAGTTTCCATCAAGCATGTTGTATGACATGTCAATAAGAGAAAGCTTGTTGAGTGCAGATATCTGAATCGGCATAGGCCCTGATAGTCTGTTGCAGCTCAGGTTTAATGCAATCTCAAGTGCATCAATGTTGCATAACTCTTTTGGAATTTCACCAGTCAACTCGTTGCTACTCAAATCAAGCAACTGGAGACTCGAACACAAACCAATTGAAGTTGGGATTGATCCAGAGAACGTGTTCTTGCTCAATACAAGTTTGTTTAAAGAAACTAACCGTCCCAAACTAGCAGGAATTGGACCAGAAAATTGATTATTTGAAACATCCAAAACTTGAAGACTAGATAAAGACGATAAGGAATTTGGTAACGAGCCTTCTAACATGTTATCGCTGATATCTACCATTTGCAACTCTGTACAGCCAGAAATCTCATCAGGGACTGCCCCAGAAAGCCGATTTCCTGACAAATCAAGAAAGTTTATACTCTTCAAACCCTCTATCTCTTTTGGGATTTCACCAGTGATGCGGTTATTTCCCAACCTCAACCTCACTAACGATACACAACTCCCAATCTCTTTAGGTATTGAGCCCGAAATATCATTTGAAATCAGAAGCAATTTGGTGAGGTTTTGTAGTTGAAACAAACCTGAGGGAATACTACCAGTGAGTGAATTATGGGACATATCTAGTGCTTGTAGATTACTACAATTACCCAAACTCAAAGGTAGGCTTCCTTCAAGCTGATTATCCCAAGCGAAAAACACTTCAAGATTTTGCAACTTTCCAATATCAGCAGGAATTAAACCCGATATTTGATTAGTATCAAGCTGCAACTGCTTGAGACTAACAGCATTTGATATAACCATAGGTATCGAACCAGATATATTGTTGTTACTGATCATAAACTCTTCCAACTCAACTAGATAACCAACAGACCATGGGATTATACCCGACAACGAGTTCAAAGAAACATCAAACATTTTCAATTTAGTACAGTTTCCTATTTCTTCAGGAATACCTCCAACAAAACTATTCTGCCAAAGCAACAATTTTTCAAGCTTTTTAAGTTTTCCAAATTCTGGTATGATTGAACCAGAAAGACTATTCTCATACAAGTACACTTCAACAAGCTCAGAACAGTTGCCAATCTCTGGTGGGATTTCACCAGAGAGCATAGTAGTGTATATAGAGAGTGTTTGTAGTTTGGTTAGCTTACCCAATGAGCTAGGGAGCGATCCAGATAGCTTCGTGTCAGCTAGACCAAGAACCGTCAAGTTACCGCAGTTTCCTATCTCGTCCGGAATCTTTCCACTGATGTCCTTGTTTCCACCAGCACGGATAAATACAAGGTTTTGCAACTGACCCAGTTCAGCTGGGATGTTTCCTGTTAACTGGTTATCGAATATGACAAGATTCTTGAGGCTCTTACATTTCCCTATCTCATTCGGGATGTTTCCAGTAAGCTGGTTGGAGTTCAAGATCAAGTCTTGAAGGTTTACAAGATTGCCAATGGATGTTGGGATTGGACCCAAGAGACTATTGGAGCTTAAATCAATGGAAACGAGTTCCGGGCAGTTGCCAATGTCATCAGGAATAGTTCCAGTGATGTTAGAATCGGATATCGTAAGTTTTCTAAGATAAGGAAATGAATAAAGATTGGTTGATAAAGATACTTGTAAAGGTACAGACTGAATATTGATTTCAGTCACAAAACCAAGTGAGTTGCATGTAATGTAAGTCCAGTTACATGGTGTGGTATCAAGTTTCCAATTTGAGAAAGACCCATGAAGCCACGTGTACAGGACACTGGCTTCATGGTTAGAACCACTGCTGCTGCTGTCACTTATGCCAGTAGCGGCAGTAGAAAAAATCAAGAAAAGGATGTATGTGTAAAGTGAAGGTTTCAAGAAAGAATGAAGTATAAGATGGTTATGGTTATGGGGTTTAGAGCTTTTAGATATCATGAACATTTTGCATCAAATTGCAAAGTTTTCTTGGGTTTATGTCATTTGGGATTTGGGTTTGGGGGTTTGTTTTCTTAATCTTTGTAATGTAGTCTTTTTTTTCAGGGTTTTTCTTGGTAGAGGTGGGAGATGGAGTATCACAAATTGCATGGGGTTTTACACCAATTTAATCATTAAAAATGTTTAAAGACAGTAAAGGTGATTAAAGAAATGATAATGAAGAAGCAAGGAATACATTGAAGTTTGTGAAAATGGCATCACCATCACCACTTCCACCATCACTACTGGTATATGCATCAATCTCTAAGTAACTATGCTTTCCTTCATTTTATATTCCTTTCGTAAGTGGCCGGTTTGTTTGTGTATTGTATTGTAATTTACCTTCTTCACCATATAAATTGTCCAAGTCTTATAAGTTACAGTCTTGCAAGTTGCAAACTAGTGTAGTACTAATATCCAATTTTTCTATCCGTTAATAGTGTTTTCAAAAGAATCAGTTTTGCAAATTTAAAAAATACTAGCGGTGCAGTTTGTTGCTCGTTTGCCTTCCAGTTTTGTGTAAATCCAAATTCATTATATGTGTGATATTTTGATAGTGTATACATAATATCCTAATTTTGTTAATAGTCTATATAATATTTTAGAGGTTATGTTTGGCAAACTAGCGGTAGCTATAATATTTTGGATCATTGATGTCAAGTCGTTAACTATATATATCTGCTCATAGCCTACATATTTATACAAACAAACAGATTGTTAAAATAAACATAATTTGACATTTTAACTAATATTTGGTTTACATTATGTTGTTAGGGATAATTGTTCGAAAATGTAACGAACTTGCCACGTTTTACAATGTTGTGTATGTTGCTTTTAATTTTACTAAATAATGCGAATAATTGCTTAATCAGTCTATTGTGTGCATTATTTAGTAAAATATACACAACATTGTAAAACGTGGTAAGTTCGTTACATTTTTCAAACAATTATTCCCTTTATTATAATATATAACACAAAGGAAATAATTGTTTGAAAATGTAACGAACTTGTCACGTTTTACATTGTTGTGTATATTGCTTTATATTTTACACATAATAGACTGATTAGGCAATTATTTGCATTATTAAGTAAAATTAAAAGCAACATACACAACATTGTAAAACGTGGCAAGTTCGTTACATTTTGAAACAATTATCCCTATGTTGTTATTGCGGGCTAAAAAGGTTTTTTAGGCATTTGTTTATATTCCTGTAAGGTAACGTATTTTTGGTTTATACTTTATACATTATCAGTCACTAGTTTGTGTCATAGAGAAGCCAAAAATATTTAAACATACGTGAGTGATGAGTTTCATCCATAGAGTGTAATGAACATTAAAAAGTTTGTGTATTTGCTAGGCCCAAATTATTTATTGTATAAGATAATAAATTGTACTCCGTAGTTGGTATATGTTGTAGAATCTAAGGAAGGGTTTGTTAAACAATTGGTCTAAGCCCTGTTTCCTGGGTCGTCTTCTTGGGAAGGTCTCCCATTTGGGGGGAATCTTTACACGTTTTTAAGTAAGCGGCGGAACTAGGAGCTTCTGTCAGGGGTAGCGAAATACGACAATTTGTTTAGGGGTAGCGAAAATTTGTTTCAGGGGTAGCGAAATCGTTAAAAAATGGCCTAAAATGGCCAAAAACGTAAAAAATGGCCAAAAATTCCACTACCGGGTAAAAGTTCAGGGGTAGCGACTGCTACCCCTGGACTATACATGGATCCGCCCTATTTTAAGCATATGATTGTAGTTTTAAAAATATGTCCACACTCATATGAGATTAAATTAGTACAGTAGTTCTCTAGTTGCACTTTTTCTTTTACTTTTTTCATAACAGGTGAATATGTAATATGCTAAGGTTAAAGTGTACATAACAATGGGTCTTTGTATATGATTGACGGATTGACCTAATCAACAAATGATTTAAGGTTTAAGTTACAACTGAAACTTTTTGCGTGAATTAAGTGTAAAATGTTTGTGAATCTCAACCTTTCCGAAACAAATCAAAGCCTAAATTTGTTACTTAGAGTACCAGGCATGGTGATCATAACAAAACTTGTAAATTAGTCACATATAAGGCTGCCCCCAGAGGGCCGAAAAAAAATCGGTTGAGGACACATGTGACTGATTTGGAGATCGGTCGACTCTAATGTGGAGTCTACTTTCAATATCGGTCGAGGGACGAATAATTTTGCTATCGGTTGATTTGGCGACCGATAGAAATGAGACATATTCTTCCACTTTTCAAAATGTATCCGTTGGTTAAAAAAAAAAAAAAAACATTTTTTTTTAACCTTACCACTTTTCATACTATAAATACTAACATCAAACATACTTATTAAATACACAATTTCTTTCACAATTCAACAAACTTCTCACCCATATTTACCATGTCTATGGATTCTTACGAGCTATTGTTTGGTTCATCGTCTTCTGACGATGATGAAGTTATGAGTGAGTTTATGGAATTTGTGGAGTTTGCGGAGTACGCTTGGAACGCTCATCAAGCATCCAAGCCAAAAGTTTCACGAAGGTACATACCTAGGGATCATGAGGGTGCTCATAATCGTTTAGTTCAAGCATACTTCTCCGAAACTCCGCAGTTCGACGAAAGAACATTCACTCGGCGGTTCCGAATGAGCCGAGAACTATTCACACGAATTGTTAGAGAGGTAACCGATTACTCTCCTTATTTTCAACAAACTAATGATTGTAGGGGCGTACCTGGTATTAGCTCGTTGGTCAAGTGTACTGCGGCCATTCGTCAATTGGGATACGCGGCCATTCCAGATTCTCTTAACGAGAATCTGGCAGTGGCCGCAACCACAGCCCGTGAATTTCTCCGCAATGTTTTACAAATGTGAATCCTTTCATAAATGTTCTGGCAGATTGCTAAGATCTGCGTAGGACTCTTAAATTTACATCTGGCGTCCTTAATGTTGAACAACCAGAGTAGAAATATCATGTGTTCCTATGAGATCTTTTGATGAATCTCGGGGCTCTAGACTCGATAAGTGCACATTTGGTTTCCTATGCGGAGATTAGGGAGAGGTCTCCTGCTTCAATATCAACCATCTCTAAGAGACAGGTCGACAGATTACACCGGTTCCCCGTGAGAATGAAACAAACTCTTTTAAGAGAACTTGAGTGGTTAAGAAGGTTTAGTGCAGTGCGTCACTGGGTCCATGACGTCTTTGTCTTCAATACCGGTGTCACCTTCGTAACAACCAGTAGCATATGAGTTGAACCCGGTGTCTGCCCTAAGGTTGAACATTTGGAGGGCTATTTCTTTTCACCCTTTATCATAACTTTTCTTTTTAATTCTTCAACCCCTTCTTTCTCCTTTCTCATTTTCTCCTTTTTTCAATCATACCTAAGGACTTCTAATTCTAATCTATTGGATTTGTCCTTGGGTAGATGCCTCCGGCTCTGGCGGATCATAGGACGGTTTTTCCTAACCTTAGTCACCTTGTATCGCCGTGAGTATCCTATAATTGCCATAGAAACCATTTATAGAAAATCTCTCAAAGTGTTTATGATTATAAAACACATTGTTGTTGCCACTTTGAGAGTTTTGCAATTTTAGAAGGACTCCCCCTTCACATGTGCTCATAGATTTTTAAAAAATTTGCACATGCGGGAGGAGTAAGCAATTTTTGAATTGATCCACTTTCATTGAACATGACCGATTCGAGACACGCTTACATCACTAGTTAGACTAGTTTGAAATTATTACCCGTCCTGGTCAAGTCCAAAGAAAGTCTCTCGACGCGGTACATTCTACTCAGACAAGTCCTATTCGAGACACGCTTACATCACTAGTTGGACTAGCTTGAAATTATTACCCGTCCAGGACAAGTCTTTTCGATTACTGACATTTTAAGCTTCGTCAATTCATTGGTACTATCTGAGTCGAGCTCTTTTGAGATTCAGTCACAAACTTTAAACATATTTGATCACATTTTAATCATGTCTTCTCCCCCTCAAAAATAGCATATCGTGATATTTTTGATATCAACTGATTAACAAAAAGCTTTTTTTTTGGAGATTGATAGATTTGTTTTTGCATGAAATTGGAACATTTTTTTGAAATACTCCCCCTCAAAACTCGCATATGTTTTTGAGAATGTTAAACTTTTTAAAGTTTAGAGGGAAGGAGTCTTCTCGAAGCAAATCTGAAAGAGAAAGAAGTTTCAGATTTGTTGAATTTTGCATCAATGTTTTTTGAAAAACAAAGACTTCTCTTTGTTTGAATAGGAATGTCGCACTGAGGCGTACAATAGTGTCCATTTTTAGGATAAGTGCACTTTGTTGATGAAAATCATTTTGCATAGCACTTTCCTTTCTTTGAAAACTTGTGTTGTGCACTGTAAGGTGTACACAAGTCATTTTGATGATGAGCACCGATTTTGATAGATTTTGAAAATCTTTTTGAAAAATCATGAAAAGATGGTGCTCATAAAGTAAGAGAATTTTGAAAATCTAATTTATCATTAGATCAACAATCATGGTCTTGAGCTTAAAGATTTTGAAAGTTTTTCTACAGAAAACTCAAGCCAGATAACTGTTTGGTTATCGTTTTAGGATAAGTGCTCGAAAAATATTTGAAATCTTTGTTTTGATTAAGCACTTTCCTTTCTTTGAAGAACGAGTCCTTAGCTGAAATACTAAGAAGTCATCAGATTAAGTCCTTATTTGAAATCTTTTCGAGTTGTTATACCCGGACTTAAGTTTTGAAAAGATTTCACATTGAAGCACGGGTTGTAAGCTGAAGTACTTACAAGCCATCATTGAAGTGCGGGTTTCGTACTGAAGTATACGAAAGCCATAGTGAAGAAACTTTTGAGAAACGGCATGTTTTAGAAAAACATTTTAAAGAACTCCCGCTCAAGCATCTGTACATGTCCGTATCATTATTGAATGACATTTCTAGAAACGTACAGAATATTGATTTATACGAGAGACATGTCGTGAGAAGAATATTTTTGGATTTTTTGATTTTATATTGTTTTTGTATTTTTTTTTTGAAATTTTATATTTTTGTATTTTGTTTTTGTTGGTTTTCCAAATTTTGTATTTTGTTTTTGTTTTTATAAAAGAAAAGGAAAATAAAAAATAGAAGATTAGAATTTACAGAATTTGAGCCATCTGATGAACTGGGTTCTGAGATAGTTGAAGCACCTGCAACCGAAGACGAAGAGGTTTCAAAAATAACAGTGTTAGAAGTACATGAATCATCACTCTGCGGGTGTTGACTATCAACGGTTGTAATGGTTTCTACTTCCTTAACCTGATGATTATCACTATTATTTGTCTTGATGCAACTATCAAAAATCTTTCCTGTGGGAATCCATCTAAGACCAACTGTTTTAAAAACGTTTCCCGTAGGAATCCACCTAAGGTAAGATCTAGACGTAGTTTTCTTATCAGATGCAGCGGAAGTCTCAGTTTTGGAAAAACTACATCCTTTAGATATCCACCTATTAGGTTTCTTACCATTTTGCTTGTTATCAACGGGTTTGTTTTGATTTGGTGTCTTAATGGATTGTGTCTTGACACATGACTTTCCTTTCTTGAGAAATTGTGCAATACATGCATCATGATTAGCTGAAAAAACACATTTTTGACATGTAGGACAGACAAATTCAACATTCTTGTTTAACACAGCAATTTTAATTTTGTCACTACAGTCTTTTGGAAATTGTTTGTTGTTCGATGAGACTTTGGAATTGTTTGTGTTGCATTCTACGTTCCTAGCATTCTCTTTTGTGCCACTACTCTTAGATGCAAGCCAATCCCTAGTAGTTTGAAGATAGTTCCTAGGTAATGGTTTATTACTACTAGCAGTGCTTTGGAATCTTGTAGAATTCATCACACTAGGTTTTGTGCCTAAAATTCCATTTTTACGACGTTGTGCCTTTTTCCTAGCTTCTTCTAGATGGTGATTTTGGACCATGTCATTAGAACCAACAGATTCCTTAACAGATTTTGTAGTCACATTAGTTGTACTATTCCTAGAAGAGCCAAGTGCACTCACATTTGTGTTTCTTTCAACAACCAATTTTCGTTTTTCAACAAGCTTTTCCATTTCCTTTTTCTTGAGCAAGGGTTGTGGAGTGACTGGTTTTGACAAATCCTTTTTCTCATCGACTTTTGGAGCAAACCGTGAAATTGACATTTTTGGTTTTTGAATCGTGTTTGAAACATTTGGTTTCTCCGAAGTCGATGGTTTTGCAAACTTAGTTTCCACACCCTTCCCTTTTAAACTTACAAGCTGAGCTCTCAAAATATCATTTTGCTCTTTCATGTCCTTGTAGGCATGCTCATACGACAATTTGTCATACTTGCATTCCTCTGATTTTCGATCAAGTTGTTTGAAAAATGACATGTTTTCTTTTTCAAGTTTTACAAGAGCATTTTTATATTTGGAAACAATTTCAGATGTCTCAGCTCGCAGTCTTTCATCGTCTTGAACAGAATATGTTTATAAAATGATGGACATGATATCAGTAGTCATAACAGCTTCGAAGAGAGAATCATTTAGGTTTTCCAAAACATTCATGTTTTCACGAGTATCATTAGCTTCGTTTACCAGAGATTTGTGGTCCTTGACAAAGTCGGCCGTTTCTTTTAAGAAAGCTTGTTCAAAATGGATTACCCTCGCACTGATGTTATTCAGTGGGATAGTAATTTCGTTTTGAAACACCTTTTTCTGTTCGATATGAAAACTAGAATGCCAGTTGTTAATATTGATGGTAGTTTTCGATGCAACAATATTTTGAAGTTCTTGAATTCTCATTTTAACATCATCAAGAATTTCTCTAGCCTCACTTGTATTAAAAGTGTTGTTAGAGGACATTTGTTCCATTTTTGAAAGAGATTTGGAAACAACTTTCTTTTTAGACAAGAATTTCGCAAATGGTCGTTTTATGGAAAACGCAGATGGTTCTGTTTGTGGAACAAAAGTGATTCCCGAAAGTTTGTTCAATTTGTTGTAATCAATGGGTTTCAAATCCTTTTGTTTCATTTTATTTATGCTCTCTTTGACATGTTCAATCGTTAGCACAGAATCTCGAACGACATGAGGATCATGTTTGGTGTAAATCACATTACCATTGTACAAAACATTCTGTTCTTGCTGAGCTTTCTTGAGATTACAAGGGTTGTTGTTACCGAGAGCCATTTTATGTTTCGTATGGTAAATCGGATTAGTTTGATTTGAAATCATTTTTATTGTTTGACTCGACTGACCCGACTTAACCAGTAATTCTTCTAAATGAGCAATCATGTGTTCTGACTCTACGATTTCTTCCAAAAGTTTGTCTTCTTTCTTAGCAAAGTCCTTTTTCAACTCATCCCTTTCTTTTTCAAGATTGGTATAAGCTGTTTTTTGTTTAGAAAGTTGGTTTTGTAAATAAGAAATTTCCGCGTTTAAAGATTTTATCTTTTTGAAAGAATTAACATCAAGTGTATCAAACTTGAGTTGCAATTGTTGTTCCCTTGAGACGGAATTTTGATAACCAGTTTCTAATTCAGACAATCTTTTGTTATGAAATTCAAAAGCTTTAACGTTTTCTTTGTAACTCTCAAGCTCAGCAGTCAATTTTACATTCGCGGTCGTAACATCGCGATTGACCTTTTTCACTTTCTCAATTTCAATACCACAATTATTTATTAATGATTCAAATAAAGCACGAGTTTCCTCATCATTAGCACCATTTTGTGCAACTTGAACTCCATTAGGATCCATGTATGGAGTTGCATAGTTAACATTGGTATTAACTTGCTCCCCCACATATGTATCGTAATTAGGTTCAGGTGGCACATAATGTGGCTTCTCTTGAGCAAACAAATTAGCATTATTACCATAATTTGGTACCTCATGGAATGGATCTGAATCATAAGTAGGAGGAAGATCAGAATCACTGCTTGATGTTGTTGCCTGATGATTTGCCATAAAGAGGTAGTTTCCATTGATAGGTTCCACGTCCATTGATGGAAAGAAAGTTTTGAGATGTTCCATGAACGTGAAGCTTAATTAAAACGCTTTTCGAGTTTTCCGAGAGAGATCGACGTTTCCCTCCAAAATTTAATTTGAAAATTTTTCTCTCCCAGAATTTTGAAAACACCTAAAAATGCAATTCTAATGTTACAGAAAAAAATTGAGTTTGAAAAATTTTGACGCCAAATTTTACTGAAAAAAATTGAATTTTGGCCTAAAAATTTGAATTTTGGACCAAAATTTTCACCGTTATACCAAAATTTGAATTTCGCGTAAAAATTGAATGTTTAGTCTCCTGTAAAAATTAAATTTTACTCAACTTTTCCCGCCAAATTTTTTTTTTTTTTTTTTTTTTTTTTTTTTTTTTTTTTTTTTTTTTTTAAAGAAGTTAGAATAACTTGTGTAGATGAATAGATCTTATAGAAGGTATAAGAGTTTTGCCAATTCTCGAAAGTATGCACCAAGTAAATCCTCGAACCTTTGTACTATGACAATTCTCGAAATTTTTGTTACCCACCTGTTCTCGAAAAATTTGTTCTCGAAAATATAAGTTTTCGAAAGTTTTGGACTTTTTCAAAAAATGCAGTGTTCTCGAAAGTTTTGAATTTTTTCGAAAAATCAGTGTTGTCGAAAGTTTTGGACTTTTTCGAAAAATCAGTGTTCTCGAAAATTTTGCAATTTTTCGAAAACCCAATCTCACAACGAAATTTCGAATTTATACAATTTTGAAATTTAGCCAAAAGTCGAAGTGTTTTCTTTCTTATACAAGAGAGAAATCACTGAATAATCAATCAGTAAGACGACAGGAAGAACCTTCGTGTGTTCTCGAAACTGTGGCAACTAGTGATTTCGAAACTTGGTATGAAGTGTTTTCGAAACTTTGACAGTTTTTGTTTTTGATAAAAAGCAATCCAAAAACACGTTTTTAATCCAAGATTCTTGTACAACTATCCTTAAAATGATGAAATCTTAAAGAAAGTTGCAAACTTGAACCACTTTTCAAATTTTTTTAGAGATTTCGAAATATAGTACAATATGAAAAACGTGAGTTTTTGATGAAAAAGTTTGAGACTTTTTGTTTGTTATGATTTGTAACACAATTTCGTAAGCAAAGATGTGTTAAAAACCAAGAAATAAACAAGAAAGTACTAAAATTTTTTAAAAAAACGAGATGAACAACAAGGTTTTGAATCGATTTTAACAAAAAACCACCTACTACACCTTCTTCCGGCGAATGATACCACTTGTTAGGACCCTTGATCTTATATCTTACACAAGTTATATAGAGATAATAGAAGAGATAAGTAGAGAGAGAGAGATGGAGAATAGAGATGGATACTTCTAGTGAGAGAAAGGAAAGATGTATTATGTTTAGAGAGAGAAACATATAGAATTACACATAGAAGCACCACCTCCAAATGGGAGCATTTGGAGGTTTATATAGCTAAGATAAAGAGATGGTCCGGGCTTGGGCTTTTGTAATGAGCTAGACCTAAACTTATACAATATTAGATTAAACCAAGCCCGTTTACCCTTAACTAAACTACAAGACTATTACAACATTATTACAAGACTTGTTGATACAATAATGATCGTCACTTCTATTTCTAACAATCTCCCCCTAAGGGGCGATCATTGAGATCTCTCTTTGATTCCATTGATGATCAACACTTCCAATGCTAACAACCCGTTCTTGTAAAGAAAGGATCCTGAGGTACGCATCAGTGCCTCAATCCTTATATAAGGAGCGAAGGCTTCTTACTTTTGAGTAGAGTTAATCAAACATTTTCTGATTTTCATAACTCTGCTCAAAAGACAAATATTTCACCTCAATAAGAATTCACTTGTTGAGGGGGAGCACTTGAAACAAAATCATCGTTCTTGAAATCAAAAGTTCTTGTTGAATTCTCCTCATAATACTCAAAAGGCATATTTTAATCAAAAAGATTGTCAAAATTATCATCTTATATGCTATTTTTGAGGGGGAGGAAAAGTGAATGTGATTAAAATATGAAAGTTCAAAGTTGCTTAAAGTTGTATCTTGTGCGAGCTAGACTCAGAATTGACCCAAGAATTGACGAAACATAAAAGTTAATAATCTCGAAAAGACTTATCCTCGCCGGGTAATAACATCAAGTTAGTTATTAGAGCTAGTTGTCACCTAAAAGCTGACAATGGAACTCTTTAACTAGCCACGTAAGCGTGTCTCGAAAAGGATTTGTCTTAGTAGAAATGTACCATTTCGAGAAACTTTCTGTGGATTTGACCAGGCCGGGTAATAACTTCAAGCTAGTCTAACTAGTGATGTAAGCGTATCTCGAATCGGTCAAGTACACTGAAAGTGGATTAATTCAAAAAGTGCTTGTTCCTCCCGCATGTGCAAATTTATTATAATACTTATGAGCACATGTGAAGGGGGAGCCCTTCAAAAGGAAACACAAAAACTCTCAAAGTGTTAAACAAAATGTTTGATAATCACAAACACTTTGAGAGATTTTCAATCAAAGGTTTCATGGCTACTGTCGGATAATCATGGAGTTATAAGGTGATTAAGATAGGAAATACAGTGACGCAATGCACTAAACCTTCTAGCCACTCAAGTTCTCTTAAAAGAGCTTGTTTCATTCTCACGGGGAACCGGTGTAATCTATCGACTTATCTCTTAGAGATGGTTGATATTGAAGCAGGAGACCCCTCCCTAGTCTCCGCATAGGAAACCTAAGTATGCACTTTTCGAGTCTAGAGCCATGAGATACATCAAAGATCTCTTAGGAACACTTAGTATTTCTACAACTGGTGTTCTACATCAATGGACACCAGCTGTAAATTATTGAGTCCTTCGCAGATCTAAGCAATCTACCGAGAACGTTTATGAGAGAATTACAAATGTATTTCTCAATAATTGAACGGAAATCCTGCCAGGGTCAACATCAATCAGCCCTGACAGCAGGTCACTTCGGTAACTCCTTGAGGGTTACGCTTAGTGTTTGCAGTGGTTTCTTAGCAGTCTACAGTCGTGGAGTGATCCCCAGCGACTCACCCAGTCATTGAGCTACTTAGTAGGTCTTGTAAGCTCCTTCAGGAGTATATGACATGGGAACGGCCTTGATAAGGGTTAGAAGGAATCTTCACACTATGCTGTTGACGATCTCTAATTCCTTATCTGTAAGTACCGGATCTTATATCTTACACAAGTTATATAGAGATAATAGAAGTGATAAGTAGAGAGAGAGATGGATACTTCTAGTGAGAGAAAGGAAAGATGTATTATGTTTAGAGAGAGAAACATATAGAATTACACATAGAAACACCACCTCCAAATGGGAGCATTTGGAGGTTTATATAGCTAAGATAAAGAGATGGGCCGGGCTTGGGCTTTTGTAATGAGCTAGACCTAAACTTATACAATATTACATTAAACCAAGCCCGTTTACCCTTAACTAAACTACAAAACTATTACAACATTATTACAAGACTTGTTGATACAATAATGATCGTCACTTCTATTTCTAGCAGGTCACCACTGTAAGGAGAGAGGTGAATATGGGTTGAGGAGAGAGAAAGCTGAGGTGACAGCCGGAAAGATGATGCAATATATGTCACCACTTTGCCTAGCCTAAAATTAGTTCACTGAAAAAAGATATAGAAAATCGTTATAGTGTGTCTAAAAATAAATAAATAAATAAAAAGAGAGAGAGAGAGAGAGAGAGAGAGAGAGAGAGAGAGAGAGAGAGAGAGAGAGAGAGAGAGAGAGAGAGAGAGAGAGAGAGATTTGTTACTTAGAGTACCAGGCATGGTGATCATAACAAAGCTTGTAAATTAGTCACATGTAAAATTAGTTCACTGAAAAAGATATAGAAAATCTTTATATTGTATCTATGCATTTAAAAAAAAAAAAAAAAAAAAGTAGTCGCTGCGGCCTGCGGGTTAGTCGGTTCGCAATGTCAATACCCCATATATATATATATATATATATATATATATATATATATATATATGTTAAAATAATAATAATAATAATAATAATAATAATAATAATAATAATAATAATAATAATAATAATAATAAATAAAACTAAAAGTTAATAAAACTGAACTGTTATTTTTATATTCTAGAAGGTATTACATTATGACTTATTATGAACAATCTCATAAGCTTTTACTGACTTTTTAAACCAGCTTATGATAACAAGTTGGTAAGCTAGGCCGTTTGAATTAGATTATGCTCCCAAAATGAATATAAAAAATTATATCAAAGGAAACGAGCTATTTCAATCTCAAAATAAGATACAAAATTTAACTTGTAAAGATCCAATTTAAGAATCTTTTTGAACTTGTCCAGAAGTAGAACTTTGAAAATATACTAATATTTTTTCTTAACAAGTAATTAGACCCGCAAAATAAAACAAATCGTCTACGCCTCACATTTAGAAGTATACCTATGAATCACATTTAGAAGTATACCTATGAAAAAGGAAATAATCCTTGCTGCAAACAGCAACAAACTTACTTGCTGTTGGTATGCAGGTAATAAGCCCAATTTTGTTGTTGTTTGCACGCAGGTAAGTTTGTTGCTATTTGCAGTAGGATCATTTCCCCATCTGAAAATATATTTTTTTAATCCGTGTCAAGATATTTTTGTAGTTGAAGTAATAAGCCTAATTTTTTGGCTCAACTACAAAACTTATAACTTTGGCTAGTGGCCTACTACTCCGTAGAAAACAATATTAGATAGTAATAAGCCCAAATTCCGTCCCAACCGCTCATCTTTGCTGTAACACCCCAAGTTTTACGGTAATGATTTATTACTAATTTATGAACTTTTGTTAATCAAAGGACCTCCCATGAAATAAGTCTAATGTCAATAGGACTAATCTTGCAATGATCATACAACCAGGGACTATACTTCCTAAAAAGTGAAACTTAAAAATATTACTCGTAATAAGCAATCATACTTCATTCTTAGGAAACCAATTTCCAGATAATTCTCACTCCTTCTCCAAAACTCAACGACAACACTCACATCATTTTTTTGATCTAGGGTTTTGATTCCAAGTCAATTTGGTGCAAGTTTGGAACAAGATATTACTATACATAAGCTCACAAACGTGTTTCCTAAGGTTTCTATCAATAAATTCGAGGTATAAATCTTATCTTGGTTTGAATTTATGTTTTAGAGCTACATTTAGGTGAGTAATGCTTAAAGATTGAACCTTTATGTCAATTATGGGGGTTTTGTAGAATTTCACATGTTTATGTAATGAGGTGATTTTCTAAAATCATTAAGAACCCTAGTAATCATATATAAATGATTAGATAAATGATGGGTATCTTATTTATGTGTTATAACACCATTTTATGGTGTTAATTTTGAGAAATAGTTTTGGTGTGGTTATATAAGCCATGAACCAAACACCCCCTTATGTCTTATTCACCCTCTTAGTGCTTACTATGGTAAGCTTAATCAAGTTCCTAATAAGTTCCATATAAATTATGTGTTCCTAGGTTATAAGAGTTAGCCAAGGACGTCTTTAAGGGAGCTCGTGTCCTATTCAAGCGCTTTCGAGGTGAGTAACATATTTAAGCGTAGAAACGGGTCCTTGGTAACCTGTTAGTGTGCCACTTTAATTGTGGTATTCACGTTCATGTTCATGTAGTATATTTGAGTTACAAGTTCATGGTGTTATAATTATAAGTTATGTACCTAAATGAGCTACACGAAGTATATTTATATGTGAATTATGCTAGACGGGTCGAAACAGCCCCGAACGACCCGTTTGTGTTTAGTTATGTGATTTTAACTCTAGTACCACAATATTACTAGTATAGCGTCCTAAGTGAGCGACATAGCAAAATTAGCCATCCTAAGTGGATGATTTGCATAAGTATATGCATTATGACCCGAAATATGGGTTTAGACGTCCTAATTGGACGACATGTGTTATTATGTCATGACATGCTCCGAAAGAGAGCTTAGACATCCTAAGTGGATGACCGAGCCCTTTTTAGTGTCTCATTTCGTAAAATGAGACTTATACATCTAAGTGGGTGACCAGCGTGTATAAGTGGCTCAAAGTCATGGAATGTATGACTTAGACATCCTAAGTCGACGACTATAACATTTTCAGTTATATTGAACCAATATGGGTTCACAACGTCCTTAGTGGGCGAATAGTATATACTAATAATATGAAGCAACCATAGCATTATGCCATGTTATAATTAGTATCTTTTATATGTTATCTTACTAAGCTATTGCTTACGTTGCTTCATCATGTTTTGTGATAGGTGAAGCTAGTGGTAGTGCAACCAAGGGTACGAAGACCGAGAACTAGACCTCGGTGAAATACTTGGGTCATGGAGCCTTTTTCCTTACACGCTCTCTTACCGGGAAACACCCTAGGTTATTAAGTCGTGTGTCAACTTGTATAACTCACTTTTGTGTACTAACCAAGTAGTTATGTAGTCTTTTCAAGTTTAAAGGGGTGTGTCATTCTTGCGCATATTGCCACTTTTTTATCATGTACGGGTCAAGGCGAATGATATATGTTATGTACAGTTTTTATGTGATAATATAAGTGTTGGCGTTGTATTAAATCAGTTTATGCATTAAAAAAAATATAAAATAATCTTAGCTGGGCGTTTCATTTGCTATCTCGTTTCATTTACAATTCATGTCATCTTTTAAGAACTCTTTCTTAAATATAATTTGTTGAAAGTTGAATTTGTAATTATATGGATTGTGAAGGCATATAATGAATTACACTGTCTAATGTCTTCATCGTTTCCTTAAGGGGAAATTGTCTAGCTATATAACTGTCAAGAAAAAGTGATCACACAAAATAAACTTATATGTATAACCTGTTGAACACAAAAACTTTTAACACAATCCAAGAAAAATTAACAATCACTAAAACCGGAATCTAAAAAAAAGATAGAAGATTGACATTTTGCAGACTTCTGTTAAAAATGTACACACAAATGCTTTAAAAGGTTTCACATTACCGGATCACCGAGTTCTATTTCATTAAATGATAGATAGTTCGTACAAGCCTGGTTATAAGCATATGGTACATTTAGGTTCGTGTGTAGAGGTGCAGAATGACAAAAATGGCAAAACTTAATTCAATGCCCTATTTTTAGCAATATGTCACAAAAATAAGTCAAGTTGGAAATAAATGTTATATTGGGTCATATAAATGCAAATTTCCATAAAGCAAATCTTTTATATAATATGAGAACTCACTTTTGGCCAAATCGAGGGATTCTATTAACAAATGAGAGGGCTCCATTTTGAAATCGAGCCCTCTCATTGGTTAATTATTTTTCCAATTGAGAGAATGTTAGTACATTAAAAGTGTTTTTTGAGCAGCCTCCCCAAACATAGACGTGTCGAAAATGCGAATAAAAAAACTTTTGGGAACCGGGTGTGCTTTCTGAAACTTTGGTGTCGTAGGGTCTCTCGCAGTATTAGAGGCACGTTCTAGAAGATTTTAAAAACGATGGTTATCCTCTCTGATATCTTTTCTATATTTGAATTACGCGTTATCTTTTGGGTCACGGTTGCGAAACCCTAATCCTAAGCCTATATATACTCGTCCAATGTGGGTGCTCATTGTTCATTGGTTTTTTAATCGTTTTGCTTTCGTTTTCTTATCGCATGTGAAACTATGTTGATCATCGCGCTTTCGGATATTGAAGGCACGAATGGTAAGTGCAATATTAAGGTAAAAGTAGTTTCTATATGGAATCAATATTACGGTGTTACTAATCAGTCCAAAGTTGCTGGTATTGATATGATTCTGATGGACGAGGAGGTATAATAATTTGTTTATAACCAAATATTTTTTTAGGGCTATATGCATGTTGTAAATATTTATTGTTAGATATGTTTTATGAAACAGGGTACGAAGATCCATGCGACCATTGGTAATTAAGTGGTTTCTGATTTCCAATTTCTCATTCGCCAGGATGATTGTCATTTTATATCAAACTTCAATGTCAAAAGTAATATAGACTTGCTTAAACTGACTTCTCATCCATGAAAAATCCACTTTATAAAAAAAAAATGAATGTTAAACGATGTTTTGATTTTGCTGATATACAAGAGACTTTGGATTTATTGCCTTTTGAAAGTTTTTTAGGGCACATGAATGACCCTAAATCTTCTTTTGGTAAGTTTTATTTGTTTTAATTAATTTTTTGTATTTCTTATATAGTATTACATGCGTTTCTTATCTAGTGTCATACGTGTTTCTTATATAGTGTTTAAAGAAATATATATTTTCCTTATATGTTATTTAAGTTTTTTAAATTATGTTTTGGTTTTTATATCAGAATCATATGTGTTATTTAAGATGTTATTTAAGTTTTTTAAATTATGTTTTGGTTTTTATATCAGAATCATATGTGTTTCTTATGAAGCATTTGAAAAAATGTATGCGTTTCTTATAGAGTATTCGTTATGATTTATTCTATAAGTTTTATTATTTTTAATTTTTTTTCTTGTGTTTTATTATTATATGCGTTTCTTATACAGTATCATACGTGTTTCTTATATAGTGTTTAAAGAAATATTTTCTTATGAAGCATTCGAATTTGTTATGATTTATTTTTTCAGATGTTATTGGACAATTGGTCGAGAACAACAACATCACGATTATTGATCCAGAAGATAAACCTAAACATTTTTTAGAGTTCAAGCTACAAGATCTTAGGTGATTTATAGCGTTCATCGTTTTTTAAAATATTTATAATGTCATTAAATACATACTTTGGAATGACCAAGGTTTTGTTAATAATGTTATATCTTTTTTTTAGTGGTGTGAAAGTTCCATGTACACTTTGGAATGAAATGGCTGTTATGCTTCATGAGTTTATCAAAGCGCATGCAACATCAAAAGATCCTATAATAATACTTATAGTTATGGCAAAGAAAAGCATGTGGGATGGTAAGTAATTTAATTTTTAATGTTTGTTCATCGAGAAATAAACAAGGATTTTAATTACATGCAGCTAGGGCACAAGTTTCTAATTGTTTTGCTGGCACGAAAGTGTTGATAAATGATGAATCAAACCCACATATTAAAGAATTCAAAAAAAAAGTAAGCTTGTGCATTAACATAATAATTCGTATAATTTTATAAGTTTGATAAAACAACTGTGTTGAAAGTTTATTAATTTTTTTTCCTAAATAGATTGTTGAGTTCCGATGTTGCGAAGAGTGGAGAAACAAAGGTAGTCCTATCTACAGAGTCAGTTGTAAGACAACCAGTACAGTTTTATTTACAATTTCCGTTCAAAAGTATTGAGGATGTTTATGACATTGAAGAGGTGATTTCATTTTCTTTTTAATTGTTTGTTGTATATTTTTTATATTAATTTATTCATGTAGTAATATTATTTATTTATTATTATTATTTTTATTTTGTTTTGCTACCAGCCAAGTGGATCTGTTGTTATAGGAACAATTTTGAAGGTTGTATCTGATCAAGGATGGTATCACATGACGCGTATTTTTTGTAAAAGTATCGTCAGAACATTTTCAAATACCAAAAATGAAAGAAATTATTGTGAAGCTTGAATCCAGACGAAACTTTATCCAAGGTATGAAACAATACAATTAAACATGGACAAATTAGTCGATAATAGGAGCGTTTATACGTCTGACTTCAGTGAATGTTCGATTATTTTTGTAACAACATTGTGTAACTCAACTATCCTCTAGCAACTTATCTGTGTTTATTGTATTACTTGGTGATTTTTTTGCTAAGTCACAATTTAAACATTGATAAGTTGGTTGATGATAGGAGTGCTGAATGATTGATAAATATGTTTTTTTCCTGAATTGTCATGCTTAACAACAGTGGATAATATTTGTTTTTATAGGATCAAAGTTCAAATACGTGTTCAGGATGATAGCGATTCGGCTACTTTATCTTTGTTTCAACAAGATGTTTGTAAACTTATTGCCAAATCACAAGCATATCTAATGTCAAAAATTGACAAGGTTGTATAATTGTTCAGGGTATAACTGTACTTGGATTTATTTTTTGAAAACATCAAATAACGTTTAGCATGTTTATGTTTAAATATAGGATTTACCAGTGGAAACATATCTAGAAGACTTCGATACCATGGTTGGGAAAAAATATGGGTTTAAGATACAAGTTTCTAACTACAATTTGAATAATAATTATCACGTTTTCACAGTTAACAAATTAACCGAGGATGAATCAATTATAAAAGAACTCACAAAAAAACATCAAGGGGAAGAGGTATGTATTTATATTTTTAATTTCGTTATAACACATATATATATATATATATATATATATATATATATATATATATATATATATATATATATATATATATATATATATATATATATATATATATATATATGTATATATATATATATTGATTTAAACATTAGCCTTATTTTAAGAATATGTGTTTATTCAGATTCATGCCGAAGATGAAGACGTTGGATCAGTTGAGGAGGAGCAAGCTGAAAACCCTCTACCGGTTGACGAAGATGATGTTGAACCTCCATTACTAACTGGTAATAAGCGTAAGACCAAAACACTCCCGAAACGAGGTGGTAAAAAGACTGCAAAGACGGATCAAGACGATAATTAATTTTGAGTTTCAAACAATTTTACTAAGATTTTACTTATTTATGTTTTTTTCGTTTTGTAACAATTACATTTGCATGGCAATTTGTTTCTGATATTATGGATCTGTTTATTTTTTAAAATTGTGTTTTGGTTACATATCAGAATTACATGTTTTTCTTATATTACATTATAATTTTAGTATGGTTGTGTATTATAAAAGTGGTTTCTCATTCGCATATAGCTAATTTTTATATTTTGTATTGTTTTTGGGTTAAGAAGGTCGCAATGGATTATAATATATGTATATGTATATATATATATATATATATATATATATATATATATATATATATATATATATATATATATATATATATATATATATATGTTGTTTTGTATTGAGTATTTGACTTGATTATTCGTGTGTGAATGTTTGTATTTGTTCAATGAAAGTATGAATTGAATGAATTTAATGTTGGTTTTCTATATTTTAATTTTATTATATGTATATGATTTCAGTTTAAATAATGGCGTACCCTAAATTATATGTATTTGATTCATAATCCAACTTTTCTGATGGTTTTTAATTCGATGATTTGTATATATGTGTTTTCTGAAAAAGAAATGTTATGGTTAGTAAAGATAAATGACATTGACTTTATCTCTAATACTTAAGTGGTATAATTAAATGTTTAAATATCGACAATGTCGCAAGAAAAAAAAATAATGTGTATCATATGCGCAAAAAAAAATAATAATGTGTATCATGGGGCTTTGTGGTCCACTGGGTGAAGCTTATTAAGTTAAGCGAGCCTAGGTGAGAGTAGTACCCGGGTTGGGTGACCAACCGGGAAGTCCTCACTTGGGGACCACAAGCTCTAATGATATCAACCAGCTACCTTAGAAGCCTGGGCCCAACCATGTGATGTCTTGATCCAACTAAAGGACGCGAGTTCGATTCCGTTCCGCAGCATGGTTGGGTATTGGGTGGAGGTATTTCACAAGCATCAAACCTTTGCTGGGTAAGGTTGATGGGTGCCATTATGGTACACAGAGTTGAGGTGTCCCTGCCAATCTACACTTTTTGATCCAATATTTTAATATTTTAATATATTTGCCGCTGTGACATTCCTTAACTGTATATTTTTGATAATCATACTGATTATTACGATTTCCATTATATATATTTGAATATTAATAGGCAACAATATATATATATATATATATATATATATATATATATATATATATATATATATATATATATATATATATATATATAATAACCGTGTTTCCAAATATAAATTGTGCGTTTCGTTTTGCTTTTTATATTTTCAAGACGTAGGAATATTAATGGTCGTGTTTTTTGACATTTTGACCATTCTCACTCTATAAATGTGTACACTATTAATTTTTTACATTTACCTATTCATTAGAAATCTATAATTTCTTTCAAACACACATCAATGGCAGAAAATATTATCATTATCAGCAGTGACGATGACTCTGATTTTGGTTATGAGAGTAGTGATGCTTATAACAGTGACGAGTGTGGTTCTACTTTTGAAGAACCAGATGATTATTATGAAGAAATGGCTGAAATAAATGAAGTTAAGGTATTATAATTTTGTTGAAGATGCATTATTCACTATTATTCATATTTTTTTTACTAATTATTAACTATCTTGTGCATCTTACCCAGAAAATTAAATCTATGATGGACCGCGAAAAATCATTCAAAAATCTGAATGAAGTTCTTGAGGTCTGTCAGAAAGCTATAAAAAGATTCCCGTTTAATAAGAGCATACGTGAAATGAGAGAACAAGTTTTTGCGGATCTAGACGAACTTGAACGGAGAAAAAGAAGAAGAATATGAATAAAGATAGTGGTGGTTCTGTTGATCCATTGGTTTCTGATGTAAAATTATATGTAGACTTTTTTTAATGTATGTATTAATGTAAAAAAATAAGTTTGTTTCTTTGGTTCCAATGTGTTTATGTTGTTACCGTCATAAATTATATAATTGATTGTGTAAAATATGTAAAAAAAATAACATAAATATGAAAACCATGCATGTTTATCATCCAAAAAATAATTCATAGTACATATCAGATTGTTATTTTCATCTACATTATATCCGTTTATCTAAATGTTATTATGTCTTGGAAAACAAAGTTCTCATGGATGTAGAAATGAACTTGACGCAACAGTTGCATGATTTGCAAAACTTGATGCATTCCACATTCTTGAAGCATCAACAAGTAGCCAATACCAGAGTCACGGTTTGCACTGAATCGTTGGCTACGTAGTTTAGCAATCACTGCATCTCTTCTGTTGATGTCGTTCATGATTTCTTGACACATTAATGTGTAAACTCGAGTAGTCTGAAGATGTCCATATGTTGTTCGACGTATTTCAAGGATAATTTGTTGAGTTATGTTTGCCATTTTTTTTGTTTGGTTTGTTTATTTGTATTGGTTAGGATTGGGAGTGGCGATATGATCTTTAAATATTGATACTTATACGTGGATCGTTTTTGTTATAAATTGATAAGTAAAATAAATTTAAAATAATTTTTTTTCAAATGTTATGAGTAGAAATAATTCACACCTATATTCAGTAATTAATCAGTATTAAGCCGTGTGCATTGATGGTTATCAGTTCATTTCAAAGGTCTATTGTCTATCCGGTATTGAAAAACGATTTTTTTATATATTTTTTAAAATATACGATCCTGATGCAGTTTATCCGGAATTCTAAACATGATTTAGATTTTTAAAAAGTATTGTTTAAAAAGTTATACATATGATGACACGTGAGTGAATATTGTTATATGTTTTTTTCAAATAAAGAAATGAATGACTATTTATTTAAAGATATAGTTGAAAATTTGATCACGAAATTTTAATTGAATCAGATACATATTATTCTGATGTAATTAAATCAGATACATATTATTCTGATGTATTTTGTTAACATTTTCTGATTCATCACAATCATGATAGACAAACATAAAAACATATAAAAATCAAATATTCACAGACATTTATTAAAAGTAATCGTGTTAATTGTTCCTTTTAAACCCAAAAATTAGATCCTAAACAAAAACAAAAATCCATAAACACTTACTAAAAGTAATCATGGTAATTGTTTCTTTTAAACCCAAAAAATAAATCCTAAATAAAAACATGTAAATTAAACATTGATCAGAAACATATGCTCGATTTGAAAAATGATGGGTAGATCAACATCAGTAAGAACTTCCATCTCTCCAATCTTTGCTTCTATAGATTCAGCAAACCTCAAGTCATCTGTAAAAATAACTTTATATATAAACATTTTTTTAAAATAATATAGACAAAAATTAAATGACATTTGATATAGAAATTGATTACCAGAACTGAGTGGATTCCACCATCATGAATACCATAGTAGTTGAACAATGTAAGTCTGAAATTATGTTCGTTTATATAACTTAATATCATAAATTGACCAATATATAAGTTCTCATTGTGACACAAATTTGTCCAGTTGAATCTTTCGAAACCAAGCAACCGTGTTATTCAAATGAGAACCAACATACATATGTCCATGTGAAGTTTCAATATTCACTTGGGTTGACCCTGAATTGTTCAATATCTTAAAACAACCCTTTGAAAAAATCTATACAAAAAATAAAACACTAATAATAAAGAATCGTCCTGTCACAAAAAATTATTAAAAATGAAAATCAGAAACGAAAAGTTTCTTACATGAAGTATTTTAGTGTTTGTGCAAGAAACACTCAAACATGAATTAGCACGTCCTCTATAGTTCCAAAACTTATCCACACAAACCCTTCTAGATTGTAACATAAAACTATTGAATAATAGTTTCGAACATAGCAAATATTAATGAACCAACCATTCAATAATCCATTTTTAAGAACAAAGCTTTTAAAAGCTGAACCATGTATTAAAGTATTGTTGTGACCAATAGGTTTAATAGTAATTATGTATTGTTGATTATTAGGAATCAAAACGATTTTCCTGCATCCAACAAAACCTACACAAATGTTGAGGATCTGTATTGGGACAACCTACACAAAATATTCAACCAAAATTTTTTTTATTAACATCTATAATTAATGTTCAACACAATAGAATATACATAAATATGTTACCAGGCTTTCTTCACCGCAAGTTAAAATTTTGTTACTTTTTTGTTGTACTCAACCATGAATTCCATCTGTCAATTCATATACGAAATATTTTGAACAAATTTAAGGAAAACTCACGAAAAATTAAATTCATTTTCATATGCATGGTAAATCTTGCATTAGCAATGAGAAATAATGAATAAAAAATTGATAGTGTCGTATAATCATGACAGAAACAATGATTATATAGCCCGACGACTATACGTAAATTTCGAATATACCAAGGATTTAAATGGAATAATATATCCCAATCTTAATTTTTTAAAAAAAAAAGATTTAGGCTTTACGTTTCTATATAGTTAAAGAAGGGAAAATGTTTTGAATCTCTTACAAATCTTTAAACTTAATGATTATTCTTGCCTAAACAAATGTGTTTAAAAAATAAAAGGTAAAAGAGGAAATTCAAAATAATATTATAATAAACATGAATGAAGTAAAATATGAAGAAAGGCTACAGTGGTAATAATAATAATAATCAGAATAACAATTTTTAATCAGAAAAGGCATTCTATCATGTGTCAATTCATAAACACTATAAGAATATAATGTCATAATCAGAAATTGGTTAACAAATAATATGACTACGTATTTTTTATAAAACCATTATTTTAATTTTACATGTCTATAAAAAATAAAAACGAATGTTTATATGTTTTGAATGTGTTGAAAAATTAGACGTTTTTTAAACGAATATTATAAAGACCATATATATGGAATGGTGTCACTAAACTTATCATCGATTGTGAAAATGTGTAATAATTATAATTAGAATCAACCTGCAACCCATTAATAATTGAAAACTGACACACATCACAATGAAATTTTATCTATGTACCATCAATTATAAAAATATAAATCCAAGTAGTTTTACTATAATGAGATTTTTTACAAATTTCATATGTAAGTAAACACATATTCTAAAATATATAGAGATATCATTAAATGCTATCATCATTTGTCATGAATATCCAAACTATAAGATTTTAAAAACGATTTATATTTGTACATTTTTATATAGGAAATGATAGCATATGTTACAAATCTTTTGTAAAAATAAGTTTCATATACAATATAACCCCTTAAACTTAGCAATAGTTGTTGTAAAAAGCAATTATATAAAAAGAGGAAAAAAAGAAAAGAAAAAAGAGGCGTGATTGTGAAATATACTCAAACACATTATCCGTCAACATTGTTGAGCCAACTGTTTCATCTACGCAAGCATGTGATTCAATTCATATATCTAATGACGTGAATTAGTGTCCGACATTCATAATACCAGTATTAGCAAAAAAAAAAAAAAAAAAAAAAAAATCAAAATCTTGTGCATCAGAATCTGAAATTTAGATTGTGTAACGTTAAATCATCATAGGATTTTTGTGTTGTAAATAAGTATTATATTGGCTGAATCCATGTGACGTTGAAATCATTAATTACACTCTACATAATACAACCATGCACAACACAATGTGAATTTTGTACAACTAATTGAAGCGTGAAGAAGAGTGCCCTAATAAGTAATGAAAGTTTGCAAAACACTGACCCAAATATATTGTGTATCTAGACTCATTAATGATATGTCAACTACGTGGAAACAGTCTACCGCCTTTGTAATGATGGTGACACAGCACTTGATGCTTACGATGTCCAAAAGATTTCAATAGTCCTACTTCATTAAATGTAAGTACTTTGTGTAAATAATAATATTAAAAAAATAATTATTCATTTAAACAAATTAATAACCAAATCAATATAAAACATTGCATATAAAAGAATTCTTAACCTTGTTGATACGAACATCCCTAAATCCTAAAACCTCATAATATTCAAAATAAATTGTAACATTGCATATGAAATGCCTATTAAATTTATGAATATGATCAATCGTAAATCTGCATCATTCCAGCTTAATCACGAGCTTCTTTAATGTCAGAGGTATCATTATCCATTATGCTTTCAATGTCGTAGAAGAAATCCAAATCTCCTAAAGAATTAGAAACATATACAAGGTTAAAAATCTAGCTTTCTAATGTGTGTGTGTGTGTATATATATATATATATATATATATATATATATATATATATATATATATATATATATATATATATATATATAAGTTTTTACCTTTGTTAAGTAATTCGTGGCCATTGATTTTGATACCTCCTCTGTTAAACAAACATAAACAAAATTTCATGTCACCAATATGGTATAAAATCATTTTTTGACCATTAAAAATTCCTTCTCATGCATATAACATACGCCATTCAATGCCCTCAAATCCATAAACAACATCATCAATAATAAGACCGTCAATATCAAAATAACCATTTAGTGTAAGAATATTTATCTTCAATGTTGGATCATGGTTCATCATATTGAAGAATCGTTTAGCAAATATCTGTGACAGACATTAGTAAAAGTAAATGTACAAAAAAAAGGGAATAATAATTTTAAAAATAAAAATTAGGTCACATAAAACGTACTTGCATGTCAACGCTGCATGAGCTAGCAACTGTCAAACAAGAATGATTGTATCCTCTATAATTAAAAGTTTTATCTATGCACATGCCTTCAAGATTATAACACCATGTAAGCATGCAATCACGAGTCATGTGTCGAAATAAAATATGGTAACCATGCATTAATTTTTTTGTATAAACAAAATTTTCCCACATGTCACCATAGATAAGAGCATGGCTACTGTTGAATGGTTTAATAAACACCATATACTTATTTTTCTCAGACATAAAAATCAATTTTCTCTTATCCATTATAAGAATTGAAACTTCAAGCATCTCAACATGAACAAGCTGAATAAAACAACAAAAAATTTACGTTAAAGCAAATCAGGATAGTCATCCTGTTGATATTAACACCGCAAATATTATATATTTCTAATTGAAAGAGTGAAAAATACCAATCCATTGATATGTTCTTCAAGAAGAACGAATTTAGCGAGAAAGTCCATAGTAAAAAAAGATTTGTATTATGTCAAATATGACTTAATATTGTTTGGTAGGTATATATATATATATATATATATATATATATATATATATATATATATATATATATATATATATATATATATATATATATATATATATATATATATATATATATATAGGGGAGAGTTAATGTAAGATCAAGCTTAAAATTCTAAAAGTAAGACCCAATATGGATCGTTGGATTATTTTATTTGCATTAGATGAGATCAACATTAAATGAGTAACATTATAGTTATTAGATAAGGTTTTTAAGGGTATTTTGGAGAATTTATATCTAAATACGGTCAATCTTTTTCAAAATTTTGGCTATTATTTTATATAAGAATTTGGTCCAGATTGTTTGTATAATAAACCGATACGCAACTAGAAATACCGATGTATCACCAAACATGACTAAAAAAAAAAAAAAAAAAAAAAAAAACATTGAATACATCATCTGATGTACAACTCTATACACAACCCAAAATTCAAAAACCATCTGGTACACAAAGCTATTTTTTATATTCTAATTGAAGACACAATATAAAAAAAAAAAAAATACAAAATATGAACTAATACATTATATAGAATGATACATAAATTTTTACCAAACTAAAAAACTAAAATGTGGATCAACATTAGAACTTGTACGCCAAGACAATTGTTATACTAGAACTTTTCCGGGTATGAACATTAGAACTCGTACACCAAAACAATTACTACGGGTATCAACATTATAACTCGTACACCAAAACAATTACTACGGGTATCAACGTTAGAACTCGTACACCAAAACAATTGCTACAGGTATCAACCAAAAAAACAATATTTGGTACAAATATAGTACATCAAAACAAATATATATACCCATAACACGAACAAATTATCACAAATGGATGGTGTTATCTCGACAAAACTGATTTTTCTGTGATGATTTTTCCAATGATGGTGTTAACAAAACCGGATCTAAAACCCAACCACACGGTCGCCGGATCTGCAAGTCCAACCACCCGGTCACAGGTACAAAAAACCAACGATGATTCCGGCGGTGATGTTAATAAAACCGGATCAGAAACCCGTTGTCTTCATAAACACAAATCCATGTGAACTTTTTTTTAACTAAAACTTAGACGCACAAGGCCGGATCGAAAACTTTTTTTTATTAAATACGGTGTTCACAAAAGGCTGATCATAAACCCACCATCCTGATACACCGGACATGTAACTAGTGTACCAAGAACCGCCGCCGGTCTACCAATATTTCTTCTTTTTGTTGTTATCAATGGCAAGAATAGGGCTAGGTGTTTTACCCATAATCCTCGCTGGAAAACGTGCGATACATCAGATCTATGGCATTTTACCCAGAATCATGTAGGGGGTTAGGTGTTTTTGACAAATCGAATGCTTTTTTATAAGACATATCCATTCAAGACACCATAATCGAGACCCAAATCCGTGTTTTTGGCCGGAGGGATAGAGCTCCCGTGAGCATTTTACAGCGGGTTTGATTGGGTTGAAGCTGGATTTGATAAAGAAAAAAAAAGTTGCGGCTTATTATTATAGATGGCAAATGAAAAAAGGTTGTCACCGGCGATGGCTTTTTGGTCGCCGGAAAATGCATGAGAGAGAGGAAAGGATGAGAATAAATTGAGGCGTGTTGTTATTGTGATGGAGGTGTAGGTTCTTAGGGTTAGGGAAAAAAAATAAGATGTGCAAAATACCCTCAATGCCCTTTTAAATTAATTATAAATTTTTATTAAAATAAATGCTTAAGTAACCCTCAATGCCACTTGTCCTCTTTTTACTGGTTCTGGAATAGATCTTATTTTTAAGAGTTTATGAATGATCTTATTAGATCTTAATTCTGTGTGTGTGTGTGTATATATATATATATATATATATATATATATATATATATATATATATATATATATATATATATATATATATATATATATAACATGAGGCATTTGAAGAATATGCCACCTCATTGCCCAGTCAATGCACAGTGATTACAGTGATTATTATGAAATTTTTTTTAGTTAGTAATTACAATGATTCTTATGATCAGTTGCATTTTTCAGATTTTCTTCTTCACATAAATTAATTTAAAGCCACGCGTCCCTACCATCTTCTTATATCTTCAAGTAAGATCATATTCTTTCAATTTAGGGGTACATTATTATTTTAATTGCACGTGTATTTGTGATTTAGTTAGTATCAACACATATTAGGGTATGGTTGTGTTTGTATTTAGCTTATTTTATTATGGCTTATTGAGATTCCGAAAAGCACTTTATTTTAGCTTATCAACTAGAGCAAGCTTATGTACTTAAACAAGCTCTAAAAATTGAGTAAGCTAATCCAAACATATTGTAACACCCCCAATTTATGAATGCAGCGGAATTCAACTTGGGTGTTACTCGACGGCACAACAGTCATAATAATAGAAAACAAACTCTAATTGAGTCGTTTTAAAAGATTTATCATTCAAATTATATAAATATCAGAGATTACAAAATGAGGTCCCAGATAGTTCCATGTTTACAAATTACATTAGATGAGTTTTTGAATGATAATAAAATTTATAGCCCTCTTGAATATCCGTGCCCTTCCGTGCCATCCTTGATCATCATGGACCTGAAATACATGCTTAAAAGGTCAACACAAAGGTTGAGTGATATTCACAGAGTTTGTTTAATGGTTGAACACAATATGTTGGTAGTGTGAGATATAGACTCACACCAATGGTTGGAAAACAAAACAGGTATTATAACACTAAGCATATGACACCAAAACGTTAACGTGTACCAATATCAATCGGCGGAGTTATCCCAGTAGGTACTTTGCCGTCATACCTAGGTTTCAAATATTAATGAATTTGTTTGAACTTAGTCAATACAAATGGGATTCGTCAATCCCAATAGGCCTATTCACAATATTCGCGCTCACTTGCAAGTAACCCTCACAAGTGATTAAATGGTTCATAATAAGGGATCTTGGATTGGCAAGGATGGTACTTAGTGATAATAAAACAATCAGGCAAGCATACAATTGAAAAGCATTGTGTTCGGTTGAAAAATAGTAGCATGTATTCCCCCAAGGGTTTGTAAAACAATTAAGTAATGGAAAGTGGGGCTATGAACTCACCTTAAGTTATATAGCAAGTAGTGAATGTGATGGTCGAATCGCGAAGGTTTCTACAAGCAACCTATAATAGAATGTTGCGACTTAGGATTGGAGTAAAGAATATGAAGAATTGCCTATATATGTCTTGCATTTAGTCCATGATGTAGTACTTAGTATAGTGTAAGTCTTTGAATGAAAATGGTTTATGAAACATGTATAGTTTGTATATCGCTTACTACCGTTCGGGCCGACATAATTCAGAAGTCATGTAGTAAACATTCGAGGAGCCAGGACACTTTAATTCGTAAATCCATAACTCATCTCGACGGCTTACTTAATGAACTCCTCACATGAGGCTCCCTACTATTGTAGTATTTGGTAAAATATATATATATATATATATATATATATATATATATATATATATATAAGTTTTAATCCGAAAAGTTATATGTCCAATATTTGAATAAACTTAGGAAAGTTTACTTTTGCATGAAGATTATTATTAGGATGAGTTTCTTAAATCTTTTATGACAATTACTTGTAAAATCTCATGGTTCTTTAGATGAAGTAGATCCAAATTGTATGTTTAAGTTATCGCTAACTCTTTAGCTCATGTTTTCGCCTAAATAAGTTTATATGGTCATTTAGTCATGGTCTTGCCATGACCTTTGGTCATTGTTCCATGGTCTTGATACTCAACCTTGGCTCTAGCCATGGTTGTGGTCTTGAATTTAGGTCATTAGACCTCTTGGTCTTATTAAACCATAACTATTATATAGTAACTTTGGTATATAAAACAGCTGTTAAGAAACTGAAGAAAATTTCATTCGTTATTGATTTTCTGGATACGTGCACCTGAGTTTTTGAAGAAAACGTGATTCCGGATAACTTTCGTGCTTTAACTTTTTCGCGAAACAGAACAGAAGGGCCTCTTTTTGCATGTTTAATTTTGTTACAGAAACATTTGGCAGTTTTTGCCGCAAAGTTTTGGTAACTTCAAATAGCCATAACTTTTTACTCATGTACTCATTTTAAGTGGTTCAAATTGCTATGGTTTCCTTGTTAAGTCCTCTACTACAATATGTAATTGCCCAATATCATAATTATACCATTTTGGTCAGATTTTACCATGGAAGTTACTAGTTTACTTGTTTAAATATCATAGTTAACACACACACACACACACACACACACACACACACACACACACACACACACATATATATATATATATATATATATATATATATATATATATATATATATATATATATATATATATATATATATATACCAATACTTGTTTTACCCATTTTTAAACATCATGGACATAATCACAAGACAAAATATAGTATGAATGATATGTAAATAGCATGAATATGATATTTAATAAGAAGTATGTTAGGGTTTGCTTACAACTTTTGGCTTTCAACAAAGAAAGGTAAGTAACATGTAAGGAAAAGGACTTTGATTGATTATACTTCACTTCACTTCACTTCAAGCAATCTTTCTACACTTGTATTCTTGAAAGAGAGATGATGAAAGTTGAGGTGACTTGAGTAGATTCAAACTCAAGAGAAATCACCAAAGTTTCTAGGGTTTGGAAGTAGTTTGATTACTTAAAACCAAACTAGGGTTTATATGTTGTTGTAGCACTTGATTCTTGCATGAAACTAGAAGTAAATTAGCTAAGGTTATGGTGTTGGTGTGGTTGATATGGGATGACAATAAAGGGGGGAGGGGGTATTTATATGCCTTTGAGGAGGTTACAAAACAAGACTTGTCAAAGCTTCTCAAGTAAGCTTGTACACTTGTAAACATCCTAGATCATTTTGCATAAGATTAAGCCACACCAAGGGGTGACTCCCCCCCCCCCCCCTATGGCGGTTTGAATAAGATAAGGAGGATGAGGTGGTTCTTGGATGATATTATCCAAGTTATTTGGTTAGTTTTGACTCCGTGAAATGCTAACCGTAAGTTGTTACGTCACAAAACTTAAAACAGGGTATCGTAAAAATGTGAAACTTGGAAGAATGATTAAAATTGTCAAAATACTCCATAATAAAATATAAAATGAGTGGTAGGTTCCATTGGGGTGCTAAAACCCTGCTAAAACTGGAAACACGGGTCTAAAACGCGTAATACGTAAAACGTACGAATATTGTGTAAAATTGAGAAAAGTAAAATGTTACTTTTCTATTATGATAATAATGATTTAAAATGACTTATAATGTCTAGACTGGGCTCAGTCTAGTATCGGTTGGTATTTAATGTCTTTAAGACATAAAACCGTAAGCCTAAAAATCAAGAAATGCTTTATAAATTCAAGGAATGATTTTTGGTCAAAGGAGGAGGGAAAAATATGTTGACTTTTTCCAAAAATGTGAAAACTCAAATTGTCTTAGAAACGCGGTGCAGGTATAGGCTAAGGTTACGGCTAAGTAAAAGTGCTTAAAAACGAAAATTCCTGTTTCTCACGACGAGGTTTATTTGGTCACATTTTTCTCAGTCATGATTAATTTTCAAATAAATCATGAGTGTATCAAACATTTTTCTGATGCGGGGAAAAATAACGCGGTCGAGTTTCGTTGTGCGTAGGATTTTTGAATGACGTTTTACCCTAAAACGTGTAGTTCTTTAATAACTTTCGCGAAAATGATCTGATGAGTGTCAAACTTTTATTTTGCCATGGAAATGATTTATCATACGAGAATATGAAATAAAAATCAAATTTCAGAAAAAGTGAATAGTAAAAATGAATAGTGAAATTTTCGGGAATAGAAGTTATCCTGAAAATGTGAATTGTTACAGTCTCTACCCCTTACTGGAACTTCGTCCCGAAGTTCTATGTGTGTTATATGTTGGAGTGGTGTCGATGAAGAGGTGTAGTTACTTATGATGTAACACCCCCAAAAGTCGTTAATAACAGCGGAAGACTTAACATGTCAACGGTAGACTTTCGGGGTATTACTTCAAGGATCTTTGTCACAATCATAGTAAACAACACAAAGTGAAGTATTAAAGTTTAACTTATTTCAAAATACCAAATATCTGAGATACAAGACATTATTAAGTTAAGAACGTGTTTTATTCTGAAGGAAAATAGGTAGTTTATTATGGTTCTTGTCATGCTTTTGCCCACTCCGTGCCATCCAGATCCGTCTTGTTTAGTTACCTGAGATAAACATGCTAAAGTCAACATAAAGTTGAGTGATATTCATAGGTTTGAGTTTAAGAGTTTGAATCACAAGTTAAGAGTGTATTGTAATCACATACAATCAATATGTTAAAAAAAAAATCAATGTTCCTGTTATTGCCTTAAGCTCATGATACTCAACGATTAACAGCCAATTATAAGTATGTATTATGATGGTAAGTAATAGGCCCCCAAAGATAGGTATTTGTCAATAACCTATTTATAAGAACAATAAAGTGCGCCTGGTGTTTTCTCCAACAACCAAACAAGGATTGTCAATCACTAATAGTACTATCCACAATTATTTACGTTCACCCTTCAGGTGATTAAGGTTCATGATCGAGGGACTTCTGACAATAGTAACTTAAGCAAATAACATTGGCCTGACGGTATTTCAATACCCGGTATAAAAGACTTGTGATCGAGTTTTAAGCATGTATCTCCCCACGGGAAAATAGTTAAAGAGTGGGCTATGAAATCACCTTAGTAGTACAGTGGTATTGTAGTCTCAACGAAGTAAGGAAACGGCTTCACACAACACAACCTAAAAGATAATGCAAGTTTCAGTTGATAGTCTAAATCTGGTTTTATCGCGATTACTTGTTATTTAGTTACGAATAAATCTCGTGTTTGTTTAAGTGCCTAAAGTTTAAAAACAACGTTATATATAATTATATCTCGTAAGTAAAATTATCGATGATTGATATAAAGTTAGTTTTTATAACGGAAATAAACGTATCGTTTTACAAGAAATAAATAACGTATTGTTATATCGTTCAAATTTTATTATCGTTATATAAGCTTTATTCGTATTATATATATATATATATATATATATATATATATATATATATATATATATATATATATATATATATATATATATATATATATATATATATATATATATATATATATATATAATAAGTTACGTTTTATTATTTATCGTTTTAATATATAATCAAATATATATAATAAATATAGAATTTTATCAAAAGTAAATATTTCACTTCGATCCTTAATGTTTTATCAATCTTACACTTTTTACCCTTAACGGAAAATATTTACGCCGTTAGTCCAAAAGTTATATATATTTACATTTTTAGTCCAAATATCAAATCTATACATTTATTATCCTTAAGTTTTAATATTTACAGTTTATACCCCTTAGAAAACAGTTTTTATATTTTTCACTAAAGTTTACCGATTTGGCAATTTTAGTCCTTATCGCTCGTATTTTTGCAAAAATGGTCCCAACTTTACCAAATTCAAAACTTAACAATTTTATTATTTCATTAAGCTCAAAACATTTTGAAAAGCTTATTTTCGCAGCTTATTTTCTTAAAAAGCACTTATTTCACTTAAATGGGCTTAACGTGACAATATCAAGGCCCGTTAAGGTTTCGTGATTCAATGGGCTTACGAACGGTTTGGGCCTGACCTTGGACTCATTTTAGGATACCAAAAACACTGGAGTTGGGCTCCCAGGCCCAGTATATCACATTAGCTTAGTGGGCTTTACATAAGCCCACGTTGGCTTATAAAAGTTTTGTAAAACTTGGTTTTTGTCGAGACAAAAGGGGTCGAGCAAAGTAGTTAAACGAACTAGTTAGGTCAAATGAAAAGTGTTTCCCAATTGTTGGTCATGTCAAAAATGAGGTCGAGCAATAAAACATATAGGTTATGTGTCGAATTTGAATTTAACGAGACCAAAGTGTTTGTGAAAACTCACTTATCAAAACTGTTTTCAAGACTTAGAAATATTCTAAGTCTTTTCCATTTATACGAAAGGGTCAAGTGACATATAGACGTGTGATTTTCTTTATGTAAATGTTGTTATTATGATCGAAACTTGTTACATCTTGTTAGACAACATGTCAAACGTTATATAGGTTGAATAATATTCATGTGTTAAGTTTTGTATTAACGAAATAATGAATCAAAGTGAACGTGAGAAATCAATAATAAAATGTAACAAAGTTCTCCGTGTCTCACCTCACCACTTGGGGTGGAGTTCTCGTACGTATGGTTCGAAATGGGTACGTGGGATCAAGGTACTATGGTTCACTCCTAGCAAGGTTCACAACGAGCAAACTTGGTTCCTCCTTGGATCACTTGTGCACCTCGTACTTGTTTTCTACTCCTTGTCCCGATCTTGGCTTGCAACCTCCACGTAAATGTATGTTGGTACGTTTTTGAGTGTGTGTGTTTGTTTAGCTTGCATGGGATTGTTTATATAGGAGATTTAGGGTGGTGAGGATAAGTACAAGAGTCACAAGACTCATGCGTTGGCTAGTATACACGATGGCACCAATTTCTTCACCAATCGAGACTTAGCAATAATAGGAAATGTTGCATGCAATCTCTGTTCACTATCTGACATTCTACTGTGCATTTGAGTTGGTCTAGAAGTCATTGGGCAAATGTGGTGGCGTCTAGGAATATTTGCACACGTTTTGAGTTATCTTGTGATATGGTTTTTGCGTTTTACTTTGGTCCTTTCTAGGGTAGTAAACGAGTGTGAGGAAGTGTAAGTTTTATCGTTCGTGATTATTGGGCACTAGGTGAATTGAGATGAGCAAAAATATATAAGTGCTGTGTATAGAAATCGTATGAAATAGGGTACGTTTGGTTGTGTATCGCGACAGAAACAAAACAAGGAAAAAAAAATATAAAGGGTGCGTTTGGGCTTTGAGCCCTTTGGGCTTGCGTTTTTGTCTGGCCCAGCAGAAAAGAAAACAATATATATAAAAAGGGTCCGTTTGGTTTGTTAGTTGGGTTAAGTGGCCCAATGATCAACGGGGCCCACCTGGTGTGTTTTGTGAGTCGGGTTACGATCAAATAATATTAATGAGTGATCTCGGGAATTTTCGTAGGCTCCGGGAATATATAAATATCGTACTTTAATTATACGAAACGTATATTATATAAAAATATAAATATTTTTAATATATATATATTCGCGATAATTTAGACTATCTAGGTTTGTGTGTAAGCAATGTTTCTAAGCAAAAGATAATTCAAAGTTTTACCGTTGTGATTTATATATCAAGTCTAATAAAAAAAAATTTTATACGTAAAAGTGGGTATTTAAATAACGTAATAACTTGTAAGTATTTACTAACCGTTGGGAAAATTACGAGAGGCTACATATGAGGACTAGAGTGATGTAGTTCGATTTTGTCGTTTCAGTGTATGGCATAGGATGAGGTTTACTTTTATGTGGGAAAGGTAGAGTAAGAGTGATTAATTGTTGTACTCTATCGTATGAATACTTATGAATTTCCTATACTCACACGAATTTTTTTTAAGATTATAGGTGAGAAGTTTGTTTCTAAGAAAACATATAGGTGACTGCTCCCAGCATAACATGATCCCTCCTGAATTAGACATAGGTGATCAAGCTATGTATAATTTAGGACCGATAATGTGATGTTCGGTTTAGTCACGTAGTATTGTGTTTCTTAAAAGTTTTAGATGGTATTCAATCTTGTAAAGCTGATGAGGGTGCTTGTGGTGTAACTAACGATGATTTGAGCTTTAAAAGTGCATCAAGATATGTTAATGAGCTTGTGGTTGCAACGGTTGTGAAGATAATGACGGTGAAAAGATGAACGAGGCTTGTGTTCTTCATTTTGGTTTGATGAGTTTTAGTGGTTTGAGATGAAGCTGGGTAAAGAAGTCATAAAATCAATTTATAGGGTGGTATCAATGAAGTAATTTTTCTAAGATGGTGGTAGAATATCTTGGAGTAAAATGATATGAAACAATAAAGTGGTAGCAAAATAGCTTGAAGTAAAATTTGTTGAATGGTTTATAAGATAACTGGGTAAATCTTATAGAATGGTAATAGTCTACTAATCAGTCAAATTGGTTTGGAGATAGAAAGTACAATAGATGAGAATTATCACAAAGAGTTGTTTATTGAACATCAAATATTCTTAAGTCATAAAACTCCCATTACTAGGGATGACATACACGTAGTACAACATAGTGCATAAATAAATATGGCTGCTAAGTTCTAAACTTCATTGTTCTCCAGTGTTGTTGAGATTCGGATAAGCTCCTTCTCCTCCTAACATATATGCTTTCCCCTGGTTGTCTTCAACTTGTTGACCTTGGTTTTGGGGACATCGATTCTTGTAATGTCCACTTTCTCCACACCCGAAGCATACAACTATCGGCTATGTATCACTACCAGTAGCTACAGTATTTCTTCTACAATCCTTGGCAAGATGTCCTGTCTTTTGGCAATTGTTGCACTTGTCCGGGCAAGGACCTGCATGATGGTAGTTGCACTTGGTACACTGTGGTAGAGTCCCAATGTATTTACCTCCGGCTGGTGCAGCAACATAAGCCGACGCGGCTTCTTGTCTTTTGTTTTGCTAGTTATGATGATTGTTGTTGTTACTGTTACTTCCACGGTTACCATCCCATGGTCGCTTGTTTTTGTTGTTCCTATTGTTATTGTTGTTATGGTAGTTGGAGTTGTTGGTGTTGTTGTGGAAGTTTTGTCTTCGGGTTTCTGCTGTACGCACCACTTGATCCATGAGGCTGCGAGACATCCGCATAGCTTCATCAAGTTCCTTGGGATTGGTTGAAGTTACATTCCCTTGTATACTTGGTGGAAGTCCCCAGATATATCGTTCCAATAATTTCTCTTTGGTTGAAACCATTGTTGGACATAGAATCCTCAATTCTTGGAATCGAAGGTTGTAAGTTATGATGTCATTTCCTTTAACAACATGGTCCCAGAATTCCACTTCTAACTTCTGCATTTCACTGCGGGGGCAGTACTCTTTGATCATCATTTTCTTCAAGTTATCCCAAGAAATCTTATAAGCATTTTCAATGCCCATTGGTTGAGATATTGAATTCCACCATGATAATGCTTCATTCAACAGTGTACTAGTGGCATATTGAACTTTATCACTCTCAGTACATTTGCTGACAAAAAATACCGACTCCGCTTTCTCAAACCAGCGGGTCAAACCTACGGCTCCTTCAGTACCCTTGAATTTTATGGGCTCGCATTTCAAATAGGACATGAATGAGCAACCCTTAGGTACCGAATCAACATTTATCACTGGAGGACTAGTTGGGTTTGGTCCTCGAGTGTTATGTATGGCTGTGGCAATTCGGGCAGCTTCTGCAGCTCTAGCAACTTCCGCAGCTGTGGCGGCTTCAGCGGCTGCTGTAGCATCAGCAGCTGTAGTGGCTTCAGCGGCTGCTGCAGCTTCTGCAGCTACAGTTGCTCATTCAGTTGTGAGTGCTGCATTTACACTATCTTTAACTAGTTTGCGAATAGCAGTTTGAGTCATTGCTGGTGGTGCCTTCTTCGTTGGCGCCATGATTCTATTATATAGAAGATACGCCGTGAGTAGAGAGTTGTGAAATAAGCATGATTTTTGATGGGAAATGATAGAATAATTACTTTGAAGATTTAAAGGCATAACACATGATAGTATAAAACAAAAGTTATATTCATACAACGTTGGTTGATTTACAAAATCGAAACCTATTACAAGCTTCTTCAAAATTTACTAACTGATACTTTCAGTTTAGTAATTACAACATTTTTACTATCGCTAGTTATTACATAGATTTCATAACATTTACTAACTGAGTCTAATCAGTTTTGTAGTACAAAAGATAACTAGTATCATCACACTAGTCTATTGCGGGTTAGAAGGTCCGAGCAGCTCTGATTGATCTGCAACTTCTTGATTTAGTGTGTCATAGAGGTACGAGTCGATGAAGTTTGAGAGGTTGTAGTTTCCATGCTGACTTTCTTGTTGGATCAATGGTGGTCATGATACGATCCATAATGAGTGATCCAATTCATAACATGTAGGGATATCAAAGGGAAGTGATAGTGGTGGTGGTAATGGCGCTAGTACATATTCATACTCATTATCCTCCTCGGAGTCTGCCTCAACCCAATTTTGTTCAAAATAATTAGAAGTATTCGACGCAAAATTAGTTGGCATTGGTTCCTCCTCTTCTTCGTCGGTTAAATCTTCGAAAGGTTCTTCTTCGTCATCAGAAGCGAAGGCATTTACGAAGTCAAATCCGAACTCGGGTGAGGGTGGTAAGACTTGGAAGTTATTAGGTAGAGTGGGCACATAATCGGGAGAAGTGGGTACGCACATGATTTCTATGAAAAGAATTATTATGTTAAAACAATTCAATGTTTATGGGAAGTGCTCAAAATGTGACAAGTGTGTATAAACTAATATGTTCATGTAGTATAAAATGCTTACGGGGAAATGCTCAATTATGCTAAGGGTACATATATCCATATACTAACATGTTTGTGTAGTATAAAATGCTCAATAAGTCCATAATCGTCTGGAGGATGGAAGACACGGAGAACGGAAGGCTATAAAATGCTTTTGCTTGTGAGTGTGGTTATAGTTTAGGTCTCAATTAGACCCGTTTCTCTATAACCATGGCTCTGGTACCAATCTGTAACACCCCCAATTCATGAATGCAGTGGAATTCAACTTGGGTGTTACTCGACGGCATAACAGTCATAATAATAGAAAACAAACTCTAATTGAGTCGTTTTAAAAGATTTATCATTCAAATTATATAAATATCAGATATTACAAAATGAGGTCCCAGATGGTTCCATGTTTACAAATTACATTAGATGAGTTTTTGAATGATAATAAAATTTATAGCCCTCTTGAATATCCGTACCATCCTTGATCATCATGGACCTGAAATACATGCTTAAAAGGTCAACAAAAAAGTTGAGTGATATTCATAGAGTTTGTTTAATGGTTGAACACAATATGTTGGTAGTGTGAGCTATAGACTCACACCAATGGTTGGAAAACAAAACAGGTATTATAACACTAAGCTTATGACACCAAAACATTAACGTGTACCAATATCAATCGGCGGAGTTATCCCGATAGGTACTTTGCCGTCATACCTAGGTTTCAAATATTAATGCATTTGTTTGAACTTAGTCAATACAAATGGGATTCGTCAATCCCAATAGGCCTATTCACAATATTCGCGCTCACTTGCAAGTAACCCTCGCAAGTGATTAAATGGTTTATAATAAGGGATCTTGGATTGGCAAGGATGTTACTCACCTTAAGTAATGGAAAGTATACAATTGAAAAGCATTGTGTTCGGTTGAAAAATAGTAGCATGTATTCCCCCTAAGGGTTTGTAAAACAATTAAGTAATGGAAAGTGGGGCTATGAACTCACCTTAAGTTATATAGCAAGTAGTGAATGTGATGGTCGAATCGCGAAGGTTTCTACAAGCAACCTATAATAGAATGTTGCGACTTAGGATTGGAGTAAAGAATATGAAGAATTTCCTATATATGTCTTGCATTTAGTCCATGATGTAGTACTTAGTATAGTGTAAGTCTTTGAATGAAAATGGTTTATGAAACATGTATAGTTTGTATATCGCTTACTACCGTTCGGGCTGACATAATTCAGAAGTCATGTAGTAAACGCTCGAGGAGCCAGGACACTTTAATTCGTAAATCCACAACTCATCTCGACGGATTACTTAATGAAATCCTCACATGAGGCTCCCTACTATTGTAGTATTTGATAAAATATATATATATATATATATATATATATATATATATATATATATATATATATATATATATAAGTTTTGATCCGAAAAGTTATATGTCCAATATTTGAATAAACTTAGGAAAGTTTACTTTTGCATGAAGATTGTTATTAGGATGAGTTTCTTAAATCTTGTATGACAATTACTTGCAAAATGTAACACCCCCAAAATACCGCAGCGGAAGACTGTGTCATAGGGGTGCTACTTCATAATACAAAGTACAAGGTATAGAAAACGAACTCTAAATGAGACATTTTGAAAAGTTACCATTCGATTAATAAATTCTGAGTTACAAACTTGAGATTCCAAAGTATGATACATAAATGTATACAAAGTTTTGAATGGTAAATGATAAAAGCGTAAGTCTTCAGAATATGCAGCTTGACTCTAAGTTCCACGCACTAGCTATCGCCTTACTAACCTGAGATAAACATGCTAAAGTGTCAACACAATGGTTGGTGAGTTCATAGAGTTTGTCTTAAAACAGTTGAAAAGCCTTAAAAGAATATTCGCACAGCAAAGGTATCGTGAATCCACTCAGTTGCAGGTCCCGCCATAAGAGACTTGCAACCTGTGTGTTCACAACCCACTGCTAAAAGATAGTTTATACAATGCACCGGATTATATTCACCCAAGGTCAAGAATAGACACAAGGGCGGGGGCCTCTCTCCAAATAGTACTACGACATCCAAGGTCAAGTATAGACACAAGGGTAGGGGGCATCTTCCCATGAGTACTACCAATACCTCTCCGACAGAATAGAGTATTATGTATACACGTAAATACGAATCTTGTATTTAAATTAAGCAAGTATAGTGTAACAAGCATGTATAACGCAATCAAGTATAATACAATCAAGTATAATGCAATCAAGTATAACACAATCAAGTATAAAGCAATCAAGTATAAATGTTTTGAGTATTTGTACAAGTAAGCAAGTAGTTGAGCATGTATCCCCCCCAAGAGTTAAAACAAGTATGAAAAGAGTAGGGGCTATGACTCACCTTAAGCTTATGTAATGAGAAATGATAGTGGTAGTCGAATCGCGAAAGTCTCTAAGAGCAGCCTATAATAGAACGTTGCGACTTAGGTTTGGAGTAACGTCTAAGAATACGAAGAATTGCCTATATATGTCTTGCATAATGTTCATGATGTAGTACTTAGTATATAGTGTAAGTCGTTGACTATAAGTGGTCTATGAAACATGTATAGGTTGTATATCTCTTACTACCGTTCGGGCCGACATAATTCAGAAGTCATGGAGTAAACGTTAGAGGAGCCAGGACACTTTAATTCGTAAATCCACAACTCGTCTCGACGGCTTACTTAATGAACTCCTCACATGAGGCTCCCTACTATTGTAGTATTTGATAACATATATATAAGCTTTTTGATCTTTAAAAGTTATATGGTCTTTAGCCGTGGCTTTTCCGTGACGTTGGTCATTGTTACCATGGACTTGAGACTCAACCTTGGCTTTAGCCATGGTTGTGGTCTTGGCTTTAGGTCATTAGACCTCTTGGTCTTAGTAAATCATAACTATAATATAATAACTTTGGTCTAAAAATGGGCTGTTAAGAATTTGAAGAAATTTTCACTCAGAAAGCATTTTCAGGTCTCGAGCTTCTTTGTTCCTGAACGAAAACGTCGTTCCGGAAAAGTTTCGTGTTTTAACTTTTTGATGAATCGGACCAGAAGAGTGACTTTCAAATTGGCAGAATGCAAAACAGTAGGGTATAGGCAGTTTCGGCGTTTTGGTGTCGCTAACTTCTTATGGCCGTATCTTTTGACTCGTGTACTCGTTTTAGGTGATTCAAATTGCTATGTTTTCCTTTTGAAGTCCTATTTAACAGTAAATAAATGTCAAATATCATAGTTATACTATTTTGGTCGTGGTTCTCCATAAAAATCACTAGTTTGCTTGTCTACTTGTCATAAGTTAACATATGTATACCAATACTTGTTTTATCCATTTTTAAACATCATGAACACAATAACAAGAACATATATAGCATGAAAGGAACACAAATAGCATGAAAATGATAATTAAGCAAGAAAGTATGTTAGGGTTTGCTTACAACTTGAGGCTTTCTAAAAGAAAGGTAAGTAACTAGTAAGGTACGGACTTTGATAGACTTAAGCTTCACTCTTTGCAATCTATGATAAACCGAGGTTATTTGAAGATTATAACAACGCCTTCTTGAAAGTCCAAAGCTATTTGAAGATTATAACTACATCTTTTTGGAGACTTTAGAGTTATAACAACTTTTCTTAGAAAATTTCCAAGATTGAAGATCAAACACTAGTTTTCTTTCAAAAACTAGTTAACTTTCTTACAAAATATAAGAAAAGTGCCTTAGGTTTTAGGACTTGAAGGTTATAAGAAGGTGTGGTGCAAGTTTTCTATGTGTTTTAGCTTGGTATTTATAGGGTAGGAAAAATAGTTAACCATATATTGGGTTAGAATTTAACCATGGTTAGTTTAAGACACTTGTAATGATCTAAAGAATCAATGGTCAAGATTTAACCACACATGGTGACTCCCCCACCCCTAAGTCGGTTTGCCAAGGATAAGGGTGACTAGATGAGTAGTCATGGTCTTTGGATGATAATATCCTAAGTATGTAGCTAGTTTTGACTCCGTAAATTGCTAACCGTAAGTTGTTAAGCCACGAAACGTAAAATCGGGTATCCTAAAAATATGAAACTTATAAATATGCTAGAACTTATCAATATACTCCATAATAAAATATAAAATGAGTGGTAGGTTCTATCGGGTGCTAAAACCCTGCTAAAAACTGGAAACACGGGTCTAAAACGCGTAATTCGCGTAAAACGCTGAACTGAAAAACGTAAAATTCCAAAACTTTTGGAATTGTCCTAAAATGAGAGAAAATCATATTTCTATTGTTTATAATGTTTTATGGACATATCGGGATGCTAGAATGACGTTTAAACCTAAAAGTAAATCTCGGACACGGCTTTGTGATTTTTGCAGAAATGATCCGACGAGCGTCAAACTCTCGGATTATCGTTAAAATAGTTTAACTTACGAGAATATGAAATAAAAATTTCTGAGATGAATAGTGAAAAGTGAATAGTGAAATTTTTGGGAATAAAAGTTAACCTGAAATTGCGAATTGTTACAGTCTCTACCCCTTAAGGAGAACTTCGTCCCGAAGTTCAGTTGATGTTAACTACTTACGGTGTGTCTAAAAGAATTCGGGATTTCAGGATCTCTAAAATAGTGGTGTTCACTCTGATTCGTCTAAGGTTGTGGTTAAGGAGTCGTATCGGCTACAATTAAGCCCACTTATTTATAACACATTACTTACATAAAGAAGCGTCCAAATTTATGTAAGTAAGGTCTCATAAACTTATGGTTCGGTGATTTACAATTTCTTTATTTAAATGAAGAGGCGTCACAATCCATTTAAATAAGGAGATTCTAAAACATCCTACTTAAGAATTTCCGACACAAAATCCGCCTTCTGAGGCCGATAGTAAGATAATCAAGTCATCAAATCCCTAAAGCTAAGCAATAATATTATTTAACTCAAATCTTGTGTCTCATCGAACAAGAACTGTCACAAGATCAAGTTAACTAATTAGTTATTACTGAGCTCCATGTTTTTAATGACTCGACGAATCTCTGGGGCTCCTTATAATACTAAAGTCACATCATCTAACAGCATGGAACTAATCAAACCTCTAACCAAAAAGCATATGTGTATATATTGTGTGTAAGGCAAATAAAGAGGAAAGTCCCAACGTATATAGCAGTTATAGTCTAGGCACTAAATGCAACCTAGTTCTCTATAACCAAGGCTCTGGTACCAATCTGTAACACCCCCAAATACCGCAGCGGAAGACTGTGTCATAGGGGTGCTACTTCATAATACAAAGTACAAGGTATAGAAAACGAACTCTAAATGAGACATTTTGAAAAGTTACCAATCGATTAATAAATTCTGAGTTACAAACTTGAGATTCCAAAGTATGATACATAAATGTATACAAAGTTTTGAATGGTAAATGATAAAAGTGTAAGTCTTCAGAATATGCAGCTTGACTCTAAGTTCCACGCACTAGCTATCGCCTTACTAACCTGAGATAAACATGCTAAAGTGTCAACACAATGGTTGGTGAGTTCATAGAGTTTGTCTTAAAACAGTTGAAAAGCCTTAAAAGAATATTCGCACAGCAAAGGCATCGTGAATCCACTCAGTTGCAGGTCCCGCCATAAGAGACTTGCAACCTGTGTGTTCACAACCCACTGCTAAAAGATAGTTTATACAATGCACCGGATTATATTCACCCAAGGTCAAGAATAGACACAAGGGCGGGGGCCTCTCTCCAAATAGTACTACGACATCCAAGGTCAAGTATAGACACAAGGGTAGGGGGCATCTTCACATGAGTACTACCAATACCTCTCCGACAGAATAGAGTATTATGTATGCACGTAAATACGAATCTTGTATTTAAATTAAGCAAGTATAGTGTAACAAGCATGTATAACGCAATCAAGTATAATACAATCAAGTATAATGCAATCAAGTATAACACAATCAAGTATAAAGCAATCAAGTATAAATGTTTTGAGTATTTGTACAAGTAAGCAAGTAGTTGAGCATGTATCCCCCCCAAGAGTTAAAACAAGTATGAAAAGAGTAGGGGCTATGACTCACCTTAAGCTTATGTAATGAGAAATGATAGTGGTAGTCGAATCGCGAAAGTCTCTAAGAGCAGCCTATAATAGAACGTTGCGACTTAGGTTTGGAGTAACGTCTAAGAATACGAAGAATTGCCTATATATGTCTTGCATAATGTTCATGATGTAGTACTTAGTATATAGTGTAAGTCGTTGACTATAAGTGGTCTATGAAACATGTATAGGTTGTATATCTCTTACTACCGTTCGGGCCGACATAATTCAGAAGTCATGGAGTAAACGTTAGAGGAGCCAGGACACTTTAATTCGTAAATCCACAACTCGTCTCGACGGCTTACTTAATGAACTCCTCACATGAGGCTCCCTACTATTGTAGTATTTGATAACATATATATATATAAGCTTTTTGATCTTTAAAAGTTATATGGTCTTTAGCCGTGGCTTTTCCGTGACGTTGGTCATTGTTACCATGGACTTGAGACTCAACCTTGGCTTTAGCCATGGTTGTGGTCTTGGCTTTAGGTCATTAGACCTCTTGGTCTTAGTAAATCATAACTATAATATAATAACTTTGGTCTAAAAATGGGCTGTTAAGAATTTGAAGAAATTTTCACTCAGAAAGCATTTTCAGGTCTCGAGCTTCTTTGTTCCTGAACGAAAACGTCGTTCCGGAAAAGTTTCGTGTTTTAACTTTTTGATGAATCGGACCAGAAGAGTGACTTTCAAATTGGCAGAATGCAAAACAGTAGGGTATAGGCAGTTTCGGCGTTTTGGTGTCGCTAACTTCTTATGGCCGTATCTTTTGACTCGTGTACTCGTTTTAGGTGATTCAAATTGCTATGTTTTCCTTTTGAAGTCCTATTTAACAGTAAATAAATGTCAAATATCATAGTTATACTATTTTGGTCGTGGTTCTCCATAAAAATCACTAGTTTGCTTGTTTACTTGTCATAAGTTAACATATGTATACCAATACTTGTTTTATCCATTTTTAAACATCATGAACACAATAACAAGAACATATATAGCATGAAAGGAACACAAATAGCATGAAAATGATAATTAAGCAAGAAAGTATGTTAGGGTTTGCTTACAACTTGAGGCTTTCTAAAAGAAAGGTAAGTAACTAGTAAGGTACGGACTTTGATAGACTTAAGCTTCACTCTTTGCAATCTATGATAAACCGAGGTTATTTGAAGATTATAACAACGCCTTCTTGAAAGTCCAAAGCTATTTGAAGATTATAACTACGTCTTTTTGGAGACTTTAGAGTTATAACAACTTTTCTTAGAAAATTTCCAAGATTGAAGATCAAACACTAGTTTTCTTTCAAAAACTAGTTAACTTTCTTACAAAATATAAGAAAAGTGCCTTAGGTTTTAGGACTTGAAGGTTATAAGAAGGTGTGGTGCAAGTTTTCTATGTGTTTTAGCTTAGTATTTATAGGGTAGGAAAAATAGTTAACCATATATTGGGTTAGAATTTAACCATGGTTAGTTTAAGACACTTGTAATGATCTAAAGAATCAATGGTCAAGATTTAACCACACATGGTGACTCCCCCCACCCCTAAGTCGGTTTGCCAAGGATAAGGGTGACTAGATGAGTAGTCATGGTCTTTGGATGATAATATCCTAAGTATGTAGCTAGTTTTGACTCCGTAGATTGCTAACCGTAAGTTGTTAAGCCACGAAACGTAAAACCGGGTATCCTAAAAATCTGAAACTTATAAATATGCTAGAACTTATCAATATACTCCATAATAAAATATAAAATGAGTGGTAGGTTCTATCGGGTGCTAAAACCCTGCTAAAAACTGGAAACACGGGTCTAAAACGCGTAATTCGCGTAAAACGCTGAACTGAAAAACGTAAAATTCCAAAACTTTTGGAATTGTCCTAAAATGAGAGAAAATCATATTTCTATTATTTATAATGTTTTATGGACATATCAGGATGCTAGAATGACGTTTAAACCTAAAAGTAAATCTCGGACACGGCTTTGTGATTTTTGCAGAAATGATCCGACGAGCGTCAAACTCTCGGATTATCGTTAAAATAGTTTAACTTACGAGAATATGAAATAAAAATTTCTGAGATGAATAGTGAAAAGTGAATAGTAAAAAGTGAATAGTGAAATTTTCGGGAATAAAAGTTAACCTGAAATTGCGAATTGTTACGTAAAATCTCATGGTTCTTTAGATGAAGTAGATCCAAATTTTATGTTTAAGTTATCGCTAACTCTTTAGCTCATGTTTTCGCCTAGGTAAATTTATATGGTCATTTAGTCATGGCCTTGCCATGACCTTTGGTCATTGTTCCATGGTCTTGAGACTCAACCCTGGCTCTAGCCATGGTTGTGGTCTTGAATTTAGGTCATTAGACCTCTTGGTCTTATTAAACCATAACTATTATATAGTAACTTTGGTTTATAAAATACCTTTTAAGAAACTGAAGAAAATCTCATTCGTTATTGGTTTTCTGGATACGTGCCACTAAGTTTTTGAAGAAAACGTGATTCCAGACAACTTTCGTGAAACGGACCAGAAGGGCCTCTTTTTGCGTGTTTAATTCTGTTACAGAAACATTTGGCAGTTTTTGCCGCAAAGTTTTGGTAACTTCAAATAGCCATAACTTTTTACTCATGTACTCATTTTAAGTGGTTCAAATTGCTATGGTTTCCTTGTTAAGTCCTCTACTACAATATGTAATTTCCCAATATCATAATTATACCATTTTGGTCAGATTTTACCATGGAAGTTACTAGTTTACTTGCTATGGTTTCATTTTAAGTGGTTCAAATTGCTATGGTTTCCTTGTTAAGTCCTCTACTACAATATGTAATTTCCCAATATCATAATTATACCATTTTGGTCAGATTTTACCATGGAAGTTACTAGTTTACTTGTTTAAATAACATAGTTAACATATATATATATATATATATATATATATATATATATATATATATATATATATATATATATATATACCAATAATTGTTTTACCCATTTTTAAACATCATGGACATAATCACAAGACAAAATATAGTATGAATGATATGTAAATAGCATGAATATGATATTTAATAAGAAGTATGTTAGGGTTTGCTTACAACTTTTGGCTTTCAACAAAGAAAGGTAAGTAACATGTAAGGAAAAGGACTTTGATTGATTATGCTTCACTTCACTTCACTTCAAGCAATCTTTCTACACTTGTATTCTTGAAAGAGAGATGATGAAAGTTGAGGTGACTTGAGTAGATTCAAACTCAAGAGAAATCACCAAAGTTTCTAGGGTTTGGAAGTAGTTTGATTACTTAAAACCAAACTAGGGTTTATATGTTGTTGTAGCACTTGATTCTTGCATGAAACTAGAAGTAAATTAGCTAAGGTTATGGTGTTGGTGTGGTTGATATGGGATGGAAACAAAGGGGGGGGGGGGAGGGGGTATTTATATGCCTTTGAGGAGGTTACAAAACAAGACTTGTCAAAGCTTCTCAAGTAAGTTTGTACACTTGTAAACATCCTAGATCATTTTGCATAAGATCAAGCCACACCAAGGGGTGACTCCCCCCCCCTTTGGTGGTTTGAATAAGATAAGGAGGATGAGGTGGTTCTTGGATGATATTATCCAAGTTATTTGGTTAGTTTTGACTCCGTGAAATGCTAACCGTAAGTTGTTACGTCACAAAACGTAAAACAGGGTATCGTAAAAATGTGAAACTTGGAAGAATAATTAAATTTGTCAAAATACTCCATAATAAAATATAAAATAAGTGGTAGGTTCCATTGGGGTGCTAAAACCCTGCTAAAACTGGAAACATGGGTCTAAAACGCGTAATACGTAAAACGTACGAATATTGTGTAAAATTGAGAAAAGTGAAATGTTACTTTTCTAATATGATAATAATGATTTAAAATGACTTATAATATTTAGACCGGGCTCAGTCTAGTTTCGGTTGGTATTTAATGTCTTTAAGACATAAAACCGTAAGCCTAAAAATTAAGGAATGATTTATAAATTCAAGGAATGATTTTTGGTCAAAGGAGGAGGGAAAAATATGTTGACTTTTTCCAAAAATGTGAAAACTCAAATTGTCTTAGATACGCGGTGCAGGTATAGGCTAAGGTTACGGCTAAGTAAAAATGCTTAAAAACGAAAATTCCTGTTTCTCACGGCCGAGGTTTATTTGGTCACATTTTTCTTAGTCATGATTAATTCTCAAATAAATCATGAGTGTATCAAACATTTTTCTGATGCGGGGAAAATTAACGTGGTCGAGTTTCGTTGTGCGTAGGATTTTTGAATGATGTTTTACCCTAAAACGTGTAGTTCCTTAATAACTTTCGCGAAAATGATCTGATGAGTGTCAAACTTTTATTTTGCCATGGAAATGATTTATCATACGAGAATATGAAATAAAAATCAAATTTCGGAATAGGTGAATAGTAAAAGTGAATAGTAAAAATGAATAGTGAAATTTTCGGGAATAGAAGTTATCCTGAAAATGTGAATAGTTACACATATTTAATGTAACAGTAAATAGGTTGTATATCTAATGTAGTTGCGACTATGATAAAATGCATATTTTTTGCAATTGTTGTTTCTATAATACTTAATACCTCTATGTTATCTGATATATGATTTTGCAAGAAACAATGGTGACCGTGGAGGGTGTAGTCAATGAATCGAGGTAACTGTAAGTATTTATCATATATTTTCATATTTTGAAACAATGGTGTCATATTTATCATATATTTTGATAAATGAGCTTCTGTTGTTATTATACAGAAAATGATGCTTTATTACTGTAGAATAAGTATTGATGAATAGTTTGCATTATTTATTGTTTCAAGCCTTAGGTTCTCAACAAGCCCTGTATGGTTGTCACTTTTGGACCATCTGGTTTGACCATTGAAGTCAAGTCACTATGAATAAGAATGAAGAAACGAGGCTAATTCTAGAAGAAATGAAAAAAAAATCAGAATAAGATAATTAGGGGGTGTGTGGGATTGATTATTTTGATCTAGCTAATTCTAGAAGAAACGAGGCTAATATTCTGTTTTGCAGGTGAAAATTTTGGAACCATTTAGTATACTTGGGTTCGAACATGGAGCTACAGATTCGGAAATACAAAAAGGTATATATGAGACTTTAAGTTCAGTACAGTCAAGGTATACGTCGTGACTGTATATTTGTATCACACATAACATAATTACCATCTTTCCGGTTGGAATGTTATGAGTCCTTCTCATATTTATTGTAATCTTTTGCAGCCTTTCGTAAAAAGCTTTTTAATGTGCCACAATTTGAAGCCTATGTAGCAGTTATAGAGGCTTTAAACTTCAAGGTACTTTTACACATACAATATTATATAAATTTTTTTTATTAATAGTTGTGATTTGTGGTATTTATATTCTTCTTTTCTCTCTTTGATACAGGGACTTTATAGAGGTGAAAAATTAAATGAAACGCATTTAGGTCGTTGATCAAGAAGCAATGATGTGATAGAGCCCATGAAGAAGCCTTAATGGTATGTCAAGTGCAATGATGTGGCAAAAGAAGCATTGGATGCTGTCATAAATGGAAAAAACAAGATAATCGACATTCTTCCGATACAATATGTAGCTGAATGGACGAGGTTGTGAATTCTAACATTCGACCCCCATATTCTCTCACAAAATCAACTTTTTCATGCTATTAATATTGTTATTTTGTTTTAATACAAAAGATAGGAGAACATTCAAGATTGGTGTATATCAAGGCAGCTGTGGTGGGGCCACCGCGTAACAACATGCTATGTTATGTTAGAAGATGATGAAGATAAGGAACTTAATGCATACATGGATCAAGATCCATTTGGTGTTCCTGACGAAAACATGAACCAGTAGGTTTCATACTATCCATCCTTCTTTATGTGCCTTACTTGATCTATAGTTCTATTATGCTTCCAGCAAGCAAAAATCTAATGAGGTAATTAAGCTATTGTTTTCTCGCTGATTTTATAAACTTCCATAAACTTGATTTACCGAGTGGAATTTTTTCAAAACAAAACTATTTAGAACCTGAATTAAGTTTTAACGATATATATTTATTGTAGGCTATTTCATGTTTTAAACAAGTCCATGAACCCTGAATATAAGCTAATCTGAACAAATGAAGGACTTTTATGTGTTGGACCTGTCAATGGAATATAAGCTAATCTGAACAAATGAAGGCTATTTCCTGCTTTCTATCTGTTACACCCATTTAGTCTATAACCAGCTTCTAGAATCTGCTAATAAATAAGTAAACGGGTCAAAATAGTCTCCGTAGTATGTTGGTGGATATATTTTATTTTCCTTGTGAAAACAGGCTGGAGATCATAGCTTAGAACTCTTTGACCTGCTGAAAGCTTCTCCTAAAGGTCTTCCTTCTAAGCTGAGCTCATCATCACTTGAGCATTGCATACAGAAAATTAAGCCTATGGATTATGATAAAGCATCAACTATTATTTCAGAAGCTATAAGGGATAGTTAGTGGGCTCTGGACCTAATGTGGATAGTTGGTTAAAATTGTTGATTTTCTTAGCTTGAGATCAAATCAGGAGCTTCTAATCGAGGCTATTTCCTGTTGAAAATAAGACCTTGATAGATCTTCTTGAGCACTCTAGAATCGTTAGTTATGTTAATGTAATCAAAAACACACTAATAGACAATCTCTGTAACTTGTATTTTAAAGCGGAAACAAACACAAGTTTAATACTAAGAACTTTTGATCCTCTATGGATCTTTTAATAATAATGAAAGTGTTTTTCTAAAAAACATAATTCAATACATAATCGTGTGTTCCTTTTATAGACAAGGAACCCTAAACCATTTCCCAAGAAACTTATATTCTAAAACTTCTAAAAGATATGCATTATCACTTCCTAAATAAACTCATGCATATCCAAACTATAATACATAAAATACGGAAATACTATATCCGCAGAAACTAATAATGCTGAAACTAGTCTTCAGCAGATACACTGCTTCAGCAGGAACTAGCTCTTCAGCAGTAACCTTCAGCAGTAACAGTCAGCAGAATTCTTACTTACTAGAATTCCCAACAATCCTCCCCTAATCTTGAATTTGACCTGCTTAAGTTCAAGATTCTTGATAGATCGTTGAAGTTATATACCTATAGGATTGTAATAATACAGCACCAGCAAAGAATCATCATCAGCAGAATCTCTATGATCAACAAATACTTGAAAGTTCCATTCTTTGCAGCAACAAATGACTAAATGTACATCAAAACAAATTAGTTTCATACTATTTTCATCACATCCAGGTGTGTTAACTCCTGTGAGAGGTGAATCATTGAAAATAATGGATTTGATGTCTCTTTACCAATAGCCATCACTACTGGAGTAGCCAAGTGTTCTAAGGTACACTGATAACCATATGATTTTTAGCAAATCATCAGCTATAAACGGATTTGAGATGTCTTTACCTGTAGCCGTTTGCTCAGGACTAGCCAATTATTTTGATGAAAATCATCTTGGTTAACTGATTACCAAATATGGTTTTCCACTGCCTTTACCACAAGCCATATACATGTGGGCTAGCCAATTATTTGGAATCCATAAAGGAAAAATCCATGGTCAATTGACAACCATTTCAACTACTCAGCAATAAAGCATGGGTGAGTTGAAAACCCTATGGTTTTAAGCAAACCATTACAGCTATCAACAGATTTGATGTGTCTTTACCAAAGCTGTACCCTTTGGACTAGCCAACTTTTTGATGGAATAGTCAACATCAGGTAAGTTGATAACCAAACCTGCATACAATAGACACAATACTATACAACAAAATTGTTAGTTTTTTTTTTAATACTAAATAAAATAAATATACAACATTATACCCTTAAACAGAAGTTGCTCTGGAAGTCTTAATCCTTTGTTTGAAGACTTTCACCAAAGATTCAGCAAACAACCTTGCATTCCCAACTGGATCAGGAGGAATCTCCAACTTTTGTTGCAGCATTTTCTCCATCAGAGACACTTTCAGAGGATATCTTGTGCCAAGATCTATTATCAGCCTTAGACCAGTTGTAGTTTCCAAAACATGAACATAAGGCATAGGATAGAACTTCCAACTCTGAACTTTCCATCTCTGATTGTTTTTCCATATGTCATAGCTAACACCAGTGGGAGTAGAAGAATCAAACAACACTCTAAGATCACCCAATAAATACAATCCAGACCCTGTAGGAGTATGATTTGCATAATACTTGTGAACCAAATCATTTAGAGTGACCAAATCCTGATGATCAACAAGATGTAGAATCTCTTAAGGAAATGTAAAGGATATAGAAGTTTTATCCAATCTGTAAATGGTATTAACTTGACCATTTTCAGTTAACTCCCAGTGAACCAAAACATCTCTAGTTGCCTCAGGCCAATCATCAGGGGATCCTTCCCTTATAAATGAATCATCAGAAGCATTCACATTTATTAGACTTTGAGTGGAATGTGAAGTTCTGACTCTAGCCATTCTCTTTGCTCTTCTTCCAGGAACATAAATAGCAGCATGAGGTATAGAAGATGCATCAGGAACTTCAGCTTCAGCAGATACACCTTTTGCAGCATCAGTTCCCACTAATGGAGTATCCAATTGTTCATCAGTAGAATCCTGAGAAGATTCAAGTGCAGCAGATGCATATTGTTCATCCATAGCCTTCCTCATCTGTTTGGCTCTAGCAGCTTGAAGTTCAGCTTCTCTTACCTTAAGCTCATGAAATCTTGCAAGTTCAACTTTTTGTTCCTCATCTAACTTCTTAGCAGCCTCTTCACCCAATCTTTCCTCCTCCAGTTGTCTCCTGGTTCTCTTTCTAGATGGAGGATCTTCTGCTATCACTTGAGCTTTACCTTTATCCACATAAGATGAAGCAGCAACATGTGGTACATCAGCAGAAGTATCAGGTAAAGATACCTTTTCAGCAGCAACAGGAATATCCACATTAGGAATATTCTTAGAAGCACCCATTCCATCTTTGTTATTTCTAGCCTTGATCCTGTTATACATCTGGACCAATTTGTCAAATGGAAGTGCCCATATTTGTTTCCTAGTCCAAACAGTATTATACAAAGCACTACTTTGACTTTTCACATATGTTCTCATGTAATCCCTCTGCTGTGCTTGAGTCATTGGTTTGTCTCTTTTAGCTTTGGCTTTTAACTCATCTGCTACCTTCTTTCTCAACTTCATAACTTTCACAATTTCAGCAGGCCAGTCCTTTTCCTCCACCCTCTTACCAATAATGTCTGCAGCTAAATCAGGATTAGCAATCACTTGTTGTCCAATATGCTGCCAATCTGACTCATCAAACTCTTGAACAGCAGCATCCAATTCTCTTTGTCTTTCAATAGGAAAAGTAGAAACATATCTTTGGGTGGCAGACTGATATGCTGCATCAAACTTGGCTTGCTGTGCCTCAGCCATATTAGAACTCTTCTTATAATCTTCCCATTCTTTGAAGAATTTTTCTTGTGTAGCTCTGTCTTCAGCTGTAACAAGCTCATCCTCAGCCACATCTGTTCCTTCAGCAAGATCATCATGAGGAACATTCAAATCTTCCATAGGTTCATCATGTAATTCTTGAACCTCTCTATCAGGAGAAACTTGTTGATTCTCAGATGAATTATGAACAGGGGAATTCAAATACTCTTTCCCTGCTACAAAGAATGTATCTCCTGATATATTACCTTTATCAGTAGATTTGTCAGCAGCAACACCACTTGGTGATTGTTTCTCCTGAAGTATATCAGTAGCTTCAGCCATAAGCACATCATCATCACCACTAGACACTTTGGAAGATTCAGCAGCTTTCCTTGCCAAATATTGTCTTGTACTTCTTCTTCTGCTGAATAGAATTTGTGGTTTAGATTTAGGTACTTCAACAGCTTTAGGAGGAATAACATTAGACTGTCTAGCAACTTCAGCTAGAATTTCGAGAGAATCCAAATTTGCCTCCTGATCAACTTCAGTAGTATCCAATTCATCCTTACTTTGCTTCTGCTGATTCAGCTGAGCCTCCAAATCTTGAACCTTACTTTTCAATCTTTCAATTTCATTACCAAGAGTAGTCTTGGTATCAACAAGTTCCTTTTGGAGATCATCAGTCATTTTCATGTACCTGCAAAGTGAATCATATACAAAAGTGAGAGTAATAGGGTCCTCTGCTCTACCAGCTGATTGCTCAGTGGTAAGTGGAGCTTCATTGAACCCAGCAGGAGAAACAGACTCATGTACAACATTAGGAAAGCCTTCATCAATTGGCTCTCTCATACGGCTGGGTGTAGGTAGTCTAGTGAACTCAGGCTCAAGAGACTGAAATGTCTCTTCAAACTCATGAATTTGCTCAACTGGAGCATCCTGAGATGGTGAAATAGTAGGACTAGGTGACATATGTACAGGGGTAGGTGGTGGTAAGTCAGTAGAAATAGGTAATGGTTCAGCAGTTGTAGTTGGCTCTTCCTCAATTACCACTGAAGGGTTACCATCAGCAGCAACACCAGAAGATGATGGATTACCATCATCAGCAGCATTTTGAGAAGGCACATTACCAGCATCATCACCCTCAACTACATTATCATTGCCAGGTGGCAACATAGCATCTAATAAAGGGCGATGTTCCCCATTATAATTTGTTTTCATTGAGGCAAACAACTTAGAACCAAGGCTTTTAATAGGCACATGGGTTTTATCTTCAGTGGTTATATATAAAATGATTTGTAAGAACCTAGGGTACATTAAAAACATATGCTGTTGTTTATCAATGTTTTCAAGCATATTTTCAAAGATAAACTTAGAAAAATTATAAGTTAGGCCCTTAGAAAGACAAACAATACCACAACCCAATTGTAGAGAAAATTGGTTCCATCCACCACACTTGTTGCTTACACATTGGAGCAGCAAATGCACCAAATACCTCCACTTAGGACAAAATTGATTCTTGTGCCACTTAGATGTATCAGTACTTTGATATCCAGCTTCCCTTAGCCCAGCAAGAATCTCTGCAGTGTTGGAGTGATACACACCATTCTCATCATCCAACCGAAGCTTTGTCCTAATCAAACCTTCTGTCACCACATACTCTACACCTTCAACTTCAGCTACAATCTTTGTGTCAGATCTCTTAGCAGCAGATGCCCAAAATTGCTTCACCATTGATTCACAAACTAGATTTGGACAATATGTCAAAGCATAATGAATTTTTGACCTTTGTAGAAACTCCACCATTAAATCAAATTCTTCATGTCCCTTGGCCTTTTTCAGAATGGCATACTTGTTATGATCGCCTTTCAATTCAAGTTGTGCCATTGGAATAATCTTGCGTGAGACGGTTATGAATTACACAGAGAATAATGGGTTTAAGTGAAGTAATAAGCAAATAATTTTGTTTAGGAAAAGATATGCGAAGTGAGTTATATTTGGAAGTTCCCCAATCATGGTCAAAATTATCGGAACTAATTATTGACCGAGTCTGACGTGTAATTCAAAAAATTTCAATTTCAAAATTACCCTTCAGCAGAAATGAAAGTCAAATCTGCTGAGGAATGGTCAACATCAGCAGAAACCAAGCAAATGTAAAAATATCTTCGGTGAATATCTTGATTTTACTGTGCCACCCAACTCGCATTAATTATCATAACGCCTAAACTTGGCTTATTTAATCAACCCCAAATAACACATCTCAGTCATCAATTTACCCCAAATCATCTCTCAAACCCTAATTTCCCAATTAAATTCAATTCATCACCAAAACCATGTCATCAAACCCAGAAACCTCTGATCAAAATTCCTCTTCTTCATCATCAGAAGAAGATTTACCACCATATCCTTGGGAGCTTGATGATTCAGACTATGAAAAAGAAATGGAGAGACGATGGGATGCACAAGAAAGACAATGGAATGCTCACAAGAAGGGTGAACCAAGCCATGTACTTAAAATGGTCACTTTGCATCCAAAAGGCTTAAGGTAATGTATGTCTGGAACTTTCCCAGTGAGAAGTTCATAAGGTGTCTTGACATGATGTCTAGTGATGGATACCCTGTTCAAGACATAGCAAGCAGTACTTACTGCTTCAGTCCAAAACATAGTGGGTAATTTGGAGTCTGCAAGCATTGATCTTGCTGCCTCAATGAGGGTTCTATTTTTCCTTTCAGCAACCCCATTTTGTTGTGGGGTCCTTGGAGTACTATAGTCCCTTCTAATCCCCTTAGACTTACAGAATTCTATGAAAACAACATTTTTGAATTCTGTCCTATTGTCACACCTAATTCTATTAACCTTTTTATTAATCTAGTTTTCAATTAAAATGATGAATTCTTTCAGAATAGGAGTTGTTTCATCTTTAGTTTTAAGAAAGAATACCCAGCAAAACCTGCTAAAATCATCTGTGATAACCAGGCAGAAGTACTTGTGATCAATACTTCTGATAGGAGTTGGACCAAAGAGATCCATGTGCAGCAACTGAAGAGGTTCTGAAATGGTGCTCACAGCCTTGATGGCTTTGTAAGAGGCTCTGTGTTGCTTTCCCTTGTTGCAAGCAATACAATTGTGTTCATTGGTGAAGAGTTTAGAAGGAAGGCCCTGAACAAGACCAAGTTTAGACAACTTGTTGATAGTCTTGTAATTCACATGAGCCATTCTCCTATGCCACTTGGTAGATTCATCCTGGGAAGCTTTGGCCACCAAACATGTTAGATCACCTTCTGGCTTGACATCATTCAGATTGAATGTATACAAGTTGAAGGTTCTAGGAACTCTTAGCAAAACAGTTGTGTCTTCTGGAAGTTTGAAGTCCTTGGAGAGTACAAGACACTCATCTTCAGAGAAGAAAACCTTATTCTTAGTGTCACAAATTTGTGATACAGAGAATAGATTAAAATGCTCCAGTTCCTTCACATAATAAACATTCTCAAAGTCTAACAGAGGTGTCTTAATAGTTCCTTTCCCAGTAATTTTGCCATCTCCACCACCAAAAGTTACACTTCCTCCTCCTTCTATTGGCACAAAGTCATGCATATTGTTTTTGTTCCCTGACATACTTCTAGAACAACCACTATCAACTATTCCTACTTCAGTACTTTTCAAAGGATGATCCTACAACAACAACAAAAATATACAAAAGTTAGTACACATTGGAGACTCAAGTCATTGCTGACTTGAGCCTGCCTTGTGGATCATTAGTGATAGGCCATGTAGATGTTTTAGATCCACCATTGTTCTTGGGCCTGTACTGCAAATTAGGTCCCTTCTTTGTCCAAGAACAACCTGCTGAGGGCTTCACAGCAGTATTCCAATACTCACCACCATAATACATTGAGTCAAAGTGATTAGGCCAATAACCAGTAGAAAAGAAAGAACTAGTGGGTCAAACATAAGGTATAGTACTGGTTCTTCTCCATGAAGAATGTGGTTAAGCAGAATTGGATTTCTGCTGATGTGGAACAAAAGAGGGTATTTCACTAACATTCTTCTACATTTGCCTAGGTTTCCTTTGACTAAAACATACACCCATTCTTTGCTCATGAAAGGTACAATTCTTAATCAAATGAGATTTACTTCCACACACAAAACATTTCTTCTTTTTAGAAGATTTATTCAAACCAAAGGAAGTTCCATAACATGAAAAAGTATTCAAACCACCATGATAAACAGAATTGTTTTTAACAGAACTAAAAGTATTATTTTGCAAAGAATTTAAAAACAAGTCTTCAGTAGAAACTGTCTTGTTATCAGCAACAACTCTAGAAGGCTTGTGGGGAGTCTTGGGTGATGTCTTTGGTGTGGTCTTGGGCAGGTCAGACTTCTCACTTGAATCACAGCTGGCAAATGAGGTAGACCCTTCATCAGAAGACTTTTCACTGTCACAACAAGAGACAAAGTCAGTAGATTTAATAATAGGGTATGGCAAGTCAGTTGACTTTTTGCCATAGAGATGGTGTGATCCATCAAAATCAATAGGTATGGACAGGTCTATAGGCATGTGTTCCCCTCTTATAGGTCCAGGGACAACATTCATTCCCCCTTCCTTAACAAATTTAACAGGTGTTTGATAAGCTAAGGCTGGTTCAGGGTCAAAAACACTAGACATATCAGGATATGTTAACTCTTCAGGATCTATATATTTCTCATATCCTAATGCTTTTCTAGACCTAACAGATTGGCGACCATCAATCAATTTACTCAAATTAGATGCTCATTCCTGCCATTTCATACGACCAGCTATCTCTTTATCTAACTTAGCTTGTATTTCTTGTTTTTCCTTTTCTATATCAGACTTCTCTTTTTCAGTACGTCTTAAGTCTATCTTAGCACATTCTAAATCACTTTCTAGAACTCTTATCTTTTCATCATATTTAACTTGATTCTTTTGAAACCAGACTTTTTGTTTCTCTAAAGTTTTTAAAGCCATTTTATAGGACTCGAATTCAATATAACATTCATTGTACTTTGGTTTCAATTCATCATATTCTTGTTTAAGCTCATTGTATCTTACACTACATCCAAACACACAGTTGTGTACCTGAGAGATTCCCATCAAGGTGACTTGCTCCTTCTTGTCTTCTGAAGGTGAGTATGCCAGCAGATTCACTTATGTAGAAGTAGAAGCTTCCTCTCCAGTAGGTTCATGTTCAGCCCAATCAATTTGGTGATCCAGAGTCACCATAGCCTTTGAAGGTGCAGCCTTAGTAGTCCCTGCTTCCAATGGATATGAGCCATATCTAACTTCATCACCAGACTTCCTCTCCTTGGATTCTCTTGAAAAATGTCCCACTTGACCACAAGTGTAGCATTTAACCTTCCTTATGTCAAACCTTGCTGCCTCTCTTCCATTAAAGCCAAACTTCCTTCCAGACTTAGTTTCAAACCTCTTAATGTTCATAGAGATCATTGCAAGCTGCCATTTCAAGTGCATCTCCTCCATCTCCAAAGGATCTACCTGTTCAAAATCCTCATAAGCAAGAAACTGCTGATGTTCATATTCAGCCACAAATGAATAAACAATGTCATCCATTATACTACTGGATTTTGATTTAGGAGCAGATTGAGTTTGGGTTTGAGAAGATGTTCCTGAGGAGTAAGAGCTTGAGGCATTATGCACAGGTTTTGTGGTGGTGCTGACAAAGGCTGAGTGAGTGGATGGATGAATTGGACTTCTAACATTAGGCTCAAGAGATTTGAGCTTGTTGTAGAGGTCATCAAAAGAGATTAAGTCCAATCCACCCTTTGTTTTGAGAGCAATACTGACTTGCAACCAAGATGGTGGCAAAGATCTCAGAAACTTAGCATTGCAGTCCTCATTGTCAGGTCTGGCCTTCAGCTGATTAAGTTGACTTAAGATCCGGTGAAACCTGTCATAGCCTTTATGGATTCCCTCTTCCTCAGATATCTGAAACTCTTGAAACTGCTGCTTCAACATTGACTTCTTCAACCTTCTTGATTCCTCATTCCCACCAAATCTAGCCTTTATTGCCATCCAAATGTCCTTGGCATCCTCCATGAAGTGGAAGTCACCCATGTGGTCATCTGGTATAGCTTGGAGCAGAATTGTTCTTAGTTTACTCTCCCTTTGCACATCCAGAATCTCTTCAGCAGTTTTGGGACCTAGAATTGTAACTATCCCATCAGCATCTTTAACATGCTTCTTCAGGCTATTCCCCTTTCTGACAACCTCCCAAAGATTTCAGTCTATGTTTGTGATCCAGTTCTGCATCTTCATGGACCACAGATGATATTCTTCAAGTATGGAAACTTAGCATTACTGTTGGAGAGGTTGAGTTGTTAAAGAGAAGTGGTGTTAAGGTTTTGGGTTGTATCAACTTCATCATCAGATCCAGGCATGTTTCTTGATTTGTTTGGATTCTTAAGGTGTAAGATTTGTGTTACTTAGTATCATAGAGACTCTCTCGAGGCTCTGATACCACTTGTTGAAAATAAGACCTTGATAGATCTTCTTGAGCACTCTAGAATCGTTAGTTATGTTAATGTAACCAAAAACACACTAATAGACAATCTCTGTAACTTGTATTTTAAAGCGGAAACAAACACAAGTTTAATACTAAGAACTTTTGATCCTCTATGGATCTTTTAATAATAATGAAAGTGTTTTTCTAAAAAATGTAATTCAATACATAATCGTGTGTTCCTTTTATACACAAGGAACCCTAAACCGTTTCCCAAGAAACTTATATTCTAAAACTTCTAAAAGATATGCATTATCACTTCCTAAATAAACTCATGCATATCCAAACTATAATACATAAAATACGGAAATACTATATCTGCAGAAACTAATAATGCTGAAACTAGTCTTCAGCAGATACACTGCTTCAGCAGGAACCAGCTCTTCAGCAGTAACCTTCAGCAGTAACAGTCAGCAGAATTCTTACTTAGTAGAATTCCCAACATTTCCCGTTCAAAACGAGACTGTGACTCTGGCCACAATTAGTTACCAAAACTTCTGTCTTCAGGTTCAAATATTGGAAGCATCTTTATGATCTTTAAATAGTTAAAAAAATTATTATACTTATTGAAACTCATGAGTTATACCTTCAGAAATATTACAGTTCCCCAAACTTTGTGGCATGACTAGTACTGCTGCAACCAAGAGTTCAGAGTTTGAGAGTATTTACAAGCTCAAAGTTACAATTGTACCAAAAAACAAACCTATGTTGCGAAAGGTTCATTCTACAAACATTAACTTTTGAATATTCTACACAGTCTCTTTGTCTTAAATAAAGATTGAAAATAAAAGACATGGCAACCACAGGATGAGTCGGGCATGATAAGTTTATGCTATTAGCTTACGCTAATTGACTTTGCATACAGGTGCCTCTTCTTCTTGCAATTTAAGACGTGCGGTCAGTCAATAGCCTATGTTAATGACACACACTAGAGCCTTAACAAGTAATCCCAAATGTCACGGTAAAATGGATATTCTAAAATATAGTTTTGGTATTTAGTGTTATGGTCCAGTGCCATGTCTTTTTTTTAACCGTACTACATGCAGGTGTATCCCAGGGGCTTCATACTCACCGGGAACAAGGATCTTCTTTTCTAACGTACACAACTTACCATACAGAGAATGACTATGCAAGGTTAAATGACCTTAATGTTCAAGGTGAATAATAGTTTTTGTGTAATAGGTTCTCTTACTATTAAATTAGACTTTTGTCGGTATACTAATGTTGATTGACTTCTTTCGTTTTCAATAACGACTTGAATTAGGTGTTGTTTGTTCCTATGATAGAATATTCATTTGATTAGTTTAAAAAATGATATACCACCATTTTTATTTAATTGGTTACATAGCATGTCATTTACGCAACTAAAGGGTTACGCATGTGGAGACCCATGTCACCTTAATTGAATTACCTTGATGCCAAAGATGTAAGGAAGCAATTTGCAGGTTTCATAGAAGTGACACAATGGTGTGCACAGGGTACATCGTCCATATATGAATTGGTAACCAACTCATCTCACCCACCTAAGATTTACTTTCAAAGCTTATTTGAATTATTTTTAGAATACAGATTTAAAGGGGTGCATTTTCTGCAATTGAAGTATTGAACATGTTAGATTCTTTTTTTGTATGTGAAAAAATTTTGCGTATGGTGGCTCTCCTACCATGACTTTAGTGTAATTAAAAGTGTTGGACTTAAAATACACTTTGTCGGGATTCTTTTTGTAGACTACTTTAGTGTTTGGATTAACTGTGCTTTTCACAATGGAAAGGATTGTGGTACCTGTAAAATTCAGAGGGTTTAGTTTATAGATAGAAATAATGGGTGGGTTGGGTAGTTTGAGTAATGGATCAAAACGATCAATTATGATACAGGTTGGGTCGACCCGAAACACTTTTTGGCGAACTTCTTTATAAAAATGGTCTCAACTCTCATTTATGAGAACAAGAGTGAATCATTTTTGTACCAGTTAATTTTTAAATAAAATGGCTACGAGTTTTGTGTGTATTGAACATGCACTTTTTTGCTACTTTTAATTACCATTTAACCAATTCTGAATGTAAATTTTCAGGTCATAAAGCCGTGTTGTAGGGTCCTATAGGTGGTGTCGTCGGGTACTCTTAGACCCTTTTCGGGGTTGAGACAGAGAAACCCTTAATTGGGTTTGATATGGGTGGCACGTCTACTGATGTTAGCTGATATACAGGGAGTTATGAACAAGTTCTTGAAACACAAATAGTTGGTGCTATATAATTCAAGCACCTCAGCTCGACATTAGACAATAGCTGATGGTAGTGGTTCCAAGTTAAAGTTTCAATTTGGAATGTTCCGAGTTGGACCAGAATCAGTAGGTGCACATCCGGTTACTGATGTTAGCTGATATGCAGGGAGTTATTCACCCATATGAAGTTATGCAGCTTAAGAAGAAACTAACAGATCTTGAACAAGAAACAAACATGATGGAGCAAGAATTGTCCCACAACACAGCAGAAAGAAAGACATTGATGAACGACATGTATAACCAATTGAGACTCTAACTGTAACATGAATTACTATGCAGGAAAGTTTGTAGGAACATGATGGAGATGTTATTAAAAGTTAAAAAAACCTGTGATTTATTTATTTATTCAGGACACTATAATGGTTAGTTTTATCTTATATACTATTAAAGAATGACTATAAATATGAATATAGGTGACAGTAGCATACTGACATTAGGCGTTGAACATGTGAAGTACCTGCAGCTCTAAGTTTTATAAAATTACAATTATCACTATACATATTTTTATAGTTGTTTCACACCTATAAAACTTAGAGCTGATGTGGCTTTATGGATAGTTACTTTCACACCTTTAAATTTTCTTTTTAGAACATGTTGTCGAATGTGAAATTAAGTCAAAGTATTAGTTTATATTTTGGATAACTTGATTCTACTTTTGATATAGTAAGTGCCGGATACCACCTGCCACAACAATACTAAATTTTTACGTGCTTATTTATATTACTAAATGCATCACTATTATTGTTTCTTATATATGTAAAAGGGAAATGGGTAAGTGACGCGAGCAATGGTTGTCAAGAAAAAACTATCACGGAACTTTTGTCACTTTATTTATCTGCTGTTAACTATTTTTTTGTTGTGCAGGAAATATAATAATCTTGCGGTGCTAGGGCTTTGGGTAGGCTTAAAAGCTTACGTGACGGTGTGTATATGTAACGAGCATGCTTACAGGTTAGTGTAGGCTGTAGTAAATGAGGGTCTGCATTGGAGTGAGAAAAAGTGAATGGGTTTGTGAGGAGATGGTTCGGGTTGGAAAAACATAATGTAGCGGTTTATGGAGATGCGCTTGGGAAAATGGTTATTATGGGGAATTTGAATGTGGTTAGCCAAACCTTTTGACGTATAATATGCCTACGTTTGGTAAGTTACAGTAAAGGTGTTTTCCTGAACACATGGATATATTCCCTTTTACAAAGAGATTCAAGCTTCCGATATGTCATCACTTGAGGCCGCGCTGAATTGTGACGAAAAGAGGTTGAAGTCAGATAAGTAGCACCTAAAGTAAGAAACTATCAACTCTACTGATTCTGTTTTTGTAACACCCCCAAAATACCGCAGCGGAAGACTGTGTCACTTGGGGTGCTACTTCATAATACAAAGTACAAGTTATAGAAAACGACCTCTAAATGAGACGTTTTGAAAAGTTACCATTCGATTAATGAATTCAAAGTTACAAACATGAGATTCCAAAGTATGATACATAAATGTATACAAAATGTTTTGAATGGTAAATGATAAAAGCGTAAGTCTTCATAATATGCAGCTTGACTCTAAGTTCCACGCACTAGCTATCGCCTTACTAACCTGAGATAAACATGCTAAAGTGTCAACACAATGGTTGGTGAGTTCATAGAGTTTGTCTTAAAATAGTTGAAAAGCCTTAAAGAATGTTCACACAGCAAAGGCATTGTGAATCCATTCAGTTGCAAGTCCCGCCCATAACAACACTTGCAACCTGTGTGTTCACATTACTATTCACTCCCGAAATTTTTATTTCATATTCTCGTAAGTTAAACTATTTTAATGATAATCCGAGAATTTGACACTCGTCAGATCATTTCTGCAAAAATCACAAAACCGTGTCCGAGATTTACTTTTAGGTTTAAACGTCATTCCAGCATCCCGATATGTCCATAAAACACTATAAACAATAGAAATATGATTTTCTCTCATTTTATGACAATTCCAAAAGTTTTGGAATTTTACGTTTTCCAGTTCAGCGTTTTACGCGAATTACACGTTTTAGACCCGCGTTTCCAGTTTTAGCAGCGTTTAAGCAACCCGATAGAACTAATCACTCATTAAATATGCTAAGATAGGTTATATTAATAAGTTCTAACATATTTATTAGTTTCATATTTTTAGGATACCCGATTTTAAGTTTCATGACTTAACGACTTACCGTTAGCGATTACCGGGACAAAACTCACTCCATAAAAGCAAGATATTATCAAAACACATATCTAGTCATCCAAGATAGGCATTGAATGAAATTTTAAGCCACATGGGGCGTTTTCTTGGTCACTAAGTTAAGGATAGGAAGCTTACATAGGAAGCTAAACATTTTACAAGTAAACTTGGTCACCAAGTTTTAGGAAAATATCCTAAACTTGCACCTCCTCAAGGAAACTTCCTAGGCACCTTCCTAACATCCTATTCATGCTATAAATACAAGCCTAATCCTTTCCTTTCTCTTCATTCCAAACAACAAACACATAATCCATAAACCTTGATCCTTTGATTTCCAAGTTATAAGTTACACACCAAAGTTGAAGGCATAGTTAGTCTCTACATGAATCAAAAGTTTGTTTGGTGATTCCATGGTTGAATTAGGAGCTACACAAGGTGTTAGGGGCTGAGGTTAAATTCTTTTCACAAGGGTTATGTAAAGGTTAGCAAGGGTTTGCAAGAGTTGTGGTGAAGGGTTTGCAAGCATAGGTTTAGTGTCCTAGTTCATACTTGACTTCCTTTCTTTTGAAATCCAAAAGTTGTAAGAAACCCTAATACCCTTTCTTGCTCAATATCATTTTCATGCTTATTATATTTTATTCATGCTATATATGGTCTTTGTATTGTGTTCATGATGTACAAAAATCTTTAAAACAAGTTAAGAACACTATATGTTAACTTATGTTAAGTAATCAAGGAAATTAGTGACTTATATTGAGAACCACGACCAAAATAATATAACCATAATATTAGACACTTATCTACTGTTAAAGAGGGTTTTAAAAGGAAAACATAGCAATTTGAATCACCTAAAACGAGTACACGAGTCAAAAGTTATAGCCAAAAGAAGTTAGCAAAACCAAAACGCCGAATCTGCCAATTTGCATTCTGATCAAAAATTGGATTTTTTCAAGGCCTTCTGCTCCGTTTCATCAAAAAGTTAAAACACGAAAGTTGTCCGGAACGACGTTTTCGTTCAGGTTTAAAGAAGCTCAAGCCCTGAAAACGCTTTACGAGTGATATTTTTCTTCAAATTCTTAACAGCTCATTTTAATACCCAATTGACTATTTATTGGTTATGGCTAAGTAAAACCAAGGGGTCTAATGACCTTAAAGCGGAGACCAAAACCATGGCTAAGGCCAAGGTTGAGTCTCAAGACCATGGTAGCCATGACCAAAGCCACGGCAAGGCCAAGGCTAAGACCTCAAGGCTTTCTAAACCAAAATCATTATAACTATTATACATATTTTACAAATTGAATACTACAACACTAGGGAACTTCATGTGAGGGGTTCCATTTGGGTAAACGGATCGATGAGTTGCTGGATTTACGAATTAAAGTGTCCTAGCTCCTCGAACGTTTACTACATGACCTCTGAATTATGACGGCCCGAACGGTAGTAAGAGATATACAAACTATACATGTTTCATAAACCATTTTTATTCAACGACTTACACTATATACTAAGTACTACATCATGAACTATATGCAAGACATATATAGGTAATTCTTCGTATTCTTAAACATTACTCCAAACCTAAGACATATCATCATATTCTAGGTTGTGCGTAGAGATTTCCTGGCTTATCCATCGATTCCGTTATACGTTTTGATATCATTAGTTCAAGGTGAGTCATAGCCCCTACTCTTTTCATACTTGTTTTAACTCTTTGGGGGAGATACATGATCAACTACTTGCTTACTTGTACAAATACTCAAAACATTTATACTTGATTGTCTTGTACTTGATTGCATTATACTTGATTTCATACATACATGATTGTGTTATACTTAATTGCGTTATTCTATTTAGTGGCTAGTAGTTATCTTTGGGTATTGGCTCCCAGTTGTCTTTGGGAATTGGCTCCCAATTGTCTTTGGGAATTGGCTCCCAGTTGTCTTTGGGAATTGGCTCCCAAGTGAGGTCTTCGGAGATGAAGTGTAGACTCACGACTAATTGCTTAACTGTTGTGATGAACTTATACATGTCTTTACCATACTATATTTTAGCAGTGGGAAGTATTGGATGAGGACGAGTGAGAAGATACTCAATCCAAGAGATATCTTCACTCAAGTAGAGGATTTGTTTTTGGAGGAAGATGCAACGAGGGAAAAAATGAGTGTGGTTTGTAACTTGATCCAAGTTGAGAGAGTGGGGTAAGCAATTTGCATAGGGTGATGATGGAGGTTGCCCTTTGTTGCGTTGTGCAAGATGCATGTGGAAAACTAGAAGGGGGGGGGGTTGAATAGTTTTACGTCCTTTTAAAATTTATAAAAACAAGTTTGTTTTAAAAACTTCGATTCTAGTTTATGTGATCTCAAGACTTGCACTATATGAACAATTATATAATAACTAACTAACTAAGCTAATATAGTATGGGTAATTAAGTAAGTAATGAAAAGAGTTGGAGAGATCAAACTACAACACAAGGATTTATAGTGGTTCGGCTACAAGGTCACCTTCCTTGTTCCTACTCCACTCCCCGAGTCACCTACTCGAGAGTTTTCTTCACTGTGTCAACAAACTCCCTTATGGCGGAGAAAACCTTACACACCAATTTACACAACACAACTACGTCACAACTTGATCACAACTTCTACACAACTTCTTCACACCTATTTACTTCACACCTATCTTCTTCACACCTTTCTTCTTCACAACTATCTTCTTCACTTCAATCTACTTTACACCTATCTTCTTCACAACTACACTACTTCACTACTAATCAACTTCTACTTCCTACACAACTTCAATTTCTTCTAAACTACTTATTACAAACACAACACAACTTCACAAATAATATATATATACACTATGCACAACTACTCTTCAATACTTCTTGAACTTAGTTGTAGAAGGAGTGTTCTTCTTTTGCACTTTGGATGAGGATGGATGAGAAGGGATTGAATCACTTGAAATAAGGATTAATATACTAATGATCAAAGGGTTTTGGAGGATGTTTAGAGAGTTTGAGATCTGAAAATTTTGTGCAAAAGGTGGGGCAAAATTCCAGAATTAAGGTGGTATTTATAGGAGAAAAATTCTGACATTTTCTGACACAGGAGCCTGGCCGGTCCCCTTAAATCATGGCCGGCCCCCTTAAAATTAAGGGGACCGCCCAGCTGTAACGGCCAGAAAACTTGTTTTTTAGTGGAGAAAGTTTATTTGGTGAAAAACTAACTCATTTTGGTTAAAAATTTGAAATCATATATTTAGTATGATTAAAACATATTTCTTTATTACCAAAAGTGTTTTTCAAAAATATATAATATGTTTATATAATTAAATAAACTTTGTATTAGTTAATTAAATACCCCTTTGATCATGAGATGTATTAAACACTTGTTTATCCATATCTTAAGTGATTAAGTTGGATATAATGATATAAACTAGCTTAATAGTTGTTTACGTAGTAATTTTACGTTTGATGAGTTTACATTTTGTGATCGTCAAAATATACAGATATCGAAAAATATAAATAACGTTTTCATACATTATTTATGTCAACAATCTCCCCCTTTTTGATGATTACAAAATCTAAACTTATTAATAAAAAATTAGTATATATACAAGTATTCTTGTGAGTTTATATCACTTCTCCCCCTTTTTGTTAGCATCAAAAAGGTTATCCCGATTTTATTGGAGCTCCCCCTTGAAGTATACTCCCCCTCGTTTTGAGGTAAAAAAGAAATCAAGATATGAAATTCTTGCAAAAATATTTAGTGAACAAGCAACATATATGTGTATATAGCATGCAAAAGTAGAGACTAAACATAACCATAACATTGATAAAGTGTAATAGATACAACAAGCATTACGTTAACAAACATAACAAGTAATGCAACTAACAAAAGCCTTAAAGGCTTACAATCATCACTTAAATAATAAACCAAAGCTCAAACATGAGAGTTCTCTCTAGAGCTTTCCATCCAAAATGGTTTAAGACAATTTTATTGTAAGACACCAAGCATGTTTAATTGGGAGGAATGGATGGTGAACATGAAGATGGTGATGGTGGAGGAGTGTTTGTTGATGGTGGTGAAGGAGTTGTGTTTGTTGTTGGTGGTTGATGCAACAAGTTTTCAATGTGAGAAAACATGTATTACATTTCATCTCTTAGTCCGAACACAATTGTTCGGTTGTGGATGCAACAAAGGCAAGTGTCTCCATGAGCTTTAAGTAAGCTCCATGGGACGGGGTTATAGGTTGGTGGATTGATAGGGGATGATGAGAAGTGTGCATCAAGAGGTGTTAATGGTGAGAATGAGAGAGTGAGTGCAAGAGTTGTGTTTTCATTTGTAGGTTGTGATTGTTGATCAATTGTTGGAGGAGATAGGTGGGTTTTTATGTAGTCATTTATGGATAAAGTGGATGGTATGGATGAAGTAGAGGTTCCATTTATTGATGGTGTTTTGGAGGGTGCATTTGGTGCACTAGGAGATGAGCATTGAGGAGGTGGTGATGGGGTGGTGTTGTCTTCATTTGTGAGATCAATGAATAGTTGTTTTGGTGGAATAATGACAAGTTTTTGTTTCTTGGCATTGTTAAAATAGGTGGTTCTTGGTGATGACATGATAAAAAGATGATGTTTTATGAAGGTTGAGGATGATGGAATGTGAATTAAACATGCATGGGGATTATATAGTAGGAAAACATGTTTAGAAGTGGAATTAATTTGAAATTGTAATGTTAGATTCCAAAATCAGTTTAGTTTTTAAGGGAAATGGTAGCTGGGACTAGCAAAAGAGATCACAAGGTGCAAAAGAAAACAGTGTAAAAACTGTTCCAGATGGCCGGTCCCCTTAAATTTAAGGGGGCCTCCCCTTATGAATTAAGGGGGCCGCCCATCTGACGACCTAGAAATCAAAATTTTTCAAAAATTTTCTGGAAAAATGTTATATTCTGTTTTGTTTTTGCAGCAAGCTCTATTTGGACATTTCACATTTGTTTTTGTGTATTAGAAAGCATACATGTCATATATATATATATATATATATATATATATATATATATATATATATATATATATATATATATATATATATATATATATATATATATATATATATATATATATACATAAACTAATCATGCAAGCATAAATATAGATTAAGAGATAAAGCATGCATTCATAAGCATATATTAAACATAAATAAACAAGTTAACATCCTAATCAAATATCCAAACAATTATTCCAAGAAAATAACAAGTACTTCCGAATATACTTCGGACAAATAGCACACAAGACATAAAAATAAATATTGTTCAACAAGCATAATCCAAGCACATCATCTCTTTTTCTTCCCGAAGATACCCTTCAAAGTCTTCCCGATAGATTTGAAGCCACCTCTAACTTCTTCATGCAAACTCTTTTGTCTTCTAAGCATCTCGGTAGTTCGTTCATGAAGCACTTCTTCGTTTTGATCACTAGGAGATGGGGTAGAATACTCGGGATAGTCAAGATTCTCTAAATTGTCAACGAACTCAAAAAATGAAGGGGTACTAGCATCATGGGTGTTTTCATCCTCATCGTCATCGTCTTGTCTAGAAGATGATCCATGAAAACTATGACGACGAGATTTTCCCTTGTCACTTCGAGTTCGTCGAGCTTGTTTTATAGCGAGAGGACGTAAGGTGGGATAGATGGACTCATAGATGCTATTGTCAAGATCGGGGTAGTACTCGATAACATGACGATAGAGACGAGTAAGAAACATTCCATAAGGAAGATTGGCTTTGGGAGTTTTTCTAGCACACTCAATCCATTTGATAAAGAAGTAGGCCAAATTGTACTGCTTTTTGACAGCTATACAATACAACATGTGAGCAAGGCACGCCGGGAGATGGTCCCGGTGACCTCCAGTACCAAACGCATTCTCACGAATGAGTTCTTCCCAACGCTTCATGTGGGGGCCTAATTCCTTGAGGAGAAGTTGGTATGAGGAGATTTGAACATTTTTGGATTTTATTTTTCGGGTTGTGGTGGCACGCTCCACACCAAGGATTTGACGAATTTCGTCGGGATGAGCGATGTCGGAGAGATAAGGACCAAAGTTTGGTCGACAACGATGAAGAGATTCGAGGTCCCACTCGTTTGTGAAAACGGCTTGACCTCTAAACGGAATTTGGAGGATTTGACCAAATTGTTCGAGAGTTAAGGTGATAAATTCATTTTGAATCATGAAGGAGATGGTGATGACACCAAGATCATTGGTTTGGACGGTGACTTGGCTATAGAAATCGACTATGAAACGAGGAACGATTGGTTCATTAATTTCATAAAGACAATTGAGGTTGATGATTGAAAACAAGCGATTAATGTAGTCGGATTGAGCAAAGGCTAGATCTACTACACGTCCCTCATGAACGTTTCTATCTTCAATTTCACGATATATACGTCCAATGGAAGGAGATGTAGTAGGGAGTTGGGAAACTTTGGGAATGTAGTTTTTAGTGTGGGAAAGATCTTCGGTAGTTGCTTTTGGCATTTTCACCTAAACACAACAACAATACAAAAGACCAAAATAAATATAAAGAAGAATAAAAGTATATATATTGTTAGGACTTATGTTGGAACGTAAACATACTTCGACACTAATCCTAGGAAGTAGTTTACCATGTTCCTCAATATTTTTTTTAACTCGTTCTAGATATATTTTACGAAGTTTAGTAAGTGGTTATGGACAAATCCAAACGCCCTTTTAAACATCTTAATATATCATGAAATTTACTAGATTTACATTAGGTTGTAAAACTAGCCATTTCTTACAAGTTTCTTATGCATGTGATTTGTTTTTGAAAAAGATATTTTATGTTTTGACTCTAAAAATGTCATATTTAGTATTAAACCAAACGCTTCCTTAACTAGCCACTTACACTACTAGTATGTCAATATATATATGAATTATATATCTTGACAAGTCCGATTTGCAAGTTTTAGGTTTATAATCATAACAACGTTTTATAAAAATCATAATGACTTAGTTTTGACATTATTTGGACATAATCCAAACACCCTCTTATTGTGAACAAAAATATTTTTACTTGGTCGAAAAATATAGTTTCATGTTTTACAAGTTATAAAAGCATAATGTGATTAGTTTTAACAAGTTTTTAAAGCATTATTCAACAATGTGTTTACCAAAAATTTTGAAAAGGAGTGTATGAAATTTTTCAAAAATTTTCGACAAGAGGGTTTATAATTACTAGTTTCTAGTGTTGATTAATCATTCTAATCCTAAGGGAAGCATTTAGTTATGGAGATTTTAGACCCAATTCGAAAGAAATTGTGAATTTGAAAAAATTAATATAACATGCATAATCATGAGTTTGACCAAATTAGATGGAATTAGATGAAATGTGTTATGAAAAACTTACAATACGTAATGGTGATTGTGTTAGATGAATTTTCCCTTTGCGAATTAACCCGAATTATGTGATTTGGAAGTGGTTTAAGGTATTTTTGGGTTTTGGTTTTCGTCACAACAGTAGCAGAGGAAGGGGTGTATGAAAAAGTGGGGTGTTTGGCAAGAGGAATAAGAGGAAAAATGGGTTGGAGCAATCAGATGGCCGGCCCCCTTAAACATTAAGGAGGCCGCCCTTCATTTGGCTGCCGGTCCCCTTAAACATTAAGGGGGCCGCCCTCCAAATTTTTTTTTTTCGTGTTTTGGTTTCTGGAACGAACAAGAAAATATTTATATATATATATTAGATTTATATTTAATCAAAAATACGTTGGAGAGTATTCGCACAAAAGAGATTGCTTTACATTTTTACTTGACATTTCGTCAATTAAATTTTCTTGATCATTTCGGATGAAATTCATCAAGTTGTCAAGTGAATGAGAGAGTTGTGGAAGGTTCATAAGTATATATATATATATATATATATATATATATATATATATATATACAGTATGGGCTTATAAGACGAGAATATAGGAAGGAGACGTATGCAACGGAAGCCGGGAGTTTGTTTCATCCATAGATTTTTTGACCCATCTCTCTACATCAGCATGAGTGTTGTTGAACATTAAAGTTCAATAAGGCAAATGGGAAAAGAAAAGGTTCGTAAACGAACAATTTCTAGTTCTAGAAAATCAACAAATGAGTTTTCTAGGTTATATGATCCTAGATATTACTAAGTATATATATATATATATATATATATATATATATATATATATATATATATATATATATATATATATATATATATATATATATATATAGATGTAAAAACTAGAGGAAACAATGAACCAAACAAAAACACATAAATACTAGATACTAAACTAAGCATGCATATCTTGACAAGAAAATAAAAGGAAATGTGTACCTTTCATCTTCAATGCGTTTATCTTCAAAGTCTTCAAGAGATAGTCCGAACAGGAAGTGACATCAAAAGTTTCCATGTTTGAATGGCGAATATTTTTACGTTGGTCCCCATTGTCTCATTTGACCAAAGTTATTTGATCCGAACATGTTTTGTATTTGACTTGGGTGCATATATGGTGGAAACATTCCCCACAGATTGAAGTTCCACATTTGTTGATTATTGTTAAAGTTTCGTCTATTTTGGTTTGCTCTTGGTTGAGGTGTTTTAGGTCTAGGATAAGAATTATTTGGTTTCCTAGGTGGTGGAGTTTTAGATCTTGTTTTAAGTTTAGATAATCCTACTTCGGTTTTTAAAGATGGTCTATAAAACGGTTTTATATCTTCATCACTAGCAAGAGCTATTTTCTTATCATTTATGAGTATATACTTAGGATTAGATTTTGAAGGTTTTAGTTCCTTGAGTTCACTTTCAAATTTAACATTTTTATTTTCACTTGTTGAATCTTCGGTTGAGTTATATCCTAAACCGGTTTTATCTCCGGATACTCTTTGAATACTTATGATTTTACTAAGTGAGTTACTACTATTTTCAAAATTTTAAAGTTTGCAAATTTCTTCCCTAAGTTTGTTGTTTTCACTTTTAAGCTCTTGGCATGATTTACATTCTTCAACAATTTCTTTACCTTTTTCAAGTTGATGTATTTTAAATTTTAGTTCTAATACTTCATTTTCTAGTTGGTTGTTTATGTATTTTAGTGATTTGTTTTTAGCCATTACTTGTTGTCCTAGTTTGCATAATCTATTGTATTCACTATCTAAATCTTTTTCATCTAATGATAAATTTTCATCACTAAAGTATTCGGTTTCGGAACGTACCTCACTTGATGTCTTAGCCATGAGACACTTTTCTTCCTTTGTTGTTTCTTTCTCATCATCATCGCTATCACTCCAAGCTCCTCCAACAAATGCTCTTTGATTTTGATCTCTTGTCATCATTGGACATTTTCCAATGAGGTGATTCGGATCACCACACCTGAAACATTTTCTCTCATTCTTGCTATACTTGTCATCATTATTCTTTTGAGGTGCTCTCCTTTCATCATGTGGTTGTCTAACGAACCTTCCTCGCCTTTTGAAGAATTTCTTGAAATCTCTTACGGCCATGGCATATTCTTCGTCATCGCATTCAGAAGATGAGCTATCTTCATTGTTGGATTCCTTTCTAGCTTTCAAGGCGATTGACTTGTTCTGCTCTCGTTTTCCTTTAACCATTTCGGAGTCTTTCTTTATAATTGTTTCGTAGACTTTCAAATTTTCAATTAATTCATCAAGTTGTAACGTTGAAAAATTCTTTGATTCTTCAATAGCCGTCACTTTAGCTCGCCATTTTGGGTGATGTAACAATTCGCAATTTCAGGTTAACTTTTATTCCGGAAAATTTTACTATTCACTTTTTACTATTCACTTTTTACTATTCATCTCAGAAATTTTTATTTCATATTCTCGTAAGTTAAACTATTTTAACGATAATCCGAGAGTTTGACGCTCGTCGGATCATTTCTGCAAAAATCACAAAGCCGTGTCCGAGATTTAGTTTTAGGTTTAAACGTCCTTCCGGCATCCCGATATATCCATAAAACATTATAAACAATAGAAATATGATTTTCTATCATTTTATGACAATTCCAAAAGTTTTGGAATTTTACGTTTTTCAGTTCAGCGTTTTACGCGAATTGCGCGTTTTAGACCCGTGTTTCCAGTTTTTAGCAGGGTTTTAGCACCCGATAGATCTTACCACTCATTTTATATTTTATTATGGACTATATTGACATGTTTAACAATACTTTCAAGTTTCATATTTTTACGATACCCGGTTTTACGTTTTGAGGCTTAATCATTTACGGTTAGCTTTTTACGGAGTCAAAATGCACAAACTAAGCAAGATAACACCAAGACTCATCATCTAGTCATCTTATCCTTATGGAACCGCCATTGTGGTGGGGGGAGTCACCATGGGTGGTCAAATCTTGACCCTTGATCTTTAGGATGGTTACAAGTGTCTAAAATTAACCATGGTTACATTCTAACCCAATATATGGTTAACTATTTTTCTCATCCTATAAATAGCCAACTAATAACACATAGAAAACTTGCACCACACCTTCTTATAACCTTTAAGTCCTAAAACCTAAGGCACTTTTCTTATATTTTGTAAGAAAGTTAACTAGTTTTTGAAAGAAAACTAGTGTTTGATCTTCAATCTTGGAAATTTTCTAAGAAAAGTTGTTATAACTTTAAAGTCTCCAAAAAGACGTCGTTATAATCTTCAAATAGCTTTGGAATTCAAGAAGGCGTCGTTATAATCTTCAAATAACCTCGGTTTATCATAGGTTGCAAAGGAGGAAAGCTTGTTCAAACAAAGTCCTAGTTCTTGTCCTAGTTTCCCTTTTTCATTAAGGCCAAAAGTTGTAAGCAAACCCTAACATACTTTCTTGCTTAATTATCATTTACATGCTCTTTGTGTTCCTTTCATGCTATATATGTTCTTGTTATTGTGTTCATGATGTTTAAAAATGGATAAAACAAGTATTGGTATACATATGTTAACTTATGACAAGTAAACAAGCAAACTAGTGATTTTTATGGAGAACCACGACCAAAATAGTATAACTTTAATATTTGACACTTACTTACTGTTAAAGAGGACTTAACAAGGAAAACATAGCAATTTGAATCACCCAAAACGAGTACCCGAGTCAAAAGTTATGGCCATAAGAAGTTAGCGAAACCAAAACGGCAAAACTGCCTAAATAGCATTCTGATCAAATTTAGCTTTTTAAAGTCACCCTTCTGTTCCGATTCATCAAAAAGTTAAAACACGAAAGTTGTCCGGAACGACGTTTTCGTTCAGGAACAAAGAAGCTCGAGCCCTGAAAATGCTTTCCGAGTGATAAATTTCTTCAAAATCTTAAACAGCCCATTTTAGACCAAAGTCACTATATTATAGTTATCATTTACTAAGACCAAGAGGTCTAATGACCTAAAGCCAAGACCACAACCATGGCTAAAGCCAAGGTTGAGTCTCAAGACCATGGAAAAATGACCAAGGTCACGGCGAAGCCATGACTAAATGACCATATAAGCTTACTTAGGCGTAAACATGAAACAAGGAATTAGGCGATAACTTGAACAAACAATTTGGATCTACTTCACTTCAAAAGGAACCATGAGATATTACAAAGAGAAAATGGTCATATAAGACTTATGAAACTACCCCTAATAACAATCTTCATGTACTAATAAACTTTCCTAAGTTCATTCAAATATTGGACATGTAACTTTTCGGATCAAAACTTATACATTTGTTATCAAATACTACAATAGTAGGGAGCCTCATGTGAGGAGTTCATTAAGTAAGCCGTCGAGATGAGTTGTGGATTTACGAGTTAAAGTGTCCTGGCTCCTCGAACGTTTACTCTATGACTTCTGAATTATGTCGGCCCGAACGGTAGTAAGAGATATACAACCTATACATGTTCCATAAACCATTTATATTCAAAGACTTACACTATATACTAAGTACTACATCATGAACATTATGCAAGACATATATATAGGCAATTCTTCGTATTCTTAGACGTTACTCCAAACCTAAGTCGCAACGTTCTATTATAGGCTGTTCTTAGAGACTTTCACGATTCGACTACCACTTTGATTTCACATCACTTAAGCTTAAGGTGAGTCATAGCCCCTACTCTTTTCATATTTGTCTTAACTCTTTGGGGGAGACACATGCTCAACTACTTGTTTACTTGTACAAATACTCAAAACGTCTATACTTGACTGTGTTATACTTGATTGCTTACATACATGACTGCGTTATACTTAATTGCGTTATTGTATTTATTGACTAGTAGTTGTCTTTGGGAATTGACTCCCAGTTGTCTTTGGGAAGTGGCTCCCAGTTGTCTTTTGGAATTGACTCCCAGTTGTCTTTGATACATCCTAACATTTGCGAATGTTGGATACATCATAAAAGTGAGGTCTTCGGAGATGAAGTAGAGACTCACTTCTAATTGCTTAAATTGTCTTGATGAACTTGTACATGTCTTATTCATACTATATATGTTAGCAGTGGGTTGTGAACACACAGGTTGCAAGTCTCTTATGGCGGGAATTGCAACTGAGTGGATTCACGATGCCTTTGCTGTGCGAACATTCTCTTAAGGCTTTTCAATTATTTTAAGACAAACTCTATGAACTCACCAACCATTGTGTTGACACTTTAGCATGTTTGTCTCAGGTCTGTAAGATGATAAGCTGTTGCATGGAGCATAGAGTCGCTTGGCATGTTTTGAAGACTTATGCTTTTATCTTTACCATTCGATTTGTCTTAAAACTCTTATGTATTGTATTATGGAACTCAAGTTTGTATTTCGGAATTTATTAATCGAATGGTCACTTTTCAAAACGTCTCATTTAGAGTTCGTTTTCTATACCTTGTTCTTTGTATTATGAAGTAGCACCCCTATGACACAGTCTTCCGCTGCGGTATTTTGGGGGTGTTACAGATTGGTACCAGAGCCTTGGTTATAGAGAACTAGGTTGCATTTTTGTGCCTAGACTATAACTGCTATATACATTAAGACTCTTCTCTTTATTTTGCCTTACACACACTTCATGCGCCTATGCTTATTGCTAATTGTTTGTTTAGAAGAAACCCCAGACATTAGTCAAGTCATCAAAAATTTAGAGCTAAGTAATAATTATTTATTTAACTTAATCTTGTGACAGTTCTTGTTTGATAAGACATAAGATTAAGTTAAATAAAGGTTATTAGTTTCCTGTAGAGATTTGATGATTTGCCTTATACTTACTTTATATGATTCTAATACCTAGAAGTGGTTCATATGTCCTAGTACGACACTCAAACCTTTCTACAAGCGCGACTAGTCCATTTCGTCATATCACCTTCGCTAGATACCCAGACTATGTTACCCTTTCACAACTTAAGAGCAGATGATAGAAAGTCTACCCAATTATGTAGTACCAATTGTTGAGTTATGTGTGCCTGGTAAATATGTATACGTATGAAAGGAAGCAATTATAATTATGGTGGCCAACATAATTATAAATGCGTCACGACTCACGTAGACATATGTGACCATGCTTACATTAATCGACGATTGACTCAAAATTGACAAGATTTATGACTAAGTAGTATAGGAATATCGCCTCATATCTGACGTCGACAAAATGTCCCTCCTTGTAGATATCATGGCACCAAAGAGAGTAACTCGTAGCACTAGCCGAGGTGGTGCAACACCAAGAGGTGGAAGAACTGGTGGTCGTGGAGGTAGAGGAACTGCTCACGACACTAGTAATCCTAGTAATGATAGTGGAAGAACTGGTGGACGTAGAGGTAGAGGAGATGCTCACGACACTAGTAACCCTAGTAACGCTGGTGGAAATCCAGATGTCTCCACCATTATTGCCCAACAACTACAAAACCTACTTCCCACTATAGTCACACAAGTTGGCAATCACATGAACAATTCGGGAAACCACGGAAGCATAAATGACGCTACAAATAATGGAGGAAGGAATGATAACAACAACAACAACAACAACAACAACAACAACAACAACAACAACAACAACAACAACAACAACAACCATAGGACTGGATGTACGTATAAGGAATTTACGTCATGCAAACCAATTGAGTTTAATGGCAAAGGAGGTGCATTGGCATATACACGATGGGTTGAGAAGATGGAGTCAGTGATCGATATCAGTAACTGTGCAATCCACCAGAGAGTGAAATATTCTGCATGCTTGCTATCAGAAAAGGCATTGACATGGTGGAACATGCAGATTCAAGCAAGGACTAGAGAAGCAGCTGTAGGCATGACATGGGACGACTTTAAAGGACTACTGAAGGAAGAATACTGCCCGGTTAATGAAATGCAAAAACTAGAAGACGAGTTTTGGCATCACTCTATGGTAGGGGCTGGTCATGCAACCTACACAGATCGGTTTCATGAACTAGCTAAACTAGTTCCTCATCTGGTTACCCCTGAATCCAAGAGGATTGAGAGGTACATTTATGGCCTTGTTCCCGAGATTCGTGGGATGGTGAAAACAACCGAACCTCCCACAATTCAAAGTGCAATACTAAGAGCAGGGACCCTAACAGATGAGATGGTTAGGAATGGAACTTTGAAGATTAGTGATAAAAGGAAGGGAGCAGGTGAATCAAGCGAGCAAAAGGGTACAATGGTTGATAATAAGAGAGTAAGAGGATTTGCAGCAACAGTTTATGATCAGAAAAAGTATGAGGGTCCACATCCTAAGTGTACTAAATGCACTTATCATCATCAAAGGTCTGAACCATGCCCTGTGTGTTATAATTGCAAGAAGTCTGGCCACTTTGCAAGTCAGTGTAAATCAATTACAAGGCAGGCGAATGCGGACAATATAGGAAACAACCAAAAGACATGCCATGAGTGCAACAGCCCAAACCACTTCCGAAATACTTGTCCTAAGTTGAATAGGGCACAGGGACAAGTACTGGATAACCCGACTCTAGCAGTAATGCTTGAAGCAAATAACCCAAAGCGTGAATACAATGATAGTCCACCTCGGGGTCGAGCATACTATTTGGGTGCTAAGGAAGCCCGCAATGCGTAACGGGTACGTACTTTATCCTACCATATTATTCTATCCTAGTTCAAAAACTTAGCTTTATTATGCCGCTATTAAGATAAGAGACCTAGACACACTAAACTTCGGGACGAAGTTTCCTGAAGGGGTAGAGACTGTAACAATTCGCAATTTCAGGTTAACTTTTATTCCGGAAAATTTTACTATTCACTTTTTACTATTCACTTTTTACTATTCATCTCAGAAATTTTTATTTCATATTCTCGTAAGTTAAACTATTTTAACGATAATCCGAGAGTTTGACGCTCGTCGGATCATTTCTGCAAAAATCACAAAGCCGTGTCCGAGATTTAGTTTTAGGTTTAAACGTCCTTCCGGCATCCCGATATATCCATAAAACATTATAAACAATAGAAATATGATTTTCTATCATTTTATGACAATTCCAAAAGTTTTGGAATTTTACGTTTTTCAGTTCAGCGTTTTACGCGAATTGCGCGTTTTAGACCCGTGTTTCCAGTTTTTAGCAGGGTTTTAGCACCCGATAGATCTTACCACTCATTTTATATTTTATTATGGACTATATTGACATGTTTAACAATACTTTCAAGTTTCATATTTTTACGATACCCGGTTTTACGTTTTGAGGCTTAATCATTTACGGTTAGCTTTTTACGGAGTCAAAATGCACAAACTAAGCAAGATAACACCAAGACTCATCATCTAGTCATCTTATCCTTATGGAACCGCCATTGTGGTGGGGGGAGTCACCATGGGTGGTCAAATCTTGACCCTTGATCTTTAGGATGGTTACAAGTGTCTAAAATTAACCATGGTTACATTCTAACCCAATATATGGTTAACTATTTTTCTCATCCTATAAATAGCCAACTAATAACACATAGAAAACTTGCACCACACCTTCTTATAACCTTTAAGTCCTAAAACCTAAGGCACTTTTCTTATATTTTGTAAGAAAGTTAACTAGTTTTTGAAAGAAAACTAGTGTTTGATCTTCAATCTTGGAAATTTTCTAAGAAAAGTTGTTATAACTTTAAAGTCTCCAAAAAGACGTCGTTATAATCTTCAAATAGCTTTGGAATTCAAGAAGGCGTCGTTATAATCTTCAAATAACCTCGGTTTATCATAGGTTGCAAAGGAGGAAAGCTTGTTCAAACAAAGTCCTAGTTCTTGTCCTAGTTTCCCTTTTTCATTAAGGCCAAAAGTTGTAAGCAAACCCTAACATACTTTCTTGCTTAATTATCATTTACATGCTCTTTGTGTTCCTTTCATGCTATATATGTTTTTGTTATTGTGTTCATGATGTTTAAAAATGGATAAAACAAGTATTGGTATACATATGTTAACTTATGACAAGTAAACAAGCAAACTAGTGATTTTTATGGAGAACCACGACCAAAATAGTATAACTTTAATATTTGACACTTACTTACTGTTAAAGAGGACTTAACAAGGAAAACATAGCAATTTGAATCACCCAAAACGAGTACCCGAGTCAAAAGTTATGGCCATAAGAAGTTAGCGAAACCAAAACGGCAAAACTGCCTAAATAGCATTCTGATCAAATTTAGCTTTTTAAAGTCACCCTTCTGTTCCGATTCATCAAAAAGTTAAAACATGAAAGTTGTCCGGAACGACGTTTTCGTTCAGGAACAAAGAAGCTCGAGCCCTGAAAATGCTTTCCGAGTGATAAATTTCTTCAAAATCTTAAACAGCCCATTTTAGACCAAAGTCACTATATTATAGTTATCATTTACTAAGACCAAGAGGTCTAATGACCTAAAGCCAAGACCACAACCATGGCTAAAGCCAAGGTTGAGTCTCAAGACCATGGAAAAATGACCAAGGTCACGGCGAAGCCATGACTAAATGACCATATAAGCTTACTTAGGCGTAAACATGAAACAAGGAATTAGGCGATAACTTGAACAAACAATTTGGATCTACTTCACTTCAAAAGGAACCATGAGATATTACAAAGAGAAAATGGTCATATAAGACTTATGAAACTACCCCTAATAACAATCTTCATGTACTAATAAACTTTCCTAAGTTCATTCAAATATTGGACATGTAACTTTTCGGATCAAAACTTATACATTTGTTATCAAATACTACAATAGTAGGGAGCCTCATGTGAGGAGTTCATTAAGTAAGCCGTCGAGATGAGTTGTGGATTTACGAGTTAAAGTGTCCTGGCTCCTCGAACGTTTACTCTATGACTTCTGAATTATGTCGGCCCGAACGGTAGTAAGAGATATACAACCTATACATGTTCCATAAACCATTTATATTCAAAGACTTACACTATATACTAAGTACTACATCATGAACATTATGCAAGACATATATATATAGGCAATTCTTCGTATTCTTAGACGTTACTCCAAACCTAAGTCGCAACGTTCTATTATAGGCTGTTCTTAGAGACTTTCACGATTCGACTACCACTTTGATTTCACATCACTTAAGCTTAAGGTGAGTCATAGCCCCTACTCTTTTCATATTTGTCTTAACTCTTTGGGGGAGACACATGCTCAACTACTTGTTTACTTGTACAAATACTCAAAACGTCTATACTTGACTGTGTTATACTTGATTGCTTACATACATGACTGCGTTATACTTAATTGCGTTATTGTATTTATTGACTAGTAGTTGTCTTTGGGAATTGACTCCCAGTTGTCTTTGGGAAGTGGCTCCCAGTTGTCTTTTGGAATTGACTCCCAGTTGTCTTTGATACATCCTAACATTTGCGAATGTTGGATACATCATAAAAGTGAGGTCTTCGGAGATGAAGTAGAGACTCACTTCTAATTGCTTAAATTGTCTTGATGAACTTGTACATGTCTTATTCATACTATATATGTTAGCAGTGGGTTGTGAACACACAGGTTGCAAGTCTCTTATGGCGGGAATTGCAACTGAGTGGATTCACGATGCCTTTGCTGTGCGAACATTCTCTTAAGGCTTTTCAATTATTTTAAGACAAACTCTATGAACTCACCAACCATTGTGTTGACACTTTAGCATGTTTGTCTCAGGTCTGTAAGATGATAAGCTGTTGCATGGAGCATAGAGTCGCTTGGCATGTTTTGAAGACTTATGCTTTTATCTTTACCATTCGATTTGTCTTAAAACTCTTATGTATTGTATTATGGAACTCAAGTTTGTATTTCGGAATTTATTAATCGAATGGTCACTTTTCAAAACGTCTCATTTAGAGTTCGTTTTCTATACCTTGTTCTTTGTATTATGAAGTAGCACCCCTATGACACAGTCTTCCGCTGCGGTATTTTGGGGGTGTTACAGATTGGTACCAGAGCCTTGGTTATAGAGAACTAGGTTGCATTTTTGTGCCTAGACTATAACTGCTATATACATTAAGACTCTTCTCTTTATTTTGCCTTACACACACTTCATGCGCCTATGCTTATTGCTAATTGTTTGTTTAGAAGAAACCCCAGACATTAGTCAAGTCATCAAAAATTTAGAGCTAAGTAATAATTATTTATTTAACTTAATCTTGTGACAGTTCTTGTTTGATAAGACATAAGATTAAGTTAAATAAAGGTTATTAGTTTCCTGTAGAGATTTGATGATTTGCCTTATACTTACTTTATATGATTCTAATACCTAGAAGTGGTTCATATGTCCTAGTACGACACTCAAACCTTTCTACAAGCGCGACTAGTCCATTTCGTCATATCACCTTCGCTAGATACCCAGACTATGTTACCCTTTCACAACTTAAGAGCAGATGATAGAAAGTCTACCCAATTATGTAGTACCAATTGTTGAGTTATGTGTGCCTGGTAAATATGTATACGTATGAAAGGAAGCAATTATAATTATGGTGGCCAACATAATTATAAATGCGTCACGACTCACGTAGACATATGTGACCATGCTTACATTAATCGACGATTGACTCAAAATTGACAAGATTTATGACTAAGTAGTATAGGAATATCGCCTCATATCTGACGTCGACAAAATGTCCCTCCTTGTAGATATCATGGCACCAAAGAGAGTAACTCGTAGCACTAGCCGAGGTGGTGCAACACCAAGAGGTGGAAGAACTGGTGGTCGTGGAGGTAGAGGAACTGCTCACGACACTAGTAATCCTAGTAATGATAGTGGAAGAACTGGTGGACGTGGAGGTAGAGGAGATGCTCACGACACTAGTAACCCTAGTAACGCTGGTGGAAATCCAGATGTCTCCACCATTATTGCCCAACAACTACAAAACCTACTTCCCACTATAGTCACACAAGTTGGCAATCACATGAACAATTCGGGAAACCACGGAAGCATAAATGACGCTACAAATAATGGAGGAAGGAATGATAACAACAACAACAACAACAACAACAACAACAACAACAACAACAACAACCATAGGACTGGATGTACGTATAAGGAATTTACGTCATGCAAACCAATTGAGTTTAATGGCAAAGGAGGTGCATTGGCATATACACGATGGGTTGAGAAGATGGAGTCAGTGATCGATATCAGTAACTGTGCAATCCACCAGAGAGTGAAATATTCTGCATGCTTGCTATCAGAAAAGGCATTGACATGGTGGAACATGCAGATTCAAGCAAGGACTAGAGAAGCAGCTGTAGGCATGACATGGGACGACTTTAAAGGACTACTGAAGGAAGAATACTGCCCGGTTAATGAAATGCAAAAACTAGAAGACGAGTTTTGGCATCACTCTATGGTAGGGGCTGGTCATGCAACCTACACAGATCGGTTTCATGAACTAGCTAAACTAGTTCCTCATCTGGTTACCCCTGAATCCAAGAGGATTGAGAGGTACATTTATGGCCTTGTTCCCGAGATTCGTGGGATGGTGAAAACAACCGAACCTCCCACAATTCAAAGTGCAATACTAAGAGCAGGGACCCTAACAGATGAGATGGTTAGGAATGGAACTTTGAAGATTAGTGATAAAAGGAAGGGAGCAGGTGAATCAAGCGAGCAAAAGGGTACAATGGTTGATAATAAGAGAGTAAGAGGATTTGCAGCAACAGTTTATGATCAGAAAAAGTATGAGGGTCCACATCCTAAGTGTACTAAATGCACTTATCATCATCAAAGGTCTGAACCATGCCCTGTGTGTTATAATTGCAAGAAGTCTGGCCACTTTGCAAGTCAGTGTAAATCAATTACAAGGCAAGCGAATGCGGACAATATAGGAAACAACCAAAAGACATGCCATGAGTGCAACAGCCCAAACCACTTCCGAAATACTTGTCCTAAGTTGAATAGGGCACAGGGACAAGTACTGGATAACCCGACTCTAGCAGTAATGCTTGAAGCAAATAACCCAAAGCGTGAATACAATGATAGTCCACCTCGGGGTCGAGCATACTATTTGGGTGCTAAGGAAGCCCGCAATGCGTAACGGGTACGTACTTTATCCTACCATATTATTCTATCCTAGTTCAAAAACTTAGCTTTATTATGCCGCTATTAAGATAAGAGACCTAGACACACTAAACTTCGGGACGAAGTTTCCTGAAGGGGTAGAGACTGTAACAATTCGCAATTTCAGGTTAACTTTTATTCCGGAAAATTTTACTATTCACTTTTTACTATTCACTTTTTACTATTCATCTCAGAAATTTTTATTTCATATTCTCGTAAGTTAAACTATTTTAACGATAATCCGAGAGTTTGACGCTCGTCGGATCATTTCTGCAAAAATCACAAAGCCGTGTCCGAGATTTAGTTTTAGGTTTAAACGTCCTTCCGGCATCCCGATATATCCATAAAACATTATAAACAATAGAAATATGATTTTCTATCATTTTATGACAATTCCAAAAGTTTTGGAATTTTACGTTTTTCAGTTCAGCGTTTTACGCGAATTGCGCGTTTTAGACCCGTGTTTCCAGTTTTTAGCAGGGTTTTAGCACCCGATAGATCTTACCACTCATTTTATATTTTATTATGGACTATATTGACATGTTTAACAATACTTTCAAGTTTCATATTTTTACGATACCCGATTTTACGTTTTGAGGCTTAATCATTTACGGTTAGCTTTTTACGGAGTCAAAATGCACAAACTAAGCAAGATAACACCAAGACTCATCATCTAGTCATCTTATCCTTATGGAACCGCCATTGTGGTGGGGGGAGTCACCATGGGTGGTCAAATCTTGACCCTTGATCTTTAGGATGGTTACAAGTGTCTAAAATTAACCATGGTTACATTCTAACCCAATATATGGTTAACTATTTTTCTCATCCTATAAATAGCCAACTAATAACACATAGAAAACTTGCACCACACCTTCTTATAACCTTTAAGTCCTAAAACCTAAGGCACTTTTCTTATATTTTGTAAGAAAGTTAACTAGTTTTTGAAAGAAAACTAGTGTTTGATCTTCAATCTTGGAAATTTTCTAAGAAAAGTTGTTATAACTTTAAAGTCTCCAAAAAGACGTCGTTATAATCTTCAAATAGCTTTGGAATTCAAGAAGGCGTCGTTATAATCTTCAAATAACCTCGGTTTATCATAGGTTGCAAAGGAGGAAAGCTTGTTCAAACAAAGTCCTAGTTCTTGTCCTAGTTTCCCTTTTTCATTAAGGCCAAAAGTTGTAAGCAAACCCTAACATACTTTCTTGCTTAATTATCATTTACATGCTCTTTGTGTTCCTTTCATGCTATATATGTTCTTGTTATTGTGTTCATGATGTTTAAAAATGGATAAAACAAGTATTGGTATACATATGTTAACTTATGACAAGTAAACAAGCAAACTAGTGATTTTTATGGAGAACCACGACCAAAATAGTATAACTTTAATATTTGACACTTACTTACTGTTAAAGAGGACTTAACAAGGAAAACATAGCAATTTGAATCACCCAAAACGAGTACCCGAGTCAAAAGTTATGGCCATAAGAAGTTAGCGAAACCAAAACGGCAAAACTGCCTAAATAGCATTCTGATCAAATTTAGCTTTTTAAAGTCACCCTTCTGGTCCGATTCATCAAAAAGTTAAAACACGAAAGTTGTCCGGAACGACGTTTTCGTTCAGGAATAAAGAAGTTCGAGCCCTGAAAATGCTTTCCGAGTGATAAATTTCTTCAAAATCTTAAACAGCCCATTTTAGACCAAAGTCACTATATTATAGTTATCATTTACTAAGACCAAGAGGTCTAATGACCTAAAGCCAAGACCACAACCATGGCTAAAGCCAAGGTTGAGTCTCAAGACCATGGAAAAATGACCAAGGTCACGGCGAAGCCATGACTAAATGACCATATAAGCTTACTTAGGCGTAAACATGAAACAAGGAATTAGGCGATAACTTGAACAAACAATTTGGATCTACTTCACTTCAAAAGGAACCATGAGATATTACAAAGAGAAAATGGTCATATAAGACTTATGAAACTACCCCTAATAACAATCTTCATGTACTAATAAACTTTCCTAAGTTCATTCAAATATTGGACATGTAACTTTTCGGATCAAAACTTATACATTTGTTATCAAATACTACAATAGTAGGGAGCCTCATGTGAGGAGTTCATTAAGTAAGCCGTCGAGATGAGTTGTGGATTTACGAGTTAAAGTGTCCTGGCTCCTCGAACGTTTACTCTATGACTTCTGAATTATGTCGGCCCGAACGGTAGTAAGAGATATACAACCTATACATGTTCCATAAACCATTTATATTCAAAGACTTACACTATATACTAAGTACTACATCATGAACATTATGCAAGACATATATATAGGCAATTCTTCGTATTCTTAGACGTTACTCCAAACCTAAGTCGCAACGTTCTATTATAGGCTGTTCTTAGAGACTTTCACGATTCGACTACCACTTTGATTTCACATCACTGAAGCTTAAGGTGAGTCATAGCCCCTACTCTTTTCATATTTGTCTTAACTCTTTGGGGGAGACACATGCTCAACTACTTGTTTACTTGTACAAATACTCAAAACGTCTATACTTGACTGTGTTATACTTGATTGCTTACATACATGACTGCGTTATACTTAATTGCGTTATTGTATTTATTGACTAGTAGTTGTCTTTGGGAATTGACTCCCAGTTGTCTTTGGGAAGTGGCTCCCAGTTGTCTTTTGGAATTGACTCCCAGTTGTCTTTGATACATCCTAACATTTGCGAATGTTGGATACATCATAAAAGTGAGGTCTTCGGAGATGAAGTAGAGACTCACTTCTAATTGCTTAAATTGTCTTGATGAACTTGTACATGTCTTATTCATACTATATATGTTAGCAGTGGGTTGTGAACACACAGGTTGCAAGTCTCTTATGGCGGGAATTGCAACTGAGTGGATTCACGATGCCTTTGCTGTGCGAACATTCTCTTAAGGCTTTTCAATTATTTTAAGACAAACTCTATGAACTCACCAACCATTGTGTTGACACTTTAGCATGTTTGTCTCAGGTCTGTAAGATGATAAGCTGTTGCATGGAGCATAGAGTCGCTTGGCATGTTTTGAAGACTTATGCTTTTATCTTTACCATTCGATTTGTCTTAAAACTCTTATGTATTGTATTATGGAACTCAAGTTTGTATTTCGGAATTTATTAATCGAATGGTCACTTTTCAAAACGTCTCATTTAGAGTTCGTTTTCTATACCTTGTTCTTTGTATTATGAAGTAGCACCCCTATGACACAGTCTTCCGCTGCGGTATTTTGGGGGTGTTACAGATTGGTACCAGAGCCTTGGTTATAGAGAACTAGGTTGCATTTTTGTGCCTAGACTATAACTGCTATATACATTAAGACTCTTCTCTTTATTTTGCCTTACACACACTTCATGCGCCTATGCTTATTGCTAATTGTTTGTTTAGAAGAAACCCCAGACATTAGTCAAGTCATCAAAAATTTAGAGCTAAGTAATAATTATTTATTTAACTTAATCTTGTGACAGTTCTTGTTTGATAAGACATAAGATTAAGTTAAATAAAGGTTATTAGTTTCCTGTAGAGATTTGATGATTTGCCTTATACTTACTTTATATGATTCTAATACCTAGAAGTGGTTCATATGTCCTAGTACGACACTCAAACCTTTCTACAAGCGCGACTAGTCCATTTCGTCATATCACCTTCGCTAGATACCCAGACTATGTTACCCTTTCACAACTTAAGAGCAGATGATAGAAAGTCTACCCAATTATGTAGTACCAATTGTTGAGTTATGTGTGCCTGGTAAATATGTATACGTATGAAAGGAAGCAATTATAATTATGGTGGCCAACATAATTATAAATGCGTCACGACTCACGTAGACATATGTGACCATGCTTACATTAATCGACGATTGACTCAAAATTGACAAGATTTATGACTAAGTAGTATAGGAATATCGCCTCATATCTGACGTCGACAAAATGTCCCTCCTTGTAGATATCATGGCACCAAAGAGAGTAACTCGTAGCACTAGCCGAGGTGGTGCAACACCAAGAGGTGGAAGAACTGGTGGTCGTGGAGGTAGAGGAACTGCTCACGACACTAGTAATCCTAGTAATGATAGTGGAAGAACTGGTGGACGTGGAGGTAGAGGAGATGCTCACGACACTAGTAACCCTAGTAACGCTGGTGGAAATCCAGATGTCTCCACCATTATTGCCCAACAACTACAAAACCTACTTCCCACTATAGTCACACAAGTTGGCAATCACATGAACAATTCGGGAAACCACGGAAGCATAAATGACGCTACAAATAATGGAGGAAGGAATGATAACAACAACAACAACAACAACAACAACAACAACAACAACAACAACAACAACAACAACAACAACAACAACAACAACAACCATAGGACTGGATGTACGTATAAGGAATTTACGTCATGCAAACCAATTGAGTTTAATGGCAAAGGAGGTGCATTGGCATATACACGATGGGTTGAGAAGATGGAGTCAGTGATCGATATCAGTAACTGTGCAATCCACCAGAGAGTGAAATATTCTGCATGCTTGCTATCAGAAAAGGCATTGACATGGTGGAACATGCAGATTCAAGCAAGGACTAGAGAAGCAGCTGTAGGCATGACATGGGACGACTTTAAAGGACTACTGAAGGAAGAATACTGCCCGGTTAATGAAATGCAAAAACTAGAAGACGAGTTTTGGCATCACTCTATGGTAGGGGCTGGTCATGCAACCTACACAGATCGGTTTCATGAACTAGCTAAACTAGTTCCTCATCTGGTTACCCCTGAATCCAAGAGGATTGAGAGGTACATTTATGGCCTTGTTCCCGAGATTCGTGGGATGGTGAAAACAACCGAACCTCCCACAATTCAAAGTGCAATACTAAGAGCAGGGACCCTAACAGATGAGATGGTTAGGAATGGAACTTTGAAGATTAGTGATAAAAGGAAGGGAGCAGGTGAATCAAGCGAGCAAAAGGGTACAATGGTTGATAATAAGAGAGTAAGAGGATTTGCAGCAACAGTTTATGATCAGAAAAAGTATGAGGGTCCACATCCTAAGTGTACTAAATGCACTTATCATCATCAAAGGTCTGAACCATGCCCTGTGTGTTATAATTGCAAGAAGTCTGGCCACTTTGCAAGTCAGTGTAAATCAATTACAAGGCAGGCGAATGCGGACAATATAGGAAACAACCAAAAGACATGCCATGAGTGCAACAGCCCAAACCACTTCCGAAATACTTGTCCTAAGTTGAATAGGGCACAGGGACAAGTACTGGATAACCCGACTCTAGCAGTAATGCTTGAAGCAAATAACCCAAAGCGTGAATACAATGATAGTCCACCTCGGGGTCGAGCATACTATTTGGGTGCTAAGGAAGCCCGCAATGCGTAACGGGTACGTACTTTATCCTACCATATTATTCTATCCTAGTTCAAAAACTTAGCTTTATTATGCCGCTATTAAGATAAGAGACCTAGACACACTAAACTTCGGGACGAAGTTTCCTGAAGGGGTAGAGACTGTAACAATTCGCAATTTCAGGTTAACTTTTATTCCGGAAAATTTTACTATTCACTTTTTACTATTCACTTTTTACTATTCATCTCAGAAATTTTTATTTCATATTCTCGTAAGTTAAACTATTTTAACGATAATCCGAGAGTTTGACGCTCGTCGGATCATTTCTGTAAAAATCACAAAGCCGTGTCCGAGATTTAGTTTTAGGTTTAAACGTCCTTCCGGCATCCCGATATATCCATAAAACATTATAAACAATAGAAATATGATTTTCTATTATTTTATGACAATTCCAAAAGTTTTGGAATTTTACGTTTTTCAGTTTAGCGTTTTACGCGAATTGCGCGTTTTAGACCCGTGTTTCCAGTTTTTAGCAGGGTTTTAGCACCCGATAGATCTTACCACTCATTTTATATTTTATTATGGACTATATTGACATGTTTAACAATACTTTCAAGTTTCATATTTTTACGATACCCGGTTTTACGTTTTGAGGCTTAATCATTTACGGTTAGCTTTTTACGGAGTCAAAATGCACAAACTAAGCAAGATAACACCAAGACTCATCATCTAGTCATCTTATCCTTATGGAACCGCCATTGTGGTGGGGGGAGTCACCATGGGTGGTCAAATCTTGACCCTTGATCTTTAGGATGGTTACAAGTGTCTAAAATTAACCATGGTTACATTCTAACCCAATATATGGTTAACTATTTTTCTCATCCTATAAATAGCCAACTAATAACACATAGAAAACTTGCACCACACCTTCTTATAACCTTTAAGTCCTAAAACCTAAGGCACTTTTCTTATATTTTGTAAGAAAGTTAACTAGTTTTTGAAAGAAAACTAGTGTTTGATCTTCAATCTTGGAAATTTTCTAAGAAAAGTTGTTATAACTTTAAAGTCTCCAAAAAGACGTTGTTATAATCTTCAAATAGCTTTGGAATTCAAGAAGGCGTCGTTATAATCTTCAAATAACCTCGGTTTATCATAGGTTGCAAAGGAGGAAAGCTTGTTCAAACAAAGTCCTAGTTCTTGTCCTAGTTTCCCTTTTTCATTAAGGCCAAAAGTTGTAAGCAAACCCTAACATACTTTCTTGCTTAATTATCATTTACATGCTCTTTGTGTTCCTTTCATGCTATATATGTTCTTGTTATTGTGTTCATGATGTTTAAAAATGGATAAAACAAGTATTGGTATACATATGTTAACTTATGACAAGTAAACAAGCAAACTAGTGATTTTTATGGAGAACCACGACCAAAATAGTATAACTTTAATATTTGACACTTACTTACTGTTAAAGAGGACTTAACAAGGAAAACATAGCAATTTGAATCACCCAAAACGAGTACCCGAGTCAAAAGTTATGGCCATAAGAAGTTAGCGAAACCAAAACGGCAAAACTGCCTAAATAGCATTCTGATCAAATTTAGCTTTTTAAAGTCACCCTTCTGGTCCGATTCATCAAAAAGTTAAAACACGAAAGTTGTCCGGAACGACGTTTTCGTTCAGGAGGAAAGAAGCTCGAGCCCTGAAAATGCTTTCCGAGTGATAAATTTCTTCAAAATCTTAAACAGCCCATTTTAGACCAAAGTCACTATATTATAGTTATCATTTACTAAGACCAAGAGGTCTAATGACCTAAAGCCAAGACCACAACCATGGCTAAAGCCAAGGTTGAGTCTCAAGACCATGGAAAAATGACCAAGGTCACGGCGAAGCCATGACTAAATGACCATATAAGCTTACTTAGGCGTAAACATGAAACAAGGAATTAGGCGATAACTTGAACAAACAATTTGGATCTACTTCACTTCAAAAGGAACCATGAGATATTACAAAGAGAAAATGGTCATATAAGACTTATGAAACTACCCCTAATAACAATCTTCATGTACTAATAAACTTTCCTAAGTTCATTCAAATATTGGACATGTAACTTTTCGGATCAAAACTTATACATTTGTTATCAAATACTACAATAGTAGGGAGCCTCATGTGAGGAGTTCATTAAGTAAGCCGTCGAGATGAGTTGTGGATTTACGAGTTAAAGTGTCCTGGCTCCTCGAACGTTTACTCTATGACTTCTGAATTATGTCGGCCCGAACGGTAGTAAGAGATATACAACCTATACATGTTCCATAAACCATTTATATTCAAAGACTTACACTATATACTAAGTACTACATCATGAACATTATGCAAGACATATATATAGGCAATTCTTCGTATTCTTAGACGTTACTCCAAACCTAAGTCGCAACGTTCTATTATAGGCTGTTCTTAGAGACTTTCACGATTCGACTACCACTTTGATTTCACATCACTTAAGCTTAAGGTGAGTCATAGCCCCTACTCTTTTCATATTTGTCTTAACTCTTTGGGGGAGACACATGCTCAACTACTTGTTTACTTGTACAAATACTCAAAACGTCTATACTTGACTGTGTTATACTTGATTGCTTACATACATGACTGCGTTATACTTAATTGCGTTATTGTATTTATTGACTAGTAGTTGTCTTTGGGAATTGACTCCCAGTTGTCTTTGGGAAGTGGCTCCCAGTTGTCTTTTGGAATTGACTCCCAGTTGTCTTTGATACATCCTAACATTTGCGAATGTTGGATACATCATAAAAGTGAGGTCTTCGGAGATGAAGTAGAGACTCACTTCTAATTGCTTAAATTGTCTTGATGAACTTGTACATGTCTTATTCATACTATATATGTTAGCAGTGGGTTGTGAACACACAGGTTGCAAGTCTCTTATGGCGGGAATTGCAACTGAGTGGATTCACGATGCCTTTGCTGTGCGAACATTCTCTTAAGGCTTTTCAATTATTTTAAGACAAACTCTATGAACTCACCAACCATTGTGTTGACACTTTAGCATGTTTGTCTCAGGTCTGTAAGATGATAAGCTGTTGCATGGAGCATAGAGTCGCTTGGCATGTTTTGAAGACTTATGCTTTTATCTTTACCATTCGATTTGTCTTAAAACTCTTATGTATTGTATTATGGAACTCAAGTTTGTATTTCGGAATTTATTAATCGAATGGTCACTTTTCAAAACGTCTCATTTAGAGTTCGTTTTCTATACCTTGTTCTTTGTATTATGAAGTAGCACCCCTATGACACAGTCTTCCGCTGCGGTATTTTGGGGGTGTTACAGGTGAAGAGCCCTAAAAACTTCCTTACAAAATTCTTACTAGAAAAATTCTCATCAAGTGCTTATAAACTTGTGATGATAGTGTTAAATCTAGCAAAAGCATTATCAATTGATTCCTCTTCTGGAATCGTGAATTGCTCATATTGTTGAACAAGTAGATCTATTTTATTATCTTTGACTTGATTATTACCTTGGTGAGTTATTAATAAAGAGTTCCAAATTTCTTTTGCGGTTTCACACATAAAGATCCTTTCGTATTCTTTATGTGGTAGCGCATTATAAATAACCATTTTTGCTTTATTATTTTTAGCAAGTTTTCTTTTTAAATCATCATTTTGTTTTTCAAAAGGTATGATTTCATCTTTCTTTGTTTCGGGGTTATTTTGAATAGGTAAAAAATCACCATTGGTAATAATATGCCAAAGATCTAGATCTTTTGATTTCACATAAGTTTCGAATCGATTTTTCCAATATAAAAATCCATCACTTTCAAATAGTGGTGGTCTTTGCATAGATTGCCCTTCTAAATATTTTTCAGATTCCATAGATCGTTACAAGTTTTAAAATACAATATATTTTAAACATCTTGCAAGACGTGGCTCCTGATACCAATTGTGGAAAATTAGAAGGGGGGGGGTTGAATAGTTTTACGTCCTTTTAAAATTTATAAAAACAAGTTTGTTTTAAAAACTTCGATTCTAGTTTATGTGATCTCAATACTTGCACAATATGAACAATTATATAATAACTAACTAACTAAGCTAATATAGTATGGGTAAATAAGTAAGTAATAAAAAGAGTTGGAGAGATCAAACCACAACACAAGGATTTATAGTGGTTCGGCTACAAGGTCACCTTCCTTGTTCCTACTCCACTCCCCGAGTCACCTACTCGAGAGTTTTATTCACTATGTCAACAAACTTCCTTATGGCGGAGAAAACCTTACACACCAATTTACACAACACAACTACGTCACAACTTGATCACAACTTCTACACAACTTCTTCACACCTATTTACTTCATACCTATCTTCTTCACACCTTTCTTCTTCACAACTATCTTCTTCACTTCAATCTACTTCACACCTATCTTCTTCACAACTACACTACTTCACTACTAATCAACTTCTACTTCCTACACAACTTCGATTTCTTCTAAACTACTTATTACAAACACAACACAACTTCACAAATAATATATATATATATATATATATATATATATATATATATATATATATATATATATATATATATATATATACACCATGCACAACTACTCTTCAATACTTCTTGAACTTAGTTGTAGAAGGAGTGTTCTTCTTTTGCACTTTGGATGAGGATGGATGAGAAGGGATTGAATCACTTGAAACAAGGATTAATATACTAATGATCAAAGGGTTTTGGAAGATGTTTAGAGAGTTTGAGATCTGAAAATTTTGTGCAAAAGGTAGGGCAAAATTCCAGAATTAAGGTGGTATTTATAGGAGAAAAATTCTGACATTTTCTGACACAGGAGCCTGGCCGGTCCCCTTAAATCATGGTCGGCCCCCTTAAAATTAAGGGGACCGCCCAGCTGTAACGGCCAGAAAACTTGTCTTTTAGTGGAGAAAGTTTATTTGGTGAAAAACTAATTCATTTTGGTTAAAAATTTGAAATCATATATTTAGTATGATTAAAACATTTTTCTTTATTACCAAAAGTGTTTTTCAAAAATATATAATATGTTTATATAATTAAATAAACTTTGTATTAGTTAATTAAATACCCCTTTGATCATGAGATGTATTAAACACTTGTTTATCCATATCTTAAGTGATTAAGTTGGATATAATGATATAAACTAGCTTAATAGTTATTTACGTAGTAATCTTACGTTTGATGAGTTTACATTTTGTGATCGTCAAAATATACAGATATCGAAAAATATAAATAACGTTTTCATACATTATTTATGTCAACAATGCATAGCAAGGAGATCACTTAGATTATGAATTTGGTTTATTTCTTTACGGAACTTTTTCTTTTCCGTGGCAATGTGGAGAGAATCATTTTGTTGATATGGATGAATTGGGGTTGTGTAGTTGGAATTGAAATTGTTGGAAGTATAGTTTGATGGTTGATCAAACTTGTAGGGATCATTATAGATGGTTGGAGGTTGAGATGTGTAGTTTGGCATGAAGGTGGATGTTTGGCCAATGTTGTATAGTTTGTAAAGTGGATCAAAGGAATGTCCTTGTGGGTTTGGTGTAAAGTTTGGTAAGTAAGTAGTTGGAGGTATTGATTGATTTCCAACTTTATTGGTTATGATGGATTTGTTTCGAGGGCTTTTTCTTCACCAAACGGTTTTTCCGTCATCCTTGCTAGCCTTGAGGCTTTTGGTTTTGGTTTGTTTGGAGAGGTCATGATGAGATGAATGGAGAGTTTGCAGAATGGGGTATTTATAGTGTGAGATCTGCTTTTGGGAAGTGTAGGACGAAATGGGCTAAAAAGCAGAAAAGATTCTGTAAAACCCGAACATCAGATGGCGGGTCCCCTTAATAATTAAAGGGGCCGCCCATCTGGTGGTTTTCAGATTGCCAGAATTGGGTTTTTGGTAGAAAATTTGCAGAAAGGTTGTGTTTTTGGGTTTGGATTCAAGCAAGTTCAACTCTTTGAGGTAATTTAGCATCTAATCTATTCATAATATAGCATGCATGCAAAAACACTTAAGTAATAAAACAATCAAGCAATAAAAAATTACCTAGAGGGAGGCGAACAATTCTACCTAGGGGAATTATCTTAGATCAAAGGCAAAAGCAGCTAGTGAGTGAGTGTTGGGTTTTGAAGTATGCTACTAAGTTAAACTGCTGCTTGATGAAACTGCTGCTAAGGTGAGAATGCTGCTAAGGATAATGATACTGCTGCTGACATTGAAAACACTGCTGTTGAAGAATGCTGCTAGTGGAAAGCACTTCTGAAGAGATATGCATGTATACGTATTAGATAAGTATGGAATAGATTGAGTGTATATCGTATGTATCTAGAATATTCTTATCTTGCATAGAAAGATATTGTAAACCTAGTAGGACTCCTTGGCCTATAAAAGGATGATCCTAGGGTTAGTTTTGAGTACGTATTGTTTTAGTTTTGTTTACACTTCAAGGTTGTAAAACCCTAGCATTGTCGAGTGCTCGTATTAATAATATATTGAAGTGTTGATAGCTAATTGTTCTTATTAAGTTAAGCTTTTATATTCCGCATTCTAGCTTAAGTGTTTAATTCAAGTCAACTTCTATATAAGATCGTTTGCTCAACTGGGATCAACAAGTAGTATCAGAGCTTATGATCTATAAGTTGTAATCAAGAAGAGCAATAGTTGATTCAGGAGGAAAAGGAAAGGGTTGAAATGGAAACTGAAGATTTGAAGAGGTATGAGGAGTGGGTTGAGGAAAAGATAAGAATAGATGCTGATATTGAACTCTCCAAGATGGTTAAAATTGAAGAACAAGAAACTCCAACTTTTGATGTTCAAGCTTGGATAAGAGAGTTCACAGCAAAGAAAAAGAAAGAAGATGCTGCTGCTAGAAGAAAGAAAAAGATTCTCAGAGGTCCAACACCATTGCAACAAAGAAGAGAGCAAGAAAGATACCTAAAGAATATGAAGGGATGGAAATTGGTACAATTAAAACCTAAGTCTAATCAAGAGGTTTTTGACTTGTATCAACAAGCTAATAAAGAGATGGATACCTTCTATCCTATGGGTTGTGCTGAAGACTTAAAACATATTGCTCAAATGAATAAAAAGTTGGTATCTGATAAAGTTGTTAAAGCAGAGCATGTACAAGAGGTAGATGTTGTTAAGAAGCTTGATGGTATAGCAGATAAGACAACTTCTTCTAGTCAAAGTGGTAAAAGAAAAGGTGTTGTTCATAAAGCAGTTCTAAGCCTGAAGGAGATGAGTTCAAGAATGATTATGATCATATTCCTTCTGAGCATTTAAAGCAACAGTTGAAGGTTCTCACTATGGTTGCTAAGATGGATGAACCTGAAGTAGTTGATGCTACACCAGTAGGAATCAAATATCCTATTATTCAAGTAACTACAGGATATGATACTAAAATTGGAGCATTTCATGATGTTGAGAGATCTGATGGAAAGACTCGCAGGTTTCTTAGATTTCAACAGATGCTGTATTACTTTGATAAAGAGGATGTTTGTGCCTTGTGGAGGATATATAAGGAAAAGTTTGGAGCTAAGAAGTTTGATGGTAAAAAGTATGAAAAGGAGAAAATTGATTACATTAAGTCTATGGCTGATAATGTTCTCTGGAGAGCTCTGAAACTTATGTTTGATCCTTCAATAGAAGATTCTGAATGGACAGAGATAGTAGAATATGAACTAAGAAAATGGAGACTTTTTCATAATTTTGGGATTCATGTTTTGGAAATTGGACCACTTACTTTGTATATGTTGGCTGAAAAGGATTATCCAGTGGCAAGATATTGGAATACTATTAATCAGATGGTTAATGGTGCTGGGTTGCTCAATTTGCAGAAGGATTATGACACTGATGATCAAGCATTTAATTTGTTGTCAAGATATAAGAAGATACTTGGTCAACAGACATCTCAAGAATTGAGTGTTTGGAAGCATCCTCCTGGTGTTTAACTGAGTTTTGAAGAAACTTAATGATTTAGAAATAAATATTAAGTTTAGGGGAGGATTGTTGGGTTTTGAAGTATGCTGCTAAGTTAAACTGCTGCTTGATGAAACTGCTGCTAAGGTGAGAATACTTCTAAGGATAATGATACTGCTGCTGACATTGAAAGTACTGCTGTTGAAGAATGTTGCTAGTGGAAAGTACTTCTGAAGAGATATGCATGTATTCGTATTAGATAAGTATGGAATAGATTGAGTGTATATCGTATGTATCTAGAATATTCTTATCTTGCATAGAAAGATATTGTAAACCTAGTAGGACTCCTTGGCCTATAAAAGGATGATCCTAGGGTTAGTTTTGAGTACGCATTGTTTTAGTTTCGTTTACACTTCAAGGTTGTAAAACCCTAGCGTTGTCGAGTGCTCGTATTAATAAAATATTGAAGTGTTGATAGTTAATTGTTCTTCTTAAGTTAAGCTTTTATATTCCACATTCTAGCTTAAGTGTTTAATTCAAGTCAACTTCTATATAAGATTGTTTGCTCAACTGGGATCAACAGTGAGAAACTAGTGATGGAACAAAAACGACAACATTGTTTGTGACTTTGCCCTAGTGTGTGCCTATATGCAACAAATGTGGAGTTGTAATTGTTTCGACTCCTAAATGCAAATAAGAAAACTTCCTATGAAACAATCCAAAAGCTCCTTGATTCGATTTTTGCTCAATTCATGAATGTCAATGGTATATATTAGGTTATATATTTTGACAATTCATGTGAGATTTTATGCATGATTTTAGAAAATGTTTTTAGCATTATTCAACAATGCAAGAAAAATGGTTTTCATGTGTTTCCTAGATGTGAGAATAGTTTTAAAGAAAATTTGATTGGGTTTTATAAGAATGTTTATGCAATAAAATGAGGTTTCCTAATCTTTAATTTTGTGCAAAATAGATTCCTAGACTCAGATATGAAGAGGTGGAAGAAAAATAAGTTTTATGCAATGAATAAGTAGTGTAAATGCAATAAAATTTAGTCAATTTGTTCCATTATTCCTAATCCTAAACGCAAGTGGTTAAATAATTCACGCTTAAGGGGTTTAATGAATATATCCGCAATGTTATCTTCTTATGCAACCTTTTCTATAAATATGTTTCCTTTTTGTACATTTTCCCTAAGGAAGTAGTGGCGTATTTCTATATGTTTAGTCCTAGAGTGTTGAACCGGATTTTTACTTAAATCTATTGCACCTTTTTTTATCGCACATAGTCTACGAGAGCTTGTTTCATCCATAGTTCTTGTTGACATGCCTTTCCAGCGCTTACATATTCGGCTTCGGTGGTAGAGATTGCAAGAGCGGTTTGCTTCTTCGAAAACCAAGATGTTAGACAACATCCCAAAAACGTGCAAATACCGCTAGTGCTCTTTCTATCTACGTAGTCTCCCGCATGATGCGAATCCACATAGACGATGGTTTCTATGCCAGATCCCTTAGGATACCATAATCTTAAGTGTATAGTGCCTTTAATATATCAAAAGATACGCTTAACCGCTTCTAGGTGAGAGGTTTTGGGATCCTCTTAAAAGCAGGCACAAAGGCAAACACTAAATATGATATCGGGTCTACTTGCCGTTAAGTATAGTAAACTACCTATCATTCCTCTATACTTAGTATTATCCATGGACTCACCTTCATCATTTTTTTTAGTTTCACTTCCGTAGACATAGGAGTTTTCATGGGTTTTGAGTCTTCTAGGCCAAATTTCTTAAGCATTTCCTTAATGTACTTAGATTAGTTAAAGAATATTCCATCTTCTAATTGTTTTATTTGTAATCCTAGGAAAAAGTTTAGTTCACCCATCATACTCATCTCGAACTCATCATGCATGATTTTGGCAAATTCATCACACATTTCTTGACAAGTCGATCCAAATAGAATGTCATCGACATATATTTGAACAATGATGAGATTTAGGTCTTTCTTTTTAGTGAAAAGAGTGTTATCTACCATTCCCATGGAATAATCATGTTTAATAAGATATATTTTTAATCGATCATACCAAGCCTTAGGAGCTTGTTTGAGTCCATATAAAGCTTTCTTTAGTTTATAAACATAATCAGGTTTTGCGAAGTCAATGAATCCTGGAGGTTGTGCTACATAAACCTCCTCATTGATAAAACTTTTGAGGAATGCACTTTTCACGTCCATTTGGAATAACTTAAAGTCTAGTGTGCATGCATAGGCAAGTAGTATTCTAATAGATTCTAATCTAGCTATGGGGGGCGTAAGTATTGTCATAATCAATTCATTCTTGTTGATTATAACCTTTGGCAACTAACCTAGCTTTGTTCCTAGTTACTATTCCATTTTCATCTAACTTATTCCTATATACCCACTTAGTTCCTATGATGGTCATGTTCATTGGATTCGGGACTAATTCCCAAACATAATTAGTCTTAAATTGATTTAATTCTTCTTGCATAGCCATAACCCAACTTTCATCTTTCAATGCTTCATTAATATTCTTAGGTTCTATTGCTGAGAGGAAACAAAAGAAATTATTTTTATTTTAGGCTTGTGACCTAAGGGTTCTTTGATTAAGACTTCCTATTATGTTATCTAATGGATGTGATTTAGATTCCTTAATACTTACTACTTCGTTCTCTTCTAGGTCTATAATTTCATTATCATTTCCTAGGGGTTTTGTTTTACTAACCTCAATAGCTTCATCTTCAACTAAGTCATCATCTTCTAAAGGTAATGTTTTAGAAGGTGGTGGTGTTTCATCAAATGTTACATTTAATGATTCTTCTACCTTCATAGTGTGTTTGTTAAGTATTATATATGCTTAACTATTTTGCAAGTAATCTAAAAATATTCCTTCGTATGATTTTGGGTCGAACTTAGTAAGGTAATCTCTAGTGTTTAAAATATAACATTTACTTCCGAATACCCTAAAATAGCTTAAGTTAGGTTTTCTACCTCTTAGCAACTCATAAGGAGTTTTTCCTAAAATTCTCCTAATTGATACTCTATTAGTTATATATGTCGATGTATCTACGGCGTGACACCAAAATTTTTGAGGGATGGATTGTTCATTTAACATTGTTCTACTCATTTCTTGTAGTGACCTATTATTTCTTTCTACTACTCCATTTGATTGAGGAGTACGAGGAGCGGAGAAATTGTGAGATATTCTATTTAAATCACAATATTTTCTGAATTGTACTTCGTTATCAAATTCCCTACCATGGTCCGTCCTAATAGATACTATTGTGCATCCTAATTTATTTTGAATCATTTTACTAAATATTTCAAATTTTTCAAAGGCTTGGGTTTTGTCACTTAGAAATCTAGTCCACGTGTATCGTGAATAGTCATCTACTATTACTAGTCCATGGTCCGTCCTAATCTCCTATGCCACAAAGTGGAGTTTTCATCTAGGGTTGCTAGGCATATCTTATCTTCCGGTTTGTTTCCTAGTTTCATAACATATATGCCTCCTTTCCTAATTCCTCTACCTATGACTTTTCCATTCTTAACTATTTCACTATCCCTATCTGCAAAGGTAACCCTACATTTATTATCGCATATTTGGCCTATACTAAGTAAGTTATATGTTAAAGTATCTACATGCTCAACATTTTTAATAGTAAGTGAGTCTTGAGAGATCGTACCTTTGCCAATGATTTTTCCATGCAAATCACTACCGAAAATAACATTACCTCCATTGTATGCCTTGTATGTAGAAAATAGCTTGCGGTTCCCCGTCATATGCCCCGAACATCCGCTATCCTTGATCCATTCGTCGGGCTCCAAGTCTATTCCTAAGCATATTTCATCGGTCGCTTTGGCTACAAAACATTTTTCGTCTCTTGGTTTTTCCGCTTCTTCTTTGTCACTATCACTCCATGTTCCACTAACAAAGGCGCCTTAAATTTCATAACCCGGTGGCTTTAAACATTCACCAATGAGATGATTTGGACTACCACATCTAAAGCACTTTCTTTTTCCGTAGTTATCGCTTCTATTTCTTTGGAATGACTTTCTTTCGTCTCATGGTAATCTAGTGAATCTTCCTCGTCTTTTGAAGAATTTCTGGAATTCTCTTACGGTCATTGCATATTCTTCGTCTTCACTCTCGTCACTTGAATCATCATTGTCACTAAGTTCCTTTTTGGCTTTTAGAGCAAGAGATTTAGTTTGTTCTTTCTTGACTTTGACTATTTCCGAATCTCTTCTTATAATTTCTTCATGGACCTTCAAGTTGCCAATAAGTTCATCAAGTAATAACGTCATCAAATTCTTTGATTCTTCAATTGCCGTGACCTTAGCTCGCCATTTTGGATGCAATGCCCTAAGAAATTTCCTAACATAATTCTTACTAGAAAAGGTCACATCAAGTGCTTTTAAACTTGTAATAATAGTGTTAAATTTAGCAAAAGCATTATCTATTGATTCTTCTTCCGGAATCCTAAATTGTTCATATTGTTGTACAAGAATATCTATTTTATTGTCTTTGACTTGATTATTACCTTGGTGAGTAATAAGTAGTGACTCCCAAATTTCTTTGGCGGTTTTACACATAAAAATTCTTACATATTCTTTGCGCGGTAACGCATTATAAATTACCATTTTAGCTTCATTAGTTTTTCCTAGTTTCTTTTTCAAATCATCATTTTGTTTTTCAAAAGGTACGATTTCATCCATTTTAGTTTCCGGATTTTGTTGAGTAGGAGGAAAATCACCAAAGGTAATAACATGCAAAAGATCAAGATCTTTAGATTTCACATAAGTTTCGAATATATTTTTCCAATATAAAAATCCATCACTTTCAAATAGTGGTGGCCTCTGCATAGATTGCCCTTCTAAATATTTTTCAGATTCCATAGATCGTTGCAAGTGTTAAAATACAATATATTTTAAAAATCTCGCTTGACGTGGCTCCTAATACCAATTGTGGAAAACTAGAAGGGGAGGTTGAATAGTTTTACGTATTTTTAATTTGTTATGAAAAACTTTGTTTACAAGTTTTGTTTACTTTACAAAAAAAAATGTAGATTCGATATTATGTGAATTCAAGTCTTGCACAATATAAACAACTAAAATTAAATACTAAAGCTATAATAATGTAAGTAATGAAATAAGTGAGAGATGGAAAGATCGAACTGCGAGACAAGAGATTTATAGTGGTTCGGCTACAAGGACACCTTCCTTGCCCTACTTCACTCCCCGAGCACCTAACTCGAGAGTTTTCTTCACTATGTCAACAAGCTCCCTTATGGCGGAGAAAACCTTACACACCAATTTACACACCACAACTTAATCGCACCTTATTCACACCTTCTATACAACTTCTCCACGCCTAGTCACTACTAAATCACACCACTACTTCTTCACACCTAGTCACTACTAAATCTTCACTACTTCTTCTTCACACCTATCTACTTAATATACACTACTTCTTCTTTACAACTATCTTACTTCACAATATCAACACTACTTGCTAATCTATCTTCTATCAAATATTCACAACTAGTTACACAAAGAAATAGATATAATGAATGATGTTCTAACAACTTGGATGTGGAGGTCACAACAAGTTGTAATACTTCTTGTCTTGGTAGATTGAAGTATTCTTTTCTTGCACTTGAAAAGGTG